>JADMNL010000025.1:332778446-334077612 GCA_016271365.2 Neoceratodus forsteri
TAGCCCTAACATATTGAGGAAAAGCCGCAGCCTGAGATCTGAACTGGTTCCAGGTCAAAGGTCCCAGAGGACCAATGTGGCCTGGAAGAAGGGGAGCTTGGTGCATTGGCATGGGCAAACTTGTCATCTGATGTGACATGTCTCTGCCAAGGCTAGCAGAATCCACAGGAGAACCTGGCATGACGGGAAAACCACAGGTCTGTAGATTCACTGTCCTGACCTGAAAATAAAAATGGTGGGGACTTAACCCTGCAGAGTGAGCTACCCTATGAGGGGGACAGGGGCCGCATGGATCCAGAAGGGAAGACCCCAGCCCCACCCAAAGAGACCTCCTTATGGAGAAGATGAGGGGAGGAGAAAAGGCTCAGCACTACAGCTCCTTCCCCAACCCAGGAGGGCCACAGAAGTGTGCCGAGGTCCATCGCCCCTTTCCTTTCAACCCTGTGGACTCTGAGGAAGCTCTCTTTTTCACACCCTGTGCCAAGGAGACCCCCAACTCAGACGACCCCCCGAGGGGGGGCTGCAGGGGGGGGGGCTCGATCTTGATTCTAAGTGGAGAAATGGCACTGGGGATGGCAGCCACACCTTCACTCAGAAACCCGATCACCACCCCCACAGCAGTGGGACCGCTGGTCTGCAGCTGATTCCCCAAGCTGCCATCGGCTTGAGCGCCAGCAAGGGCCACAGTCACCTGAGCTGCAAGAGGGGGCATGTGGGAAGGCGCAAGGGTGCTAGGCCATGGGGAACCCTCTAATTCTGAAGAATCAGGCCTCCAGTCCAGATCCACCACAGAATTATCTGACTTCAAGGAGGAGATGATCAAAAAGGGCTCTGGTCCAGCAGCCCCGAGGGTTTCCCCCGGTCACGGTGACCAGGCCCCACACCCCTCGCAGTGCCACTCTGATCACTGGAGCCATGAACGGTTCCAGAATCCGAAGCGGCGTCGACAAGCAGAGCTGAGGAACACCCCATGCCAGGACCTGCAGCCATAGGCCCTGACAACAGGGGAGCCTGCACCTCCGAGGAGGTGACTGCCAGAACAGTGCTCCCAACCCGGACACGAATGGAGCCAGACTGGCCCTCTGACACCATGGTAGGAACCTCCTCTACGGCAAGTCAAGAAGAAGAAAAGAAGGCCCCCTCTTCACTGGACCGTATAGGCCCTGGAGGGGACCTGGAGGGAGGGCAAAGTGTCCTGCACTTGGACTGATGCGAGCGACAACAACCCCCAAAAGTCAGCGGAGCCCTGCCAACTTTCAACGCGCAGTGTTCAAGAACTTGATGGTCCATCAAGAAGCAGGTGTCACCAGAATCCATGTTGTGGTATGGTCCAAGGCAAGAAAGGCAAATGTCATGTCGGTCAGTAATGGATATCTGTTGGCTGAATTGACACCGACGCACAGGAGGCCTAACAGTTTTCTTAGATTTTTTTTGTCCCGACGACCAGACATGACGGAATGGTAACTCAAAATAAAACAAGCAAAAGACTGGACGCCGTACAAAAAAGAAATATCTTACTGGGATCTGGAATGGCGTCCAGTAGCAGAACCAAGGCAGAGTCAAAGGAGAAGGATAGTGTCGAAGGTTTGAGGTGTCGACTAACACTTTAGGCTGCACAGAGTAGTATCTTGCAGAGATGCTGTCTCGATGGCGGGAGAAGCAGAACTGAGGTGGAGGAGAACCCAACGGCCATTTCTGGCCAACCCACAAATGCCACACAATGCGTCGGCTTCATGGTCAACACCAATGGCGCCGGCCCCTCCAAAAAAAAAGGCTCCTGTGGGGTGCCTGTCTCTGGCAGACACCCAACAGTGATGAATGGTGAAGCTTGACACAGGTAAGACCAATACCTCAACTGTCCTGTTCCAAGGCCATCCATGTTGCCACCGTTCTAAACAGTTCTGGCAGGTCCCATGATGGTCTCACTGTGCCTCACTAGTAAATGCCACTCCAGCTATATGAAGAGCCACTCCCAGCCCACTCCCAACCATAGTCTACACCACATGCTCCTCCTGACTGTGCCAACTGCATACTGCTCCTGAGACTGTCATTCACCACTCTTCTGACCGTGCCAATTGCATGCTGCTCCTGAGACTGCCATGTGCCACTAAAGGAAAGACCATGGGAGCCATGCCTCTTTTAATAGGAGGCCCATGCACTACGGAAACAGTAAAGGGACAAAACAGGTAGTCCCCACACAAATGGACTACACTAAGGGAAAGCACTACCGCCACACTGCAGAAAAGTTCTACACTACGGGAAAACATTGGACATAGCAGAAAGTGTTCAACCTAATGCCTTAGAAAACACAGGAGCTAGAAAAGGCCTGTCCCATGAAATAATACTTTCTCGTTGGCTGATGAGCTTCATAAAGGCTACTTGTCCTTCGGGCTCATGGCTTTATAAGCTTATTAGTTCCCTCTATGGTATTATTTTCTTGTACACAACCATTTTCTAGCATTCATTAGATATATTCTTTCTCATTCCTCCCTCTCTCCTTTTGTAGTCCACTGGCCACCTAACCCCAGAAGAGTTGTACTCACAGGCATCCAGCAGATCCACTTTCCTAACCTCAGCCCATTTGTACACCCAGTTGATTCCTTCTCCCTAGCTTTGTTCCCCATGCCATCTGATTTAACAGCCTCGTGCTGATCACTGACCCCACTGCCCCATCTGATACCTCCCTTGGTGTCCCACAGTTCTACAGACCATGGTGGTGCTGTGGCATGTGATCAGGTACTTGGGGGCTGGCATACCACTGAGTATATCTCAGCGTATCAGTTGCATATGCTGGCTCTGCCCATTGCGACATGCCACCACAATGTCCTGTGCTACGACACAGGGAAAGGTTTGCAGCTGTGGTGCATGTGGCCCATCAGGAAGCAATGTGAAATCACGGTACTAAGGGGTCTCTATCAGCTACTTTGCTACTGTGTATGGGACCCCTGTACTGCACTAAAAGGAGGTTAGAGTAGTCTTTCTCCATAAAGAGAGCATGCATTTGTCTAGAGTCCAGCTCACCAAGGGTTATCAGTATTTGTTCTAGATGACATCTGTTTTCTAAATTGCTTCTAGCAAGCATGGTTGCAGAGTGTTTCTAGGTGATGGCTTGTTCTAGAAATTATGGCATTTGCAGTATTTATAGCCTGCTGATAATAGTGTTATGGGATGTTCTGCTGAGGCATCATGATTCAGGAACAGCACCAGTAGTCAACTGACATCAGTTTTCTAGATTATTCTGACAGAGGGCATGGCTAACTGAGCTCAGAGCTGGATAACTGACCCTGAGTTTTTCCAGAGTCTGCTAATGAGGTGAGGGGGCAGCAGTAGTACTGGCAATACTTTAAGTTACAAGGGCCTCTGCAGGATGTCTGTTATGGTATAAGAGAGTCCAAGTGTGAGGTTTGGGTGAGAGGACTGCGAAGTGAAGCTGAGTGGTTCTGTCTGCCCAGACCTTATGAGAGGAGTCTCTTATGCCATAAGAGACACCCAGGGAGTGGAGGCCACATTAACTTGTTATAAATCGCTCAAGTTGGCTAGAGCTGTATAATAAGTTTTAAATATATATATATTAATTTTTTTTTTTTTATTTCAAAGATAAATGAAGCCTCCCTCCCCTTGGTTGCATGAGGGACCACTGTATGCAGGTGAAGAGCCCGTACAGAAATGCAAATGCACAGCATATGTGCGGCATGCATTCCGCATGCTTATTAAGCATGCGACATGCATGCTGCACACATACTGCTCACTTGTATTTCTGTAAGGTAGATACAGCGGCTCCATGTGCTGAATAGCTAAAATCAGGTAAGTGATTCATAATTCCATAAAGTGAATGTAAACCTGGCTTTCACTTTTGAAATCATTGGAAATTTTGCCATGCGCACATGCTCCTTAATCTTCTTAGTATACTTTTTCTTGTTTAATTTTCCAAAATAGTCTTTTTTTCCTTTTCAGATCATATGCAGATGCTGCCCCTTTTGTGCCTGATATTACCTTGTTAGTTACTGAGTAGTTGTAGAACTCGGTGCCACCAGCTGGGTAGAATCCTTCAGTGAAAGTTTCACTTTAGGCTTCCACTCAACTGATTTCACTCATAGACACATAGATACATAGATACTGTCGGCAGATGAGGTCTATAGCTACCAGTGCCATTTGAGCACATCACTTTAAGTTTTCTAGAAGTCTGTTGCCCCTTACCCCGACCTCCAGAATTCCCTAATGTCTATCCCATGCATTCTTGTATCCCATGATTGTTTCGGCCCCCACCACTTCATCAGGCAGGATGTTCCACTTGTCCACCACCCTTTCTGTGAAGAAATTCTTCCTCACATTTCCTCTGAATCGCCCTCCCTCCAACTTCATCTCATGCCCTCTAGTCCTGAAACATCTTTTTCACTGGAAAATAGTGTTTTCCTGCACCCTTTTCTTCCCAGTAAGATACTTGTATGTCTCTATTATATCCCTTCTCTCCCTTCTCTCCTCCAGGGAGTACATATTCAAGTCCTTCAGCCTGTCGTCATAGGACTTGTGATGCAATCCCTGTACCATCTTTGTTGCCCTCCTCTGAACCTTCACTCGGTGCTGGAAAACAAATATCAAGCTGGGGAAAAAAGGCAGAATCAGCAAGGGATCCTAAGGAAGCAAAACAAATGATTTCAATGCAGACACAAAAAGCCATTCCACTGGGACATTGAACAGATTACAGATAGGCCCACAAATCCAGGTATTATACAGAAGAGAAAACCAGTCTCCTATTCCTTTTAAACAAAAATAAAAAAAGCATGCGGGGGGTGAGAAGTGCAGGAAAACAGCAGAAAAGTGGAAGATTAAAAGGGTGCTTCATAAGGTGTAGATATTTCATGACCCGATAAAAGCTCTCGAGGAGCCATCTTGAAGAATAGTTTGTACTGCACCACACAGCAGTCCCATACATTACATCACCATTCCATCAGAGCATGGCAACCAGCAACTTCATGGGTCTCTCTCTCTCTCCCTCTCTCTCTCACTGGTCTTAGTTTCATTTTATTACTTGCTTTTGAGTGGAATATCACAACCAACCTGCAGCCGCACCTGCTATGATGATATCATCAGTTATGATTAGGCCCCCAGGGAAAAGTAAGGTCAGAAATGTTCACCTGCTGTGCTCTTTCACTACCATTCTCTTTCTTCTTTTTGGGAGCTGCTCTCATTTAGGTAAATCACAAAAAATAAATAAGCACATGCCAGGCAGCAGTCTGAGAGATGATCAGGCCCTCCCCCCATATTACTCTGCTCCATACAATCTCAGTTACACTGTAACACCCTGGTTAAATCTGCTCTGAACTGATTCCTCTACATTGTGCCCCCATAGCTGCCTGGACGTCTCCCAACAGGCAGACATTTACTGATCTGTAGAGTGAGGCAAGATTTCTAACTGATTAGAAAAATCAGATTCCAACAGGCCTAAATGCAAGCAGTACTAGTGTCCCAAGCTGACAAATCGAGCAGATGTTGTGTGTTTCCCCGGAGGTGTATTATGTTAAGCATCTCATTACATTTTAATGTTTCATTTCTCCCCATATCAGACTCTACCCCTGTTAGGTTGATTTTCCTTTTACTCTGTTGAGAGAGAGAGGCTTATCTGCACCCAGTACCAGTAGATGTGTGAAATACTGTGCCAGGCTGCCCACACTGCCTTGCAATTTGTTTATGCATACTGGTCTGTCATTCTCCATTGTCCTCAGTTCTCTTATCTCTCAGGAACATGCACTGTAGTCACAGGAGTCCAAAAGGAGGAGGAAAGAAAGTCAATGTTGAAGCAGCAACTGCTCATGTGGGATCCAATGGTGTGGTGAGAGCAGTGGGTGGAGTGGATGGCTTCCAAGGCAATATTTTTAAAGCAGCTTATTTGACGTAAATCCTTATTACGTCAGACTTGTGGTGCAGTGGACTTGCACCAAACAATTGGGATTTTCCACCAGTGCAGCTTAGAGACATCCCGCTCGACCAGATTTCTGTGGCCTACTGTGCATCACAGCTGGGGCCTCTTTGCATGCACCTTCCCAGTAGCATGCACCTACAATTTGGCAAAAGCTGACATAAAGCACATCCACGTGCTGTAAAAGCAGCCAGTGTTTGAAAACACAGTTTAAGTATGCAAATGGTCTCGGTCCACTATCTGCGCTGAAGTCTATGGCTGTACCGGCGGCCGCTGTCCTTGTGCCGATGTTTGAAAATCCTGTCCCTTGCATCCACACTGGTCTCCGTGGACTTGTAGTGTGGCATACAGTAGTGCCATGTGACTGGTGCCATGTCATGCCATGAATCGGTATGAGTCACTAACGAGCATGTTTGTACCCACTAACATCTGTAAAGTCAATTTATATTGCAGTTATTTGGGGGAAACAGGACTAATTCCCCTCTAACACCTTCCTTTTGTCTATACCCCAAAGGGGAGCAACACACTGGGGCAACTGTTTATCCTCTATTGTGCACCACCCCCTTTGTGACTGTGTATTAGCCCCCCCCCCACATTGTTTAATATCACTAAAATGGCCTCTTGACCTGAAGGTACTCAGAGACATCATGGCTAACTTCAGATCACTAAATGCAAACTCTAATATGGGGAACAGAAACTGAAATTTGGCATGCACAATATCATTGAATTTGGAAACAAAAATTAACAGCAGGGATCCACATTGAGAACTAAAATGGAGGACAGTATGTCAAAACAATTTTATCATTGAACTACTCAAAAAAAAAAAAAAGATTTTGCCAGCCTGGCAGCACAGCATCTGAGGAGCCACTTGCTGTATCAGTGACCAACCCCCTGCCCCTGATCGGAGGAAGGGTGCAGCTATGGAGACCTCCCTAATCATTAGCGTAGGGGCCGGGGGAATTAAGGGAAACCAATCAGGAGAAAAATCATTAAAATGGTCTCTATGGCTGGCTCCATGGCGCCGGATGATAGGGGATCGCCTGACATGCTGATGAACCGGGTTCACGCCCGAGCCCGGGTTGCCAGGAGTGGAAGCCGACACGGAGGGTTCAGAACCACGATCTAGCATCACTGTAGAGTGGCTTCTAGTGGCCCGCTGGAGCACCGCATGTTGCAACGTGGGTGACCATGCATCACTGTGCATCCAACCAGGACACCACATGCATGCCACAGCATTGTGTGGGCGAAGGGTGGGTGGGATGGGAGAAAAGGGAAAAACACCTCTTGGCTGACTGGATGATGGCTGCTGGTTCCCCCACATGCCACGATAACCCGGATAGTGTCTGTGCTAACCCCTTGCTGTACTGGGGATACATGAAAGCCCCGTGGGGTGAATCTCCTCCCCTGGTTGCCTCCATGGGGGTAGGGGCCCTCCCGATGAAGGGTTATGTTGGGTTACCCAGGAAAAGACACGGCATTAGTAAGCGACGGTGGATGGCATACTGAGATCGGCTGCGGCAGTGGGGGCTTTGGCATCCCAAAGGAGTGGCTGGCCAAGGGGGTTGGAGAAGAAGCATAAAAAAAAAATTATCTCTATGGCCAGCAACCTGGGACAGCATAGTGCAGGCCTCTGCCTCACTGCAGCAGCACATTCTATGCTCAGTCAGTGCAGGGCAGTGTCTAATAGTCGTGCTAGTACGAGATGCCCCCCTGCCCTAACCTAAACTCAGTTCCCTTGTGAACCAGCCAAGCTTTGAACCCCAGCCTCCAGCAATGCAGGGGTTGAGCTTCATCTAATAAGTCATCCAATCCCATATCCTAAGCAAGTGGAATGGTTTAACTGACATGGGAGAAGTTTTGACTTATTAATCAGGCTGCAAACCAAGCAGTCTCTCGCTCCTGGAAACAAACATTGGAGGTGACTGGGTGATTGATCTTTTATCTGACTACCTGGAAAGAAATACATTTTTTTACGTACAGCTGCTCTGAGTCCTCTCCAGCATTTCTATTAAACTCTTACTAAGACCCACAAGCGATAAAAGTACAGTGAGGGAAAACTCATCAGTAGCTCACTCTGAGTGTTCACTGTCCATCATTTGAAATTCTTCCTTTCCCCTCAAAAAACTAAATCTGCATGTCTCCAACCTGCACATCCTGCCATTACAGAAATACAAGTGAGCAGTATGCATGCCGCATGCTTACTAAGCATGCGGCATACGTGCTGTACACATGCTGCGCACTTGCATTTCTGTAAGGGTCCTGTTCCCTTTTTCTCAGGCATCAGGCTCAGTAAATGTAATTTTCCATCTTGCATCAAACACCAGCACAGTGTAACAGAGGGAAGTAGATACCACCACCCAAGGTACACGGGAGTCTGTTTTAAAGGGTCAGCTGTGTTTACTGATTTAGGATTTCATTTTTCACCAGAAATACAAATACTGTACACAGTAAAGCATCTGGGCTGCTGAGCTGATCAAGGGTTGTCCAAAAGCCCCTGGACTGTGCTTTGATCTTGTCTCACCACTCTGCTCCCTCTGAAGGGTTGCCTCTTTCATTAAAGCGTGGAAGTGTAGTCAAGATGAATTCTACCTAAGAACATATCAAACATAGTCCCTCCTCGAAAGTATTCTATGTACTCTGAGACCCACAGAGCTGTCAGTTCCTCCTGATCACACGGGAGAAGGACCCTGGCAAGGAGAGGCAGCTCTGCCCTGAAGGTTTTGATTTGCCCTGCACTCTGCAGAAGGCAGTCAGCTTTCCAAGGACTGGTTCCAGAGTCCAAGGAAGAGCCAGAGGTGGGTGGGGTAAAGTTTCAGAAAAAGGCCTGTGTTTGGCTGACAGTCTAGAACAAAAAGTACTGTCTCCCCCTTGTTCCCATCTGTCACTGTAATCTACTCTTTATAATGCAAAGCCATAAACCCGGACACCCTGGTTTGTATCCCACCACCACCACGTTCTCACTGTGTGACCCTTAGCAACACATTTAACCTTCTTGTGCTTAACCTCTCTCAGATTTCTTTCTAAACTATCTCTGTGGCACTTGAATTTGCCAGTGTGTGTAAAATGGCAACAACATTCTCTCTCCTTCCTCTTCTGGACTGTAAAGCATTTTGAGAAACACAAATAGACAATGCTACATAAAACCCAATTCCTTCCTTCCTTCCTTCCTTCCTAAGACCAAAGGTCCATTGTTTGTCTCCTGCTATCCAGCCAGCTGAAGCATTCAGTATTATGCAAAGTATTGGAAACCTTTGTGAACCTTCCGCAGGTAAATTAATGCTGTACCCAGTAATGTTATTCTACATAAGAAATGGATCCAGATTAAATTTCAAAGATTCAGTACTGTATTTCATACTTGCTCTGCTTCCTTTGGGAACTTGTTTCAAAAGGTTTACTTGTCTTTGGGTGAAATAATGCTTCTTCACACTACCCCTTACTCTGTTATCCTATGTCATCGGAGGGTATGTCTTCTAGTTGTACAGCCAGGACAAAGCTGAAAAAGGTTCTCCTGATTTGCTTTATCCAATCATTTCAAAACTTTAAAAACTGATTTTGGCTGGCCCGATGGTGCTGAGGGTTGAAGTGCTGGACGCTACACCTCGCGCCACGCCGGCGACCCAGGTTTGGGAGTGAGCACGGGTCGACGGGGGCTGGCAGGGAAGGAGAGGGATTGAGCATCCGATGGACTGCTCTCCCTCTCCCTCTCCAGGGTGGGGGGGTTCACAACGGTCGGCGTCCGACTGCCCCCTGATGGAGGTTGGGGGTTGGGGACGCACGCCATACAAGGTGGTAGAGTCAGGGGCAGACGCCTGGGTGAGACGCGTGCAGACACATGCACACTTACGCCCGCTGGTGTCATGGCATACCACCGACTCAGGGGGAAATAGTATAGAGGAAAATGGTGGCACTCGATGCGGCTTGATGGCCGTCCACGAGTTCACTGGGTGTTGGCACCCGAACTGGATCCATTGGGGTGGGGAGTTAGGAGGCTCCCTGCCACCGTGCTGCAGGGGGTAAGCCGCAGAGGTTACTGGGTGCTAGCGGTCCCGGTAGAGATGGACGGCGGATGGATCCCCATAGGTAGGGCTGCGAGGCTACAGGGAAGCATCTGGGTGGCCACAGGAGAATAAATAAATAATAATAAAAAAACCTGATTTTGTATCTCCTCTTAACCTTTTCATCAGGGATTGCATACCTGGCCTGTGTAAACAGTCCCTGTATCTTTTTTTTTTTTTCTTAATTATTTGTTAACCAGGTAAGGCCCACTAAGTACAAGTGTCTGTTTTCAGGGGCGACCCAGCAGCTTTGGGGTGGTTAAGTGACTTGCTACAGAGTATGTAGCTGGAGGCTGTGGGAATCAAACCCAGGTCTGCTGGATGTACCAGGCTCATTCTTTTAAAATCTCCTGTCCTTAAATCATTTAAGTTGCTCTCTGGGGCATCCCCTTGATTGGTGCAATAACCTTTTTATATAGCAGGGACCAGAACTGCACACAGTACTCCAAGTGGTGCCTTACCAGTGCCCTATAAAGGGGAAGAGTGTCTGTCACAGCAAATCCTTCCTCCCACTACCTGTCTACACATGAGTTCTTCCT
The DNA here is from genome assembly GCA_016271365.2 of Neoceratodus forsteri. Taxonomy (NCBI): domain Eukaryota; kingdom Metazoa; phylum Chordata; order Ceratodontiformes; family Ceratodontidae; genus Neoceratodus; species Neoceratodus forsteri. The sequence goes on from JADMNL010000025.1 coordinate 332,788,958, forward strand.
CAACATTATCCTATCCGTGGTTAGGCATGGTTACACTGTCTGATCTGCACTGCTGTGGGAGGCGCAGATGAACTGTATTGGTGCAGGTCAGACAGTGTAAACAGGCTGGGAGTGTTGCAGGCAGCTGCGATGCTTTCCAATGCATTGCAGAGTGAGCTGTGTTTTTGAGGGATTGTTTACCAATGGAGGTGTTTTTTTTGCTGTCGTGTAAACACGCCGCTATGTCCAAATTGGTACAGCCCCATGACACGCTGCAATGTGCTGTGCTAACCCCGATTCCCTTCCAATTAGTTTTTTGCTTCATGCTCCAACCCTCTGCTGCCGTCCCACCCTCCAGCCCTTCTGGTTCCCATTCCTGTTCTGCTTCTGTACAGCTCTCCAGCTGAAGGAATGTGCTGTAGCAATGCCGGAAGAGAAGGAGTACTGTGCAGAGCGCCACAGACTGCTGCCATGTAAAGACACGGTGGCAGCGGTGCAGACAGAGGATCAGGTGAGCAGTGCAGAATACAACACACCACTCCCCCTCATGTCAACACATCTTTTGACTACATGGGTGTGATTTACAGTGCCGTTCCCAAATCCTAAGCCACAGGGGATTCTGGGATGCTTTCAGTCCATCTACAGATAGTAAACGTTGGGGCTATAGGGCAGCAGGACAACCAGATACAAAAGCTTCTGACTTCCAACAAGTAAGTAAGAAAGTTTTGTTTTGCACATTAAGTGCTAAGCCGGGCCAGCGCCACCCCTAGGTGTGGTGCTGGCATTTATGATTGTTCCCCTTTAAAGAAGCAGTATTTGTTAGTCAGCAAAACATGTCATCAATTAGTTTTCTACTAATAATACATTTCTGACATAATTAGATTCATTATCAGTATATTTTTTATTCTCGCTCATGTTTTTAAAACAGCTTTTATTACTAATTTTATCCTTAATGAGTCAAGTCATTACAATGGCTGCCATTAGCAATTTTTTTAACATTCCTTCCCTCGAGGTTACTTTCTGACTTTGCATACTGGATTCATAGCTGTAGCTGTAATAGGAGGATGCTAGGACATATTTCTTATTTTATTTATTTATTTAGTTTTTGTTGACCGGGTAAGTGCACTAGACAAATCCTGCCTATTTTCAGGCACGACCTGGGGGAGGGGGATACAGATGAATGCCAACTGACCTTGAACCAGATTAAGCTGTTGGTGGTATTTTTTGTGATTTCTGATGGGAAATGGCATAACACCACACCAAGATAGGAGAAAGAGAAAGAGAAAGGGAAAATTGTTTAATCAGGGGAGAGACACACTAAGCAGGAGTTTGTTTCCAGGTATGACCTGGGAGCACAAGGGAGTTAAGCGACTTGCTCAGGGTCACACACTACGCAAGTGGGAGCTGATGGAATTCAAACCCAGGTCTCCAAGTTTGCAGCCCAGTGCCCTAAACCACTTCGATATACTGCTGTTCATTCATAGTGGGCATGGCCAGAGGGTCACTACTTTTAAAATCTTCAAAACCCCATATTTCAATTTAGGAATGAAATTCAGTGAAAAGAAAATGGATATACATTTTTTTACCAGAAATATATTGCTACTAATAAACTATATGAGGATATAATGAAATTTGTCTCCACTAAAATACTCCTGCTTTAATTCATTTACTTCAGTTGTTAGTTAGTCCCGATATGCTGTAACTAGGTCCTGCACTGATATTTGTACTCTTGGTGCTTTCCCCTCTCTTAGTCCCAAGAAAGGGCAGCAAATGCAATGTGGCACCATGCTAGCTTTACTTTGGTTCTCTCACCGCCCTTCATAGTCCACAGGGAAGGGCAGCAAATACTATGTGGCACCATGCTAGCTTTACTTTGGTTCTCTCACCGCCACCCTTCATAGTCCCCAGGGAAGGGCAGCAAATACTATGTGGCACCATGCTAGCTTTACTTTGGTTCTCTCACCGCCCTTCATAGTCCCCAGGGAAGGGCAGCAAATACTATGTGGCACCATGCTAGCTTTACTTTGGTTCTCTCACCGCCCTTCATAGTCCCCAGGGAAGGGCAGCAAATACTATGTGGCACCATGCTAGCTTTACTTTGGTTCTCTCACCGCCCTTCATAGTCCCCAGGGAAGGCAGCAAATACTATGTGGCACCATGCTAGCTTTACTTTGGTTCTCTCACCGCCCTTCATAGTCCCCAGGGAAGGGCAGCAAATACTATGTGGCACCATGCTAGCTTTACTTTGGTTCTCTCACCGCCCTTCATAGTCCCCAGGGAAGGGCAGCAAATACTATGTGGCACCATGCTAGCTTTACTTTGGTTCTCTCACCGCCCTTCATAGTCCCCAGGGAAGGGCAGCAAATACTATGTGGCACCATGCTAGCTTTACTTTGGTTCTCTCACCGCCCTTCATAGTCCCCAGGAAGGGCAGCAAATACTTGTGGCACATGCTAGCTTTACTTTGGTTCTCTCACCACCCTTCATAGTCCCCAGGGAAGGGCAGCAAATACTATGTGGCACCATGCTAGCTTTACTTTGGTTCTCTCACCGCCCTTCATAGTCCCCAGGGAAGGGCAGTGTGGCACCATGATAGCTTTACTTTGGTTCTCTCACCGCCCTTCATAGTCCCCAGGGAAGGGCAGCAAATACTATGTGGCACCATGCTAGCTTTACTTTGGTTCTCTCACCGCCCTTCATAGTCCCCAGGGAAGGGCAGCAAATACTATGTGGCACCATGCTAGCTTTACTTTGGTTCTCTCACCGCCCTTCATAGTCCCAGGGAAGGGCAGCAAATACTATGTGGCACCATGCTAGCTTTACTTTGGTTCTCTACCGCCCTTCATAGTCCCCAGGAAGGGCAGCAAATACTATGTGGCACCATGCTAGCTTTACTTTGGTTCTCTCACCGCCCTTCATAGTCCCCAGGGAAGGGCAGCAAATACTATGTGGCACCATGCTAGCTTTACTTTGGTTCTCTCACCGGCCTTCATAGTCCCCAGGGAAGGGCAGTGTGGCACCATGATAGCTTTACTTTGGTTCTCTCACCGCCCTTCATAGTCCCCAGGGAAGGGCAGCAAATACTATGTGGCACCATGCTAGCTTTACTTTGGTTCTCTCACCGCCCTTCATAGTCCCCAGGGAAGGGCAGCAAATACTATGTGGCACCATGCTAGCTTTACTTTGGTTCTCTCACCGCCCTTCATAGTCCCCAGGGAAGGGCAGCAAATACTATGTGGCACCATGCTAGCTTTACTTTGGTTCTCTCACCGCCCTTCATAGTCCCAGGAAGGGCAGCAAATACTATGTGGCACCATGATAGCTTTACTTTGGTTCTCTCACACGCCCTTCATAGTCCCCAGGGAAGGGCAGCAAATACTATGTGGCACCATGCTAGCTTTACTTTGGTTCTCTCACCGCCCTTCATAGTCCCCAGGAAGGGCAGCAAATACTATGTGGCACCATGCTAGCTTTACTTTGGTTCTCTCACCGCCCTTCATAGTCCCCAGGGAAGGGCAGCAAATACTATGTGGCACCATGCTAGCTTTACTTTGGTTCTCTCACCGCCCTTCATAGTCCCCAGGAAGGGCAGCAAATTATGTGGCACCATGCTAGCTTTACTTTGGTTCTCTCACCGCCCTTCATAGTCCCCAGGAAGGGCAGCAAATACTATGTGGCACCATGCTAGCTTTACTTTGGTTCTCTCACCGCCCTTCATAGTCCCCAGGGAAGGGCAGCAAATACTATGTGGCACCATGCTAGCTTTACTTTGGTTCTCTCACCGCCCTTCATAGTCCCCAGGGAAGGGCAGCAAATACTATGTGGCACCATGCTAGCTTTACTTTGGTTCTCTCACCGCCCTTCATAGTCCCCAGGAAGGGCAGCAAATGCTATGTGGCACCATGCTAGCTTTACTTTGGTTCTCTCACCGCCCTTCATAGTCCCCAGGGAAGCGCAGCAAATACTATGTGGCACCATGATAGCTTTACTTTGTTTCTCTCATGTCCTTCGTAGTCCCCAGGGAAGGGCAGCAAATACTATGTGGCACCATGCTAGCTTTACTTTGGTTCTCTCACCGCCCTTCATAGTCCCCAGGGAAGCGCAGCAAATACTATGTGGCACCATGATAGCTTTACTTTGGTTCTCTCACTGCCCTTCATTTATTTGAGCCTCTCTGCACTTGCGGTTCCTGTGCTTCCTTTTGTCCCACTCTGTACTCACTGCAGCTCTTCTCTCTTTTTTTTCTTTGAGCAGGTTCTCTCATCTTACTCTTTCTTTGGTCTGTTTCACTTTTGCAGGAGGCCCTCTGAAGACCAGGACCCACAGGTTGCATGTGCGTGCCACATCCTGGAGCTGCAGTCTTACCACCACAACTAGGCCTGGCAGGTAAACCAGGGCCCCAGCACACCCAGAGGCTTGAGCCATAGCCAAAAGGCTGAGGCAGCTATTCTGCTGCTCCTGCCCTCTGCAGATTCTAACCAGATATAGGCCACAAAACATTTCACACTGGTTCCTGCCACTTACTAAGTTCTCCTCTCTTTTCCTAATAGTTTTTTTTACTTACTGCACTGTAGGGCTGTATCTAACATTAACATACTAGTCCCTAGAGCAATATAGCTAGCCCACAGACATTTTAGTGGCCTACCAATTGGGTGAAGCCCCTGTGGAACCTCACTGGTGAAAAACATACTTGCAGTCAGATATTGTGTCATGTACCACTACCCACTGAGTCATATTTCTTAACTTCAGTAGCTTGCTATCCATTGTCCAGTAATTCCAATTATTACAATGCAAGAAATAATCTCTTACTCTGATTGGCTGTCAGAGTTCTAGCAGGGTTGCATTAACCCATGTTACTCTACCATGAACAGCCTGATAACGGCATATGTTTTCAAGAAATAGTGGTGGAAGAAGTTCCAGTTCTCTTCTATCAGGCTAAAAAATTCCCTAAAAACATGACTGCTCCTGACACCCATGGTGTAATGTACACAGCCTGAATGAACTCTTGTTGAAACAAGTAAACTGACAACCCCGATCACTTGAAATGCTCAGTTGTTTGTTACGAGAGAAGCTATTGAGTTCTATGAATGGTACCAATAATTCAGCTGACAATTATTTGCCCAAGCAGAACCCCATCATTAAACACACACCACTCCATTTGTGGATAAAATGGGCACAACCTTTTACTAATATTATAAAAAATTCAGTACATACATATATATCAAACATTCAAACATTATAACAACAAAAACTTTAAGATCCCTGGGGCAGCAAATTCATGTGGCTTTTGCTTGACCTTCCACAACCTGCCTGCCGGGGGAACTCTGGCCCATCAGTCAGACAGACCTGCCCATGGCTGTATCTCCCCTCCGGATAGTTCCCCCCCTTTTCCAAAACAGACTGAGGGACATGGCCATTTCCAAGGAGCATGCCCACCCAGGACCACACTCCAGTGCCCGTTGTTAATGGAGTGACAGCTCCCCCGGTTCCGTGAAGCATACCAGCCCAGGGCCGCACCTCCAGCCAACTGTCACCCCATCCACAGTAATAGTACCTTACTTCCTTAAGGCCAGGTCAAAGTATCAGGTCAGCCATGAATTTACTGCCTAAAGATCCCACAATCCTACAGGCCATGACTATCTGCTGAAATCCTCCAACCTATTGCAGCAGCCCATTATCAGGGTGGGGAGGAGGGTGTCGGCCTTGAGGGCTGGTCCCAAGAGGGTGCACCCCCTCAGAGCTAGCCCTCATATACACTGCCCAGGCTCTGCCTCTCGCCTGAGGCCTGGGCCAGCCCATCCCTTTGACTGGCACCTGTGCCAGGGCTGCTCCCAATGGTCTACAGACCTGGGCAGCCCATCCCTGTTTTTCGTTGGTGACTGTGGGCAACCCCCCCCCCCCGGTGAGAGGCCAGGTGGGTCATTGCCCAAGCAGACCCCCATTAATAAACACACACCACTCCATTTGTGGATAAAATAGGCCTCAGCCTTTTACTAATATTATAAAAAATTCAATACATACATGTATATCAAACATTCGAACATTATAACAACAAAAACTTTAAGATCCCTGGGGCAGCAAATTCATGTGGCTTTTGTCTTGACCTTCCGCAACCTGTGTGCAGGGGAACTCTAGCCCATGGCCATGTCTCCCCTTCAGACAGCTCCCCCCCTTCTCCAAAATAGACTGAGGGACATGGCCATTTCTGAGGAGCATGCCTGCCCAGGGCCACACTCCCCATCATCAGTTCATACTCCCCCATACTCTGGTGCCCGTTGTTAATGGAGTGACAGCTCCCCTGGTTCCATGAAGCATACCCACCCAGGGCTGCACCTCCAGCCAGCTGTCACCCCATCCACAGTAATAGTACCTTACTTCCTTAAGGCCAGGTCAAAGTATCAGGTCAGCCATGAATTTACCACCACCAAATACGTGTTAACACGTATTCCCCAACAATGCCCAAGGGATTTTAGAGTACCACAGTTTTCAAAAATCCTGCAGCGTTGAGTTAAAAATGTCATTCCCAATGTCCAACAAGTGAACCCCATCCCTGCTATACATACCGGCACATGCTCGAGTGATGTTGAAATGCCAGATGACTGCCACACCGCATGAAGTAGCAAACCTGAATACCTCCCTGTTCACTTCTCTGCATGCTTTTTCTATGGCCAGGATATTGCGCCTCCACTGCTGTCACAGAATATTCCAAGACCATGCCACAACTGCCCATGGGAAGCGCTCCTTCAGGTGGGCCAACCCTTTCTTAATGGCCGTGACCAGTTGTGAGGCCCCGCGGGAGACTAAGTCATTCCCACCTAAGTGAATCACCAGTGCAGCCGGCGGCTGACCCTGGAGCCCCAAACCCCAAATTGTCCCAACAGTTGTCCCCACCTCATCCACCCTTTCCCAGCCCAATGCACAATAGCCTGTTGTTCTGGGATGCCCAACTGCATTGTGTAAGGCTGCACCATGGCTCTCGAATGTGTCTCCCTTACATAAGAGTGTCCAATACTCCAAATGTGAGCCGGTATATCTGAAATACAAAAAGACAACATAAGTGTTGTGCAACAGTCCCCCTCTTTTTTTTTTTTTTTTATTATTACCACCCACAGCTCTCCATCCCCCCAGCCTCATCTCTGCGAGGCATCCCCCCAAACCTGCGCTAATTCCATATGCAGGGCCGATCACCATAGTACATCCTAATTCTGTTCCTGGGGCCTGATATAGCCTTTGTATGGCCCGGAAGACCATCTGCCCAGACTCTTTATCTATTTTTCCCCCAGACCCAATCTCGCAGCCTCCATGGCCATGCCAATCTTAAATGAATGGGTTCCAAAAGTTCTACAGTCCAACCCCACCATCCATAGACCCTTCTGCAATACTGCGGAAAACCGATGCCTGGTAACCAGTCTGCCATCCCAATGTGCAAAGGCATGCCCCTCTTCTGGAGGCCTTTCCGATAAGAAGGCTTGCATCAGCAACCACGGGCACAGATCTCCCACTGGGGACCTGTATAACAGTGATGACTGATGGTGGACCACATTGGTTAGTTTTTGACTTGCGACGAAGCTGCAAGCAGAGCCTATCGTGCAGGACCTCCACATCCCTGAACTGCAGGTTGGCCCCAGGACCTGGGTTGCCAGAGTCTGGAACCAATTCAGAGACCCAGAAGGCCCCGAAGAAGGCACATGCAAACAGTGCTCGAAACAGTAGGGATTCATAAACAGAGCTACAGATAACACCCAGGGGCCTCAACAGCGCAGACAATTCTGGAAAGCCAATAGGCTTCCTGACGTCCTGAGTTTTTCCCCTCAATCTCACCCACCCTTCCAACATCTTCTTTGTGATGAAGGTGTGGTAGGATCTGGCAGCCTGTTCACCCTACTCAAAAAGGCAATGCCCGCTAATTGTGTACATATTACTGCAATGGACTTCCCCAATTGTACCAGATGAAGGACATAATCCTGCACCTGCCTCTCAGCCACCAGCTGGAACATGCTTACCTGCTGCCCACAGAACTCTACAAAGGCAGAATAGCTATCTACATGTTTTTTTCCATGTTGAGGGGGGCAACAGGGAGCTGTACCAATTGGCGTCGTCTTGCCTCCCCAGATGCCAGACTGTCTCCAGCATCTGCGTGGGTGTCAGGTACACTTCTGGGACCAGCTGCCAGAATCGGTCGAGCTGTAAGTGAGACAAGGCATCGGCTATCACATTCTGCTTGCCCGGCAAGTGTTGAGCCCTAAAAGTGATGTTATATTGCAGGCAACACGTGACCAACACCCGCAGTGCCTTCATGACATCCTCAGACTTAGAAGTCTGAGAATTCACAATCTCTGCTACTGCTTGGTTGTCCATATGAAACAACACATGCTGATTAGTGAGCCTGTCCCCCCCAAACCCAGACAGCCACCATGATGGGAAACAGTTCGAGGAGTGTGATGTTATGGGTCAAGCCAGATTCCACCTACTCCTGCAGCCATGGGCCCGCAAACCATGACGCATCCAAGAAAGCTCTAAACCCTATGCCCCCTGTGGCATCTGTAACCAAATCCACCTCATGGTGCAAACTCTCCTGGTCCTGCCACATTGACACCCCATTGAAGTCTTGCAAGAACAGCTCTCAGACCTTAAGGTCTGCTCTCATTCTCCGTGATACCCTGATATGATGATATGGCCTCGTGGGGCCAGATGTAGCAGCAGCCAATCTCCTCAGAAAGGGGTGACCAGGACCAACTGCACAGCATGCAAAATTTAAGTGACCCACTAGTGACTGTAACTGTTTTAATGTCACTTTCTTAAGCCGTCCCATTTCCCCCACCAAATGCCTGAGGTGTAACACCTTGGCCATGGACAACCATGAGACCATGTTCACCGAATCAATCTCAAAACCAAGAAATGACTACATGATGAGGGACCCTCTGTTTTTTCTGGTGCCAATGGAACCCCAAAATGTTCCATGAGAACGTGGAAGCCCTCCAGCGTATAGAAACACTTCTGATCCTCAGCGGGTCCTGCAAACTAGCTAGACTTCCCAACTCCTGGCTTGGCCTTATCTCCACTTGCCCCCTCACCTCCTTGCTGTTTGTCCGTGGCAGCTTTGCATGCAGAGACCCTGTGTCCCCCCCCCCCGCAGTTCTTACATATGTGGTTGAACTTGCTGTGGGCACGAAAATACTTGCCCTTGTTATAGTCATAACATGCCCTCTTGACACTCTTCTTTTGGTCTTTTTTCGGATCTCCCCCTACTGGCCTAGCTATGACGTGTCCACTATCTGTGTACGTCACCACATTGGGCCTCCCCCTCGTCATACAATGCACCCAGAGTACAAGGTGTAAATTTTCCCACTTCAGCTTGGGCTGCCTAGTCAATTTTAACCGAAATTGCTCATCATACTTTAACCACACATAACCGTCAAAAGAGAGATAAGCAAACTTGATAGAGTCCCAGTATTTGAGCAAAGACACCAGCTTCTCTGGATATTTCATCCCATATACAAACATGTATATATCGAAAGCCGCTGCCCAATTCTCAAATGTAAATGGCACCTTGGGTTACCAGGGCCTTTCTTTCTTTTTCTTGTCCTCACCCTCTTCCGGTAGCTCCTGGTGTAGCAACGAAAATATATCTATGAACTCCCCCTTCCATATTTTTTCACAAACTGCATCTGACAAGTGATCGCTTAAGGGTTCATCCGCCCCAAAATATGCCCAGTGATCCACCACTGCCGTCACCGAAGGAGCTGCCGGGACAGCCATCACTGCCCCTGCTGTCTGCAGTGGTACCCTCCCCAAGTCCATGGAGACTGTCCCACCAGCCACCCCTTGGGGTGCCCAGCCCCAGGGCCATATGGATTGAAAAAGGGGGGAACCGATGGTGATCAGCTGGTCAGACAGCCAAAAACTGGGGGTCCCATCTGGTGCCACTGATGCCATGGTGGGATCCATGCTGGGGGAGGCCATGGTATCCCTTGAGGGAGCCCGGCAGGGCCCAGACACTGCGCCAGCAAACTGTCCTCCACCCCCGAGATCCCCCATGAAATCAACATAGGGTTGCCGGCTGCTTGTGGAACCCCTACCCCATCACACTGTGCTCCATGAGTACATGTGTTATGGAGATGTCCAGGCTGCCCCCCACTGCCGAAAGGCACAGTCTGAAGGCTGTAAGATGGAAGCGGTGATTAACGAGGCCCTGTGACCCCTGCTTCTGATTCCCTCTGCCTTCCTCCCTGGCCATCTATAGCACTGGGCACCACTAAACCTTCGTCCATCCTGTCTAGTGATGGAGCCTGGTAGCCAGACATGTGAGGAGGTAACCGTATCATGCCCCTCTCCCCCGACCCACTGTACCTGTAATCATGGTCCCCCATGGCTCCCTCTGCTGCCTCACTAACCCAACTCATGCCAGTGCTGACCCCCATCGACCCGTCTACATCATCCCCCCAGCACCCCTCATCCTGGAAGCCACTGTCCGTCACCTCATGCCCTGCAATAAACCTTTCCCGCCTGTGCTGTCCCTCTTCTCTGGTGATCCTATCAAGCACTCCCTCACATGTACCATATTTAGTAGGAGGCAGTGATGAACTTCTGGCAGCCGTGCCAGCGTCGAAAACACTGACCTCCCTGACGTCTGGTGTATCCTGGCCAACTGCAACCAACCCACTGCTGTCCTCCCCCTGCACATCACATTCTCTTTCACACTCACCTGACGAGGCTGGCTCCTTCTGATCTGACTGTGGGTCAATCCTCGTAGTCTTCTGTCCTGCCGTCCTCTGGTTCTGGTCTACTTCTTCATCTGCCGGAATCAGTCACCTTCACTTAGTTGGCCTGCTTTGCCCCCTTTTCCTACCTCTGGTGTTCTGTGCTACCAATTCCAGCAAGCAAGCCGAAGGCTGACGGCTCCTGGGAGGGACACCCCCTGAAACCACCGTATATGAAACCCGCCATTCCCCGCCTTCTCCTATATCACCACTACTCTGCTCCCGCACCCTGGTTATGCCCTGCTCCATTCCCAGAGGAGAAACCCTGGGACTGAGACCCTGGCCTGTAGTGGGGACCACCTGCAACCCGGGTTCCAGGTTGGATACCGCAAGCATCCAGTCCGGTCCCCCTAATTCCTTCAAACATTGGAAAGCCTCCAGAAAGGCCTGATCCTGACATCCTGACCAAGGTACAAGAGATGCAGGGGGCACCTGCCCACCCTGTACCCGCTGTTCCCTTTGAGATGCCATAACCCTCAAAACACTAACTCCCTGACAGTACTAGGGCAAAGCAATGGTAGACAACAGCGAACTGTATCTATGGAAAAAATAAAACAGAAGCATTAATAAAATACATTCAATGCCCCCCCCCATATCCAGACAAGCCAGTGACACCCCTCCCCCAAAGATTTGGGCTGAGAAAAATAAAAAAGAGGACAGGCAGCGGACGCTCGGTAGGTCAGCCTGTGTGCTCTACCCAAGCTGGGGACTACCAAACCGGCGAATACCAGTTGAACCCTGTGGGAGGCTCGTAACCCTGCTGGAAAACCTATAACACAGGGAAAATTAAATCAAAAAGGGATGAGCGACTGCCAAATGAACCCTTGCTATAGTTTGTGCACCGTGCCAAAGCCTGTCCCCTGTGCTGCAAAGCCACTGGAGATCCTGCAAAAGATAAGACCTGACTGGCACACAAATAAACTGGGCTACTAAAACAATGACCAACTACAGGGGACAAGTGGGGGGGCAGAATACCTCTAACCTCTCCGTACTGAAAAATTACCGAACTGGCCTTAAAATTATAGCAGCAGGACAGCATGTGTAGAAATTACTCCTAGAAAACAATATTAAGCCAGCAGATAGAGGGGCCCAAATGGACAGGGACTCCAACAACCTAATCAATGTCCGATAGACTGTGTGTCCAGGAACACCCACCACAACATGAGGATTTTAATTTAAATAAATAAAAACATGAGGAAGAGCAGCAAACCAAAGGGCAGCAAGGGAAAATTGCATGAGCAACTAATAGCTAAGCGAATCCCCAGCAGCAGGGGGGGAGGGGATGGGAGATGAGACAGGGGCTAAAGAGAACCTGCACCCAATACCAAGGGGAAGAGCAAAAAATACGGGAGGGGACGGATTTCTCTTAATTTTTTTATATATAGGCACCCCTTGAGACACGCCCGCTGTAGTGGGGTGGGCATGAGCTCCAGCTGCCACAGCAGCGGTCCTGTAAGGAAACCAAAAGGAAAGGCTGCTCATGGGGAGAGGGCTCCAGAAGACAAGCGGCTGGAACAGGGGACACCAAGCTGAAACACACAACAGATGTTAATTAGCATGACCACCAAGCTCCGGGATATTGAACACCAAGGGACTTGTTTATTTTCTTTTTTTATTTAGCGGGACCAGCAGACAGCAAGGAAACAGGCAAGTCAGACCAGAGGGAGGGCTCGGCCAGCCGCCAAAAGAAACAAGGGTGCTTCACAGGACTGGCTCCAACAGGGGAAGGTGGGGCAGGAGGAACATCGGGCCCACCAGCAGGTCGGCCGGCCACTGCAAGCTGGAGAAGCTTCCAAACAAGCCAGACTAGGGGGTAAGGCGATGAACAGATGCTTTAAAGAGGGTGATTGTGTGACACACCAAACAAGGAGGGAACAAAGGTGTACCGGGAGGGAGGATCGCCCACAGAAGCAAAGGGAAAGGAGAGGTGGGGAGTGGGAAGAGGAGGCTGCCCCTGGAAAAAAACCTACCCACCCAGCTTAAAACACAACCCACGCACCCACCAAACAAACCACTCAACCACTGGCCTACCTCGAACAAGTCTCAAAGTCCTGTCAACCTTGAAGGCTGGTCCCAAGAGGACACACCCCCCTCAGAGCCAGCCATCATATACTCCACCCAGGCTCTGCCTCTTGCCTGAGACCTGGGCCAACCCATCCCTTTGACTGGCACCTGTGCCAGGGTTGCTCCCAATGGTCTACAGACCTGGGCAGCCCACCCCTGTTTTTCGCTGGTGACTGTGGGCAAAACACACACACTCGGTGAGAGGCCGGGCGGGTTATTACCTGGCACTGTGGCAAGATCCGATTTTCTAATGCTGGTGCCAGTTAGTGTCTAGCATGTAAGGAAAGAGTGTACTGTCCTTAATAAACAGAGTTTAAGTGCTAATGGGAGAAGATCCCAACTCAGACCATATTCCATCGGAGTCCCAGTGCTCCTGTAAGCTCCCCCACTGGGAAGGGGGTTGCAACAGTTATGACCAGTATGCTCCCGTGTGTGTGTTTGGAGGGGTGTAATGAGTACACATTTTATTACTCGTTCTCAAAAAGATATAACTTCTGAGTGTACATCCTTCCGATGCCAAATGTATCCACTTACATTCACAAAACAACAAACACGACTGTATATTTGTAACATTTAAAAAGTCAAAACTTTGCTTCTGAGCATGCACAGTACAAACACCATTACATTAGCTAACAGTGCTATGGTGCATATGCTCAGAAGCAAAGTTTCAACCTTTTAAATGCTGCAATAACACAGTTCTGCTTGTTGTTTTCCTAAACAAACTACATTCTTTGCCACAGCGGAAAATAAATGTTCAGACTCGATCATCTACTCTTACAGATTCAGATGTTGTCCGTTATGTAGTTTACCATCCATTACAACTACAGCACCATCCCAAATGTAAACAAATGTCACCATGGAAACTAGCACAGCTCCATCCCACACTTCATCTTGACAAATATGCACTCTGAGTTCTAAATCTTGCAGAAGGACTATTTAAAAAAAAAAACATTTACAACTATTCCATTTCAGAAAAGAATAAATGTATTAAACAAATGCTGAAATTATAATAATAGCAATAAGATATGACCAGGGATTAGAGTAACAGTCAGTTAATAACCCCCTTGGGGCGATATGGCACTTGGCTGCACCTGTGTCATATTACACCCCAAGGGTGTGATTGACAGAATCCCTGGTCGTATCTTATTGCTTAAATGTCCTCAACTTCAGAAGCAAGTTCTCATGAGAAACAGTGCTGAATGCTTTATTGAATTCCAGCTGCCTTTCCCTCATATTGGTTCACTGTTACTTCTTCAAAAAAAGAACAAGTTAGATTGGCATGGTATCCCTTGATTCCCTTCCTGTTATAGCTCCTCTCAGGTTGCACCTGGAAATGAGATCTGACTCAGTGTGGCTGTCCTGATCACTAAATGTTTAATTAATTAATTAATTAACCCATATTCAGTCTCCTTTAACAATTGGAATCTCTTGTGTATTTTTTTTTTTAACTTTGTTTATCGCCCACTGGGGACTCGATGGCGGATGTACCGAGCAGCCGTACTCCTCCTATTGAGAATCATACTGCATGGCGGTGGGGGCTTTCAATCTTATGGTGTTCCACCCCTTCGAAGCCCTACTCCTGAGGACACTGGCACAAGAACGGAAGTCCAGGCTATAGATGTGCTAACACATGGCTCAGCCAAGCACCTAACAGCATCCTCCCCTCCCAGTACACAGCTAGTCCTACGCCACCACCAGTACATCCACTGGCAGTGGTAATGGGATGATGTGACAGCCTCCTCCCTCGAAGGAGGAAAGCATCCTGTGGGAAGATCAAACCTCCTCCCCCTGGCTGGCCCCCAATGACTCATTCCCGAACCTGGGTCACTGGTGTGGTGAGCAGTAGTACTACTGCTGCACCAATTGTCCTGCATCTCTCATGTATTTTTACTACAATTAGGGTCAGGCTCACTGGCCTGTAGATATATGGTTCACTTCTACTTCCCTTTTTAAATGCAGGCTTTATATACAAACTCTTTCTTTCTTTCTTTCTTTCTTTCTTTCTTTCTTTCTTTCTTTCTTTCTTTCTTTCTTCAGAAGCAAACCAAGCCACTGACAGAGGCTACAAATGTGATTCAGGAAAACCCTGCTGGTCCTAACTTTCTACATACAGTATATACATGAATGGCTGACGACGGATAAGGACAAAAGTCCATCCAGTCTGCCCTGTTTTACCTAGATAGGCTTACACAGTTATTTAAAAGCTCCCAGTGTTCTCTTCTACTTTCTGTTTGTTTCTTTTCTCTCCTCCCCGGTCAGCCCCATCTGCCAAGTGCCCCTGCCCTGTCACCCCAACATCCACCAAGACTTACCACTACCGTCTTCCCCCAGGGCTTGCCCCCTCTAGACAGGGTTGGTAGGGTTCCCCAACCCCCCATTGTGTAAAGGATCCAGTTCTGTTGTATGCCCATTTGGACAGATGTGGGGCCTGCGGGCACTCGGTGCCATCATGCCTCCAGCTTATTCCTCCTTGTACCATTCCCTGGGAGGCATGGCATGCAATGGTGTTATGATGCACATCACACACACCAGTGCAACATGCATCGATGTCTGCCATGCCCCTCTGTATATTGGCCCAAGCTGCATTTCCCACAGCTTCTACTAGGGGTCAGTCCAGCACTGGCCTCTGCACCCCCCTCCCCAATAGGAGGAGGAGGAGTAGAGCAGTCCTATTGATGCTTGATCCTCCTCCATCCCCTCCACCCAGCTGGCCCTCCAACATCTCGAATTCGCTTCCAGATCTGGGTCTTGGGTATCACAAGTGGTAGCACTAGCTATCTCAGTGTGTTTTGTCGAACCCCGAAATTGTACTGTCATGTACAGTATCTGTGGGCAGATTGTTCCATTTATCCAAAATATTTCTGTAAAGAAGGACTTCCTTATGTTTTTCTTGAAATTGTCCCTCTAGTTTAAGGTTGTGACCCCCAACAGCCATCTCCCCTTGAAGCTTAAATAAATCTGTGGTGTCTACTTTGTTATGCCTTTGTTTGTATTTGTAAGTTTCTATGTCTCCCACTGTCTCATAGGACATGTTTAGGCTCTCCAGTCCCCCAGATGTGTCCTCACTTGCTGATTCCAGTCCCCCAGATGTGTCCTCCCTTGCTAATTCCAGTCCCCCAGATGTGTCCTCCCTTGCTGATCATGAATCATTTTTGTTGGCCTCTGGCAGATATTTTTCAACCTATCCTTATCTGCATTCAGATGAGCATTCCAAAACTGCACATAGTTCTTCAAGTGTGGCCTAACTATTGTCCTGTATAATGTCAAGATATCACCTCCTTGTTTCAAATAGTGAAACCCATCTAATGCACCCCAGTACCCTAGTTACCCTTTCATATGGTTTCTCACTGAGATGAAAATGTTTGCTGCTGTTGCATGTGCTGTTGCGTGTCCCCACGCAGATATTTCTCACACAGAGACTCAGAATATGGCCACCCCTGATAGATGACTACAGCCCCCTGGTGGCTCCTCAGTCCAACTACATTGAGATCCATTGTATGTTGGTCTTGCTTTCCCATGGGGAAGCAGTAACATCAGAGCCTTGGTATACTATCATTCTGACATCAGGACTGTCTTATTTGCCAGCAGGAAAGACTGCAGTCAGTACAGCAAATGTTTTAGAATCCAGAACAAAGAAATGGGTGGTATGTTCTCTAGCTATTCCTGTTTTTTTTTTTTTTTTTTTTTAGAAACTTGACTAGCCCTGCAGTACTAAAAAAAAGACAAAACAGGAAGGGTATACAGTAAGAGCAGAATTCCTATCTTGGGAATCCTTGTGATATCATGATATGCCTCTCAACTTGTCAGCAAAAAAATGTCTAGCACTGGTCTTTAAAAAGGTTAAACATTGTGCATATCATATATTTTGTGTTAAAGCATATTTCCATAATTTTACTTTAAGATTTTAATGGCTTGTTTGTCCAGAAATGGCCCCACGATTCAGTTGGCCATCAGTATATCTCAGTGGAACCCAAGGATAAATTTAATTGTAAAAAATGTTATAAGATCATAATATATAAACTGCTCTGTGACGAACCTCAGACTGTAATGATTACTATGTACTGTAATATATATGATTATTTCTGTATACTTTTTAGCCTCTTCAATAAAATATCTTTAAAAAATGTTTAGTGTTCAGTGGAATGCATCATAGACCACATGAGTTTCTTTCTTGTAGTCTGTGATGTTACAAGGTTTCCCTAAATAGTAACACAGCCTGGAGTTGTACATCCTTTCCCATTACCAGGCCCAAACAGAGTACATCCAAGGGTACTAAAGGAACTGGCTGAGGAGCTGGCAGGGCCACTGGCAGACCTATTTAATAGTTCACTAGAGTCAGGCATGGTACCACAGGACTGAAGAACAGCACATGCAGTGCCCCTTCACAAAAGTGGTCCCAAGGATGATCCAGGGAATTACAGACCAGTCAGTCTGACCTCCATTGTTGGCAAGCTCATAGAGACCATACTAAATGAAAGGTTGGTGGAATATCTAGAGGAACATGGTCTCCGGGATGAGAGGCAGCATGGGTTCATGGGTGGGAGGGGAGATCATGTCAAACAAATATGATTGACTTCTTTGACTGTGTCACTAAGACAGTAGACAGGGGTCAAGCGGTAGACATCCTCTATCTTGATTTCAGCAAGATCTTTGACTCTGTGCCCCACAAAAGGTTGATCAGGAAGTTGGCAGATCTTGGAGTTGGGGAAAAGATGGTCAGATGGGTGGAAAACTGGCTGAGGGACATAACCCAGAGGGTGGTGGTGGGGGGAGGGTTATCTGGCACCAGAGAGGTAACCAGTGGGGTCCCACAGGGCTCGGTGCTAGGGCTGGTGTTGTTCAATGTCTTCATCAATGATATTGGGGATGGCATTAAAGGCAAAATGTGCCTATTCACAGATGACACCAAGCTTTGTGGGAGAATGGACACAGCTGAAGGGATACGGGACCTACAGGAAGATCTGGAAAAGCAGGGGAGGTGGTCCAGGATCTGGCAGCTTGGCTTCAATGCCAAGAAATGCAAAGTTATGCATATTGGAACCAAGAATCCCAGGACAGAGTATTACCTGGGTGGAGTCCGAGTATCTGCATCAGAGGAGAAGGACCTGGGAGTGATGATCACTAGTAACCTGAAGCACTCCACACAGTACAAGAAAGCAGCAGCAGCAAAGGCAAACAAGATGCTGGGATGCATAGCAAGGGGGATCAGTAGTAGGAGAGAGGAGGTTATACTGCCCTTGTACAGGTCACTGGTAAGGCCGCATCTAGAGCATGGAGTTCAGTACTGGTGCCCACACCTCAAAAAGGACATTAACCAGCTGGAGAAGGTACAGAGGAGGGCTACAAAGATGATAGTCAGTCAGCAGGGCAAGGCATATGAGGAGAAGCTGAGGGCACTGAACATGTACTCCCTGGAAGACAGGAGAGAGAGAGGGGACATGATTGGGACATTCAAGAACGTGAAAGGGATAAATAAGGTTGATAAGGAGAGTCTCTTTAAGCTAAGTGGCAACCATATCACAAGGGGGCACCATCTTAAGCTGGCGGGTGGGAGGTTTAGGAGGGAGGTCAGGAAGCACTTCTTCACAGAGAGGGTGGTAGACACTTGGAATGCGCTGCTGGAAGAGCTCATCTCATTGAAGACAGCAGACAGCTTTAAGAGAGGCTGGATAGGCATAAGAGGAAGGTAAGAATCATGGGTAGGGAGGATGGGAGGAGTGGGGAGGGAGGGCAGAGACATTAGCTCAAGATGTGGACCCTGCAATACGAGCAGACTTGATAACCCAAATGGCCTTCTTCTGCTGGCTTCTTCATATGTTCGTATGTATCTATTATTCTTGTTGCAATATATAGATGCTTAAAATAATAGTATTGAAAACTATCAAAAACAAAATCCCATACTACAACACTAGAAATGCCATGATACTATAGTTTAAGTCACATAATATTATCAATCAGAGCCCGTAATAGTATTGTTCCAAGCTCTGAACAGTAGTATTATAAGACCAACAGAGCAGAGTGAGCAGACAAGTTCCTCGTGCTGAGCAGAAATCATCTTTTACAGTAACACTTCATCACGCTGTAAATCCAGCGTGATCCCCACAGCTCGGCTTCCTTCATGTTGCAGAGTTAAGCAACAGTTAGAACAATGCCCGTTTTTTGGCGTCTGAAGTAATGGCGGTCTGTGTTTCGTGAAATTTGGATTAAGAGCAAGAAAGAAAAACCTAAGACTATCCGCCAACATTGAACAAACTCCTTAGAAAAGAGGGTAAGCCACTATACGAATTTAAGTATATTTCTTTTTGAAAGAAATGTATTTATAGCACTTTGGTAGCAGTTTTAGAATAACACTGCCCATATAGGTTTTACAGCAAAAGGGGCTGATCACATTAGCACAAAAGCACCTCACGTAATATTTGTGTTTGGATTGAAAGGTATGAAAGTAAAATAACAAAAAATAAAAACCTTTTTGGGATCCCCCCCCCCCGCTTCTTCTAATATATTTAAATAGGAGAAAAACTGGGCTAACTGAATGTTTATTTATAACTTTTTTATAGCACACAAGTGGCTACGTTATAAAGAAAATATTTTCTAAGGAATATTGTACAGACTTATTGGAAGTATGGTCCAAATATTAGAAAGATTATTATTGAAGTTATTTTCTAAAGATTAATTAAAACATAATATCAAACAATTCATTTATTATTTTTTTACAGATTTCAAGTTCTGATGAAGGGACGACTTTAAGTCCTGAAACGTTAACTTAATTTTGAAAGCTACATGAAGATGTATACAGTTCTGATAAAGATGAAATGATGGAAAATGAAGGAACAATTGAAATAATGGAGAATTAAAACTATATAAAAGAAAAATAAAAAAGAATATTCCAAATGATTGAAGTGGTGAATGTTTGAATGGGGTGAGGTTCTCAAACAATATAATAGATATTCTAGTTCCGGAATTTTTTGAATCACTCCCCCATGTTTCAAAATCTTTATTCATTCATTCTAGTACAAGGACCATTAGGTGGAGATACTGTAGCTACCTTCTGCATGTAAGCCACTATTTCAACCAGCAATAAGGGGTAAGGATACTCATTTATCTACACGGCCTTGGTGTGTGAGGCCTGGTTAAACCACTCAAGGCAGGTCCCAGTCTCAGACATCACTCCCCATGCACTGTTCTGTATAGTGCACACATCTCACCATAACACACATGGCAACTGCAGAAGGACAGAGTACGTGTATGTAGAGCTGGAAAATAACATAAGAATCAATGTTTCAACCCTATGTCTTCAGAACTATAAACACAAATGTAAGCATACTGTAGTTAGTCCTTATGGCATTGTTGCTTATTCCTGAAAAAGAGATTATGGACAAACCATTGATTTTAGCTTCATTTTCTATTTTCGGGGTGCATTTAATGTAACCCTTTGTATTTTATTTGCAGCCCACATGCTTATGCAGCACTTTGTTTTTTGTTCTTAGAGAAAGGAGCATTTATAGAACAGTCACAGTAGGCCAAAGCCTAACCAAAAAAGAACAAAGCCCGTGAGTTCAGGGAGGGGAACTGGATCCTGGGAGAGATGCGACTGTTTAAAGCACTTCAGATTGCACTTGGAGAGAAAGAAATGGAATGAATGTGATTCCCCCGAGCCTGCCAGGCACTGACATAGCTCTGCCAACACTAGCTTCAGGAGAATCTGGCAAGCAAGGGGGAGATCTCGGGACAGCTCTGCCAACACTAGCCTGCAGGAGAGTCTGGAAAGCTGGCAGGAGATCTCAGGGGATCATGAGAGGTGGATCAGTAGCACTGTCACCTGCCTAAAAATTGAATGAAGGTCCTTGCCAGCATGTTTCATCAAAAATGCCTCTCCACACAGATCCCTAATAAGTATGTATTCATTTTGTGTTGTTGTCTTTAATATCATCGGGGACAACAGGAGAGAGTTTTCAATTTTCAGAGGCTGCATCAGCCATATCAGACTGGGATGCATTTAGCACCTTATGTCTATTTTCTGGTCCTTGAATTTAGAGGCAGCTCTGTAATATTCTACAAACTAGAGATGGTTAGAGAACCTCTGATAATCCGTGGTACTGTATCTTTAGAATGCCCAGGATAATGGCAGTTCGGGATCTGTTTGGTTGCCCAGCATGATGTCGCTTGACATCAATTAACCCGACACCAGTATCCCGTCATTGACATTTACCGGCAAATTCTATCCCGGTTGACATTTCCCCGACACAACCTGAACAGTACAACAGTGCAATGGAATTAAAAGAAACCTATGACTAACTGAGCAATTCATCCATTATACAGGTCTCCCCCACCTGGATGTGGATACTTGGGCTATTAGCAGATAGCGATCCATGCGGTAAATGCACTATCCATACATTGTAGCACAAACCAACTTGTCTTACTCTGCCCTCCCTACCTGAAAGGGGAAGCCTCCATAGAACTGTGAAATTTGTCAGTGTATATCATGGCAGATTATCAGTAGGGATGGGTAAAGTCCATCCACTATGCTTCCCATACAGTAGACTTCATAATAAAGTTAAAAAAATAATATTCTTTTTACATATGCCTTCACCTCCGAGTGGAGGGGTAGGACTCTGCATAATCTTGGGATGGCAAGCCTTCACCAGTGAAGTGCATTATACTTTGTGTAGTGATGCCAGATAGTAGATCACATGATGGATTCCCTGTCCAAAAGGATGATCACATGGTACACACAACAGCAAGAAGTTCCACCCTGAGTCCCATGCTCAGTATGCAGTCATAGTATAAGAGCTAAAGGGCATTGTGTTGTCTCTGAATGCTGACCAATATCACTCCTATTATAGGTAGAACAAATCATAATGAAGAAATGTCTGTTCAGTTTGAGTGCTAAGACTTTGAATGTGGGATCTGAAAGGCTATTATTTTTGAGAAAACTTTGCATATATTAAAAGAGGTTTAACTGTGCTTATTCTCAGAGTGAAACACTGCATCTGAGCTGAATCTGTTTGGATCAGGGAGATGGAACAAACTTCCAGTTTCAGTGTTGTTTTACTAAATATTTTAAACTTTTTTTTTTTTCCCTCATTTTTGCCAGTGCCACGTTTTGTATTAATAGACTGTTTGCTGAGTGACCACTGATGTGAGTTGCCACTGGCCACCATATCTGTGGTTTTAATAGTCAGCTGCTTTTTTCAAACAGAAATATTATATGAAAAATAAATTTGGGCTCTGCCAGACTACTGTCTGTCAATTATTTGGTAGAGCTACAGTATGAAACCAAAGTTTTGCTGTGCACCTCAGTGCTTAGACAGAAACCATTATTTTGAGTAAAAAATAGTATAGAAAAAAATATTTTATGGCTGTGCCAGATAAGCCATTTATTTGAGCAGGGTTGAGAAACCACAGTCCTGCTGGGAATCTCAATGTCTTCCATTCTCACATTGTTTTAAAGAAGTATAGAACTAAAATATGCTTTGGCTGTGCCAAACAATAGTCAGTTATCTATATAGGGTAGTATGACAGCAATGCAGCGTCTGTCAGTCAGTAAGTCATACATTTTATTGATTTATTCGACCAAAAGACCTTTACAAGAATAAATATAAACTGCAGTGCAATATAACTAGTAATGTAATTCAATAACATTGCAAATGTCATCATTAAGAATAAAAAGAAATATATCACCAAAATAACAATTTCCCTGAGAGCGAATCATACAATTTTAAGCTAATTTTAGAGAGTATGAAAGACATCAGAAAATGCACAGTGTATGAAACAAAAGGGTGGGTTTGGGCCTGGTTACTTACACCCCCAAGAAGTCGCAATCCCTATGCTGACAGATATACTCTAAGTACAACAGATATACATACTTACACAGTAAATTTATTAGAAATTAACTGTTTTCAGAAATTTAAAAATGCATTCAAGCACCTACATCAAAGCAATTAAGATATTTTCAAGTTTCTTCCAGTGTCAAATCTATATATATATATATATATATATATATATAGTAGATATATATAGATGATGGCATGAGTGGAATATGAAAATATTTTCACTCCTGCAGAGTGAACCTGGATATTTCATGAGTGCCAAAGGCACGAGTGGAATATACAGTGCTCATGAGGCAGGAGTGAAAATATTTTTCATATTCCACGATGTGCACATCATGTGTCCTACTTATATAATGGGGCACTGTTGCAAAATGTACATTTTGCGCGGGTTTAGCACGGCTTTGCATGCCTTTGTGCGATTGCACGGCTTTACGTGGGTTTAGTGGGGGTTTCGGGGGTGTAATATCTGCTGACATCATCAGGATTTATTTCACTGCAGTGAAAATAACATGGTTTATTTCACTGGAATATGTCTCACCCCCATTGTATAACTATATATACATATATATATATATATACACACACACACACACACACATATACATGAAAGAAATCCTCCTAACCAATTCCTCCGTGCTTCTTTAAGCAATGGCCATACTAAAATGGTTCCATGTGACAAGGGCAAATGCAAAAGGGCAAATACATAAAGTCGATGGCAAAACAGCATGGAAACAAAGAGGGACTGGGAAATAACAATCGCTGAAACAGTGACAACACTGCCGCAATGAGTTTCTGTAGGGAGCTTTGCCCCCCGCACTCCCCTTTGCAGGGGGCTTCACCCCCCACACTCCCCTTGCTATAAATAACCAACTCCATGGGGGCACAACTTGGAGAGAGAAAGAAAGCCATAGGTTGCCATTTTGACAATTGCTATTTTTACTGGTTGCTCTTTGTGCCACATTGTTTTGATGCCGCTGTTTTTGCAGTTGCAATTTTGTGCTCGTCATTTTCATGGGATACCTAGGCAAGGCAAGGCAAGGCAAGGCAAAATTTATTTAAAAGACACCCAATCCCGGAGGCTCTGGACGCCATACAAATTTTTAAAACAAAAGTTTAAACATAATAAATATACAATTTATACATAGTAAAAATGCAAAATCTGATAGAATCAGAAACATTACCATAAATATTAATCTAAACATCAAATGCTTTAGAAAAAAGAAAAGTCTTCAACTGGGCCTTAAAAATATCTACTGTGGGGGCTTCCCTGACCATGATTGGCAAAGAATTCCACAGAACAGGAGCCACGGCGCTAAACGCTCTATTGCCGGTGGATTTAAGCCTAGTTCTGGGAATGGCCAGGAAGCCCCCACTAGAGGAACGAAGAGGGCAGGAGGAGAAGGCAGGTAACAGAAGGTCTGACAGGTAACCAGGACCCAGCCCATGTAGGGCCTTATAGGTGAGGAGACCCACCTTAAAGAGACTCTCCACCTGACTGGCAGCCAGTGCAACTCGCATAAGACCGGTGTAATATGACAAGACTTTTGCTGCCCAGTCAACAACCGGCAGCTGCATTTTGCACCAGCTGCAGTCTGCGGAGAGATCCTCCTGTGACCCCGAGATAGAGCGTGTTACAGTAGTCAAGCCTTGATGTGACTAAGGCATATATCAAGGTAGGGAGGTCCAGAGGCGGAACAAGGGGCTTAATCCTGGCAATGTTTCTGAGATGATAAAAACAGGTATGAACTGTGGAGGATATTTGAGCCTCCATGATTAAGTCCTTGTCCAGAATCACTCCCAGATTTCACACCCAAGAGGAGGTCTTCAATGACACAGTTCAAAGAACAAGCCCAGTTTCTGTGTCAGAGGCCATCCTATCACAGGCTCTGTTCGACTCCACTACCAATACCTCTGTCTTATCGGGGTTCAGTAGCAACCAGCTGGAGGCCATCCAGTCATTAATCTTGGCCAGACAGATGTTTAGCACATACACTGCATTTGATGTTCCTGGGGCAAAGGAAAGATATAGCTGAGTATCATCAGCATAGCAATGAAAACTCAGACCGTACTTCCTAATGATCCCACCCAGAGGCAGCATGTACACTGCGAACAACATTGGGGCCAGTACCGATCCTTGAGGATCTCCACAAAAAAGGAGGCTGGGTATAGATGAGGAATTCCCCATCATAACCCATTGCCTCCTGTTGGTAAGAAAGGACTCAAACCATTTGATGACAATACCGGTGAGTCCGCATAGGTCCCTAAGGCAGACGAGCAACACACAATGGTCCACAGTGTCAAATGCTGAAGAGAGATCTAGGAGAACAAGAATTGTCTTGTCTCCCCGATCTCTAGCCCTGAGGAGATCATTCTGCACCCGAACAAGTGCAATTTCAGTGCTATGTCTGGCATGAAAAGCCGACTGGAAGGGTTCGTACAACTCGTGAGATATGAGGTGCTCTTCCAACTGAAGCGCTACCACCTTCTCTACAACCTTCCCCAAAAATGGAAGGTTGGAGATAGGACAGTAATTTGCCTTGATCTCCGGGTCCAAAGATGGCTTCTTTAAGAGGGGTCTCACCAGAGCCTCCTTCAAGACATCCAGAAAGACACCCTTAGAAAGGGAACACCGTACAATCAAGGCAAACACCGGGCCAACAGAGTCAACACATCTCATTAAAAATTGCGTTGGCACCGGGTCCAGTTCACAAAAGGTATGCTTCATATTGGCTGCTACCTCAATAACCTCACTAACCTCCACTGGTCTAAACTCTCCCCAACCAGACGGAGTGCACTCAGAACACATCAGGCGATCACTGCCAGCTATAACATTGCTGGTTGACGAAGCCACCCGCCGGATCAAGGACACCCTGTCCGAAAAGAACCAGGTGAATTCCTCACAATCTATATTGGAAAAAACCCTCCCGGGCTGTAGACAAGCAGGATGTAAAAGCCTATCCACAGTCCAGAAGAGTGAGGCCGGTCGGTTCTTCCCGGCAGCAATCTCCCTAGACAGAAAAACTGTCTTCTTACGGTTGATTGCCTCCTGGTACGCACAATAGTGGGCACGCAGGACCAGTTTATCCGCTTCCAGATGGGATTTCCTCCAGCAGTGCTCCAATCTCTGACCCATCTTCTTCATCTCCCTGAGCTCACCGTCAAACCACGGTGACCTCAGGTACGAAGTTCTGGGTCGTACACGGACGGGTGCAAGGGAGTTAATGGTGTCGGATAACACCCTATTATAGTGTCGACCCCGACAGCAACACCTCCCACGCATGCAGCACCCACACTAGACAATTTTGCTGCCACCAAAAAACCCTCAGGGGTCAAACCCCATAAAGGGTGACAGCTAATCGTCTCAACAGGGGAAGGGCTTATGGCGGGAGCCCCAAGCGTGAACTGCACCGTGCAGTGATCAAACCAAAGGACCAGATCAATCCTGAGATCACTAATCTCAAGTCCCAGTGAGAATGCCAGGTCCAACATGTGGCCATCCCGATGAGTCAATGCAGTAACAGCCTGCATCAGACCTAAGGAGGACATAATCTGAGAAAACTCATAGCTGTATCTATGATTCACGTCGTCGACCCAAACATTGAAATCCCCCCAGAAAAACATCTGGGGGATTCCAACGTTCCGCCGGCAACTAAATCTGCAATCTCCTGCAGGAAATCTCCCATCGGCCCAGAAGGGCGATAGATGAGAAAAATCCTGCAGCCCGCATCAGGTCCTCCACGGATGGCCACACATTCAAAAGAACCCGGAGTTCTCACCGAGTGCACGGTGAAGGTCAGGCTGGATCTAAAACAGATAGCTACACCACCACCCCTGCATTCCATTCTGGGACAGTGCACTACGGTATACCCAGGAGGGACTGCAGCCTCAAAAATCGGGCCTGCATCATCTCCCACCCAGGTTTCCATGATACAAGCCAGATCGACTGAAGAAATCAAGGCAGCAATAATTGCTGTCTTATTTCTGATCGATCTGGCATTACAGAGCACTGCCGTGAGGGGATTTGGGGGTGGTGCAGCCCCACAGGTTACCTGGCCACTCGATCTGGTGGACTCCCTGGGGATGGGCACCAACTACATCTGGCCTCTCCCATGTGCCCGTCACAGCCCAGGGTGCCTTCTGGACCTAACAACCTCAATCCTCCTGCCACCGATACATGGGCTGTTCGACAATGCACGATCAACGCCATCCCTTCCAATCCCTACATCCCAGCAGCGTCTGATAGTAGTGTCTGATACTGGGAGGGGGGATAAAAGGGCGTAGGTCATGTAACATCGAACTATCATAAATAATTCTAGCCCCTTTTAGTCCTCCCATGTAGCCCATATACATCTAAAGCACAAATAATTCTTAATTATCGAACTTTAAGCAATAAACTATTTAAACCTAAAAATATCCAACCTAACCTATTCAATCATCAAACATATATTACTAGCATTTAAAATCATAGCAGAACTGCTAACAATAGTGCCCTCAAATTAACTAATTCTCAGCCTCAATAGTGATATACACCAGTAAACTATTTAGCTGTAACATTACTTTTAAAAGGCACACAATAAAAACATAACCTTTTCTTCTGTGTGAACTAAAGATTTTCAATAGCGCCACTCACAACGCTCGCGCTTGCAAGTGGCGTGGCAATTTGAGGAGGATAGAGTCCCTGCCCCCAGGACACAGAGGTCCTAGCTCCCCCCAGATCACTTCCGGCAAGATAGCAAAAAGCACAGACCTGCTGCACAGCCTCTCACACTGTACAGGTCGTGCAGTCCAGGAAGCACCTCGGACGAATGTCCAACAGAACAGGGGGCTTACTTTCTAAAACCTTCGGTAGATCCCAACCACCAATGAGTGGCGACACAGTTCACAACAGGTTAGAACACACTCCAGCTAGCCGCTAGCGAGCGGCGCAGCAATTTGAGGAGGATAGAGTCCCTGCCCCCAGGACACACAGGTCCTAGCTCCCCCCAGATCACTTCTGGCAAGATAGCAAAAAGCACAGACCTGCTGCACAGCCTCTCACGCTGTACAGGTCGTGCAGTCCAGAAAGCACCTCAGACGAACGTCCAACAGAACAGGGGGCTTGCTTTCCAAAACCTTCAGTAGATCCCAACAGCCAATGAGCAGCGACACAGTTCACAACAGGTTAAAACACACTCCTACTAAAACTACATTTTTCAAATCATCTTTTTTGTTGTGTTAACATTTGCATAATGATGAAGAAATATTTTATTTTGCTTTTGTCTGCACATTAGCCAATTACTATTATATACATCCATTCTAAACCTAGCCAGAAGTGCTCTATGTTTGGGGCTTTCAATAAGCTCCAAATATCTTTATCACAAGAAGTTTTGATTATTTTATACCAATGGTGAAGTTTTGCAGTCAGAATTTGCTTCATGTCATCCTGATTATCCGTATTTATGTATTTGGAAACCAGCTGTTATCAGTTCAGTATATCTTTCCTGGTGAAACTTTTGAAATAAATAAATAAATATTTAGTTTTAATTTGCATCCTGACCTCCTGCCTAGATATTCGCAGTGCATCAGCAAAAATTGCATCAAATTCCACCAGTGAAAGAGTATTCTTAATAAAGGAAATAGCTGGAAAAGTAAAACCCTGGGAAAACCAGAACAGTTCATTTCAGTTCAGCTGGAGGCAGTATAGCGCAATGGTTTAAGGCTCTGAGCTGCAAACCTGGAGACCTAGGTTTGAATCCCACAGTTCCCACTTGCATACTCAGTGACCCTGAGCAAGTCACTTAACTTTCCTGTGCTCCCAGGTTGCACCTGTAAACAAGCTTTCAGCTTAGTGTGTCTTACCTGATTAAACAAAGGTTAAAAAAAATGTGTTCCTCCAAACAAAGACGCAGCACACGGTACTCAGTGAGACCATAAACTTCTGACAGGAAATCTGTCGTTCTTTCATTAGTTATTGCTCTAATAGATTGTTGACCCAATTCTGCTTGCAGCAGAGATGCTTTTACAAAATGTTGGACTGTAAGTATACATTGATATAATTGACACAATTTCAAACAACATGAGGTCTTGCTGTATTCTGACTATATGCAGTTAGCCCCAGCACTTGAACTGCTCCAGAGAGTAAAGGGTTAACTGTACGCAAAGGCATAGAATGTTGAGCTCGAGCTCGGTTTTCAAACCTCTGTCTGTGGTACTCCGAAGTGTAACTGTCACATTTCTTGCTCCGCCTAACTGTGAAGTCACTCCAGAGATCCCTTCTGTGCTTCAGTTTGGTAATAGTTCAAATCAGTCGGTTCTTTCAAACCATTTCATCAAAATATCAGTATTCTTGCCTCTGTCTCTGTACCAGTAAGTGGTAGTTGTAGGTAGTGGTTGTTTTTTAAAGAAATTGCTTTATTTTCTGTTCTTTGCCGGTTGGTCTGGTTTGGAACCGAAACCCATTCTGTAGTATATTGTATTTTTGTTGACTGTGTGTTTTTTTCGGTACTTATCAGTTCCTAAAAACTCTGGCTTTTAGGATTTTTTTAACCGACCCCTGACAACGTTAGAACCAATAAGTTGTAATCGCCTGGCTTAACCGCTCTTTGGGGTGACTTTAGATTGGAAGGCATGTCTGAGAAACCCCCCAAAAAAATGGACCCACTGGATT
Source organism: Neoceratodus forsteri (assembly GCA_016271365.2). NCBI lineage: Eukaryota > Metazoa > Chordata > Ceratodontiformes > Ceratodontidae > Neoceratodus > Neoceratodus forsteri. The sequence goes on from JADMNL010000025.1 coordinate 332,818,237, forward strand.
TCAGCACTGTACCAAGTGTAAGGAGGCCTTTGCTAAGGCCGACCTTCACCTCGTATGTGTGTACTGTCTGGGGTTTGACCACCTCAAAGAAGACTGCCAGATATGCAAGAACTTTCCCAAAGCCACTCTGGATAAATGTTTGAGTAGGCTAAGGGAGAGGGAGGCCGAGAAGTCCACTGACCCAGCTGGCCAGCCTGGTTCAGTTGCCACCGAACCTGAGGAGGTGCCCACTGACCTGAGCGATACCTCCTCAGGCAAACAGAGAGCGAATTCCATGGAATTGGTTCAGAGTAAAAGAAAAAAAAATCAGCCGGTTTGGATCCTGCTGCCCATGGTCCGACCGCTGAAGAGATAGCAAAAGCGATTTAGATAGTCCAATCGCTTTGCCTGGTTCCAACCGAACCGACTTCGGTTCAAAGCAGGCCGGTTCAGTCAGAAATGTCTGCTTCAGATATAGAGTCTGAAGCTTACTTTGAGGGTGATTGGGAGGAGAAGGAAGATAATGATGAAGAGGATGAGGGCCTAGATGTACTGGTAGAGCCTGACATCTCCCGAGACAGGCCCTCCCAAGTTTCTCCTCCCAGGTTTTCTGAATCCCCTTCCCATATCTTGTTTTACAAGAAAATGGCTGAGACTCTTCAACTTCCTTTGGAAGAGGATGAACAGGATCAGGAAGAACCTGACTACTTAGTGATGATGGATGTACCATAGTCGAAAAGGATGTCTATCCCCTTGCACAAATCCTTGGGGAAAAAGACACAGAACATTTTACAGTTTCCTACAGCCATACCTCCTGTGGAAAAACGAATGGACAGGAGGTATACTTTGTCAGGTCCTGGGATGGAATTCCTTATTAATCACTGCAGCCATGTTGGGGTAGTGCAAGCTGCAGCCTGTGACAAGGCTAACATTCCCCTGGCATCTCACCCCCCAGATAAGGATTCCAGGAAAGTGGATGCCATGGCAAAAAAACAGTACCTGGCAGCCTCTTTGGGACTCAGACAATCTAACTACATGATATATACAGCTAGGTACCAGAAATCTATGTGGGATATGGTTCTGGAACTGGGTAGGAATGCCCCCCCCCACCCAGCTAGCCAAGGAACTGGAGCAGGTGGCTGCAAATGGTATACAGGCATATAAAGTGCAATTCCACACTGCTGTTGATTCTAATGATGTTCATTCCAGGGTCATGGCTACATCTCCATGAGGAGATTTGCTTGGCTTAGGCATGCCAACCTCTTACAGGATACCCAGGCTAAGGCCATGGATTTTCCTGTAGCAGATAATTCTCTTTTGGGGGATCAAACAGAGAATTACATGAAAAAAGATGGATGAGTACAGGACCACCTATAGGAGTGCTGCAGCCAAAGAAAAACAGCCCACACTCCTCAGAGGCAGCAGTTTAGGGGCAGGGGCAGGCCTTTTCACAGGGCTTTTTGCCAAGCTCAGGCCTCTTCCTCTTCTTTTCAGCAGAGGAGGGTCTTTAGGGGAAGAGGTAGACAGGGGTAACTAGAACCCCATCGGCTACTCAGTCTAAACCCTCTGCCAAGCAGACACCCTGAGGTGTCAGTCAGGGTCACCTCCCCAATCCCAGTAGGGGGCAGGCTGGCTCACTACTCCCAGGCCGTGGAGTCTATTACTTCAGACAAGTGGGTCCTAGAAGTAGTGAGCCAGGGGCTTGCTCTCAGTTTCAAAAGGTTCCCAAGAATGAGAGCAAGGTCCTTCTAGCCTCCCTCTCCCTTGGAGACAAAGGCCTTAGAGGCAGAAGTCTCCTCTCTTCTGCTTTTGCAAGCAGTAGAGAAGGTACCTCTTTGTCACATGGGAAAAGGACTGTATTCCAGATACTTCCTTGCCTCAAAAAAGACATGGGAGTGGTGACCCATCTTAGATTTAAGGTACCTGAACAGACATTTGACAAAACCAAAATTCAAAATGGTGACTCTGGGAGTAATTCTTCCCTCTCTGAGACCAGGAGACTGACTAGCCTTCCTGGATCTCAAGGATGCCTACTTCCACATACCTATCAGACCTTCCCACAGAAAGTACCTCAGGTTTGAGTTGCCCTCAGACCACTATCAGTTCAGGGCCATGCCCTTCGGCCTAACATCTGCCCCAAGGGTGCTCACCAAGTGTCCTGCAGTAGTGGTGGCATTCCTCAGGAGGCAGGACATCCTTCTGTTCCCATACCTGGATGACTGGCTCCTAGTGGGCCAGTCCTCGGACCAAGTCAAGTCAGCTTTAGAGGTCACTCAAAGACTTCTAGAATCCTTGGGTTTCATTCTAAATCTAGAGAAGTCTGTTCTAGAACCAGCCCAGCTTTTCACCTTCATATGGGTGGAAATAGATACAATTCAGGCAAGGGCTTTTCTTCCTCTCTCAAGGGTTCAGTCGCTGGTCACTCTGGCCTCCTCATTTCATCCTCTAGTGTCTCATCTAGCCAGACACTTTTTACAACTGCTGGGCCACATGGCAGCTTCCACAGCAGTAGTTCAGGGAGCAAGGTTTCAGATGAGAGATATACAGTTTCATCTCAGATCTTACTGGTCTCAGAAAAAGGATCCTCTCTCCAAACTGGTTCCAATCTCTCAAACTCTAGTCCAGGCCCTCCAGTGGTGGCTGGAGGAAGACAATCTTTGACAGGGTGTCCCCTTTATCAGCCAGATCCCTTCTGTGACTCTCACCATAGATGCCTCCCTGCTGGGGTGGGGAGCCCACCTAGATCATCTTACAGCTCAGGGAACTTGGTCTCGCCAGGAGTCCCTTCTGCATATAAATCTTCTGGAATTAAGAGCTGTCTTTCTGGCACTTCAGACATTCTCAACCTCTGTTCAGGGCAAAGTGGTGCAAATCAGGACAGACAATGCCACAACCATGTGGTACATCAACAAACAGGAAGGCACTCAGTCCTTGGTCTTGTGCACAGATGCCATGAAGGTATGGTCTCTAGCTTATTCCCTTCAAGCTTCCCTACTGGCTGTGCATCTCTCAGGGAAGGACAACCTTCTAGCAGATGCTCTGAGCAGAATTTCCCAGGGACATCATGAATGGTCCCTGAATCTTCCAGTTCTCCCAGCCATCTTCAAGAGATGGGGCACTCCAGAGATAGACCTCTTTGCAGCCCTGGACAAACATCAGCTTCCTCTTTATTGTTGCAGACCACCCCCTCTGGGCTCCGTCCCTCAGGATGCTCTTCTATTGAATTGGAGAAGCAGGTTTCCTTATGCTTTTCCTCCTTTTCCTCTGATATTCAGGGTCCTGATCAAAATCAGGTCTCAACCTTGCAAGGTGATTCCGGTGGCTCCAGATTGGGCCAGACAGACTTGGTATCCTCTGCTTTTGTCACTGTCAGCAACACTGCCCTTGTGTCTTCCCAGACAACACAATCTCCTCACCTCCTCTCAGGGGAGGATTCTGTATCCCAATCTTCAGACTCTCAGGCAAGGCATGGCTCTTGAAGAGCTAGAATATGCAAGATTGCACCATTCTCAATCAGTTATGGATATTTTAAAAGTTAGCAGGAAACCTGTTACGAGAAAGACTTACAACTCCAAATGGAAAAGATTTGGGATTTGGTGTTCCCAGAGGCATACTGAGCCAGAGCTGGCTGGTATTGTCACTGCATTGGATTATTTGGTGCATCTTAACAGTTTAGGCCACCAGCCTACTACTCTCAAGGTACATTTGGCAGCTGTGTCTGCCTTCCTTTCTGCTGGTAAGAGCTCTTCCTTAGCTTCTCATCAAAGGTTTGGTTCATATCAATCCTCCCTTTAGGGAGCCTACCCCTTCTTGGGACCTGAACATCTGTATTGCACTGCTTATGCAGCCCCCTTTTGAACCTTTGTCTTCAGCTGAACTGAAATACTTGACTTGGAAGACTGCGTTCCTGGTGGCTATTATCTCTGCCAGGAGAATCAGTGAATTACATGCCTTATCAGTGGAACCTGATTTCATTTCCTTTCATAGGGATAAGGTGGTCCTCTGCACCAATAGAGAGTTTCTTCCCAAGGTGGTGTCAGACTTTCATCTGAACCAGTCTATGTCTTTGCCTGTGTTTTTCACTGATCATTCTTCCTCTGGGGAGAGAAGGTTACACAGTCTTGATGTAAAAAGGGCTCTTAGTTGTTATATTGAGCATACTAAGGCCCATAGGAAGGACTGTTCTCAGTAGTTTCTCACTTATGGTGAAGTGGGAAAGGGCAAACCTGCCACCAAGAGGTCTATTGCCAGGTGAATTGTCTCTTGTAGTCAATTCTGTTATTCTAAACTTGGGAAGGAACCTCCCTCAGGCCTGAGGGCTCGATCTACCAGAGGTACAGCAGCCTTGGTCGCAGCAGCTAAAGATATACCTTTAGTGGACATATGCAAAGCAGCTACCTGGAAATCTGTTCACACTTTTACCAGGCATTAGTCTTTGGACGTCCAGTCACAAAGTGATGCTAGGTTTGGCATGGCTGTGCTGCCCAGCCTGTTCCCAAAATAGGTTCTGTGACTCCCTCCTCCAAGAGGTACTGCTTGGTAGTCTGCATATAGTCAGAATACAGCAAGACTTCATGTTGTTTGAAGAAAAAATTACTCACCATATTAATGTTGTTTCTTCTAATGGAGTCTTGCTGTATTCTGACCTCCTTCCCTGCCTCCCCTCCTGGAACCTAGTAGTTTTGGGATGTGGTGGGGAAGACATAGTGCTGCACCCCAGAGGTGTACTGGACATACCTCCATCTCTTAGGGGGTTTCTTTTAGTTTGTTATTAAGCATTTTGATAAATCAATACCTGTTGTGTTCTTTTTGGGTGTTCTCGTCTTGTCTTCTGACTCTAAAGCTTTGTTTTGCCATTTGGCACAAAATTTTGGAAACAATTTCTTCCTTGAGTTAGTTAGTGTAGTGTTCATAAGAATCTGATGGTTACACTTCAGAGTACCACAGACAGAGGTTTGAAAACCGAGCTTGAGCTCAACATTCTATGTCTTTGATAGAGTTAACCTTTTACTTTCTGGAGCAGTTCAAGTGCTGGGGTTAACTGCATATAGTCAGAATACAGCAAGACTCCATTAGAAGAAACAACATTACTATGGTGAGTAATTTTTTCATACTGTCTAATGACTGTCTTCTGACCAGATCTCCACAGCATAGATAAGAGATGATTTTATTTTAGCATTCGGAACTGTCGAAAGACCATTCACTGAATTACCATCTCATTTTGTACCACAAGTCCTAAAGCCATGTTTTGCCTTTACTGGTTTGGTTTTGAAAAGTTGTTTATGAGATTTCTGTGATACGTTATCTAAAAGTGAACACCCATGAAATCATAAAAGTACGTAGTCAGAAGGTGGATCCTATCTATAAACAGTTTAGGGCTTTTCCTACAATTATTGCCAAAAACAACACAGTGGGCAAATCCAGTTGGTCCAAGATGTTCAAAAAGTAGCCACAAGCAGTACTGTCATTTCACCAGAATCATAAGGGTCATAAAGTCCCATTTCAACAGAATCAAAGTGGTTGCAAACATCACCACTCACTACATTATGTATAGATTAATGCTAAATAAACATTATTTTAGGGATTTCTAGGGGTTGCAATGGACATCATAGGAGTCTCAACCACAGCATATGGATTCTCCTAAATGATGCCCCGGCCACAAACCATACAATCAGAGAGAAAGCAGCTGAGGAGCCACAACCCCACCCTGATACAATGAGTTACAGACATCCATCCAAATCTTTTCTGTGGGAGTATTTTATTATTAATCTCTCAGCTGAGGCAGCTCCCGATTTTTTAAAGTTAATAAATATATTAATTTGCAAGAATAATAATAGCAGCAATTTATCTGTGAATGCATTACAAACAACTTTATTCACCTGATAACTTTGTTTCTGCATTTGCTGTGCTGATACTGTCTTGCTTTCATAGAGAGAAGGGCATGCTTTCACTTTAATTTGTCTTGTACCAGTCCCAGAATTTCAACTCTAGCAGGACAATATGAATGCACAGACTGTTCCAATTAATCATTATCCCAGTTCCAAAACCCAACAAAACAGAACCCGAGTCCTATTTTAGTCCATTATTCCTAGCTAAAGTATTCAAGCTCCTGTCACATAGTAAGTCATATTCCCTTTTGCTATCTTCAATGGAGTTCAGGTCACACTATCACTCTGTCATGCTCACGATTAATAATAAAAAAAAAATCAATATAATAAAAAGCATAGTACCAGTGGTTCTGAGAGGCATCAAGCCTTCCCAAGCAGAAGCAGAGTCTCTGGCAATGAGCTGTAGCTTCTCAGCTACGCTATTTTGTGTAAATAAATTGTTTGTAAAGCATTTTGGGAGACAGTATATGAAACACACTATATAAATATAAATTCTGTACTATTTATAGCATATACTCATTACAGCTGGCATGATATGCATGAGATACAGCCTAAAACTGTAGTATAGTATAGTCTAGAGGTTAGAGTAACGAGTTGTTAATGAGCTTGGTACATCCAGCAGACCTGAGTTTAGGGAAAGGGGAAATTGTTCGACCAGGAAAGGCACACTAAGCCAAAGCTTGTTTCCAAGTATGACCTGGGAGCACAAGGACATTAAGTGACTTGCTCAGGGTCACACAGTATGCAAGTGGGGGCTGTGTGATTCAAACCCAGGTCTCCAGGTTGTAGCTCAGTGCCCTTAACCACAGCACTATACTGCCTCCTTGGGTTTGATTCCCACAACCTCCACTTACATACTGTGTGACTCTAAGCAAGTCACTTAACCACCCCAGTGCTCCTGGGTCACCCCTGAAAACAGGCACTTGTGCCCAGTGGGCCTTACCCAGTTACCAAAAACAAAAAAAAAAAAACAAAGGCAGTCTGTAGCAATGGCACTACATAGAATGGATTTGCAAGAAGACAGATCATTTCCATTTTGTTTGTTTGTTGTAAAGCTCTCCAAGGAATATGAGTGCATTTTAAAACCTATTAATCAGTGCAAAGCATCATGAGTAGGCAAATCCTTGTGTGGAGGGAAGGGGGTAAGATTAATTGGAAGTGTCTAGCATAAATGTCAGTTCTACAGTCCATGCATTACCCTTAATCAAAGTGGCAAAGGTGCTAAGAGATATCAATGCAATCTTTCTAATTAATTTGGATTACATTCTTCCATCAGCTTGGCTGTATTTCATTCTTTCCATACCATTTTCTAGATTGTAGGACTATACCTGAATGTCAGTTTGCTTGATCAGCAACAGGGAACACCAGTGAACAATCAGCTTGTCTAATCACTATCAGCCACAGAAGGCTAACACAGTATTTTACAATGCACATACTTCTGCTACAAGATGTGCAGACCAATATATTAGACCCCCCATTATAATTGTCATGATATTCATAAAATACAAAGGCAGTTTGCAACAGTAGAATGTGGAATGCATAAACAATACAAGAAGATGGATAATTTCTAGTATTTAGGATTATGTAAATCTCTCCAAGACACATGCATGCTTGCCAAAGCATAAAACCCAGTGCCAAGCATCATGGGTATACAAATCCTTGTTGTGTGAGTGGGCAAGCTGTACAGGAAATCTTTTAATTGGCACTACATTCTGTTGGCCATATCACTACATAGTCCTCATCATAGCTGACTCACTTACACTAAACATTACAATCATCTTTAAAATCTGTACAAAAGAGTATATATGACTCCCAAGAGGGACTGCAAGCTACACTTACCACCTAAAAATGAAACATTAATAACAATTCAATACTAAAAGCAGTCTTTGTAGGGATATGATTTCACTATTGTTTGTCTTACATCAGTCCAAGAATTTCTCCTGTAGCAGCATAATGTGATGGTGCCTGACTATCTCTATTAATCATCACCCTGTTCCAAAAACCAGCAAAATAGAACTGAAGTGCTTTTTAAAGCCATTATTCTTAGCCTTCACTAACAATTAAAACAATTTAAATAAAAATAATAAAAAAAATTATAAAGTAAATCATTATAAAGCCATTGTTGGCATAGGCATTTGCTTATGTTCTTCTTGTGTCACTCCGAGAGTTTCGGCTCTAGCAACACGCAGTGTATGTGCATTTAACTGTCCATCTCAGTCATTACCCCAGTTCCCAAACCAACAAAGCAGAACTAGCATCCCAAAATACAGGAAACAACATTATTAATTTTATCCCGGTCAGGAACATGAATTTAAATAGCACATTTTCACTTTTTTTGAATGACAATAAAATTAAAAAATAATATTAATTTATGTGATACAAATATCATATAACAGATGTACTTTTTTCTTCATGGTTCTCATGATTTCTTGGGATATAGTTTTCTCATGATAATGCTTGACCTGAGCTGCACTTGTGCTCAGTGATGTTATTCCATGCTCCATCCCTTTCACATGCATTGTCACACTCAGCAGTTATCACAGCATGTCAACTTTGGATGCTTCAGTCACTCTGAACTTCATCCTCCACCTTCTCAGGTGTGTTTAGTTTCAGTCACTCTGAATGTTACCCACTTCTTCTCCTCCTCCTCCTCCTTCTTCTTCCTCAAGGATCTACTCCACTGTGCCTTGATTCAGTCATGCAAAACTTCATCTTACTCCTCAGGGGCTTACTCCAGTGTGCCTGACTTCAGACATGTTGAGGCTCATCCTTCTTCATCTTCATATTATAACAATTAATAAACATCAATACACTTCTCAGTAATACATAAAATAATGTTATAAAAATGCATCATATAATAGATAAGTTATGCCAGTGTGCCTAGCTTCAGCCACTCCAAACTTTCTCCTCCTCCTTCCTCCTCCTTTCTCCTCCTTTCTCCTCCTTCTCCTCTTCCTCCTCCTCCTCCTCCTCCATCTCATCAGGTGCCTACTCCAGTTGCAGCAACTGACATAGTCTAACATAGCATACTAACATACTAGTTGCCAGCAGAGTGGGCCTTATGGTCTTTCAAGTCTGCTCATGCTTCAGAACCCTGGGTGGGTACCGAAGCAATTTCCCTGTCTCCATTCCCTGTTTCTCTTTCCCCCCAAAGCAGCACCCCTGGCCTTGCCAACCCCTGCTTCTTACCTTGCCTGTACCTATCCCACCCTCTCTTGAAGTCTTCCACTGTAGAAGCCATTACTAGCTCCCCAGGCAGCGCATTCCACAGTTCCACCACCCTATCTGTGAAAAACCTCCTCCTCCTTTCCCCCCTCATCCTTCTACCTTCGAACTTCCAGCTATGTCCTCTGGTGATTTCCCCCTCCTTCAGCCTAAAAATCCCATCTCTAGTTACCATATTGATTCCCTTTAGGTACCTGAAGACCTCAATCATGTCCCTCCTCTCCTGCAGCAAGAACAGGTCTAACTCCTCTAGCCTCTCCTCATATGTCAATCCCCCCAGCCTCTGAATAAGTTTGGTTGCTCTCCTCTGAACCCTCTCCGGGAGCTGGATGTCCCTCCTTAAGTGTGGCCTCCAGTACTGCACACAGTACTCAAGGTGTGGTCTAACCAGGCCATTGTACAGTGGCAGAATCACTTCCCTGCTCCTTGAGGTAATCCCCTTTGCGATGCAGCCCAGCATCCTGTTTGCCTTGACTGCAGCCCTCCTGCACTGCTCTGAATTGTTCATGTTTACATCCACCAGGACTCCTAGGGTTTTCTCCCCTGTCATGGCCTGCAACACATCCTCTCATAGGGTGTACCCATGCTTGGCATTTCCACACCCCAGGTGTAACATCTTGCATTACAATTTAATCTCCAGGTGTGAGACCACCTATCCAGTGTATCCAGATCCTTCTGCAGGGCCATCTTCCCCTCTTCACCCTCTACCACTGCCCCCAGCTAAGAGTCGTCTGCAAAAAGACTAATTTCACACCGACATCTTCCCTGATATCAGAGATGTATGCATTAAACAGGAGCGGCCCCAGTACCGAGCCCTGTAGTACCCCACTAGTGACCCCCCAGGAGATGATACCTCCCTGCGTACCACTACCCTCTGAGTGCACCCCGCAAGTTAGTTGCCAATCCATCTGACCATCAATGGGCCTGCCTCATCCCCCTCAGTTTCTCCAGTAGGCCATTGTGAGGGACCAAGTCAAACACCTTACTGAAGTCCAAGAACAGTACATCCACTGGTCTCCCCCTGTCGAGTTCTACTTTTACCCTTTCATAGAACTCCACAAGGTTAGTTTGACATGACCTACCTGGCACAAACTCATGCTGATGACTATCCAGGTATCTCATCTCCTCCAAGAAACCCCCAATTGTTCCTTGAGTATCCTCTCCATCACCCTCCCCACCACCAACATCAAACTAACTGGTCTATAGTTCCTTGGCACCTCCCTCAATCCCCCATTATGGATGGGCACAACATGTGCCTTCCTCCAATCTCTAGGCACCCACCCAGTCTCTAGAGATGTGTTAAAGAGATCCACCAGAGGTGCAGCCAGAACATCCGCCATCTCCCACAGAACTCTGAGATGAAAACCATCTGGCCCCGGGGATTTGTTCTATTTAAGGGACTTCAGGGCTTCCCACATCCAACCTATGGGGATAGCATCATCTGTCCCATATCCCCTTTTAACCGATCCATCCTGATGCGCTACCTCTGAGATATCTCCCCCCTCTTCTTGTTCTATACCAGCTCCAGCAATCCTGCCTGTTGTCCCTCCTAATTTCTGTTGCTTCCACTTTGTAAGCCTCCCCTCCCACTCCTTAGTGTACACTGAGGCAATGTAATCATTTAATACCTCTGCCTGTTCCCTAGCCCCCTCCACCAACCCCCTGTTTGCCCTCAATCTGCCGGGCTGGCCCTTGACCTTTCTCCACTCCCCAATGTACCTAAAGAATCTCTTTTCTCCACCCCCTTATGCCTTGTGCAAGCTGCTGCTCTTTTCTTGCTTTTGCCCCCCTCACCACCCTGGTGACCTGCCTGGCTGCCAGGTGGTAGTTTTCCCTATCCCTCTCCCCTCTCGTTTTTTATGTTGGCTTGCCGTGCTTGCACGTAAGTCAACATCTTGCGGTAGTGCAGATTTGGAGGTGCGGCCGCTGTTGGGCAAATGCAGGGCACACATCAGTAGGTGCGTCCCTCATTCCCCAATCAGCCTGCATGCCCCATGCATGCTAACGTGGTGAGCACATCTAAGGAAAGGTCCGCTGCAAACCGAGCAAAGCTTGTCAGATGCAGAGGACCCTTCCTGCATGCTCGCCACATGAGCAGCATGGGGTGGCCGCCCTCCCAACGGCCGACCGGGGTGCCCAATCCCCAACAACTAACTGTGGCCCTTTAAACAGCCCCCATTTCCTATATGCTGAGGGGTGCCCAATCCCCCTCAGTTCTTACGTCCCCCACTTTTATTGTGTGCGAAGGGCCCACTCCCCATCGGCATAAATCATCCACCTCCCTGCATTGCTTATATGCGAGGGGGTGCCCAATCCTTGGCTCTTGCCTCCCCGCCTTTCATTGTGTGCGAGGGTGCCCAATCCCGTCTGCATAAATTCACCCCCATTTTCTGCTGAAAGGGTGCCCAATCCCTGTCAGCTGCAGCATCCCCCAAAAACAGTTGGGTGGCACGCTGGGAGCCCACCCCAGCATGCCACGCCCCTGAAAAAAACTGTCCCATGATGTAATTTTTTTTCTTCCTGTAACAAAAAATGGTCCCTCATAGTCTCCTGCCCCCACCGCACTCACCACTGTGTACCCTGCCACCCACACACCCCTCACCGCTACTTACCTCGAGTCCAGTGTGATGATCTTCAGTTGACCGGGAACATGTCTGCACTCTTCAAAGCTGACTGCGAACTGAGGAAATGCTGGTAAGCTGTATAATGGAACGAATAGGATTTTTTCAATTTTGCTGCATATCTTGGGCATTTGTAGGAATTTTGGCACCAAATTTTCAACATGGGGTTTTTGGGGCCCCTCCTCATGAATTCTATCACTGTCATGTCGTTAATTGGCCTTGAAAAGTGATTTTGCAGTCACTGCATGAAATCACCTTTCAGGACCCATTAATGAAATGACAGTGGCAGTGTTCATGAGGTGGCCTCTCAAAAAGCCTATGTTCCAAATTTGGTGGGAAAAATCCAACAAATGCCTGTTTTATGAACGTGCATTGCACAGTTGCTACGCAGGCTCGTAACTTTGCATATTCACAATAATTTAATGCTGGATTTTCAGCATTGTCATTTTTGTACACCTCCTTGTGAACAGTACAGTTGTTATTTTCCACATCCTGCCCAAAATGTATTTCCGCACTTCCGGCGCACAATAGCGCATTCGCTGTGGGAAATCAGTGTTTGGGCCAGATTATGAAATGACAGTGACACAGTTCATGAGCAGAGGTCCTAAATGCCTATGTTGAAAATTTGGTGATGATACTCCATAAAATGACTGTGTTATGGCGTCGTTGGCAGATTACCTGCGCTTGTACTACTCGTGCATTTGTGATATTTTCACTCTGGATTTTCATGATTGCCATTTTCCACACCTCTTGATGAACAGTACAGCTGTCATTCCATATCCTGCCCAAAATGTGTTTTAGCACTTCCGGCGCGAATAGCGTGCTCGCTGTCTTGAGAAATCACTTCTTAGGACACTTTGCGAAATAACAGTGACACTGTACATGAGCAGAGGTGCTAAAATGCCTATGTTGAAAATTTGGTGCGCCACCATATGTAGAGACTGACAGGTGTCAGGGGTGTGACTTGGGATTGTCGGACGTAATGCTCACGCCATTCCACCCCCACCCCCCCTGCAGCCAGTGACAATCATCAAGATGTGCCTTGGATGCTCTGGCTCCAAAGTTCACCCCACTGTCCTATACTGCACCCATCTCAGTGTATTTCCTTATGGAATGGGGTGAGCGTAAAGCCCAAAGACCCCAATGCACACTACGCCACTTGTCTGTGTCTGCAGGATAAGGAGAGGTGAAATGGCATGAGCACTATGTCCAACACCCAAAGGGACACTCTAATGCCTGTCGGTCTCTGCAGGGTGGGGGTGGGTTGGCATGAGTTCAATACTTCACTGCCATTCCTATTATGCATCTCTCTAACTCCTGCACTACCAATGCCAATGCCAGCAAGACAACATTCGGCATTGACAAATGCTTGTTTGTATCTGCTATGGGCAGCCCTCTTCTCCCTTACTGCCTCCTGTACCTCCTTGGACCACCAGCACAGTTTACGAGACCTTGCCCCCTTACTCTTCACCCTCGCACAGGACCTGATGGCCTCCTGCAGTCCCCTTTTTATAACCTTCCACCTACCTTGTACATCCATCCAAGGTGTAATCTCCCTCAAATGCTCCTTAAGAATCTCCCTCATGCCCCTAAAATCTGTCCTCCTAAAGTTAATAATCATTGTTGTTGTCCTAGAACTATCTCCTCCCCCCCACACATTTAGTCAGAGAACCAGACTGTATCGTGGTCACTTCCTGCCAGAGGATCCTCCACCACCAGGTCCCATATCAGATCCCCTTCCACAAGAACCACGTCCAGGACACGACCCTTCCTTGTTGGCTCCAACACCTGCTGAGTGAGGAACACATCCTGAAAACCATCCAGCAGCCTCTGCTCCTTGGCCACCATGGACATCATAGTTCCAAGTCAGTAGCTGGCATATTTAGGTCCCCCATCAACACCACTCCTTCCCCTTCTGTCCCACATTGGCTCTTAATGTTATCCAGCAGAAAATCCTCCAAATCCTCCTCAAGCCCTGGGGGCCTATATACCACTCCCATCTTGATCTTCCCTCCCGTAGGGGTCCGCAAGGTGACCCATGAAGCCTCCACATTACCCTCAGCTTCCTCCACTGTAATAATCACAATGTTATCTCTAATGAACATAGCTACTCCTCCCCTCTGCCCTCCTTTCTATCCTGCCTAAGCACTGTGTACCCAGTCACATTTAGTTCCCATTCGTGGCTAGAGGTGTCCCAAGTTTCAGTGACCACTGCTACATCTGCCCCTCCTTCAACTAGCATGGCCTGAAACTCTGGCCACTTGTTTCCCAGGCTCCTAGCATTAATTAACACCACCCCCACCCCTTGTCACTACCCCCCTTTATCGTGCCCCCCTGATCTTATTGTACGTCCTCCCTCCGTCCTCTCCAGTGGAACCTTTCTCTTCTAGGCCTTTTTCTGACCCCTCCCACCTCCCCAGGGGCTGAAGGCCTGGCCCACCCATGAAATGTATGGTCAGGTCCGTCCCCTCTTTTTTCCCTCCCGCCTTTACAAGTTTAAACCCCACCTAGCCTGAATGAAATCCACCATCCCATTTTCGGATTTCCTTCCCTATCCGATTTAGGTGAAGTCTAACCCTGGTGTACAGTCCCTTATCATCCCAAACTTCCCCCCAAACCCCCAACACCCCATTCCCCCATTCTTTCCCCCACTGCCTGAGCCAGTCTTTTACCTCCGTGATTTTCATTTTATTCTCCACAGTGGCCCTTGGTACTGGCAAAATTTCTGAGAAGGAAACTGTGCATCTATTATCCTGACAAAATCTAGCCAGCTCCCGGAACCTTGCCTGAATTTCCAGTACACTATTTCCCTCTATGTCATTTGTCCCCAGATGCACCATGAAATCTGGTGATCCTCCACAGTCCTTTGCCAGCTCATACACCATGAACTTTGCCCTATGCATCATCAAGTCAGAAATACCCACTACCTTAACTCTACTTGATTTGCCCTCCTCTTCCCCCTCCTAGTGAATACCCCTAATCATGGAGTCCCACAGCAAGAGTACCTTAGGTTCCCCCTCAGTCTTTTGTTTACCTCCTTTTTGTGTTCCTGTCCCAACCCTCTCCTCCCTTACCCCCTTTCTCTTTCCCCTGGGTGTCTATCCGCCTCCCTGTGAAAGCACCCCTTTTCTCCCTTCCCATCTTGTTGCACTTTTTATGCCCAAGTTCTTCAGTTCCCCCCTTGCTTAGGCTCCTCCTTGTTCTCAACCTCATCCTCACCTGTCGCACTGACCATGGCCATATCACCATTTCTCTGTCTCACCTCCTCCTCAATTTAATTTACCCCCCAATGCCCCCAGCCTGGATTCCAGCTCAACTTAATTTACCCCCCCTTGTGTTCCTGCAGGTCCCCCTTACCAGAGATCCCTTTCTGAGTACGTACCCTCCCTTTGAGGGGCCCTTCTTGAATCTATTTCTCCTCCATTCCCCCCGATCCTGCCCTCAGCCCCCATGCCTGCTGTCTGATTACCTTCCTGTCCCTGCTTGGCCTTCACTTTACCTCTCCCCCACTAGACTGATGTCTTGGATTTCCTTTCTCAGTCTCTATCCCCCTTTGATTTCCCACTTTTCTCCCTCCTGCCTCATTCATATCCCTCTCATCCCCACACACCCCTTCTTCTTCTTCCAAGTTGTGTAGTGGCTCAAATTTATTGTAAAATTCGATGCCAATCCCCTGTGTTTGGCCCAATCTCCCACTGACCTCCCCACTAAGCTGCCCCCTGTCAGCCCCACTTGTCCTGTCACCCTTCCCCCTCTTATATTTTGGATAGTTTTCATTACTGCTTTCCTCCCTGGCATCGGTGCCCCTTTGTACAAGTCCGTGCTCCCTAAATTTACTTCCCCTGCTTGATGAAATACCTCCCAGTCTTGCTCCCTCCCTTCCTCCCTGCTGTGCACAGCCCCTCCCAGTCCCATTCCACCTTTCCCTTTCTGCCCACAGCCCCTCCCAGTCACTTCCATCACACCCCCAGTGCCTCCAGTTGCCTCCTTTGCCAGTCGTTCTCGCCCCTGATCTGCAATAACTGCCTACAGATATTTCCTGAAATTTCTGTGATATTGCTAAAGAAACTGCATGCATGCAGTACCACTATAGTGCCACCAGATAGAATCTATTTAGACATATTGTTAAATGTCTGGAAATAACTGGAAAATCTGACCAAGTCTACTGGTGCAACTGTAGTCCTGTGGTGATGGATGGGGCTTAGGGTACATCATGTCCACCCTTCCTGACATGCAGCAGTGACAATACCTTTAGCTTGAGTACTGGGTAGAAACATAATAACAGAATTTGTCATCAGAAAGGGACCGCTTGGCCTAACCAGTCTGCCCAGATGTTCCCTACCTAATCTATCTCCGAGATCCTAATTTGTCTTCAGTGACTCCTCCCTCCTCCCTCCTCCCTGCCTGTTTTCTAATACACCTCTATGTCTACCCCATGCATGTTTGAAGTCCCCATTGTTTTTACTCCCCCGATATCTGCTAGCAGCCTGTTCAAGGCATCTACTACCCTTTCTGTGAAGAAATATTTGCTCACATCTCTCTTAAATTTCACCCCCCCCCAACTTCACTGCATGACCCCTGGTCCTTGTGCACTTTCTCCTTCAAAAGAGACTCCCTCCTGCATGCTGTTCACCCCTGTGAGGTACTTGCAGGTTGCTATCATTTCACTTCTTGCTCTCCTCTCTTCCAAGGTGCACACATTGAGATTCCTCAGTTTCTCCATTAGGGTTTTTTTTGTGCAACTTCTGCACCATTTTAGTTGCCCTCCTCTGGATTGCTTCCACCCTCTCTATGTCTTTTCTGAGTTGCGGCCTCCAAAACTTGATGCAATACTGTAGGTGGGGTCTCACCAGCGATTGATACAGTGGCAACACCAGCTCCCTCCTACTGCTGGATATACCCCTCCCTATGCACCCCAGCATAGCATCCCAATAACCCACCAACTACTTTGTCAAACTGCCCTGCCACCTTAAGGTCATCAGACATAATACCCCAAGGTCCCTTTCCTGTTTAGTGACTGTCAGTACCTCCCCCCATACTATGCTCAGCGCCTGGGTTCCTATGCTCTAGGTGCACGATTTTGCACTGTTTGATACTGAACCCCAAATGCCATGCTCTTGACCACTCCTCCAGTTTCCCATGATCCCTGTATATTCTCTCCACCTCCTCATGAGTGTCCACTTCATTACAGATTTTGGTATCATCTGCAAAAAGGTATACTTTCCCTTTGCAGTTCCTCAGTGATGTCACTTACGAAGACATTGAAAAGGACTGGTCCCTGTACAGAGATCTGTGGCACCCCAGAGATCACTCTCCCATCATTAGAGTGATGGCCATTTACTACCACACTCTGTCTCCTATCTGTTGAGCAGTTTCTAATCCAGTTCACCAATTTGAATCCCACCACTAGGCTGTTCAATTTCTTTATCGGAAAAGGAGAAAAAAATGGCATGCACTGGAATGAGGAGGTGGTGCAGAACAAGGGCGACTAACCTGCTACATAGAACAAACAAATCTCTGCACTTGTAGAGTCATAGGCAAACCAAGCAATGTAGCTTATCAGCTTTTTATTGCAAGCTGTATGAGGACTCAGTGACTGTGCCCTTAGTCCCAGTGCTTCAACTTACAGAGGATCTTTGCCAGTTGGTTGAAATGCCGGGGCTAAGGGCACAGTCGATGAATCCTCTTGAAGTGTAATCTTTATCCTTTGACACCATGAGTGAAAAGATTTGTTTGTTCAGTTTCTTTATCAGCCTTCGGTGTGGCACAGTGCTGAAGTCCTTGCTAAAGTCCAGATAGGCCACATCCACTGCTCTCCCCGATCTGCTTCCTTGGTCATCCAGTCAAAGAAATCTATCAGATTTGTTTGGTGTGACCTTCCACCCCCTGTGTGAATCCATGCTGCTAAGATACTCTGACAGTCTTTCCTTTAGCAGGGTTTCCATTAATTTTTCCACTGCTGAAGTAAGACTGGCCAGCCTTTAATTACTAGTCTCCTCCCTGCTGCCACTCTTCTGTAGCGGGACAATGTCAGCTCTTCTCCAATCCTCTGGAACCATACCGGTTTCCAGTGAGCTGTTGAACAAAGCTGTCAGGGGGGAAGCTAGCACCTCTCTAATTTCTTGTAGAACTTTTGGGTGCACCCCATCTAGTCCCATAGCTTTGTCCACCTTCAGAGCTGCAAGTCCCTGACAGACTCTTTTCTTTGAAAATTGACTTATGCCCAGCTCCCCCCATTCCTTCTACTTCTAGTGGTCTGCCCCTGCTCCCTCAACTGTGAAGGATAGAAGCTTACTGTTGTGCACTGGCAGTGGATGGTGGGTGCTAGGTGAGAAAGCAACTCCGAATAATCCAAAAAGTAAAGAACCAGCACTCCAGAAGTCAGTTTCCACAATTTAATGGTGCATTATTTATTGTAAGTGAGGAGACTGCAGAACAAAACAAAACCCCTAGTGCCTCAACCGTTAGGTCTTCCAGGGGGTATAACTGCAGTACAAACTTGTTCTCCTTTTATACATAACAAGTGATTCAATCAATCATTCAAATAATTAGTAAGTAATTGCTCATAATTATACAGGGCTAAAAAGACTATAGCACTAAAAGAATAAACTTGACTTCAGAAAAGTGCTAGAAAATCAAAATTTAAAAGGAGAAAATCAAGTAGAACACCAGAGTGCAACCCTTACTTAATCCTATTATACATTTATTATTTAAATAGTCTCTCATATAGTAAAATGTTAAATCAAAATAAGGAAGCCAATGAAAAGAAGGGGGGGAGGGAAAAAGAGAAAAGGAATTTGTACATGAAGGGGTCAAACAGAATGTAGGTAATACATTACAAATTAAATCATATTTTCTGCTCACTTATACAAACACTCTATATGTTAAGGATACATAATTTATTATTTTAAGAAAAAGCTGTGTAGTAATTTAAACATTCAAATAATTACCTGCTAGTTATTATCAACAGTTTAAACCTAATTCTATGATATCAGCTACTCTTAGTGCTGGCCAACATTTCAAAACTCTCCCAGGTAGTAGGAGGTCACGAATAACTGTAAAAGGTCAGCAAAAAATAAATTTTAGTTATTTAATTATTTAACATCATAAATTAATGCTAGATATCCTTTAACATGTTAAGAAGAGGTTTATACAGAAACTGAAAAAAACACAAAAGGATTTAGAGATGGCATTTGTTTGCAGTTCATTCAGTAAACATAAACCAAAATGCATTTTTTGGAAAAATAAATGTCACAATGAAAGTTTTTAAAGATGTAAGCTTTCTGACTTATATCATAATATTTTAATGATAAGATTTGCCACAATGGAGATTTTCAAAGATGTAAGCATTCTGGCTTGTTTCACAATATTTTAGCGAACAGAGTTAAATCTCTAAAAGAAAAAAACATGAGAATATATTAACCAGAGAAACAGTTAGTCCTCTTCATAAATGGCTCAGTAGTCGGAGAAAATTATTCAAGTACAACAAAACTTAATCCAAAAGTTAACTATATCAGATCTGTAGTTTATTATTGTTATTGTTTCTTCAAGTAGAAGGTTAAATCAAAGTCCTCATTTAAGCCATGAGGGCTAAGTGTTTGAAAGTGAAAAATCCACCGACTCTCCTTTTATTGTAAGATTGTAAGTCAATCACCCCCCCCCCACCACCACCAAATACGAGGTGGGACACATTCTAGAGCGGTAAATTTTAAACCTCTAGGATTTACATTATGTAGAATTGCGAAATGTGCCCCTAACGCATTTCCCAAGTTATGATTGCTTATAGCACGTATATGTTCCTGTATACGCACTTTTAAAAAACGGTAGTCATACCTATGTATTGTAAGCCACAAGGGCACCAAACTACATAAACTACATAAGTGCTGTGACAAGTGAGAAATTGCTGGATATCCAAAAGGAGAGTCGGTGGATTTTTCACTTACAAACACTTAGCCCTCATGGCTTAAATGAGGACTTCGATTTAACCTCCCACTTGAAGAAACAATAACAATAATAAACTACAGATCTGATATAGTTAACTTTTGGATTAAGTTTTGTTGTAATTGAGTAATTTTCTCCAACTACTGAGCCATTTATGAAGATGACTAACTGTTTCTCTGTTTAATATATTCTCATGTTTTTTTCTTTTACAGATTTAACTCTGTTCGCTAAAATATTGTGAAACAAGCCAGAATGCTTACATCTTTGAAAATCTCCATTGTGGCAAATCTTTTTGTTAAAATATTATGATATGAGTCCGAAAGCTTACATCTTCAAAAACTTTCATTGTGACATTTATTTCTCTAAAAAATACATTTTGTTATGTGTTTACTGAATGAACTGCAAACAAATGCAATCTCTAAATCCTTTTGTATTTTCTCAGTTTCTGTATAAACCTCTTCTTAATATGTTAAAGGATATCTAGCATTAATTTATGCTGTTAAATAATTAAATAACTAAAATTTATTTTTTGCTAACCTTTTACAGTTATTCGTGACCTCCTACCTACTGGGAGAGTTTTGAAATGTTGGCCAGCACTAAGAGTAGCTGATATCATAGAATTAGGTTGAAACTGTTGATAATAACTAGCGGGTAATTATTTGAATGTTTAAATTACTACACAGCTTTTTCTTAAAATAATAAAGTATATATCCTTAACATATAGAGTGTTTGTATAAGTGAGCAGAAAATATGATTTAATTTGTTATGTATTACCTACATTCTGTTTGACCCCTTCATGTACAAATTCCTTTCTCTTTTTCCCTCCCCCCCTTTCTTTTCATAGGCTTCCTTATTTTGATTTAACATTTTACTATATGAGAGACTATTTAAATAATAAATATATAATAGAACTAAGTAAGGGTTGTACTCCTGCGTTCCACTTGATTTTCCCCTTTTAAATTTTGATTTTCTAGCACTTTTCTGAAGTCAAGTTTATTCTTTCAGTGCTATAGTCTTTTTAGCTACGTGCAATTATGAGCAAGTACTTACTAATTATTTGAATGATTGATTGAATCACTTGTTATGTATAAAAAGAGAACAAGTTTGTACTGCATTTATACCCCCTGGAAGACCTAACATTCGAGGCACTAGGGATTTTGTTTTGTTCTGCAATCTCCTCGCTTAAAATAAATAATACACCATAAAATGGTGGAAACTGACTTCTGGAGTGTTGGTGCTTTACTTTTTTGCCTCAACTGTGAAGACTGTGCAGAAGTACCCGTTAAGGATGTCTGCTTTTTCTTGGTCCTCTTCTGTGCAGTCCCCCCCCCCCAACACACACGCCCTTATAATCCTCACTATCACTTCCCTTGCTTTCTTCTTCTAACTTATGTATCTGAACAAAGTCTTATCCGTCTTAATGATCCTTTTGGCAATTCTTTCCTCTGTCTGCATCTTTGCTCCTATCGCCACCTTGCCTGCTTCCTCTCTAGTTTACTAGGTATACATCCCTGCCCTCCTCCTTCTGTGTTTCTTTATATTACCTGAATGCCACCCTCTTTTCCTTCACCACCTTTGACACTTACTTAGAGAACCATAATTTTCTCTTTTTCCTTCTGCTGTTACTCACTTCCTTTTTGCAGAGGTTGCTTGCTTTAATTGTACCCTCCCTTGTTTTCCCCACTGTGCCTCCACCCATCCCTAGGAATCTCCACCTTCCAAGCAGATTCTAAGACAATCTCTCAATATACCCTCATAAAGTTTGGGACCCTCATCCTCATGTAGTTAGCCCCTGTTCTAGTCTTAATGTTACACCACATTGTACAGTAATCACTGGTAGCCAGGGGGCTGCCCACTGTGACATCTGCAGTGTGTTCCATTTGTAAGCACCAGCTCCAGCAGCGCTCCATCCCTAGTGGATTCTTTGACTGGCTGCCTAAGAATAGCCCCTAATAAAGAGCAGAGGATGGGCCTACTCCTTGCCGAAGCTGCTGTTGGAAGGCTCATCTCCACATCTGGCAGACTGAAGTCACCAACTAGCAACACCTCCTCCTTAACTGCCATTCTGATGATGGCTTCCCTAAGTGCCTTCTTCAACTCATCTTCCTGTGCTGGAGACCTGTAAGCCACCCCTGTATGGATAACAACCTCGGAGCTTGTCTCCAGGGTGAAAACAGGGTGGAACAAATCAGGTCTCCAGGTCACCAAAAGCAACTAGACGATTTCTGCTAGACCATTGTCTCTTTTGAGAGTGAGAGTGAGAGAGAGATAAATTATACCAAATAGTTACAGGTACAGTAGAACACAGAGCAAAATAAAAAAAAATAGCTAGTAGAAAGGAGGGGAGAGAGAGAAAGAGAGAGGTCAGGGAAAGAGATGAGAGAGATAGCAAGGAGGAGATTAGGATATACAGGGGAGGAGAGAGAGATGGACCGAGAGAGAGCGAGAGAGAGAGAGGACAGCCAAATATACAGACACAGAAGCAATAGTACTAATTACCAAACAGTTAAAGTAGACCAAATTAAGAAATTAGATGAGTGAGCAAGGGAAAGGGGGAGGGGAAAGAGGGGAACGAAGAGAGAAAGAGAGACAGGGGAGGGATGGAGTGTGAGAAAGAGCCCAAACAGAAAAAAATATGTTTTCCATATATGACAAAACTGTATAGTAATCAAAACAGTTCCCTTTTTTTGTATAATTAAAATACATGAATTATCAATCAATCTTTATTTTACCAGGCAGAACATCATTGAGAAAAAGTCACTTGCAAGATGGACCTGGACAGTTACAACAACAAATGATTTAGCACAATGAAGAATATATATACAGTAATAAGTAAAAACAACAAAGAGTACATACAAGGATAAACATCCGTGCACAATCGATAAGGGAACATTAAGGCAAAATAACATTCCATTCAGCAATTGTAGCTATGTAACCATAGTAAAACAGAATATATGTACAGTATATACAGGTATGCACACACCAGCTGATTTAGACAGGAGGGAAGTAACAGCAAGGAGTGGAAGGGCAGATGGTAGCCAGGGAGTTTAGGGTAAAGGGAAGCAGTAAGTGTGAGGTAAATCAGGAGGTATTAGTGGGAGAAATATGGCATATATACATTATGAGACATAGGGACAGTATAGGGACAATATATGAAAAATGCAAGAAACGTTTTCAACTATCTGTTTCTAAAATCTTTTTCTTGAATTTTTAAATTTACATTAATAAAACAGTATTACATCTCATTGTATAGACACAAGCCAAAGTACATCACATTCTGTTATGTGGTGCTATAGGTAGTTTCCAGGAACCGATATTTGGATACCCCGCCCCGCCATCAGATCTCCCACCTCACTTTTCCCAACATATAGCTTAGCAGCCTGGCTTGCCTGCCTGGTAACATTTTTTGTATCAAGAATATATTATTTCTTTTAGGATTCTTGGTTGGGAAGGCACACTAAGCTTAAGCTCATTTCCACGTGTGAACCGGACATACAGGGAGGTTAAGTGACTTGCTTAGGGTTACAAAGTATGCAAGTGGTCATTGTGGGATTCAAAACCAGGTCTACTGGGTCTCCAGGTTCATAGCTATGTGCTCGACTGGAGCAACTTGAAAATTTCTGCAGGGCTTCAAACCACAGATTACTAGGGCTCCCAGAATTCACTGATGGGGATGACCTAAAAGCATACCTGCAAGGCTGGCTCCCAGGGCTACTAGGCAAACTGCAGTCAGCATAAAAAAGCCTATCAAGTAAACCCCAGGAGCAGTGGCAGAGCCAGGTTTGGGAGCATTTGGGAGCCAGGGGGGCTCCACAATGGGCACTAAACAGTGAATAAAGATGTTGGCAGGGCACCATTACTCACATTAGGGCAGCCAGGAGGGGCGACCGCCCCTCAGCCCCCCCTCTAGCTCCGCCGCTGCCCAGGAGGGCCATCTTGGCTGAAAACACCTCTTGCACAGTGCTGATAGTTACGGGCAACTCAGAGGAGTGGGATGACATACTGCAAGCGGAGAAAAGTGTGGGAGGTATAAGAATAGGGGAATCTGTTTTGAAAATTTTTCGTGGTCTGAGCTTAAGCACCTACTCCAGATGCAAGAGTTTTGATGGAGTCATTTTATACAAGTTGGTAGTGAACCACTACTTACTGAAAAACTGCTCACTTAAAAATCCATTATGGTGGCAAAACATTTATATTTTCAAACCCGGCTGATGCTGGAAAGCTGGTGGACAAAATCCAATGAGAATGCACATCCCAGAATGGAAATAGGGACTCAGATGTTGATTCGTTTATTTAATCCTCCAGGAGCATTGAGAAACATGGACTTGATGTACACTAAATGCTGATGTGTTTTACACCTTTCCTGGGTAAGGTTGTGTTATTACCAGCCTAATTGTGATTCTGTTATTGGAAGTACTGGGGCCCTAGAAGTTTAGGGGTTAAGTTAGCTTAGGGCAGGTACAGTGGCATCCCCAGGATGAAACCCAATTCTGCAGCATATTGCAGCACTCTGCAGAATGCTGCAGCAGACCAACTGAATAAAGCAATGTAGTTTCAATGGCAATTAGTCCCTTTTGTCATTCAGGAAAATGTGACTCTGCCACGGTGAAGTGAATGCCACAGTTTCCTGCATGACAAAAGTGATTAATTGCCATGGAGATTACATTGCTTTATCCAGTAGGTCTGCTGCAGCATATTGCTGAGTGCTTTAAAAGTGGATTTCATCCTGGGGGATGCCACTGTATATATATTACCCTTGTTCTTACTGTATTAAAGGGACACTCTCAACCCCCTTAGGCCTCAAAGTGTCCCTAATTTAAAAAACATGTGTTATGATTTCTCATATCCTGTAGAGACTGCTGATGTAGCTGGTTGCTTGATTCTGATTGTTTTTTTCTTTTAATATGTAAAAAACAGACTGCCCGCCATATTGGTGTTACCACACAAAAACATGTTTGTATACATTCTTTGATCAGCTCCCACTGCATCTTTCCTGAACTTGAAAATACCCCTAACACACTCTAGCTGCTCCTTATGCAGTGGTGGTAGTAGAGGAGACTATTGCAACATGAGTGGCTGCACTGTTTTGGGGTGTGTCTAATGTTCAGGAAGTATGCAGTAAGAATAGATTCAGGATCTGAAACAAAACAAGTTTGGTTATAACCATACATCAACATGCATTTCACTTCTACTAAGAAAAGAAGCAGATAAAGCAACCAGCAACATCAATGAATTTTAGAGAAGGTAAGCAATCATAAAACATGGGTTTTTAACTAGAAATAATATGATGCAAAAAAGGTTGACAGTGTCCCTTTAAGTGTGAATAAGCGGTGTAAACCACATGGCTAAGCTGGCACTATATTTGCCACTCGAGCTGGCAGGCGACTCCCTCCCCCAAGCAGTTTATCTTCCTACTTCAGCAATATTGAACAATACGTGACTTCTGTTAGTCGTTTGCTGAGGTAATTGCACTAAGTAACATATTTCTAAAATATCAGTCTTAAATAGTGGAAAAGAATAGCATATTACTATTTATCTTCAGTTACTATGGGTAAAAGTTTAAAGGTGAGAGTGCAATGAAATATTTTAGGTGCCCCATCAACCTGCTGTTACAACTTCAAAGATTTACTCCATAGATTCTCTGGTGTTCGGAAAGTTCCTTATGCCTTTGTACTTGACTGATTGATAATACAGCTATGCACAAGCAATTTTACTGAGTTATGGACTTCAAACTGGAAGGATCTTCTTCCATAATACTTTTTGGGACCTAGGGTATGACCTGTGCCTTGTGCAATCATGAGGCTTCTGGACTGTTTCTGATCTTGTTTTTAAAAATGGTGCCCCCTATAGTGTACTGAAGTAGGAGAGGTGCTGTCAAATTCCTTTTTTGTAGCATTAATCCTTAAGAGGTGATAGTGACTTCACTTCTATGCTGTGAATGTATTTTGTATACTTTTATTAAATATAATAAAAAGAACATTAAAAAAAAGGTCAGACTTTTCAGATATTTAAAATTACTTTTTTCACACATGATAAATATATTATTTTTCTGTATGGGAGCAGAAATGGCAACAAACCACCACGTATAGCATCTTGCCACCAACTTTGAAATATATTATAGCTGTATTGCTCCAAAGAAAACTTATTGTAGTATGCATATGTGCTATGGACAGTTTAAGGTATAAGCCCTGAAAATACTACATCTGTATACCTTATTATGACAAGAACATTCTTTGAATCTGAAACAAGGGAAAGGGAGAGAGGGATGGGAGGGAGAGTGGCAGAGAAGGATAGAAGAAAAGAGAACAGAGGGACACAGGTGTAGAGCGCCAAAGTAAGAAACACATTCAGGGAGAAAGAAGGGTGGGGGCCTGAGGGAGAGGGAAAAAGAAAGGGGGGTTGGTGAGAAGGAAAGAATACAATTATGGCAAACAGTCATAGTGAACCAAAATAAGAAATTAGGTCAGAGAAAGGAGAGTGAGGGAACTGAGGGAGTGAAGAATGACAGAGAGAGAGAGAGAGAGAGAGTGTGTGTGTGTGTGTGTCTGTGTAAAAAAACCCCACAAGAAAAGGGGTTCCGAGCATTTCATGCCATAAGGACTAAATTGTATAACATGGCTTAATCTGTCAAACTGTAGGTAAAATTATTTGGCTGCTTTCTTCAAAAAATTCTTTAATAAGGTTGTGAAATCTGGGTTCAACTTTGAGCCAAGACTACAGCAAATGAGATACAGTGCCAACGGAAATCATGTATTTGTCATTCTGTAAGCATGTACGGAAAGTTCATCGAAGTGCATCAAATCATGACTGTAGGGCAGATTTAGGGCAATACCCATTACTTCCAGCCACACAGCTAGGAGATTTTGGTTACCATACATCTGAACCAGAGTAACAGAACCTCCTACCAGTACACAGCCACAACTAGTCAACAACATGTGCAAATCAGTAAACTACCTTGTTGGAACAATACTTTGACATCCAAACAATACTGATACGAAGGATTTTCAGATAAGAGACAGTGATTTCCAAAATGAAAATGGTTGAATTTCCTTTTAAGAGATTCTAAAAACTTAATATTTAATGCACTGGAAAACCCAGATCAAAATAGACAATTAATTGGAATGCTATAGGCCACTGAATAGAAATGTCACCATGGCTGGGAACCTAATAAATATTAAAAATGTGAAACTCAGAGAAATAATGACAAAATGCAGAGTTGGTGATCATAAATTGGAAACAGAAACAGGTAGACACAAACAGAATTGGAAAACAGAAGAAAATAGACTATATAGCCAGTGTCATGTGGGTGAAATTGAAAATTAAATGAATTTTCTTATGAAATGTGCATATACACCAGTGAACCAGAGGTTCATATTTTATAGTGTTCCTAAAAATGTTTGATACATTTCAGATACAAAATTGAAACGAGAAAGAAATAATGTGAACCAACTGGGGTTTGAACCCATGTTCCTGGAGCACCACCCCAGTGCTCTACCTACATTATTTCTTTCTCACAACAGTGTGTTTCAAATGCTTCGCCATGGATAATACTGCAAGAATAATGATTTACCATCTACATTTAAGCTACCTAAGTGATAAGGCACAGTGTGGAGTGTGTTACCAATCTGTAATATCCCTCCACATGTGCACTCAACCTCCTCACACGATAAGATTGTCATTTGGTAGCCCATCCCATAGAGTTGCCTTACTACTATTATGAAATGAAGTATGGTATTAAGATTTGTATTGATGTTTTTTTGAACTCCCCCGAAGTCTTGTGTGTACATGCCCTGCTTCACACAGCAGCAAGGTGCAGGCGTGCAACCTGTGTGAATACTATGTGGTATTTATATGGGTTCCAGGCAATCCAAAAGCTGGATTTCTCGCATCAGGTTTATAATAAAATGATGATGATGATGAGGTAGGTATAATTTTGGGTGGCAGTACAGAAACAGTGAAATTTGCATCACAGTATCTGACAAAACAGGTATTCTGAGACAGCACCTTGCACATTCCGTAGATCCTGCAGAATTCAGAGTACCGTAGTTGAAAAGCAATGTTATTCTTTGATTATTCCATTGTGTCTGTGTACCTCACATTTCACGTACCACAGTCAGTTTTTGTCATAGTTTGTTAATCCTTGTACTACAGTCATGCAAATCTAGCAAGAAATGAGACAGAAGTGGTATTATAGTGCCACTAGAACACAGATCAAAATAAAAATCAGTGGAGAGGCTGGGAAGGAGGGGAGATCAAGAGAGAAAGGGGGAGTTCAAGGGGGAGAGAGAGAGAAAGCAATAGTATCACAGTTCTAGTAGAACACAGAGTAACATAAGAAATCAGCTGAGAGATGGGAGGAGGGGAAGAGCAAGAGGGAAGGGGGAGAGAGAGTAAAAGAGAAATAGAGAGAGAAATCGAGAGAGAGACTGCGAGAACAACAGACCGAGAGAAAGAGATACAGAGAAACTTGGCCAACAAACCTGAATCATTACTCTTACATTTGTGAAATGCAAAAGATTTTGGATGGGATGCTGAAAGAATGGGACACATGTGACATGACTAAAAGGTAAAGCATGTTGTTAAAATTGAACATAAAACTTGCAGAATAATGTAAATAGGCAGCAGTAGAATCAACATTTAGAAAAGTGAAAAAAAAATTTTTCAGGACTTTTTTTCTAGTTATGTCAGAATTTATTTATATCAGTATGTACAACATGTAAAGTGTGTTGAGACCAAAAGAATGTGGGACTGCATTAGGAGCAGGACGCCTGTTGAAAAAAAGGTGTTGCATCTCAACTGGGTTATCCAAGGTAGCAAAAACAGTAAAAAATGAAAAAAAGAAAAAGAAACTGTAGCAACAGAATCCTTGGTTTAGAGTATTTATATCTAAGTTTGAAGTCCATATTGGTGCTGGTCTGTGCTTCAGGGCAGGAGCTATGGGGATGCTGCAATTGTAAAATATACCTATTTAGTCTAGGATTAGCAATCGACAATCTCCAGTGCTTTACAGCCCATTAAATATTTTATGTTTCTCTTGTACTGTTATTACAGTATTTGTAAAAATTATTGCTTTCCAAATGTATCTTTCCTGTACTGATTCGTATGTATTTAAATACCATTTGTAAATATACTTTTTACTCCCACATCATTGTATTTCTTGTATTACCTGTACCAAGTTTCACCCTTTCTCTCCTTACTGTATCCTTTTCCCTGGTACACACCTGCAAATGAACCTTAGCTCAGCGCACCTCTCCTGATCACCAATTTTCAAAGACATAAAAACATGTGCGTGCTCATGTTTTTGTTGTAAAAACTAAGAGTTTGAATTTTGGAGGGTCACTTCCCCTTTGCATGCCATCTGTAACCTTCAAATTTGGTAAAAAGAACCTGCTCATTCGGTATAAGTAAGGTGACTTCATAACATCATGTTTTCTTTTGAATAATCAGAGTTTACTGACAAGACATGAGGTTTGCCCAGAAATATCTACAGTAGATGTACAAACAAATGAGAGCTCTATAAGCTGGATGGGGCTGGGAGTACAGTGACATCATTTTGGTTGTGCTGAGACCTCATATGACAGAAAATCTAGGTGGGGGCCATGGACTGTACAGGGTGGGAAAAAATTATTCAGGTAGTAGTCTGGGGAGGGAGGGGCAGAACAGATGGATTTGTGGTGACACCCTAGTATGTCTGCTTGCATTGCATTTAGTTATTATACACAGGACAGCCTAACTGGGATAAAGAATATTGTATCTTGTTTACAATGGGGTCCTACTTCTATCCAGTTTTACAACTTGGTCAGACAAAAACGGGGCTCAAATGGCTCACTTAAAGTCAAATTAATCCAGTGACAAGTAATGGGATTTGAACCTGGGATCCCCTGACTCACAGTTCTGTTCTCTAACCTCTGCGCACAGCTTCCCTGTTGAAATTTTCCTTTTAAATAGTTGGATTTTCTTAGTGCTGCAGTTTGTGCTTTAAAGTGAAGCTTGCTTAAACAAAAAACTGCTAAATGTGACAGGAGTAATGTTACTGCAGACAGATGCACATACCTCTCAACTGTCCCTAATGTTCAGGGATGTCTCTGATGTTGCCTCAAAATGTTCCTCTGTCCCTCCTAAAATTTGTGTTTTTGTGACAGAACAGTGGGGACTAAAAGCACAAAATGATGTCAAACATTAAAGTTACAGACTTCTTCTTCTTCAGAAAATGTATCTTAACACAAATCCTTTCATTCTATCAGCTTTCTGAATGAATAGTACCAATTTTTAAGATGTGTCCCTCATTTTGGGTCCTTGTCCCTGGTTTTTTAAGCCTTATCCCTGATTCATGAGACAAGAGGTTGAGAGGTGTGCAGATGTATGTGCATCTGACAAGTAATGCAGCCCACTCAAATGGACGTGTTCATTAAAGGAGCAAAACAAGGTAATTCATTATTTACTTACCGACCTGCTGATTTAAACTGTGTGCACTCTAGGATACTCCTAATGAGGTAAAAAAAAACATTTACTTTCCATAGGAGTCCCTGGGAAGCAAGCAGGTTAATTCCCTCAGACGCACTAATAACTCCGTGTAAGTACGAAACAGATAACACACAACGGAGTGTGCTGTCGTAAAGGAACAGACAGACACACACACCTTAGGTGGCTGGTTACACCTTGTCTGCTTAACCACTAAAGAAGTGTACAGATCCCTTATGAGTGACCACACACTCCTGAAGTATGGTCTCCCATTCTGAAAATGGGCGCTATAATAATTTTAAATGGATGAAGATATTATTTGGCCTATGTACCCATCCGTAAGACAGTGCTGCTCGTGTATGTGATGTGGCTTTACCAACGCGTTTACAGGATCTTTACCGTTCATTTTATAAGTATAAAAAATTATTATCCAATAAAGCATATGCCCTTACGCCAAAAATTACATTTAATCGATCTTCAAAATGTTCTTTAAGATACCATGCTGTGAACAGAATTGTTGAGTGCAGTGATTTTCAGAGCTCTTAAAAGAAAAAAACTCTCTGCTTAAGATGCACTTGCTGCTTGCTATTCGGTGCCAGTGCTCCGGACAGTCGAGTCTCCAGTCTCGGAATGCCTGACCAATTACGGGAATGACTTTCCCCGCACGTTGAGGAAACGCATCACTGATCAGGTCTCCACATTGTTGGAACCCATGAACCTGCAATGGTGGGCTATGTTCCAAAATCTCAGACAGGTATTTCTTTTTAAAAGAAACCCTTAGGAAAGAGACGTGAGACAGCTTCTGAATGTCTACCTCATTCTTACCTAAATGAGCTGCCATAGGAAGTGATAATGCTAGCTAGCCTGCATTTAGTTCAAGGATTACATTGACTTGTATTTAACCTTAGGCATATGTTTGTTGGAGGCAGAATGGTCTAGTGGCTGGTACACAGGCTAATAAACTGGGAGACCCAGGTTCAAATCCCTTCAGAGCCACCTAATAACTGTGTAATCTTCATCAAGTTACTTAACCTTCCAGTGCTTCAGTCCTTCATCTGTAAATAGTGACTCAAATCAGGACCTTACTGAAACTAAGATGCTGCATCTCAGCTGGGTAATTCAAGGAAAGCAGTTGAAAAAAGTATAAGCTGCTAGTAGCAACATATCTGTCCCTTCTAGGGAGTGCACCGGCCTGTCTAAAGGATTGTCTTCATGTGTGTAGCATTTTCTATCATGTTGCTTACTTTTGAGTGAGGCATGATTGCTAGTGGTTTCTGGGGCCAAATATCGTTGGTTGGAGTGTTGGGGTAGGATTTTCAGAGGTCCGCCAGACGCACATGACAACTTGCATCACGGTTTAGCACAACTGCATTACTTGTGTCAAAATGTTAGACCACATAAAACGTGGCGGACCGTTTTATCGCAAGTTACTGCAGACTGCACTCAGAAAAGGACACTTGCATCAAAGTAATGATGCCTGTTTTTTATTTTATTTTATTTATTTATTTATTATTTTTTTTTTGGCTGTAAAGCAGGTGAACTGTTACAAAATGTGCCAAAATGTCTGAAAACTGCAATCCAACATTTTGGAGTATCATCCCGATGCAGGTGCAGTAGAGAGTAGATAACCGTGCCTGTGTCAGGAAGTTTAAACATCCAGTTAAAGTCATTTTCATATCTGGAGCTGGTTTTATGGAATTCAGCACCACAGCCTGTGTGGAACACTGATAACAGGCAAAATTTTAAGGAACAACTCTCTACTATAATAACAAGCTTAAACACACTAGATTTACATCAGCTATGTTTTAACTTTGTTGTTTTCTAGTTATTTGTTTACTTTCCCTTGCTAGTGGTCTACTAAATAATGCAGGTAATGCAGCCATTATTTCACCAGGTCTTTCAAAATGTATCTGACTGTCCCCTGCTAACCATACAATTTGCTGATTTGTGACATCACATTCTATTGCCCTAGTGAGCACTGTGATGTAATAAACAAAGCTATTGAGAGATTAACAGGGAAGAAGCAAATTATACAGACCTTTTAGCTGGACTACCACAAAGTGCTGTAACCCCTGGAAAGGAACAAAAAAAAATGAAAAAAGGTATTCTCTAGTAAATTGTAATAGCTGAAGCATCTCATTTGTGAAGGTACATGCTGAAATGCAGAGTTGCTCTTTAAACAAGCCCTAAAACTTTTTTTTTATTTGTAATTCTGATCTGTACAACACTTTAATAGTCTCTGGATCATGCCTTAAAACTCAGCAAATAACAATAATAAGGAGGATTTCTGAGCCCCTAAACTACAAGTACATGGTTTGCATATGAACTGGTGTATGGATGCATACTTCTCAACTGCTATGAATTTCGCATAGCACTATGATTTTCACACTCAAATTTACCCTTGCCCCTCACAAGTTTATCGATGTTCCTCATAACATTAGCGCTATTTCTGGACACACGAACTTTTAAATCATTGAACTAAGCTGATAGAAACATTCCTTATCACTTATTATATGGGGTCCACTATCTGTAGACAAAATATTGTTTAAAATAAGAAAGTGCTCCACATTCTGACCATTTGCTATGATTTGTGAAGGCCAGTGCTATTATTTTTAATGCTGAGAGGTTGAGAGGGTATGTATGGATTTTGCAAATTGTCTGTCCACAAACTTGTGTTACCTTCTGACTCTCCCTGGACCCCTATGATATGGAGACATTAGCTTGTCTCAGAATTTTTATCCTGGGGTGCAAACATTCTAAAATAAATAGTTCATTTCCTCAAAATACCTGCACTACACTCTCTGGCAATACCAATCACTGCTGGCATGTGCTGCTGTGAGCTGCCCCAGTGCTGTAGTTCTCTAATTAGTTCAGAGGCATAAGTTGAAGTGGAAAAAGACTGTCACCTTCCTTTATCCCGCCCATGTGATCTTATCAGTGTGGGACAGCAGGTGTGGCAATCTGGATACACCTGCCTGCTGGATAAGATCACAATGGAGTTGCACCCCAACTAAGTGATCCTGTCAGGTTGGAACTAGATGCTTATGGTAAATCAAACCTCCACAGCATTCGTGTTTCATCAGAGGTGACTGGTAGGAGAGCGGTTGCAGTGGATTGGGGTTTACAGCTCATATACTTAGAAGGAGCTGGAGTTTACCAGCCAAAGTAAAGTATTTTGGATTCGATTGCTTCAACAGGGGGATTTACATCCCCTGCAAGCATTCGCAATTTCAACCCTGTGAGCCCAGGTCTAATGCAACACCCGGTGTGCTCAGCAGACCTCCATCGAAGGGGGGACCTATGGCTGTAGGGTCCAAATTACTCTGGCACTAGGAAACAATAACAAAAGGCAAAGCAGGCAGTGAACTTAGCCTAATTTATAGAAGGTGTTTGGGTCTCTGGCAAAGGTTTCACCTGAAGAGATTGTTCAAGACACAAGGTTTCTGAATTTAAGCCTAATTTAACATATTGTACGTATCGCAGGTAATGGCAAACAGTAGAATTCATTGCAGATACTTCCCACAGAGACTTTGTTAGCCATAAAACAACAAATTAAACACTCCAGTGTCTTGAGATCTGATACAGGGTGCGGTATCTCTCTCTCTCTCCAGTGACGAATATTGGTGTGTGCATATTTGTTACAATGAGTGAAACAGACTAAATCAAACACGAGCTTTGTTCCAACCTGACATGGTAGTATTGTTTAAGTTGGGGGGTACTTGCTTTTTTTTTTTTTTTACAGTTTATTGCCACAGGGTGGCCCATCTGTGATGCTCAATCCTATGTTTAGTGGGTTGTGCTGCTACCCAGTCCCAGGTGTTGCCAGTCATAAAGCTCCGTGAGTTCAAATGTTTTACTCAAGGTTACAAAGCAAGCTAGTGGCAGTGGTGGGATTGGAACCTGGTACCCTAGGTCCTCTGGTTCACAGTTCAGTGCTCTAATCACAGGTCTATACTGCATACTTTATAATCAGCCCCTGACCATAATGCAAGCCTGTAAACCACACTGCATAGCATCACAGTTTTATTTTTTAAAGTGAATGTTTTTGTTAGAGTTTAAAATGAATGCATCACAAATATTTAAAAACATGGGACAAAACAACATATTGGAATAACTCATATTTATTTATTGAAATATATTTTACCAGGTAAGCAGACAGAGCCCAGAGTTCTCGTTTCCAGTTGCGACCTATATAAATGCAATAACTATAAAGCATGCATAGCATCTCAGTCATAACCCCATATTGAACACAGGATCTTGTAGGGGAGGAGGCAATATTTATTTTACAGACTATAATACTTGGACTGTTTTTTAGTCTAATCCATTTTCTAATCTTGAAGCACATATTATATGATGTTCTAAGCAAGCAATAATACCTGACAGGGTGGGCAATATTGGGCAATACCGGACCACCCAGTGGCTTAATGAGGCCTGACACTGCAGGCGGAGGGCCTGTAGCCCCTGGAAAGTCTGGTATTGCCCTTACTGCCCACCCTGGAGGGTATTATTGCACTTACAACATGGCTTACTTGTGAAATTTTAATAAAATATTACAAAATTTAAAACATTTGCAAATGAGTAGAAATTAATAGAAAATCAGTGTCCTTGTACAGTAATCCCTGTACTGGCATACTCGCCAGTAGAGGGTACTGCTGTGTTTGAGAGGCTTTTTTTTATCTGGTTTTCACTTTTGTGTTGTGTGTTTGTTGCGTATTGTTTATTGTGCTTGGCGGTCAGGTGACAAGAGTGCAGCTGGGGGATGAGAGGAGTGGTACTTTTCGGAATGGTGCTCCTCAGATGGGGACGCGATACCAGGTTGCAGCACCACAGACACCATAGACACCAGGCGAACGGTGGGAGCATTGAAATGTACATTAAGTATGGTGTGGAGGTGGAGAGCCAGGAGCAGAGAAGGAATTTATTTAAAAAAAAAAAAAAACATTTATTGTATTTAAATCACTTATAGCGGTTTTGAGTTGCATATGTGTGTGTGTGAGGGGGAAGACAACTCACTCATTCCTTTTGTCACTAGCCCCTGGAAAGTCTGGTATTACTGTTACTGCCCAGCCAAAACAAAGCAGGGAAAATGGTGGCTTCCAACTTTTAAAATCCAAACTTAAAGAGTGATACCAGTTTGGTACTGAGGCAGGGCAGGCTGGCACTTATTCTTTCTGAGGCTGTACTGGTACTTAATGTACCAGCTCAGCCAATCACAGAGTAGGAAATCTTCAGCCCATTTTCTGACAACTATCTGACCATACAGAGTATAAGAAAACTCAAGTAATTCATTTTTACTGTACCACCATTAAAGAGTAAGGCAGGCATATCTTGCGAGGGACAGTAAGGGAGTAAGTCACTTATAAGGGACATAGTAAGGGAGTAAGTCACTTGTAAGTGACATTAAGGTGTGACATCTATATGTAAGTGACAGTGAAGGTGTAGTATAGGTATGTGAGGGGCAGTAAGGATGTGTTATGGGTAAATGTGGGAGATTTGAGATGTTAAATATACAATTATTTGAGGAACAGCAAGGTTGCTGTGTGATGGAAGTATGTGAGACACTGCAAGTTATAAGATGGGTGTACTGTAGCTCTTTTTGAGATGGTAAGGGCACCACTACACACTGCAGCATTCCTGCACCACCGCTCCCTGCAGTGTCCTGA
Organism: Neoceratodus forsteri; assembly: GCA_016271365.2. Lineage (NCBI taxonomy): Eukaryota > Metazoa > Chordata > Ceratodontiformes > Ceratodontidae > Neoceratodus > Neoceratodus forsteri. The sequence goes on from JADMNL010000025.1 coordinate 332,854,015, forward strand.
CACTAGCTCACCATGCATTCCTGCACCACCGCTCCCTGCAGTGTCCTGACACTAGCTCACCATGCATTCCTGCACCACCGCTCCCTGCAGTGTCCTGACACTAGCTCACTGTGCATTCCTGCACCACCACCATGCTACACAATATCCCTGCATGCCCAGTTTAAAAAAGAACTAAAAAAATCACTTTTTAATGCATATGTATGTACCTGTACTGTGTAAAGCTATTGTACCTGTTATTGCATTCTTCTACTGTATCAGTTGCTTTGTTTCCCTGTAACTGTATGATGTCATCCCAAGGGTAATCATTGTTACTGTCCAGTTTGCACCTGAAAACAGTCTGTCAGCATAGTGCATTTATCTGGTTAACAAAAACTTAAATAAATAAACAATTCTCTGCACCACTCAATACTGCAGTATCACTGCACCGCTATGTCCTGCAGTATTCCGCACCATCTCACACTGCAGAAAATATCCCTGCACATCCCACACTGCAGTATCCCTACATCACTGTGCTCTGCAGTATCCCACACCATCCCACACTGCACTGTCACTGCACCACCACATCCTGCAGTATCCCTGAACTGCTGTGTACTGCGGTATCCTGGCACCACCCAATGCTGCAGTATTCCTGCTCCACTGCATCCTGCGATATACCTGAACCTCTGTACCCTACAGTATCCCTGTACCACCTCACACTGCAGTGTTCCTGCTCCACAGCACTCCACAGTATCCTAGAACTGCTATGACCTGCAGTATCCCTGCACCACCCCACACTGCAATATTCCTCCTCCTCTGCACCCTGTAGTACCCCTTTTCTGCTGTGCCCTGCGGTATCCCTGTACCAGTCAACACTGCAGTATCCCTAAACTGCTGAGCCCTGTAGTATCCCTGCACCACCCTGCAATGCAGTATCCCTGCTCCATTGTACCTTGCAATATCCCTCAACTGATGTGCCCTTTGGTATCCCTGCACTATGTATCCCTAAACTGCTGTGCCTTGCATCTCCCCACTCTGCACTATTCCAGCTCCACTGCACCCTGCAGTATCTCTGCATCCACCACATTGCACTATCCTTAAACTGTGTCCTGCTGTATCCCACAATGCAGTAACCCTGCACCATCCCACACTGCAGTATCCCTGAACCGCTGTACCCTGCAGTATTCCTTGCACCACCCAAAACTGCAGTATTCCCGCATGACCACACCCTGCAGTATGTCAGCACTATCCCATATTGCAGAATCCCTGCACCACTGCACCCTGCAGTATCCCTGCACCACTGCACACTGTAGTATCTGTTTGCAATTGGCATGATGATTATATGCTGTAGCCAGTGTTGGGATTACATGGGGCTCACCAGGGCTTGGTCCCATAGCTCTGAAGTGAGTCCCTGTAGCTCACATGATGAGCAGGGTTTTTTTTTTTTTTTTTTTGACAGCTGCACCACTGGCCCACATAGCTCCCAAAATCATAGTGTAAATCCAACTCTGGCTTCCATATCCCTGCATGGCTATGTGCTTCAGTATTCCTGAATGGCTATTTTTTTCAGTATTCCTGCATGGCTGTTTACTGCAGTATCCCTGCATGGCTGTTTACAGCAGTAACCCTGCATGGCTGTTTGTAGCAATAACGCTGCACGGCTGTTTTCTGTAGTATCCCTGTATGGCTATTTGTTTCAATAATGCTGCATGACTACTTGCTTCAGTATCCCTTCATGTCCATTTGCTCCAGGAATGCTGCATGATTGTTTGCTGCGACATCCCTGTATGGCAGTTTGCTTCAGCATCCCTACATGCCTGTCTGCATCAGTAACCCTGCATGTATGTTTGCCACCATATCCATGCATGGATGCTTGCTGCAGTATCCCTGCATGGCTGTTTGCTTCAGTATCCCTGCATGCCAATTTACTTCAGTATTACTGCATTACTGTTTCTGCAGCAGTATTCTTGCATGGCTATTTGCTTCAGTATCCATGCATGGCTGTTTGCTGCAGTATCCCTGCATGGCTGTCTGCAGCAATGTCCCTGCATGTCTGCTTAGAAATACAGAAACACAGAAGGTATCTGCAGAAAATGACCAGTAGGTCCATTGAGTCTGCCCTATTTTCCCTGCCTAACACTACTGCTGCAGTATCCCTGCATGGTTAATTGATTTGGTATCCCATATAGCTGTTTGCTTCAGTGTCCAGCATGACTGCTTGCTACAATTTCCATGCATGAGTATTTGCTTCAGTATAATGGCATGGCTGTTCACTGCAGTATCTCTGCATGGCTGTTAACTTCAGTAGCCTGCATGACTGTTTGATTCATTATCCTGTGTGGCTGTTGCAGTATCCCTACATCACATCAAGCATTGCTGCCTTCCTGTGTCACTGTATGCTGCAGTATCTATGTATGGCCTCACAGAAATACAAATGCACAGTATGCATGCAGCATGCATGTCACATGCCTAATAAGTATGCAGCACGCATGATGCGCACTTGTATTTCTATAAGGGTGGCCACCACCACAGACCAGAAACTGAGGAAATCATAGCAAAAGGGATAACTAAGAGAAAACAAGACATTTTTTAGGTACATAAGTAAAAAGAGGAAGACAAAGGGAGCGACTGTGAGGTTAAGAAGGATGGGGAGGGGAGTACAGAGGAAGTTCAGAAAAAAGTAGATATTTTGAACAGATACTTCTGTTTAGTCTTCATAGTGGAACAGGAGGGGGACGGACCACAGAAAAGTAGCAGACACACGGGGGAGGGAGGTAGACATAAGTCCATTTACAGAGGAGTGAGTCCTGAAAGGACTTGCCAATCTGAAAGTGGGCAACGCTATCAGGCTGGAAGGGGTACAACCAAGGGTGCTGAGGGAGCTCAGGGAGTTACTGGCTGCACCTCTGACGGCCCTATTGAACAACTCATTGGAAACAGGAGTGGTTCCAGTGGACTGGAGGATGGCAGATGTAGTCCCGCTTCATAAAGGTGGCAGCTGGAAGGAGGCTGACAACTATAGTCAGGTCCGTCTGACCTCAGTGGTGGGGAAATTAATGGAGACATTTTTAAAGGGAAGACTTGTGGAGTATATTGAATCCAGTGGGTTACAAGACCCAAGGCAGCACAAATTCTTGGGGAAGAGGTCATGCAAAATGACTTATTGATTGGTTTGACTTGGTGATCAGGGAAATAGATCAGGGTGGGGTGGTGATTGTGGCCTACTTAGATTTTAACAAGCCGCTTTGACACCATACCAAAATGGAGGCTCATAAAGAAGCTGGGCAGTTTAGGGGCGGGGCCCAGGTGGTAAACTGTGTATGAAACTGGTTGATGGATAGATGTCAGAGGGTGGTGGTAAATGGCAATCACTCTGGGGAGGGAAGAGTGACCAGTGGGTTATGTCTGGATTCAGTACCAGGATTAGTCTTCTTTAATGCCTTTATAAGTGAAACTGTAGAAGAGCAGGAGGGAAAGCATGCCTCTTTGCAGATAACACCAAAATCTGCAATAGGGCACCCCAGAGAGGGTGGAGAGAATGAGTAGAAACCTGAAAAAAGTCAAGGAGTGATAAAGGGTATGGCAGCTAGGTTTCAGTGCAAAGAGGTGCAAAATCTTGCACCTAGCACATAGAAACCTAGAGGCGGAGTATAAAATAGGAGAGGTATAGACTGCCACTAAACAGGAAAGGGACCTTGGAGTAGACATATCGGATGACCTCAGTGGTGATGCAATGCTGTAGGCAGGGACAGTGGAATTCTGGGGTGCATAGGGAGGGGTATCACCAGCATAGGGAGGTGTATCACCAGCAGAAAGACAGTATAGGGAGGGAAAAATCATCAGACGAGGTGAGCCAAGGGTTCCTTATCTGCCAACAAATTCTATGTTCCTATTGTAACCCCCTTGTTACCCAGGGTTACTAGAATCCCAGTAAGACCTAGTGGTAGGCAGGGAAGGCAGCTTGTGAAACTCCAGTTAAATGGATTTCACACTGTCTCACTCTGTTCTCAGTCTCAGCTGAGACTGAGGGATGACATCACCATAGAACTATCGCAGCTGCATGAGCCACAATGTAATCTGCAGCAGGGAGTCAGAGTAGAATGTTGGGAGGTTTGAACAGTAGTCTGTAGTCAGTTGGAGTTTGGAGCTTGTTGTGAGAGGAGCACAGCAGCTCTGTGTTAGGCTCTTGGAGCCTCAGCCCTGACATAGGGCTACATTCAGGGAAAAGGTGTGTGTTTCCACCTAAAGAGAGACACAGTGAGCTATTTTTAAAGTGGTGGAGACCACTGATTTGGGTTTCTGTGCCCCATCCCTCAAGGGATGGGGCAGGAAGGTTTTGCCTGCATTTCCAGGGGCAACCCCCTGGCTACTGCTAGTGAAGAAACTGCCTTATTTTGTCCAAGAGTATGGGAAACAAGCAGATTTCGTGATTCGCCTGTGGGGCACCTGCAACTGGAGGGTGAGTTCTGCTCTTCCTAAAGGGCCCATGTTTCACCCTGGACTTGTGTTATAGTGGGGATTGGATTACTGAAGTAGTGGGAGGCCTAGAGTAATAGGTTTAGCCAAAAGTAAAAGTAAGTTCAAGTCCAGCATATAGGGGAAGTCAAGACATGTAGAGGAGATGTGACATATGTCTACCCAGTAATCTACATTGCCAAGCTTTCAAAAGAGTTGTTTAGTTTCCAGAGAAATGGCCGGGTATGGATTGTGGGAGCTGGAGGTGGGAGACCCCCCATCTTTAATAACCAGGTCCACCTCTACGGATTTGCTCTGTAGATTTCTACTTTGCCTCATGCACTTGGTCAGTGATGAGGGAAGTACCCAGACATGGGATTGGAAGGAAAATTCCCTCTAGGCGTCGAAGGCTCTAAGGTGGTTTGGGAGCACCAATTTGAAAACTGGTTCATTCCCATAATGGACCGAGGATCAAGGGGCCGGCGGGGGAGCCGGGCCAGTGGGGAAAACCCAAGTCATGTACAAGTCGGGCTGTGTACCCAAAGCTGCGTGCAAGTCCGGGCTGTGTGCCTGGTGGGTTTAGAGCCTAAGGGCTGGGAATGTGAAGAAGTGTTCTGTTGTCTCTAATCTGCATTACCAGGAATGTAGCCCCGTGGGGGTCCATCTATGCTTTGTTTGTTCAGTTTGGATGTGAATAAAAGCCACACTGTAGAATCCCATTCCTGGTTTTGGACATTACAGTTATTGCTTCCTGTGTTTGGATTTACTTGGGTGTCCCTGTGCAGAGTAGCCAAACCTAGGCCCCCTGTGCCGAGTAACCTAGTCCTCCCCGAACCCAGTCCCCACCAGGTACTGCTGTCAGCTTCAACAGCATACCACCTGTCATTTTGCAAAAAGGCAGGGGTCCGGGGTTTACACAATGTTTCACAGTATAGCCGCGTAGCCACGTGCTGTAGATTCCTGGATGGTCACGGGCTGCTATAATGCTGCCACATTGCATGGTGCAGCACTTGTGCATGCTACTAGATCCTCGCACACCCACACCCAGCAATATCTCTGCACTGCTGCATGTTACAGTATCTCAACATGAAAACTGCACACTACAGAATCCCTTAGGGACACACATGCACTAGCTGTAGGCTAATGTAGCACTAGGCTCCCCCCAACAAAGCCTTTGACTGAGGCAAACTGCCAGGGCATAGTTCTGAAGCTTAATTGCACATTTTTTAGTCTGTAACCCTTTAGCATCCAGGTTTTTTAATAGATCAACTCTCTCCCTATGGTTCAGGAAGAGGATGGCTTACCCCCTCAGTATACAGACTTGGTTATAGTGTAGTAATCCAAAAAAAACACAAAGCACTAACCCTCAAAGCAGAAAGGAGGAGCAATATCCAGATATCAATGTTAAAAACACATTTTATTATAGCATACCAGATTAAAAACCTCCAATACAGTGAAGATACAGGTGCTAGAAGTGGCAATGCAACCCTCAATGTTTCACATCTTCACTTGGCACTTTTCCAAGAGGAAACTCTGCATCTATGGGTTGGGGGAGACAATTGATCCCTAGTATAAAGGTTTGTTTACAAACATAATCTGGCTCCCATGTGTTTGGATGAGGACCGGTTACACCCACAGTCTGGCTCCCATGTGTTTGGATGAGGACCGGTTACACCCACAGTCTGGCTTCCACGTGTTTGGATGAGAACCAGTTATGCCAGCAGTAAATGGAATCCTTTATATCAGACACTATCTCCCCCATGGGTCAGGTGGAAGCAGTTTACCCCCCTCAGTATACAGGTTTGTTTACAAATGGACTCTGACCCCTTCCCCATGGAACGTGGGTTGAGAAAGATTCATCCCTAATACAGTATACAGTACAGTATATAGATTTGTATATACTTGTACTCTAGCCCCATGTGTTGGTTGAGAAGACTGGTTACCACCACAGTAATAGGTTTGTTTACAATGGACACTATCTCCCCCATGGGTTGAGTGAAGACAGCTTACCCCCTCAGTATACAGTTTTGTTTACAGATGGACTTGTGGGACATGGGTGGAGACATGTTACCTTCTATCATACAGGTTTATTTGCAGATGAACTCTGTCCCCGTGGTTTGGAGTGATGAACGTTTACCTTCATTGCATACAAGTTTATTTTCAGATGGACTCTGCCCCCATGGGATCAGGTAGGACAGGTTATCTCCTCAGTATACAGATTTGTTTACAGATGGACCCCGCCCCCATTGGCTGAGGTGGGGACATGGTACCCTTTAGTATATAGGTTTGTTTACAGACAGACTCTCCCCCATGATGTGCAGCAAGAAAGAGAGGGTTCACAAGGAGTAAGGCTGGGCCTCCCACATCAGTGAACCTTTTTTTGTCTATTAGTCACGTAGCCATTGCAGCCTATGTCAGCTGTGTCCATCCTCCATGCAAACCTCACCAGCAACCGCAACACAACCCTGTGTCTCTTGCCTCAACTTAGCCCTGCATTAGAAGTGTGTATGTCTGTGTTCATGTATGCATCTGAAGAAGAAGAATCAGCATTTATATAGCGCTTTTCATACATACTGTATCCCAAAGTGCTCTACAAGCAATAAGAAACTGGTAGTGAAGTGACTGTAAATCTGTAGTGGCAGCCATTTCCCACATAAACACCCACACACAGCCTTTGACAATTACATGAACAGGTTCTATGGGAAAGAGAATTTTGGCTAGGACACCAGGAAATTCCCCTACTCTTGCAAAAGTGCTTCGGGTTCTTTTACTTCTACCTGGACACCCACAGATATAGGTAGAAGGGACCCCGCTTTAATGTCTCATCCAAAGAACACACATCCCAACAGTACAGCATGCCCCTAGTACTGCACTCGAGTGCTAGCATTTATGGTGTGAGTGCAATCCCGGTGTGGGACAAGAACCCATTACCTTCTGGCCCAGAGGTGGATGTGCTACCCACTGAGCCATGCTGACACCTGTGTAGCCCTAAACTCAGTAACTTAAGAGGTGCTGGAGGAGGTGCTGTCATTGTCCCCATTTTAATACTGTGTCACAAACATCCACAAGAGAGTGTGTGTGTCTGTCTGTCTGTCTGTGACTGTGTGTGTGTTCATGTATGCTCGTATATGCATCTGTGTCTCCCTAAACTCAGTAAATTAAGAGATGCTGTCATTCTCCACATTTTAATACTGTGTAACAATATATACAAGTGAGTGTGTGTGTGTGTGTGTGTGTGTGTGTGTGTAATCATACCTTCTGCTTGGCCACCCTGCCTCAAGAATTACTGCTTAATGTAAACTTTTGATATGTTGTCACTGTGTGTCTCTGCTGCGGAGTCCCCCCCCCCCCCAATAAATGTTTGAAAGCTCCAAACAGGCCCCCTGGCCATGAAAACAGCAGGGGGCCAACATTTGTGCAGCTCCTACTAATAGCAAAACAATTGCCTCCAGTGGAAAAAACTTCCAATGAAAAATGGTTGGTATCGATCTTGTTCCCATCAGCAGCTGTTCAACCTGCAAAGACAGACACCCCCCATCTATTTGTCTTCTGAGCCCTTCAGTTTAAATATCAGTCAAACTGAGTGACAGGCAGCGTCACATTCTGAAGAGGCAGGCAGTACACCATCACTTCAAAAAGCTGTTTCTATTATACCTTTCTCAGTGGCAGGCTGCTTTGTACACTGACAATATGTTATGTATCTCCTGACCTAGTGAACTCTAAAGGGTGACATAACGGACGTAACTCCTAATGTGCAAGAGATGAACAGACTACTTATGGACAGATGGGTTGAAGGGGAAAAAGATGTACATCCTCTCCTAATGTGTAACAGTTGAGAGGTAGGTACTGTATGGACAGGGGGACTCTGAAGGGGTGACACAAGGGGCACCCTTCCTAATGTGTAGCAGTTAAGAGGCAGCTACTGTATGGACAGAGGGATAACATGAGGGATATCCCTCCTAATGTGTAACAGATGAGAGGTCGGTACTGTATGGATGGAGGGGCTCTGAGGGGCAACCTGAGGGCATATCTCCTAATGTGTAACAGCCAAGAGGTAGGTACTGTATAAACAGAGGGGGATCTGAGGGGTAACATGAGAGACATTAATCCAAACCTACAGCAGTCCAGAGGGCTCTGAGGGGTAGCATGAGGGACACCCCCTCCTAATGTGTAATAAGTCAGATGTAGGTACTGCATGGACAGAGGGGATCTGAGGGTTAACATCAGTGATGTCCCTTCTAACATGCAGCAATTAAGAGGTACGTACTGTGTGGAGGGAGGGTCTCTGAGAGGTAACATGAGGGGCATCACTCCTCATGTGTAACACTTGAGAGGTAGGTACTGTATGGATAGAGGGGCTCTGAGGGGTAACATGATGGATGTCTCTTCTAATGTGTAGCAGTCAAGAGGTCGTTACTATATGTATGGACAAGAGTGGTTCTGAGGGGGTAACATGAGGGATGCCCCTCCTAACGGGTAAAAGTTGAGAGGTAGGTACTGCATGCACAGAGGGGCTCTGAGGGGTAATATGAGGAATGCCCCTCTTGTGTAACAGTTGAGAGGTAGGTACTGTATGGATGGAGGGTTTCTGAGGGGTAATATGAGGGATGTCAATCCCAATATGTAACAGCGTAGAGGAGCAATGAGGAGTAGCATGAGGGGCACCCCCTCCTAATATGTAGCAATTGAGAGGTAGGTACTGCATGGATGGAGAAGCTCTGAGGGGTAACAAAAGGGATGACCCTCCTAGTATAAGACTATTGGGAGCTATGGAGGAAGGAATTCTGAGGTGTAACATAAGGGATGTCACTCCCTGCTCACGAGGGTTTTTTCTAAGTCCTGGCATGAATGTATAACAGCGGGGCTTAGATGGTTTGTCCTTTGGGCAGATAACCCTGGACTCAAGTTAGTTTGGATTCCAGTGGTGTAGTGCCACCACCCAAGGTTGTTGTTTTCTAGATGCTACTAGGTGCTATCCCATGGGAAATACAGTGTGATTAGTATGCAGACACAAACAGGGCACATTGCACTTTAAGTTACAGTGAAACAGGAACACGTTTATTTACAAGTTGGTGTACAGGCCTTTTTGGCACACAAGATGGGAATAAGTTGGCTTTTGCATTTAGGGTACCCGCTGTCCTACTGCAGCATGCTCTAGCTTTGTGGTGTCATGCCCTGTAACACTGTCAGGTACTGGCAATATGAGATACCACCCCAAGCTACTCCAGTGGTGGTGCACAGTGACTAATTCAGGGGTCCATAGTGGGACTTGATAAGAATGCAGTCTGTTAAGAGTATCCTCAACCCCTGAACACAGTTTGGCTATCAGTGACTTTCCTCTCCCTATCCTCTGGGAAAAGATAAACGTGACCCATTCTGTGGGTTCTAGGATGTTTAACACAAAAAGGGGCCCTCTCTAAAACGGTTTCCCAATGCGCACTATACTGCAGGGGTAGATGGCTAATTGCATGAGAGGGGCTCCAGGTGAATAACTATAATTTATTTATTTATATTTGTTTATTTAAAAATTGGTAACCAGGAAAGGCACACTGAGCCAGTGCTCGTTTCCAGGTGAGACCCAGGTGAGAAACACAAGCAGGGAAACAATACAAAAAATTGGATATGGTGCAAAGAAAACAGATTGTGTACAATTACAAGAAAAGAAACAGTAAATAGTAGAACAAAGAATATATGCATTTGCAAGGAATTAATACAGTAAAGTGTGGCTAATGTGAACCCAGTACCTCCCAGCTCTCCATGGTTCACATATGCTCATGTGAGGCAAAAAAGGCTTCTCAGGGACAAGACATGCCCCATATTACACAATACACAAACTAGCAAGCAAAAAACAACACCGTCCACCAGAAAATAATGCTAAAGAGATGTTTATTACTTACAGTACAACCATAAAAGATCCAAGGTGCCGCACAGGGGAAAATTGTTACACCAACACACGACAAAGGCCCCCGACCAGTTTCACGCATGCACGCTTCATCAAAGGATGGCCCATTCAAACAGTGCATCCTTTTACACAGTGAAGAAAATTTAAAGTGACAGTACATGAATCTCACAGGTACAAAGTTATGAAGTTACTTGCTGCAGTGGCAAAATATATTAAATACTTATCATATTAAATACTTATCAATGCTACAATTGCAAATATTGATTACTTTGCTTTAAACCACAGTATACAAGTGCTATAAATTTAAAGAAAAGGGACACAGCATCAGCTAATATCTAAATGCCATAATATTATAACATAATAATGCACTGTCACTTTAAATAGTCCTCACTATTTAACAGAGTGCACTGTTTGAATGGGCCATCCTCTGATGAAGGATATTTTATGGCTGTGCTTTAAGTAATAAACATCTCTTTAGCATTATTTGCTGGTGGACTGTGCCGGTTTTGCTTGCTCATTCACATATGCTCACCTTATGGGTGCTTGGCCCATAAATCCAATGCCCACACTCCCTTCTGCTTACTGTACAAACAAACCACTTCTATGTAGATTGCTAGCACTTTTGCAAATGAAGATATCTGAGCTAACCCTGTGAGAAGGAACCCCTATTTCAGGTCTTTCACATCTCTGTGCTTTAGGGCACATAGCTGTTACTTTTCCTTAGCAGTGGGGCAAGAAACTTCACCCTCCAGACACAATGCCTTTCCTGCAAGCAGTGGATGTTAACACATTTGGGCACCTTCCACGCCCACAGGATATGAACCTGCTTCACTGATACACTGGCAAGAGGGAATGTACCTCCGGGGCATCTCACTCACCTAGGAGCCTGAGTTCAACCTCATAAAAACTGTAGGCTGGTGTCTTATGCTCCCTCTCCTAGCACAAAGCTTCTATGATAACTGGTAGCTACAGATTGCAAGTATGACTTGCTGGCCCAGTAATGCAGTGGTTGCATTTTAATTCACTACATCAGTGACCCAAATTTGGGAAGGGGCTTGGGTCACTCTGCTGGCTGGGGAGGCAGGGAGGATCGAGTGCCCTAAGGATATCTCTCCTTTCTAGGGGAGGGGGGACTGCATCCCACTGTTTGACTGCCATGCAACAGAGGTGGAGTAGTAGTACATTGGGGGACACACTTGAGGAATGGCACAACGTCAGAGGTCGATATGCACGTGCATGTGTCTATATGCATGCACATGTGCCACTGCATGACTGGTGGCCCCGAGGGGAGAAAAACTAGAAAACATTATTTGGTTATGGCAGGATGAAGCCTGGTTCCTTCTTCCCTTTGATGCAGATCCTGGGAAGGAGAAGAAGGAAGGAGCCCCTGCCCGGGTGGGTGATGGGGGCACAATGTCCAAAGACAGCATAAGTCCTTGAGATAGTGGGTGATCGGGCTGGGGTGGGACAGTCCAAAGGAGGTAGGCCAGCCAAGGGGACAGAAATCTCTATGCAAAGATTGTAAGTGTAACCACTGGAGCTGCATCCTCCAACAACACCCAGGAACTCTCACTCTCAGTTAAGAGCTGGGATCCATTTGAGTTATCACTTTCCTCAGAGTGATGTACCCAAACCCTCAGTACTTTCAGCTGTGGTTCAGATCACACTTGCCATGTCATGGGGATTGCAACACTACAGGGCCATCATATGCGACTCATCAGTCGCAAACACCATGATGAAACCCCCTCCAAGTCTTGTACTAAGGGAGAAAAAAATCAATGGGCCAGTCCTTTCATGATAGCACCGCAGGTTAACATCACAAGAAAATGCTGACCACATCCCACTTGTATAAAGGTAGCCTTCAATCCCATATGACCATTACTGAAAATGCTCTTCAACACACCTCTCCCTGTGGTTCCTGCTGCTTCGACCTAGCTGTGAGACTCACCACAGGATTGGTGATGTCCATGGTGGGGGGAGACTAGGACAACAGTTCTTAGGGGTTCCTTTACACAGAACCATTGAACCATGTAGGACCACATTTCCTATAGCACAGAGCTTCCCTACTCAAAAGGTGGTTGGACCATGTCCATGTAACTTCAATCAGATTGCTTAGGATGACAGAGCCATCTCATCCACACATCAAAACATGTTGCCTGCATCACCTTAATTACACTACTACGGTATCACCTAGGCAATCACATGACGTAGTTTACTGCTACCTCCTTGCCTCCAAAGCCTTCTCACACTGTCAACTATCTTGCTTCTGTTCAATGATGGTCTAAGTCCACCTGAGCAGGTATGGGTGTTAATAATGCCAGAGGGGCTCCACTTTTTTTCAAGTCTGCCCCATACAGTTTTATTAGATGGTGCTTGAGCAGGTGACCTGGCAGCACCAAGATGGTATTATCTGGGATAGTTTCAAACTTTACAGCAATTTCAGCATCCACAGGAGTCTTCAGCTTGTTTAGGCAGGGAATTGGGATAATGTTTTGGTGCCACTACCTGGTGTGGTGGAGAGAGCAGCTTGTTTATTCCCAGTAGTAGCCAGAAGGAGGGACAAGACCCTTACTTGCAGTGACTCTACAGCAAGACTAGCCCACAGTGATGTCCTTCTAAATCTCCTCCATCTTCTCACTGCCCCCTCACTCATGGGTTCTTCTTCCACCACATCTCTTTTGGGGACTGCAGATCTTTAATAAAAACATTCACCGGGTAACATCACACACTTGATCTGCTTGCCTCAACACACCTCCACTCCAACTAAACTTCTTCTTGTGGTCCTATGGGCATCTTATACTTGCTCAGTTTATCTTTAATCTCCTTCACAAACTCATCCCTGCCAGGCATTTGAGGACACCAGAGGTACAACAGGGCAAGGCAGAGGCCAAACAGCTTCACAGCATGAATGTTGACACTTGACACCTTTCCATCCCCAAGTGTCACATGACAATGACCACTTGATCCTTTCTCTGGATTAGTACAATAAAAAAGGCTTGCTGGAACTCCTTTTTGCTTTCTCTGATCTTCACCTGGGCAGCACAACAAACACAATTTACCCTCCCATGTATACTTCAGTGGTCCTTTGGCTGGTCACACCTCACTTCACATTCAGGGCTCCAGTCCGTCCTGTCCTCACTTAGGTGGCCAGTCAAGGCGATCAGATTTCCATTTTGTTCCTCCCCTGGGGTGTCACTTACATGCACTAGTAGTGAGCCCACATACTGGGCTACCACCATGAACTTCAGTCTACAGCATTGCACCCTAACAATCCTCACAGTCTCTAATCAGTTCTGGAACAGTTCACCCCAATCCTCTTGTGCTGCACACAAATCCTCTGATGGACCACCGGGTCCTTCTTCAGGCATCATTTATATACCTGAGGCCCTTGGGGGTGTTTCCACAGAACTAAGGTGGCCAGTTAGGGGCCTTGTTCATTGTTGATATATAGGACACCAGTATCAGTAGATCTTTGAAAAAATGGCTGTTCACTTCAAAAATTGAGTCAAGCAACAGTTGGTATCACATTAAATTAAGTGACCTAAATAGTAGTTAGTAACCCTATAGTAAGCAAGCTATCATCAGTTAATAAGATGTCAATTTGGACTTCATGAGAATCAATAAACTTTCTATGTGAATTTAATTAATAGTGACAAGTACCATACATTAAAGCAAGGACGAAACGAAATGGGGAAAACATTTGATCCTATCTTTTTTCACTGTAAGAAGATTCCAGGTAGGGATGGGCAAACCTGAAAAGGTCCTGACTCTTATTATTGGGATCAGGATCCAGGTCAAGTTCAAGTTTATTGCAGGAAAACTCCATTGAGCAAGTTCATTCACAAGGAGGTCCTGTGACATAAACACTTAAAGTACAAACACAGATAGGTAATAACAGTATATACATGAAATGCACGTTACATGATACAGGCTGGATATACATACAAGGGTACCACATAGGGTGACCACAGGTGGTAAACATTGATATGAGACAGGGAAGTGACTTACAGGTTGCATACTGATAAATGAAACATGATAACTGGTGTGTGCAATACATATATTTTGGCAGCTAGAACAAACAACAGACTACAACTGATATGGGGGAGTGATTTGATAGAGTAGCAGTGGAGCGAAGCATAGATAAAGCCAGGAGTAGAAGGGAATGGAAAGCAGATAATATGACAAATCAATTATACCTTACCAGTGGATAAATATGGCACACATGGGAAGGAAGAGACTTAATGACAGTTACAGGTGTCTTTTATTTTGGCTGAACTTAGCGATTTGTAGAAGTTTATTGAAACTGCGCTAGTTAGTTTCAGTACGGGTTTGTAATTGGTTCCAAATGGAGGGAAGGGCATATGCACTAGCACGTTTACCAAAGGAAGTCCACGTCCTTGGTATGTCAAGCATAATAAAGTCAGATTTTCTTAACGAGTATGCACTATGTGAGATACTAATAAGGGAAGAGAGATAGCTTGGCAATTTCTGCAGGAGCAGTTTAAGAGTCCATAGCCCAGCATGGAGCAGGCATCTAGTAGTAAGGAATGTCCAACCAACAGCTGCATATAAGTCACAGTGGTGCGAACGGTAAGGGGAGTTGGTAATGAATCGTAACGCACGGTGATAAAGGATGTCCAGTTTAGTTAGATTTGCAAGAGTGGTGGAGGAATAGATTACATCGCCATAGTCGAGTAGGGGGAGAAAAGTGGCATGTACAAGCTTGTTTCGAGTTTCAAGGGGGAAAAGGGGCCTATTTCTGTAGAAGAAACCTAACCTTGCTTTTAACCTTCCAGAGACATCTTCGACGTTGTCATTGAAAGATAATTTATTGTCGATCCAGATACCCAGATATTTAAATTTGGTTACAACTTCCAGAGGCTCGTTTAGCATGGTGACAATGAAGTCTTGGGCAAGGGTATTGGAGGGGCCTGTGACAGCACTGCAGGAGAATATCATCGCTTTAGTCTTCTTAGCATTGAGCAGAAGCTTTGCCTTTATTAGATTATGCTCAAGTTGTGCAAAGTCCGCTTGAAGCACTCCCTTAACTTCAGATAACGATGAGCCAGAAGTATACAACACAGTATCATCTGCAAAAAAGTGCAGATTGGACGTAGATATGTTAGCATCTAAGTCATTAATGTACAAAGAAAACAAGATAGGGCCTAAGATGGATCCTTGGGGGACTCCTCTTGCAACTGGCAAGGCAAGGTCAGAGTCCTGATTAGTTCTGATTGGTTCTGGTTCAAAGCAGAACCGTCAGGAAATTGATGAAAATACCCCAAAACAACCACAAATGCAATAAAACATTGAAAATGAAGGATTTTTGCTTACCTGTGTGTCAGTCTGTGTTTCTGTCTCCATTCTATACTTTCATCTGGTGGCTATAGATAATCCACTTGTGTTCTTTTCCCTTACTCTTTGGGTAGAGGGTCATGTAGAGGAATATCTGATTAAACACATTGCAAGCCCCCCCCCATCCTGCACCAGTAATTATGCAAATTCCCAGCCACTCCTACCTGATGAAACAAGCATTAATGATGATGCAATACTTAAAGTAACATCCCATTCTGTTAAAGAGAATAGGAAGTGCAAAAGAAGAAGGAAACCACTTTGGTTCTCAAAGCAATAGCAGAAAAGGTCAGAGTCAAAAGGCTGGCCTTCAGGAAATATAAGGGAACACAGCGGGATGAAGATAGGGAGGCATACCAAACTTCCCTAAGGGAAGCAGGGAAGGCAGTAAGGCAGACACAGGCCCAAACCAAGGAAACACTAGCACAAACAGTAAAAGAAGGTGATGACTTTCTATAGATATTAGTGAAAGGAGAAAGTCCAGAGGGGGTATTGCTAAGATCCAAGGAGATAAGGGGGCGTGTGAGTAGGAGGACCATGTAAAAGCATCTATCTTAAATAGATACTTCTGCTCAGTATTTGCTGAAGAGAAGGTAGGGCAGGGCCCACAGCTCAGCACCATGGACACAGGGGGGAGGGAGGTGTGCACTAGTCCCATCACAAAAGAAAGGGTCCTACAAGAGCTCAATAAGCTCAGGGTGGACAAGCAATGGGACCTGATGGCATACATCCCAGGGTACTAAAGGAGCTAAGGGTGGAACTAGCAGAGCCATTATCAGAAATATTTAGTGAGTCTCTGAGCACAGGAGAGGTCTCAGAAGACTGGAGAAGGGCTCATGTGATTCCGCTCCACAAGAGTGGTAGCAGGGAGGAGGCAGGTAACTACAGACCAGTCAGTTTTACCTCAGCAGTGGGCAAGATTATGGAGGCACTCCTTAAGGAAAGGATAGTGCAACACCTGGAATCCATAGGAGCATAGGATCCAAGACAGCATGGATTTACAAAAGGAAGGTCAAACTAATCTCATAGATTTTTTTTGAATGGGTAACCAGAGTGGTGGACCAAGGGGGAGCAGCTGATGTCACCTACCTTGACTTCAGCAAAGCTTTCGATACTGTTCCACATAGAAGATTTATTAATAAGCTGAGTAGGCTCGGGGTGGGTCATAAGTTGGTCAGCTGGGTGGCAAACTGGTTGATGGGCAGAAAGCAGAGAGTGGTGGTAAATGGTATACAGTCAGAAGAGATGCAGGTCATAAGTGGGGTACCTCAGGGATCAGTCCTGGGGGCCAGTCCTCTTCAATATCTTCATCAGTGATGTTGCAGATGGACTGGAGGATAAGGTTTGTCTGTTTGCAGATGACTCCAAGATCTGCAACAGAGTAGATGATCCAGATGGGGTGGGCAGAATGAGAAGAGATCTGGATAAACTGGCAAAATGGTCGGAAGAGTGGCAACTGGGGTTTAATGCAAAGAAGTGCAAGATCATGCACATAGGGAAGAGAAACCCTGAAGCCACCTATAGGCTGGGAGGGGAGTTGCTGGCAGTCACAAGGGAAGAAAGAGACTTGGGCATCATCATCACCGATGACCTGAAATCATCTAAGCAGACCACTAAAGCAGTAGTAAGGCTAGGGGATGTTGGGGTGTATTAGTAGGGGTATCACAAGTTGGAAGAGGGAGGTAATAATCCCTTTTTACAAGATACTGGTTAGGCCCCATCTGGAGTACTGCATGCTGCACTGGAGGCCACACCTTCACAAGCACATTAACCAACTTGAGGCAGTCCAGAGAAGGGCAACCAAAATGATTCAGGGACTGCATCAGAAAACATATGAGGACAGATTAACGGAGCTCAATATGTATACCCTAGAGCAAAGGAGGGAGAGAGGCGATGTGATTGAAACATTCAAACACCTTAAGGGCATTAACAAAGTGAAAGAGTCTAACATGTTTCAATATAAGATAAATAGCAGGACAAGAGGACACAGCATGAGATTAGAGGGAGGCTGATTAAGGGGTAATGTGAGAAAGTTTTTTTCACAGAAAGGGTGGTGGATGCTTGGAACGGCCCACCTCAGGAAGTGGTGGATATGAATACAGTGCAGGGCTTCAAACAGGCATGGGATAGGCATAAGGGAGTAATACAGATGAATATGAATAGATAAGCCATTGGCAGAGCAAAGGCCAATGGCACATTCATAAGGTCGAAAAAGAAATGGGCAGACTGGATGAGCCTTACGGTCCTTATCTGCGGTAAACTTCTATGTTGCTATGTAAACACTCCCCACCCCAGCATGCAGCACACTCCTGATCCCTCTCCTGTCTGGTGACACCCATTCTGCCGCAGTATGTACACCCTGCCATAGTATGCACACTCCTACCCATTCCATTTGCTGATACTCACACTTTCTAATATAAATACCACTGTATCTCCTCCCATTTGCTGATATAACCACCTTGTTCCAGAATGACTACCCATACCCCTCCTCCCATCTACTAATGCCCCTCACTGTCCAGAAACAAATACCCCTACTCCCTCCACCCATGACTTTCCACCCAAACTGTCCCAAAAGGAACACCCCTACCCCCTCATGACTGCTGGCATCCCCATCCCAATATTAATACTGTCAGTATAGCCTAGAGGTTAGAGTAATGAGCTGTGAATGAACTTCGTATGCCCAGCAGACAGACCTGGGTTTGATTCCCACAATCTCCATTTGCATACTGTGTGACTCTGAGCAAGTCACTTAACCTCCCCAGTGCTCTTGGGTAGCCCCTGAAAATGGGCACCTGTACCTAGTGGGCCTTACCTGGTTATCAAGGAATAAAACAGAATAAAAAAATACCCCTATACTCTCCTCCCAACTGCAGATTCCTGCCCAATCCCAATGCCAGTTCCCCTACCCATCCTCCCAACTGCAGATACCCACCCTGTCCCAATGCAAATACCCCTACCCATCCTCCCGTCTGCAGATACCCACCCTGTCCCAATGCAAATACCCAAACTTATCCTCCCAACTGCAGATACCCACCCTGTCCCAGCGCAAATACCCTTACCCATCCTCCCAACTATAGATACCAACCCTGTCCACCCAGTATAGAGCAATGTTTTACGGCTCTGAGCTGCAAATCTGGAGACCTTGGTTTAAATCCCACAGCCCCCACTTGCATACTGTGTGACCCTGAGCAAGTCACTTAACTTCCCTGTGCTCCCATGTCGCACCTGTAAACAAGCTTTCAGCTTAGTGTGCCTTTCCTGGTTAAACAATTGAGAAGAAAATAAAAAAAGGATACCCACCCTGTCCCAATGCAAATACCCTTACCCATCCTCCCAACTATAGATACCAACCCTGTCCACCCAGTATAGAGCAATGGTTTAAGGCTCTGAGCTGCAAATCAGGAGACCTTGGTTTAAATCCCACAGCCCCCACTTGCATACTGTGTGACCCTGAGCAAGTCAGTTAACTTCCCTGTGCTCCCATGTCGCACCTGTAAACAAGCTTTCAGCTTAGTGTGCCTTTCCTGGTTAAACAATTGAGAAGAAAATAAAAAAAGGATACCCATCCTGTCCCAATGCAAATACCCTTACCCATCCTCCCAACTATAGATACCAACCCTGTCCACCAGTATAGAGCAATGGTTTAAGGCTCTGAGCTGCAAATCAGGAGACCTTGGTTTAAATCCCACAGCCCCACTTGCATACTGTGTGGCCCTGAGCAAGTCACTTAACTTCCCTGTGCTCCCATGTCGCACCTGTAAACAAGTTTTCAGCTTAGTGTGCCTTTCCTGGTTAAACAATTGAGAAGAAATTAAAAAAAGGATACCCATCCTGTCTCAATGCAAATACCCCTACCCATCTTCCCAACTGGAGATACCTACCCTGTCCCAATGCAAATACCCCACCCATCCTCCCAATTGCTGATGATACCCATTAATTATCCTGTCATTCACAGAATGAATAGCCCTACCCCTCCTCCCATCTGCTTACACCCACCCTGCCCCAAATGAATACTCCTGCCCCACCCCTCCTTCCATCTGCAGTGCTGATACCCCTTCTGCCACACACAAACACACACACACGCATGCGTGAGTGACAATAAATAAACCCCTCCTGCCACACACACGCACAATGGTACCCCTCTTGCAGCTGCCCTATGCACTGATGGAAAAAAAATTGCCAGGTCAGCCCTTTCTTGAGACAGGAAAGCAGAAAAGCTAGACACACAGAGGACAGAAAAGCCAAACAGCAAAGTTATTTTCATTGCTGTCACATACTTTTATTAAGGTGAGAGGGTGCACACACAAAATCACTCAATGTTTCACCATATTGGCTTTGTCAAGACTGGCGAGCGCCACCTACAGGGCAACTTAAATAGTGTGCACTTAAAGGCCCAGACCCACAATTACAGTGCAATGAGTATGAAACTACTCAATGTTATCAGAACTTTACATATTCGTGCATAATCACGTATAAGTAACTAATATATCAAAAAAGGATGATGCAAAGAGATAAATTCACTTCAAATAATCACACTTCATAACATCTACCAAATTTCAAAAAGCATAATGCAAGTACAAGCTGAAAGGTATCCTTGCATCTGAAAAATAAACTAAAAATCCCGGTATCTCAAAATATAAAAATACAACAGATTAATATAGATACCACGCTGACCCTACACATCCTATACAATTTTGGTCCTGTTGTTATAGGAAGGGGGTTAGCTTGGCTCGGTCATTCAAGCTGGGAAACACTGTAGCCTGTACTTATTTTAGTTAAATTTAAGCCCATCTGATAACTGGGAGGTGGGAAAAAGCACTGAGAAGCAGACCCAGTATGCCTTCAGCATAACTCCTGATTTACCCAGGTCCGCCGGACATTGAGAGATCTGGGGAGGGGGGAGTCTGATTCCCAACAGGACTGGCCCATCCGTCCCTAATTCCAGGCATCTTTCAGTTTCATTTGGTGGTAAAATGTTCTAGTCCCACCAGAATTAGATTTTTTTTTTATAAATGCTTTTGTTTAGTTATTTTTTTCTCAAGAAAAAAAATAACTGCCACATTTGGCTTAGAGATACCATTGTAAGCCTAGTGAGGATTAGGATTGAGAAAACTAATGGCATGCAGCATTGGCAACAGCTAGAAAAGTAGATTTGCCAGGTGTGCTAATATTTGTATTAATTGTAGCTGAAAATAGCTTTTTGGGGACAACCCTTTTTCATTGCACTGCTGCTTTAAGGCATTTGTCTTACTTTACTGAACAATCTATTAATTTTTAATAAGTGTGCAGCAATATATCAGTACTAGAGCATTTGTCAACTAAAATGTATGAAGTCCTGATGGTGCTACCTTTACTGTAGTACTCTTTCCTAAATGGCGGGAGACCAGAGCTTGCACCCAATGCTTTGGATGTCTACCCAGGCTATGTAAAATTTATTTGCTAGGTAGCCAGTGGCTACTAAAATGTTACTAGTGTATGATGCTTACCTTTAAGGCTCCACAAAGACTGCACATCAAAGGCTTGACCACCACTGATGGAGTGAGTGCACAGCCACTCCTGAGTGAACTGGAAATCCTCCAACTGTTTCCCTGATCAAATCGGACACTTCAGCGTAACATGTCTGGGGCACAAAATATTGTCTAAGTACTGGAGTTTTGTAAATAAAGACATTTGGGCCACCTCTAACCCCCATTGGCTTGACATGGGGTTATGGGATGGGCACTGATGAACTCTGAAGCGCAGGTCCCAGGCCGCTAGGCACCTGCAGGTACAAATTCGGCTGGGAAAAACATATACTTTTGGCTTACCTCTGACCCTGACTTTTGATATCTCCCTATTTGTACCCTGGAGGCAGAACCTCTGTGTAGTGAAAACAGAGGACACACCAAGATCATACTATAACCCCACACTGGGGGAGGGAGTTGCATGTGAACTAACTGGGAAATGAACTTGAGAACTCTGCCCTGGTGCTGTATCAGAAAAGGTTAAGTCAGGAATCATGTAAGTCTAGTAAATTATTCATGAGGCCAGCGTGCACTCTAATCGGCTGCATGTTAAGCGTTAGTCTATTAGAAATGTCCAGACTTACCTACCAGTACAGTGGCAGGGATGTCATACATGATGCCAGTGAGCCAAGTTAGGGAATGAGACCAGGGCCTTGGGGACAGGTGGGGTGGGGAGAGGGGGACTGAGCATTCTACAGCATGTTTTCTGCTCCAGAAAGGGAGTATGGCAGGCGCTGCTGTTATTCCACCACCTGGGTTACTACAGGTAGAAGTGCAGTCTGATCTGTTTGTGGTCAGGCAGAAGTCGACTAAAACCATGGTGTCCACACACCACGTTTGCACATGTGCTCCATGACATCCCTGCCATCGATGTCTGGGTGGGGCTTCGCTGAAGGAGAACAAGTCCTAGAGCGTGTAACATGAAGCTGGCACTCTTGGGCACAACGTTCCCTACTGGCCCCCCCCCCACCTGCATATGATGGACTGGAGGAGTAGATATACATCCCTGGATGGAATCCATCATGGAGTGGTCCCCTGGAAAGTAGGAGGTAAGTGCCAGATAACAGAAGTATGGGTCTGGGAATAAGTCAAGCTGAGGTGGGCAGCTCCCGTGAAGCGGGATAAAATAAAATATCAGAAATGCTCGGTAGAACTCAGAGCAGCATGGTGCATGCTTGTTTCTTTTTTTTTTTAATGCTTAAAAAAAGAATAATGCTATTAGATTTATAATCACAATAAAGTCCTTACAACCAGACATTTTGATGGGCTTAGCACTCTTGCTGGGGTAATGGCTGTGCCTTGCACCATCAATACACCCCAGCCAGCCTTTAATCCCCAGGAACTGCCTGGTTGTTTGGGCATTGTTGCTTAAATGCCTGTCAGGATGTCAGTCAGGCTATATTATAAATAATAAAATATCTCATTTGCATACTGCAGTGTGATGGCCAGTGAGGATTAGAACTTGTGAATAAATCTAAAGAGAATCTTAGTCTGATGTCTTGCACTGGTCTTGAATTCTGTTCAGTTGTTTTCCTTTATTTAATAAAAGGATATTTTTCTCTTTTTAAAATGTTTTAAAACTGTGATTAATTGTATTATCACAATAAGGCACACCACGGTATGGGTCACTGTAGAATTTAATGACTTCTCAGATGGTCTGAAACACGTAGTTTTGCCTTGTGCCACCCCAGTCCAAGATGTAAATACATCATACAATGACCCACACCCTGAATGCCTTATTACTTAAAAGACAGGTTGTGAGGCAAGAGGCACAGCAGAGTGCATTCAGCATCAGTGGAAGTGTATTAATTAGTGGTGCTCAGATAGTATCAGCCAAAGTCAGACACCACTGGATAACACCCCTTCTTTATAATTTTGGATGCCATCGGCCGTGATGGCATCCAACCATGGTGCTGACCACCTTGGGTCCCATGCATGGATCTGATAAGAACTATAGGATCAGGTCATATCTAAGGGATTCGATGGTCATATCCCAGCAGATCAAAACAATCTGACACTAATCTCTAAATTCTGACCTCAGGTCCCTAAATCATACTGGGGATCTAGAATCCTAGTTTGGTTAGATAGAGCTGGGATTCAGAGACCAATAGTGGGGCTATCATTTGGAGCACTCTCAGATACCAAAAAGCATTATCCAAGCACCACAAGTATTAATCCAGCATAACAAACAAACCCTGGAGTATGTTACTGAGCTTATAAAATGGTGACTAATAAACAAAACAATAACTGAAAATTTTTTTTCTTTTAAAAGAAAAAAGCTCCAGTTGCCTTGACATGGTGTTGAACTCAACCATTTGATTCCATTTTAATGGTGTGCCGTTGTTACAGTGATGCTGTAATGACTCCACTACAGCAACACAGGTTCAGTGACAGCAGTTGGAGTGAGGTGGTATTTTTGGCAACAAGGCACTTAGTAAGATAATGTTGCTGTTGACAGGGTTTGACAACTTTCTTGTGGGCAGGGATGGTTCCACAGCCAGGGGAAGTGTCTGCCCTGTACTCCACGATCTGTGCATCATGGAGTTTGTCATATGAAAATGGGGGGATGGGGCGCGGGGCACAGCTCCCCACATTTAAATTTCAACTCTCCTGTACTTGTGATTTCCCTGTTGGTTCTGCTGATTTTTGCTGTGCCATACTGTTGGTTGCTCTGATGTCAGTGTAGAGGTTGTCTCTGCAACTGCCATCACTGATTTTGTTGTCAAACTGGTGTGGTGGAATCAGTTTTAATCCACTGAACCAAAGACTCTGTACCTTTTATTTATTTTTTCATATTCTTTGGTAACCAGGTAAGGCCCACTAGGCACAAGTGCCTGTTTTCAGGGGTGCCCCAGGAGCACTGGGGTGGTTAAGTGACTTGTTCAGAGTCACACAGTATGCAGGTGGAAGTTGTGGGAATCAAACCCAGGTCTGCTGGATGTACCAAACTCATTCACAGCTCTTGTCCTAACCACTAGGCAATACTGCCAGCCCTGTGCTTTTCTTTTAAAAGTGCAGGGATGGGTTATTAATTAAAGCAATTTTCTGATTCCCAGCAAATGTTTCACAGCTGGCATCAGAAGAACTCGATTATGCTGTATCCCCCACCCCAAACTTGAAGTTCTGGCAATTGTGTTTTTTTTTAAATTACTGATGACAGTTGGCGTGAAACCAGGCTCCTAGCCCTTTAAACTATATCTGTTCCTGCTGCTTTTCCTGCCACAAAATTACAGTTAGACCATGTACCTCGGACACCGACCAATCAGATAGGCAGGCTGGCACCTTACCTGCCTTGATTTTCTACTGATAAACCCCGCAAAAGGTGCCAGCCAGCCGCATGTTCAAAAAAAAGCAATCTGACGGCAAAAATCACAGAACTCTGACCGCCATCTTGTTTCCCCGCTAAGCGGAGACTGTAAAACAGCAGCTCCGTGCATCAGGGGAAAGTAAACAAAAACACTGACTGCTCTACGACTGAGTCGCTTATTTAAGCACTACAGCAAGTACTGTTTGTTTTTTTTAATAATAAAAAAAACAGTACTTGGTATAATCGCAATAAGCCACTCAGGGATCTGGGTTATCAGGATTTACTGACGGCGGGATTTACAAACCACCCAGCCGTGGTAAACTCTCGAGCAACCCACACCCCCTTGTGGCTTATTACTTAATTCTCTGCTTATGACATTAGGCTAATTTCTGTGGTAACAGAGTTGTGATGTCACAGAAGAGGAGTATGACTTCAAGGCAGGAAAAGCAGCAAGGACAGAGGAAGTCTTTGAGCACACAGAGAGTTTTCCTGTACATGCCGTTAGTAATAAACAATAAAATGACCTGAAAGTCAAAATTTTGGGAATGTTATGAGATTTCAATCCTGCTGATGAAAACTGAGTTTTGCAGCAAACTTGAAAAAGACGTCATTTTTTTATTTGTAAGAAAAAATGTAGACACTGAATTTGGAAAATCAAATCTTCCATCATAATTTAAAACTTTAGAATGCTGTTGCCTTGATACTGAATTTATATCAAAATAATTTTGTAAAGCAAGATCCAGTTTTTAATGTTTCTGCATCTCTGTGGGTAAACATATGGGTCTCAGAAGGCCATTTACCCAATTGGAATGCAAGATTTTTGTCTGAGCCATTTTACAAACTGATGCAATTGGGGGAGAATAAGAGATCATTTGAACATAAATTATTGATGTGAAAGTGATCTTTAAACACTGTTTGGTAGCTTGTTCCCCACCAGTGCTGAATTCTCTGCTGGAGACAGAGGGGTTTTATTAACAGCCAGCACTGCAGACAGCTCTGCTTCTCAGAGACCATTCTGAGGGACAGGTGCAGGGTCCCTGATGCCTGCCTGCCTCCAGGCACCTCCCCCCAGCATCTTGCTTCGGTGGTCCAGTGGAACTAATCAGCTCTGGCAGGTAAAAACCTGAAGCTGAGACGACTGACTGCATTTCCTCTGGCTGTGCCCTCTCAACAAAACCTCTCTATTGCCAGTTCATTTATGGCTGCAGTATGTGGTAGGGAATGCGACTTGGAATGTATCCCAATATCTTGTGTCTGTGTTCTATGACCTGGACTTTTGTCAGTTCAGTCTTGGAGGTGGGGTTTCAGATCATCTTTTGGCTCAGATCTCGAGATCTAAAGACTTTGCATTACTGGTTTTGCTCTAAATGAAGTTTAGAACAGCATTTCAGAGCCCAGTTCATAGCCTGTCTAAGTAATTGGAACACAGAACCAGACCTTGGTCTGCCTGACCCAAATGTAGCTGATTACAGTGCAATTACCAGAGGCGCTCACTACTGAACTCCCTTGCTAGTAGGCAAAATACGGGGTAATGATCTCTATGTCCCTGCAGGTTCTTTTTGCCAACTGGCTGACTGCACAGACATCAGAATGATGCATTATTTACATTCCATGATCACCACTAATCCCATTAGCACTAGGGAGGGTGACAGTGTGTCAAGGACTACACTTTTCACGCACAGACTTATCACCTCCCATACACCACTCTCCTCATCACATCCCATGCGCACTGATCTCCCCCATACACTGATTTTCTCATCTCACATGTGCACTGATCTCCCATGAGCACTGATCTCTTCCCACATACAATTCCACACAAACTAATCTCCTGCTGTGTGCACCATTGTCCCCTGTGCACTGATCTCCCATGTGCACTGATCTCTTCCCACATGCAATTCCACACAAACTAATCTCTTGCTGCGTGCACCATTGTCCCATGTGTACTGATCTCCCATGTGCACTGAGTTTCTCCCATATGTAACGATCCACCGCAGAAGCACAAACACTAATCTCCTCCCATGTGCACTGATGTCCATGGTACAACAATCTCCCACACAGGCACCACTCTCATCTTCTCTCACAAACCAGTCTCCTCCCATGTGCACTGATCTCCCATGCACAGCAATCTACTCCTGAAAACACTAAGGTCCTGCACCACTGGTGTCCTCTTCTCCACGTGCACTGATCTTCTTGTACTCTATGCACAGCATCAGAATGTGTGGTGGCACTAAATTTGCTCTACAGCACCACCATACTTTTTTGAAATGCCCTAAATTGGAGTGCTGTCACAAGGGGGTTGACCCCCCCCCCACCCCAAACAGTGTCAGCTCCAAATTTCAATGAAGTGATCCAGATGTTAGTGGGCCGAAATGAACGTCCAAAGGATGTGCCGCAGGGGAGAGGAGAGGGCAAGAATAAATTAAATCAAATCTAAAATGTGTCCAAATAATATGTTTTCCTAAGTTTTGGGAGGAAATGTCAGAGGCTTTTAAATTTGATTTCCTACCTGCAGCAAGTGCAGAAATTCAACACACAACATTATTGGAGTGGGATTTACCATTCGATTCAGGGCCTGTGTTACCAAGGAATGAAACCACAGGGATACAAGCTGTCCTCAAATAACTAGGATGGACCACGTTTGGCTTATTGGAGCCTGACCAAAAAGAGGAAAAATAGGCATTGACCTGATAACAGGCCAGAAGAAAATATTTACTTTCTTTTTTTAAAAAGAGGCTAAGAACTTGTATTATTTAAAGAAATCGACTTAAATAAACAAAAACCTAAACAAAGGAGCTTTAGGCGTTGATTTCTGATGCCTAACTCCATTTTGGCAGTCCTTGGCTTCTAAAAATAAGGCGAAAACTTTAAAAATAAAATCAGAGGTAGATTTTGACTCCTGAAAGGGAGAACAAAACTTGTTCATGCCTAGGATTTTCAGGAACATTTGTGTGTAATTTTTTACCACGAAATGTACACTGGGCTGAGACAGCTCATTTCCAGGTGTGCCCTGGCACATGGGTTACGTGGACCCGTGTTATTATAACAAATTATAAAAAAGGTCTGAGAAATGGAGCTTTCTGATTGGCTGCAAACATTCTAACAGCCTTATGTTAATCTTTTATTAACATACACGTAGAGCTTAGCCATATGCTGAACAAGGTTTAACACTGCTTAAAAACATTTTTTGTTATAATAGCAATAAGGCACTCCAAGGGATTATGTTAATGGTCAATTAATCACCCTCTAGGGGCATGTGGCACTCTGCTGCACCTTGTGTCACAGTACACCCCTAGAAGGTGATTAACAGACCATTAACATAACCCTTGATCATGCCTTATTGCTTAAATAACAAAGATAGCTTTTTGTGAAAGGCAGGGTATTTTATCATTATTATACGTGCTCAGTACATAGCACCTTTATGTTAGAGATGAGTTAGTGGTTGTATGAAAAGTAGGGATTTTGACAGCTTATATATTTGTAATCTTAGCCCCAGGACCGTGACATTTTGCGTGTGCCTTCCCAATCTGAAGAACTTACTTTTTGGCAAGTTTGGTGTAAATCAGTTTGGTAATTTGAAAGTTATTTGTGGAATTATGTGAAAGTCACCCTTTTGAGCCTTTTTTGCCTTCTGATAGTGCAAAGACTAGACTGATTTACATATAAAACTTATAATTTCATTACATTGACCCTCACCTAGTCTTACACCCTCCTCGCCTCCTTACCCTTACCTCGCTGTGAAGGAGGAAAGGGGGGGAACCGTGCGTTCGACCACCACTACTGCAGTAAATATCAAAGACTAACTGTTGTTGAACTCACTGTCTGTGAGATAGTCTTACCCGACCCATGTGCACTCAGTGCTGTTCTTTTCACAGAGCATGTTGCTGTCTACTACCAATTGCAGAAAATGCTCTTTGCGGCTTATAACTGCGTACAGGACAAAAGTGTCACTTCCGTGTTGGTAGCTACTCACCTTGTCTGGGGTGCAACACAGAGCTGCCATGGTGTCTCAGTGACCAGAACGGCCCTGGTGTGCTATTTTGGTACTCACTGAAGCCAAAACTGGACTTACATTCATGGCAGGAAACCTTTGTACTTTACTCTACTCCTGCCGATAGGGTGCCAGCTGGATACTGCTACAATCGGGTACTCAGTAACTGCGGCAGTGGTATGTACTATGTGTAAAACTGAACACAGGGCGAGGGGGCTGGCAGTGCACAAAACTCCTACAATGCATGTCCAGGATCCAAGGCATATGGGGAGGCGGGGGGTGCTGCGAGGAAATGCATGTTTCATGAAAACCAACAGTGGAACTGAAATCTCTGCATTTCGACAACCACTGTTCATGGGATTTCTATCTGTAATGGCTTCTGCTCTTGCATTGCAAGCAATATTTGGTACAGGAGTTCTTTCAGGACTTGTCTCCAATGTGTTTATTTTTTCAGCTTGATGGAGAATAGCTTCTCCATCTGGAAATCTCTCCTGCAACCACTGCTCTACCATCAAAGTACCGAATATGGAGAACTGTATGTCCATTTCCCCCTGGCTTGCACAGTCTCCTCTGCTTGCTAAGAAGTGAAAAACAAATGGCTACTCCTCAAAGCAAGCAGAAGAAGATATGGAGATCCCTCCACAGTGTAAAGAGCCGTCCTTGAGATTCTGGAACAGGATCTGGCAGCTAAACCATGGATTAAATAGGGAATTTAATCCATGGCCACCTGACACCTTTTGTCCAATCACTAACACATGGATAGGTAACCCATGATATAAATCTATTTATTGTACATTACTGTATTTTCTTAAGTTTGTTCTTTTCGAGTGTCAATTGTATGTGCTTCGTCCATCCAGGACCACTTCAGGGGCAGTATATCACAGTGGGTTAAGACTTTGAGCTGCAGATTTGGAGACCTGGGTTTGAATCCTACTGCTGCATAGGTGCATACTTTGTGATCCTGAGCAAGTCACGTAACTTCCTTGTGCTCCCAGGTTGCATCTGGAAACAAGCTTCGGCTTAGTGTGCCCAGGACACCTGGTTAAACAATGTTTCCTTTGTAAATTAGTTTATCTCAATGGTGCTTCTCTTGGTTAAATAAAGATTGATTGATTGACATTTCATGCCAGAATAGGGTCTGTCCATGCTTTCAAAATTAAAGGTTTTGTAGTTTTCAAGTGTAACACCCCCTCCCAAGTTGGGAGCTTACCTGGGGCCCCAATATGGTCCTGATGCCTCCCACTGCCTGTGGCCAGTGAGCCACTTTTGACTTCACTCCCCTGGCCCACTCCTAGACTGCTACCAGGGCTGGGGAGCAGATCGAATGGTTGTGGAACCTCTGAGCACCTAATCCAGTGTGGCTGGTGAGCCACCTGCCTTCTCTCTCCCTCGGCCTGTTCCTGGACTGCTGCCAGGGCCAGGGAGTGTTCCAAACTTTTCTTCGGCACCCAAAGTGCCTGATGTGAATGCAGCCAGTGAGCTGCCAGTGTGTTTGCTTCCCTGCTCCCTCAAACTTCTGCACAGCAAGTCGGGGAGCATTAGAGAAGGCCACAAAATATTTCCTGGCACTCCAAAGCACCCGAGGGAGCCGTGGCACAAGAATCGCTTGCACAGTCATCTCCCCAGCCCCATTGGACACCAGTGGGGGCTGGGGGAAACTAAACAAACAAAAATAAATAACTTAAGAAGGCTCCTGACCAGATCGACACCTCCAGTGGGTCGTGGAATACTGGGGACAAAATGGCGATGGGACTACAAGTCCCATGATGCTTAGCAGCCAGAGTGCCATTTTTTCAGTAAGGCTCCTGCTGGAGAGCTCACAGAATGGAGCTCCTGACAGGGCTTCTGTCCCCCCAAAGGGCCCCCTGGTCCAAGTGACCACCTGATGGGACCAGGAGGGTCCTCACCATGCAGCCAGATGCTGCTAGCACATTTTACTTTTCATTCTATTTGACTGAGTTGAACAAGTCTGTATGGGGCGGCTATGTTGAAGGTGGTCTGCCTGAAGACAGCAAGGGACCTGATTGGTAGCTGCAGTAGTCCAATTAGGGGGTGGAGCTCAAGACTCCTTTCAGCCGATGGGACATGGAGGATTCAAAACTAACATTCTAGGGTTGACAGTTTAACCCTGAGAGAGACTGTGTGAGCTTCTGAAGAGAAAGCATCTGATTTTGACAGCTCATTATGCTGCCGCAGCCTAAAACCTTTTAGTTTGTGCCAAAACAAATTGAGAACTGTGGAATTTTTTGTCAACTGCCTGGTAAAGGATCTAATATGGCATCCTGACATGCCATTGCCCGACACCCAGGAGCCTGAAAATTATATCCCAACAGTAGGTATCCTGACAGTTGGGAATTGCCCGTGGCAGAGTTTTCTTCTATGTTTCGGGGGGCTTTTACCCCGAACCCCCCCCTTTATTTTTGATTGCCAACTCCACCGCGGCAATTCCTGACTGTTGGGATACCAACTGTCGGAATATAATTGTTGGGCTCCTGGGTGTTGGGCAATGGCATGTCAGGATGCCATAGCGATGCCCATGGTAAATCCCAGAAACAAGGGGATTTACCTCAGCCTCTGTGGACTGCCCAGAAATTTAGCAACAAATAGCAGAGACTGCTGTGAGAATTATTTGTTTGTGTTTCTGTGAGGTAAAAGATCAACTACCTCTCAGATCCTGACACAAAAGACTGTGAGTTTTGACACAGGACGAGAGCTCTGAGGTCCTGCCTGCCTGCCTAACTGCTGGCCTACCTTCTGAGGTGGATGAAGACAAGTCCTTCTGTGGAGTGAAGACAACTGCTGGCCTACTTTTGAGGTGGGTGAAGACAAGTCCTTCTGTGGGGTGAAGACAACTGCTGGCCTACCTTCTGAGGTGGGTGAAGACAAGTCCCTCTGTGGGGTGAAGACAACTGCTGGCCTACCTTCTGAGGTGGATGAAGACAAGTCCCTCTGTGGGGTGAAGACAACTGCTGGCCTACCTTTTGTGGTGGGTGAAGACAAGTCCTTCTGTGGGGTGAAGATGATAATCGTCAGCATCCACACCAGCCTAACTGTTCTACCCAGCTGCCAGCCAGGGGAGACGTCCCCCAATGCCTGCACCACCTGGTCATCTAAAGGTTGTGAGTACTGGATTTTACCCAAACAATTGCTTTTCTAGCTAGCTAGTTAGTTTACCCCCTGGGCTTCCTGTGCTGCCCTAAGCTAAGCCCACAGCAACAGTTCATCTGTGTATTTATATCCACTGGTGTAATTTGTATTTTGCAACTGCAGCATCCACCCACTGCAATGGTGCTGCACCCAGTGTCTACTTGTCACAGGCCTGCAACTCCTCATTATGTGCACACTAAGGTAGTTGGGAGCTCCCACAGGGACTATGGGGTTAACTGGTGCACCAGTGGGGGGAGAGGGACTACTGTGTTGTAATTTGTTACTGTGTATATAGTCTTATCTGTGTGGTTACTGTTTTTGAATGTTTTACTCCCTTTGTTTCCCTTGTTCCTTACCTTTTTTTTCAGACCCCAAAATAAACCCCTTTGGTTATTTTTCTGTCATTGCTGAAGTATTTGTCATTATTGTATAGTGTAATATTTGCACGTTTAGAGTAATAAGTTGGGAGGGGAGTGTGTTACAAATCTATCTGTCACTGAGGGAGGGGGCAGTATTCATTTCCTGTGGGGAAGCACCCTGGTAGTTTGCTGCTATAATGATCCTCACAGGTGGAGGCACCACACCATTTACAAAGCCAAGTCTAGCCACGAACCCAAGTGCCAACCTACATCCCTTAGGCAGCACCACTTGCGAGTGGTTGGGCAGATAGAATGGTAGGGGTGGTTACATGAGCTATACTGTTTTGAGGTTTTAAATCAGTATATCCACTGTTTACAAGAAAAATAAAATAGCTGAAAAATCATTATTTTTCTGAGTTACAGCTGGACAAGAACAAATATTTTAAAACCAAAAACTGAGAAAAAAAACTACTTAACTATTGGGGTTGACAATTAATAGGTCATCAGAAAACAGGCTAACAAGACATCTGAGTAGACTTTCAAAAAAATAATTACACTTAATATTTTTTATTAAAAAACTAGTATTGTGATTCAGAGAAAAAGTCGTCAAAATGTACTTTAACAAATCTGAGCATTCACATAACAGATAGCGCGAGCACTTGGTAACACATGAACAAACAGGGGACAAAACATCATGAAAATGTTTTTAAGTTCTATAAGACCAAAATGTGTTAAGCACGAAAACTACTGCAAAAAATGTCTAAGTCTGACATACAAAACAAATGAACAAAAAAAACCAAAAAAAAAAAAACAGGAAAATCATCATCAACAGTTTTCTAAGTCCAACACAAACAAAAGGTTTAAAGGCAAGAAACAGAAAATGTTCAAGAACATGACTGAAAATAAAAGTCACCTGCATTTTGTCATACAATTAAAGTAACACAGGAACAAAACAGTAGGAAAGTTATATATCATCCTGTTCTTTGCAAATGGGTACTGCATGCAACAAGTTAGGTCTCACCTCCTGCTTCACATAGGGCCCTTTGGGCTCTGAGTATAGCAAGTTACAACTCTACTTTCTCAAAAACTAACGAAATTCATTGCAAAAAAAAAAAACTAAGCAAGAGGTTAGTTGATGTTTCTGAGGTGGAAGACTAAGGGCCAGATATTCAAAACATTGCCCCAGGGCTAAATTAGCACTGCCCAGCATGCTAAATTAACCTGGAGGAAATGTATTTATTTATTTAAAATTTTTACCAGGAAGGCATACTGAACACTGCAAATGCTCGATTGCAGATGCATCCTGGGGAAGGGGAAATTGAAGAGAACTATACATGAAGTAGTACATTACATTGATGAAATATTTACAGAGTACAAGATACAAAGATATGCCTGCCTCATGGCAGGGGGTAGCTAACAGTGCAAAAAATGCCAGATTTGGAGCTAATACCAGGACCACTTGCCTCAGCAGTAAAAGGGATTTCCTATAAGAGGGAACTCACAGACAACAAACATACATTTGAGGCTGATGGCTGCTATAGAGAGCTAGCTGCATGTGCAGGTGGAGACGAAATGCTGCTTGAGGAGAAGGTTAAACTGCTGTGAGGAGGTGGAGTGTCTGAGCTCAGCCGGGAGAGAGTTCCATACGTGAGGCATGCAGTACTTGAAGGCAAGCTGACCTTTGGCGGAGGTCATATGAGGAAGTTGGAGTAGCCTGGCATCGGTGTTCCACAGGGAGTAAGTTGGAGGAGTTTGGATAGCTAGAGTAGCTGCTAGGTAAGGGGGAAGGGACTAGGTCCAGCATTTCGATATTAACCTTGCTCAGTGCGCCGTTCTCCAATCCTGTAAAGAAGGCAGGTCTAGGTATCTGTAGAGGTCACAGTGGTGAGTTGCGGGCGGTCAAGGGCGAAACAGCAGAAAGAATGGAAGAGGGGATCAAGCCTGGTGAGTGAGGACTTGGAGCCCATGCTGTAAACTATGTCCCCATAGTCAAATAGCAGAAGAATCATTTTCTGTACAATTGCTTTGCGGGTTGGCAGTGGGATACAACTTTTGTTCCGATACAAGGCACCCAGTTTTGGGTGAAGTTTTTTGTGGATCGCATCAATGTGGACTGAGAAGTCGAGATGTTGATCAAGCCAGACCCTGAGGTATCTGAACGAGGTGCAGGTCTCCAAAAGGGACCCATCTCAGGTGTGGAAGGCTGGGGAGGAGAGGACACCGGAGAGCCTTTGCCTAGACCTGAAGGTAAGTGAGACAGTTTTCTTCGGGTTGAGAAACAGCTGGTTGGAGTGGAACCAGAGCTGAATTGCATTAAAATCCTGCTGGAGTCTGGCTGACACTTCAGCAGGGACCTGTGGCATAAAGTACAGTGTCATCCACATACATGTGTATGGCCAAAAGTGGGCACACTGAGGGCAGGTCATTCAGGAAGATAGAGGAGAGTAGCAGGCCAAGGACCGAGCCTTGGGGAACCCCTATTGTAATAGGTAGGGGGACAGAGGAGTGAGATCTGATTCTAACTGATTGTTGCCTCCCTACCAGGCATGAGTGGAACCAGCTGAAGCCTCACCTGAGAGGCTGGCGAGGGTGAGTTTGGATAACAGGAGTGAGTGGGAGACCGTATCGAAGGCCTTAGCTAGGTAGATGAAGAAAGCTGAGGTGACGTGCCCTTTATCCATGCCAGTGAGGATGTTGTTTGTTAGCCTTAGAAGGGAGGTGATAGTGGGGTGCGATTTCCGGAAGTCATCCTGATATTGAGAGAGGAAGGAGGAGGAGTCGAGGAAGGTGGATAGTTGGGCAAGAACAAGTTTTTCCTGAACTTTAGCTAGAATCGGCTCCATTTTGGGGGAGGGCAGGAAACTCGATGGCCCTCATGACCACCAGCTGCAGCAGTCACCGGCATTGAATCGGCTCCGTTTTGGGGGAGGGCAGGACACTCGATGGCCCTCACGACCACTGGCTGCAGCAGTCACTAGCATTGAATAGCCCGTTATATTCAAAAGGAATAGCCCGGTGCTAAATCAGCTGAATATAGCATGCTAAGGAAGCTGAGCAAACTGGGCAGTGAGTGCAGGGCAAAAATAGCCCTGGAATGAGGTAGCAGAAAATATAGCAATTAAGACTGCGCCGAATATAACACCCAGCCAGGCAGTGCAAACACACAGAAACACAGTGCAGAGGTGAGACTGCCCTGCCCTGGAACACATGCAAAGAAATACAGCCCTGAATGTGAACACAAGAGCAGACAGCAGTACAGAACCCAAAATAAAACACACACGGCTATGGGGATGCTAAGGAACACCCAGGACCCACATGTGACAACCACAGAACAGTACAAACTGCCCAAAATACCCAAGCACCCAAAAATGGCACAGGACACAGGGATGTCATGAAAGTGTGGTTTATAAATAACAAAGGCAACACAGGAATGCAAGAATAACAGCACAGCAACCACAGAAGAACACAATAAATGCAATAACAAGAACAGAAATGCGAAAACAAAACTATGCCCAACCACAGCAACAACTAACAGTACAAAATCTAAATGGAAACAACGGAAATAACGTCGAACACAAAAACAGGAAATTACACTGTAAAAAAACAAATCACAATGACCAACTGAACCCCAGAACAACTATCCAAACAAGCACAGGAAGAACATAATTACAATATATACATATTTATAAGATGGCAGCAAGAATGTAGGGGAAGGGGAAGTGGACACATACAGCAATGGAGGGACAAATGAAGGGAAGCAACCATCAGTCCAGGTGGGGGGTGGGAATAACAACTGAAAAGGGACCACAGCTACGACTGTGTATTGGATGGTGCTGGCAGACGTGCCTTCAGGATAGCTGCCACCCTCCTGGTCTCTGAAATTAACACTGCCTGCTGCTCTATCAGTGTCTGTTGCTGGCGCACAGTCCTGCACAGGAGTTCATTGCTCCACTCTATCTCCTCTGGATGTGTTCCCCACAGTGAGGAATGGTGTGGGCCTACAGGAGTAAGGGGGACCATGTCAGGATGGGATACCAACAAGGAGGCACAAGGCAACCCCAGGTGGCAACCCAGGGATGAACAGCATGTAACCCAGCAACCATGCCCATGTGGCAATACAAAACACAATGCAATGCACACCCAACACATGCCTGCAGGATGAGGCAGGATGACATAGGCAGCAACCACCATCTCAAGGTACATGGACATGTGTTGAAGGCCTCTGTCAACACCACAGCATATTGGACACCACCCAACCCAGCAGCATACACAATGATTCAGTGCAACTAGACAGCCAGTCCCTGAGATGACAACGACAGTGCGCCATAGCACGACAAACACATGGGATGACACATGTTGGGACATGCTGCCAATAGGAACAGATCTATGATACACAAGGCAGAGCACACACACCAGAGAAATGGGCACAGCTACAACACAGTATGATGGCATGCAGCCTGTACTGTGGCAGAGCATGGCATGTGGCAGTGCCAATATCCATTGCATCAGTGCACACAAGGCAGACTTGCATGGCCAGTCCCATGGAATACAGGGACACAAGCCGTGGTCAACCAGTGGCAGGACATCAGTAGGCTGAACACACGCCCAGTACAGTGCCGCACATGTGGGTACAGCATGGCAGGTGACCCCCTCACCGGAGGGCACTACACCTTCTGCATGAGTGGAAGCACTGAACACCATGCCACCACAATCGACCAGCCCCTGCACCTACCATGCATGACCAGTGTACAAACACCAGGCACCGCAGGGACAGGGGAACACCAGCCAGTAGAGGAACATGGCCCCCACGCCAGCAGTATGCAACAGGCACACGTGATGGGTACAGCTACACCTGCCTGTACAGCACTAGGGCCCCAGACTGCCCCCCCAGCAGGCACAGTGAATGGCTGCAGCCCATCCAGACCCAGGGTCCATCATGCCATACCAGGCACCATAATGCACTGCCCACACACCGGCAGGGTGTTGCCATCTAAAAGCCACCCCACAACCCCCTGTAAAGCACGTTGTCAACAACACCGGCATGCACCATGCAGTACCTCAGAAACCCTAGACCAGGTAATGATATACTCACATGCCATGGGAACAGCAGAGGTCAAGCAGGGCTATATATGGCAACGGTAGCACATGATGGGCAGGGCTGCACATTCCAGTACAGCACATCAGCCCCAGATAGCCACCCCCTCAGCAGGCACAGTGTACGGCCACTGCCCATCCAGACCCATGGTGCGCCCTTCCACTCCAGTGGCCAACACAGTATCGCGTGGCACATGCCATGGTACCAGGAACACAGCTGTGTGCATGGCAGGACCAGTACTGTCAGCCCATGGAAAGACCTACCCATTTTACATACTGTGCAGTGTGTAGACAAACAGTGTACTCATGCAATATGCTCCGGTCACCATCACTGCTCTTCTCCACCCGCTGTGGCATTGCTGGTACCCTCCACCTGTCATGGTGGCCCATGTCTCCCTGGGCACCCTCCTGGTCTGCAGTGCCGGCACTGGTCCTGTCGATGTGATCTGCAGGGGGAACAAGGTACATCACTGACACTACAATATAAGCCTCCATGGTATGCCACAGCATTGTCAATGGTGCACAGGGTATCCCACACCATCCCCCCCCCAGCCACGGGTGGCATGGCATAGTGCACACACATGCCCCCCCCCAGTGTGCAGGCACACTGTCACCCGTGCCATGCACAGCCCCAGGCATGTGAAGCCGCAGTGCCCCATTGCATGGGCACCATGCACACAGGGCTCGTTGGCATGGCAACAGTGCCATGGACTGTGAGCATATGCAGGTGACCATTGGCAGGACACACACAGCAGTGGAGGTCTGATGTAAGGGGGAGACATGCACATGCACAGGCACACCTCCCAACACACAGACACACTTGAGGGAACACAGCCACACACACACACGCACACGGTACTCCTGGGCGCAGCGCCGACCGACACCTACCTGGACCAGGCACTGTCCCATCATGCACCATTCACCTGTAGCACTTCAGCTGGCATGGCTGCCTCTGCTGCATATCCACATACCTGTGGTGGCACTTTTCCCTATCCCATGTGATGCCCATTCTGGCTGTCTGATGCCGAGTGATTGATGCCCACACCTGTTGACATGGAAGGTCCCCCTCCCTAACCTCCCCAAACAGCCTCCTGTGCCTCTGCTGCATGAGTTCCACCAGGTTGGCAGTCTCTGTCTCACCCCACCTCCTGTCCCTGTGCACAACTGCCCCCTGTCTTCTCCATGTAGACATGCCTGGTACAGCCTTACTTGGCACCTCCCTAGCACTACAGTGGCACACCCCTGCACCACTCCCTGCAATAGCGTCAATCACCATGCGTGGCACCACGCTGTTGTGTGCTATAGTGTCGTGCAACCTGGAAGTGCATGATCCGCACATGCATGACCCCATCATGACCCCAGCGATGCCATACAGGGCATGTACAATCAATCCGTGCAGCACTAATGCGATAGCACTGTGCATGCGTATTGCGCATGCGTATAGCACAGTAGCACTGCACATGTGCCATGGCTGTGCAATGCCCCATAGTGTGGTGCTTTTGTTACAGTGCAGTGCTATATACAGGGATAATAGCCCAGTGCTAACCATTTGCCCGGCGCTAACCGTTTGCCCCCGTGCTAACTGTTGAGATATTCAAAGGCTGCATGTAAATGAGGCTACTTGTGTATGCACAGACAAACAGAGTAATTAGCATATCATTCATGCCTCATTTGCATGCTCAACAGGTTGAATTGCCCGGTCGTGCTATTTAAGGGCAAACAGTGCTCCACCTGTGTTGCTAATAGGGACTGCAGTGCTGTGGCTGAAGGTGGATGTAAACACTGTGTGCAGGATGTCCCAGGAGCTACAACCAGATAATGCAGGTCTGTACAGCACACAGGCCAGACTGCCATTCTGACAGCCAGCACATGGGACAGGGTGGTGTGGTATGCATGCAGGACTGATAACCAGCCCATAGCTGTGCTGTCTGTGCCAGTACATGCACACAGCACTGTAGGCCACCATGAAGCAGGACAGCAGCACAGGCAACACTGTCATAGTCCGCACAGTGCACACTGGTACTGCCATGTGGCATTGTGAGGGCTACCCTGACATCACGCAGTGTGCCATGGCTGCAGGCATCTTGACAATGGCACTGCTGCATTGGGGGGTGCAGGTTGGGGCAGTAGTGGAATCAGTGGCCATTTGGCCCCATTGTTGCTGTCGGGCATGCAACAGCACTGCACCATATTGGACATCGAACTGACAACTACCATGGTGTGAGTACCGCAGCTGCCAGTGGGTGGCATGCACAACTGTGCTGTGGGATGTCAGGCCACTGTGCCTCCACCACAGGTGTGGGTCCAATGCACTATGCACAGACATGGCCACTGTGTGCCATAACACACACATAGTGGTATGGCTGCATGGCAGAAAGTGCTCTCAACACTGTACATGCACATGTTGTATGCCAGTGATGCAGTGTGGTGCACCATTGGCATGTCTGTGCCGTGTGTTACACTGTGCACCCAGACTGCACAGTGCCTGAGGCACGCAGAGCCAGCTATTGCATGCCAGGTGTGTATGGTGCCATAGTCAACAGGTACAGCAACTGTTGTGCACACAATATACACTCCTGTGTCTAACCACTACCATTTTCTCTGTCCCACACAGGTGATGCTGCCAGGCAGGAGCATCTGCATGCACACAAGTTCACAGGAGTTGAGCTGAAGGCACTGGTACATGGCTTTGAGGAGAGGGAGCTAGTGATGAGACACAACGAGGCCACTGATGCTGTCATCTGCCATATGTGGGAGGAGATAGCGGTGGAGGTTAATGTTGTGGGTGGCCATGGATGCAGCACAGATGCTGTGCGAAAGCACTGGAATGACCTTCTGTGATGGGCAAAGGTGGAGGCCCAGAGAGTATGGGAACAGCTGCAGATAGGAGCAGCATGACTGGGACCTGATCATGGCATTGATTGCCTCGACCCTGAGGCCAGTGGCTGTGGAGGAGATCGAAGGAGGTGGGTGTGAGACACAGCTGACACCACCTAGGGCAGGTATGTTTACAGCACGTCAACGACAGTGACTGCATGATACCTGGAGGAGTGTGGGACACCATCTCACTGTTAAGGCCCTGTGGCACATGCCAGACACACACATGGGCCAGTCGCATTGTGAGTGCGGTGCACATGCAGCACAGCAGTGTGCATGTGTTGGCAGTGCACAGCAGTCACCAGTGTAAGGGTGTATCATTCTGTGTGTGCCATGGTTGGGGATGTGTGTATGGGGCTGCATCATCATACACACAGACAGCACTGTGAGGGGTGCAAGGGCATGCTGCTGGGCCAGCACTGTTGTGTAATGCATGTCATGGTGGTGGGCTCGGCATTCACTGTGCTGTACAGGTCTCTGACACTGTTCTATTCTCTCTACAGCACAGGGTGGACATCTAGCCATGGGACAGGAGGTACATAGCTCAGCAGCTCTGGAGGCTGAGGAGGATGCTACATGAGTGTTGCCATCAACATCTGGCATGGGTCCGGCCGTGGATCATCTGTGGCGGAGCACCAGCGGGTGGCATGTGGCCATGGTACACACCTGCCAGTGTCTGCAACAGTAACTTATGATGATGACAAGGAGGATGATGATATGGATGCAGCATATGGCCTTGAGGATGCACAGGTCGAGGACCTCAGCTGTGGGCAGGTGGTCATCCTTACTGTGACCATGGCTTGTGGGACTCAGAGACTGAGGATGACCTGCCTGTGGGCAGCACTATGGGTGGGAGGGGGTGGGACCTGCAGGGGCCACACACATGGCTACATTGCGGGAGGGGGGTGCACAGGCACATGGCATCAGAGCACAGCACCAGGATCTTGGCCATGTAGATGACCAGCGTGCACCATTGGACATGTGCTGCCGGCCACAGGGGCAGCGCAGGCCCTGCAACAGACACTGTCAACTGCCAGACCACTGCAGCTGCAGCAACAGCAACAACAGCAGCACCAGTCACCACAACAACCCACCCAACATACCCAATGGCAGCCACAACCACCCACAAGCCGGGTTGGGGTGTCACCTGATGGCCAGGGTGCCCGGCCTATGTTCCAGCCCACCCTGATGTCCCAGCATGCTGCACAGCAGGACCTGCATGACTTCCACAGGGAGGTGTGGCATGAACTGTCCCACTTGCAGGAGACAGTAGGCTCGACTGTGCTACGTGCTGAGCAGCTGGCGGAGGAGCACGTTACATGGATCCTAGGCACCATTGAGCAGGACCTTGGGGATGTCACTGCCACTGCAAGGGTGCACGCTGAGATGCTGTGTGCTACAATCATGGCTGGTCTTCAGGGCACAGACACCACACAGCACAGGCACTCCACATATGTACCACGGCGTACTTCCAGAACACACGGTGTGGGCACTGGCTCCTTCACCCCGCATCCCAGTCTTCCGCTGGCCAGTCACAGTGTTGTGGCCACCTGCCCTCCATGGCTGGGTCTGAGTCACGCCATGGTCACAAGTGTGCTACTGGCCAGTCATCACTGCAGTCCTCACCACCCATTCCATCAACACAGAGCACGCTGACCTCTGTGTCCCACGCACAAGGAGCATGTCATGTGCATGGTGGTAGGCAGCAGTGCTAGGCTCCACTGGCAAGCACAGTAATCCATTGTGTCACATGCACACACACAGACACACACACATGCACACACACACACCCGCCACAAGCCGTCATCAGCCTCTGCCCCCCGCCATCACCCCCTGCACTGAGTATGGCCGTCCAACATCCACATGTGCGTGACATGCACTGCACACTGCTCTCATAGCCACATAACATGTGCATGGCTCCATTGTGTTGCACCAGGGGGTTGCACAGTCTACACTGTTCTGTACTGTACTGGGTATGCATACATATTAAAGGCACTGTACCTGACTTGTTATTTGTCTGTGTTGTGTTCACTCACCTTCCCATCCGGGCTAGTGTTTCCGTGATGCCACTCCTGTGCTCCAGGGTACTGCATGCCATATGAGGATCTCTCCTCTAGAGTTGCTGTACTGTTCCCTGGACCTCTGGCTTTGGGTCAATGTCTGACTGTTCCTCAGGTTCAGGTGCACGTATACCATGGTTTAGCACCATGTTGTGTAGCATGCAACACGCTAGGAATATACAGCATACCTTCTGAGGCCTGTACTGTTGGGTACCACCTGAATGGTCTTGGCAGGGGACCCACATCTTTAGCATGCCAAAGACCCTCTCTATGATGTTCCTGGTTGCAGCATGTGCCTCATTGTACCCCTCGTTGGCCACTGTGGCCGGCCGGGGTACTGGTGTGAGCAGCCAGGGTCTCAGGAGATAGGCACTGTCCCCTGTGAAGAGATGTGTACATGTTAGCTGAGCTGTCCTGCTGTCTGCCCATTGCACATGTGTGTCACTTGTATTGCTGTCCCATTGCCCCCTGCCCCAGCCTCCACCCTGCCTACCCCTGCTTGGCCCCGTTCCCACTATGGTGTTTGCATGTCATGGCTGCAGTTACTCACTGACAAGATGCCCACTGGGTATCCTGCCCTCCTCAAAGGCCTGACCAGCCTCGGTTGATGCCATATGAAGGCGTTGTGGGCATTGCCGGGGTATTGTGTGAAGACATTGCTGATATGTCTTGTCACAACGCACACCACCTGGCAACTGATGGAATGATACCCCTTCCCATTGACAAATATGTCACTGCCATTGCCAGGTGATGCATGGATGGCAACATGGGTGCAGTCAATTGCACCAACTACTGCTGGTAGGTGCGCAACTCGATAGAATTGCTTCATGGTTTCTCTGTGTTCAGCTGCCATGCTGGGGAATGCAATGAATTCAGCAGCGTGTGGCAGGAAAGCATCTAGAAACTGGGTCAGGAGGCATGAGGTGGCAGACTGCGATCTCCCAATGGTGTCCACCACTGGGGTTTGGAACATCCCAGTGGCTAGAAAGCACATTGCTGCCGTCACCTTCTCCTCCACTGACATGGCATGGCTGCGTCTGGTGTTGGGCTGGAGCCGCTCATGCAGGAGTTCGCATATCTGCCTCAACAATCCCCCTGTTCATCCTGTACCAGCCAGTGATGTGCTCATCAGGCAGGGTCTCAAAGGAGACTCTGGGCTGGTACCACCTGTGTACAGTATATCTCCTTCTTGGCCGGTATTGTGGGCCGAGTTGGGCCTGGTCCCTCTCTCCCTCCTCCACTACTTCCTCCATTATGTGCATCAATACTGCATTACTGAAAAATACCATTGTGGCTTCCTGCTCTGGCCACTCCCCCATGTGGATTGCCTTGGGATAAGACCTGCCTTTTATAGGCGGTTGGTAGCACCATGCTATGTGTTGCGCAATATGGCCTTGTACAGTGCTATACCTTTGAATATCCCATTGTGCCTGTATGCATGTTCCTGCCCCTCACTTTGCCCCTTGCATACATTATATGTTTGCACCTGTGCTAACACATAACACTGGCGCAATGTCCAGTTTTGAATATTGCGGACCTGCGCTAACCCGGCACTATTCCGGCGCAAACTGTTTGCGTGTGGCACAAACCTTTGAATATCTCCCCCTAGGTTTGCTGGCAAATGCACCTAGCTTCACCTGAGCTCTTTTCTTCTAAGTTTCGATGTTGCAGGGTATACTTTCTGCTGCATTATTACAGGGTGTGCC
Organism: Neoceratodus forsteri; assembly: GCA_016271365.2. NCBI lineage: Eukaryota > Metazoa > Chordata > Ceratodontiformes > Ceratodontidae > Neoceratodus > Neoceratodus forsteri. Next base: position 332,897,742 of record JADMNL010000025.1, read on the forward strand.
TACAGGTTTGTTACTGTTAAGTGCTTACTAATTACTGCTCTAATCTTCTCTGATTCAAATTGTATTTTGCAGGGTATATCTTCTGTTAAAGTGTTCTGCAGGTTGTGCTGATAGGTTTTGTTACTTTTTTACTGTTTACTTTTCTCTGTAGCAAAGTGTTTTTTGCAGGGTATGTCTTCTGTGAAATTGTTACAGGTGATGCTTATATGTTTTGTGACTTTTGTCTCTATCATTAGGCTAAGCAAAATTACTGTTTGTTACTGTTTTATTTTATTTTTTGCTGGAAGGTTTTTGTTTTGGTCTAACGGTGTTGCAGTCTCCTTCTCACATCGAAGGAGCTCATTGCTTTCCTCCCACAGCTCTTCTAGAGGATTAGAAGTGTAACTGGGGGTGCAGCTGAAAAAGTCTTAGTAACTTACAACAGAGGGAAAAGTTAAAAGGTCAGGTTAGTTGGTGTTTTTGAGGTGGAAGACTAGGTTTGCTGGCAAAGGCACCTAGCTTCACCTGAGCTCTTTTCTTCTAGGTTTGCTTGTAAGGACAGAGCAAGGAACAACATTATCAGAGCAAGGAAAAATATTAAGGCTTCTTTTGTCTAGGCAGATTTACTGTGTGTTACTATTTTCTTTTGTGCTCACAGGTTTTGTTACTGTTTTTTACTTACATTTTACTGCTTTATTGTTCTCTGATTCAAATTGCTGTTGCAGGGTATACTTTCTGCTGCATTGTTACAGGGTGTGCCTACAGGTGTGTTACTGTTTTGTGCTTACAGATTACATCTGTAATCGTCTCTGATTCAGATTGTTTTTTTGCAAGGTATATCTTCTGTTACCACTTTATTTTGCTCTGTAGCAAAGTGTTTTTTGCAGGGTATATCTTCTGTGAAATTATTACAGGTGATGCTTTACAGGTTTTACAGTTTTATCTATCGTTAGGCTAAGCTTTCAGGGCTACTGCATTTGTTGTTGGTTGATTGTGTCTGCTCTTACCTCCTTGTTTCTCTCGTCCATGGTTCTTCTGTTTTGGCAGGGGAAGGGCCCAACCACTCATCCCCATCCCCAACCACTCCATGCTACACTCCTTTTATAGAGTAGCAGCCACAGTCGTGACATTTCCTGTTGCAAAGCAGGAAGGGGAGGAACAGAGGGGTATCCACACAGTGACCTCACTTACAGGGGCACAATTAATTTAACTTGTTATAAAAACTTATACAAAAACAAACAAACAAAACAAACAAAAAGAAATATTTTGTTTTCTTTTACCTTCTAATTATTCGGAACAGGTTATAAACTCAGCAACTCAACTGGAATAGATATTATTAACTGTAGGAACTGCAGAACACTTTTCAAAAGGGCAGTTATACAGGATTTAGGACGCTGTCCTACATGCTGGACCATCGGAGATCTAAATGCTCAGCTCCAGGCAGCATGGGCAGAGATTGTGCACCTCAAATCACATATTCAGGAGGAAATATATTGCAAGAACCGCCTACCATTTCCCCAACATCCAACTCAAGCACCTTGACCGCAGAGGGTAGTTGGTCCTAGAGGTTGGCAGGTGGTTAGGAGGAGCAAATCAGGTGCCCCTTCACTCAGTGCTCACCAACGTATCACCTCCACAAACAATATAAAAACTACAAACAGGTGTCTGCCTCTATCTCCGAAATCAAACAAAGGGGCAGAGGACACCGCAGAGCAGGACACTGCTGCACAGGATCTAGCACTACAAAACTAGCCCAAAACAGGGACCAAAACAAAAAAGCAAAAAGGAAATCCAAAATACTTCTGACCATGGCAAACTCCATGATTCAGAGAGTTGATACCTACCTCCGGTTGGGGAAATGGTCAGATGTCTCCCAAGTACATCAGCGTAGAGAGACACTGACCATATTGCTAAAATCATGCAGGAAGCAGTAGAAAATATCGACATCCTGGTACACACAGGGACTAACAATCTCGCCAGCCGGTCAGTTGTGGAGACCAAGGAACACCTGACCAGACTGGGAGACAAATTGTCATCAGTTTAATCCAGCGTCTCCTTCTCTGAGATCTTGCTGGTCTGGGAGAGGGGGGCAGATGGACAGAAGGTCAGAGAAGGGGAGATAGGGAAGCTAAACATGTGGCTCAAGGGCTGGTGCCAGGAAAAAGGACACAAATTTTTAGGGAACTGGCAACAGTTTTGGGAGTGAAAGTTCTTTAAATTCGAAGGACTACATCTGACTAAGGAGGGAGTCAGTGCACTGGGGCAGAAGTTTGATGTCTTTGCAAAATATTTAAACTAGCAAATGGGGAGAGGGTGCAGCACCTGATACATCAAATGGGAAGAACAATTCTTCCCCCTCAGCTAGTGATCAAACAGGAGTGCAGCATGTTTGTAGTTAATTTGCATCACCAGGTAAGGAAAAAGGTCTGACTCCCCATATGAAATGGAGGGGAAAAGCAGGACCTCGCCCAATAACTAATGCACCAAAATCTGGCCAATGGAAAATCATGTACAATAAATGCCCACAGTCTGGGAAACAAGATCCCAGACCTGGAGGCAACAATGACAGAGGCTAAACTGGACATAGTAGCCATTAGCAAGACATAGTTCACCAGTAACCACACTTAGGAGACCCGGCTATGTACTGTTCAGAAGAGACCGAGATGTAAAAAGGGTGAGGGGGGAGTGGTCCTTTATGTCAATGAAAATATGAAAGCTATAAAAATTCAGAATACACATAAGGAGCCAGAAGAACTGTGGGTCACCCTGGAAACAGAAATGGGACAGCCATATGAACTGGGGTTGTCTACAGGCCTCCAGACCAGGGGGAGGATATAGACACATTCCTGTTAGAAGATATACAAAACATGACAGCTAAAGGGGAGATTCTGATAATGGGAGACTTCAACATACCAGATACAGACTGGTCAATACCAGCAGGATAATCCACCAGAACTAAACACATAGTGGATTCCCTGCAGGGGGAGGGCCTCAACCAACTAGTACAACAACCCACAAGGGACAGGGCTATCCTGCATCTAGTACTGACTAACGAGGAAAGGATCACAGATCTCCAGGTAGAAGGTCACCCTGGGGGCCAGTGACCATCACATGATAGTTTGATGTTTGGCCACTAGAACTAAATCATCCCATTCCAAGGCAAAAATATGGGACTTCAGAGGAGCTGACTTTGATAAGATGGACAACAGAGTTAAGCTAGCTCTGGCAAGAAGAAATACAGGTGAGGGGGTACAGACAAAGTGGGAAAACATTAAGGATGCAATACTTGAAGAAACATCCCATTGTGTCAGGGAGAAAAGCAAGCACAAAGGAAGGAGGAAACCACTTTGGTTCTCAAAAACAGTAGCTGAAAATATCACAGCCAAAAGGCTGGCCTCCAGGAAATATAAGGGAACACAGCAGGACAAAGATAGGGAGGCATACCAAACTTCCCTAAGGGAAGCAGGGAAGGCAGTAAGGCAGGCAAAGGTCCAAACTGAGGAAACACTAGCATGAACACCAAAAGAAGGGGACAAGACTTTCTATACATACATTAGTGAAAGGAGTAAATCCAGAGTGGGTATTGCTAAGGTCAAAGCAGATAAGGGGGAGTGTGTGGAGGAGGACCAAGGAAAAGCATCTATCCTAAATAGATACTTCTGCTCAGTATTTACTGAGGAGAAGGTAGGGCAGGGCCCACAGCTCAGCACCTTGGACACAGGGGGGAGGGAGGTGTGCACAAGTCCCTTCACAAAAGAAAAGGTCTTACAAGAGGTCGCTGAGCTCAGGGTGGACAAAGCAATAGGACCTGATGGTGTACATCCCAGGGTACTAAAGGAGCTAAGGGTGGAACTAGCAGAGTCATTATCAGAACTGTTTAGTGAGTCTCTGAGCACAGCAGAGGTCCCAGAAGACTGGAGAAGGGCTTGTGTGATCCCGCTCCACAAGCGTGGCAGCAGGGAGGAGGCAGGGAACTATAGACCAGTCAGTCTTACCTCAGTATTGGGCAAGATTTTGGAGACATTCCTTAAGGAAAGGATAGTGCAAGACCTGTAATCTATAGGAGCACAGGATCCAAGACAGCATAGGTTTACAACAGGAAAGACCTGTCAAACTAATTTCATAGATTTCTTTGTCTGTGTAACCAGAGTGGTGGACCAAGGGGGTGCAGCTGATGCCACCTACCTTAACTTCAGCAAAGCTTTAGATATGGTTCCACATAGAAGATTGATTAATAAGCTGAGTAGGCTCAGGGTGGGTCAGAAGTTGATCAACTGGGTGGCAAACTGGTTTGCGGGCAGAAAACAGAGAGTGGTGGTAAATGGTATACAGTCAGAAGAGATGCAAGTCATAAGTGGGGTACCTCAGGGATCAGTCCTGGGGCCAGTCCTCTTCAATATCTTCATCACTGACATTGCAGATGGACTGGAGGGTAAGGTTTGTCTGTTTGCAGATGACTCTAAGATCTGCAACAGAGTAGATGATCCAGATGGGGTGGGCAGAATAAGAAGAGATCTGGATAAACTGGCAAAATGGTTGGAAGAGTGGTAACAGGGGTTTAATGCAAAGAAGTACAAGATCATGCACATAAGGAAGAGAAACCCTGAAGTTACCTATAGGTTGGGAGAGGAGTTGCTAGCAGTCACAAGGGAAGAAAGAGACTTGGGCATCATCATCACAGATGACCTGAAATCATCCAAGCAGACCACTAAAGCAGTAGGTAAGACTAGAGGGATGTTGGGATGTATTAGTAGAGGTATCACAAGTTGTAAGAGGGAGGTAATAATCCCCCTTTACAAGACACTGGTTAGGACCCATCTGGAGCACTGCATGCAATACTGGAGGCTGCACCTGCACAAGGACATTAACAAAATGGAGGCAGTCCAGAGAAGGGCAACCAAAATGGTGCAGGGACTGCATCAGAAAACATATGAGGACAGATTAACGGAGCTCAATATGTATACCCTAGAGCAAAGAAGGGAGAGAGGTGATATAATCGAAACATTCAAACATCTTAAGAGCATCAACAAGGTGAACGAGTCTAACATGTTTTAATATAAGAAAAATTGCAGGACAAGAGGACACATCATGAGATTAGAGGGAGACCAATTAAGGAGTAATGTGAGGAAGTTCTTTTTCACAGAAAGGATGGTGGATGCATGGAATGGCCTATCTCAAAAAGTGGTGGATATGAATACAGTGCAGGGCTTCAAACAGGCATGGGATAGGCATAAGGGAGCAATACAGATGAGTATGAATAGATTGGCCATTGACAGAGCAAAGGCCGATGGCACATTCATAAGGTAGAAAAAATGAACAGATTGGATGGGCCTTGCAGTCCTTAGCAGCCGTCAATGTCTATGTTTCTATATTACTGTATAAGACATTATTTTTCCTGGAATAAAATTTATGCTATATTCACTATTTTGAAAATCCATCAAAAATTATATGCCAGTGACAATATGTACTGCAATTGACATGTTAGCTTGCTCTTGCACTTCAGCTAAAGTAGACTGCCATGAAAATGACAAAGCAGACAAAACAGTGAAATTTAAACCTCACAGTCACATTTGCACTGGAGCAACCCAAGTGCATAGGTTACTCGAGTGCAAATGTGATCATGTAAACAGGGCTTTAATGGGGAAGTAAACATTGCAGGGGTCACTCAAATTGTGAAAGCACAAAACAAGGCCATTCAAACAAGATACTTGGCTTAGCTGTAGGTGTCAGTGGTTCTGAGATATGAATATCAAATTATCTGTAAATGAAACCAAAGCAGCAGCCATTTCATGTAATCTTAAAACAGGAAGTGATGTCACTGAGGGGCCAGCTCTATGTTGTTTATTATAATTTGCCCTTCAGTGACATCACTTTCTGTCTCAGGATCCTATGAAATGGCTGCTGCCTTGTTTTGATTTACAGAGTATTTAGATATTCATATCTCAGGACTCTTGACACCTACAAGGAAGTTCCATACCTAACTTGAAATATCTTTTTATGGGCTTTCACAATTTGACAGACTCCTGCAATGTTTACTTCCCCTTTAAGGGAAGTGACTTCATTTTCTCATACAATACTTTCTCAGTATTTTGCTCCTGTATCACTCTAATTGTACTACAAAATACATACAATTGGGGTGGGGGGTTCTGTTCTGTTCTCAATCGTTGTTCACATTCCTCTATTTGAAACATTTTGCTTGTGTAGGACTTAGTACTTTTTTGTGACAGTTTTGCTGCTTTAACCATTTTGTTCATATTGGACTTAGAAAATGTTTTGCATTGAGAAGTGCATACTCCCTTATGAACACATACCTTGTAGTATGCTATCCCCTTATAAAATGGCCTTTTGTTTGTTAAAAGGAATTAGTGATGTGACGGTTATTGGCCGATGATGTTATAGCATTTCACTGTCCAGTTTATAAGTGTGAATAATTAGGAGTTCATTTAATTATGACTACAACATGCAGCGAGATATTCACCAGGGAGACACTTCCTGCTTATTAAAGGGATGTCTGAATAACTGTACTGTAAGTGCTATTGTAAAATGGATAGAAAAATCCTCAAAACTGATTGATGGGGTGTTAGTTTCTATTTCATTTCTTAAGCAAAAGGAGGTGACCCCCCTGACACACACACACACACAATGGGCATTGTACAGTAGCAGACAACAAGAAAAAAGTGTGCTAGCAATGCAGGCAATATTCTACTACCTCCACCTAGTAAAGTTACCCTTATGACTTTAAGCAAAGGGCATCTGCTGGGGAAACCTGGTGGAGTGAGGTAAGCCCAGGGCAAAGGCAGTGACTCATTCAATCTAAAATATTCAACAGCTTTTCTTACTCCTAAAAGGAAAAGGAGTAGAAGGAGTCTATTCCACAAGATAATTGAATCACAATACACACAGTGAATCTGACTCACTCAACACATTCTGCACTTAATCAATGATGTTTGTGTTTCAACAGTATGTTTGTTGGACTCTGCTTGCAAGGTAAGTGAAGCAGCTGGGTAGTTTGGAGTGGTGGTTGTCATCATTTGGCATTTGAGTGAATGATTCCTGCATTCATATGTGTTAAAGGGATTTGGGTGTGGCACAGTGCCTTCACCTGTGCTAATCCTTTTTTGAGAAGCTGAAGCTGAAAGGGTGCCAGCCCCCAGGAAAAATATAACACTCCCACCAACAGTAACAGGGGAACCCCATATCACGTAGTGCCATGCAAACAATATAAAACAACATCACAATAGCAGAAACTATAACACCACACAATAGTAACGATAGAGTCAAGCAGTATAGCATTGTGCTTAAGAGCACTGAGATGTAAACTTGGAGAACTGGGTTTGAATCCCACAGTCACCACTTGCATACTGTGGAACTATGAGCAAGTTAATTAACTTGCCTCTGCTCCCAGGATACACCTAGAAACAAGCCTTGGCTTAGTGTGCCTTTCCTGGCCAAATCTGTGAAATAAATAAAACAAACATAGTGCAAACAAGGAAGGATTTCTTGGCAGGCAAGATCACAGGAACAGGGCTCTGGATATGAAAGGCTGAGTAAGACAGACAACAACAGTCACTATAAATAATTACCCACAAGTTCTAATCCCACCACACAATATTCCCCACACAAACCCACATACCGCCACTCTCTGGTGCACTGGAAACCCATAGTTCCTTTGGAAACTTCTGCAGTCTACCTGGGTGCTCTCTGCACACACAGTCAACTAAGCTTGCAGGCCTGAATGGAAAAATGGTGGGGGTGCTTACAGGGAGTGCAGACCCCAAACTATAATCCTGAAGCAGGCAGTAGAGAGTGGTCTCTTAGGGTGACAGTCAGGTCAGCTGGGCTAGTTTAAGTAGCACAGTCCTTGCCCAGGAGCTAATTAGCTGACCCCGATGTATCTAGATTGGTTTTGGGTGAGGGTGACCCATTTCCTCAGTGGCAGGGCTGCTGCTCCTGACACTTGTGACCCAGGTCTGGGAACATGCTCCAGATATCGGGGGCAGGCTCTGGGGGGGGGGAGTGAGTGTTGCAGAGGGTGTTGTCCTCTGGGGAAGGAGGGAGGGTGGGTAGCACACTCTACTGCAATACTGCCACCTGGATGAGCGCAGGTGGCAGTGCAGCAGGAGTGTCCTTAGGGAGGGCAGGGACGTTACTGACATTGGTGAACTGGTATGAACTGCACGTCCATTGTACCCTTGTTGCATTGGAGTGCAATATTCTGAGAGGTACAGAAGCAGGTTGAAGAACCCTGCCTCCGCAGTATGATCGACCAGGTAAACTCAGGGCAGAGGGTAGGCATGGCGGTGCCCTGCCCCCCAAGAGGGGATATCCAGGAGACTGCCCAGCTTTTTGGGATATGAGAGAGGTGTATGCAGGGGTGATGGAGTTGGTTGGTTGCACAGGACCATGACTGGGCAGAGACGGTGAACAAGGGACAAAAACAGAAAGTTTAAAAAAACACAAGTTGTGGGATTGATGTGAATTGTTCAAGAAGGGAATTCCAATCTGGCTGCAGGACATGTCAGGATCGAACTTTTAGTTTTCTTTTTGGGGTACCTGGACTCTAACACTGCACATGGCAGTATTTTGTGGTGCTTTGGCATCGGACTCCATTTCTATACCGCTAGATACAATACGGTCCATATTCGTTGCTGCATGGTGGTTGTAGGATGCATTTCTTTATACATTTGTGAAAGCATCTCTGCTATGTGCTAACAAAGGAAAAAGAGTGTATTAATTCTTGTTATAAAATGGCTTGAATCAAGCAAGCAAGCTGATTGGTCAAAACTGGTACATGACCATGCATTAATTTCAATTACCAGACAACTCAAATTTTACTTTATTTTTTCCTGCTTTTTTAACTCTTAAAACCATTTTATAAGTGCAATAACACACTTCATGGTGTGCGGTAATACCATAAATTACTGCACTTCCCAGGTGACTGAAAGCACTCGGCTGCACCTTGTGCCTCACAACCCACCTGAGGCCTGTAATAATTTAACATTACCGCACACCATGTCATGCGTTAGTGCTTACTTATTAGATTCTATGTAATTCATTACTACACTCAGATCAAAATGCATTTTTCACTGTCAAGCTGCTTTGAAAAATGAATAAAAATAAAAAAAAATAAGAAAAAGAATGGCTGCAGTGGTGAGTTCTGATTTGTGCACATTACAAACTGGCAACTCAGCTGTAGCAGCATTCTCTAGGGGATGTTTGCCAGTCTCATTCTGCAGGCAAACTAGAGTACAGATACAACCCAGCACCAACTAACAAAAGCCAAATCTCAGCAAAAACAATCCCATTCCTCATACCCCACCGGATCTCAATCTTTAAAGTACAGTTGCAGTGCAAGAACACACTACCCCAGTTTTCATCACACCTACCCTTTCATATCATTTTATCCCTATGATATTGGCCCTTAACAAACAATTAAAAGACAGCTTTGGCTAGTGCTTGTATTTAAGGGTGACATGCATGCATGGTGGCCATCATCATTTGAAATCAGAAAACCTTAACACATGATGTATTGGGCTTCCCTGTATCTAGAAGCAATATGCATGACTAAGTCTGGCACATGGACATAGTAAGGGGGAAGGGGCTGAAGTAAGTGGGAGGGATGGCCTCTAGGACCTTCTCAGTAGTTAGGTAGGGTGGACGGACTGCTGAGCCTTTTTCTGCTGTCACTTTCTATGTTTCTGTGTTTCAGTACTGATGCTACATTGCCGACATATTATGGAACCTTGTGATGTCATTCAGGGACAGGTTATGCCTCTCTGCATGTAGACTGACTATGCACTGTACATGTATTTGAAGGTTCCTTTGTTAGTTATAACCCCTGCCCACAAGAGCTTGGCTATGCCCTGCCACAAACACATAACAAATAGGCTTTGAGGATTTGTCCTTTGGCCAGATGGCCCTGGGCTTGATGTTCCAACAGTGCACAGCCTCCACCCAAGCTGACTACTTTCAAGGGCAAGTCTAGAAGTGCTGTCCCTTAGGAAATGTACAGCTGGGTATGGAGCATTTTGCATTCACTTTCCCTCAAGTCGGGGGGCTTGGGGGAGTCTCAGTAACTTCTGCATTAGCAGCCACTTCTGCATAAAGGCTGGTCACTTCATATGCCTTTGGTGACTGGCTCAGAAAATGTATTACACAATGGTTCCATCAAATGACCTCAGGTCTTCATTGTAGTAGTCAGAACATCAGCTTCACTGGGCATTGCATTAGGCAGACATCAACAGGGCACACTAAACTTTAAGTTGCAATAAAACAGGAACATGTTCATTTACAATATAGTGCACAGGCCTTTTGATGCAACCAGACATCTGATGGAAAAAAGTTTATGATCTGCAATTCAGGTACCCTCTCTTTTTTAGTGGAGCTCACTTTTAGTTTACTGGGCCATGTCCAGGAACATGTGTCTAGCTCAGGGAAAATGAATCACAACACCATACAGGCTACTTATCTGCAGCACAGTGCCCAATGTCAGAGGTCTACAGTGGGATTTAAGTCTTGGCACAAAGTACAGCTTCCCTTTACTTCTCAGCTCCTTTCCAATTCAAGACTTGAAGATGGTACAGATTCTCTGGTTTCCTAGGATCCAGACTACATCTTTTTTGGGGCCAAGTATTTGTTAGCCCATCCTGTGCACCATCACAGGTGATAGCTCTGTGACACCAGATCCAGACAAAGTGCCTTTTGTGAGTATGCCATAACCCAGTACCTCCTGACCTTCCAAGCTCACACACTCAGTCACCCCTTAGATGTCTGATCTAAGATATTACTCTCACCCCTTCAGCATGCCATGCAAGCAAACTATCACTGGGGGATCTCATAAGCAGGACCTCTGTAGTGTCCACCCTGGGCCCTTGGAGTTCTCTCCCAACTCTCTGATGGGGCTGGCCTGGGTTAGTGGTGTTGTACCGTGGTGGGTAGTCAAGTCCTTTAATGACATGGTGCCTCCTTCTAGGGTAGCAATAAAGGAGACCTGGACACCGTTCTGCAGGGGTATTATTCTTCAGGAACTACTATGTTACCCTATCCCACACAGTCCCTCCCCATAACAGTGGCATTGTAGCACAATGATACACCCATCTAGGAAAATATGAAGCGAATGTCTAACAATTTTATAAGAAGGGTAGGGAAGGAAAAGATAAGTGGACAGTGGGGAAAAATAGGAGCAAATTGCATCAGTAAATCAATACATACTGTTCCCCACATACTCCACTATCCACCAGCATTCCTGATCAAGTCCCCCACCTGGCTAGGGCACCAGGCCTTATCCCACAAAGGCCTTCCAGAGCTTCCTGATTATGGAGGGTGAGCACAACACCAGATGAGCAATGCAGGCATAACTGTACAGTCATTGTGAATCAATCACTTTGCATGCACTTCCAATGACAGTTAAGTTAAAATGATTTCTATTTGTAATCGAAAAGGAAACACAAATCTCCAAAAAAAAAAAAAAGTACTCACAGGCTTTGGCCTGAGCCTGTCAAAACAAGCACAGTCCTGTCCTGGACATATGAGTCCCCATCCCTTACCACTAACTAGTTGCAGGGCCAAAACCCTGAAGATTGCTCATGGTTTTGCAGCCTCATATGGTATTCAGAATTTTCTGCCACTGTGGCAGGGATTACTGAAAGCGGCTCTCAGATTAAGCAGCTGTCTTCTCTGAAGTCATCTTCTACTCTCCTACCGCCTTTTAAATTGTAGGTGCATTTCCCCTCAGCAAGGCAACATGGGGACCATCCTGCTACCACTTTCACCTTGATCAATGGCTAGGACACTGGTCTCTTCATTCTCTGATCACCTCTGTGAAGGCCTCAAATGGGCTTCACAGGAACATGTTACAAGGCAATGTCAGATTTTGGAGGTGAACTAGTGTTACTCCACAGTAAGGAAAGTTCATTCAGGGCTAGTTTGCCCAGCTCCACACAAGTGCCTGTTCCTCCTCTTAAATTTGGTTGGAACCTGCTTTCTCCACTTTATCACAGTGTTCGCACACTCAGTGGCCTACCAGGACTGCAATCCCATGGAAGCCAGTCAATCTCCAGATCACAATCTCACTGGTTGTGCAGACTGGGAAACTGAGAGCTGAGATCCTTGGTTTCATTCCCTCTCTTATAGAGTTCTGAACTCAATGTCTGATTTGGCAAAAAGGTCCTAGCTAAACCAGTTACACTTTATTTTAAGTGTCCATTAACTACAATAAAGCTACAGTGTAACTATCCTTTAACTGCATTGTAACTGCAATGTAGCTGCATGCAACAAACTTATAACTTCAGTGTGTAATTACCCTGTTGCATGTAGCTAATGATCAGTTACATTGAAACCGACACTTAAAATGAAGTGTAACTGCTAAACCATACATTACAATCCTGAGCCAGGTTTGTATGCATGCTTTCTTTGCAACCCTGATCTCAGAATTGATCTACACTGTCTCCCTCTGGGCAGACTTCATGAGTCTCTGACCCTTTTCCAGAAGTCCCAGTGGGGTCAGAGGGCATTGTGCTGCATGGCCGTGTTTGTTGACATTTGTTGTCATTTATTCAGCACCCTTCTGCTACTTTAGTTTTTGCCTGGGGGGGGGGTTGTGTGGATCTTAACCCAGCTTTCTCTGCTGGGGCCAGGATGATGCTTATTGTTGTGGGTGCTCTGCCCATTTTTGAATCAGGGAACCAAAACGAAGGGGGCCACGGTTCAACTCCCACCACATATTCCTTGCTGCCACTCCAGTCCCCACATCAGCAGTTCAGTTCACAGGGAACCTGTAGGTGAAGAAAAGACACTGGGGTCTGATAAACCTTAGAACAGGAGGGTGGGGGGAGTGGACCAGGTTGGTAGAAACTGGATGGGCCTGCATATGATAGTGACAAAAGGGGAGAGGACATCTGGAGGGTCAGCAGAGGGTTTGGAACCTCTTGAGGTAAGAAGGCACTTGCTGATCTGGGTGAGGACAGCCCTGGGGAAACTAGATACACCTACCCTCTGGAATGGCAGGAAGGTATATGGTAGCTGGCTACTGGGGAGAACAGTGGTGTTTCCCCTGGATGTCTAGTGGAGGCATGGGGATGGGTATCCAAGTAGCCTGGAAAGTAGAGACCAGACAGAAGAGAGGTGTCACAGATCCCTGGAGTTCAGTTGTACTGGGTGCCCCACATATGGTATGGGGCAGACCACTGGCATGGGAGAGACTCCAGCAGTGACAGAACAGTGGATTTCTTTGTGTTTGGTTTACTTCAGGCAGATTTTATCCTGGGAGGGGCAAATACCACAGAGCTCCATGCTAGTCATACAACCTACTGGGTCATAATGTCGTACGCTTAATAGTGTATGACATTATAGCTAACCTGAAAGAGCGCTGTCCAGGACAGCGAATGGTGCAATACCATATATACTGCTGTACATGGTATTGCACCATTCACACACTCCCAGGCAGAGGATAAGACCTCTGCTGGGAGTGGGTTCTGTCGAGCAGCTGCTGTGGCTCACTGTACTGAGCCAGAGCAGCAGGAACCCACATGCAGCATCTGGTTTGATTCCCAGTCCCAGACTTGTTATTTTTTAACTCTATTTGTGCACTCCCCGAGTTGGACTCCCCAACCTGGAGTTGAGAATCTTTAGTGGGGGGGGTCCGGGGGTGCAGCCCCCCCATAACGGAGGGTGTGGGGGTGGAGCCCCTCACAGAAAAAAGACATATGCCGTCTGGCAATATCGTACTGTATTGGCAGCGTGATTTTACCATGCAGCATAATGTCTTGTGACATTATTGTCCCGTGCCGTCATACAACAAGGGGTGGATTGATCAACCCATTTTTGCTGCTGTGTAGGGTGAGTACCTTGGCCCTGCACTGCCATTTCCAGGAACAGAAATGATTTATTGAGGGTGGTGATAGTGTAACAAAACCCTCCTACCAGTAGAATGAAGATGATGTTTACAAGCAAGTGTCCAGCTCAGAGCTGATTGTCTAGTGGTAGCTCTGAGGGCAGAGCTCAGTGGGAGAAGCTTAGTGTAGAAAGGGAGGGGCCCTCATGTCACCAGGGTTCTCTCTTTCTCTCTTTCTCTCTCTCTCTCTCTCTCTCTCTTTTAAAGAGAGAGGTGGACTATCATGCATGCCACAAGGGAGAGACACTGGGGCAGACATACAGATAGAGAGGGAGTTGCCTTTGTCTCATGCCTCAACAGGTTGCTGCCTGAAGGAGGAGATGGTATCAGTGTATGAGACTTGGACAGATCATGGGGATCTGGAGACATTCTATGGTAGCTTGCCAGTAAGTGGGAAGTATGTAGTGGGACCACTGAGAGGGTGAGGGAGCTCCAGGGGTGTTTTCCTTCAAGGGAGACAACCAAATAGCTGCCTGACCTGTGGTGGGCTCCCCTGAAAGACATTGAGGAAGATTTTGGTGGGGACAATTTCAGAATAGTGCCTTTGCAGAAACTGCATCATCTGAAAATCACAGGTCAAACTTCGGCAGGAACTAAAGCTGTCAGACAAGGTAAGAAACTTATCTCCAGCTTTTACCAGGTGAACCTAGGGTGTGGGCTCTTGAGTACAACCACTGCTGTTCAGCTCTGTGGGGGAGATGGACCGTTACTGCACGGCAGCAGGCATGGACAGGTATCCCACACTGTCACTGAGGCACAGGTCAGGAAGCATAGGAAAACCAAGATCAGTTTCAAAATTCACAAATAGTGTTTTATTTTTCTCAATAACAGCAAAATAAAAAAATATATAATTATTCAGTATAGCTATTTACAAAGGCAGTACAAACAGAGAAAACAAAGTCCTTCTGAGGATATCTCTTAATTCCAATTTTTAGTCTCTCAGTCTCTCACTCTGCTGTCTAGTCTTGTCTCTCTAGCAAAATCATTGCTGCTCTTTTCATAAGTATTTGCCTCATTGACATCTTGCTTCTCACAGAATGTTCTTGCCAGTTTCCAATGTTCTTGCAGGTGCATCAGAAAGAACATAATGACCCAGAACTGACCTCTTGTTGACAGCTCTGTAAAGTTTGCACACCAGCATCTCAGTTTAACCCCTTGAGTTCCAAATAGTTTTTTGCAATCATTTCAACAGTATGTATTTATTTATTTAAAAGTTGATAACCGGGTTAGGCACACTGAGCCAAAGCTCGTTTCCAGTGTACAAAGGACACAAAAATCACAATATCGAACATCAGTATAAAAGAAAAGGAAAAAAAGACATGAGAATACAGGAATACTTAAAACATACAGAATATTACAACTTGTATAGCAGTTTAAATGAGCATAAAAGAATACGCATTGAATTCCAGCCTGTGCCAGAGGTTAGGCCCTGAAGCATACTTTGCAATGGACAGTGATTTATTGGTCATAGTGATAAGCGAGCTCCATAACTAGGCTAGGAGCACAGAGGCAACCAAGAGTGTACAAGTAAGTGCTACCAGAAATAAGACAGTGAGCAGAAGTGGCCTTGGTTTAGGTGTGGGCTGGGGTGACGAGGGTAAAAAGTGGTTAAGGAGGGTGGAAACCATGGCAAGGAGGGAAGGGGAGGTGCCTGAAGTGCTTTTTGTTGTATAATCCTTTTTATTATTTTCTACTATATCAACACACACACATTACATAAATGGACAGATACACATAAATACAGATAATAATACAAAGAACAAACAGACAAATGCACTTCCATACAGTTACTTTTACATCCAGTAATTCTTCCCCAGACAATTGATTCTTAATACTCACTGACAGTGCTAAAAATGACAAAGCAGGCTAATATCCAAGTTGATTATCAGGCAAATATTCTGTGGATACCAGTACATAACATCCTAATGTAGCCCACCCACAGGCGGGGGGGGGGGGAGACACCCATCCAGTCAGGCACCATCCTCCTAGACCAATCCCTCACAGAGAGTGACCATCTCTTGTCTTTCAAACGTAGAAAGAAATGGTGCCCATTCTCTATAGAATGCCTCTGATCTGTTCACCAAGACCAATGATAGTCTTTCCAATGGCAGATTTTGCAATATCAATTGTCGCCGCTGCTGGGTGGTAGGTACAACATTATTAACCCAGGTATTTTGGATACAATGCCTAGCCATCACCATAAGGACTTTAATCCAACGTGGCATTGTCTCCCATTCCTCTGTCCCATCTGCACTCAGACCAAATAGTCCCTTAATAGGGTCCAGCTGGATGGGGGTCCCTACCATTAGCTCTACTTCTTTGAATATTTTCCCCAAAAAAGATCGCAGGACAGAGCAATTCCAAAAAACAGTGCATGTATGTCCCTACCTCACTTTTGCATCTCCCACATAATGGGAAGACAGCCAGATGGGCCCTATGCACCACAGCCGGGGGATAATACAGCCTATGTACAAACTTAAAGTAGGCTTCCTTGAATTTGTTGCAGATCAGCAGGCCTCTATGTCCCAACAATAGTTTTTGCCAATTCTCTTCAGAGATTTCCCTCCCTAGATCCCTGCACCATTGTTGCCTCACTTTCTGCGAATCCGGCCATCCCTGCTTCCCAATTTTTGCCACCTTCCCAATAAACCCCTTAGGATCCCTCTGCACCCCCAGTATTGTTATTTCCACTGAGCCCCATCCCTGTCCTTCTGGCTTCTCTCTCCATTTTACCTATAAATGCTTTCAGTTGGAGGTATCGAAACATCTGTTGCCTCCGCAAGTTGAAGTTCTTTTTAATATCCTCTAATGGGAGTAACATCCCTCTACTAATCATACTACCCACACATTTTTCCCCCCTCTTTCCCACTCTCTAAATCCCCTATCCTCTAACCCTGGCAAAAAGAAAGGGTTCCTTGCTAATGGCATCAATATAGTTTCCCCTTTAGCTATCCCTCTGTCTTTCTTTAGCATCTCCCAGGCTTCCAAAGTCATTCCTACAAAAGGGTTCCGACCCCCTTGACTCCGATATACCTGCAGACCTTTACTGTGCAAGTAGGCCGATAACCGCCCTGTGCATCCCTCTTGCTCCAATGCTACCCAGCTTGCTACCTCTGGTCGAAACACCCAATCAGCTATATATTTCTGCTGGATGGACAAGTGGTAATTTAGCAGGTCAGGGAAATTAAGACCACCCTTAGATACCTCCACCTTAAGTCTTTGGAGCCGTATTCTTGGCCTCTGTCCCTTCCATATAAACTGAGCGAATACTTTTTCTAACCTGCCAGTATCCCCCCGTGTGATTCACATAGGGAGCATCTGCATAGGATACATTATTCTGGGTAAGATGTTCATTTTTAATACATTGATCCGCCCCAGCCATGATATTGGCAACTGCATCCACCTTCTCAGGTCTGTTTCTATTGTTTTAACTAAAGGGACCTAATTCAGGCCATACAGAGACCCAATTGTTCTTCCCACATTAATACCTAAGTACTTTATACTTGTAGATTTACATTGTATACCCCATCGTTCATCTCCTTCTTCCTGTTTAGGGAAGCACAACATTTCCGACTTGTTCAAATTTATTTTGTAGCCTGAGAACTCCGAGAAGCCCTCTATTAATTGCAGGAGAGATGTCATGGATACCCCCGGTTCCCGTAAAAACACCAACATGTCGTCCACATATAACATGACCTTGTGCTCAGTGTTGTCCATTCCTTTTACCCCCCAGATCCCCTGGCACTGCCTAATCGCTGCCGCCAGTGGCTCCAGCACCAGGGCAAACAACAATGGCGAAAGCGGACAGCCCTGTCTGGTTCCTCTTTCCAACTTAAAGGGCACCGTAGGGGATCCACTGACCAAAACACTGGCCCTGGGAGTTCGGTACATTGCTCTAATCCACCGTACATATGGGTCACCCAGACCAAACTGGTCCAACACCTCAAAGAGGTATCCCCACTCCACCCTATCAAAAGCCTTTTCGGCATCCACTGATATAACATAAGTCTTCTCTATATCTTTTGTCAGCCCTCCACACCACGTTGAGTAGCCTACACACACTGTGATACGATAACCTCCCCTTAATAAACACGGTCTGGTCTGGGTGAACCAACGACGGCAGGTACTCCTCTAGTCTCATAGCCAGTGCCTTGGCAAGGATTTTAAGATCACAATTCAACAGGGCAATTGGCCTGTACGAGGCACATTCCAAGGGATCCCTGCCCCCCTTTGGAACCAGACAGATTGTGGAGTCATAACATGTTTCCAGAAGGAACGGCTCCTCCTGTCCCTCTTCCACCTTAAACACCTCACTTAGTACCTCCGCCTTCTGGCCCGCCAGAGCCTTATAAAACTCTATAGGATATCCGTCTGGGCCACTTGCTTTCCCCTCCTGAAGCTTCCCAATCGCCTTTAATATTTCTCCCTTTGTTATAGGCTGGCTCAGGTGTTTTCTTTGCTCTTCTGTGAGACTGAGTAGCTCAACCTTATTCAAAAAGTCCTGCATCTTCTGTCCCCCCCATCCCTTCCGCCCTATACAGGTGAGCATAAAACTTTCAGAAACGCTCTCTCATCTAATCCGCCCCTCGCTGCACCCTTCCCTCCTTATCCTTAATCCGTTAACCTTACAGGGCACTTCCCCCTTTCATTAACCTCACTAATAGTGGGCCTGGCTTATTAGCCCATTCAAACACCTGTCTCTTACAATAAAACCAGGAAGTTTGGGCCTCCCCCCTCTTAACAGGGAATTTAGCGCCTCTCTTGTCACCATCAGGAGACGTTCCACCTGTCCTCTCTCTCCTCTAGCAACTCACTTTTCCAGCTACTTTAATTGCTTTTCCAGCCCTTGCCGCTTAACCCTCTTCTCCTTTTTAATTTTGGCCATGTACACTATTATGAAGCCTCTAAGAAAGGCCTTCCTAGGATCCCAGGAGACTGTCTTAGATACCCCTGGGCCCCCATTGGTCTCTTTATATAGCTCCCACTGCATTTTCAAATACTCCCGAAAGTCTTTATGTTGGAGCATATATGTGGAAAATTTCCACTGCGACCTTATGCCCCTCTCTTCCTTCATTTTAAACCTGCCCACCACCATAGCATGGTCCGACACATGAATAGGGCTATGCGAGACATCTATTACCCTATCATGCCACGCCCTGGGTATCAATATGTAGTCTATCCTTGTCCACGTCCCATGTGGATTGGAATAAAATGTATATTCCCTAGCTCCTGGGTATGCCATTCTCTAACTGTCTACTAAATCCAACTCTGACATACCCACCTTCCATTGGACTACTGCCTCCGGTGCCCGCCCCTTACCCTCTGAGTGGTCCAATATAGGGTCCAGGGTACTATTAAGGTCTCCTCCTATGATTAAGCCTGGGAATTGCTCCCTAGTAATTAGGTCCAGCAATCCCGGAAAGAACTGTGGGTCATACTGAGCTGGGGCATACGCGTTCCCTAGTGTGATTGACTCACCATAAAGCTTCCCTATCAAAAATATGTACCTGCCCTCCCTATTATCCTTCACAATTCTGTGCACTTCCAGTGGCAGGTTCTTATTCACAAGAATAGCAACCTCTCTCTTGCGAGATGAGTAAGAGGATGCAAAGCATCTGCCTACCCAGCCGGTACTAATTTTGCGTGCTCAGCATCTGACAAGTGCATCTCCTGTAATAAGGCAATTTGTGCTCCCTTTTTTCGCAACGCAGCCAGGAGCATTGTGCGCTTGATCGGGTTTGCAGTCCCCTTAATGTTCCAGGAGACTACCACCATTTCCTGTTTGCCAGCCATCTAAGTGTATTGTGTGTTCCCCGCTTCCATCTAGCTAATTCCACCATGATCCCCCCCTCCAGATTCTCACACCTCTTGTCCCACCATCACCTCCCCATCCACAGGCACCTTTTAGCCTTCGTTTTGTATGAAATGCATCTGTCAACGAACAGTATAAAACACATTTAAACAACCTAACTACAATCATAGTAACAGGAACATCACCCCCCCCTTCCCCCCATGGAGACTTTCTTGATTCTTCCATTTCCATATCCCTTTTCCCCAGCCTCCCCCATTCTTTAGACTACCTTTAATATAATCTATCCCATAGCGAATTCCCCCCACTCTTTGACACTAATTGCAAATCCAGCATAAGTGTCTAAATCTCACCCTAACAATACGTGTGCCCCACCGCTCCGTCCACAAGCAACTCCTGCTTTATCGACTTGCTTCATGTAATCATAACATATAACATTTATTGTCTTACCATCTAAATTTATATTATTAAGCAAGCTCGTGAGGAAAAGAAAGAAATAAGGAAAAATAAAAAGAAAAAAAGTAAGCAGTGCCCCTTTAAGCCCCCATCTTCTCAGCATTCGTCAAGTAACTTCCTAGGACCACTAAGAGGGCCCCTCCCAACTCCCACATTCATTTCACCATACGTATATTTATTGTGACTCACATCCCTTCCCCTCTTCCAACCCCCATCCTATTACAGCTTTACACAGGCAAACTGGCGCTTTAAGTCCCTTCAGTACAGTACAGCTATAACCCCAGCGTAGCTGTTTACATTACTGTGGCATACATTTAAAATATCCCCCTCTGCACCACCCAACCCCCTTTTTCCTCCAAGTCCACACAGTACTTGCCACCTCACCCTCTTGTCTCCATGCGGAGATGTTCTTTGTCCCTCTTGGTTTAGTTCCTCCCACAAGTTCCGGTCATGGTGCAGCATTCCTTGCCACTTCCACCATCACCTGCCAGAAGCCGCCTCGTGGTCCTCCATTCCAGTCGCCATTTCTCCACCAGCCTTCTTTCCCATCCCCCCCATATGTCCTTGTGTCCTTAGGAGTTTTGGTGACATCAATGGAGCTGCTGAAACCTGTTTAATAAACTGACACCTTCCCTTTCCTGGTGCATCATTATAACACTCCTCAGCACCCCACAAAGTCACGCCAGTCCAGCATTCACTTGCTCATTTTCTTCTGCAGATCGGCCACAAACTGCTCCGCCTTGCTCAATTCCTAAAAGGAGTAAGTCTCGTGTTTTATCTTTAATACCACAGGACATACCGTGAAGTTTTCAACTTTTAGATTCCGCAGTTGGGCCATCAAACCGTTAAAGACCTTTCTTTTCTGTAGCAGCCTCATCGAATAATCTTGGGAAATAAACAGTCGTGTGCCTTGGTATTCCAACGTTCCAGCTTCTCTATATGCCCACAGGGTCGCCTCCCTGTCTTGATAGGAGTGAAAGTGAATGAGAACTTGGCATGGGGGCATACCCCTTGGGGGCCTGGGCATCACGGCATGATGAGCCCTTTCTAGCTTAAACTTCCCACTTTTAGGCTGTAGTCCAAGAAGCTCTGGTAAGGTCTTTGCACAGAAGCCCAACATATCATCCCATTCCGCTCCTTCTGGCAGCCCTCTGAGTTGCAGATTTAGCCTCCTATAATAATTCTCCTGGTAATCCATCGCATCTTTTAGCTCCTCCAACTCTTTTTGCAGGCATGTTACTTGGCTCGGCATTTCTCCTGTGTCATCCTCCAATCGAGATATTCTCTCCTCAGCCTCTGTGATCCTGTTCATGGGGCCGCCTGCTGCTCTAATATTCCTTGCAGCTTAAGATCAATCTTGGCCTCGAGTTTTATCAGTCTGGGTTCTAAGGCCGCTATTACTTGGCACGTCACCTCATGGCCCAGGGCTCCAATTTCAGCTGCCGATAACGAGACTACCCCCGTGTTGTCCCCTGCGATGGAGGCCGTGGAAGCTGCTGTTTTCTTGCCAGTTTTGCCAGCCTGTCTTTGGCCTTTTCCGCCACCTGCCACCAAATACTCCTCCGTCCTGCTTTCCAACACAAGCTGCACCAATAATTTTGCCAGAAAAAGTTGATTTTTCTAATTTATTTTACTTTTAGTTGCCTGCCGAGACAGAGCAGCGTGAAAGCACGTCTATTCTCCTAGCCACTCATTAGTGCTCCCTGAAGTGCTTTTTGATGGAGAGGGTGATAGGCAAGCCATGTACCGTGAGGGGAAGAGAGTTCCAGAGGGCAGGGAGCTGAAGGGTGAAGGCTGTTTTACTGGCAGTGAGCAGGGTGTGGCCAGGGCGAAAGAGTGGTCGTCCTGAGAGCACAGGGAGTAGCCTGTACAGGGGCTAATAAGGAGGAGAGGAGGGGGGAAGGAAGTTGAACCAAAACTTGTCTATAAAGGTAGCACAATGTGCCAGGCGCCGATCAGGGAAGGTAAGGAAACAGATCAGTAGAGGAGACAGTGAAGAGTGCGGTACAGGAGGTTAGAAGTGAATCTGCAAAAGGTGTGAAATAACAGTTCCAGTTTAGCAAGGTATGTGTGTGGTGCTGAGCTATAGACTACATCCACATAGTTGAATGAGGGGAGGATAAGCTTAGAAATGAGTTCCCTCCTGATGGAGAGGAAGAAGCTGTCCTTGTGCCTGTAAAGCATTCCTAGTTTTGGTTGCAGTTTGCTGTGGATCGAGTTCAGGTGTAAGGAGAAGTCCAATTTGGGATCCAACCAAACGCCCAGGTATTTGAAAGAGTCAACTACTATTATAATGGAGCCATTGTGGGCATAGATGGAGGGGGGTGCTGCCATTTTGGTTAATTTCTGGGCAGTCCCAAAGGCCATGGTGACTGTTTTCTTCATGTTGCATTTGAGTGATTTGCCATCAAGCCACTTTAGGGTGTTCAGGAGGTCAGTTTGGAGGATGGGTTTGATTAGGGCAAGGGAGGGACCTGAAGCAAAAGTCACAATGTCATCAGTGTACATTTGCATGTGGGAGGTGGAGCAGGCTGATGGGAGATTGTTCACAAATATTGAGAATAGAGTGGGTCCAAGGATCGACCCCTGTGGGACACCAGCCAGGATGGGGAGAGGAGCAGATTTTGTTTCCTCTAACTGGACGAATTGAAACCTATCTGATAGGTAGGCCTTGAACCAGTCTGTGGAGGTAGGGGAGAGCCCAATAGCTGTAAGGTCATCAAGAAGTAATTTGTGAGCAACAGAATCAAAGGCCTTGGCAAAGGGGGTGCTGTGGAGCTCCAACATGGCAGCAGCTTGAAATCTGAGTTCATCTGGTTACGGAATCAAAACAGCAAAAATAGCCTTCAAAACTCATTGGAACTGCTAATTTTTCACATCTACTACAATCGGAAGTCCTAAGTAATAGCATGAGCCCAAAAAAGGATCTGAAAACACAGCCTCGCAGCCTGGATGTCTACTTGTTGACTGCAACCCCTACTCTTGCCTCGGGGTCTGGTACTTCTAAAGACTCGGTGGCACCTGAACTTCCTACATCGCAAATCCTAGTGATGTTACAAAAAATTCAAGAGACAGGAGACGAGACAACTAAACGTTTGGCAGCAGTGGAATCTAAGCTCCTAGAGAACGATCGTACCACTCAAGAGAATGTAGCAGCAATTAAGGACATTAAGGTGGAATCAGAAAGGCAGCAGGAATATAATGCTGCTATAGTGAGAGATATGCATCTTGTGAAGGCGAAACTCAGGACCCTGGAAAACCAGCAGAGACAAGCCAACATACGTATCAGCGGCTTTCCCTTTAAATACTCAGGAGCCTCAGGCCTACAAGCAGCAGTAAACAAAATGATCTTCATAGATTTACAATTATTACCTCCTGATTCTGGCATTCAGATAGTGAAGGCATTCACTATTCCTCAGCGGCCTAAACCATATGGTGACTCTCAACAGCAACTGCATATAGCCATTGGTACTCTCTCAGTACCGGAGGCAAGAATTGCCCTACTTCAGGCAGCTCTCTCTAGAGTGGAGATAAACTGGGAAGGGAATCATCTCTCCTTTTTTCCAGACCTTGCCACTCAGACACAATCCTGGAAAAAGGAGCTGCAGGTGACCAAAAAGTTGCTACTGCAAAATGGGATACAAGCAAGGCTTAATTATCTGACCCGACTTCTTATCAGACATGCCGGCAAGGCGCACATCTTTGTTGACCCCAAGGTAGCTTCACACTTCGAGGAGAAGTTGATCGATTCTTTACATCCAACGTCCAGTTCTTCAGATGAAGAGGGATGAAAGCTGTCTTTTCAGAAGTAAGGAACACAAAATTCAAATGGTGGACTTAGTGGCCTTAACTCCATAATCTATGGTGGACTTGCTTTACTTTTCTTTTTATAAAAAAAAAAAAAAAAAAAGAATCTACCATTTTATTTTAAGAAAAAGGGCCAATCTTGGACAGTTACCAATCTATAACCAAGGTTGTGGTGATTTTTGTGGCTAGTTAGACCTGACATCATGTTTGAACTCTTGTTATTATTACCTTTCAGCAAGTTTTTAAAGAGGAAACTGTAAACGTTGAAAGTTGGTGTATTTGACACCTCTCAATTTGTGAACTGTTATATTGCCTGTTTATTATTCTGGCCTCACAGAGCAGGTTGCCATGCTTGCTAGGTCTGTGGGTAACTTCATCAACTTAATTGGGACCAGGCCTTCTGGTAATTAGGAGGTTTACAATTACACTCTGTTTATTCTGCCCTCCCCAAGTAAGTTCTTCAAGGGAACTGACCTCCTGGCTTCAGAGATCTCATTTAAAGATGGAGGTGAAAGGGTAATTGCTGTACAGCAGGGACAGTTTGAATTATACTCCTAAGAATTATGCTGGTGACTTCCACAATGCCTGGACTATAATTTTTAGTCTCTAAATAAAATCTTGTAAAATGCTTCTGTACAAGTAAAGTGGAGGTTTGCATGCTTCTTACTCATACTTTTTTATGTGAAACAGCATGCTGTGTCACCATAAAATGCAAAAATAAAAAGTAAAAAAAAAAGGGCTTGGCAAGGTCTATAAATATGGCAAGCATCAGATGGCCCTTGTCCATTGCAGAGTGGATGTGGTTGGTGAGGTGGAGAAGGGAGGAGGATGTGGAATAAAGGTGATAGAAACCAGATTGAAAAGGTGTTAGAATATGTTTAGAGGCGAGGAACGAGTTTAATCTTTTTGAGTTGAGGGATTCCAGGATTTTGGAGAGAGAGACAGGGAAGGAGAGAAACAGGCCTGTAGTTGCCAGGAAAGGATGGATCATCCCCTTTATGAAGTGGGATGACTTTAGCTAGTTTCTTGGCCTTAGGTAGAGAGCCCTTGGAGAGGGAGAGGTTGAAAATATGGTTGATTGAGTGAACTATGGCAGGGGTAGAGATTTTTAGGAGGATGGGGTTAATCCCATCTGGACTCTGTTTGGAGCAGTTCAAAGCTTTGAGGGCATGAAGCACCTCTGAAGAGGTGATGGGAGAAGGTATGGCAGGTTGTGGGATGGAAGGGTGGGGACTGTGGTGGGAGGGGGTGTTGATGGGACTTGTGTGTGATCAAGCCCGGGCATGGAGGGGGTCCTGTAGTCTGCAAGGGGGGAGAGACTGGAATAGGTGGTGGCCCTTGGAGCAGGACACAGGTCATGAAGAAGAGGTTTATTGATGAAGCCACTGCACCAGAGTCATTGTCTGCGGGATTGGAGCTTGGGGACAGGGCTTGGTGAGTACAGCCAAGCAGAGAGTGGAGAGTGGAGAGTGGAGAGTTTTCTAGAAGGCAGCTGGGGAGGGGTAACAGTCCTCAAGTTGGTACTTAAAGAAGCCAGCTTTAGTGCAACACATAGCCTTGGTGCATGCATTCCTCAGTGTTGGGAGCAGTGAAGACACCAGTCCAATCGGCCAGGTAGAGGTCAGATAATAGAGCCTGCTGGTTGAGGGACCCTAGGGGTCTGAACCACATATATTTGAGTGGGGCAGGGGGAGGCAGTGCTTCCTGTGGCAGAAGGTGATAAAATGGTTGCTGAAAGTGTCAGGGAGGGTGCCAGCTGAAGAGAATTTCTGAGGGTGAGTGGTTAGGATCCAGTCCAATAGTGAGTGGTTAGAGGAGTGGGGGTTGAGTCTGTTGGGGACTGTGATGAGTTAGGTGAGGTTGAGGGCCTCAGTCTTTTGGATTGTGGTCATAGAGTGTTGGGAAAGCCAGTTAATGTTGAAGCCACCCAGGATTAGAAGCTCACCTGAGGTAGCTGTAGAAATTAGGGTCTGGAGTTTGGAGACCAGAGTGGTGGAAGAGACACTGGGTGAGAAGTAGCAAACTGCCACAAAGAGGGGTGATGAAGAAGGGGAAGACCAGCTTGGAAAGGAGGATTTCATGTTATTTTGGGATTACCTCCTGGGAGACAGTAAAGGCATGTAGGGACTCATGGACATAGATTGCAATACCACCGCCATGCTTACCCCAGTCTTGTCTGAAAGAGGAGTACCCTGGCATGGCAATGGCAGAGTCAGGGACTTTGGCAGATAGTCAGCTCTCTGAAATACAGAGGATATCAGGGGAGCACTGGGAGATCCAATACTTGATTGTGATCAAGTTTGGGCAGAAGGCTCCTTGCATTGAGTTGGTAGATGCCCAACCCATTAGTGGGGGAGAGTTAGAGACAAAGGAGTCAAGCCCAGGGGTGAATTCAATGTCCCCAGCCACTAGGAGCAGGGAGACCAGGAGGCAGTAGGGGCATAGCAGATGTGAAAGCCAAGGAAGGAGGCACAGGATGGTGTGCAGGGAGAGGCCTAGTAGATGGCACTTATGGTTAGTTAGGAGGATGAGAGTGAGGGAGCAGAGAGTGTTTGAGTCCCACCTAGCAAGGAGGAGGAGGGGAAGGGAGGGGTGCAAGTCATCATAGAAGTTCAATAGGTCCGCCTGGTTGCATGATAGAATTGAGACAGAGAGGTCAGTTAGCAGGAGGGTGCCAAACAGAAGGATAACCACAGCTAGTGGGAGAGTGGGCTTCATTTTGACAGGAAAAGTAGTAGGATAAGTAGGAGAGGGATGTTCCCAAATTGGGAAAAGGCTGGCTGACAGGCTGGCAGGCCATGCCCCTAAGGGATTTGGTTGAAAAGCTCATGGAGAAATTCTCAGATATAAGCAGACAGGGGAGTCAGCAGAGAACCACCGGTCCCTTTAAGGGGAGGTTTATAGTTGAGAGCATGGAGGAGGAAAAGAGAGGACAGGCGTTACAATGGCGAGGGGGAGGAATATTTAATAGAAGTTGGGTCCAGGCAGGGTGGGTGGGACAAAATATTAGGTTACAGCTAGGTTAGACAAGCCAAAAATCCATGTTTCAGTTTTTAAAATTAAGCGCAAAAGCTCTGGAAGCAAGGCTGAGGAAGAGATCCAATCAGGAGAGGGAGGCCAGCTGTATCAGCCAATGGGGAGTCAGGTCATGCTAAGCTGCCAATTGGGAGTTCTCCTAGATAACTGGGGCTTTCTTGAGGTGGAAGTGGGCATACCTGAGTTCAGCGGTGGGCTTGGGAGTGAGGAGTAGCTGGCTAGGTCCAAGGCCAGTGCCACAGGCAGCAGGATGCCCGTTCAAGGGTGGGTGGTCAGTCTTCCTAACAGGAAGGAAAGACATGCAGAAGTCAGTAAATATAGCTAAGAGCTGCTAAGCGAAGGGCGGGTCAGGGAGAAAACAATGGGCTGTGGTGGGGGGTGAGAAATTAAGAGGGGAGAGAGCAGGCAGAGAGAGCGAGAGAGAGAGAGAGACAAGGGGTGATGAAGAGATGGCGCTGATGACTCAGTAGACTAAGGAAGATAATTAACAAGTTTGGAGGAAGGGGAGTTTGTAGAGAAAGCAGGGAGAGGGAGTGGAGAGGTACAGAGAAGGGGAGAAGGAACAAGGCAACGGCAAGCCACAGAAATAAAACACTTAGTTAAAACTGTAACACACTGCTGTTGCAACTAACACAGTACAAAGCAATTCAAAAATAGCAAAATATTAGGCTACAGCTAGGTTAGACAAGCCAAAAAGCCTTGTTTCATTTTTTAAAATTAAGCACAAAAGCACCAAAAGCAAGTCTGAGGAAGAGGTCCAATCAGGAGAGGGCGGACAGCTGTATTGGCCAATGAGGTGCCAGGTCCGGGCAAAGCAGCCAATCAGGAGTTCTCCTAGGTAACCAGGGCTTTCCTTAGGTGGAAGTGGGTGTACCTGAGTTTGGTGGTGGGCTTGGGAGCGAGGAGCAGCCGACTAGGTCCAGGGCTGGTGCCACAGGCAGCAGGACACCCGTTCAAGGGTGGGCAGTCGGTCTTCCTGAGTTCAGCAGTGGGCTTGGGAGCGAGGAACAGCTGGCAAGGTCAGCTGGCAGTGCCACCGACAGCTGGACATCCGTTCAAGGGTGGGTGATTGGTCTGAGTTTGGCGTCGGGCTTGGGAGTGTGGAGCAAAGAGCTAGATCCAGGGCCAATGCTGCAGGCAGCGGGACACCCATTCAAGTGTGGGCGGTCGGTCTTCCTGAGTTTGGCAGTGGGCTTGGGAGCAAGGAACGGCCAGCTAGGTCCAGAGCCAGTGTCGCAGTCAGCAGGATGCCTGTTCAATGATGGGCAGTCAGTCTTCATAAGAGTATAACTATATACAGTTTTAAACAAAGGGATCCCAGTATCAGTGACATTTCCATATAAAGATTCACACATATTTTTATACCTGCAGATATGCAAGGAGGAAGAAAAGACAGAAATAACAGGAGAAGGCAGAGAGATAGTGAGAGGCGGAGAACTGCAAAACCAGTGAAGTGATCAGTTCGTAGGTCTCACAAGAAAATTTGGTTGTGCAATCAGCCAGACAAAAGACAGAAAAGGAGTGGAAAGAGCAGATCCTTGCATTTAAAACCTTTCTGCATAACAAATGGGGCAGGGCCCTATTTAACCCTGTCACATACATGGCTGTATGTGGCTGCTAGCAGGGCAGTGCTAAGCTTGTGCTTGGTTGGGGGAAGTAAGAGTGGATGGCTGCACAGGCAGGGATTGGGCTCCTGATCATGTCACCGGGAACTGGAAAGTGGGAACATGAGAATCTATGGCTCATGCCTTCATGGTGAGGCAGCATTGACAGAACAAAGGAAATGGAAATGAGAGTACTAAGAGTGACACTTTTTTTGCAGCTGAGAGTTGAGAGCAGTCTAAAAGCTAATTGTAGTCTGGTGACTGGAGAAGATGGATCCTTTCATCTATCTGACACCTGTGCATGCCAAAACAGCAGAGAGTGTCGAGGTACAAGCACACAAGACAGAGCCATATTTGCATTACTAGGACAAAATGGGAATAGTTAAAATGAGACAGCGTGATCATGCATATCAGCAGGAAGCTGGATGGAATATCATCTTAAATGGAGATGGCCTGTAAATGGGGTTGGGATCATGATATGGAAACCCAGGGAAATGTAAACTACTCTGAAAGTGGAGTGATTGAAATGTATAACACTCTGAAAGAGAAGGGATGGAAATGTATCACACACTCTGATAGATATGTGATGGAAATGCATTGCACTCTGATGGAGAAGTGATGGAAAGTAACTGGAAGGGGAAGGGAGCAGATCTGTTCCAGTACACTAGCTTCTTCTTGTTGTTTCTACATGGTTTCTTATGGATTTTACTTGGTAGAAGGTCATTTCTTTTCTTTCTTACTACTTCTAAGGGGCTAGCAGGGTATTGTTTTTGGGGCTGTTCGGGCGGTCGGCGGCACCTTAGCCAAACCAGGGAGCCACGAGGCCAGGAGGAACAGCGAGGAGCAGTCGGGAAAGTGCAGCCAATCGACTGCAACTCCCACCCCACAGCACTCCAGCTGAGCTGGCTTCGCCCGCTAGTTGGCGGTCAAGGCACTTTATTGAACTAGGGAACCACGAGGCCAGGAGGAACAGTGAGGGAGCAGTTGGGAAAGGTGCAGCCAATCGGTAAGCAGCGCCTCCAGGCACAGCAGCCGATTGGCTCTCCTGCCCCATTGACTTACACTGGCTCAGCCTGCATTGCCGAAATCTGTGTGGGACTTGATTTTGCCTTTCACTTTCCCTGTTTTTCTGCAAAATCCCCAAAAGAGCTGCTTCCAACTTGTGAGGCATCTGTAGAGGGAATCTGTTGTTGCTTTTGTTTGAATTCTGCTGGATCCTGTTAGCAGCAGTGGGCCAGACGCTGAGGCGCCACTCTCCTTCTATTTTAACTGTGTAAATTACCTAAAAAGTGCTGTTTTCCACTATTGTATTGCAAGGAAAACTGCCATTTTACTGCTCTTTACTGTAATTACAGCTCCTTTTTTGCATGTGTAAGGTGGGCCAGACGCTGAGGAGCCACAGCACCCCCCCCACAGTCCTTTTGTAGTGCAGATTTAGTCAGTGACGCTCAGGAACGCTTGATACTGCCTTTATTAACTGCTGCACCTTCCTCTGTCTCTCTCCAGCCAGCAACTCCCACCCCACAGCACCCAGCTGAGTGCCGGGTCTTCGCTCCGCCAGCGGGCGGTCGGAGGCACCTTAGCTGAACCAGGGAACCACAAGGCCGGGAGGAACAGCGAGGGAGCAGTCGGGAAAGGCGCAAAATTTTTGCCCACCCACCCTTCCCCTCTTGTGTGTTAATTTATAGGCATCTTCCCACCGAAATCTCTTCTCCCTCAGCATTTTTCTAAACCAACAGAGAGTCACACCAGCTTGCTGATCCAACCAATCAGCAACTTCACTACTCCCCCACAGCCAACTACCAATATCTCTTTCAGAATGAGGAGCTTACTTCTGATACTCCTTTCACTATCAGCCATAGGGTTCCACAAAGAAGATGTCCCTGTCATACAATTTAGAATGGTCCATCCACCCAGTCTCTCTGAACCATCCCCTTTGGCTAACACTGAAACCCTCATATATGCTCTACCATTGCTGCATCAACTACAGTGGTATAATCACCATAAAGAGACACATACCACCACACATGTATTTCAGCCAAGGCTCCACTGCTGGATATATAGATCCCCCCTAAGCCTAGTCGTCAAACTGCTACTTGGTATCCCGACACACTTCCTTAAAACCACAGGGAGCACCTCAAAAAGAGTGGCAACAGAATAAAAGAAGGAGGACCAAAGACAGCCCCTCTCCTCATCACTGGCAGCCCTCATGAAACTACTGCTCTTTCTATTGCTCTGTTTTGGTACGCGGAAATCAACCCTGGACCTCTTGAAAGTATCACCTCTCCATCAGACCTAACCTCAATTAAAGACTCAGTTTCCTGCATATTAATGTATGCAGTCTGTTGAAAAATTTACGTTGATACAAGCCTGGGTTGCCCATACCTTGCCAGACTTTCTCGTGGTAACTGAGACATGGCTCAAACCCACCACAGCGGACAGGGATGTTAACCTACCTGACTATCAGCTATTCAGAGCTGATCGCCAAACAAGGGGAAGTGGAGTAGCCATATATGCAAAAGCTGGTATAGCTGTATCCTGTACTGCTGCAACATCTATGCCCAAGGAGTTTGAATGCCTATCTCTAAAAGTCTCTCTCCCCAATACAGCAGCTTTTCAACTAATTGGATGCTACAGAACCCCCTCTGCTGAACACAAGCTCTTATCCACCTGGGGAACCTGGTCAAGCCCAGCACTGAAGAAGTCATTATTCTAGGTGACCTGAATTTCAACTGGCTCACCCAGGCAGCTACACCTCTGGTATCATTCTGTGACACCTATGGGCTCACACAGTTAATTAATGAACCAACAAGAATAAATGCAAGGAATAGTAGTAACAGCACACTACTTGATATCATGCTAGTAAGTAACCACATCTTTTCACACACGCTGGAGTGCTCCTATGCGATATAAGTGATCACTGCCCCATCGCAGGGGTAAGATCCACCAGCATAACAACAAATCCTGCAAAATTCCTCATGAAGAGATCCAAGAAAAACATCAATATTGAAGGATATCTGCATGATCTAGCTTACTCTCCACACTGGCAAAAGTTTTATCTTGCACATTCTGTAGAAAAAGCTCAGCAGGTACTAAATAGCATTATAATAAATGCCCTTAACACCCATGCCCCAATCTCTAGTATCCGAATAAAAAACAAATCCTGTCGCTGGTTTTCAGCTGACCTCAAAGCTGCACAGCTGGAGAGCGACAAACTCTGGAAAGTGGAAAGAAAAACTAAGAATGCAAACGACTGGATGATTTTTAGGAAAGCCAGGAATAGATACACCAGGAAAGTTAGGGATGCAAAGGCTGCCTTCTACCTGGCCGAGCTCGACTCCTCCTACCATAATCCTGCTAGGTTTTGGGGCACCATCAAGGGTATGATGGGACAGGACACTATCAACCCCCTTCCAACTCAACTACACAATAGTTATGGCCCTATCACTGACAAAATGGAAATCCTGGACTCATTCAACAACCACTTCACAACGGCTGGCCTTGCCTTTGACACCTACCCAGCTAACCTGTTGGGGGACCAATTAAGCTCCCACTACATTGGTGATCAAAGAGTTGACTCTTCCTTTAGCTTCAAACCTATACTGTTGAAACAAGTTAAGGATCTATTATGGCATCTGGATACCAAAAAAAGTGCAGGAGCAGACTTTCTGGACCCCTTCTTCCTAAAGATTGCATGCCATGTACTTGCAGTCCCCCTAACACACCTCTTTAACCTTTCCCTAAACTCTGACTCTATTCCCACACTGTGGAAGACAGCCCAAGTAGTCCCCCTTCTAAAATCAGGGGACCCTATGGATCTTAATAACTACAGGCCCATTTCCATTCTACCTGTGCTATCCAAGATGCTGGAGAAATTAGTGAGTAATCAGCTAAGGGAATATCTTGACAATGCTAACCTATTAAATCCAGCTCAATCTGGATTCAGGGCCAAACATAGCACTATCACTGCATTAGCCAAGGTCACAAATGACTGGCAAACTGAATTGGATAAAAGAATAATGTCTGTGCAGTATTCGTGGACCTGAGCAAAGCATTCGATACTGTGGACCATGAGCTGCTACTCTCATCCCTGCACCCCTTGGCCTAGATACACCCTCCTTAAGTGGTTCAGATGTTACCTCCGGTAGGTCACAGCAGGTAAAAGCTGAAGGTGACCTACCCCCATTAAGACCACTGTCAAGAGGAGTCCCCCAAGGCTCTATTCTGGGTCCTATCCTTTTTGCCATTTATATAAATAACATTGATTCAACCCTTACCAAGTCCTCAGTACACCTCTTTGCTGATGACACTGTTCTGTATGTCAGCAACCCTTCGCCTACAATTGCTCATGAAATCCTACAAACAGAATTCTTCTTGTTACAACATCAGCTACTCGAGAAAAAGCTTCTGCTAAATGCAAAGAAAACTAAAGCAATGATGTTCACAACTCAAAACTCCACCAGCACATCCTCTTCAATCACTCTCCCCCAGCTATGCACTATACTTGGAGAAAATCTGGAGTATGTTGAAAACTTCAAATACCTAGGTGTGTGGATTGACAACAGACTTGACTTCACTCATCATCTAGAAGAACTGTTAAAAAAGCTTCACCAAAGGCTTGGCCTCCTCTATAGATTAAAACCCTTCCTTAACAGAGACTCAAAGATGAGGTTAGTCCAGGCCATCTTTCTATCAGTTATTGACTATGCAGACTTCCTTTATAGTCACTGCCCCATCTCCTACCTTCACAAGTTGAATACCTTATATCATAGAGCAATAAGGTTCATTACAGATCTGCCATATAATACCCACCATTGCTCTCTTTATGATGCAGTTGGATGGGTTTCCCTTCATATCAAGAGGAGCAGAAATGCAGCTCTATGGATTTACAGAGCTTTATCACAAAAACTCCCAAACTATATCCTGGACTGCTTTAACCAGACCACTCCTAGCTCCTATGCCCTAAGAAGCAACAATATCATCCTGCTCAAATTGCCCAAAGTCAGCACCAGACTACGGAGGGCAGCAATCAGCTATTCTCTAGCTATAGCATGGAACACCCTACAAAATCCCTAAAACTGTCCATTATCATTCCATTTGCATCCTTTAAACAGCATTGTACAGCCTTCTTCACAGAGAAATGCAGTTGCTACCACTAGAGCTAGAATAGTCATCCTACAAATCTGGCTTCCAATCATATATGGAATATTCCTTCCAGTCAGACACCCCCAGCTTATGGCACCCAATAATACCTTCACCATCCTAGTATTCATTATGTTGTAGAAACATAGAAGTTGACGGCAGATAAGGACCGCAAGGCCCATCCAGTCTGCCCATTTCTTTTTCTACCTTATAAATGTGCCATCGGCCTTTGCTCTGTCAGTGACCTATCTATTCATAGTCATTTGTATTGCTCCCTTATGCCTATCCCATGCCTGTTTGAAGCCCTGCACTGTATTCATAGCCACCACTTCTTGTGGTAAGCCATTCCATGCATCTACCACCCTTTCTGTGAAAAGAATTTCCTCACATTCCCCTTAATCGGCCTCCCTCTAATCTCATGCTGTGTCCTCTTGTCCTGCTATTTTTCTTATATTGAAACATGTTAGACTCTTTCACCTTGTTAATGCCCTTAAGGTGTTTAAATGTTTCGATCATATCACCTCTCTCCCTCCTTTGCTCTAGGGTATACATATTGAGCTCCGTTAATCTGTCCTCATATGTCTTCTGATGCAGTCCCTGCACCATTTTGGTTGCCCTTCTCTGGACTGCCTCAATTTGGTTAATGTCCTTGTGAAGGTGTGGCCTCCAATACTGCACGCAGTACTCCAGATGGGGCCTAACCAATGTCTTGTACAGAGGATTATTACCTCCCTCTTACGACTGTGATACCCTACTAACACCTAACACCCCCTAGCCTTACCTACTGCTTTAGAGGTCTGCTTGGATGATTTTAGGTCATCAGTGATGATGATGCCCAAGTCTCTTTCTTCCTTTGTGACTGCTAGCAACTCCTCCCAGCCTATAAGTGGCTTCAGGGTTTCTCTTCCTATGTGCATGATTTTGCACTTCTTTGCATTAAATCCCAGTTGCCACTCTTCTGACCATTCTGCTAGTTTATCCAGATCTCTTTCATTCTGCCCACCCATCTGGATCATCTACTCTGTTGCAGATCTTGGTGTCATCTGCAAACAGACAAGCCTTACCCTCTAGTCCATCTGCGAGGTCACTAATGAAGATGTTGAATAGGACTGGCCCAGGACTGATCCCTGAGGTACCCTACTTGTGACTTGCATCTCTTCTGACTGTATACCATTTACCACCACTCTCTGTTTTCTGCCAGTCAACCAGTTTGCCACCCAGTTGACCAACTTCGACCCACCCCGAGCCTACCTAGCTTATTTATCAATCTTCTATGGAACAGTGTCAAAAGCTTTTGAAGTCAAGGTAGGTGACATCAACTGCTCCCCTTGGTCCACCACTCTGGTTACCCAGTCAAAGAAATCTATGAGATTAGTTTGACAGGACCTTCCTTTTGTAAACCCATGCTGTCTTGGATCCTGTGCCCCTATAGATTCCAGGTGTTGCACTATCCTTTCCTTAAGGAGTGCCTCCATAATCTTGCCCACTACTGAGGTAAGACTGACCGGTCTGTAGTTCCCCGCCTCCTGTTGTGTGTCTGTCATGGCCCCCATTGGGATATGTATGTACTGTACATACTGTAGATATTAGCTTAACCTTCCTTTAACCGAGTTTTAACATGTGAATTCACTGTACATCATTGTGTATAAACATTATTTTTCTCTGTATGTATAACTGTCTTATAAAGCGTATGATGTATTTGCTGTGTATCAACTATTGAACCTTGACCTTATCAGGTCCATCTTGTAAATGAGCCTTGCTCAATGATGTTCGCCTGTATAAATAAAGATTTGATTGATTAATTGATTGATTGATTGATTGATTGAAGTTTGAAAACTGTTTTGGTGGCAATAAGTGGGCTCATTTGTTTGATGTTTCATTGTGTACCAGGCTGCGTTTGTGGAAGCCTATTTCTTCTGATTTAAAACCTATTTGGTGGGATTTAATTGGGGTGGTTTCTTTGAATTGTAGTCTTATATCTGTTAATTTCAAGCCTATTTTGATGTGTTGTTAGTGAAGCTGTTTGAATTGGAGACCTGTTTCCTTTGGTAGCAAACCTATTTGGGGGGCTTTGAGTGGAATTGTGATTCCTTTTTGCTGGCTTCACTAGCTGCAAAGTTTAGTGCATAGTGGTAGAAGGGTGCTAATGGTCTGACCAGGTCTCACTCAGCTATTTGACTGAAGGCAGAGTTGAATCAGTTTTGTGGTGTCAGTTGCTTTGGTTTCTCAGAAGTAACTGGAAGGGGACGGGAACAGATCTGTTCCAGTACACTAGCTTCTTCTTGTTGTTTTTACGTGGTTTCTTGTGGATTTTACTTGGTAGAAGGTTATTTCTTTTCTTTATTACTACTTCTAAGAGGCTAGCAGTGTATTGTTTTTGGCACTGTTGGAATCTGAAAACTGTTTTTGGTGGCTATAAGTGGGCTCATTTGTTTGATGTTTCACTGTGTAGCAGGCTGCATTACAGGAAGCCTATTTCTTCTGATTTAAAACCTATTTGGTGGGATTTAATTGGGGCAGTTTCTTTGGTTGCAGTGCTTGGAGTGGCAGACACAGGGCTGATACACTCTCAAGAGAGTTGGATGTAGGCACTAATCCTGCCTCCCCACCCTCCCCTCCCAGATCTTGGCTCATTTATAGGGAACACCTGCCTGCAATTGGAGGAAAAGGCTTCAGGTACAGCTCATGTAGTTCTAGCCACTGGGGATTGGGTTTAAAGGCTGGGAGAGAGGAGCTTAGGGAGTTGTTCACTTCCCTTATAAGTTTACTGTGTTGTACTGCACCTAGTAACAGGGGTGCCTGTTTACTGTGGGACTGTATCTAGGATTAGTGGGTGACCTGATTAGTGGGTAGGGGTGTATCTTAGACTAGTGGGGAACCTGGTGGCTCACCCAAGGAAACCTACTTGAAGGGGGATGGGACCACATGTCATTGGGGCCAGCATCTTTGGGAGGGTGGTGGGGTGAACAGGGTGTGGGGCAGCCATGATACTTGACTGGGCTTGGAAGTTTGGTGGCTGCCCAGTGTGCTACCAGCTGGCACAGCTTAGGGAGGAGGTTGAGGGGATTAGGAGACAGCTGGGGGAAGGAGGGAGGTATGGTTGGGGAATAGGGCAGGGGCGCTCTCACGGGGTTGCACCAAGCACTAGGAGTGGGGGCACATGGAAAGGAGTGCAGGACAGTACTCTGGGGTCACATAGGGACCCTGGCAGAGGGGTACCAAAAGGAGGATACTACCAAGGAAGCAGGCAGGTAACTGGGGACTCACACAGATGGGGGCCAAAGGGAGGACATTCTCAGGGAAATAGGCAGATGGCTGGGGCTGGACAGAAGGAAGCAATGGGGGAGGTGGATTAGACCTTAAGCTCAGTAACCATTTCAATTCTCTTCTTCTGCTTGAGGATGAGGAGGGTGATGTAGCCATGACAGGGGCAGTTAGAGATGGAAAGGGAGTAGGGGGCAGGAGATGGGGCCAGATAGCAGAAGGAACAGGGGGGAACTTAGAATGTGGGAAAATGGGGGGAGCAGGGGATCAGAGCAGGAGGAGGAGGGGGTAGAGGGAGGAAATTGCAAGGAGAAGAACCAGTTGGGAGGAAAGGGCAAGGAGAAGAACCAGAAGTACAATGAGGATACAGTAAAGGGAGTTGAGGATTTAGGCCAGGTGAGCATGACAGGCAAAGAGGGGCTGAACAGAGACAGGAAGGAAGAGAGAAAGAGCCAGGCTAGTTTAGCAGATGGGGGGGAGAACCAGTTGTGAGCAATAATGGTGGGGGTAGCGAGGTACAGAAGGATACTCAGGAGGACGAGAGGCATAGGATCAGAGGGGAGGGGTGGCCAGGGTAAATAAGGAGAAGATGGCAGGTGGCACCCAGATATGGAGAGGAGCAAAGAGCTGGCTGGGGGAAGAGGCCAGTAGAAAGGATGAGGGACATGGAAGGGGGGAAATGGAGGAAAAGGGGTAGCCAGAGTGCTCCTGTTGGGTGATTCCATGATTGGGGGATCAAATGGGATAGGAAGGGAGAAGCCTGCCCGGTTAGAACAAAATGCTTCCCTGGAATAACAGTGCACAGGGCCTAGCATGAGGTATATCAGCTAGCAAAGGATTGTGGAGGTTTCCTGGACATACTGGTCCACCTGGGCACCAATGACAATGAGGTAAATAGTGCGCTAAAGATACAGGCAAGGTTCAGGGAGCTTGCCAGGGTCTGTCATGATATAGGATGTGCAGTTTCCTTCTTGGAAATTCTGCCAGTGTCAAGGGCTAGTGAGGAACACAAGAGGAATATCAGGGAGATAAACCAGTGGCTCAGGGAGTAGTATTGGGCCAGAGGGCATGAGTTGATGGGGGATTGGAGGGAGACCTGGGAGGATAAGGGGCTGTATGCTAGAGATAGACTCCATCTCAATTCAGAGGGGAAGGAAATCCTTAAGTTGAAAATAGAGGGGTTCATTGGCAAAAGGTGGGGTTTAAACTTGTGAAGGGGAAGGGATGGGAGAAAAGGCTGTTGAGGGGTGTCTGATAAAGGAGGAACCCAGTCTCCACACCTTGGAGAGCTGGAGGAATGCAGGAAAAGGCCGACTGGTAAGATGCGGACCAGGGGAAGACAGAATCCCCATGGGAACATGAGCAGGGGAAATAGAAGTATAGGAAAAGTGTGGAAGATAGTGCAGCTAAATGCCAGAGGCTTGGGCAATAAAATGCCTGAGCTCCAGGTGATACTAACTGAGGGAGAAGTGGATGTGGCAGCGGTCACTGAGACCTGGGCCACTGCAAGGCAAAACTGGGACCTGAACCTGGAGGGTTACATCATGTTCAGGAAGGACAGGGGGAGGGAAGGGGAGGAGGGGTAGCACTAATAGTCAAAAACTACATTGCCATAAGAGGAGTGGAGGAGGCAGAGGGAACTGTGGTGGTGATTTGGGTCACTCTGATAACAAGGGAGGGCAAGAGAGTAAAAATAGGAGTGGTGTATAGACTCCCTGAGCTGGCGGAGGAGCTGGAGGAGAGTCTGATGGCAGATGTTGGGAGACACTGCAGATTGGGAAGGGGAAGGGTGGTGGTGTTTGGGGACTTAAACATGCCAGGAACAGACTGGGAGACTATGACATCCTTGGTGGCCAGGGAACAGAGGTTGTTGGATGTCTTTCAGGATGCGTTCCTAACTCAGCAGGTGGGGGAACCAACCAAGGAGAAGCGGATACTGGATGTGGTCCTGGCAGGCAGTTACCAGATTGGGGGCCTGGAGGTAAGGACCCATTGGCGGGGAGCGACCATGCCATGGTAATGTTCTGCCTGAACCTAGGAGGGGTAGAAGGCTGCACAAAGATGGAGGTAACTGACTTCAGGGGGGCGGATTTCAAGGAAATGGGAAGGATTCTTAAGGAGCACTTGGATGGGATTGGGCCAGACATGGACGCTGACAGTAGGTGGGAAATCATCAGGAGGGGGGTGCAGGATGCTACCAGCACCTGCACAAGAGTAAAACAAAAAAGCGGTAGGGCCCGAAAACCCTGCTGGTGGACCAGGGAAGTTCAGGAGGTGGTGAGGGGAAAGAAGGTGGCCTATAGGCAATTCAAGTGCTCAAGGAGTGAAAGGAACTGAGGGGAGTATAAGCTGATGGCCAGAAGGGCAACTAGGGTGGTGAGGGTGGCTAAGTCAAGGAAGGAGCAGAACCTGGCCAGGGAAATTAGGAGAGGGAACAAGGGGTTCTTTAGATACATTGGGGAAAAACAAAGGGTGAAAGGGCAGATTAGCAGGATTAAAACAGGAGAGGGATGGGCGCAAGACCCGGGGGAGCAGGCTGAGGTACTAAATGAGTATTTCGCCTCAGTTTTCACCAAGGAAAATGGGGGGGCTGTATCATACATGGGAGGAGATGGTGAAACTGAGGAGGGAGGGACCCTTACCGATCGGTGGGCCTGGAGAGATGGGAGGCATCATTGGCAGGTGAGGGGGAAGGCAAAGCAGGGAAACAAGGTAGCAGAGGTGAAAATCATGGCAGAGAGAGTGAGGGAAGCACTCAGTTCCCTTAAGACAGAGAAAGCACCAGGGCCGGATAAGTTACATCCCAGAGTGCTGAAGGAACTGGCGGATGTCCTGGCAAAACCCCTGGTGGAGCTCTTTAGCATCACTCTGAGGACAGGGTGGGTGCCCCAGGACTGGAAGGTGGCACATATAGTGCCTATCCACAAGGGGGGATCAAGGGAGGTGGCAGGGAACTACAGGCCCATCAGCCTGACATCGGTGGTGGGCAAAGTGATGGAGGGCATTGTCAAGGAGAGACTAGTGGGAGACCTGGAAAATTTGGGGTGCCTGGATGATAGACAGCATGGATTTGTCCTAGGGAAATCATGTCAGACAAACCTTGTGGAGTTCTATGACTAGGTAATGAGTGCCTTAGGCCTGAGTAGACCAGTGGATGTCTTCTTTCTTGACTTCAGCAAGGTGTTTGACTCTGTTCCTCATGTGGGCCTGTTGGATAAGCTGGAAAAAATGAGGGTGGGGAACCAGATGATCAGATGGATAGGCAATAGGCTCCAGGACTGGAGGTTGGCAGAACAGTCACATCCCCAAGGAGGGTCATTAGTGGAGTCCCTCAGGGATCGGTCCTTGGGCCCCTCCTGTTCAATGCCTATATCTCTGACATAAGGAAGAGTATCAGGAGTGAGATGAGTCTCTTTGCAGATGACTCAAAACTGGGGGTTGTGGTGGATGGGGAGGAGGGGAGGGTGGCCCTACAGGGGGACCTGGAGACTCTGGAAAGGTGGTCTAGAAAGTGGAAGCTGAGGTTCAATGCAGAGAAATGCAAGGTACTGCACTTGGGAGCCAGAAACCCAGGCCAAGAGTACACCCTGGGGGGAAAATGCTACAAGTCTCGATGGCTGAGAGGGACCTTGGGGTGGTGGTTGATGTCAAGACGAACAACTCGGAGACTTGTAGGAGGGCAGTGGCAAATGCCAACAGGATGCTTGGATGCATCACTAGGGGGCTCACCTCCAGAAGGAGGGAAGTGATACTCCCGCTGCATAACTGCTTGGTGAGGCCACACCTTGAGTACTGCATGCAGTTTTGGAGGGCACATTTAAAGAGGGACATTGAACTCCTGGAGAGGGTCCAGAGGAGGGCAATCAAAATGATTTGGGACTTGGGGGATAGCACCTGTGGGGATAGGCTCAAACAGCTAAATATGTACACATTGAAAGAGAGAATGGACTGGGGGACATGATAGAGGTCTTCAGGTACATGGAGGAGGTAAATAGTGGAGGAACAGTCAGGGTGTTCCGAAGGAAGGAGGGGGGCAACTAGAGGACATGGGTGGAAGCTGGAGAGGGACATTCAGGGGAGAAAGGAGGAGGTGCTACTTCACTGATAGGGTGGTGGAGCCATGGAATCCACTGCCCAGGGGGCTGGTGGAGGTAGATACAGTGGAGGGGTTAAAGAGGGGTTGGGACAGGAACAGGGGAAGGGTTATGAAAGTAAAAACCAGTGCAGCAAGAATATCCAGGACTGGGAAAGGAAAAGCCAGAGAGGGAGAGGAGGGCAGCAAGGTCAGCTCCCAGGGTAGGTGCTGATCAAATGAGAAGACACGAAAGACCGTTAGGCCTATTCTGCTGGCATTTTAGTATGTTAGTAAATGTATAGTACTCTGACAGAGGAGTGACAGAAATGTATAGCACTCTGATAGACAATAGATGGAAATGTATAGTGTTCTACTAGAGAAGTGATGGAAATGTATAGTACTCTGGAGGAGGAGTGATGGAAATGAAGAGCACTCTGATGGAGGAGTGATGGAAATGTATAGTACTCTGACAGAGGAGTGATATAAATGTATAGCACTCTGTTAGACGAGAGATGGAAATGTATAGTGCTCTGACAGAGAACTGATGGAAATGTATAGCACTCTGAAGGAGGACTGAAGGAAATGTATAGCACTCTGAAACAGGAGTGATGGAAATGTATAGCACTCTGACAGATGAGAGATGGAAATGTATAGTGCTCTGATAGAGAACTGATGGAACTGTATAGCACTCTGAAGGAGGACTGAAGGAAATGTATAGCACTCTGAAACAGGAGTGATGGAAATGTATAGTACTCAGATAGAGAAGTGATAGAAATGTATAGCACTTTTGACAGATGAGAGATGGAAATTTATAGCACTCTGATACAGGAGTGTTAGAAATCAATAGAACTCTGACAGAGGAGTCATGAAAATGAATAGCCCTCTGCAAGAGGAGTGATGGGAAATGTATACTACTCTGAAAGAGGCGTGATGGAAATGTATAGCCCTCAGATAGAGGAGTGATGGAAATCTATAGCACTCTGATAGAGGAGTAATGGGAAATGTATTCTACTCTGAAAGAGGCATAATGGAAATGTAAAGCCCTCTGACAGAGGAGTGATGGAAATGTATAGCGCTGTGATAGAGGAGTGATGGAAATGTATAGCCCTCTAATAGAGAAGTGCTGACATGTATAGCATTCTGCAGGAAGAGTGATGGACATGTATAGCACTCTGATACAGGAGTGATGGAAATGTATAGTACTCTGATAGAGAAGTGATGGAAATGTATAACAAACTGATTGAGGAGTGATGGAAATGTATAGCCCTCTAACAGAGTGATGGAAATGTATAGCCCTCTAACAGAGTGATGGAAATGTATACCACTCTGAAAGACATCTGATCGGAAATGTATAGCACTCTGAAGGAGGAGTGATGGCAATGTATAGTACTCTGATAGAGGAGTGATGGGAAATGTATAGCACTCTAAAAGAGGTGTGATGGAAATATATAGCCTTCTGAAAGAGGAATGATGGAAATCTACACAGTAACAGTCTGATAGCGGAGTGCTCAAAATATATAGCACTCTGAAAGAGGAGTGATGGGAAATATATAGCACTCTGAAACATAAGTGACAGAAATGTATAGTACTCTGACAGAAGAGTGATGGAAATGTATAGCACTCTGACAGATGAGAGATAGAAATGTATAGCACTCTGACAGAGAACTGATGGAAATGTATAGCACTCTGATAGAACAGTGATGGAAAAGTATAGTACTCTGATAGGGAAATGATGGAAATTTATAGTATTCTAATATAAAGGTGATGGAAATGTACAGTATAGTAAGCTGGTAGAGGAGAGATGGAAATGTATAGCACACTGATAGAGGAGTAATGAATATTTATAGCACTCTGATACAGAAGTGTTAGAAATCTATAGTACACTGAGAGAGGAGTGATGAAAATGAATAACCCTCTGCAAGAGGAGTAATGGAAATGTATAGCACTCCAATAGAGGATTAATGGGAAATGTATTCTACTCTGAAAGAGGCGTGATGGAAATGTATAGCCCTCAGATAGAGGACTGATGGAAATATGTAGCACTCTGATAGAGGGGTGATGGAAATGTACAGCACTCTGATAGAAGAGTGATGGAAATGCTTAGCCCTCTGAAAGAGGAGTGATGGAAATGTATAGCACACTGATAGAGGAGTGATGGAAATGTATAGCATTCTGATATTGGTGTGATGGAAATGTTTAGCACTCTGATAGAGGACTGATGGAAATGTATCGCCCTCTGATATAGGAGTGAAGGAAATATATAGCACTCTGATAGAGGTGTGATGGAAATATTTAGCCCTCTGAAAGAGGAGTGATGGAAATGTATAGCACACTGATAGAGAAGTGATGGAAATGTATAGCCGTCTGATAGAGAAGTGATGGAAATGTATACTACTGTGAAAGAGGTGAGATGAGACATGTATAGTACTTTGAAGGAGGACTGATGGAAATGTATAGAACTCTGAAGGAGGAGTGACAACAATGTAAAGCACTCTGATAGAGGAGTGATAGAAATGTATAGTACTCTGATAGAGGAGTGATGGGAAATGTATAGCACTCTGAAAGAGGTGTCATGGAAATATATAGCCTTCTGATAGAGAAGTAATGGAAATGTATAGTACTCTGAAGTTGGAGTGATGGAAATGTATAGCACTCTGATGAAGGAGCGATGGAAATATATAGTTCTCTGACAGAAGAGTGATGGAAATGTATAGCACTTTGATAGATGAGAGATGGAAATGTATAGCACTCTGAAGGAGGAATGAAGGAAATGTATGGCACTCTGAAACTGGAGTGATGGAAATGTATAATACTCTGAAAGAGTAGTGATGACAATGAATAGCCCTCTGCAAGAGGAGTGATGGAAATGTATAGCGCTCCTGTAGAGGAGTCATGGGAAATGTATACTGCTCTGAAAGAGGCGTGATGGAAACATATAACTCTCCGATAGAGGACAAATGGAAATGTATAGCACTCTGATAGAGGAGTGATGGAAAATGTATAGTATTTTGATAAAGAAGTGATGGAAATATATAGCACACTGTTAAAGGAGGGATGGAAATATA
The DNA here is from genome assembly GCA_016271365.2 of Neoceratodus forsteri. Classification (NCBI taxonomy): domain Eukaryota; kingdom Metazoa; phylum Chordata; order Ceratodontiformes; family Ceratodontidae; genus Neoceratodus; species Neoceratodus forsteri. Next base: position 332,941,870 of record JADMNL010000025.1, read on the forward strand.
TAGCATCTCATACTGGAGGAATTGAAATGTATAGCCCTCTGATAGAGAAGTGATGGAAATGTATAGTACTCTGATAGAGGAGTTATGAGAAATGTATAGCACTTTGAAAGAGGTGTGATGGAAATATATAGCCTTCGGAAATGGAAATGTACACAGTAGCACTCTGATAGAGGAGTGCTCGAAATGTATAGCACTCTGAAAGAGGAGTGATGGGAAATGTATAGCACTCTGATAGAGGAGTGATGGGAAATGTATAGTACTCTGATAGAGAAGTGATGGAAATGTGTAGCACACTGATAGAGGGGTGATGGAAATATATACTACTCTGACAGAGAAGTGACAGAAATGTATAGTACTCTGATAGATGAGAGATGGAAATGTATCTGAAGAAGGAGTAATGGAAATGAAAAGCACTCTGATGAAGTAGAGATAGAAATGTATAGCTCTCTGATAGACAAGAGATGGAAATGTATAGTGTTTGGATAAAGAACTAATGGAAATGTATAGCATTCTGAAGGAGGAGTGAAGGAAATGTATAGCACTCTGATAAAGAACTGATGGAAATGTATAGGGCTCTGAAACAGGAGTGATGGATATGTATAGTCCTCTGTTAGAGAAGTGATGGAAATGTATAGCACTCTGATAGAGCAGAGATGGAAATGTATAGTACTCTGATAGAGAAGTGATGGAAATGTATAGTAATCTGATAGAGAAGTGATGGAAATCTATAGCACTCTGATATAGGACTGTTAGAAATCAATAGTACTCTGACACGGGTGTGATGAAAATGTATAGTACTCTGAAAGAGGAGTGAGGAAAATGAATAGCCCTCTGCAAAAGGAGTAATGGAAATGTATAGCACTCTGATAGAGGAGTGATGGAAATGTATAGCACTCTGATAGAGGTGCGATGGAAATGTTCAGCATTCTGATAGAGGACTGATGGAAATGTATAGCACTCTGATACAGGAGTGAAGGAAATGTATAGCACTCTGGTAGAGATGTGACGGAAATGTTTAGCACTCTGAAAGAGGAGTGATGGAAATGTATAGCACACTCATAGAGGAGTGATGGAAATGTAAAGCACTCTGATAGAGGTGTGATGGAAATGTTTAGCACTCTGATAGAGGACTGATGGAAATGTATAGCACTCTGATAGAGGAGTGAAGGAAATGTATAGCACTCTGATAGAGGTGTGATGGAAATGTTTAGCACTCTGATAGAGGAGTGATGGAAATGTATAGCCCTCTGAAAGAGGAGGGATGGAAATGTATAGCACACTGATAGAGGAGTGATGGAAATGTATAGCACTAAGATAGAGTACTGATGGAAATGTATAGCACTCTGATAGAGGAGTGAAGGAAATATATAGCACTCTGATAGAGGTGTGATGGAAGTGTTTAGCACTCTGAAAGAGAAGTGATGGAAATGGATAGCCCTCTGAAAGAGGATTGACGGAAATGTATAGCACACTGATAGAGGAGTGATGGAAATATATAGCACTCTGACAGAGGTGTGATGGGAAATGTATAGCACTCTGAAAGAGGTGAGATCAGACATGTATAGTACTTTGAAGGGGGACTGATGGAAATGTATAGCACTCTGAAGGATGAGTGATGGAAATGTATAGCACTCTGAAAGAGGAGTGATTGTAATGTATAGCCCCCATACGGAGTGATGGAGAAACTGCACGCTGAGCTCTGGAGAGTTTCACCAGGGTCCAGACATGCGATATTGCCTTTTACAATAGGTAAACCACTGTTGCCTATTAAGGAATTGCGTGACAACGTTGTGGCATTGCTAACAACATTTTTTGTCTTTTGCACTTGTTTGGGCAAGGTCAGGTTCTTTCCAGACCGCCATGTGTTGCTGTGAATGTTCCCTGGATTTGATTTTGTCCTTTACTTCCCCCTAGATTATGGCAGTCTTATGGTGGAAGAGGCCGTGTTGAGGGAGAAGCAGTGGGAGGCCCCGGGGGGGGGGGTTCTGAAAGTAGGCTGGGAAAGGGGAATTTTGTGAAACCTGTCTGGAGCTCCGAGGAGAAGAAGAAGAAGAAGAAGAAGAAAGCTGGAAAATGGTTTTGTTCTGCATGGTAATGTCTGTTGCAACATGATGGGGATCTAGTGTTGACAATTACTTTTATTTTTCTGAACATTTCTGAACTTAAGTGATCCATGTTTCTAAGTGTGTCCAAGTGTGTGCATGGGCTTCTGTACGAGTATTTATGTGATTTAATATTTCCTAAGGATTGACTGCTAGAACTAAAAGCTGCCTTGTGGTTTCTATATCTTATGATAGTTTTATTTTTAATTTTTGTAACCATTTAATGGACAAAGTAGCAGATTAGTTCCAAATAAACTAAAGGGTACTGACTGGATAGATTGCATCACACTGCTGATATTATATGAGCACATAGGCTGGCAACTCCTGGGTATCCACCTGATTGTTCAGTCGGTTGCTGGTGTGAGCAGCTCACTAGGTGAAACACTGGGAAGACAGTCTGCACGGTCTGTTTGAACAGCTTAAGACCTGTACTGCAATGAAAACCTGAGTTTTCTTTCCACCTAGTGTCGGCATTTTAGGGGGTGTATGTACTGTTGCATTTGGCTGCTGCAAGTGTACTAGTGCTATTAGCATTGGCCACGTACTGTTTACGCTGCACTGTATTCATTAGGCTCAGCAATTATACATTTTATTTTATTTTTACCCTGTGAAAGTTAAAGATGACTTCAAGAGTGTAAGTGCATGAACTTATTCTTGAATTTTGAAAATTTTGGAAGACTTGTAAATTTAAATAGATTATGACTTGGGGGATTTTAGATTTTAAAAATTTTTCTATTAATGCTCATCATTTTTCATTTTTGCCCATAGCACTGCTTGTATTAGTCTTTTTGTATTAGTCTAATTGCTGCTATAACTGGCCAACTGATTGATTGTTAGAGAGTTATTATTCTGTATATATTTTGCCCAAGTAGTTGATGCTGGATATTGCTGGTTGTTACCAGTTTTAGGTGTGGTTTGGGTAAATTGCTGGAAAATACTCATTTGTTCTCTCATTATCTAGCCTGGATTCTTGCTTATTTACTGGCTGCTGAGCAAACAAAAGAGAAAAAGTTAAGAACATTATTTTTCCAGCAAGAAAAGCTTGGTCGACTGTGACTACGAACTTTGTGAACTTTGTAATCAAAACGACTAACGACTAAACCATTTCCTGGAAGTCTTATCTGGTATAGAGGAGCTCACAGGTAATTGCTGATGATTGCTGGATTTGATAGAACCTGTGGAACTTGTGGAATGCGGGGGGTGTCATGAGGAATTGGAAATGTGATGAAAAGGTTGTGACGCCTTTGAAGATTGTGAAAAGTAAGACAAGGCCTGTCATTCTGATTTTGAATAAGACTGAATAAGACTGAGTGTTCTAATTTGGACTCAGTTCTCTCTTCTTTTATTAGACCTTGGAGACCTTAGAGTTTCAGTACAAATTATGTTTTTTCTATTTTGTGCTTAGTGTGTATTACGTGCATTGAGTTAAACAACTAGCAGCTGTCTGTGGGGATCCATTGTAAACTACTTTAACTACTTTAAAAGCTTCATAGTCTTATAGCCTAGCCTTATAGCTTACTAACATCTGAGTGCTTTGTCTATCAAGTGTAGATAATCATGGTTAATACCAGACTACAGAGGCTTAATAATAGCAATTTTTCACCTTTGCAAGAACTAACCAAAATGAGAAGAGTATCTGTCAAACAGACTAAGCAGACAAAAATCACAGACCATTTGTGTAGCACTAATAAAACCTCTACACCAAGGGGTGCAATTAAAATAACATCAGTAACAATAACAAGAGGTGGATAGTTGGGAAGGTGTTTTTTAGTATACCCCTCTCAGCCTTGAAATGTTGAAAGAGTTTGAGGCTAAAAAAAGTCTAAAGGAGAGTCTAGAAATTAAGGAGCACTTTCCAGAACCCATTATGGGTAAAACTTTAGAAACCAATTCATCCAATAAAACAGAAGATGTAAGTTGGGATATGGCAGAATGTATGGTGACGAGTAGTAGCAGTATAGATAAATCACCAAGATTTTTGAATTTTAGTGAGTCATTTGGCTGTGTTAAACATTTAGGGAGCCCTAATATTAACCACAAGAAAAACAGGACATAATTTAGTAAAGTGCTAAAGGAACTGCAGCACCATTAATGGGTTGAAAGAACTGGAGGAACAGATTAACTGCCCCTGGAATTGTAATTCTTGTGGTGCAAAAAGAAGTAGAGATGAAGTCAAGAACAAAGAACAGAGTTCTGTTAGTTTTGCTAGTTTTGTGACTTGCTTGAGTGAGGATATACCTGGGCTGCAAAGGAATCCAAAAAGTGATGCCCCAGTTTTGTTGGAACAACTAGTAATTAATAAGAATTTGATTGAGAGTATGAGAGCAGATATTGCCTGTAATGAGGCTAAAATGAATCAGTTATTAATAAAGCTAGAACAAGAGTTTTCTGTTGATAGTGAAATAGCTGACAAGGATGTTTTGAGCATACATAGTAAGGGAAAATCAAGACCAGAATTTAGTGTAATTGAGTTTCCGGATGTATCACTAAATGTAAAATTTCAAGAAGTTAAAGCCAGAAATAGGAAAAGTAGAAGGAAGAGAGCACAAAGGAAAAAAATTGCAGATAAAAGTCCATCAAGTGTAATACAACCTTCAGCAGAGGCTGGTATGTCACATGGTACTGAGAGTATAGGTAATTTAAGTGAGACAAGTGCTGTCTCTTCTAACCCACAATACAATAGAGAAAAAGATCAAGCCCCAAATAATGTATTAATAAAGTTGGAAGGGTTAGAACAGGAGATTTTTGCACTAAATCAGGAAGTAGGATCAGCTATGGGAAATGCACAGATTCCCAAACTGGTGAATATGGAGAAGGATAAGGGTGGAGACCAGATTTTTTGTGATAAAGGACAAGCTTCAACAAAAATTAAACAGCTTGATACATACCTATTACTGGTTGTATGGACCAGCGAGCTGGGGGAAACTTGAAAGTGCAGTGAGAGATTATAATGTTATAACTTATTTAAACTGTGAACTAGATATCAGTTTAGTAGAGGAGAATATAGTATACATTAGAAACTGCCCTATTGAGTCAGAAACAATAACAGATATTCACCTCCTGTCCCCCAGGGTTGCAAACTATATATGGGTTAATAGAGCCAAGTTGCCTGATAAGGACATAATCCTCCTGTATCCAAATAGAGAACACTTCGACATAATGTCAAAGGTTAAAAAACAAGAAGACAAGAAGAGAACCCTGATACTATTTGGTCTTAATCGTATTGAACACATGGTCCTAAGTTATCAAAGGTGATAAATGACTTATTGTCTAATTTTCTGGCAACCCCAGTTGATCAAATGGGCTCACTTATTGCTAAGAGAGCACATGAGGGTAGCCAGATTGATCCATTGGTTAATAATGGTATTCTGGCAGAACAAATTTTGTTACAAGCTTTAAAACTTGATCATCTGGGTTTACATTTAATTGATACAGTAGTATTTGGGAATACACCTTCCCATGGTTGCATTAGAGAATCAAAGGAGTATGTTTCTCCTTTATCTTTAACAAACATGTATGTGCAAATTGCTGGATACAATGATGCGTGACCTTAAGAGGGATTTGGCCTAGATACTAATAATCATGAATCCACTGCCTTATCTATGGTTAGTTTGCTCGTAGGACTCAAGTTTGTTACATGAAACAAAGCTGGCTGGCATAATAAGCTGGCTGATGGGAAATGTATACACTTCTTAAATGATTTTGATGTTATTTGTCTTCAGGAAACTTGGCATAATGTGAATAATGTAACATTTTTAAATGGTTATGAATGCTTTCATGAACCTGGGATTAAGGGTGTTAAAGCTGGCAGAGTATCTGGTGATCTTATTAGCTTTTTTAAAATAGGAAGTTTTAAAAAAACTTCAAGGTTGGGGGAAAAATAAGAATTGTTTAGTAAATATAATAAGGGATGATGAAGATGAGAAAGTTATTGTAAATTGCTATGTCCCACCAGAGAATTCTAGTTATTACTCTGAAAAAATATGGAAAGAATTGTCTGACCTCTTGATGGAAATACAATTGGCATTTCCTGCTGTTGAATTATTGGTTATGGGAGATTTTAATGCCCATATTGGTGTATTTGATGGGCTGATGGATCAATCATTTTATTTGTATATGGGATCTTTGAGTAGCTACAGATGAGAAAAACCAGAGATAATGTGTTAAATAATGTTGGATGCATGTTAATTGATATCCTCGAGGACTATAACTTGTACCCACTAAAAGGGAAATATCCAGGGGATTTGGAAGATGAATATACTTTTGTCTCTTCTAGAAGAGCATCAGACATAGACCTGGTTTTCTGGTCTGGTATCCCAAGTTATTGGGTTAATTGCTCTATTCAGATAAGACGAGAAAGTGACCATAACCCAGCTGTGTTGGAAACTAGATCAAGAAGAAATCAAGTAAATAGGTATGAGGATATAGCATTTACTAAGATTAGGGCAGCTCGGCAAATAATTTGGAGACAAGACTCGCATGAGAATATTCAGCCAATTTTGGTTAATCCAGTGTTGACTCAGCCACTTGAATACATTAAAACTCAAGAACTTGATAGTATGTTAAAGCAAATAGTTGTACTTTTTATAGATATAAAATCAAGTTTAGAACGTCGTATTAACATACGAGAAAGGATTGTAGATACTTGGTATGACACAGATTGTAAGAGGGCTAAAAAAGAGATTAGAAAATTAAGCAAAACTTATGCTAAAAAGAAAAGCTAACAGAAAATTAAAATAGTTGAATAAAGCCAGACGATCCTATAAGCAACTTCTGGTAGAGAAAAATAAAGGGATATTATGACGCTAAGTGGCTGAATATGCTTTATTTTTATTTATTTAGCTTTTGTTGACTGGGTAAGTGCACTAGACAAATCCTGCCTATTTTCAGGCACGACCCGGGGGAGGGGGATACAGATGAATGCCAACTGACCTTGAACCAGATTAAGCTGTTGGTGGTATTTTTAGTGAATGAGGGAAATTTGGCCAGGACACCGGGAAATTCCCCTACTCTTTTCGATAAGTGCCATGGGATCTTTAACATCCACCTGAACTACCACCAATCCAGGCAGATGGGACCTCGGTTTAACGTCTCATCCAAAAGACGGCACCTCAGAAGTGCAGCACCCCTCTCATGCTGCACTACAGTGTCAGTACTGGGATATTAACCCAAGTGCCAGATGTGGGAACTGAACCCACAGCCCTCTGATCTCCCGGCCTCAGAGGCGAGTGTGCTAACTACTGAGCCACTGACACTGACACTGACACTGACTGAAGCTTGAAGCAGTCAGGTCCAAGGACCAAAAAAAATGTTGGACATTAGTGGCAAAGAGTACTAATAATTATAGAAATAGTATGGATTCATATATATCAAAAGAAAGATGGGTGGAACATTTTAAGAAAATTTATTTCGATCCAATGGAAGGGTTAGTAAATGAGAATATTTTGATGGTAAATGAGGAGTTTCTCCCAATCAGTATGGATGAAGTATATTTAGCAATATATGCTCTTAAGAAACAGAAAGCTTCAGGTCCAGATGGAGTCCCTTCAGAAGTTTTCCATGTAGAAACACCCTTATGGTGTTGATATCTAACCATCTTTTATAATAAATGTATTATGAACAATAAATATTTGGATTCCTGGAAGGGAGCAAATATAGTTCCACTACATAAAAAAGGATCTTTAATAGAGCCAACCATGTATAGGCCAATCAGTCTCTTAGACATTAATCTTAATATTTTTTCCAGAGTAAGTCTGCTTAAGTTATAGGAAGAGGTTGAAAGAACAGGTGGTATTTCTAGATACCAGGCAGGCTTTAGGCCACAGTTCTCCACAATTGACAATATATTTATTTTGAGACACTTATTTGACAAATATGTGAAACTTCGAGGACAAAAGCTTTATACCTCCATTATTGACTATAGTTCTCCTTTTGATAGCGTATCCAGAGAAATACTTCAGGAAATACTTATAGAAAGAGGTATTGATGCTAATCTAGTGGCTATTATAATATAACTTTACTCAAATACGTGGGCCAAAATTAGATTGGGAAATAGAGGCCAATTATCTAGTCCTTTTATTTGTAATGGGGTGTCAGACAGGGATGCGTGTTTGCTCCTATGCTTTTTTCCTTGTATCTCTATAAAATGTTAAAGTGTTGTGTAGATATTGACCAAGATACTCCAAAGATTCAAAATATGCCATGCCCACTGTTAGCTTCTGCTGATGACATTATACTAATTTCTGTAACCAAAAAGGGACTGTATAATAAGCTAAATTGCATTTATGAAAAGTTCACTTTATTAAAATGAAAAATAAATATGAACAAAACCAAAATTCAAACAACATGAAGTCTTGCTATATTATGACATATGCAGTGAGTCCCAACCTTCGAACTGCTCCGGAGGTGAAAGAGTTAACTTTCTATGCCAGGCATGGAACGCTGAGCTCGAGCTTGGTTGAAACTCTGTCTGTTGTTCTTCAAACTCAAACCGTCAGATTCTTTACTCCGCCTCACTGAACAGTCGCTCCAGAGATTTCTCCTTCTGCTCGGTTCATTTTGTCGGTTAAAGTATTGTTTTCTCATTTTGACTGAATTTAAACCGCAATCGGTCGGTTCAGACTCTGTCTGTGGTATTGTGAGTACTAGATAGGTTTTACATTAATTTCTATTCTGTGTGGAACTTGTAAGCGGTTTATCGGTTCGGTTTGAACCAATCAGGTTGTTTAAAATATATTAATCTGTCATTTAGAGTGTGGTTACCGGTTCTTATCGGTTCTAAAAAAACGGATTTTATTACGTTTTTTCCACGACCCGTGACACGGTTGGGAACCGATAAGAGGGTCTTACCTGGCGGATTGCCATAAACGGGTAAGTTTGGTTAGGCTGGCATTATGTCTGAGAAACCCAAAAGAAAAACCGGGCCCACTGGGTTTCAACACTGCAGTGTCTGTGGGGAAGTCTTTGCCAAGGCTGACCCCCACACCACCTGTGTTTATTGCCTGGGGTTTGACCACCTCAATGCAGACTGCCAGATTTGCAAAAATTTTCCTGCAGCTACCCTGGAAAAGAGAGTTGGTAGGCTCAGGGAAAGGGAGGCCAAAAAGTCCACTGAACTGGATGGCCAGCCCGGTTCAGTTCCAACCAAACTGGAGGGAGTGTCCTCTGACCAGGGCGAGACTTCCTCGGGCAAAAGGAGAGACGACTCTGAGGAGTCGGTTCCAACAAAAAGGACTAGGAAATCAGCTGGTGTGGAGCCAAAACTTTCCTCTCCAACCACTGAAGAAATAGCCAAAGTGATTAAAATTGTTCAGTCACTTTCCCCGGTTCCGACCGAACCGACACCATCAGGTAAGCTTACGGTTCGGCCGGTTCCACCAGTTCAAGAGTACGATTTAGAGGAATTTTATGAACCGGAGGAGGGGGAAGAGGAGTATGAGGAGAGTGAATGTGGATTTGAAAGTCTGGATGTGCCCATTGAACAGACATCTCCCCAGACAGACCTTCAGGAGTGTCTTCTCCTATGCTTTCTGAGTCCCCTTCTCATTTTATGTTTTATAAAAAAGTGGCTGAAACCCTCCAGCTCCCTATGGAGGAAGCTGTGGATGATCAAGAGGAGCCTGACTATGTGGAAATGATGGATATCCCAGAGTCTAGGAGACTGTCTATTCCTTTGCATAAATCTTTCGGGAAACAGTAAAAATTCTAAAAACTCCTCACACTATACCTCCTGTGGATAAGAGAATGGACAAGAGGTACACATTGTCAGGCTCTGATACAGAGTTCCTTATTCAACAATGCAGCCATGTTGGGGTAGTGCAGGCTGCAGCCTGTGACAAGGCAAATATTCCTTTGGCTTCACACCCCCCTGACAAGGACTCCAGGAGAATTGATGCCATGGCAAAGAAACAGTACATGGCAGCATCCTTGGGACTCAGACAGGCAAATTATATGGCTTATGTGGCTAGATATCAGAAATCCAGATGGGATACTGTTATGGCTCTAGCAAAACAGGTCCCTGGCCAGCTTGCCAAGGAGCTGGAGCAGGTGGCTGCTGATGGTATTGAGGCATCCAAGGTGCAATTCCATGCTGCAGTGGACTGTAATGATGTATCATCAAGAGTCATGGCTATATCTGTGGCACTTTGCAGAATGGCTTGGCTCAGATGTACTAGCCTGTCACAGGATACCCAGACTAAGGCCATGGATTTTCCTGTTGTGGGTAATTCTCTGTTTGGGGAGCAGACAGAGAATTACATGAAGAAAATGGATGAGTATAGGACCACCTATAGGAGTGCACAGGCCAAGGAAAGGCAGGCCACTCCTCAAGGCAGCCTTCCAGGGGCAGGGGCAGGCCTTTTCATAGGCCTTTTTACCAAGCCCAGGCCTCCTCTTCTGCTTACGCCCAGAGGGGGTTCTTTAGAGGGAGAGGCAGACGGGGTACAAATAGGCCTGCTTCCACCCCTCAGCCTAAAGCCCCTGCCAAGCAGGCACCCTGATGGGGTTGCCAGGGACGATTCTCACCTACCTGTAGGGGGCAGACTGGCTTACTTTGTCCAGGACTGGAAGTCTCTGACATCAGACAAGCAGGTCCTGGAAGTAGTAAGTCAGGGACTGGTTCTCAGCTTCAAAAAATTTCCAAAGATGAGAACCAGATCCTTTCCACCTGCAAATCCACCAGAGACACTTGCCCTAGAGGCAGAAGTCTCTTCCCTCCTGGCTCTCAGAGCTGTGGAAAGGGTTCCACTCCTACACCAGGGCAAAGTATTGTACTCCAGGTACTTCCTTACCCCAAAAAAGACAGGGGAATGGCAGCCCATCCTGGATCTCAGATACTTAAACAAGCACCTTTTAAAACCAAAATTCAAAATGGTGACTCTGGGAATTATTCTACCCTCTCTAAGGCCAGGGGACTGGCTAGCGTCCCTGGACCTCAAGGATGCCTACTTCCATATTCTCATCAGAAGCTCCCATCTAAAGTACCTCAGGTTCGAGCTGCCCTCAGGCCATTACCAGTTCAGAGCAATGCCCTTTGGCCTCACCTCTGCTCCAAGGGTATTCACAAAATGCCTGGCAGTAGCAGTTGCCTCCCTAAGAAGGCACAAAATTGCCATCTTCCCTTACCTGGACAACTGGCTCATAGTAGACCAGTCTCCAGACCAAGTCAAGTTACATCTACAGATAACTCAGCAACTGCTTACCTCTCTAGGTTTCCTTCTCAATCTTTCAAAGTCAGTTCTAGAGCCTGTCCAGCTCCTCAACTTCATAGGCACAGAGCTGAACACAGAGAAAGCCAGAGCCTTCCTTCCCTTGGACAGGGCAAGGACCCTGGTCTCTCTGGCCTCCTCATTCACCCTGCAGGTCTCTCGACCAGCAAGGCATTTTCTACAGCTCCTGGGGCACATAGCTGCCTCTACAGCAGTAGTGCAGGGAGCAAGATTTCAGATGAGGGACATCCAGTTCCATTTGAGAGCCTTTTGGTCTCAAAGGAAAGACCCTCTAACCAAATTGATCCCAGTAACTCGAACCCTGATCCAAGCCTTACAGTGGTGGCAGGATCAGAGCAATCTGAGACAAGGGTTCCCTTTGTCACTCAGTCTCACTCCTTAATCCTTACTACAGATGCATCCCTCTTGGGGTGGGGAGCTCACATGGGCGACCTCACTACCCAGGGATTGTGGTCCCCTCAGGAATCTCTGCTCCACATCAAGCTGTTGGAACTCAGAGCAGTTTTTCTAGTACTTCAGGTTTTTTCCAAATCTGTTCAGAACAAAGTTGTACAGGTCAGAACAGACACCACCACCACATTGTGGTACATCAACAAGCAAGGAGGCATTCGGTCTACGGCCTTGTGCACCGAAGCAATGAAGTTGTGGTCTCTGGCTTACTCCCTGAACACCTCCCTTATGGCAGTTCACCTCCCAGGCAAGGACAATGTCCTGGCAGATGCTCTCAGCAGGATTTCCCAGGGCCATCACAAATGGTCACTGGACCCCCTGGTCCTGGAGGTAATATTTGCCAGATAGGGCACTCCACAGATAGATCTTTTCGCAGCCCCAGACAATCACCAACTTCCCCTTTTTTGCTGCAGGCCCCCAGTGTTGGGCTCAGTCCCTCTGGATGCCTTAGTTCTCAATTGGGAAGGGAAGTTTCTCTATGCTTTTCCCCCCTTCCCTCTCCTGTTCAAAGTGTTAGTCAAAATCAGATCTCAGTCCTGCAAGATGATTCTGATTGCTCCAGATTGGGCCAGACAACCCTGGTATCCTCCTACTGTCCTTAGCAGTCCATCTTCCCTGTGTCTTCCCAGGAATCACAACCTGTTAACCTGTGCTCAGGGAAGGGTTTGGTACGAACCTCAAATCTCTCAATCTCAAGGCCTGGCTCTTGAAGAGTTAGGTTTGCTGATCTACCTCTCCCAGGTGTAATGGATATACTGAAGGCTTCTAGGAAACCTTCCACCAGGGCTACCACAATTCCAAATGGAAGAGGTTTTCCATATGGTGCTCTGGGAAGCGTTTTTCCCCAGAATCTGCTGATTTACCCACAGTCCTGGATTATATGGTCCATTTAAATACTTTGGGGCTGAGACCAGCTACCCTAAAAGTACATTTGGCAGCTGTGTCTGCTTTTATTTCAGCAGGTAAACCCTCTTCTCTTTCAGCTCATCCTGTATTCTCCAAGTTTTTTTAAGGATTGCTTCACACCAACCCTCCATTCCGGGACCCTGCCCCTGCCTGGGATCTTAATGTTTGCATTGCTCAGCTTATGCAACCTCCCTTTGAGCCCTTGTCTTCAGCAGAGCTTAAGTACTTAACTTGGAAGACTGTGTTTCTGGTAGCCATCACTTCTGCCAGATGCATAAGTGAATTACAAGCTTTGTCAGTGGAGCCTGATTGTATCTCCTTACATAGAGATAAGGTGGTCCTCAGGACTAACAGGAAGTTCTTGCCTAAGGTGGTTTCAGATTTCCACCTTAATCAATCTATATCTCTTCCAGTGTACTTCACTGACCATTCCTCCTCTGGCAAGAGGAGGCTGCACAGCTTAGATGTGAAGAGAGCCCTTAGTTACTACATAGAGTGTACCAAGGGTCACAGGTTTGACTCCCTTCAACTGTTCCTCACTTATGGTGAGGTTGGTAAAGGGAAACCTGCCACTAAAAGATCCATTGCTAGGTGGATTGTCTCTTGTATCCAATCCTGTTATGAAAAGCTGGGTAAGGTTCCTCCCTCAGGCCTGAGGGCTCACTCTACCAGAGGTACAGTTGCTTCCCTGGCTGCTGCCAGGGACATCCCTATTCTAGAGATTTGTCAAGCAGCTACCTGGAAAACAGTTCACACTTTTACCAAGCATTACTCCCTGGACATCCAGGCTAGGAGTGATGCTCGGTTTGGCACAGCTGTGCTTCAGAGCCTATTTCCTAAGTAGATTCTGTCCCTCCTCCATGGAGGTACTGCTGTGTAGTCTGCATATGTCATAATATAGCAAGACTTCATGTTGTTTGAAGAAAAATTACTCACCTTAGTAATGTTGTTTCTTCTAATGGAGTCTTGCTATGTATGACCTCCCCAACCTGCCCCTCTCAGAACCTCTGTTTTGGGGATGTGGGTGGGCAGTGCAGTGTTGGCACTTAGTAGATGCCCACCTTGTTATTTTCACCCTCCTTTTGGGGTGACTTGGTGTGTGTTTTTCATTTTGGGTCTCCTGACTTGAGTCTTTGTTTTGGGACCAAAAAATGTGTTCTTATAGTTAGTAGCCAGTTGGCTAGTGTAGGTTTACAACTTCCACACAGGACCTCAGTGAGTTTAGCTCGTAAAGATCTGACGGTTTGAGTTTGAAGAACAACAGACAGAGTTTCAACCGAGCTCGAGCTCAGCGTTCCATGCCTGGCATGGAAAGTTAACTCTTTCACCTCCGGAGCAGTTCGAAGGTTGGGACTCACTGCATATGTCATAATATAGCAAGACTCCATTAGAAGAAACAACATTACTAAGGTGAGTAATTTTTTCTTCTTGTTTTTGGAAAAAGGAAAATTCTAACTCCATTTATTCTTCTCATATTCATAACTCTCTGCAGTTAGCCCGCTCAGTAGAACTGCCCAGAGAATGGAACTATATGCTAATGATGGAATCATTGGCATGTGACAATATTCAAACTGCTGCCCTCATCTGCTGCACATTCTATCAACACTTCAGATTTCTTACTCCGCCTCACAAGTCTAGATGCCCAGGAGATCCCTCAGGTCATTGTTGGCTTATTGTGAAGTATAATTTTTTAATTATACATAATTTTCTTTCTGCTGCCTTCATTTATTGTTTAATTTTACTCTAACATCTATTTTATATTAGTTTTAGTGAGATTTAGCGTCTATTTCTTGGTTCCTCACGGTTTGGTATAATCGCTGAGGAACCACATAGTAATTTATTAGTTGCAGACTTTTTCCGCTTTATTTTATTTATTTTTGTTTAAAAATCTTTACTGTTTAAAGTCACATGTGTTTTTGTTGAAACCGCTAATCTGGTTTCTTTTTAACCGCTAACCCAGTTACTGTGTACCATTATATCGGTTCTGAGAACCTTTGACCTGGTTCCGAATTCGCTGAATTTATTAGTTCTTTTGCAGCCTAATCGGTTCCTGAACTGACCACAAAAAAAAAAAAGAGAATATCTTTTGCAGTTGAGGTTTTTCTCCTGAAAATGGAGCACTCTGAAGAACCTAAGAAAAAGACTGGTCCCCCAGGTTTTAAAAACTGTGTGAAGTGTGGAGAAGTGTATGCCAGGGCAGACAATCATGACAGTTGTGTGTTCTGCCTGGGAACTGACCATTTGAATTCTAGCTGTGAGATCTGTAAATCTTTCCCACAGAAAACTGTGGAAAAAAAGGATGAAGAGGTTGAATAAAAACTTAAGAGGTGCTTCAGGCTCTAACCAGCCAACATCTTCCAAACCAGCGGGTGAAACCACAGCTTCTTCTTTTACCACACCTGACAAGGGCGAATCAACCCCTTTAAAGAGACTGAGTGGGCCAGCTGATTCTCTGGTCCCCTCCAAGTAGTCAAAGAAGACCAAGCACGTCGAACCCCAGGCTAAACCTACAGGGGATTCTTCTGTGCCTCACAGTCTGCCTACTGCTGAGGAACTTGCCAGAGCTATTAAAGTCATTGAGGCAATTCAGGGGTTTATACCTTCTCCAACTCCTCCTCCTCCAAGGGTTCAGAAGATTACTTCCTGCTTGGACCCCCAGTCTCAAGAGATGGATACTGGGGAGTATGATTTACCAGAGCAAGATGAAGGTGAGCCCATTGAACCAGAAATCTCATCTGAGCAGGAATTTGGCTCTCCTCCTAGGCTTGAGGATTTTTCCTCTCACTTTTCCTTTGTGAGGAAAATAGTAGATGCCCTTGACCTGGCTACCACCGAGGTCATAGATGATGAGGAGGTGGCAGAATACATGGAAATGATGGGGTTAACACCCACTAAAAAGATTTTTCTATCTATCAATAAATTCTTCAAGAAGGATTTATTTACAATCCTGCAGAATCCTAACACTGTCATGCCTCTGGATAGGAAGGCTGACAAGAAGTACCAACTGGACAGAGAAGGGGCTGAATTCCTTTATTCTCACCTTGATTATCAGGGTATAGTCCAGCAGGCAGCCTGTGAAAAGGCGAGGGTTCCTTTATCCTCTCGTCCACCTGAAAAAGAGTCAAGGAAAAGGGACAGTATGTCAAAGAAAGGGTATTTAGCTGCCTGTCTGGGAGTCAGACAAGCTAATTACCAGGCCTATGCTGCACTATATCAGAATACACTGTGGCAGTCTGTTTTGGCCATGTCAGAGAAGGTTTCCTCTCCTTTTTCTGATGGCCTAGCAGAAACAGCCAGATTTGGACTGGAAGCATCCAAATGCCAGTTCCAGATGGCAGCAGATACCAATGATAATGCTGCTAGGATTATGGCTGACTGTAGCCCTGATAAGGTTTGCTTGGCTAAGGGCTACAAATCTAACACAAGACACCCAGGCTAAGGCCATGGATTTTCCTGTTAAGGAACATTCTCTCTTTGGCAAACAGACTGAAGAGTATATGAAAAAGGTGGATGAATACAAAACTACCTATAAGAGTAATTCATCCAAAGACAGGCCTTCTGCTTCTTATAGGCCTTATAGAAGGGGCGGTAGAGGAAGGTCCTATGGTAGGCCCATCGATCAGCCTGAAGCTGTTTCACATCTGCAGCCATACGCACAGCAGACTGGGTATTATAGAGCCAGAGGCAGGAGGGACTCCAGGAGGGATTCCCAATCTGCTCAGGCTCAGGCCCCACTGAAACAAAATCCCTGACTCCTTTGCCAAGGCCACCTCCCTTATAACAGTAGGGGACAGACTGGTTCACTTCTTCCAGGCCTGGCAGGCCGTAACCACAGACAATTGGATATTGAAATTAGTGAGCCAGGGACTCTCCCTCAGTTTCAAGTCCTTCCTTCCTCTGAAGTCAACGCTATTCAAACCAGCCTCTCTTCTCAAAGAACAGCTCCTGGAAAAGGAGGTTCAAACCCTGTTCAGCATAAAGGCAGTAGAGCAGGTGCCAATCCTTCAGAGGGGCAGAGGGTTTTTCTCCTGGTATTTTCTTACCAAGAAGAAAAATGGGGAGTGGTGGCCTATTCTAGACCTAAGGCATCTGAACAAATATCTGACAAAGCCAAAATTCAGGATGGTGACTCTACCCTTAAGTTTACCTGTCATTCAGCAGGGAGATTGGCTGACATCTCTAGACTTAAAAGATGCCTATTTCAACATCCCCATAAGGGAGTCTCACAAAAAATATCTCAGGTTCAGACTCCTTTCAGGTCATTACCAGTTCTCAGCTCTGCCCTTCAGTCTAACCTCAGCAACAAGGGTATTCACAAAATGCCTGGCAGAGGTAGTGGCATTCCTATGAAAACTGGGAATTACAGTTTTTCCCTATCTCAACGACTGGCTAATAGTGGGAAAGTCATTCCAGCAGGTGCAAACACACCTGGAAATAACAAAAGATTTGTTACAGTCTCTGGGCTTCTGCTAAACCAGGAAAAATCCATTCTCACACCGGTTCAAGTCCTGCATTTCATAGGAGCAGAACTGAATACCTTAAAAGGAAGAGTTTTTCTTCCAGAGGACAGAGTCCAGTCCATACTGCAACTGATTGCCTCATTCGAATTGGAAAAGCCATGTCCTGCAAGAAGATACTTGCAAATACTGGGACATATGGCTGCAGCAACAGGAGTGGTCTCGGGAGCAAAACTTTGAATGAGAAGCATACAGTTTCATCTACAGACACACTGGTGCCAAAGAAAGGACCATATGTCAAAACTGATCCCTGTAACAAGGTCGGTGATCTAGTCCCTGCAGTGGTGGACAGATATCCACAATCTAAGGACAGGAGTTCCTTTCCAGAGGGAAAATCCCTCAGTCATCCTTACAACAGATGCGTCTCTGTTAGGATGGGGTGCTCATAAAGGAGAGCACACTACTCATGGCACTTGATCAAGTGTGGAGTCACTCCTCCACATAAATCTGCTGGAGCTCAGAGCAGTGTTTCTGGCTCTAAAAGGTTTTTCCCAGCTAATACAGGGCAAGGTGGTGCAGGTCAGAACAGACAACACCACTACAATGTTTTACATAAACAAGCAAGGGGGAACAAGGTTGAATCCTCTGTTCTCAGAGGCCATGAAAATTTGGGAATTTGCTTATTCTCTAAAAGCTTCCTTGCAAACCATTCACATATTAGGCAAGGACAATACCCTGGCAGATGCTTTAAGCAGGATCAACCAGGCACATCACGGATGGTCTCTGAACAGACAGGTACTGGACTCAGTGTTCAGACAATGGGGCACTCCAGAGATAGATCTCTTTGCCTCTCATGAGAATCACATGTTGCTCCTATTCTGTTGCAGGCCACCAGTCAGGAACACAATTCTCTTGGATGCTCTGGCCTTGGACTGGTCAGGAAAGCATCTATAGGCCTTTCCTGCCTTCCCTCTCATCTTCAGAGTGTTACTCAAACTCAGATCACAGCCTGTGTCCATGATTCTGATAGCAGCAGACTGGGCCAGACAGCCATGGTATCCCCTCCTGCTGTCAATGTCAGTGTCCACACTAATCCTCCTACCCAGGAAGCACATCCTCTTAACTTCCCACCAAGTGAAGATCCTATATCCAAACCTCAGGTCTCTCAGACTCAAGGCCTAGCTCTTGAGGACATAGAGTTTGCAAATTTGTAGCTTTCCCAGGCTGTTCTGGATATCCTAAAAGGATATAGAAAACCTTCTACTAAGAAAACCTATAATGCAAAATGGAAAATGTTTTCTGTCTGGTGTGACGCCAAACATGTTTCTCCTTCTCAGGCAGATATTCCACTATTACTAGATTATCTTACTGAACTGCACTCTTAAGGTCTTACTTGGCATCAATTTCAGCTTTTATCTCAGCAGGGAAAACTGTTTCCCTTGCATCTAACCCTATTTTGAAAAAAAATATTTAAAGGATTAGCCCACTTACATCCTCCTATTAAAGAGCCAGTCCCAGTATGAGATCTAAATGTTTGCATTCCTCAGTTTATGAAACCTCCATCTGAGCCAATGTCATCAGCACATTTGCAATATGTCACATGGAAAACTGTGTTTTTGGTAACAATCACTTCTGCTAGAAGAATAAGTGAGCTGCACGCATTGTTTGTGGAACAATATTATTTATCTTTTCATAATGATAAAGTAGTACTTTGTACTAACAGAAGGTGTCTACCTAAGGTGGTTTCTGATTTCCACTTGAATCAGTCCATGACACTGCCAGTCTTCTTCATGGAACATGATAGTTCAGGAGAGTGCAGGCTCCACAGTCTGGATGTTAAAAGAGCATTGAGTTATTTAACTCACACCAAAGATCACAGAGCTGATAAACAGCAACTTTTTCTTACTTATGGAGATGTCAGAAAGGGAACTCCAGCCTCTAGGAGATCAGTCTCTCGCTGAATAGTTCAATGCATTCAGTTTTGTTACACAAAATCTGGAAAACAGTTTCCAGCAGGCCTCAGGGCCCGCTCCAGTAGGGGCACAGCTGCCTCTATAGCAGCTTCTAGAGATATCCCCCTTACTGGAGATCTGTAAAGCAGCTACCTGGAGGTCAGTTCACACTTTTACTAAACATTATAGTTTGGACTTGCAGTCCAGAAGTGATGCCAGGTTTGACACAGCAATCCTGCAGAGTCTCTTTCCTAAGTAGGTTCTCTTCCCACCTCCAAAGGTACTGCTTTGAAGTCTGCAGAGAGTTATGAATATGAGAAGAATACATGGGGTTAGAAGAAAAAAAATACTCACCTTAGTAATCTTGTTTCTTCCAATGTATTCTTCCATATTCATAACTCTCCCTCCCTTCCTCCCCTTCCAGAACCAGAACCTCTGAATGGTCTTCTTATTTGACAGTCCCAAATACAGGCACACTTATTTTAATCATGTGGGGTTGCTTTCTTACTTACCTTTCTTCTTCCAGGTGTTTCAGGTAGGTCTGATACCTCAATCATTAGTATCAGTGGTAGGGGTAGTGATAGTACATAGCTGTCTGTATCAAGCAGTTTTTAGCTTGAGTCACTTAGTTAGGTTGCCTTGTGAGCTTCCTAGAAATCTGAGACGTTGATAAAATGTGCAGCAGATGAGGGCAGCAGTTTGAAAATTGTCATGCGCCAATGATTCCGTCATTGGCATATAGTTCCATTCTCTGGGCAGTTCTACTGAGCAGGCTAACTACAGAGAGTTATGAATATGGAAGAATACATTGGAAGAAACAAGAATACTAAGGTGAGTATTTTTTTCTTGAAGGCTCTTGTAGGCAATAGCAAAGTAGATGTTGTGGACAATTATGTCTATTTAGGAGTCACTGTCCAGCAAAACTGTGGCTGGACCACACATTTAAATTCGACCAAAGAAAAACTGATGAAAGCAGTAGTTGAGCTTATTAGGTTTAATTTTAAGTATGGAGGTGCAACTATTAAACCACTTGTAGATGTTATTAAGTCCAAATTTGAGGCACAACTTCTATATGAGGCTGACCTTTGGGAATCTCAAAGCTTAGACAAATTGATGACCCTATTATATAAAGCATTAAGGAATATTTTGAAGGTTAGCCATGCTTGCCTAGCAGCATATATAAGGGCAGAATTAGGGCTAACCAATATTAATGCAGCCATAGAATCAAGAAAAATAAACTATTGGATTACAGGAACAAGAAAAGATGAAGGGACACTAGTGAGACAGTGCCTAAAAGAAAAGGAGTTGTGATCAGGCTTGGGATATAGGGCAGGTTATTGGCATAATGCATTACACTTGGGATTGATAAAACATCAACTTACTCATTTAAAAAGAGCAGTGGAGCGAGGAATAGTATTAAGTGTGAAACATAAGACATATGTCTCTAAAAAGATAACAAGATTTTGGAACAACTTGGATTTGGAGATTGTAGTAGGGTCACGTTATTCTAAGTGGTTTGCAACATACAGTTTCTATCATGGGTGTAAACCGTATATGGAAATATTTACATACAATAAGTTAAGACAGAATTTTAATATTTACAAATCTGAGCAATTCCCAAGTAATGGGCTTGAATATCGTTATAAAAAGCCAGGTATTACTTCTGCTAATTGTGATTGTGGTATTGGGGAAGTGGAAGATTTATAACACGTTCTGTGGAAGTGTAAATGTTATATTCTTCAAAGGGTCTACTGGGTGGGACCATTTTTACAAGAAAGATATCAAATAGAAAAAAATGTTCTTACCAACATTTAAATGCATACAGAAGATGAATGGATATTAGAATGTGTAGCTAAAAATGTTACAATCATTAAGAGTATTAAAAATAAGATCAAGATCATACGATCAGAAATTAGGCTGACCAGTAGAATTTGGAGGCGGAAGATAAGTTACTACTAAATAAAGCAATACAGTTTAAAAGCTCTGTGTAGAGTTAGCCATTATGAGGGCATGAGGGTACTATTATGTGCCAGCAGTGGGTACTGTAGTCTTGGTTGCATGAATATATGTATTTTTATGTCTTTGCTAATAGGCTTACATTCTTCAAAGCTGCTATGTATATTTCTTTTCTGTCAATCATGTGTACAATTTGTGTATTTTGAATTTGATCCTGTGAAGGTGTACATCTTTGAAACTGTGAATACATTTTAGTCTTACAATAACATTTTCTACTACTACTACTAAATTTATAGCACTCTGAAAAAGGTGTGATGGAAATGTATAGCCCTCTGACAGAGGAGTGATGGAAATGTACAGCACTCTGATAGAAGAGTGATATAAATGTATAGTACTCTGAAACAGAAATGATAGAAATGTGTAACACTCCAATAGAGAAGTGATGGAAATGTATAGCACCCTGATGGAGGAGTGATGGGAAAGGTGTAGTCTTCTGATACAGGAGTGATAGGAAATGTACAGTATTCTGCTATAGGAGTGATGGTAATATATATAGCACTCTGAAAGGTGTGATGTAATGTATAGCTCTCTGAAAGAGAAGTGAAGGAAATGTATAGTACTCTGACATAGAAGAGAAGGAAATGTGTAGCACTCTGATAGAGAAGTAATGGGAACGTATAGCACTCTGAAAGAGGAGTGACGGAAATGTGTAGAACTTTGAAAGAGGTTTGAAGTAATGTATAGCCCTCTGAAAGAGAAGGGATGAAAATGTATAGTACTGTGAGAGAACAGTGATGGGAAATGTACAGTACTCTGAAAGAGGAGTCATGAAAATGTATAGCCCTCTGAAAGAGGAGTGATGGAGATGTATAGCACTCTGATTGAGGAGTAATGGAAATGTATAGCACTCTAAAAGAGGAGAAATGGGAAATGTATGGTGATCTGAATGAGAAGTGATGGAAATGTCTAGCACTCTGAGAGAAGTACGATGGAAATGTATAGCCCTCAGAAAGAGGACTGATGGAAATGTATAGCACCATGAAGAAAGAGTGATGGGAAAAGTATAGCCCTTTGAAAGAGGTGTGAAGGAAATTTATAGCCTTCTTAAAGAGGAGTGATGGAAATATATGGCACTCTGGTGGAGGAGTGATGGAAATGTATAGTACTCTTTTAGAGGATTATGGGAAATTTATAGCACTCTGAAAGAGGTGCGATAGGAAATGTAGAGCACTCTGAAAGGGGAGTGATGGAAATGTATAGCTCTCTGATAGTGGAGTGTTGGTACTATATGGCACTCTGATAGAGGAGTGATGGGAAATGTATAGTACTCTGAAAGAGGAGTGAAGTAAATGTATAACACTCATAGAGGAGTAATGGAAATGTATAGTACTCTGTTAGAGGAGTGATGGGAATGTATAGTACTCTGATAGAGGAGTGATGGGAATGTATTGTACTCTGATAGAGGAGTGATGGGAATGTATTGTACTCTGAAACAGAAATGATATCAGTGTATAGTACTGTGAAAGAGGAGTGATGGAAATGTATAACACTGTCATACAGGAGTAATGGAAATGTATAGCACTCTGACAGAGAAGTGATGGGAAATGTATAGCACTTTTAAAGAGGTGTGATGGAAATGTATAACCTTCTGAAAGAGGAGTAATGGAAATGTAAAGCACCCTGAAGGAGGAGTGATGGGAATATATAGCACTCTGACAGAGGTGTGATGGAAATGTATAGTCCTCTGAAAGAGGAGTGACGGAACTGTATAGTACACTGATAGAGGAGTGATGGAAATGTATAGTACTCTGATTGAGGAGTAATGGAAATGTATAGCACTCTGAAGGGGGTTGTGATGGAAATGTATAGCCCTCTGAAAGAGAAATGATAGAAGTGTATAGCACTCTGAAAGATGTGTGATGGAAATGTATAGCCCTCTGAAAGAGGAGTGATGGAAATGTATAGCACTCTGAAGGGGGTTGTGATGGAAATGTATAGCCCTCTGAAAGTGGAGTAATGGAAATGTACAGCACTCTGATAAAGGAATGATGGGAAATGTATAGCACTCTGAATGAGGTGTGATGGAAATGTACAATCCTCTGAAATAGGAGAGATGGAAATGTATAGCACTCTGATGGAGAAGTGATGGGAAACGTAAAGCACTCTGAAGGAAGAGTGATGGGAAATGTATAGTACTCTGACAGATGTGTGATGGAAATGTTTAGCACTCTGATAGAGACGTAATGGAAATGTATAGTACTCTGATAGATGAGTGATAGAAATGTACAGTTCTCTGACAGAGGAGTGAAGGAAATGTATAACACTCTGATGGAAGGGTGATGGGAACTGTATATCACTCTGATAGAGGAGTGATGGAAAATGTATAGCACTCTGATAGAGGAGTGATGGGAAATGCATAGCACTCTGAAAGAGAAATGATAGAAGTGTATAGCACTCTGAAAGAGTTGTGATGGAAATGTATAGCCCTCTGAAAGAGGAGTGATGGAAATGTATAGCACTCTGATAGAGAAGTGATGAGAAATGTATAGCACTCTGAAGGGGATGTGATGGAAATGGATAGCCCTCTGAAAGTGGAGTAATGGAAATGTATAGCACTCTGAAGGGGGAGTGATGGAAATCTGTAGCACTCTGATAAAGAAATTATGGGATATGTATAGCACTCTGAATGAGGTGTGATGGAAATGTATAACCCTCTGAAAGAGGAGTGATGGAAATGTGTAGCACTCTGATGGGGACATGATGGGAAATTTATAGTACTCCGACAGATGTGTGATGGAAATGTATTGCACTCTGATAGAGGAGTAAGTGAAATATATAGCACTCTGATGAGTGATGGAAATGTATAGCACTCTGATGGGGACATGATGGGAAATTTATAGTACTCCGACAGATGTGTGATGGAAATGTATTGCACTCTGATAGAGGAGTAAGTGAAATATATAGCACTCTGATGAGTGATGGAAATGTATAGCACTCTGAAAGAGGAGTGATGGAAATGTATAGCACTGTGAAAGCAGTGTGATGTAATGTATAGCACTCTGAAAGAGAAGCTGTGGAAGTGTATAGTACCCTTATAGAGAAGTGATGGAAATGTAGAGCACTCTGATAGAGAAGTGATGGAAATGTATAGCAGTCTGAAAGAGGTGTCATGTAATCTATAGCCCTCTGAAGGAGAAGAGATAGAAATTTGACACAGTCTCGCACAAAAGATCAATAAACAAATTAGCCACCCTGGGAGTGGGTCCCAGGGTGGTAGCCTGGGTAAAATACTGGATGGACAACAGGACACAGAGGGTAATAGTAAATAGAGTCCACAGTGAAGAAAGAGGGGTTGCTAATGGGGTAATGCGGGGTTCAGTACTGGGGCTGGTCCTTTTCAATGTCTTTATAAGTGACATTGCAGAGGGACTGGAAGGAAAAGTATGCCTCTTAGCAGATAATACAAAGATCTGCAATAGGGTTGATACACAAGGTTGGGTGGAAAGGATGAGAAGGGACATGGCAAGGTTGGAGGAATGGTCGAATGTATGGCAGCTTTGATTCAATGCAAAGAAGTGCAAAGTAATGCACCTGGGAAACAAGAACCCAGGGGAAGAGTACACAATGTGGGGGTGAGATGCTGACAACAACAAAAATGGAAAGGGACCTGGGGGTAGTTGTATCAGATGACTTAAAGGTGGGCCAGCAATGTGAGAAGATAGTAAGGAGGGCTGGTGGCTTACTGGGAAGCATAGGGAGAGGCATCACCAGTAAAAAACAGGAAGTTTTTGGCCCTCTGTACAGACAGTTGGTAAGACCACATCTGGAGTACTGTGTACACTTCTGGAGATCCCATCCCCACAAAGACAGACAGGGTGGAGGCTGTCCAGAGGAGGGCAACCAAAATGGTACACACTCTACACCAGAAGACATATGAAGAAAGACTAAAGGAGCTTAAGCTGTATAGCCTCGAGGAAAACAGGGAAAGAGGGGACATGATAGAAACTTTCAAACACCTCAAGGGACTCAACAAAGTCCAAGAGAGTAGCACCTTTCAGAAAAAGAGATGTGCAAGAACAAGGGGGTACAATTTGAAGATAGAGGGGGGACGGCTCAGAGGTAGTGTGTGAAAGTATTTCTTCACAGAGAGGGTTGTAGATGCATGGAACAGCCTTCCTGAGGAGGTTGTAGAGTCAAAAAACTGGGGGAATTCAAGACTGCATGGGACAGACATAAGGCAATTCTAGTGGGTGGTAGGAGGAAGTAGGATGTTGGTTAACTAGGATCTGCAACTTATCCATTAGGTAGAGAAATGGACAGGCTAGGTGGGCCAAGCAGTTCTTATCTGCTATCAGATTGTATGTTTCTATGTTTCTAAATGTACAGTTCTCTGAAAGAGGAGTGATGGAAGTGTATAGCCCTCTGAAAGAGTGATGGAGATGTATAGCACTCTGATTGAGGAGTGATGAGAAATGTATATCACTCTGATAGAGGAGTAATGGGAATGTACAGCAGTGTGATAGAGGAGTGATGGAAAATGTATAGCACTCTGAAGGGGGAGAGATTGAAATTTATATCACTCTAACAGAGGAGTAGTGGAAATCTATAGCACTCTGAAAAATGAGTGATGGGAAATGTATAGTGCTCTGAATGAGAAGTGATGGAAATGTCTGTCCCTCTGACAGAGGACTGATGGAAATATATAGCACTCTGAAGGAGGATTGATGGGAAATGTATAGCACTTTGATAGAAGAGTGATGGAAAATGTATAGCACTCCGATAGAAGAATGATGGAAATGTATAGCACTTTATAGAGGAATGACGGAAATGCATAGTACTCTGAAAGAGGAGTGAATTAAATATATAACACTGAAAGAGAAGTGATGGAAATGTATAGCACTCTTAAGGAGGAGTGATGGAAATGTATAGCACTCTGAAGGAAGAGTGATCGTAAATGTACAGCGCTCTGATAGAGGAGTGATGGAAATGTTTAGCGCTCTGATAGAGGAGTGATGCAAATGTACAGTACTCTTAAAAAGGGGTGATGGAAATGTATAGTACTCTGATAGAGGAGTGATGGAACTGTATAGTCCTCTGATGGAGGAGTGACGGAAGTGTACAGCACACTGATAGAGGAGTGATGGGAACTCTGATAGGGGAGTGGTGGATATGTATAGCACTCTGATAGAAGAGTGATGGGAAATGCATTGCTCTCTGAAAGAGGTGTGATGGAAATGTATAGCCTTCTGAAAGAGAAGTGATAGAAATGTATAGCACTCTGATAGAGGAGTGATGGCAAAAGTATAGTACTCTGAAGAGGAGTGCTGGGAAAAGTATAGTACTCTGAAGGAGGAATGATGGAAATTTATAGCACTCTGAAAGAGGAGTGATGGGAATGTATAGCCCTCTGATAAAGTGATGAAAATGTGTAGCACTCTGAGTTTCCCTGTACTATTCCTGACTCTTTCAGGGCCAAAAAGGGGAGGGAAAGAGGGTTGTATACATATGGAAAATATATTAAATACAAGCTGAAGTGTGTCTAAATTCTATATTTATCTATGGGGCTAGTAGGGGCTTTCATTTATGATGTAAAAAGTGTCTCTTGCACTCATTGGGCAAGAGGCCTGCTACACAAAGCCGAATGGTTCAGTTTGCCCATGGAGCATGAAAGACCCTTCTTAAATCATATGAGACAAACTCTACTAGCTGTATATACATATTATATGACAATGGAATATCTAATAATAGGTGTATGGAATTTTACAATGTGAACAATCGTCTGATTTTAATTTTGTGTTTTGCTGTCCCCTTCTATATTGGTTTAATATGGCCTACCATCCTATACTATGGATACACACAACATGCTGCTATTCTTGATAGCCTTGGTCCAGCCCAGTGGCATAGAGGCTGAAAGGTATGCAAAAAAATGTTCAAGTTTTATCAAATTTATGTATCTGATTTCGAGTTTAACACAATTTTGTTTCACTGACTCATTTTGGACTGAGAAAGGTTTGATGCTTTAAATAGTGAAAGCAAGCATCTCAAAGAATCAAGTAGAATGCAAAAATGGGAGTGAGAGCGTCAAAGGAAAAGTGCAAGGAAACAGCTGCACACACATAAAGAGGTACAGCAATTCTCTTCTCTGCTTGTTTAATGGCTTTCCAATACCATATAATAGCTTGGCAGAAGACACCAGGAGGAAGGACTGCTGTGTGGCTGGACTTCTCTACTGGGACTAAAGAAGTAGAGCTATTGTACTTGGACCTTTAATTTAGGGTAAAAAAACAAACTAACAAACAAACCAAAAAAAAAGTGTGTGTTTGTCTGAGTTAACTGAACTGAATGGTTATCTGAACAGTTATCTAGGTGTAAATCTCAGGTGATTGAAAGGACTTGATAGCTGTGCAGTTTAAATTACTTGTAGAAAGATCTAGTAAGTAGGGGGAATGACTTAGCTAGAAGGAAGCTAAATTTAAAGACTGCCTTAGAAAGATTCTGCTAGTAGCTTGGCAGAAGACAGCAGGATGAAGGACTGCTGTGTGACTGGACTTCTCTACTGGGACTAAAGAAGTAGAACTCTTGGACCTTTAATTTAGAGTAAAAAAAAAAAGCTAACAAACCAAAAAAAAAAAAGTGTGTGTGTATCTGAGTTAACTGAACTGAATGGTTATCTGAACAGTTATCTAGGTGTAAATCTCAGGTGATTGAAAGGACTTGATAGCTGTGCAGTTTAAATTACTTGTAGAAAGATCTAGTAAGTAGGGGGATTGGCTTAATTAGAAGCAAGCTAAATTTAAAGACTGCCTTAGAAAGATTCTGCCAGTAGCTTGGCAGAAGACACCAGGAGGAAGGACTGCTGTGTGACTGGATTTCTCTACTGGGACTATATTACCCTCCTTCCCTTCCCTCCCCTCCACCCTCCCACCCAAAGCTAGTTCTACTTTTATAGGCACAGGATTTGACTGACAACAGGAACTTCCTGTTTGGGAGCAGGAAGTGAGTGATCACAGAGCCACCAAAGACCCACCATCCTAGAAGGGCAAGAGTAGCTCTCCGGTGCCCTCTAGCTGCTGGAGGTCTGCCTCTGAGCAAGTAAGGGGTCTACTGAGAAATATAGGATATTCTTGTCTCAGAACAGGACAATCAGGAGCTTAAAGGGCACACAGGTAAAAAGCATAGAGAGAAGAGAGAAAAAAACAGAGGCAAGAGTAACGATTCCAAACAGTTGAGGGGCAAGAAATAAGACATGATGGGAGTGGTGCAGTGCAGTGGCTGTGGAGCAGCAGTCTTCCGGGAGACATTCTGGAGGATGCGGTGTTGTCCCATCTGCAGGCACCTCTCTGGGCTGAGGGAGGAGGTTGCTCATCTCCAGGCTGAGTTGGCCAGGATTTGTGGGACCTCCTCTTCCATCCAGGGACCACAAGTGCCACTGCCGTTGCCTCAGAGGTTGCCAGGAAAGAGGAGTGGTTGGACCACAGTGGGCTCAGGGAGGGTGAGGGTGGTGGGACAGAGGCACATCCCTCCAGTTGTACCTCTCCACAATTCCTATGCCATTCTGGCAAAGAGTGGTTCCTCTATGGAGGCACCCGCAGTGGAGACCAAGGAGGATGCTGGGAACCTTCACAAAGGAGACTCACAGAAAGGTGGCAGGGGACCCCACAGGGAAAGGAAACAACTCCTGGTGGGGGACTCCATTGTTAGGAAGGTACAACTGGGGGATGAAGGGGAGAGGGAGGTAAGGTGCCTGCCTGGCGCCATGGCTTGGAGGGAGAGGGAGCGAATCCTCAGGATTGCTGAAGCAGCTGCACAGGGGAGGGAGCTGGATGTCATTGTCCACCTATGGACAAATGACCTGGCTAAGAAAGGGATTACAGAAGTGCAGGAAGAGTTTGTGGAATTGGGGAGGGGCCTTAGACAAGTAGCACACACGGTAACCTTCTTGGAGGTGCTACCCATCTATGGCATAGCAGAGGCTAGGGTGTTCTGCACCATGGGATTCAATCAGTGGTTGAAAAACTGGTGTGGAGCTCAGGGATTTGGCTTCATTGGGGACTGGGGGTCCACCTGGAGTGATGCAAGCCTATACTGGCATGATGGGCTGCATCTGTCCAGGAGGGGAACCAGGATCCTAGGTGATAGGTTTAAATGCTTCATTGGCAAGGATTTAAACTAGCCAAGGGGGAGGCACTGGAAAGGAGCAGGGTAATCTTAGCCCTCCAAAAAATCACAGTAGTAAGTGCGGTAAACACCAACACAGAGGTGTCGATAGGGAGAAGGGCAGGGGTAAGTGGGGAAAGTGACAAAGGCAAGAAGGACAGGGATGGGGCAAAAAGGAGTAAGGCCATCAGGAAATGGAGGGTAATGAGTACCAATGCCTGTAGTCTGGGCAACAAGCTCCCTGAGCTGGTGGCCTTAATGGAAGAGGGATGCCTGGATATCGTAGCAGTCACAGAAACATGGTACACAGAGAACCATGACTGGGATGTTAACATACCAGGGTACATAACCTACAGGAGAGACAGGCAGGGAGAAGAGGGAGGAGAAGCTCTCATGTAAAGGAAGGATAAAAAGCAACTAAACAAAAGAGTAAACAGGAGGAGAGGAGGAACTGGGGTCACCTTTGAGACTGGAAAGGCACCACAGTCCACACAGGAGTTGTGTACAGACCCCCATGTCAAGGGAAGGGAATGGACAAGGATATGATAGAAGGCATTCTTAGGATGGCAGAGAAAGGGGGAGATACTGTTGATGGGGGACCTGAATATGCCAGATGTTAACTGGAGCACATTTGCTGTAGCCACATCCAAGAGCAGGGCCATTCTTGATGCCCTACAGGTGGAAGGCCTCAGACAGCTAGTTTCGGAACCCACTCATGAGGGAGCAATCTTAGACCTCATACTCTCATATGGGGCAGTGAGAGGATCTCAGATCTAGAAGTGGGTTGCCATCTGGGAACAAGTGACCTTCAAACAGTGTGGTTCATGCTAAACTCAGCTACAGAGTCAAGCCATACAAAAGTGAAGGTACTGGACTTCAGGAGGGCTGACTTTGGCAAGATGGGAGATTGCCTCAGAAAAGCACTAGCAAACAGGCTAGAAGGAGGGGTGGAGCAACAATGGGAGATCATCAAAACTGCCATCACAGAGGCAACAAGCCTTTGTGTGAAGCAAATAAACAAATCAAAACAAAAGAAAAAGCCACTATGGTTCTCAAAAGAGGTGGCTGGGAAAGTCAGGGAGAAAAAGACAGCATTCCGGAAGTATAAGAAAACACAGAAGAAGCAGGGCAGAGAGCTGTACCAGTTAAGGCAGAAGAAAGCAGGGAGAGAAGTCAGAATAGCAAAGGCCCAAACTGAGGAAAAGATAGCCAACCTGTTAAGAAGGGATAAAACCTTTATAGGTACATCAGAGCGAGAAAGACAAAGGGAGGGATAGTGAGGCTGAATAAAATGAACGGTGGTGGGCAGAGGGGACAGTGAAAAAGCAGGAATACTGAATGAATATTTCTGCTCAGTTTTCACAAAAAGAGGAGGAGGTGCCTAATCCAATTAACAGATGCACTCTTGATAGGGGGTCGATCCCAGTCCTTTCACAGAAGAAAGGGTTCTGCAAGAACTCCTAAAACTGAAGGTGGACAAAGCAATGGGGCCTGATGGAATTCACCCCAGAATTCTAAAAGAATTAAGGGGGGAACTAGTGAAACCACTGGCTACTGTTTTTAATAAATCATGGGAGGAATGGTGTGGTACCTGAGGACTGGAGGAAGGCGGATGTGATTCCCCTTCACAAAAGTGGGACCAAGACTGAGGCAGGAAACTACAGATCTGTCAGTTTAACCTATGTGGTAGGGAAAGTGATGGAGTCACTTCTGAAGTAAAGAATAGCTGAGTTCTTACAGGCCAGTGGGGCACAGGACCCAAGGCAGCATGGGTTCACAGCGGGAAGGTCATGTCAGACGAATCTAATAGATTTCTTTGACTGGGTGACCAAAGTAGTAGACAAGGGAGGGGCTGTGGACATGGCCTACCTAGACTTTAGCAAGGCATTTGACACAGTCCCACACAAAAGATTAACAGTCAAATTAACCAGCCTGGGTAAAACATTGGCTGGAAAACAGGACACAGAAGGTAATTGTAAATGGAGTTCACTCTGAAGAAAGAGGGGTTACTAGTGGGGTACCTCAGGGTTCAGTACTGGGTCCAGTCCTTTTTAATGTCTTTATAAGTGACATTGCAGAGGGACTGGAAGGAAAAGTATGCCTCTTTGCAGAAGACACAAAGATCTGCAACAGAGTTGATACACAAGGAGGCATGGAAGGAATGAGACGGGACCTGGCAAGGTTGGAGGAATGGTCAGAAGTATGGCAGCTAGGATTCAATGCAAAGAAGTGCAAAATAATGCACCTGGGAAACAAGAACCATGGGGAAGTTTACACAATGGGGGGGGAGGTAGTAACAACAACAAAAAAGGAAAGGGACCTGGGGGTACTCATATCAGATGACCTTAAGGTTAGCAAGCAATGTGAGAAGGCAGTAGGGAGGGCTGGGGTATACTGGGATGCATAGGGAGAGGCATCACCAGCAGAAAACAGGAAGTTGTTATCCCTCTGTACAGACAGTTGGTGAGACCCCATCTGGAGTACTGCGTCCAGTTCTGGAGACCCCATCTCCGCAAGGACATAGACAGGATAGAGGCAGTTCAGAGGAGGGCAACTAAAATGGTACAGGGTCTGCAAGAGAAGCCGTACGAGGAGAGACTAAAGGAGCTTAATATGTATACCCTTGAGGAAAGAAGGGAGAGGGGGGCATGATAGAAACTTTTCAGTACCTCAGTGGAATCAACAAAGTCCAAGAGGGTAGCATCTTTCAGAAAAAAAGATGTGCAAGAACAAGGGGACACAATTTAAAGATGGGGGGGGCGGTTCAGAGTAGTGGATGCATGGAACAGCCTTCCTGAGTAGGTTGTGGGGTCTAAAACTGTGGGAGAATTCAAGAATGCATGGGACAGACATAAGGCAATTCTTGTGGGGGGTAGGAAGAAATAGGCTGTTGGTTAACTAGGATCTGTGGCCTATCCTGTAGGTAGGGAAATGGGCAGACTAGATGGGCCAAGCAGTCCTTATCTGCCATCAAAGTCTATGTTTCTACGTTTCTGTGTTAATCAAGGTCACTGGTTTTCATTTTCTACCAGAAAACCTGGTAAAATTCCAGAATTTGGACTGCCTGCACACTAATTTGGTATTTTATACCAGATCAGTAAATCTACAGAACTTTTGTTTTCTTATAATTGCTTAATGTATTCCTGTTCAGTTTGCTTCATTTAATGCTTTGCATAGTAAACCTTTTTTTATTTTGATTATTTATACACATACTAAAAGAATGACAATAGAATCCTGGTAAATCCAGAAATTAGACTAACAATCACCTGTGCAATTCCCGAAATTTCAAATCAGTGACCTTGCATATAATGTTTTTTTCAATGTTACTCCTTGATGTCTGAGACTCTTTAACCACAGGTAGTCCTATAGCTATGACATAATAACCTAGTAAACAGATGCCAGAATTTATACCAGTTAACATTCCCCAAGTCAAAATAATGAATACAATTCCACAATCTTATATTGTTGCATAATTTACAGTTACATGGCACTGTCACAATTCATGAGTGGGGTATTGGTCTCTCTAAAAGCCCCTTCTAGACAAAAACTGCTTTCTAAAGAGATGGGATAGATGGGGAAGAGGGTTTCAAATAAAATAATATTTATTTGAGGCTGATTCCCCCCAAAAGGGATAATGGGGTCCCTTTTTAAACAGTGTGGCTAACTGTGAGCTTCTTATCCTTGCAGGTTGTATGATGCAGTCCAAATCAAGCTTGCCTGAAACTTCCCATGAGAAGATGTTGCCTGCTTCGATGTAGTGCATCCTTCACAGAAAAAGACTGTGAGGCACCTGGAATCCTAGCATCACAGAGAAGAAAAGGAAGTAGCGATTGAGAACCATACTGGTAAAGAACCATGTCGAAAGAGGACACAGCTTGCAAGGTTAGCTCTGTCTATAAACACAAGGAACGTAAGCCCAAAAAGCCCCATTACATACCAAGACCCTGCGGTAAACCATACAACTACAAGTGTTTCCAGTGTCCCTTCACCTGCATGGAGAAGTCACACCTGTACAACCACATGAAATACAGCCTCTGCAAGAATTCTCTTTCTCTACTCATTGAATCTGACTGGCCCTATAAGAAAGGGAACCTCCTCCAGTCAGAGATCTGCCTGTTTCATAGTGCTGAGACATCCCAACTCCAAAATGGAAGGGAGGAGCAGGAGGCTGGTGACTTTTCCTCTGCTGCTGTAGTTACCGAAAGTTCAAAGAAAGCTGAAGACCGAGTAAGTGCTGGTAGTTTGGGTGTCAAAGGTCTGCCTCTGCCGGGTGCCAGTGAAGAGACTAATCCATTCAAAGAGGAGGAAACAGGTAGTTTGTCTAAGGAAGATGAGCTGGAAAAGGACAAAGAGAAAACAGACAGAAATAGTCCTACAGGAGCCCCTATGGCTTTGTTGGATGTCAGTAGGCTGCTTCCAGGACCCAGGAATAAAAGAGCTAAACTGTGTAAAGATGCGGACCCAGAGTTCATCATAACTGATGTGTTTTCCCTAAAAAACCACACAGTTAAAAGTAAAGTCTCACCAGCAGCTGATAATGAGGCAAAACTGAAACAGTACAAGCTGCCAAAAAATGGCTTTAGTGGAACGGGCATCCTGATGGAACAGTGGAAGCTGGTGGCAGCTGGACAAAGGAAAAATGGGGCAGGAACTTCCCCACCTTGCACGGAGCCTAATGTTATTCCTTGCTACCCCCCTCCAGCATACAATGACTATCATGATCCTTCAAGCCTGAATTTGTCTGTGCTGGGCATCAACTACCCCCTGAGTCCTGGTCTCTTCTCTTACCTGACTCCGACAGTAGCTGGGGAAACATCTGTCCACCCCCACTTGGGACAGTTCCCATTCTTGGCTTCAGCCACTCAGCTCATGCACCCTCACTCTGGAAATCTGCAGTCTGTGCAGCACCCAGAAAGATCTGCCTTCTTGCCAAGACTGTACTGCCCACTCCTCTTTGAGCAGGCTTTTAATTCTGTTGAAAGCAAACTATCAGCTGGGAAAGGAGGGCAGCAGCAAGCTGGGTCTCCAACCCCCATCTCTCTTCAAGCGAAATCTCTTCATGATCCCAAAAAGATTAACCTCCGGAAAGTTCCAGCATTGAAACCCACAGTGGCTTGGCCATCTGGACAAAGAGAGAACTCCTCTCTTGATGTTAACCACAAATCTACTGTGTCCAAGGAGGGGGTGGTGGTGGAGGGGGAGGAGAGGTGGTCTTATAAAGAAAAGGCCTTAAGTAATAATCCTTTGAAACAGAAACCCCCAACAGATATGTGTAATACCTTCAGTAGAGTTCAAGGAGACTTCTAGTAAGAAAATAAACCTGATGGAGCTGGTTGATGAATTTCAATTTGAAAAAAGTGAAGTTTCACCAAACCCTTTTAGTAAGAAGTCACTGTTTGGGGGTGCACTCAGTCTCATCAAGAACTCCAGTGGATCTGCAACATCTACAACAGAAGAGTTCAATTACAAGAGCAGGTAATGTCACATCATTATGTTGTCATTAGTGTCACATTGTTGTAGAGGCTGTGGGGGCTCACTAGGCAGCAGAGCTCTTACTTCTGGATCACATGGTCATACATTCAGATCTATCCTGGGGGAAATCCTGAGACACTCAGTCTATTGACCACCTACTATAGCAACGTTAAACAAAGAAGATGGGATGCCCTTCTGAGGGGATGTAAAATGAAGGTTTTCTTTATTGGAGAAATGAGTTTAAGAGCAGAAAATGAATCAAGAGAGGCACACGTACATATCAGTGCACACACTCACACACATGTGCATACACAATTCCCAACAGTGTATACATGAATATCAATGCATGTATTCTACAGCTTTTTAGGGCTGCAGTGGGTGGAGCCCTGCAGACTTCTTGCTTTCAAAAAAGGACTCTGCATTCCTGAAATTCCTTGCAACCGAACGACATGTTGGAATTGCACCACAGTCACCTCGTGTCTGCGGAGTACTCCACTTGCACTGTACTATTTCTTACTAAAAAAACATTGGGAGCATTCTGATCACAACACTGGAGGATTGGGCACCCCCAGTGTCACTGCTATGTCTGTGGGGGTGGGGTGGTGGGGTCAGGTGGAGGGATATCTATAATTTAAAAGACAAAAGAAATTGGTGGTCACAGCACACTCCGCCATCTCCAAGACAGCTACTGCAGTCTGCTGCACATGCACGACCACTAACACATGTGCAGTTGACTGCGATGGCCATCTTGGTCATGGCACAGTGTGCCATGACCATCAATCTTTTTTGTCTTTTAAATTATCAGTTTCAGTGTCCACCATCCCACAACCCCTCCGAGACATAAGAGTGACACTGGGGGGTGCCCAATCCCCCAGTGTCATGATCCAGAGCCCCAGGTTTTTTCTTTTCTTTTTTTTAATCCTGTAAAAAGAAAAACATCCATTGATGTCTTTTAAGGCTGATTTTGTCCCCCCCAACCCGATCCTCCCACTCAGCATCCATCACCCCGCCACCCCCCAAGCTCTTACTTACCCATCGGGGGTCCAATGTTGTAATCCTCTCTGGATTGCAGACATGTCTTCACTCTTCAATGCTGGACCACAAACTGAGGAACTCAGGTATGCGATTCAATGTATTTCAATAGGGTTTTGTACTTAGTCACATAACTTGGCCATTTTTCAATATTTTTGCACAAAATCTTCAACATACTTTTTTGGGGATACCATGAACAATGCAAGTGCTGTTAGTTAAATCTGTCCTGAAAGGTGATTTTGCAGTTGCTGCATGAAATCATTTTATGGGGTAGGAGTTGAACATTTTCTCTAACATTGTTCATGAGCTGGCGTCATAAGAAGGCTATGTTCCACATTTGGTGTACAAAAATTTAAAAAACAACAAAGTTATGAGCCTATGTTGAATTTTGAAAATGCAGGCTTGTAACTTTTTTAATTTTCAATAGTTCTACACCTAAAACACCTCATGAATGTGATAGCTGTCATTTTTCAAATCCTGGCCAAAATGTTTTGTTTTTTTACATCCTGAAAGGTGATTTGGCTAATCATGGCTAATCAAATGACTTGGCTAATCATGAGATTAGAGCAGTGCAGAAGGACTTTGTAGAATTGGGGAGGGGCCTAAGACAAGTAGCACACACAATATCCTTCTCTGAGGTGCTGCCTGTCAATGGCATGAGTGAGGCGAGGGTACTTTGCACCATGCAGTTTAATGAATGATTGAAAAAATGGTGTGGAGCACAGGGTTTGGCTTCATTGGGGACTGGGGTTTCACCTGGAGGACACCAGCCTATACTAGCAGGATGGTCTGCATCTGTCCAGGAAGGGAACAAGTCTTTTGAGCAATCGGTTTAAATGCTTCATTGGCAAGCTTTTAAACTAGTCAAGGGGGGAGGCACTGATAAGCAGCAGGAAAATCCCAGCCTCTCCCTACAAAACAGGGTACTAAATGAGAAAAAGACCGAGGTAGACAGGTCAGTGGGGGATGCTGCAAAAGAAGGTAAAGCCATCAAAAAATGGAGAGCAATGAGTACCAATGTCCGTAGTCTGAGTAACAAGCTTCCTGAAATAGTGGCCTTGATGGAGGAGGAACATCTGGATATCGTGGCAGTCACAGAAACATGGTACACACAAAACCATGACTGGGACATAAACATACCAGGATACACTATCTACAGGAGGGACAGGGAGGGTAAAAGAGGAGGAGGTAGCTCTTTACATAGGGAAGGAATCAAAGCAACAGAACAAAAGGAAAGCAGGGAGAGAAGAAGCACATGGGTAAATTTGGAGACTAGCAATGGCACACAATCCGCACAGGGGTTGTATACAGACCTTCTCCAGGGAGGAAATGGACAAGGAAATGATAGAAAGAATGCTTAGAATGGCAGAAAAGGGAGATATTGCTGATGGGTGATCTGAATATGCCAGATGTTAACTGGAGTGCAGTTGCAGCAGCCACTCAAAGAGTGGGTTATTCTAGATGCCCTACAGGCATGCCTTAGACAACTAGTATTGAAGCCCACTTGAGGAGAGCAATCTTAGATCTGGTTCTCTCAAATGGAGATGAAGAGAGGATCACAGATGAGAAGTGGGTAGCCATCTGGGAACTAGCGACCATCGAACAGTATGGTTCACAATAAACACAGCAATAGAGTCAAACCATACAAAGGCAAAAGTACTGGACTTTAGGAGGGCTGACTTTGCCAAAATGGGTGAGTGCCTAAGGAATGCACTAGCAAATGGGCAGGAAGGAGGGGTGGAAGAACAATGGGGAATAATAAAAACTGCCATCACAGAGGTAACAAGCCTTTGTGTGAAGCAAATAAACAAAACAAAACAATGTAAGAAACCACTATGGTTCTTAAAGGAAGTGGCAGTGAAGGTTCAAGAGAAAAAGAAAGCATTCAGGAAGTACAAGGAATCACAGAAGGAGCAGGACAGAGAACTGTATCAGTTAAAGCAAAAGGAAGCTGGGAAGGCAGTCAGAACAGCAAAGGCCCAAACCGAGGAAAAGATAGCCAACTCAGTTAAGAAGGGGGATAAAACCTTTTATAGGTACATCAGGGAGCGAAGGAAGACCAAGGGAGGGTTAGTGAGGCTTAATAAAGAGGAGGGAGGGTGGGCAGAGGGTGACTGTGAAAAAGCAGAGATACTAAACAAATATTTTTACTCAGTATTTACAAAGCAAGTGGGGGAGGTACCTAAAACAACCAGTAGAAACACTCTGGATACAGAAGTTGATACCAGCCCATTTACAGAAGAAAGGGTTCTAAAAGAACTCTTAAAACTGAAGGTGGACAAAGCAATGGGGCCTGATGGGATTCATCCCAGAATTCTAAAAGAACTAAGGGTAGAACTAGTAACACCACTGACTACCCTCTTTAACAAATCATGGAAGAATGGGGTAATACCCGAGGACTGCAGAAGGGCAGATGTGATTCCCCTTCACAAAAGTGGGAGCAAGGCAGAAGCAGAAAACTACAGACCTGTTAGTTTAACCTCAGTGGTAGGGAAAATGATGGAATCACTTCTGAAGGAAAGAACTGTTGAGTATCTAGAGGCCAGAGGGCTCAGGACCCAAGGCAGCATGGATTCACAGCGGAAGGTCATGCCAGACAAATCTGATAGATTTCTTTGACTGGGTGACCAAAGTAGTAGATCAGGGAGGGCTGTGGACATGGCCTACCTAGACTTTAGCAAGGCATTTGACACAGTCCACACAAAAGATTAATATACAAGTTAGCCAGCCTGGGAGTGGGTCCCAAGATGACAGCCTGGGTAAAAGAATTGGCTGGAGAATAGGACACAGAGGTAATAGTAAATGGAGTCCACTCTGAAGAAAGGGGCTTACTAGTGGGAGTACATGGGAGTTCAGTATTAGGACGGTCTCTTCAATGTCTTTATAGCTGACATTGCAGAGGGACTGGAAGGAAAAGTATGTCTCTTTGCAGATGACACAAAGATCTGCAACAGAGTTGATGCACAAGGTGGGTGGAAAGGATGAGAAGGGACTCGGCAAGGTTAGAGGAATGGTCAAATGTATGGCAGCTTAGATTCAATGCTAAGAAGTGCAAGGTAATGCACCTGGGAAACAAAAACCCAGGGGAAGAGTACACAATGGGGGGTGAGATACTAACAACAACAAAAATGGAAAGGGACCTGGGGGTAGTCATATCAGATGACCTAAAGGTGGGCAAGCAATGTGAGAGGGCAGCAAGGAGGGCTGGGGGGATACTGGGATGCATAGGGAGAGGCATCACCAGTAGAAAACAGGAAGTTATTATCCCTCTGTACAGACAGTTGGTGAGACCCCATCTGGAGTACTGCGTGCAGTTCTGGAGCCCCAATCTCCATAAAGACATAGACAGGATGGAGGCTTTCAGAGGAGGGCAACTAAAATGGTGCAGGGTCTGCGGAAGACATATGAAGAGGCCCAAGGAGCTGAATATGTATAGCCTCGAGGAAAGGAGGGAGAGGGGACATGATAGAAACTTTCAAGTACCTCAAGAGAGATCAACAAAGTCAAGAGGTAGCATCTTTCAAAAAGAGGTGTGCAAGAACAAGGGGACACAATTTGAAGATAGAAGGGGGCAGCTCAGAGTGTAATTTAAGGAAGTATTTTTCACAGAGAGAGAGGGTTGTGGATGCATGGAGCGGCTTCCGGAGGAGGTTGGTGGAGTCAAAAACAGTGGTGGAATTCAAGCATGCATGGGACAGTCATAAGGCAATTCTAGGGGGTGGGGTAGGAAGAAGTAGGCTGCTGGTTAACTAGGATCTGCAGCTTATCCATTAGGTAGGGAAATGGGCAGACTGGGTGGGCCAAGCAGTCCTTATCTGCCATCAAAATCTATGTTTCTATGTTTCTATTTCACGGTCCCTGTGTGAAAACACCTTTCGGGCAGGATTTGAACATTTTCTTTCCCATGTTCATGAGGTGGGGTCGTGAGAAGGCTATGTTGAAAAGCTGGTGTATAAATATTGAAAAAAAAAAAAAAAACTGTGAGTATATGTTGAATTTTGTGAATGCAGGCTCATAACTTTGGTAATTTTCAATATTTTTTCACTAGGTACTAACATAGCCATTTCTTCTAGAACACAGCAGATGCAACAGCTGTCATTTTCAAATCCCAGTCACACTTGTTTTACATCCCAAGAGGTAATTTTGTGGTCTCTGCACAAAATCACCTTTTGGACAGGAGTTAAAAATTTTCTCTGACCTTATTCATGAGGCGGGGGCATATGAAGGCTATGCTTGGAATCTGGCATAAAAATATTTATAAAAAACAAAGTTATGAGGCTAGGTTGGATTTTGCAAATGCATACTCTTAACTTTGGTAATATTCAATATTGTACCCCAGATTTCCAACATAGCCATTTCTTTTCAGCACCTTATGAATGTGACAGCAGTAATTTTTCAACTCCTGTCCAAAATGTGTTTCTACGTCCTGAAAGTTGATTTCGCAGTCCCTGCGCTAAATCACCTTTAGGCCAGGAGTTGAACATTTTCTCTGTCCTGCCCTTCTTCACGAGGTAGGGTCATAACAAGGCTATGTTGAAAATCTGGTGTAAAAATAATAAAATACCAATTTTCAATATTTTAACCCCAAATTCCTTTGCTACAGCCCTATCAGCTCTGGCCAGAGTTTGTTTACAGAAGTTGTTCATTTTATCTGTTGTCACAAAAATTAGAATCTCATGATTTCCAAAGTTTTGTTGTTTTAATATATATAGCCAGGGCAGCTGGATGAACCTTCATGGCCCTGACTTTTCCATGGACCCAAAACTGCCAAAAGCTCCAGGCTATGGTCTAAATGTTGCTGGGTTTTTTTTACCTCACATGGTTTTATTTATATGTTTTCTTTAGCCATTGGCCGTGTGTCTTACTATGCAGCTGAGGCATGGATGAATTCTGCAGACACTCATCCCCTGTCATGGCTTCTTGCTAATGTAGCTTTCAAAAACATCTGACTGCCCCCAACTGGACTCACATTGGCTGCCTTTGTGACATCACAATTATCACAAGGCAAAGACCCATGATGTCATAAACAAGAGCTCTATAAAATCAGGTAGGGACAGTCAAATGTTTTTTTACATGAACTGCATGGGCATGCTTCTAACAATGTATTAGAAACCCTGGAAAAGAAAACAGAAAGTTAAAAAATGTATTCTCTAGTAGTTTGTAATGGCTTTGGAACTGATCAGCCAGGAGGCAGTCAGTCATGTAGTAGTAGGATCCACCTACCCTCACCCACATCAGGAGGCATCCAAATAAATGTCAGTCCTTGCCTCCTCAACAGTCTGAGCTCAGGACACAATTCCAGATCATCTGGGTGGTCAGTGGTCCTGATCACCATCAGGCCATCACATGACCTGGTCAAGGGTGATGTTTACAGAAAAGGTCCATAAAGGGGAACAGACAGCATAAAGACCCCTAGACCCAGGAGTGGGGATAGCCTCTGATTTGTACTTTGTGTGCAAAACAAATTGTTTTACTTACTGTATGTTGGGATACAACAGATTGTATCCAGTTGATCCTGCCAGCTCCTCACCTAGCATTTGACCAAACCAAGCATCCCAGAATCCCCTATAGCTGATGTCTAAGCAGTGCTGCAGCCACAGGAGATTCAGTAGTCTACAGTTCATGTTAGAGCTTATAAAAGCTCTGATCACCTGTAGCTGATCCCTCTGCCCCCATCGAGGCTAAGTACAATTGCAAACAGCCATGAATCCAGTAAAACCCCCTCAACAATACTTGGGTCTCCACATTCAAAACTTCTGCTGACTCCCTTTTAAATTGCATTTGACTTACCCTTTCTGGTGGGATCAGTCAGCTGGAAGTAGAGCTGATCAGAACGTTCTTGACCAGAGGGTGGGAGGTGAGGCCTGAGTCCAGCAACTGGTGGTAGAGAACATGGTGGCATAATTTGCCTGAGTGCCACTACTGTTTTCACCCACCTTTCATCCCCCACTGGGATGCAGCTTGAGATGGGAGACCTTCCATGCCAGTCTGAAGCTGTCTTGGGCAAGGTCCACCCACCACACTTTGACTGACATTTACCAACACAAAACTGGACATATGCTTCCTCCACAACATATCTTAACATCATGCATTATGCCAGCAGCAGGATTTCTCCCTGTATTTGCTCAATCCAGTCTGATCTCCAGAGCAGAGATGCCACTGAGATCCACCAAAGGCATATTTGTAGAGTGGCAGTGATGGATGGTAACCAAAGTGACATATGTTTCTACAAAAAAGGTGGGATGGGGTGAATTGTATGAAAGACACCTGTTACTAATGAGAGGGCATTTGAGACTTCAAGCAGATAGAGTGATCTCATTGGTATTTCAGTGGTATGTCAAATACATTATTAAAATTAATATTTGTTACTTCCAGGTCATATGTCATGATACGATCCTCAAACCTCAGCTCAGTGATTACCTGCCCTAGCAGGCTGCCTTGTAGGACAGAGTAGCTTGAGTATCAATAACTGATATATGAGAAACTCACCTTAAAGACAATTAATGGCCCATGGGTTGCACATCATAGAAACACATAAGCATAGAAGGTGACAGCAGATAAGGACCGTGTGGCCCACCTAGTCTTCCCCTTTCCCTACCTAATGCAATACCACAGACCCTAGTTGATCTATGGCTTACCCTCTCTTCCCTATTACGAGAGTACTCTTATGTCTATACCATGCATTCTTGAATTCCCCTATCATTTTTGCCTCACCATCTCTGCAGAGAGGCTGTTCCAAGCATCCACTACTCTTTCAGTGAAAAAGTACTTCCTCACATTGCCCCTGAGCCTACTCCCCTCTAGCCTCATATCATGTTCCATTGTTCTTGTACATCTTCTTTTCAGGAAGATGCTACCCACCTGCACCTTGTTTATGCCCCTGAGGTACTTGAATGTCTCTATCTTATGCCCCTCTCTCTCTCCCTTCCCCTCCAGGGAATACATATTGAAGTCCTCTAGTCTTTCCTCATATGATTTTTGGTGCAGTCCTTGCACCATTTTTGTTGCCCCTCTCTGGACTGCCTCTGTTTTGTCTATGTCCTTCTGAAGGTGTGGCCTCCAGAACTGGACACAGTACTCCAGAAGAGGTCTCACTAGTGATCTGTATAGTGGCATAACCACCTCCTTTTTATGGCTGCAGTGGGTGTGGCCCTGCAAACATCTTACTATGACAGTAGAGAAAGGGAGCTCTCCAGATACCCAACAGGCAGATAAAATTAGAGGTTTTGTAGAATCACTGCACTAATTGAAGCAAGCGGTCTGCTGTGTTCATTTAAACTGAGCAGTCTTGAAAGCATTGAGTAGAATTCTCTTTCAAGAAAGTTTCACAGCTCATAAACATGTCAACATCATCAGCCTTTCAGCTGTAGTTAAGATTGAGATCTCACTCTCTCTTTCTAATGTTTTCCTATTGCCTGTTTTGCACTGAGTTGCACAAAATAGGTAATTTCATTGCAGGCCTTCTCAAAAAAAAAAAAAACACTTTCATTCTATACATAAATGCCACAGTTTTAGAGAAATAATTAGTTGGGAAGCACAGCACTACAGGTAAGATGTAGCAGTGTTAAGGTCAAAAGCCACAAAAGGAATGCTATGCTATACATTGGGGAGTGGAGAAAAACTAAGGGCCATCTCAGCAGATTGAGATCAGAAGGAGGGTGGGTGGAAGAGGCGAGGGACCAGGCAGAGGTATTTAATGAGTACTTTGCCTCTGTGTTCACTAGGGAGGGGGATGGGATATCTACAAAGCAAGGCACAAAGGGGATAGAAGCGTCAGTAAGTGGGATCAGGGGAGCAACAGAAATGGAGCAAGAGTGAGGGAGAGGTACTCCAGGGGTGTCACATCTGGGTAAGGATAAAAAGGCCAGTAAGGTGGAGGGGATGGATGATGCTATCTCTGCCAAAAGGGTGTGGTTAGCCCTCAAGGTCCTAAAGAAAGACAAATCTCCTGGGCCAGATGGCATTCATCCTAGAGTACTATGGGAATTGGCGGACATACTGGCTGCACCCCTGGCGGAGCTTTTCAGCAGGTCACTTGAGACAGGGAGGGTACCTAGGGATTGGTGAGAGGCACATGCGGTACCAATCCATAAAGGGGTCGAGGAAGTACCAGGTAACTATAGACCCATCAGTTTGACCTCGTGGTGGAAAATTAATGGAGAGTATACTAAAGGAATGATTGGGGTGTACTTGGAGGGGTGGAGGTCTGGATAGTCGGCAACATGGGTTTGTACCAGGTAGATCATGTCAAACCAACCTTGTGGAGTTCTATGAATGGGTAACATCAGAACTGGACAGGGGTAAGCCTGTAGATGTATTATTCTTGGACTTCAGCAAGGCGTTTGACTCTGTCCCCCACAATGGTCTGGTGGAGAAACTGATGGGGTTAGGAGTAGGCCCTTTGATGGTCAGATGGATTGAAAACTGGCTAGCTGGACGCACTCAGAGAGTAGTGGTCTGTGGGGAGCTCTCGAACCCTAGAGAGGTTGGTAGTGGGGCACCACAGGGCTCGGTCCTGGGTCCGATCTTGTTTAATGCATACATATCGAACATCAGGGAGGGTATAGGGTGTGAAATGAGTATCTTCGTGGATGACTCCAAGATAGGAGCAGTAGTTGAGGGAGAAGAGGGGAGGTTGGCCCTGCAAGGGGGACCTGAACACCCTGGAAAGCTGGGCTCACACATGGAAATTAAATTTCAATATCACCAAGTGCAAGGTGTTGCATCTTGGTCAGGGAAACCCTAAACACAGGTACACCCTGGGAGGGGAGGCACTGGAGGCCTCAATAGGGGAAAAAGACCTAGGGGTTATGGTGGATGCATGTATGAATAACTCTGAGCAGTGCAGAAGAGCAGCTAGCAAGGCAAACAGGATGTTGGGATGCATCGTAAGGGGGATTACCTCTAGGAGCAAGGAAGTGATTCTGCCACTGTACAATGGACTGGTTAGACCACACTTGAGTACTGTGTACAGTACTGGAGACCACACTTGAAGAGGACATACAGCTCCTGGAGGGTACAGAGGAGGGCAACAAAGATGATATGAGGGCTAGGGATTTGGCGTATGAGGACAGACTTGAGGAGCTCTGCCTGTTTTCATTGGAGGAGAG
Organism: Neoceratodus forsteri; assembly: GCA_016271365.2. NCBI lineage: Eukaryota > Metazoa > Chordata > Ceratodontiformes > Ceratodontidae > Neoceratodus > Neoceratodus forsteri. The sequence goes on from JADMNL010000025.1 coordinate 332,986,691, forward strand.
GAGAGGCAGAGGGACATGATTGAGGTCTTCAAGTACCTCAAGGGAATAAATAGGGTAAACATGGAGGGATCTTCAGACTAAAGCAGGGAGGTATCACCAGAGGGCATGGTTTGAAGTTGGAAGGTGAAAGGGTGAGGGGAAAAGGAGGAGGTTTTCACTGAGAGGTGGTGGACCCTTGGAATGCACTGCCTGGTGAGCTGGTTCAGAGATCCACAGTGGAGGGCTTCAAGAGAGGTGGGACAGACACAGAAAGTGGATGTATCAGATGATGGCCTGTCCGGGGGTGGGGATGGATGATAGGGTTTCTGGAGCACAAGGGATGGGAGGTCTCGGCACCCAACTAATGATCTAGGTTCGAGCAGACTCAATAGACCGTAAGGCCTAATCTGCTGGCAAGTAGTATGTTAGTATGTTAGTATATAGAAGGTCATACAACATCCAGTGTTGAAGTCTTACTGAAGACTAGAGAAACTGAAAGACACGGTGCAATTGCATTTTCAATGCTGGTACTGTGTAAACATGTTTCTGTCTGTAACTATCTGCTCATTTGTCAGTATTATTTGTGAATATTCAAGTTTGCACTATTTAAACATGTTCTGTCTATAACTTTGTGTTGCACTGAAAACTTAAAATCTGGTCTATATGGTTTTCTCTCTCCCATTAATGCCATCTAACTGCAACTCTGCTATGTATTTCTTTCATACTGCCATCAAGACACAGTCTACACAAAACGTATCCTGCACATCTTTGCATTGAATCCCAGCTGCCATTCTTCAGACCATTTCTCCAGTTTTTTAAGGTCTTCCCTCATTCTTTCAACCCCTCTTGCATGTCCACTCTATTGCATACCCCTGTATCATCTGCGAAGAGGCATACTTTCCCATCCAGTCCCTCTGCAATGTCCCCATTAAAGTCCAGATAGGCCACATCCACCACACCTCCCTGGTCCTCTACCTTATTTACCCAGTCATGCCATAGATTAATAAAAAGAGTTCATAGGTGCCGGGTTGTATGGGCCTGCGGGGCATTGGCCCCAGCAATATTTATTTGCCTGTGCTGAGCCCCAGCAATATTTTGTCTGCCACGTGCTGCCTTTTTTTTTTGGTTTCCCAATGTGTGCGTGGTGTGCAGTGCACCCTCTGCCGCAGTGCTGTGACTGCCCCCAACCACTTCTTAATTGGCTTTTGTGGGCACGCTGCTCAATGCTGGCATTATTTATAATTGGCGCTTTTTTTTTTGCCTGCTTGGAGTTGATTTGGCACCCTCCCCCCAGCCTAAATCACTGTGACTGGTGGTTATCTGGTAGGCATTTTTCAACTTGCCAGATTGTGATTGGCCGGGGGCAGGGCTTTTTAGGTGCGATACGCCATACGCGTGCATCTGGGCTGGGCGATTCATTCTGTGAGTGAGGAGGAGGGAATGAGGGTGAGGAGCTCAGGCAAAGGCAATGTTTGCTTTCCAAGTGTGGTGGTCGGGACTCAGGCAGACGGCTGCAGTAGGCCGGGTCCGAGAGGTATCGGGGGGGAGAGAGTCTGCCGGTACAGGGATTGAGTCAGCCAGTCAGGAGTTCTCCAGGATGGTCTGAGTGACAGAACACACCACATTGTGGCAGTAGGTCCACCCACCAGGCAACACTGGCAAGTTGCAAAAGGCAATATAGGAAGCAGTATAGTGCAGTGGTTTAAGACTCTGAGCTGCAAATCTGGAGACCTGGGTTTGAATCTCACAGCCCCCACTTTCATACTGTGTGACCCTGAGCAAGTCATTTAACTTCGCTGTGCTCCCAGGTTGCACCTATAAACAAGCTTTCAGCTTAGTGTGTCTCACCTAGTTAAACAAATGGGGGTGAAAAAAGGAAGGCCAGGCAGCAGGCTGAGAGAGCAAAGCAGGTGCAGCAGACTAGTGCTGCATCAGCTGTGCTGTAGCCGGAAAAGAGAGGTCAGGTTCGGGACTGGGAGTCGAGTGAGTGCTGTGGGTGGGTTGTGAGACTACTTGTCTCCTCGAGCACGCCAGGTTGGGCAAGGGTTAGGGTCAATCTCGAGCCTGGTTTAGGCAGGACAGGCCCCAAAAGTAGGCCAGTGACAGCCAGTCACGGGGCACGGGTGGTGCTATGTGGTGCTGGGGTTGCCTGTTGAGGCTGAGGAGGCCAGGATCGATCTGGGTCCTTCATTCCTGGTGGCCGGCAGCACTCGGCACTAGCAGAGCATCCATACAGTAGCAACGGGTCAATTTGGAGCCTCTTGGAGGAGTGAGGTGAGCAGAAGGATGGAGGTCAGAGGAGACTAGTGCCCACATCATCCCCACAGAGATAGGCAGCTGCCACAGGCTAGCCTAGGAGGATAACAGTCATTCATTGTGTAATCATTTATCTTTATCTTTGCAATTGCATTTGATTACATTAAGCCAGGAGGAACTGCTGTGTTATGTCTGCTCATATTGCAGGGTCCACAGCTTGGGCCAATGTCCCTGCTCTCCCTCCCCACTTCTCCCACCCTCCCTACCCATGATCCTTACCTTCCCCTATGCCTATCCCAGCCTCTCTTAAAGCTGCCCACTGTCTTCAATTAGATGACCTCTTCCAGCAGCACATTCCACATGTCCACCACCCTCTCTGTGAAGAAGTGCTTCCTGACCTCCCTCTTAAACCTCCCACCCTAGAGCTTAAGACTGTGTCCCCCCCGTGTTATGGTTGCCACTCAGCTTAAAGAGACTCTTCCTTATCAACCTTATTTATCCCTTCCAAGTACTTGAAGGTCTCAATCATGTCCCCTCTCTCTCCTGTCTTTCAAGGAGTACATGTTCAGTGCTCTCAACCTCTCCTCATATGCCTTACCCTGATGACCGGCTATCATCTTTGTGGCTCTCCTCTGGATCTTCTCCAGCAGGTTAATGTCCTTTTTGAGGTGTGGGCACCAGTACTGAATTCCATACTCTAGACGCAGCCTTACCAGTGACCTGTACAAGGGCAGTACAACCTCCTCTCTCCTACTACTGATCCCCCTAGATATGCATCCCAGCATCTTGTTTGCCTTTGCTGCTGCTTTCTTGCACTGCATGGAGTGCTTCAGGTCACTAGCGATCATCACTCCCAGGTCCTTCTTCTCCTCCTCTGATACAGATACTCAGACTCCACCCAGGTAGTACTCTGTCCTGGGATTCTTGGTTCCAATATGCATAACTTTGCATTTCTTGACATTGAAGCCAAGCTGCCAGATCCTGGACCACCTCCCCAGTCTTTCCAGATCTTCCTGTAGGTCCTGTATCCCTTCATCTGTGTCCACTCTCTCACATAGCTTGGTGTCATCCATGAATAGGCACATTTTGCCCTTAATGCCATCCCCAGTGTCATTGATGAAGACATTGAACAACATCAGCCCCAGCACCAAGCCCTGTGGGACCCCGCTTGTTACCACTCTGGTGCCAGATAACTCTCCCCCCACAACCGCCCTCTGGGTTCTGTCCCTCTGCCAGTTTTCTATCCATCTGGCCATCTTTTTCCCCAACCCCAACATCCACCAACTTCCTGATCAACCTTTTGTGGGGCACAGAGTCAAAGGCCTTGCTGAAATCAAGATAGAGGATGTCTACCTCTTGGCCCATGTCTACTGTCTCAGTGACACAGTCAAAGAAATCAATCAGATTTGTTTGACATGATCTCCCCCCATGAACCCATGTGGTCACTCATCCTGGATACCATGCTCCTCTAGATATTTCACCAACCTTTCCTTTAGTGTGATCTCCATGAACTTGCCCACAATGAAGGTCAGACTGACTGGTCTGTAATTCCCTGGGTCATCCTTGGGACCGCCTTTGTGGAGGGGCACTACATGTGCTGTTCTCCAATTCTGCAGAACCACGCCTGACTCTAGTGAACTGTTAAATAGGCCTGCCAGTGGCCCTGCCAGCTCCTCAGCCAGTTCCTATAGTACCCTTGGATGTACTCTGTTCAGGCCTGGGGATTTGTCCACCTTCAATGCCAGCAGCCCCTCCCTCACTCTATCCTCCTCTATCACTACATCTGTGTTCCCCTCCACCCCACTCCTCTTTTCCTTCCTGAAGGCACTGGCCATCCTTCTCCCTTGCGAAGATGGAACAGAAGTATTCATTTAGTATTTCTGCTTTTCCCCATTATCCTCCACCCACTCCACCCCATTCTTAAGCCCAACAATCCCTTCCTCCTTGTCCCTTTTCTCACTTATATAATGAAAGAAAGCCTTCTCCCCTTCTTAATTCCTTCAGTTTTCTGCAAGTCCTTCTGTGCCTTTACTCACCGGACTTCCTTACTTGCCTCACTAGCCAACCTTAGGTTAGTTTTCCCTATCCACTTCTCTTTTGGTCTTCCTGAATTTTCTATAGGCCAACCTCTTTTTCCTTACTGCCTTAGCAAACCCAGACTTGAACCAGCTGGGCACTTTGGCCCTCGTGTTCTTCCCCCTGAGCCTAACGCACTCATCTGTGGTGACCAGTATTCCTTCCTTAATGATGGACCACCTTTGGTTCACCCTCATATCTGCTATGATGCCCGCCAGATGGCTCCTTAGCACTTTACCCATTTTCCTGAAGTCCGCCCTCCTGAAATCCAAGATTTTGATCTTAGTCAGGATGCTTTCCCTGCCATATCCAACTGGAACCACACTGTGCAATGGTCACTTCCACCCAGTGGCTCCCTGACCATTATTTCCTGTAACTGCTCCCCATTTGTGAGCACCAGATCAAGAACTGCCTCAGTTCTTGTTGGTTCAGTGACATGCTGAGTCAGGAACCCACTCTGCAGTCCTTCTTGGATCAGTTTCAGCCTTATGCATGTCATTGCTGATTTAAATGAGGTGTCTAGTGGCAACCCCCTCCTTACCCTCCGATGTCCCTTGGAGCCTGAAAAGAAGAAAACAGCCCATCAATGTTGTTTTTTTTAATCTGTAAAAATGTGTGTAGACAGTGCACTGCTATGTTACACTGGAATATATATCCATATATGTGTATATGTATTGATCAGTGTGTGTGTGTGTGTGTGTGTGTGTGTGCATCACAACAATTAGAAAGTGCCTTTTGATTATTCAGTGGTTAGTGCAAAAATTGCTAGTTTACATATTTTTCACTTCGCACAATACCATTATGTTGCAGCCATATTGGCTCTTTCTAGACTTTGTTTCTGCCGGTGATACCTCTCCCTCTACACTCTAGCATCCCACTGTCTCTCCCTACAACCTTCTCACATTGCTTGGTTACCTTTAAGTCATTAGATATGATTACCCCCAGGTCCCTTTCTTGATTGGTGGCCATCAGAACCTCCCCCCACCATGTTCTCCTCCCTTGGATTTCTGTGTCCCAAATGCATGATTTTGCTCTTCTGTGCATTGAATCTTAGCTGCCACACTCTTGACCACTCCTCAATCATGTTTAGGTCCTTTCTCATGTTTTCCACCCCCTGGAGTGTCATAGAAACATAGAAATTGATGGCAAATAAGGACCGCTAGGCCCATCTAGTCTGCTCGTAGGACCCTGTTGCAGATCTTAGTGTCATCTGCAAGGAGGCATACCTTCCCCTCTAGCCCCTCTGCAATGTTGCTTATGAAGACATTAAAGAGGACTAGCCCCAGTATGGATCACTGTGGTACCTCAGTGGTCACCCCCCTCTCCTCAAACTGATTGTCATTTACCACCACCCTCTGTGTCCTGTCACTAAACCTGTTTCTGACCCAGTTTACCACCTTGGGGCCCACTCCCATGCTGCCCAACGTATTTACCAACCTCCTATGTGGGACGGTGTCAAAGGCCTTGCTGAACTCTAGGTAGGCCACATCCACTGCACCTCCCTGATCTACTCCCCTGGTTACCCAGTCAAATAAATCTATCAGCTTTGTTTGACAAGACCCTCCCACTGTGAATCTATGCTGCCTTAGATCCTGTGCTCCACTGGATTCAAGAAATATCACGATCCTTTCCTTTAGCAGTGACTCCATTAATTTCCTCACCACTGAGGTCGGGCTGACTGGCCTGTAGTTGTCAGCTTCCTCCCTGTTCCTACTTTTGTGGAGAGGGACTACATTCTCCCGCCTCCAATCCTCTGGAACCATCCCTGTCTCTATCAATTGTTGAACAGGGCTGTTAGTGGTGCTGCCAGCACCTTTCTAAGTTCTTTTTTGGTTTTTTTGTGGAGCTGGCAGGTGACTCCAGCCCTCCCCCCCCATGCAGGGCTTGTTTTCTGTTCCTGAATGGTTTCCCATCACCAGGATCATCACTGGAACCTTCATGAAGCCTGCCTGCTCAGAGTTTTCTCCCTTGAACTGTGCCATGGTCATGCGTGTGCATGTGGAGGGATGTGCATGCCACAACCCATAGTGCCCTCCCTACTCTTGCCCCTCTCCACCTGCACTAACCTCAGGCCTCCACCTGAGGGTAGCCATATGGTGGGAGCAACCAGGACACACCCTTGGAGAGGAGAGCTGGCCTTGTGGCAGCTCAGTCCAACTTCTGCCCCCCCAGCTGACCCCCGACAACCTATGCTCATTCCTGAATCTAGGTCACTGGCATAGTGTGAGGTGTGATGTCCGGTGATTTAATCCTCAGTGCCACCTGGCCAGCCCTCTAAGTTCTTTTAATATTCTGGGATGTATCCCATCTAGCCCCATAGACTTTTCCCCTTTCAGATTCTCAAGTGCCTTTAGGACTCATTCCTCCATAAACGGGCTGATGTCCACCTCTCTCCCATTGGTTGCCCAATAGTGGTCCTTCTCCTTCCCCTTCTTTTGTAAATACTGAACAAAAATATTTGTTCAGGATTGCTGCTTTTTCTAGGTCCTCCATTGCACACTCCCCTCCCTCCCTTTTTAACCTCACAATCCCACCACCTGGTCTTTTTTCTTTCACTAATGTATCTAAAAAAGGTATTGTCTCCTTTCTTAATTGCCTAGGCTATTTTTTCCTCTGTTTGTGCCTTTGCACTCCTTACTGCTTTTCCTGCCTCCCTCTGCATTTCCAGATTCCCTGTTTCCCCCAGTTTTCCTTGTACTTGCTAAAAGCTAACTATTTCTCTCTTGCCTTCCTAGCCACATCCAATGAGACAAACTCTGGCCAGAGCTGATAGGGCTGCAGGAGAGAAAACTAGTTTAAAAATATTGAAAATTATTTTTTTATATATTTTTACACCAAATTTTCAACACAGCCTTGTGATGACCCTGCCTCATAAAGAAGGACAGAAAAATTGTTCAACTCCTGGCCTAAAGGTGATGTCATGCAGAGACTGCAAAATCAACTTTTGGTCTGCAAACACATATTTTGGGCAGGAGTTGAAAAATGACAGCTGGCACATTCATGAGTTGTGGTACTAAAATGGCTATGTTGAAAATTTGTGGTAAAAATATTAAAAGTGACCAAAGTTATGAGCCTGCATTTGCAAAATTCAACATAGCCTCATAACTTAATAGGTGAACATATTAGAATCATAGAACACAAGAATGTGTAAAGTATGCCACCCTATATTAAATTTATTGGCCAGGGAATGCATTGCTAGTCTTTTTTTGGCATTGAAAAGGTTTCACTTGGTCCACATAGAGGAAACTTGGATACAACTTTACTTAATCAAGCCCTAAATAACATGATAGCAAGGCAGAAAGAGGGTTAGGGTGCACTCGGATGGAAGTTGAGGAAAAGGTCAAGAAAATTTATTGTGATACTGTACTCTATAAAGACCCTGCCGAAAGAATGCAACACATAGGTCAAGCATAGAAACATCAGCTTGGCATAGATGCTGAATTCGTTGGTGCAGTCTTATACTGTAGCAAGATAAATTGTGTTGCTATTCATTTTTGAGTGGAGGATTGTGAAAACTGTCGGATGGTTGTCAGTTCCATTAACCAGTGTGGTCCCACAGGGTTCGGTGCTGTGGCCAGTGTTATTCCATGTCAATGACATTGGGGATGGCATTAAGGGCAAAATGTGCCTATTCATGGATGACACCAAGCTCTGTGGGAGAGTGGACACAGCTGAAGTGAAACAGGACCTACAGGAAGATCTGAAAAAGCTGGGATAGGCATGGGGGAAGGTGAGGGTCATGGATAGGGAGGATGGGAGGAGTGGGGAGGGAGGGAAGTAGCTCAAGCTGTGGACCCTGCAATATGAGCAGATTTGATAGACCAAATGGCCTTCTTCTGCTGGCTTCTTCAAATGTTCGTATGTAATTCCAACCCACCTTTTTTTCTTCCTTGATGATTAAGCTGGTGCTTTAAGAAAATGGTCTCTTTAGACCATTATGAGCCATCATATTTTCAATAATCCCAACATTTTACACCCTGTGGTCACTGTCCCACATAAGAAAACTGACCTTCTCACTCCTCTCTGAGTGCAGACCAAGCCCCCTTTGTGTTGACGAATCCCCCCGTCTGCCACTTGCTTAGCAGCAGTGAATTCATGTAGCATTTTTTAATTCTGCATATCTACGTAATCACATAAAATGCCTACTGACATCCTTTGTAAGTTTCTTTCTAACAGTTTCTTCATATTTCCTCCAGTGTTTACATTTGCTGCAGCAGTAAAAAGAATGTGTTCAGTACTAAAATTAAAAATAAATTTGCTGATGGGTTTTCTGTTTAAATATCACAGGTAAGCAGAAGCCACATTTTCAAAACAGGAATACCTGGAAGGATCTAACAGATAATATCCACATTTATGTTTACTAGTAGTTGTTACCTTCTTCTCCCTGTAGAACAGCAGGCTGAGATGGGACATGATCTCAGTCTTCCCATTCTTAGGGGTATTGACAAGATTGAACATATGGATATATTCTCTAGCAGGACACAGGGACATGCTCTGAAGGTCACAGATGGCAAGTATAGTGGTAACATTAGGAAGCATATCTTTTTTTTTTACACTTGCCAGCTCCCACAGCTTTCAGAGGAGGCCTCATACCTCCTCCTCCTACTCTGTCCACCAGGACAATCCCCCAAGGTGTCCCATCCCCCTTAGCATCATTTTGCCTGTAGGGCCAGGGTTTATACGTTTTTTTTCCCCGATTTTCTCCCCTTAGTTTCCCCGACCCTCTTAGGACACCGGTGCCTTTAGGACTTATGTCCAGAGAGGCTACGTGCTAGCGCATGTCATCCTCTCACACACTGTACAACGTCCCCCCTCCCTGACTCCAGCATATCGGAGCCGCGATCCTTGAGGCACGTGCTTCCACCGCCTCTCTACAGGAGTGCTGGATGCTTCCCACATCCCTCGAAGCACCCTGAGGGAGGAGCATTCACTGGGATGCTTGATCCTCCTCCTGTTGACTCCTCGAGCAACCCGAGTCCGGAACCAACCCGGGTCACCGGCGTAGCTAGGAAGCATATTTTGTCTCAGAAGGTGGTGGCCTTCTAAAATTACCTATCAACAGAGGCTGAGGACATGAAGACAGTAGAGTGGTCCCAAGTGTTGCCCATCCCTTAGCTTTTGCCAGCACTGAAACCATCAGTGTGAGAACCCTGCACTGTCCCTGCCCATGCTGTAATGTACCAACCCATGTGGATAAACAGAGGGCTTCAGCCTATAGAGCTGTCAGTTTGCCACCTTTCGTCAGCACTATATCTATCACAGTGCAGAAACCCTGGACTGTCTGTTCTACACTGTATCTGCTCCTGTGGATTTATAGAGGGTTTCAGTCTCCAGTGGTGCTAGTCCCTTACTATTCACCAGTCACACACTGTACCTGTCACTGTAGACAAACGAAAGGCTTTAGTCCCCAGTTCTGGAAACCCCTCACCATTCACCTGGACTAAAAACAGACAGTGTGGAAACCAAGCACTGTCCCTTCCCCCACACTATAGCTGTCTCTGTGGATTAGGCAGTCCCTCACCTCTTACCAGCACTAAATCCATCATAATGTGGGTAAGTTTGCATGTTGCCTGCCCCACATGGTACCTGTGGATATACTGAGGGCTTAATCCACTTTTTACCAGCATTAAATTCATCACAGTGGTTGGGGGGAAGCCTGCACTGTACCTGTCCCTGTGGATAAACAAAGAGCTTTAGTTTACAGTCCAGTGCTGTCTGAGCTGTACCTTTTATGAGCATTAAATACATTAGAGTGGAAAAGTCTGCAGTGAACCCAGATGCTGTTGATAAACAGAGTTGTTGTAAGCCCCCACCTTTCACTAGCACTGGATAGCAAATATACAAAGGCTGAATAGAAAAACTATAAAAAACAGAAGAAAATGGTCTTAGATCCCAATCCATACCTCTCAACTGCCCCTGATTTTCAGGGATATCCCTGATTTTACCTCAGACATTTCTTCTGTCCCTCCTAAATTTGGCATTCCTGTCACTGAACAGTAGGGATTTGAATCACAATATAGTGCCAGCCATTGGTGTTACAGTCTAGTTCTCATTAAGAAAATGCTATTCACACTAAGAAGCATGTTGTATGCAGCTTCTGGAACTAATATTACTATTTTTTCAGATGTGTCTCTGATCATTTTATTTTAAGCCTTGTCCCTGATTTGTGATGAGGGAGGTTGAGAGGTATGAGCTGGACTATCTGCAGTTTGACACTGTAGTCTGCCTGACTGCTTCAGTGCTTCAATAAGGGAACTTCCAGTATGCTTCGATATAATGAGTTAACCCCTAGGCTGCTGAAAGAACTAGAATGAATCTATTTGATTGAACTGGACAGATGCTCAGTCTACAGCCCTGCAAGGGTTAAATTGAGGGGCTATACAGAGCAGCAAATAGCAAAAATCAGAGGGGGAGCGCACTATTTTGCAGTTGTGGATGGATACTTCCAAAGTCCAAAGAGGTAGTTCCACAGTAAGCTGTTTTTAGAGATAATGCAAGAGGCCTGCAGGCTCCACCTACCTGCAGCTCTAAAAAGTAGTATTTTTTTTCTTTCTCTTTGTTTTGCTTAGTTGCCTAACACAAAGAACTGTTGCCTCTGCTATGGCTTCCTTAAGGTTAGCCCATTTTTTTTCTATACCCCCCTTCTTCTCCCCCTGTCAGTGCTTCCTTAAGACATTCCCCCATTTTTGCAAAGTCAACCTGTCTGAAATCCAGGACCCTTACTTTTGTGTGGTTTGACTCCTCCATTGTTCTCACATTGAACTACACTGTATGATGATCACTTGACCCCAGATGGCTACCCACCATTACATCAGTGACTCTGTCCCCATTGGTGAGTACCAGGTCCAATATTACTCCTTCTTTGGTGGGTTCCACCACAAGCTGCTTGAGGCACGCCCACTGCAGGGCATCTAGGATGTCTCTGCTCCTGGCTGTGGTTGCAGCCGCAGCCTGGATGCTCCAATCCACATCAGGCAAACTGAAGTCTCCCACCAGCAACACTTAACCTTTGGCTGTCATTTTGTGGATGGCTTCCACTAGTACCCCGTCCATCTCCTCCCCTTGTGCTGGAGGTCTGTAGATCACACCAGTGTGAATGGTGGTGCTATTTCCTGCCTCCAGGGTAACCCACAGTGCTTCTGCTCCCTCCTGTATTCCCTGAACTTTAGTTGCTTTGATTCAGTCCCTGACACAGATAGCCACCCCTCCACCTCATGCAGCCAACCCAGCTTTGGGAATGAGCACAAGATACTGGCAGCTGGGTGGCCAGTGATCAAGGAGTGCTGCTGGCGGCAGCCTGTCCTTGACTGGGTGGGATAGCATGATGCTTCCACAGTATCACAGCAGTGTAATGCTTTTGGCAGGTTCCATAAGTATGTAATAAGTCACACTACGGTGTGTAATTATGGGTCAATAGTTGCACACCTCACATGTCTTGTTAGGCATAAGGCACTTGCACCAAGTGCCTTTAAACACATGAAAGGGAAGTGCACTTATTGACCAAATACTACACATCCCTGAAGTGTCTTATTACACATATAGCATGGTTTCTGCTTACAGATGTGCTAAAAATATTTTTGTTATGATTTTTAATAAGAAAACATTTTCTGTACAAAATATGAGCAGAAGACAGAAACATAGTTACAGTTCAGGTGTATGGATATTGTAGCCGAACTTGGTGCACAGGTTAAACAAGTACAAGAGAGTAATTATGGCTAGATAATTATACTGCTGTATGTGTCTTTCAACTAATTAGGTGGCTAAAATGCACTTACTCATGTTATAAACATTTATAAGCCATGAGACCAAAGGTTGACAGGTTTATTTTTGTCTCTAGAGTTCAAGACAGCATTACACCCTGATATTAGAAAGTTTTGGTGCGTTTTGTTTTTATTTGCTATACTATATGATTCTTACCTGAGAATGGTGTGAGCACTGAGACTACAGGCTAACTTACAAACATTATGTGTGTACATCACATCTTATTTGTAATTGTCTAGTGCTGACGTATGCACGGATGCCAACTGTTCTGCCGATCGCTGGCAGTTGTGCAGGTGCAAGTTAAATATCCCATGACATTTTTCTGAAGAGTAGTAGCGATACTCTCCATGCCTAGCCAACACATCAGCTCTCAGAAACATAGGTTTTGATGCAGTATAGCTGTGTAGGAAGTATTAGCATTCCTGATGATGCTGTATGTGTTCCACATACAGTTCCTGCACTGTCAGTATCTAACTCATTGCTTTGTAAAGCTGCTTGGGAAACCATGTATATATAAAAAACACTGTAAAAAAAATCTGTTCTAGTCTATTTGACTCCTATTCTGCAGAGATATAGAAATAGTACACCATCATTGCTCCATGGATACTATGTTAGCACGGTATTATGTAACCACTACCCACAAGAACTGGCTAACCTCAGGCACTACAGGCATATTTAGGGACATAGAAGGTTTGTCCTTTGGGTAGATGACCCTGGGGTTTTGGCTCTTGGCTGTAAAATTTCATTTCCAAATGGCATGGTGCCTCCACCCAAAGTGATTCCTATCTAGGTGTACCTAAAGATGCTGTCCCTCAGTAAATACAGTGTTGCTACAATGACATTTGGCTGTTTCTATCCCCTGAAAGGTGAATGTCTACATACATGTTTGGGCTCTTGCCATACTTATGGCGACAGGCATAATATGTCATTATATGACAGATCCCCAATTTACCTTTCAGTCTTCAGTGCATCCCTCAGCACCATCAAGTTGCTGTTCCCCAGTTCCCCAGTTGGGGGAAAAGAGGCAGACTGGATGGGCCATGGTGTCCTTTTCTGCCATCAAGTTCTATGATTCTGTGGTTGCATTAGGCAGATGTAAACAGGACACACAGACTGCAAGTTTGCAAGGAAACAGAAACAAGTTTATTGATAGTTTGTGTCCATAGGCCTTGAATATGATCATTTATCAGATAGAAACACACTGTCAACATGATGAAAATTTGGGTACCACCCTTTCTCCATACTGGAGCAAATAAGGAACGTTAAACCTAGGCAATTCATACTCACTCATAAGGGACTACAGCCCTGAGCTTCAGTGATGAAAACCAGAAGTCTATAGTGGACTTTGAAAATGTCACTTCATGAGTGCCTCACTGCCTCTGCTCTGACTACAGGGATAAAAATATTCAGTTAGTGTTATTTTTATTAGGTTCTAGGCACTCCATGACCCATTCATGCCCAACACTAGTCTTAAACCCCTGTACACATTTCCTGCACAGGCGATCCTGAATGTGAACCCCTCTTCTTTCTTCGAGTTCCATAATATATTACTAATGGCATCCTATGCCTCCCTACAGTCCTGGTTCACTCTTCCCCCTTAATCCTGGGTGTTTACCTCTGAACCACAGTCTCACCCTGGCAGCCTACCAGGCAAGCAAACTTACAGGCTCTAGATGCTCAGATGCACATTCAGTTCCCAGTTACCTGCATCAACCTTGGCTAGCTTATTTTTTTTTTTTGTCTTTTTTTTTTATTCATTAAGCTTTTCCCCCATGGGTCGACTGGCAAGTGGCTTCAGTTCTCTCCTCGAAAGGGCTACATCATATCGTCTTTATTTGTAAAAGCACCTATCTAAAACCAAGGCTCTCTACATAGACCAAACAAAAAATAACAGTTTAAAAACACACATAACAATCAAAATATTAAAATCCATAAAACTACAGTACCATAGATAACAGCTTCAATAAAATCTGAGTACACCAGGCTAAATATTCAGTTCAGAACTAATCTGGATACACTAGGTTGAATAAGTACGTTATTAGTGCCGCCTTAAAACTCTGGACAGTCAGGCACTCTCTTACCTGACGAGGTACAGAATTCCACAGGGTCGAGGCTGCAAAAGCAAAAGATCGGGCCCTCGATGTCTTTAAATGAACCCTGGGAATCTCTAGCAATCCCTTGTCAGTGGATCAGAGAGGACAGAGGGGGTGGTAAGGGTGAAGGAGATCTTTCAGGTAACATGGTCCCTGGTCATCAAAGGCTTTATAGGTCAGTAACCCAACCTTGAAGGTGATCTGCCACTGTATTGGCAGCCAGTACAGTCCGCAGAGCACAGGAGTTATATAACTGGTCCTAGAAGTACCAGTCAACAATCTGGCTGCCACATTCTGCACTAGCTGCAAGTGGCGGATATCAACCCCCGGTAGCCCTAGGTAAAGGGCATTGCAATACTCAAGGCGGGAGGTTATGAAAGCACAGACCAACACTGGAAGATCATCAGGAGGAACAAGATGCTTCACCCAGGTCATATTCCTCAGATGGTAAAAAGAGGATTTGATGACAGATGACAACTGAGATTTAAGGGTCAGGCCGTCATCAAAAATTACTCCCAGGTTCCGCACCCGATCTGAGGTAATCAGCTGAACACCCCTGAGCCAAAGCCCAGAAGATTGTCCTGCTGACAGACCCACCTCCCAACAATCAGGGGCCACAACCAACACCAAAGTTTTAACCGGGTTCAACCACAGCCAGATGGCACTCATCCAGTCCTGGATCTCGGACAGACAGCTGTTAAATACTGAGAGGATCACATCTTGTCCCGACACAAAGGACATGTATAGCTGAGTATCAACTGCATAGTAGTGAAATCTCAGATCACACCACCTAATGATCTCTCCCAATGGCAGCATATACACTGCAAACAACATGGGTGACAAGATGGAGCTCTATGGTACCCCGCAGGATAGGGGGAGAGCGGCCAAGGAATGAATTCCAGACACCGGTCTTTGAGTCCTACCCTCGAGGAAAGATCAAAACCATCTGACGACCATTCCAGATAGTCCACAGATGAACCGCAAGTGTTCCAGCAATACACTTTGGTCCACAGTGTCAAATGCTGCAGAGAGATCAAGGAGGACCAAGATGGAACGAGTCCTCCAATCTCTCACTATTAGGAGGTCATTTAGCACCTGAACAAGGGCTGTCTCAGTACTGTGCCTCTTCCTAAATCCTGACTGGAGAGAATCATAGACATCGTGGCTGGACAAATGATCATCCAGCTGCAGCGCAACCACCTTTTCAATAACCTTACCCAAAAATGGTAGGTTAGAGATGGGTCTGTAGTTAGCCAGACATAGAAACATAGAATTTGACAGCAGATAAGGACCGCTTGGCCCACCCAGTCTGCCCATTTCCCTACATAATGGATAAGCTGCAGATCCTAGTTAACCAGCAGCCTACTTCTTTCTACCCCCACCCCCTAAAATTGCCTTATGACTGTACCATGCATGCTTGAATTCAACCACTGTTTTTGACTCCACAATTTCCTCTGGGTCCGGGCCAAGGGAGGGTTTTTTAAGTAGGTGTAGAACAATCACCTCCTTTAGGGGATCCAGAAAGACCCCCCTCTCCAATGACCTCCAGACTATCTCAGCTAGGACCAGGTCGATTTCATTTACACAACATACAAGAATGCGCATAGGGCCAAGGTCCAAACTACAGCTGGTTGGCAGCAAAGTCTGGATGACCCTCATGATAGCCATGATTTCCAGCCTGCTGAAGTCAGACCAGGCAAACTGGTCGCCCGCGACCTCCTGCCGAACTTCGCAATACCCACTACAGGGGGCCAGACAGATCCTGGAGCTGATGGTGGCACCCTTATCTGCGAAGAGCTGAGCAAACTCATCACACTTCTCTTGTGAAAAGGCTCTGCCACACTGAAGACAGATTGGATTGCACAGTCTTCCCATGGTCCAGAAGAACTGAGCTGGTTGGTTCTGCACAGCGGCAATATCCCTGGACAGGAACTCTACCTTCTTACAGGTGATTACCGATTAATAAACCACATAATGGTCCATCAATTTAAGTCTGTCACACTCCAGGCCCGATTTCTGCCAGCCCCTCTCTAGCCTTCATCCCACCCCTTCTCATCTCCTTCAAGGTCCCATCAGACCATGGGGACCTTGGGCAAAGAGTGAGTGGATGAACATGAACAGGAGCTATGGAATCCAGGGCCTCTGTTACCACCTTATTATAGGCAAGTACTAGATTCCCTGGATCCATGCATTCACTTGGTATACTCGATAGGTCCAGCACCTATAGGTAGGTACATCCACACTGAACCGCAGGTTCTCCCCCAATCCCATCCCATCCCCAGTGAGTTCTCCATGGATTCCACCCATGGTGGGGGCCAGGGTGGGGAGGGCAGTCCCCTCCTTGACTCATATCCAGATGCCAGGAGTAGCCTTGGGTCGGGGAGCGTGGTTGGGGCTTCACATTGCCTGCCAGCTTCCCAGTTTCTGGATTCTATGTGATTTGACCGAATAAATAACAGCAAAGTCAAAAACAATAAGGCAACTACCATGAATACAAAAACAGTGAGTCACATCATAGTGCTGACACAAAAGAGTGAACATAACAGTGCATGGCAGTAATGCTCAGAAACCACACTATCAACAAGACATTCTGACTACTCCCTACACGTCTGTGGGGTCGCCACCCCTACACCCCCGCAACCCCCATAATTTATAAAATAAACTCTGTGTGGGTGGACACGGGGAAAGGATATAACTTGGGAGGGAGGGGCTACGGGGGACATTGGGCGGGATCGAACCAGGGCAGAAAGGAAAACTCTGGAAGGGGCTACTCGAGGGGGCCACCTGTGGGTGGGAGAGAACGGGGAAAATGGACTACAAAAAAAATTACATCTTATAAAAAATAAAAATCACCCCTACAGCCAGGCTTAAACCCAGGTCCACTGCATACACAGGCAGTGACTTATACCACTGCACCAAATGGCCAGCTGCAAACTGCTTGGCCAAACCCAGCCCTATAATCTAATACAGCAGCGTAAGTCACTAACACACTTGCTGTATATGACTCTCGCTATTGTGTGGCACTCCCTCTTTTTGTAGGTGCTCAAATTGAGTCGCTCAGTTTGACTCGCCCTTATTACAGGATACCCAGGGGACTTCCAGTGATGTCATCTAGGGGTATGCAGCACTGAAGCAATAACTCTACGTCGTGGCCCAGAAACAGACTCTAAAAATACAAATTCACCAATAAAACTTTTCTTAGAAATGCACAACTAGCAGATGCCCGACCAGGAACCCGGGCCTAGAAGACATGGCTGAGCCTCCATCTGCACATAGCACACAGCCCAGCAATGCCGCCATCCTATCCAAGCTAAGGGGATTCCGGGATGAGGTAAGATCTTTTCATACTGAATTGGCATCAGAACTCAGCAAACTAGATCAAAAGTTGCTGAACTGGAAACAGTGCATATGGAGGTAGATATTAGAATGGAAAGCCTTGAAAGAATAGTGGTTCACCTTATAAATGAGCAAAAAGTCATTACTGAAAAATGCCAGGATCTGGAAAACAGATCTCATCGCAACAATCTGCTTATACATGGTGTTCCAGAGGAGGAGGAGGGTAAAGACAGGTTAAAATGTGTGGACTCAGTACTGTGAGATATTCTGCAGCTAGATCCAGCATTTAAATTAGACACTGAGAGAGCCCACAGAGCCCTAACTCCAAAACCGCAGCAGGCCAACCAGAGACCGCACTTTATAGTGATTAGGCTGTTGAATTATGTAGTAAAGCAGCAACTGCTAACACGAGTGTGGAGGATGAGAGACACTCAATACAAAGGATGGAGGCTTTACTTCAACAATGACTATTCCCCACTAATCTCAGCCAAAGAAGAGCATATGCACCAGTTCTGCTTACCTTGAAGCAGCAACAGTTGAGATTTTTCACCCCGTATCCATCGAGACTAGCGGTAGTGTTCGTGGAGGGTCCCCAAATGTTTGAAACCCCAGAAGAAACAATCAGAGCTCTGCAGGCCAGGGATATTGTGGTGGCACAGCCAACTCACTCAGAACAACAGGAACAGGAACGGAGATTGAGGGAGTAAACGTGGGACAAAGCACAGATAACACAAACAAGAAAATGCCTGGATTTCTCTACTCTGCAAGAAGTTCAAACGCTGCTGCAGAAATTCCAGAGAACAGACTTGGACTGATTATCCTGGATCCCAGATTTGAACGAATTGCTTTACTGCTACTACTACTACTACTACCGTTTAAGACTACTCTAGGGGTATTACCTGTATATTTGGGTGGTCAGCCACCTAGAGGTACCTGGAACTTTGAACTCTTTTGCTGACTTCATTAAGATCGCTCCAAATAAAACTGGCAAAGAGGACATGTAGACAATACTATCTTCGGTATTGAGAACTGCATAACTGAGTTGAAAAGGGGATGGGGCCTCTGGGATGAGAAGATGGGGGGCTGTGAACCTCGTAGTATTAGAGGTGACAAATAAAGAACACCTGTGCACTACTAAGTTGAGGGGACAAGTTTGAAATGTATAGTCCCCTGCTTTACCCCCCCCCCAAACTGACCCACCACATAACAATAAATCAGCTCCCAATTTGTTAGGAGCAAACAACGTAATGGGCCCTGAAGGGATCGAGGCAAAACTCAAGGTATCTAAACCCTGAGAAGCGAACGGTCTCCAGACACCCCTGGGCAGACGACCATGGCTAGCAACATGCGGAGGCTAGACAGAGGCCACCCTTTGAGTGGGGGCCTGATACTGCTACCTCTGTTTTGGATAGCCATATGCACCACAGTGTCAGTTAGTCACAATGGTTCTGGGGGCCTATGGTGAGTTCATGAGACACCCCCACAGGGAAAAAACATCTTTCCCCATCTAGGAGGGGATTGGAACCCTTCCCTACCTTGGGAGTCAAAACTGTTTTTTCTCTATGTAAATAGTTTACAGTTTATAAAGTTACTTATGTTGTTTACATCAGACTGTGCCTTTCACATGGCCAAAGAGCATTTTGAGTGGTTATGTCAGATGTTATTTTGGCAGGAAAACACCGTAAGATATGCATTATTTAGGACTAAGTTGTCTAATCAGTGCTTCAGACAGTGGCATATTAACAGTATATGTCCTTTTCCATTAAGAAAGACTGAAAGTGTTAGAACTGTTTCAGTATTATTGTTTACGACTTATATTATATTCTAACCCTATCTTATGGGTATAATTTTCAACTTTGTACTGGTTATACATGTATAGAACAGGGTATCATGGGTCATAGATTAGAAAATACTTCAGTTTTAGTAATAATGCAGAAAGCAAGGAATACTTCTATTCCAGAATCTATAGGACATCTAAATAAGCCAAGAGGGATCTATATAATATTTTGTGGGACTAGGAGAGAGGTCACCCTCACCATAAGAATAACACCACAGAAAACAAAATTGATAAAGCTTCATTGATCTGATTGCTTAACATCAGTGGGATACATGGTCCCATTAAGTGATCACGATTGCTACAGTTCATAAAAATGGATAAACCAGGGGTTATCTTTTTGCAAGAAACTTATCTCTCGGCATCTGAACATGATAAACTTAAAAAATGGGGATTCTCAACAGTTGTAGCCTCTTCGCATGGCTCAGGAAGGAGAAGAGGGACGGCCATACTTGTTCGCAGGGAGTACCATTTGATTTACAAGAAGTGGTGCTGGATACGGAGGGGCACTATGCCATAGCAACAAGCAAACTTCATGCAAATCCTGTCACCCTGGCATTAGTCTATTTCCCCCGGGAACATCTAAAATAGTGGCACAGAGGTTTTTTCACAACTCCTAGGGGTTCTCCAGGGGCAATTATTGATGGGTGGGGACTTGATACTACTTTACACCCTATAATAGATGTATCTAATTACATGCCACATCAAGTTAACTCCCTACAAAAATATCCGAGGAGAACCATTCCCTCCCTGGGCTTTATTGACATCTGGCACCACTGTTTCCCCTCATCCAAGGAATACACCTACACGGCTCCTGGCTCGGGGGTGGCATCAAGGCTTGATTATATGCTCACTATAGCTGAGCAACTTCAATCACTTCAGGTTGTATGACATGGTGCAACTTACTTGTCTGATCACACCCCGGTCAATGCAAAATTTAGACTGGGTGGTGGGCACAAGACAGCATTTTGGCGATTGAATTTGGAACATCTCGGAGTTCTGTCAGTTGATCCAGGAAGCTGTCCCTCAGATTGTCAGATAGAATTCCGGCTCTGGAGTGTCATCCGTGATACTCTGGGATACAATAAAGATGGTCTTATGGAGGGAGATAGTGGTCTACTCCTCCAAAAGACGCAAACAGCATGAGGCCCGTGTTTTACAGTATCAGGACGAATTAAAGACACTGCAGTCCTTCTATGCCTGGGGAGATCGAACAGTGAAACCACAGATATTGTTGACAAAACACAAGCTGCAAAAATTAGTGGACCAGAAAACAGAGCAACAGCTGTTTTATTTAAAACACACCTCCCCATGAGGGGGGACCCAGGGGAGTGAGGAATCTCGCTCGCAGGCTCTGGATGCATAAGGTTAAGGCCTGTGTTACAAGCCTTCTTGATCCTGGGACAGGGAAGCTGGCTATCCACCATATGGAAATACGCCAAATTATGGCCAGTTATTATCAAGCATTATATAAGGCAGAAACCCATAATCCTATTTCACAAATAGGAAACTACCTACACAAACTACAACTCCCCAAAATGACCACTTCTCAGAAGAAGGCGTTGAGGACCCTAATAATCAGGGGGGAACTGGAAAGGATAATGAAGAAGGCCAAAACCTTGAAAGCACTGGGTCCTGATGGCTATCCACTTGAATTTTATAAAACATTTAAGGATTTATTATTATTGCCCTTATTGTCGGCATCACATGGAGTGTAGGAGTGTGACCCCCCCCCCCCCCCATGTTCATGGCAATATGCTGTGATAGCCGCTATCCCCAAACTGAACAAGGACACCAAACATCCCTCATCTTATCGTCCGATCTCTATGTTAAATTCTGATTACAAATTGCACATGTCTGCTTTAGCACACAGGCTTGAAACTATACTCCCCCACTTTAATTGACCCAGATCAAATTGGTTTTATTAAGAGTCGACAGGCACATGACACCATCAGACGCACCTGTCTTCTGAAGGAATACGCAGCTCAGAGATCTATTCCTTTGGTGCTTGATGCTGAGAAGGCATTCAGCAGGGTCGCCTGGCCTTTTTTATGGGTAACCCTGTCCCAATTTGAATTCCCATGGCAAATAAAAACACAACTTTAAAACATTTACAGCTCTCCCCATGCCTATTTAAAATTGGATGGTTCCTTATCTGACCCCATCACCCTACAAAGGGGTACACGCCAGGGTTGCCCCCTATCCCCTCTATCTTTTGCCTTATATCTCAAGCCTTTGGCTCAGGTGAGAAGAACCCACCCAAAGATTGAGGTAATACCCATGGGAGGTAAATCATATAAAAATCTTACTTTTCACTGATGATATCCTGCTGTCATTAACATTGCCAGAGACATCGATCCCTAAAGCATAGGAACAGCTTACTTGTTTTGGGGAGTTGGCAGGGTACAGGATTAACCAACAAAAAAAAAAGAGGTTCTGCTATGTGGCTATGCCCCCCCTCTTTAAAATCGAGGTACCCCTTTAAGAGGTATAAGCAGACCATGAGATAGCTAGGCATCAAACTAACAAAAAACCTGATTCATACTGAAATGGCCAATTTTGAACCACTAACACAACAACTTATAGAAGACATTACCAAATGGACACATATCCCCTTAAGCTTTTTGGCATGAGTGAAAACAATTAAACAGAATATATTTCCACGCATCTTATTCTTCCTGCAAACATTACCGATTATGCCTACCAAAAGGCTATTTTCAGACATGGGATAGGCTTATCTCTCACTTTATTTGGACGGGTAGACCCCCTAGGATCTGTTATTCTCTGCTTCAACTTTCTAGGGAGCAGGGAGGCCTAAACCTACCTAACCCTCCAACGATATGCCATGGCATCTCAATTGTAAACCCTTTTCTGTTGGCTAAACCCTAATTATGACGCTCCATGGAAGCAGTTTGAATCCCATTGGAGTGATTTGTTTGATCTTACAGACTACCTCTTTGGATACCCCCTAAGTGTCAACTGCTCTCCAGATTCCCACACTGTACTGCAGAAACCTTTAGGTAATGGTTAACCTTAACATGCAAATACCTCAGCTTAGCAGAAGGCCTATACATCCAATCATTGGCTGAAAACACCTCTTTCCCCTCCCAATAAAATGAATAACTTCCTAAGACAGTGGTGTCGTTATGAACTGAAGCACATATCCTAGTTAGTAGGCCTTGTGGTCATCCATTCATTTGAATGACTGCAGTCCCTCTTTAATCTACCACAGACGTTTTTCCATAAATATCTGCAGCTAAAATCATACCTCCAACCCTTAGAGAAACCGTCATTAATTATATTGGTAATACAATCTCAAATGCAAGGGACCTTCATGGAACACCTCATACGACATATATGTGAAGCTCTAATTGAGAAGCCTAGGGATTCAACAGAGTCCATAAGATCCACAAGGTCAGGGGAGTTGGGGACTGATATCCTGGTGTCACATCGGAAGGCAGTTTCCATGTTGCTGCTCAGAGCTTCTAACGCACCCTATTGGAAGTAGTATGCATGGAAATTACGAAGTCGGTTCTTCTGCACCCCAACTGTTGTGGTGAAATTCGCTTGGGACTCCGTGGGGAAATGCTGAAGGGAATGTGGTGCCACACATGTTGATCAATCACATGTACTGTGGGAGTGTCAACATTTTACCTCCTACTGGCAAGAAATCATTCAAGAAATCATAAAAATCTATGGCTGCCAGGAGCTCTTCACACCTACCTGTATCCTAATTGCCACTACCCCTTAGGGAGTAAAAATTGAAAAGAACATTTATATACACAAACTGCTCTATTAATACTGGCAGCTAAAAAAGTTGTAACTCGGCTGTGGGGCACCACAAAATCCCCCCCAAGGATTCTTGGTGTAGCCTAACCAGAGAGAACTATGCACAGGAAAGATTATCAGCCAGGCTGAGGGACAAGGTGGATGTCTTTGACACTAAATGGCACAAATGAGTAATGTTTCAATTGGCCAATTACTCTGATTTTGTTCCTTGAGCTAATGATGTGGAGTGAATCCCCACAATCTGGGGACACTAAAGACTGGACCAATGGATTACCTATCGCCTCCTCTTCTCTCCCATACAAATGGTCTTCTCCTGAGAAATCTATTGTTTTGCTAAGAATTAAAACTATTTGTTATTTGTAAGAGTAAACATATTAGCAATACCGCTTAGGCTAACTTTTATATGGTGGATACCCTAAAGTTTTTCTTGGGGGGGGGGCTTATTAATTTAATTGAACCCAATTTAAGGTATGGGACCTGTAACAGACTGGATAAGTAAAGAAATACAAGGGTACAATTTGTAATTTGTAAAAGAAATTTAGAAGCTATAGTAAGATGTCCTGGAACTATGTAATATAATCACTATGTATTGATTACTGAATGACCATGATATCAAATAAAAATAACAGTATCAAAAAAATATTACAGGATACCCAGTTTCTGGTTTTATTCCTCCCCGTTGCTGGGTGCACAAGTCAGTGCATGCACATGCTGCAGAGTACCACAGCACCCTCCCTTCAGTGGTGTCCCCGACCCATTCTGCCCTCAGGCCTCCACCTGGGGGCAGTCATTCGGTGGGACTGCCAATGTACCATCCCCGGGCAAAGAGAGCTGTCCTCTGGACACTCAGTCCTCTCCCTCCCCGGCTGGCCCCCAGCAACCCGTGTTCACCACCAAACACAAGTCGCTGGTGCAGCAGGTGGTAAGATGTGATGCCGCAGCCCTCCATGCCACTGGGACAGCTTTGGCTTGCTTATTCCTATCCAGAATTCAGATTCTTGGACAGAGGTCGAGCACCTACAGGCCCTGTTTAATCAGGCCTTCCCGGACCTCAGGTATTAGTCCTCCCTGTGTACCCTGTTTTTCTGTTTGAGTTTCAGCTTTTATAGAGATATTTACTAATTATATTTATTTATACTGATATTGTATTGCTTTTATATTGATTTGTATTATTGTATTGATCATATGCTTTCATTGTTCGGCGCCCAGAGCCTCCGGGATCTGGCACCAGAAAAATACAATTTGCCTCGCCATTACTGCCCCTCTTATTTCATCTTATCTTTATGTGTAGGATGGCTTAACTGGAGACATGACCTGGCAAAATATTTGTGCCACACTCAGACTCAGAACCCATAGTGTCACCTCCTCTTTCTAGAAATCCCCCCAAATCAGTTGCAGTCATCAACACTGTCTGACTCTACTTGACCTCATTGTGGATCCCAACATGAACCCAGATCCAAATCCACTTTTGTGCCATTCCCATCAAGGACATTTATCCCCCACCCAGAATGTACCAAGTCATGGACAGGCTCTGCCACAGGGAGTATTTTGGAGGCTACCGACAGTCCCCATTTGGTGAGAGTTGTTACACTACATGGGCAGGATTCTACACCATTACACCATTGATATTGGACAATCCCCATCACAGAATATGGGTTAATAATAGCTAGATACATCTGGGCAGCTAAGACACCAGTTTCCCTAGGTGACAAAGTTTTCTAACAGTTATCCATGGTTTCTTCCACTTCCACAGGAATATAACTCTTTAAACCACGTCCTTGAAATGGCATTGAAGATGTTGCATAAACACAGATGTTAAAGAGAAACAGAAGTGTGTAGAGTCCCTCAGTGTCTTACTTTTAGACACCACTAAGCTATTTGGTTTACCTGCAGGTGTCAGTAGTCTGGGAATATCCTTGTCTAAGTGTGCCCTATATTGATTCATGGCAGTGGCCATTTTATTGAACCTTGACACAGAAGGTTATGCCATATTTCGGGGAAACTGCTTAACATTTAGAATAGTAGCTGGGGAAGTATACAAAGCAGGACTGTGATTCCATCAAGGAATTCTGATGATATCACAAACCAAGAGAGCTGTTAAATGCTGATGTTCTATCAGTTAGTGGGATCCCATGGAATGTTGATATTCTGTGAGTCATCTTTAGTATGATTCTGATTGGCTAATATGCCCATGCTCAACAGTAGGCCCACTCCCATATGAAACAGATGACTGACAGTTGTAAACCATGCTCAACAGCATCATGCTGTCACTGAATTCAGTATACAAAATGTTCCATCATGCACTATAATACACCCTTGCACAACTATGTCATCACTTTTTGTTTTAAAGGTTCCAGGCAATGATTTACTATAGGACTGACTTAAACATGAATATCCGCAGGTAAGCCTAATACCTCATTTGATAACAAAAAAAACACTTTTCATGGCCTTTCAGACTAAGCGATACCCTGCACACCTATGTTCCCTTTTAACTATCAAACATGAGTTACGAGTCTGTCCACAAGAAATTGTGAAATTACTTTCTGAAGATTGGTTTGTGGAACCTCAGTTCTAAGTTAAATTTTAAAAAAATGTAAGTTAAAGGTTCTACTGTTGGTCAATCTGCTATTTCTTATGGACTTCCTGAACTTTGGTCCTCCCTTTCCCTTCCAATTTGATCTACCTCTTCCCCTTTCTCCCTAAAGTCTCTCCTTTATGACTTTTGTTATCCTACCTGCAACTGTCTATGACCTGTTTCTTTCATTCTCCCTTTCACTAGGTTCACCCTCTTTATGCTTTTCCACTGTTTTTCCCTTCTTTTTTTTTTTTTATTCTGTTTGTCTCCCCCAGGTACTGGAACTCTCTCGGGCCTATCCGCTTGCCTATGCCACTCTACCACCCATTGTGAGCCTTGCCATCTTCAAGGGCATTATATTCTCCCTGAGCCCTGAGAAGGATGAAGGACCTGAGAAGTCTGAAAGGGCAGTGGCAGGGCTCCAGTGTTGGGTGTGTGGCAGTTCAGCACTGGGATGGCCGTCGCCTATCTAGGCTGGTGGGGCTTTTGTACATAGGTTTTTATGCCCCAGACATGGGATGTGCAATGCTGTCAGCCTGCGACATGGGTGCTCCCATTCACATCCGGAAGGCAGCCACCCAGCATCTTCCCCGATTATGAGCCCCTGTGTGCTGCAGTGCCGCCGGTCTCCACCAGGGGCTGCTGCTGTGCCAGGTTACCCTGGATCCCTCCCGAGAGGGAGAACAGTCTTCCAGGCGCTCGATCCTCTCTCTCTCTCTCTCATGCTGACCCTGGCAGTCCAGACTCGTTCCCGAACCCGGGTTGCCAGCATGGCGCAAGGTGTGGCATCGAGCGCCTCAACCCTCAGCGCCACTGGGCTGGCTGTTTTTCCCTTCTTTACATATCAAAATGTGTTTTTATTTGAATTCATTTTCTATTTGCAACTATTTTAGTGGTTGTGTTTCTTATATTACTAAATTATTGTATTTTACTTCTTAGTCTTAGTAGTTTTATTGTTTAGTTATCTCCCTCTCCCCCAGAACGCATTTGGAAACAAGCTGTTATCAGCTCAGTATGACTTTCCTGGTTAAACTTGTTAAATAAATAAGTTGCATACTGCATTCCTACCACCACGTGACTCCTGGCTAGAACATTCTTATTACACAGGTAGTATTTGGATATTACATCATCATTCCATGTCTGTTACCTTGACAACATACAAATGCTACACTTAAGCAATAATGACATAACAGCAAGTCATTTCCTGGTGATTAATGACCAGCTGGGGGGAAGGGTGGCCCGAGGCACAGCCAAGAGCCAATCCCACCCAGCCAGTCATTAATCACCAGAAAATGATCGGCTGTGAGGTCATTACTGTGATTATAAGTCTAATCGCAGTTATCACTTTTTTGTTTTATTTATTGACAGCAGCGCTGAAAACTGTTCTTGTTTTGGTGCCACTGCTGTCAGCGTAGAACGTGCAATGAGCTGAGTGTTGATGCCGGGCATTTCTTAGAGATTTCAGACCAGCATGGCAGCCAATCAGTGAGCTAGTTTAGTGCATGAATAATTAATTAGACTTATAATATTATTTAATTGCTGTTATACTGCCTTGAAGGCATTAGTACACAATAACATAAGGGGTTAATTACAATGTTACTTTAAGAGCTTCAAGGAAGTCCAGATAAACAGGACACATTGCAGCAGTCTGGAACAGTGGTTCTCAAAACTCCAATCCTGGTGGCCTGAAAGGGCCTCATAATCCAGCCACCCAACTTTACTAGTGCCCTCACTACTTTTTTATTTCACTCCAATCCCCGGATATATCCAAGCTCTTGGAAATAACAAATTTAATTTCACACAGTTTAAAATAAATCAATTCCCTGCTGTATTTTCACTTGAAATGACTCTACCATGTTTTGTAAACATAAGAAGTGGTCACAACATGGGTGGTATATTGGCACATTAGCAAATGACAAAAAAAAAAATTAAAAACAGAGTTAATTGCATATAGTGGTCTAAACACCGCTGGCAAAGCAACATCAGCATGCCTATATAAACGTAAGTACTATGTGGTGCGTTTTACAATCCTGGGACAAAATGGACAGTCTGCTGATGTTCCCTGTGTACTAGGACAATGCACATGCCTAGAAATGAGTTTGCTTGAAAAAGTGCACAGCTGCAAAGCTGTGACAGAAGCACAGACTATATCAGGCAGCCATCAGGATGTTACTGAAGGGCTACATTGTATTGAAAGCATACAGTAGTTTACCACTGATAACAGCATACAGCCTATTGTACACCAACCATGCTGAATACCAACTGTACTGAGAATGTGGATTAAGTAATAAGCTACTGTACGATAGGGGGGCATTATAGGATTTTAATGCATACCCTGGGGTGCAGTAAGGCATGAGTCTGAAGGCTGAGTGTACTTATACCCCTGAGAAGTGCATTACAATTTTATGATGCACACCCTGAAGGGGATTATTACACTTATAAAATGGCTTTAAGTAGCTTTTTGGGGGAGGAAACTGAGATTGGACGCCTGACCATGCATTTATAGAGATTTAATGCACAGTTAGGTGATGCCTCTCAGCCAATGACATTTCTAGATTTTTTTCTTGCCACTTTATAAAGATGAGTTAGACCATATAGAAAGCTTGAAGGCAAGGCAAAGCAAGGCAATTTATTTGTTAGGTGCCCAATTCAGAGAGGCTCTGAGCGCCATACATCAGTTCACAGATGGAAATAAAACAACAGACAAAAGTCAATGTAGGTGTACACAAGCCTTCTGAGTGGATCAGTAGTATGGTTATGGTCAAAAAGTCTAACAAAATCAGAATCTGCTTAGATCCAAAGGATCTGAAAAAAAAGCAGTGAAACTATAGAGAAACCCTATGAGGGCAACTGAAGAAGTTGTAGCAACAATGCAAAATGGTAAAACATCTTCAATCTTAAATGCAAGTCAAGGCTTTTGTCAGTTAACACAAGACAAGGAGAGGGCTATAACTTGCACTTTCAATGCATATTTTGAGAGGTATATGTTTAAAAGATTGACATTCGACATAAAATCTGCCACTGAGGTACAGCAAAGAATTATGACAAAGCTGTTTGAGGACTTAAAGGGCATTAAAGCATTGCGATGATTCACTTACATGGAGAGAAAATGAAGAACACAATGAGAGATTGGAAAAAGTGCTGCAAAGAGTATAGCAGAAAAACCTTTAAATAAGCAAGATTTCAGACTGCACTCAGTGAGATAGCTTATGTTGGTTATGTACTAAGCAAAGAGGGGTTAAAAAGGGTCCCCCAAAAATGGAAGCCATAACAAAAATGAAAAGGCCAGTAGACAAAGAGACTATACAGAAATGTATGAGCACGGTCACATACAGTTGCAGCCAAATATGTGGCCAGATACTGTATTTCCTGAAATTTCATTGATATCACCAGAGAAATTCCCTGCCTGTCTGCAGTACCACTGTCGGCTACCAGAGAGAATCTCTTTAGATATCTCACAAAATATCTGGAAATATCTGGCTGTATCCATGGCTGCAGCTGTACTTAGGTAAATTGTACCTAACTTATCAGAGTGCAATATGTCCCTCTGAACCCTTCTAGTGGAAGACAGTGTGACACTGGGAGTATAAACAAGAGAAAAGCTTCAAAAAACTGAAACAGTTGGTTACAGGGGCACTAGTGCTAAAATATATTAATGTAACAAGGATGTGAAATTATCTGTTGATGTTAATTCTCATGGCTTGGGAGCCATATAGCTGCAGAACAACAGTCCTGTAGCATACGCTTTGAAAGTCCCTTACTAAAACACAACAAAAATACGCACAGACTGAGAAAGAACTGTGTACAGTTGTGCATGCCTACCAATGATTTCATAGAGAATACTGGATGGCAACTATGCACAGCCAGCGTGCTCTGCCACAGAGGGGTTCTGATTCCCGCTGACACCGAGAGTGAAGTTCCTGTGTTGTGTTATATACACAATACATTTCTGTTTGCAATTATTGCTTTTGCCAGTGTCTTATGAGTGCACCACTTCCTTGCCTAGTCTATGGCCAGTCTGGCAGGACCAGCTGAACAAGTTGTATGAATTTTGCCTGTCTGGCTTTTACTAATTTAGTCTGGAAAAGTTCTGGCAGTCTGGTTTTTACCGGTGAAAACTGGATCATCAGAATCAGAAAGCACTAGACCAGTAAAAGCTACAGTAGACTGTCCTGGCCAGTAAATTTGTACAACGTGTGCATGGGCCAGCTAGTCTGGCCAAACTGGCCAGTCTGACTTTAACCAGTCTGTATGGTGCACTTCCAGTAGTTCAGTTTTTACCAAGTCCCTAGTCAATAACTGGAAATGAAGAAAAATGCCAGTGAGAACTTGAAGTGGCAGAATTATGATCAAACCTGCAAGATAGAGAGCTACTGTCATTAGATGGCTGATGATTGACAGAAGTAGAATAACCCTCTCTGGAGTACTCAGGCAATCTACCTTGAACACCATTAGTCACAACTGCTATCACATCAGACCGTAACTTAAGAGTGATATCAAAATGTTAGTTGTTAAAAGTTGTTTAATGCAGGATATTTTTGTTCAAAAGAAGGGGGATATAGCATAATGTGTTAATTATGATATTACTTCAAGAGCTTCAAGAAAGTGAAATTAAGCAGGACTCATACTGTAGCAGTCCAGAACACAGGCTGGACAGCAAGACATTGTAAGCAGTGCTAAACATAGTTCAGTGCTGAGAGGCTAGGTGACTTGAAAATAAAGCTGTTTTTTACTTTGCAGCACATGTGAAAACTCTTTTATTACATTCAGTTCACTGTCTCTCCACGGCTACATTACTTTTATCATAACATAAGTAATATACGTGTATTACATCATCACTTCACGGGTATTGTGTTATACAGGGGGATTTATAACTTAGAAAATGGGTCACACAAGTAAAAGCAACAATGTAATAGTTCTAAAGTACTAAAGGAAGTATTTTTAAAGGCACTTATTTCTTTCTCTCGTCTGTTTGTATGTGTTCCATATATATTGTGCTATTATACGCACTGCACCTTTGTGATTGAAAATGTAATTTTCTGTGCAGCACCAGGCTGTGCATTGGAGAAAGTGTAAAGTGCTCCAGGATGGCTTAGTTTCTAGTTGGCTTGGTGGCACAGCTGGTAGCACAAACACAATAGTATTCCAGGCAGCCTGGGTTCAAGTCCCAGCTGAGGCACTTTCTTCTTTCTCTCTTCTGTTTTATATATTTTTAAAAGGGTCCCTCCAAGATACAACCTGCGGTATTATCAAATGGCAACTGTATCTGAACTAACAGTGTCTGAATTTTGTCACAAAAAAAGGCAACTGAAGCAAAATATGATGCAAACCACATCTGCGTCATAATTTACTACAAATTTTCTCTCCCAAACTGATATATATTTTAAAAATCGTAGAAGGGCTCCTCAGATGGATTTGTACAGACACAGAGGCAGCAGGCAGAACATGCATTCACATCTGACCATTTTGAAACCCTGCTCTAACTATATTGTTTAAAATATTGTTAAATAGATGACATAATTAAAAGCATGATCACTGAGAACGATGCATATTGATAAGCAATTTTAGTTTTATTATAAAACTGCTCAAGCTAGATCCCACGAATAGTGCTCTCCAACGGTATGAATTAGGTCACATTTCATTTCTGTATGTACTCAAGTATTCATTTATTTGACATTTGCACCATGCTGGGTGCCCCAACACAATAGCTGAAGATCTGTATATCAATATCCCTACCTGTTATGGAGCCCCTGGGCTGACAATTGGCTTGTCCTGCTTCAATAATGGTGCCACCAGCTTGTTGCAAATTTAACACTGGGATACTACCGCCTGTTCACTTATGCCTTTACTCACACGGAACCAAGCCTTGGACACTGGAATCCATATAACAGCAGCCTCACTTTATCTTTACTTTCACGCCCCTTGAGGAAGACTCAGCAGAAGTCGAAGAGCTGGGGCAAGTAACAATAGCTCGGGCAGTCTATTGTGAGCACTAGTTTAATATTCTAACCTTGCTAATAAAAAAGTTTTTTTTTTTTTGAGTTACATAACTGCACACATTTATTACTTTCTCGAGTGCTGTCAGTACTTGTTTGGAATGTCAGTATATCTTTAGAATGTGCTCTCAGGGACAGAACACAGAGTTTGCCAGTAAAATAAAGTACCAGTATATTTTAAAAATACTGCACAATTACAATTAAATTAAATATAAAATATTTACTAGCTGCAGATTTTACAAGATAAGCAGCAAACACATGGGGAAATACAGAGCACACTACAAAAATCAAAATAGATTGTATATAAAGATATATAAACATACAACTTTCCCCTTTACTTTGTTCCATCCTCTCTTGAAGCCCACCAGTGTCTTCAGGGAGACCACCTCCTCAGGCAACTTGTTCCACTTAGCTACCACCTCTCAGTGAAAAAGTACCCTCTTATTTTTCTCGTGAATCTACCCCCTGCCAGCTTTAGACTGTGCCCCCAGTGGACTTGCTTCTGCTAAGACTGAGGAGACTCTCAGTACTCATCCTGTTGATATCTTTAAGGTACTTGAAGGTCTCGATCATGCCCCCCCCAACCCTTCTGTCCTCCAGAGAGTACATGTTGAGCTCTCTCAGTCTCTCCTCATACATATTGTCCTGATGACCCTGGATCATTTTGGTTGCCCTTCTGCAGATGTTTCCAGTAAGCTGACATCCTTCTTTCAGTAAGGGCATCAATACTGTAAACTGTACTTCCAGTGTGGCCTCACCAGTGATTTGTACAGTAGCAGAATGACCTCTGCCTTTCAGCTTGTTATCCCCCGGCTATGCACTCTAGTATCTGTTTCACACAGGAATTTAGACAGATCTTTCTTGGTTACAGAATCAAGCAGTATTCACACATCACTCTCTAGATGCCAAGTTACTGACTCTCAGTTACACAGCCATTTCAAAATAAAGGACGTTCCTTTTCCAGAATTCCACAAGACTGACCAATCTACTTTTACATTATGCATCTTAACATCATACTTAATCGATTAGCATTGTTTATTTCTAAACCTTCCAGGTAGTCATATAACCATGAGAGGGTGTCTCATGCAAATTATTTTAAAATTCTGAAGTTCGAAATTCAGTTGACATATTGCATTTCTGACACAGGGGTTCTCCAATTGTTTTGCAATATAAATCATTTTGATTTTAAATGTGTTTCCTTTTTTGAAAACAGAAATTATCATCATGATTTATAATATGTTTATATGTACAGTTCCTGTGATTTCTTCTCAAGTCCTCGCACCAGAAGACTTCTAGAATGTACTTATAACCATAACAGACACAGTAACGGTACATATAAACATATAACAAGAGGCTGCTTCCCTCCACTTTCAGACACATCTGGACACCTCAAAGCTAGCGGGACTCCCAGAACAACTATGCTGCCACTTAGTATTTGAGCAGGGGCTGGGTAAACTTTAATTCTTGTGGACTACCCTGTTCACTATGAATCAGTATTGGAGGCGTTGGCTCAAGCTTTTTATCTACTGATGACGTACCCTTTAGATGTTGACAAATATCATACCTGCCTGCTGGCCAAAAAATCCATGTCAGGGCTCTGCCCACCTGGGGTCTCTGCACCCCTGCAGCTGGCTGTCTGGCCTTTGCCAACCCGTAACTCCACCGCAGCCACCTTCATAGTTCCCAGGGCAAGGACCTCTCGCTGCCAAAGATCCTTTCATCACAAAGCCCCGCCCTGGTTCAACTCCCTTCCTGAGGCTATCACTAAGATCCCTGGGATTGGCCATTTCAAAATCGCCCTCCGCCAACAGATTATTGACAGCCGATGTTGTAAATGCCTGTAGTTGACCAAAACCCCGTCTCGTTTAACCCTATGCCCTTTGGGTCCCATAGACGACTGGTTCTGGTACTATATAACAGACCATAACATGATGTTATTTAATGATGTGTATGTTGTTATATAATGATGCATGTAACTCAACATATGTTTGTACCTGTACAATTGCTGCCTGTAACTCCACATGTGTATTTATGTATCTCACCCGTGTGTAATCCCTGTCCTAACCTCACTTAATTGTTGTCTCCCCCCCCCAAAGACGAGGTACCTTTGTAAACGAGTCCCTGACTCAAAGGTTGTAAAACTGATTACTTCAATAAATAAAAAAAATAAAATAAAAAACCTCATTACAGAGCTTGGCCACTAGCAGTTATGTGAAATAAAGAAACGCCTGCTGTGTAAATAAAAAGGTTTGTAGCATCTACACTGAAGTGACAAAGCTGAGATTCGATTACACAAAATGGTTTCATGTACAGTTGAGAAGATGGATCTGTGACACTATCCAAGCAGTATTTATGAGAATATGAATTTATGTGGTTTTGTACTGTTGTTTCATAATTTCAATCACGCATGCTATTATAATATATATATTTATATCATGGGGGTGAGAGCTTTCTCTGTAGAATATCCTGTGTTATTTCCACTGCAGTGAGGATAAATCCTGATGACATTAGCAGAGTGAGGATAAATGCCACTTATCCACACTCTGCTAATGTCACCAGAGTGACGATATCTTCACTGCAGCTTGCATTCAAATGAAACTGCTTCAGAAAACAGTTTCTCTTTCTCAGTGAAGCTGCAACTTACTCAATTCACTTTGCAACACTCTGTCCTATGCCCCATTGTGTTTCTAACACTCCTAGCCCATTACTGTGCTGATCTCAGCTTCAAAACAATCTGAATTCTAAAGGAAACTCCTTCACACAACAGTTTCCCTTTCTCAGTGATACCTGCAACAGTTTCTCTCTCACTGAAGCTGCAACATACTCAATTAGCTTTGCAAAACACATTCACCTGTGTCCCATTGTATATCTAACTCACAGTCCATTCAGAACACACACACACACACACACACACACACACACACACACACACTCTCACACACTCACACCACACAC
Source organism: Neoceratodus forsteri (assembly GCA_016271365.2). Lineage (NCBI taxonomy): Eukaryota > Metazoa > Chordata > Ceratodontiformes > Ceratodontidae > Neoceratodus > Neoceratodus forsteri. The sequence continues at coordinate 333,021,341 of JADMNL010000025.1, forward strand.
AGAATGACCAGAAAACACACAGAAGCAGAGAAAATGTTCCTAAAGCTCTCACCCCCGTGGTATGAATCGCACACATGATGTGCAGATCATGGAATATGGAAAATATTCTCACTCCTGCAGAGTGAGTGTGCATTTCCACTCTGCAGGAATGAGAATATTTTCCATATCCCACTCTGCCCATCATATATATATATATATATATATATAAAATGAGAGGCACATCATCCTCAAAATCCAGAGTTCTGACTGTATAAAACACATCACATGATGATGCGTATATCACAGCGTGACTGCACATATGCACTTCCCCCCCTTAAAAAACAATTTTGCCATTTTATAAGATAGATAACCCACTCTAGGATGTGCGGTCATGCTCTGATATACGCACACCTTAGGTGATTGATGCACTTGGCCTCCTGCCTCGTGCGTACAATGCACCCCAAGGCGTTCGTATATCAAAGCATGACCGCACACCTAAGAGTGGGTCATCTATTACATATAGATAGATAGATAGATAGATAGATAGATAGATAGATAGATATGAATTTAGAACAAAAGAAAGACCACAATCAGATATATTAAAGCAGCAGTGCTAGATAACCATGAAGTGATTATCAGAATTCTGTTTTTTGGCTGGAAGCATGCAGTCATAGTTCGGGTTTCCATATCTGTAAATATTTTTTTTTTTTTAGCGATCTTTAGTTTTTTCGATATTTGACATTTATTTCCATTGTTGTAGATCCACAGTAAATATGGCTGTTGCCTGATTTGCAGCCAAACTACCCCCTCACATCACATCATGTCTTTTGTGTAGTACTGTAAGTCATGTGCATGTGCAGTTGGCAGCAGAGGGTTCCTGTTCAACATGGTGGGTGAGAGAAATGTAAACAAAAACAAAGAAAAATGGAGCAAATTACAGGGTGATAGTACACTGAAAACAAGAAAGATTACCAGGTAAATGCTCAGCAGAGCACTGGAAACAAACTGTTGCAAAAGATCCAGTTTTTTTTATCTAGTATTGATGCTTAAGTTCTTTAAGTTCAGTATATTAATCGCATGGTCGAAACCCGTGCAGTCAAAAAGAGTGCCACACGGAAACTCCAAAAAGCACATGGTCGAAAATTGCACTAGAATAATTAAACTTACTCTGAACTGTACACATTGTTTTGATCATGCGGTTTTCGATTGTGCATGTATTCCATCGTGATCTTGACAGTATACCAGTTCTTTCTTCCTCCAGACTCAGAGGGAATGCATTACCTTGTCAACACATTTTCTTCAAGGTATTTGTCTTGTTTAAAAGGAAGGGAAACATTGCAACTTTCCCAGTTCACATGTTCTTATTCCGTATTGTCTTTCTGTACGGCTCTCTTTTTTTGTTTTCTGTCTTGCTGCTCTTTGAAACCAGCTCAATATGTAGCCATACTATTGTGCCATTATAAGTATTCTACTACTGTGAAGTGAAGTCGGATGTAAGTAGTGATGTGTAAATGAAGTGAAGTGTAAGTGAAGTGAAGTGTAAATGAAGTGACGTGTAAGTGAAGCTACTGACTCACTGCAACCAATGATGTCACTACTATTACACTGCTATAGCGTGTTATACTGAGGGAGAATGTTGTCAAGAGTGTCATCTATCCAGTCAGGGATTCCGCCAGTGAGATCATCGATGCCTCGCAGTGGTTGATCTGGGAGGAACAGAAGCACTCTGCCAATCTGGGAGGAGTTTAAGCCAGTGGAGGTGGCAGAAGTCACTGAGGTGATATTAGAGCTGAAGCACACCTATTGCTAACTGGACCCAGCCCCAATGCATTTCTTAATGAGATGCACCGTGACTGACAGCCCAGTATTCATTAGGATTGCCAGGTATTCGACAGCGGAGGGGATTTTCCAAGTAACTTTGAAATAAGTGCTGGTGAGACTCCTCCTTAAGAAACAATCTCTCGACTCAGACATCCTGGCTAATTACCATTCTATCTTTAACCTGACATTTTTGAGCAAGGTTGTTGAGAAACTTGTGGCACAACAGCTCGAGGATCACCTCATGTCCTTTGACATCTATGAGCCATTTCAGTTGGGTTTTCAGGCCAGGCACAGCATGGAAATAACATTAGTTAGGGTACATAACAATCTGCTCAGGGCTAGAGATAGAGAAGACAAGTCAATTCTTGTGCTTCTCAACCTCTCCTCAGCCTTTGACACTGTGGATCACTTTATGCTACTCGATTGGCTGTGTGAGTATTGTGGACTAGCCGGTGTTGTCATTAAATGGTTTGACTCCTATCTCTCAGACAGGGTACAGCAGGTGGTGATGAGGAATTTCTCCTCCTCCCCAGTGCCCCTGTCATGTGCTGTGCCACAGGGCTTGATCTTGTCGCCGATGCTGTTCACAGTGCACATGCTGCCCCTGGGTGAGATCATCCAGCAGTTCAGCCTCGAGTTTCACTGCAATGCAGATGATACCCAGCTGTATCTGTCATTTGCGCCTGGAACATCCGATGTTGTAGATGTGCTTAATAACTGTTTAGCTAAAATCAATGACTGGATGTCTTCCAGCTGGCTGCAGCTTAACCTGGATAAGACGGAGGTGCTGGTGATTGAGCTGGGTTGCGGGCGTGATGGGTTGCCACCAGGAGCCTACACAAGTCTTTTCCTGGGGTCTGCTCTGTTGGTGGCCTCCCTGAGGGTGCGCAGTCTTGGTGTGATACTAGACAGCAGACTGACCTCTGAAGATCAGGTATCATCTGTAGTCAAAAGTGTTTTTTACCACTTGGGGAACATTGCCAGGGTCAAGCCCCTTGTTCTGCCCAAAGATCTGCTGACTCTAGTACACGCTTTTGTTACCACTAGGCTTGACTACTGCAACTCGCTATACTTCAGGGTCATGGGAGAGACTCTCCGCAGGTTGCAGCTGGAGCAGAACATGGTGGTCCAGTTACTGATGGGTCTGTCTAGGTCCAGTCATGTGACTCCAGTCCCGCATGCTCTGCACTGGCTGCCTGTCAGGTGGAGGGTCCTTTTCAAGGTGGGCTTGTTCACCTTTAAGGCCCTATATGGACTGGGTCCAGGCTATCTGTCTGTGCTCCTGTCACCTGTAACTTCTGTCAGCTCCTTCCACTCCTCTTCGAGGGGCCTCCTGAATGTTCCCATGGTTTGGCTCAAGACATTGGGCGATCAAGCCTTTAGTGTCATCGGGCTGACCCTGTGGAATTTGCTACCACCTGCAGTCCAGGAAGACCCCTTAATTGGGGTGTTCAAACTGAGGCTAAAGACCCACCTCTCCTGCCTGGCCTTTTTGGACTAACTGCTTCTGCCTGACCATATGAGTTGCAGCTTACAGATATATTTTAAACTGTGATTTGTATTTTACTCTTTATTTATTTCTTGCTTTTATTGTTTGTATAGCCTTCTTGTCAGGCACCCAGAGCCTCCGGGAATTGCATCACACAAATACATATGCCTTGCCCTTACCTTGACTTGCCAGTGTTACAGTAAGGGGAAGTGTTATAAAAGGGGGTGCTATAGCAAGACGGAATATTATAGTGACTTGGGAGTGTAACAGCAAGGGTGCATGTTATAGTGACAGATAGTGCTATAGTGAGGAGGAAAACGTTTATAGCAAGTGGAGAGTATTATAATGCAGATTAGAAAATGGGTTTAAAAAAAAAATCTGATTGGTGGATAGGGGTACATTAATTTATAGTTAGAACCCTGTAAAACAAGTACCAGGGGTGCCAACTCCATCACTGGAATCATGGTGCTAGAATTTTCAAACTCAATGTGACGACATTTTTTCTCTCACTTAGTGGCCAGCTACTAGTGATAGGGTTGGCACGCCTTTTTTTTACAGGGCTCTAAACATTGACTAAAAAGAAGCCATAAATTACAGACCCTAAAAGGAAGCCATCAGTGTGATTGTCTTTATGTAACTTTCATTTTTAAAATTAAGTTTTTTTCTCTTTCGCTCAGCGAGTCCCCCCCAACACATTTAGCAAGTGACCCCACTACCAAAACCAGTCACTAGCAGCTGCATGTCTAAAATTTTGGGTAACAGAAATTAGTCACAGAGAATATTACCCACAAAGACTTTTCTGTTTTTTCCCCTTTGAAGTTAACAATGGCTTCTGTGATGGAAAGCATGTCGCGTGCTCAGCGCTACTCGGAAATGGCCCAGCTCGCACCAAATGTAGTACTGCTGACCCAGAACAGAAAAAGGAGATGAAATGAAATAACATTAATTAATTTTAAACTACATTTTACAATTACCTTTCTTGACTGACTGCCCTCTGTCTGCCCCCTTCATATCCACAGCACTCTACTGCAGTCTTTTCACTTTATTTCCCACAGATCCTCAAATAGGAAACTTCAACTCAGTCACCAAACCCCCAAAGTAAAGTAATCAGCAATGAAGTAGAAAACCTGTGCTTTTTTTAAAGAACTACAAGGAGGAAGGGAACTGTATAAAACAAAAACAACTCCATGTCTTCTTTTGCTGGTCATGGGGGGGTTACGGAGGAGAAAGGCTCAGTGGGGTGTGGGGGCAAGTATAGATGGAACACCACAGACAGAGAGGGAATACTTTACAATAGAAAGTCTTCAACTTCATTTTTAGTCATTTTGTTTTATTTCTTTTTAATTTTATTAAGTCCCACTACAAAAATGCCACAGGTAGCCCATTTTCTAAGTGCAATAATACCTCCAGGGTGGGTGGTATGGGAAATACCAGACCTTCCAGGGGCTATAAGCACCTCCGCCTGTGGCGTCAGGCCTCATTACACCCCTGGGCAGTCTGGTATTGCCCAATACCGTCCAACCTGTCGGGTATTATTGCTTGTGGAGTGCTAGAGTGAGAAGTGTGTGTCATGGCTGGCTTTAACGTTATTGGCAACTGAGCTAGCCTTTAAAGAGAGAACGTTTGTCTGACAGGTTTCTAAAAATGTATTTGATAACTGTTTTTTGCCTTTTGTTCAATTGCAGCAATCTACAGCCTACTCTCCAACGCTCGCAGTTCCTGGATCACTGGAATACCAAGTTCCCTTCATCACTGACCGACGACCTGCAGAAGGCCACCAGCCATGAACAGGTATCACCAGCATCCATGCTGTATGGCCACCCCAGTGTCTACAAATACAGTGGTGTACGTAGAACCTCTGGGAAAAATGAAGACTCAGACACCCCTGCAGTGTTGATTCATGACCTTTCTAAAACACTAGAAGAATACCAGGAAGTGGAAAAGAAGCTCTCCAATCTGGTAAAGGAGGACACCCCTGGAGAGAAGCAACTTAGAGAACAGCTCCTGAAAATCCGAAGAGAGCTTTTTCATGTCCATCAGACACTGGAACAAACAACAAAACAGTATGAAGGACCCTTGGACCTTTCTCTCAAAAGGTCAATCGATGGAATTGTGAAGGGTCCACAAAGTGTACATGAGTCCAGAAAAGGCTTGGTGCGTCCTGGCTCTCAATACAAAGATCTGGAGCCAGGTCATATGCATCTGGCAGTGGGTGAGGAGAGCAATAAGGAAAGCCTGGCATCAAGCCGCCTCACAGAGACTGATAACACATCCATAAACTTGCTGATCAAAATGGGCAGATTAGAACATCTCCGAGCCTTGCCTGATGGGGGGCTGGGAACCATCGTTAAGACAGAGGCGCTTTCCCTGGGCACCCTTGAACTGAGGCCCACAATTGAGCCATACTTCAACCGCACCACAAAATGTGAGGCAGACTCCAGCGTGCTGCTCTCTACAGATGGAAGATCTGCTGTGAAGCAGAGCCCACTGTTCCCATCAGCGGAGGACACTGCACCGTGCAGCAAAGGTGGGAAGAGGTCAGTGTCTTGTGATACCCAGGTCAATAATGAATCCCTGTAACCCATAAGGCCTACCTCTCAACCCTTTGTCACTAAAATGTGGAACAAAGACATGCAGTAAGGGAAAACGTAGTGTTGGGCCACACATCACTAAACATAAAGATGCAAGCTCAGAACACTTGAAGAAACTCTTCCTTTTAATTGAGACAAAATGTAATATTGATTTAGCATCATAGATTATTATGAATTTCTATATGTCTGAGTTCATAATATGAGACAGCACCTTCTCTGTAAGAGACAGTACCAATTTCCTAAGAGACTGAGTAATTCTGAAAGGTAAAATATGGGACACCTCTGGTAATGTGGGACAATAGAGAGATAGCCTCACAATGTTCTCTGCACCAGATCAGCACACCTAGCTACCCAACTGGATCTGATCCGGATTCAGAACAGTCAAAACCCACATTGGATGTTTTGTATATACAGTACCAATGGTGTCCTGCTTACAGGAACGTCCTCTCTGTCGAGAGAAGTTAAGTGCTGGTGAAAGGCCACTGTCTCTGTGCTTGAAGAAAGAAAGAAAGGGCCAGTTATGTTCTGTCCATCCATTCTGTAGGGCAAACTCACCAGGAGCCCCTTCTAGGAATCACACCAGAGACCCTGAGGCTGCAGCTCTAACGATTCAGTTAAAAAGAGAAATTCCTACAACTTGGGAGGTTAAGCGTTCTGTTAACATTTCATTGTATTCAGTCTCTGACACCAGAGGGTGCTGCTGTTACAGTTACTCAACACTACGGGTCTCTGTTATAGCAGCATCTCACATCCGATGGCACTGCTCACAGACTACTCTCCACATATACAACAAACTCATTATCCTAATGTACCCATTTCCGCCTTGGGCAAAGTCCACAATCACTGCATACTTTTTCAAAACTTGTTAACTAAATACTGTAGTTCTGCTGTTCCTAAATGAGAAAAGATTGTGGGGAATATTTCTAAACAATAAATTATTGCATGGGATTTTTTTATCTGTTATAGGTAGGCCATATTTTTTGTGTGGAAGTAGCCAATTGGCTGACAGGTAAGGAGCTGAGAGTGATGGTGAATGGCTACCATTCAGAATGAAAGGATATTTTGAGGAGAGTACTCTACATCAGGGCTTGGTGCTGGGCCCCATTGCTCTTAAACATATTGTATTTATTAATGACCTGGAGAAAGGAGCCTGCAGCATTCATTTAAAGTTTGCAGCGGTCACTAAATTAGTAAAAAGAGTGGACACGGCAGAGGGAAGGGATACACTACAGGGGAAACTGCACACATTAGGGCAAGGGACACGGGCTGAGAAATAGGGACTTAGATTTAACATGTGGTATACAAGGCACTATACCTATGGGAAGGGGAATATGGATGGCACAGATACCCGGTGTGGCGCGACAGTGGTAAGCACAACTGAAGAAATGGATCCTGGGGGTAACAGTGGACAGAAAGCTGAAGCTAGACATGCAAACTGCTACTGAAGTCAAGAGAGCAAAAAGCCATGTTGTGATGCATTAGGAGGTGGTAAGGAGCAGAACAAGGGAAGTGGTCCTGTACTGTACAAGGCCATTGTTAGACTGTACCTGGAGAACTGTGTCCAGCTCTGGCCCCTGCAGTACAAAAATCTCTAGTCTTTTGCTTGTTAACCCAAGGAACATCCAGTCTGCCACCAAGTGGCACTGAAGGGAAATGCAGCTCATTTGGTTTACAGGTTATGTTACAGCAACCAGGGTTCTAATACCAGCTGGTGCCTTTATATTACAAGCTATGTGTAAATTGGATTTTCCTGACAGGAAATTTCCTGGTACCGTTACTACCAGACCAGTTTTTCCAGCTCATTTGTCACCCCTTCTCGCTCCACCTGCCTCCCAAATGGCATCCTAAAATGCCAATTCTGCAACAGCCCACTGTGGTGGAGATGGAGAACCATCTCTTTGGCCCACCATAAGCTTCACACCAAGGGTGCTTGCAGGGACACCCACTCACTGGCTGAGAATTGTTACCATGGGCAACAATCCTGACCAGGAGTCCACAGGGCTGCAGGGACAGGGGGATGAACCTTGCTCACCCACATGGCAGTGACATAGCAGCTGGGTCAGTGGGTGACCCACATGGAGGAGCATTTAAAAAATACTTTCATCTCAGTGACGCAGCCCCAGCTCCAGCAGTAATAGCCATTCAGGTACAACAAATGACGGGTCAGTATGATCTGTCTTGTACAAATCATCATTCATCCATATCAAAGTGGTATTAATAAATGTTAATGAGCTGCCAATCAATGGCTTTCATTTTTACTCAAAATAGAGCCTATGCACAATAGTTCAGGTTACCTACGTGCCGCAAATCCACAGTTTCTAGGTAACCCTATGTCCCTGACCTGCACATTGGGGTCCCGCATATCCCATGTGGCATGCATGGAAGGGATGCACATCCCTTCCGCACCCAGTCCCCAAGCTGGTCATGCAGCTATGTGTGAGGCCAGTCCAGGGGCATGTCTAGGGGGTGGGCCTACACTCCATGCCATTTATGAAGGTGCAGAGTGCCTTGCAAGGGGGGGTGCAGAATAAGGCAGTGAGGACACTGCTGTATCTTTTACATGCCCCCCAATGACACCCGCCACCTGCTGTGGGACAGGACATCCATCCACTGTGCTGCCCTAATCCACCGGGCTGACAGAGAGAGTGGAAGGCAATGATTTGGGCTTTTGCCCATACTTAAAAATACAACAGGTCCCACACTGTCCCAGAATCTCCTACTTGCATGGAGCAGGGGGTACACTTCAGGAGCCAGGATGGGCATCTGATTGGATACCCAGCTGTGTCCCTTGAACCACCCCATGCAGCTGCACACCAAGGGGTGTTGTCAGGGTCAGGCACCCTGTGGGAACATGTGCTCATGCATAACACACACCCTGTGCTTGTTCCCAGGTGCCTAACTTGTACCTGGCCACATCTTTGTGTATAGTCCCCAACTATTTTAATAACCTCCTGTGTAACAACTATGCACAAACAGACTGTGTGAGTCATACTCTACCTCTGGTCATCCCCCTGCCACCACCACCTGATTATTATATCTTACTACATCACAGATTTTGCCCCAGCTTGTTGAATGGACAGCAATGGTGGTTGCAGCTTCTGGGGGCAGCAGGTCAATATGGCAGTGCACTAACACAACAAAACAATACCACAACCTCTCCAGACGACATGCTTTATTCCAAATGGTATGAACGAGTAACATTACTAATCAGAGTGGTTTCAAACAATCAACACTGAGTAGGTGCTAGCTGCTTGCACAAACTAGTTTCTCATTAATCATAAGAGGTCATCTTGTGCCAATTTTGAAAAAGTGAGATGCTCCACTTTAATATTGATGGACATTTTTCAAATGAAAGAATATTTCACATCATAAGTATTTAAAAACTGAATGACATATGATAAGCTAATAGGTGGTCCAAGAGAGGTGTATAAGAGTGTAATCTCATACAAGTTTGGGCAGTCAGAACTGCATGAATTGATTCTCTGGTAGTATAAGGGACACATTTCGGAACTTCTATCAACTCATGCGGTATGCTCTTGAGTTGTTAAAATTTCACATTATCAAAAGGAATAGCACTTTACAGCTCTGGTGTAGGCACTCCTCCTTCAGGAATATTCCAAACTGCAGGCACCCACCTGGAAGTTACAGATCAGCCCATGGCTTTCATCCGAGGGTGTTGTTTTGTTTGCTTTGAGTTTGTACACAACAATTGCCTGCTGTACCAAAGTGAACCAGTATTCCCCAACATTCTGTTATTTGGGTAAACTGCCTGTGTGCTAGAATATTCACCCAAGGGTGTATATATGGTACAGTATACAACCCAATATGGCTATAGATTGGTACATACCTCAGCATGGCTGCTTATGTGTACATACAGAATACAGATAGGTACATAACCTGCCATCTCTATAGGCAGGTATATATCAAAGCATCACTAGCCCACTGGCTTCCTATGTGACCTTGAGCAAGTCACTTGAATTCCTTGTGCTTCAGTCCTCCCAGCAGAAGAAGCAAAACAATCCGCAACCCCCCAAATCACACACACACTGAAAATGGGTTGTTACATTTCCATTGTAAACAACACCATTTTATCCTCTTTGGGAGTTTGCATCATAAACCACAATGTAAACACTTCTCACTTTTGTAATAATTTATTTGACATGTTGTACAGTGATTTAATGATTTGTATGGACTGCAGTATAATACCTCTAGGAAGAGAAGACTAGGCCGTAGCTACACAATTTCATTGTTATGACATCATAATTTAGTGAATGTCACAAATCACAGTTTGCAATAACTCAAGACTGTAACCATACCACAGGGAATAAACTCATCAGTATGTGACTGTGTTCCATCATTATTACGTACCCTGTTAATGTCATGAGACACAAGATGAAAAGTTCTTCAGTAACTGTAATACTGAATACAAAACGGTGAGTTAAAATGCTGGGGGAATATTGGGTGATCAGAGCCCCAAAGTATGGTATGACAAGTGACAAAACTGAGAAGGAACTGAGAGTTGACAACAAAACTCAGCATGGCTTCATGAAATGAAATTGTGTCTGACCAATCTATTAGCATTTTATGAGCCAGTCATTAAAAGTACAGACATGGACACACCAGGGGATGTCATATTTTTGGACTTCGGCAAATAACTTGTAGTGTTACATGCAAAACTGATTAACAAATGGACACATTTGTGGTTAGTAGTAAGACAGTAACCTGGATAAACATCTGGCTTATGTACCAGAACACAAAGGGTGAGAATTAGTGGTTTTATATCAGAGGAAAAGGGTGAGACCAGTATAGTACCACAGAGATGGGTGCTGGGTCCAAAACATATATACGCTCTCTCTCTCTCTCTCTCTCTCTCTCTCTCTATATATATATATATATATATATACACATATTCTTTGCAAAAATGCGGTTAATGCACTAGTTTATGTTGAAGCAACAAAAGTAGGGACATGGGGGACAGGTGACATTAGAGTTTCCAACCCTAACACCCAACCCCCACCCTACAGGCAGCAACAGGTGTGTGATGTGCCTTGGTGTTGTCAGTCCTAATGCTCACCCCATTCTCATGCACTGCACCCATCTCAGCTTATGTACTCATGGAATGGGGTGATCATTAGGGCTGATAACCCCAAGGCACACCCCAAGCCTATTGCTGCCGAGTGGGGGCGGGGTATTAGGCTTGGAAACCCCAAGGCCACATTTCCCTACTTTAGTTGCTTCAACCCTAACTAGCGCATTAACAAAGTTTTTCCAAATAATTTCCTTACTTTTTGAGATAGTATAATTGTATCCTCATTTGTCTGTGGCCCTCCTTAGATGTGTACATATATGTTGCTGTGGAAGTGAGCCTTACACTTGCGTTTATAGTAAAACAGGAATGAAATCATCAGCCTAGCCTTCTTATCATCCCATGTCATGAACCCAGTAATGAACATTTTGAAATCCCTGCCAACGCCATTGCACACCACAGGTGTGAAAACACAGTTTGGCCAGGGTTTAAAAAATTACAGTGGTCATGTTCATGAGGTGGTGTAAAAAATGTTTATGTTGAAAATTTCATGTCAAAATATTTAAAATTGCCAAAGTTATGAGGAAGCGTAGCAGAATTTCAATGTATGTGCATTATTTTGGAATTTTTACATAATTTGTCTCCTGAATTTCAACATAGCCTTCTTATGACCCCACCTGATGAACAAGAGTGTGAACATTTTCAAATCCTGTAGGAAAGGTGATTTCACCAAGCAACCGCAAAATCGCCTGTCCAGATGTATTTGTGTAATCCCACCAACATTGCTCCTGAGGTGGGATCCCAAAAAGGCCATTTTTGAAAATTTGAGCTCAAAGTATGCAAAGATGGCAAAGTTATGCCACAAAGTTGAAACCCCCATTGCAATACATTGAAGTTTTACACAAAAAATAATTTTCCTCTAACGAAATAGGATAACGTCATACAAAAAAAGATTATTTTTTCACATCACAAGGCACGAAAAAAGATTTTTAATGTTAAAAAAAACATTTTAAAGGTATTTCTCCAACAGTTAGGTGCAGAATCCAGCTAAGGGGGATCCCAGTAAACAAGATACATGTGTTGGTCGCTCTCCAGAATGTCATTTTTGTGGCTTTTGAAATTTTAATTTTCCCTAGGGAAAACCAGAAAACAAGATGGTGGCCAAATGAAAAAGGATTTCCCCTCATGAAAAAGGATGATGTCAATATAAAAAAAATAATTTATTTTCCTTTTATGCAGCTAATTTTTTTTTTTTTTTGGTGCTTACTGAGCATGCTCAGAACCAGTTATTCAAAATTTGAAAATTAAATGACTTTGGAATGGATTACTATTTTTTCACCAAACAAGCAAAAGGCACATCTGTGTGTCAGCCCCATCCTACCCAGGAAGTTTCACATCAGAATTCCAAATCATATGGGTGCTAGCCAATTTGACAGAAAACTCATTCAAACTAAAGGGAAAAAAATCCCCAAAAATTCACTTTTTGCACTATCTGTATCTCAGAATTCACACATCCCACTAAAATGAAACTTGGTACATCCAGAGATCTATCATGTGAGACCACAAATCTAAAGTTTCATGTAAATCCATTGAACGGCTGCAAAGTTATTAAAGTGCAAATATTTGTGTTCAACGTTGACGTGCCCACACAACCATGACTATAGGGTGTGACCTGCCCGTAAGACATTTTACACACATATATATATATATATATATATATATTTTATAAAATGGGAAAAATGTAACTCCATATCCATTCTTCTGATTGTATAAAACACATCATATGACCGTGTGTATATCAGAGCACGACCACACACCTGCACTTTTACCCCCACAAAAAACTATTTTACCATTTTATAAGATAGATAACCCACTCTAGGATGTGCGGTCGTGCTCTGATATCGCTACGCCTTGGGTGGTTGGCATTCCGCCCGCGTGTGTATCATATGTGATAACGTACACTCAAGGCGGCGATATCAGAGCGCAACCGGACACCTAAGAGTGGGTTATCTATTACATAATAGTGGCGCGGTTGTGCCACTATAGTTAGGGTTTAGCGGTCAGTTACATACTAAAGTCAAAAGTTTGGGCGTTAATAACTTTGGACTCGTTCAATGGATTTGCCTGAAATTTGGTATGCACGGTAGGACATGGTAGATCTCTTGATTTGCCAAATTGTGTTTCAGTCGGACTTATAGTCTTTGTGTCCGAAAGCACTGAAAAATGCAAAATTATCCATTTTTGGAGGCAGGTTTGGGGATTTTGGATGTGGCCCTGCATGGCTGTCGTGTGGCATGCTGCTCTGCAAGATGACTCGTTTGAAAGAGCTTTGGTGGCCAAACATGCCGCTTTTTGTTTGGTGAAAGAATATTAAGGCATTCAAAAGTTGTGTCACTTTTAAGTTCCCATTATAAGTCAAGGGGAAAATGTATATGTCTATTTTGCAAACAAAGAATGGAGTTTTGGCCATCTGGTCCCACCTGGCGATCAAAGAATTTGCAGTCTCACGATTCAAAAATCTTTGTCCCCAAGGAATTTCAAAATTCTTTGATTGCGAGGTCCGCCATCTTGTTTTGAAATTTCCAATGGTAAAAAACACAAATATCTTGGCTCAGGGGTCACTTCTGAAGTAAAACTTGGATGGGTTTTACTCAGGGGGCCCCGATCTATCAAGCCATGCCTTTAGTTCCATCCAAATGGGCCCAAAAAATACAGTTATTAGCTTTTAAAATCTTCGTTCGTGGCTTGCTAATGATCTTTGATCGCGAGCCTGCAAATTCTTTCATTACGAGATTCTTTGATCGCGATCGTGCATTGCAAGCAAGGGACGAGATGGCCAGATTTTAAAATGTGTTTTCTCAGCCCAGGGGTGCCCTACAAAGTTAAATGAGGCTGGGTTTTGCCAGGGGCTTCGTTCTGGCCCACCTGAATAACAAAAATAATGTATTAACTATCCCTGGTAGTCTAGTGCCCCCATCATAATAAAACATATAATCATTTCTAATGCCCTGGTAGTCTAGTGCCCCCCTTGTGTATTTTTTTACATCCCTAGTAGTCTAGTGGCCCCCCGAGCTGTATAAAATAATTATTAATGTTTATATCCCTGGTAATCTAGTGGCCCCAGATCTGTATGAAATTATATTCATTGTAGATATCCCTGGTAGTCTAGCGCCCCCCTCAGCATAATAAAATAAATAATTATTTGTATTACCTGGTAGTCTAGTGGCCCCCCACCCAGGCATGCCAGCCACCCAGCACCCCACCCTTCCCCAGCCAGCGACTGGCACAGCCCACCTCTCACCTCCATGTCCAGCCGCCAGCTGTGTGCATTATGATCGGTAATGCAAAGAGGCACTCAGAAATATTTTCAGACCACCACTTTGCATTAGCACTTGTAATGCGCACAGTCAGCAGCTGGCCGTGGAGGTGAGCAGTGGGCTGTGCCAGTCACCAGCTGGGGAAGGTGGGGGTGCTTGGTGGGCTAGCATGCCTAGGTAGGGGGTGGGGGGCCACTAGACTACCAGGTAATAAAAATAATTATTTATTTCATTATGCTGGAGGGGGGCCGCTAGACTACCAGGGATATAAACATTAATAATTATTTTATACAGCTCGGGGGGCCACTAGACTACCAGGGATGTAAAAAAATACACATAGAGGGCACTACACTACCAGGGCATTAGAAATTATTATATATTTCATTATGATGAGGGGGGCCACTAGACTACCAGGGATAGTTAATACATTATTTTTGTTATTCAGATGGGGCAGAGCGAAGTCCCCTGAGCAAAACCCAGCCTCATTTAACTTTGTAGGGCACCCCTGGGCTGAGAAAACACATTTTAAAATCTGTCCATCTCGTCCCTCGGTCTTTGATCACAAGCGTGCAATTTCTTTGATTGTGAGCCTACAAATTCTTTGATCATGAGATTCTTTGATCGCGATTGTGCATCGTGAGTGAGGGACAAGATGGCCGGATTAAAGAATCAATTTTCTCAGGCCGGGGTGCCCTAGGAAGTCAAATAAGGGTGGGTTTTACTCAGGGGGCTTCGTTCTGTTGAACCATGGCAGTGGTCTACTGCAATTCCTTCAATTTTTTTGACTTACAACATTTTTAATTCTTTGTTTGTGAGCATGCAAATTCTTTGATCGTGAGCCTGCAAATTCTTTGATCGTGAGATTCTTTGATTGCGATCATGCATCACAAGTGAGGGATGAGATGGCCCATTTTCTTAGCCCAGGGGTGTCCTAGGAAGTCAAATGAAGGTGGATTTTACTCAGGGGGCTTCGTTCTGTTGAACCATTGTGGTAGTTTACCACAATTCCTTCAATTATTTTATTTATAAGGTTTTTAATTCTTTGTTCATGAGCCTGCAAATTCTTTGATCGTGAGCCTGCAAATTCCTTGATCGTGAAATTCTTTGATCGCCATCTTTGATCACAAAATAGGGACAAGATGGCCAGATCTTTTATAATAGAATATATGGGGAAATTTTACTAATCTTTGACACTGAATATCTCGGAAATGGTTTGGTCTTTTTACTTGAGATTTGGAGGGGAGAAAGGCAACATTACACAGATGTGTCTTCTGATGGTTTGGTCAAAAAATAGTACAGGGCAGCAAAGTTACAGCACTACAAAGTTGAAATTTTTTCCTATAGGATAACATTATGGCGTCCGCTGCATTACAGGAATTCTTTGCCGCCCTGCTGCAAAATAACGGTTTGGTCTTTTGGGCCGAAATTTGGAGAGAAGAAAGTCAACTTCTACAGATGTGGCTTTTGGTGATTTGGTGAAAAAATATTAAAGGCTGGCAAATTGATGGCACTCCGAAGTTGACACTTTTTCACATAGGATGACATTATGGCATCCGTCGTGCCTTTCAGGGCCTGTATCTCGGAAACGGTGCGAGATATGGAATTTTTGCCACAAAATGCTTAGCCCCCCAACTTTGGTCTAAGTACAAAACTAGCCAGGAAAGTCATAATTCATACGAAATTTTAATTTTTTTTCTACATCGTACGGTTCCTGAGATATATGCAATTTAGTATTCAAGCCCTAATTTTGCAATCCGAGGTCCATTATTATGCATACATTCTTTGTTTTCACTGTTTTCAAT
The DNA here is from genome assembly GCA_016271365.2 of Neoceratodus forsteri. Lineage (NCBI taxonomy): Eukaryota > Metazoa > Chordata > Ceratodontiformes > Ceratodontidae > Neoceratodus > Neoceratodus forsteri. Next base: position 333,037,366 of record JADMNL010000025.1, read on the forward strand.
GCAATTTTTTGGGAAAAGAAGGGTGTGCCCTTTGGTTACTGTGTCAGTTAGCATTTCCAGTAGCGCTTCCGTTACCATCTGTGTCACCGTTCCCGTCTACGCCACCGTGTGCATTACGGTTTGCATTTTTGTCTGTGCTTGCCTTTCCATTTATATTTCATTTGGTATTATTGTTGCTGTTACTATTACCATTTGCATTTGCAATTGTGGCACTGTGCCCATGCACGTTACGGTTTGTGTTTCCGTATGCGCTTGCGTTTGTGTTTGCATTTCTGTTTCCTTTGGCTTTATTGTTGCTGTTGCTGTTACTGTTACCATTTGCATTTACAATTGCAGTACCATGACTGTGCATGTAACGGTTTGTGTTTCTGTACGCGCTTGCATTTGCATTTCTCTTTCCTTTGGCGTTATTGTTGCTGTTATTGTTACCATTTGCATTTATAATTGCGGTTCCATGATCGTGCATCTTATGGTTTGTGTATTCATATGTGCTTGTGTTTCTGTTTATTTTGGCATTATTGTTGCTGTTACCATTACCATTTGCATTTACAATTGCGGTACCGTGACCGTGCACGTTACGGTTTGCGTTTCCATATGTGCTTACGTTTATGTTTCTGTTTCTGTTTCCTTTGGTGTTATTCTTGTTGTTACTGTTACCATTTGCATTTACAATTGCGGTACTGTGTCCATACGCATTACGGTTTGCGTTTCTGTACACGCGTGCATTTGCATTTCCATTTCTGTCTCCTTTGGCATTATTGTTGCTGCTGCCATTAGCATTTGCATTTCCAATTGTGGTACTGTGAGCGTGCGCTTTACCAGTTGCATTCTGTACGCACTTCCATTTGTATCTCCATTTCTGTCACTGTTTGCTTTGGTGTCACTTTGCGCTTGCATTTCTATTTCTGTTTGTGTTACCATTTACGTTTGCATCACCATGTGCATAACAGTTTGCGCTTGCATTTGCATTGCACTTACTGTTACTATGTCACACAAAATCACGTGGTGGGCGCTCCCACCAACTTGTGCAACTTTTTACTTTTCTATTCTTTCTTAAAAAGTAAGGAAATTCTATCCAAAAACCTTTGTTAATGCATCAGTTAGGGTTCTTCTACAGTGAAAAAGTGAGGAAATTCAATTTTAGGGTTCCCCACCCTTACCCCACCTCCGCCCGCCCCACCAACAGACATCGGGTGTATGTTGGGGTGGTTAACCTAACTCTCACCCATTCTCCTACACTGCACTACCTCAGCTTGTTTACAGATGGGATGGGGTGAAGTTACATGTGACCCCAACCCCACCCGATGCCTGTTCGTCAGGGGGTGGGCGTGAAGGTGGGAACCTAAAATTAATTTCCTCATTTCTTCTGTAGAAGAACCTAACTGATGCGTGTAATGAGATTTTGCATAGAATATATCTATATATATATGACATGGGCAGTGTGAAAATAAGCCATTTAAGTTTTGCTTCAGGTTTTGACCTCTATTGACCTCATGAGTAGCGAAGCCATGAGTGAGGTCTGTGGAGCTCAAACCCTGAAGCAAAAAATAAATTATTTTCACACTGCCCATGCCATATTTCATTTATGCAATGGACAAACTGGTGATTTTAATAGTGAGAATACAGCGTCCTTCCATCTCCCACTTCAGTCAAAGAAAAAAAAACTCTGTTTCAGTAACGAGGAATTAACGCAGGCTTAGAGCTACTGTTGTTTTTACAGTGACAAGAAGTGAGGCTGTTCTTAAGGTATTTCCCTGTTTTCAGCAGTGCACAACTGAAATGTTTGTTGGGGCAAAGCTCACTGTGTGAGATTAAGACAAAGCTCGTGTGCAGAAAAATGGACATTCCAAACTTGGTCCGGCTATACACAAACTTTGCCTTTGCCTCATGCCACTATCAGTGTTCTTTATGACATGGCTGCTGTGGAAATATGAACATATGAAGAAGCCAGCAGAAGAAGGCCATTTGGTCTATCTAGTCTGCTCATATTGCAGGGTCCACAGCTTGAGCTAATGTCCCTGCCCCCCCACTCCTCTCATCCTCTCTACCCATGATCCTTACCTTCCCCAGTGCCTGTCCCAGCCTCTCTTAAAGCTGTCCACTGTCTTCAATGAGATCACCTCTTCCGACAGTGCATTCCAAGTGTCCACCACCCTCTCTGTGAAGAAGTGGCTCCTGACCTCCCTCCTAAACCTCCCACCCTCCAGCTTAAGACTGTGCCCCCTCATATTATGGTTGCCACTCAGCTTAAAGAGACTCTTCTTATCCACATTATTTATTCCTTTCAAGTACTTGAAGGTCACAATCATGTCCCCCCCCCTCTCTCTCCCCTGTCCTCCAGGGAGTACATGTTCAGTGCCCTCAATCTCTCCTCATATGCCTTACCCTGCTGACCCACTATCATCTTTGTAGCCCTCCTCTGTACCTTTGCTAGCAGGTTAATGTCCTTTTTGAGGTGTGGGCACCAGTAGTGAATTCAGTACAGCACTGAAATAAATGCTGATGATGTGCCTGTAGTGCAACTAAAGGATTTATTTACACTCCAGGTGCATCACCACTGCAAGTAAGCATGTTTGTTACCCAATTTGTATTCTCTTCCTCATTGCATAAATATATATTAGGGGGATGATAGCACCCTTATAGTTAGGGTTGAGTAGCCTGTTTAATGTTAATCCCCAAATTTTGAACATTAATATCTTTGACTCCCTTTGTCGAAATGAGCTGAAGTTTTGTATGTGCTGTCTAGGAGGCAATGTCTTGACATATGGACATTTTTGTGATGGTAGCTTCTGTGGTTTCTGAGATACACAAGTCATTTCTAGAAAAAAAATGTTTTTCCTATACTTAACATTGTTTTTTTGTTTTTTTGCTCTTGCCTTCAGCCTACATAGAAAGGAATTGTTGCCCCAAACTTGCAAGTGATATGTGTCATGTCCTAAGGTAGTGCCTTTGACAGGTCTGGTGAAAAAATATTAAAGGGTTCCAGAGTTATCAGGCTTGATATTTTAATGTTTTCTGACCTGCGCAGTAGGGTTTTGAGATCATGTTCTGTGGCGAAAGTAAAATTGCGATGCCACAAATGCCTGTTTTGCTTTCAGGCCACTTGTTTGGCACGGTACCAAACATTTTTTTGCGCCATGCAAACCACCATCTTGTTGATTATTTGCATGAACTGACGAGCATGGAAAATAGCAAAAAATGCTCTGACTGTAATAAACAAACATCAGAACCTAACTAAACAGGACTCGTTCAGCTAGATTCTGATGTTTGTTTTTGAAAATTATGCCCACAAATGCCTTTTCTGGGCACTCAAAATCTAGTGTACCCAGCTTAGCAAGAGGAGCACTTCCCCGATGTTCTCTGTATGAGAACACCAGGAATTTCTTGACTTCTGCAGCTGCAGCTGAAGTTGTGTTGTCAGCTGCAGTGTTAGCTGTGAGCCATCCTTTTCCCTGGTGTCTAGTGGCACCTACAACCCACCGATCACTGTCCTTGGTGTCTAATGGCACCCCCACACCCACTGATGGCTGTCTCTGGCATCTAGTGGCACCCCACCCTCTAATCACTGTCCCTGGTGGCACCCCCCACCTTCCAATCACCATCCCTGAATTTTTATTTAATACTCCCTCCCATCCCAGCAGCCCATTGCTTGATTTATAGTACCAACATTGTGGTGGGGCCCAATCCCCATGTCAGCATTACAATCCCCCCCACCAGTGTGTGACACTGGGGAGCCCACCCCCAGTGTCCCTAAATATTTATTTAACTTGTCCCTGTAAAAAGAAAAGTGTCCCTCCAATGTCTTTTTTTAATATGCAAAAAGAAAATGATCTCGTATTGTCCCCACCATCCCCCTCCCCCGACCCTCCCACTGAGCACCCACCACCCCCCCACACACACCCTTACCCTATACTTACCACCAGAGGTCATTGGCTGCCATCTTCTGTGGACTGAGACATGTCTGCACTCTTGAAATCTGAACCGTGAACTGAGGAATCAAGGTAAGTACCGTATGATGAATTTCAGTGGCATTTTGAACTTGTTCATAACTTTGCCATTTTTATGATTTTTTCATCAAATTTTCAGCATAGCCTTTTTGGGACCCCACCTCATGAACACTGTGACTGTCATTTCATTAATCGGGCCCAGAAGGTGATTTTGCATTCAATGCGAGAGAAATTATCTTTCGGGACCCGATAACCAAATTTCACCACCAGAGTTCATAAGGTGGGGTCCCAAAAAGGCCATGTTGAAAATTTGGTGAAAAAAATCCTAAAAATGGCCGAGTTATGTGTGTTCATTAAAATGTTTCTATGCACATGCATAACTTTGGTAATTTTCAATATTTTGACTCCAAATTTTCAACATAGCCAATTTTTCACACCACCTCATGAACAGTACAGCTGTTATTTTTCACATCCTGTCCAAAATGTGTTTTCACACCTGTGGCATGGAATGGTATTTTGCCATGGATTTCAAAATGTAAGGCTACGGTGTTAATGAGGTGAAACCATAAGAAGACTATGTTGAAAATCTGGGGTCGAAATATGAAAAAATGCCAAAGTTATGACCATTTGCTGCAATTTCATTACGATGCTCACAACTTTGGAAATGTTCAATGTCTTGACTCCAGATTTTCAGCATAGCCATCTTATTACCCCCACCTCATGAATGTCACAGCTGTCAGTTTTCAAATCCTGGGCAAAATGTGTTTTCGTACCTTTGGCATGGAATGGCATTGCAGTTGCACAGAATTACTTTTTGTTGGGAATTTGAAAATTTACTGTACTGGGTACATAAGGTGGGGTAATAACAAGGTTTTAAATAGTTGATTAGCAGTTTTTTTCTTGGGACAATACTAACTGTCTCAGAAAGTATATATATATTGGTTTTCTAGAAGTGTTATGTTTATTAAACTGAGTAAGGCAAGTGTTTTGCATTTTCACAATGTTTTAGCACTTTTATGAACAAAACGCTACTCCCATAGACAAATAAGTATTTGATTAGACTAGCTCAAAAAGTAAAGAAATACATTGCAAAAAAATGCATTAATAATCTAGTTAGGGATAAAGCCACAAAAGTAGGGAAATGTGGCATTAGGGTTTTAAAAGCTAATACCCATCACACACCCTGCACACACCAGTAGGCATCAGGGGTGTTCCTTGGGGCTGTCAGCCTTAATGCTCACCCCATTCCATAAGTAAATAAGCTGACATGGGTACAGTATAGGAAAATAGGGTGGGTGTTATGGCCAGCGACCCCAAGGCACCCCACTGATGCCTGGTGGTGTGTGCAGGGTGGATGTGGGATGTTAGCTTTAAAACCCTAATGCCACATTTCCCTATTTTTGTGGCTTTATCCCTAACTAGAGCATTGCTGGACTTTGTTTTACTATATATATATATATATATATATATATATATATATAGATATAGATAGATTACACTGGCGTGGTAGTGCCAGTGTATTAGAGTTGAGTGCAAACTTCTATGTTAAACCCAAAATTTTGAACCTTAACAACTCGGAATGGTTCAATGGATTTGCACGAAATATGGTGCACACACTCTCTAGGCTAGGTCTCTTGCGATACCAAATTTTGTATGAATCAGTTTTGTGGTTTCTAAGATAGAGAATGTCAGAAAATCCAAAATTTACCAGTTTTTTTTTATATTTCTTTGTCCACCTGTATCTCAGAAATGGTTTTAGATTTTACTCTGAAATTGCCAGGGTAGAAAGTCTTTGACTCACAGATGTGCCTTTTGAAGGTTTGGTGAAAAAATATTAATCAGTTCAAAAGTTATTAAAGTTTTAATATCTCATTGTTTCCTATGGGAAGATTTATATGTCAGGCACAAAAGTTAGTTTGCACAAGTTGCATAACTTGCGCAACATACTGTTGTAATTTGCACAAGTTATGTGCACAAATTAGGTAGTCTGTACAAAATACAACAGTATCTTGTGCAAATTGTAACTTACTTGCCTGTCACTGTATGGTTGAGTGCAAACTTCCAAAATTTTTTTTTTATATGTTGCTGACAGTGGGTGCCCAGTCTGACTGTCAACTCTGAAAGCCACCACCCCCACTGCACTTTCACACTGGGGAGCCCACTCCCAGTGTAAACATTTTTTTCTCTTAATTTGCTGACAGTGTGGTGCCCAGTCCCCGTGTCGGCTTGTATTCCCCCACTAATTTTTATTTTTTATTTTTATTTGTTTCGCCAGGAAGGTGGATTGGATCCAAGGACCCTTTTTCAACCATGCCTGGGGGAAAGGGTAACAGGGATACAAGCACAATTACAAAAAAAAGATAACATAAAACCATTAATAATAATTACAATATCTCAATCTTAATTACTATCATACAACACACTTTACAACTCACAAATCACATACAGTTCAATAAATAATGTTGGTTTCATAATTCAATTACATCATGTGGCACACTGGAAGCCCACCCCAGTGTGCCAAAATATTTCAGTTTTTTAATTTATTTTTCTGACACCGGGATGCCCACTCCCGGTGTACGATGCCCCCCAGCCCATAAACATCCATTGCTGACATCAAGGTGCCTAATCCCCATGTCAGCATGTATCCAGCCCTCCGCTACTGTGGCACACTCGGAGCCCACCCCAGTGTGCCAAAATAAAAATGCTAACCCTAATGCTCACCCCATTTAAATAGTTAATTACCTAACATGGCTACATAATAAAAGAATGGGGTGTGCATTAGGGTTCACAACCCCAAGGCACACCCCCTCACACCTATTCCTGCATGCAGGGTGGAGGTAGGGCCTCAGGGTTGGAAGCCAAGAGTGGGGTGGGGTGTTCAGGTTGGAAGTCAAGGGTGGGGGTGGGGTCTTAGGCTTGGGAACCCTAAGATGTCATTTCCCTACTTTTTAGGCTTCAATCCTAATGGTGCATTAACAAAGTTTGTTGCAGTGAATATAGATAGATAGATGATAGATAGCTAGATAGATAGATAGATAGATAGATAGATAGATAGATAGATAGATAGATAGATAGATAGACAGACAGACAGACAGACAGACACACTCATTCAAACATACACACACACACACACACACACAAGGGGCTTACAAAGGTTAACTGTATGGGCAAATATGTTCAGTGGGACATGAAGTAAAATGAAGAGAAATGCACTTTTACATTTAGGAAAGAAGGAAAGAAAAAGAAAAGAGCAAATTATTACTTTAATGGAAATTAATTTATTCTTTAGTCTTTATTTATTTAACCAGGCGATCACCATTGAGCAAGCTCATTTTCGAGGTGGACCTGGGTTTGTTAACAAGGAACAAGAGACAATATACATGGGATGCAACACACAAGCAAATAGTAATAATACAAATAAAGTGAGATACAATAATACAGTATATACAACATATCAGCAAGGAGCATTGACAGTAGTATATGTTTGGAACAGAAGATACAGCTAGTTTTGGGTAGGACACCATTTTTCATAAAAGTAAAGAAATATACATATCAGGTGCACCGAACACAAATAAAACATAATATAAAAAGATATATAGTGATATGGTATGGATAATTTAGAACTGGAACCGGGGTCAAAGGAAAGTGGAAGGGACAGATATGGGGGTAGAAAAAGGGGAGAGGGAAGAGTCGATTATAGATGTGATCAGTCATTTAACAGTAGTAACTAGAGAGTGCTTGGACTTATAGGAGTCACTATTTAGGGCAGACAGGCACAGGACTCCTTATTATGATGTAGATATAGCGATTTAAAAGCTGCTAGGCTGATGGGGTGAGTTCATTTCGAAGTTTTTTGCAGCTTATAGAAGGTAAAGGAAGAAAGAGATTTAGGAAATGTAATAACTTCAGACTTCAGACAGGAATGGATGGCAGTGTGAATCAGCTTCAGAGAATGCAGCCCAGGTGCTAGAAAGTAATAACATCTTTATATGGGGCATATGTAAGGCCTCAGCAAGCATGCTGCTGCCAGCTCTGGAGTCCATATTGCAGGAAGAATGTGAACAGATGAACAAGTTCAAAGAAGTGCAACAAGAATGATGCTGGGAGAACACAGAATGAAATATTGTGTGAAACTAGGTACTTATACTGGTTGTAGAATGGAAGAAGGCAGCAGCATGCCCATTACTACCGTTCTCTCTCATTAGCGGATCCAGGCTGTATATAAGGCCATCTATCTCCTTTTTGAAGATGTTCAGTGAAGCACTTGATACCACTTGGTCTGACGACCTATTCCACAACCTTCCTGCCCTATTGAGATGAAAGTTATATCTATTATTTTTATTTATTTATCTGTTTTAATTTGACATTAATGTCCCCTTAACCCTTTGGGTTTATCAATAACCATGATGTTCAATTCTTCCATCAGTTCTACGTCACTCATTATTTTGTACAATAACAGCAGATCTCCTCTCATTCTTCTCTGTTCTAATGACAATAGATGCAACCTTTTTAGTATATCAGTATAACTATAATCTTTTATTGCAGTAATCATTTTGGTGTACCTCCTCTGGACTCTTTCCAATCTATTCATTTCTCCCCTAGCGTACGGATTCCATAATGAGGATCCATAATCTATGTGCAGTCTACCATATGTCTTGTATAATGATAGTATACATTCACTACTTTTATTCACAAAGCTCCTTTTCATATTTTTGATTGTCAAGTTGGCCTTTTGAATCCCATCAGTACGCTGTTGTTTGAAGTTTAAATCACTGTCAATTTTGATTCCACAATCTCTCTCTCCATTTGAACTGATTTTAAAGGTTTCCCATTGAGTTTATACTCAGCATTAGTATTATTTTTTCCCATAGGCATCACTGAACATTTATCCACACTGAATGGCATTTTATTTATCACAGACCAGCATTCCATTTTTTTGTCTAATTTTAGCATTTCAATACCTTCTGCATTACTTACATGGCCTCCTAGCTTGATGTTGTCAGAAAATTTGACTACCCAATTATTTATATAATTCAGTAAAAAAGATTATGAAAAGAAAAAACAAACTATATCGCTAATTCTTAAAAGATAGGACAAGTGAAAAGTGGACCAAGTTCACAGCTGTACAGATATTGTGTAAAGCAAAAATTAGAAAAGTTAAACAAAAATGCGAGTTTAATTTAGCTAATCAGGCTAATAAACATAATAGTAAATATTTCTTCTCAAATATCAATTCTTTAAAGAAACCAGCTTGCCAAGTAGGTCCTTTACTTTATCACAATGAAATAGTACATGACCACTTAAAGATGGCTAACATATTTAACTCAAAATGTTTGCAATATTTTTAGCCCTCAGGTTAACAATCCACATATTAATATACAAACTGATACTAATCTCATAATATTTGATACTGATAGAATTCTAATTAAGCTTCTTGAACAAAAGGGCAAAACGTCTGTTGGTCCAGTGAACATATCTGGTCATTTGTTATATTTATTAGCTGAGGATCTAGCTCTCCCACTTAAAATCATTTTTCAGGGCTGTCTTTCCAATACTTTTGTCCTCTCCAGAATGGAAAACAGTGAATATTATTTCATTATACAAAAAATGTCCAAAAAACGAACTGGGAAAACTATAGACCAATTAGTTTGACCTCCCCGATTTGCAAAATCTTAGAGAGTCTTATTAATGACATCATCACCCCTGTACTTAATACTTTGGACACTGAACAAAGTGGGTTCAAACATGGGAGAAGTTGCCTCACTAATCTGATCTGTTTTTATGAGAAAATCAGCTCAAAGTTAGATAACAATCTGCCCTGCGATATTGTGTTTATAGACTTCAGTAAGGCTTTTGACATCATGCCACGCTGGGCCTTAATAAAATATCTAAATTAGTAATTCACAATAGTATTATCGCATGGATAATTAACTGGTTATTCCAGCGTACACAGCATGTTTCAATCAATGGGCAACTATCAGATTTCAGCAAGGTGACTAGCGGGGTGCCTCAAGGTTCTCTATTGGGTCCTATATTGTTTCAAATTTTTATTTCCAATTTAACCACTAATTTAGAGTCATTTAGCACACAGTATGCATATGATGTAAAACTAGGTAATGTCAGCCACAGCCCTGATCAAACTGCAATCTTGCAAAATGATCTTGATAAAATCTCTATTTGGGTAAACAAATGGGGGATGATGGTAAACTCTAATAAATGTAAAATTATGTACTTGGGTAGACATACTTCTCGAACACCTTATATGTTAAATGGGTTACCTCTCATTCCCACTGCTGTACAGAAAGATTTGGGTGTTGTTATTTCTGAGGATTTTGACAACACCAAACATATTTCTGAGGCTATTAGAAAATCCAATAAAATAATTTGTTCCATCCATCGCAATATCCAGTCTAGGGATAAAACAGTTTTAATGCCCTTATTTCGATCCCATGTACAACCTCATTTTGAATATGCATCTCAGTTTTGGTGTCCATGTAAAAAACTAGTTGCCAGTAACTTGAAAGGGTTCAACATAATTTCACCAAACACATTTATGATTTTTGTGATATATCATATGATGACAGATTACAGATATTAAATCGAATTTTTCTACAAACCCCTAGATTAAGAGGTGCCTTACTCTTATTATTTGATATTGTTAATGATACCTTCCTCATGCGGGAACTAGGCCTCCAGTTTAAAGATCAGACCCACAATACCAGAGGTCATCCTCTTCAGTTAACAAGTCAATTTTCTAAACATTATAATAAAAAGCATTTTTTCACCCTTAAAGTGATCGGCCCTTGGAATAAACTACCTATTGAAGTAATTGTAAGTAATAGGCTGATTTTAAAAAATAACTTGATAATTTTCTACTTTCTGGTGGAAACCTGAATTATTACCTTATTAATAGGAGTATTCATTAGCATTTCCTGCCTTCTTCCTCCTTACCAATCCTTAGTATGATCCTTAGTGTGCTGGAGAACATTAATATATAGGGAAAATAGTACTGGCCACAGGACTGAGCCCTGTTGTAACCCACTTATAACACTACCTGATCCTGAATAAGAACCTAGAACTCTGACCATTTGTTTCTGTTTTCCAGCCAATTATTGATCCATATGAGTAACCTATTATCTATTCCTATATTGCTCATTTTATTTATTAAATTTTGGTGTGGTACCTTATCAAAGGCCTTCTGGAAGTCTAGGAAAAATATGTCCACTGGGATGTTGTTAGTCATGTCTTTATTAACAAGTTCATAAAAGGACAGCTGATTTGTAATACACGCTCTATTTTTCCTAAAACCATGTTGCTTTGTAGCTTTAAGATTTATTAAAATTAAGTTCTCCTCTATTTTTTGTTTCAGGACGCTTTCAGCTACTTTGTATAGCACTGTCGTTAAGCTCACTGGTCTATAGTTATATTTGTTATGCTTGTCTCCTTTCTTAAACAGTGGAACCACTGTAGCCATTCTCTAATCCACTGGTACTTCCTGCAATTCAAAGGATGCATTATATATACATGCCAATGGCTTGGATACATGTTCTTTCAGTTCCTTCAAAATTTTAGGATACATTAAGTCTGGTCCTGAAGATTTATCAGGCCTTAGTTTATTCAGTAGTTCTTCAACTTCAACATCACCAATCACTAGGCTAAGCTTCCCTTGTTCCTTATGATTGTAAAGCACATTATCCTTATCCTTTTCCTCATAAATGGAACAAAAAACATCATTAAAAACCTCTGCCATCTCCTTGGGTTCTGTATGTTCTACTCCTTCATCTATTATCGGGCCAATTGGTTATTTGTTCTGTTTAGGCCATTTATATACCCATAAAACCATTTTCGATTATCTTTAGTGTGAGAACTCTTGAATTCTAGTTTACACCTCTCCTGCCTTATTGTTTTCTTCAAATGTTTTAACTTGCGCTTATAGGCTTGCATGTTTTCTTGGGAACCATTTTATTTAGTTTTATCATATGCTTTTTTCTTTTCTTTTCCTCAGATAGCTTTATAATTTTTCTCATACACCAAAGAGGTCTTTTACTTCTCTTGTTGTATATTTTCCTATTAGGGACATATTTATCTTCCGGTTATCTTAAATTCACCTCACATTTCATCCACATCTTTATTTTTAAAGCTTTTTTGCCAATCCCACACTCAAAGCTCCTTTTTTTATTTCCCTAAAATGTGTTTTGTTGTAATTTTTGGAAACAGTGCTTCCCCTTATGCATTGGGCCTGTGTTTTAACTATAAATTCGACAATGTTGTGGTCGCTATTACATAAGTGTTCTCTAATATTGATTTTCGTTATTAACTCCTTTCTATTTGTAATCAACAGGTCCAACACATTTTTGCCCCTTGTTGGTTTATATATTAATTGGTGTAGTCCTGCAATCTCCAGGGATTCCACAAACATATTTGCAACAGCTGTTCTTACTTGAGCGTTGATCCAGTCTATATCTGGATAATTAAAATCCCCTACTATAATGACATTCCCTTCTATAGCCATATTTTCAATTTCTTGTTTTATACTAGAGTTGATTTCATTGTCGGAATTTGGTGGTCTGTAAAACACCCCTAGGAACATTTTTTCTCTGTCTTTATTTGTACTGTCACCCAGAGTGATTCCACTTCTGAATTTTTGTTTTTTGGGTTATATACCATATTATGTTAGTTATTACTTACATAAACTGCTACACCACCTCCCTTTTTGTGTTGTCTGTCTCCTGAGTATAAAGTGTAGCCCTCTATGTTGTGGTTCCATGAGACTCCTGTCTCCCACCAAGTTTCTGAAATTAAGCAGATAGCCACCTCTTCTGCTACTATCTTAGTTTCTAATTCTGCTTTTTCACTTACATTAGGACTTCTAGCATTTAATGACCACATCTCTAGTCCATTAACCTTCTTGCTAGTATTTTTTACTGCTGCTTCTTGGACTCCAGTGTTTTTTTTATAGTACCTTTCTGTACCCCCATTTTATTCAGATTAAACTAATATCTACCACTTTCTTAAGTTTTAACCCCAACTTCCTGCTGCCCTTTTTGCTTAAATGCAGTCCATCTTAACAAAAGTAATCAGGTTCATTGATAAAGTCTTTCCAATGGGTGACACATCCTAGTCCCTCCATCAAGGTCCACTGCATCAGCCAGTTACTTCAATTTTTATCTTGTTAATATTATACATATTTTTCCCTAAGGACTGGCAACATTTCCGAGAAATATACTTTGTATTTTAGTCTTTTTGCCCCAGCCCAAATTTTTTTATATTCCTCTTTTATTTCTTCTAGAGGTTGTCCCTTTACATTGTTAACCCCTAGATGCAGAATCAATGTGGCAGTACCATCTTTTCCTTTTACTATATCTGGTAACATGCTATGCACATCTCTTACCTTTGCCCCTGAAAAGTAACTGGTTGTTACATTCTCTTTACAACTTCTGGAAGTGTATCAGTTAGTGCACTTCAAAATGGAATTGCATAACACATACACCTGTTTTATATCTTTTATTACGTCTCCATTCACATCAGTGTCCATAGTATCATTAGGGTCGGTGCTGTTTTCCATTCCAAGTTGATTATTCATTTCAACACTATTGCTGGCACTAATTGGGTTTAGGGATAATACAAGATTACTATCTGGTGAGACAGAAGATCCTGAACTATTCTCCACCCCCTCCGATCTGCTCATTTCAACACTATTTTCTATACCATTCAAATCTTGGGGTTTAATGACATTAGAGTTTGCTATGATTGTTGATGTGTGAGGATTATCCACCATATCATTCTGTTTCACTCCCATAACTGAGTTATGCCTATTCTTGCTTTTTGCTTCTACTTCCTTTATATCATTTATTGCTCCATTTTTCCCAGTTCTATTGGTCTCCTCCCATGCATTCCTTGTACTTCTGTTTGGTTCATTACTGTCTTTACTTGTTCCTTCAATTACTAACGCAGTGTTTTTTTCTTCCAGCAATATCAATGGCTCAGATTTATTACTGGTCTCTAGATTTAAGCCTGTTACTCTCCTGCCCTTTTTGTACTTTCTTTTTTCAGTTTCCTATACTCCTTCCTCCTTACTTTCTCTGCCCCTCTTTCTTGTGTCTTGTGCTGAATCCCTATTTTCTCCCATATCAGTCTGTAGTGAGTCTCCCAGATCATGTAGTAATTTCTGTTGTTGCACTGAAACAAGTTTCATTTCTAAATATAGTACTTTATTCCTTAACTCTTTACTCAATAAACATTATTTACAGTTAAGGATTAGGACATCATTAGTGACTTCTGTACTTATTTTAGTACACAGGATGCATCTCATTCCTAAAACACCTCCCTCTATCCTAATTATGTTAGTATCCATTTTTATGCTCGACAATGGTGTCTCCCCTAATTTATTAAGGATTTTACTTACTAGGGATATAAACAAAGACTTAGTTACCTTGTTTAGTGTGTACTTCCTAGCCCTCTTCTGCTACTTCCACTACTGACACTACAGACACGTGCAGATGCACTGGTACTTTAAACTTATTTCACCTGGGAAAGAGGAGACCTAATTGGCCTGTATGGTTTCTTAAAAGAACCAGAATTGTGTCAAGAGTTGAGACATAGATCCTGTACACACTGTGGAATTTAAAATGATATAAGTGCCTTAAATTGTTTTAAATCCACCTAGTACTGTTTGCATCCAGATTACATGCCCCTTAAAACATTTTAACTGAAACATTTTTAAACCTTACTAGGTACCTAGTCTTAAAACCATTTTTATGTTTGCTTGCACGCATGTGCAAGAAACATAGTGCCATCATCCGAGTTTTCCAGAGGTGTGTCAAGCTCTTCCAATTCAGTCAGTGTGTTTGCAGGTGCGGTCGCAGTGCGCCAATCACTGCTCCAGCTGTCTATGACAGCAGTTGAAAATGCAGTGGCATACAGATGAAAGGGAGAGCTCCGCTTCAGTGAGCAGAGCTCCCCCTCAACACGCATGCATGCATATTGCGTGCTGATGTGCTCCCCACCGCGCACATACTATATAGCCGACGGGGGTGCCCAATGCCCCATCAGCTCCACGCTGCCCCCCCAAAACAAGCTTTCCTGGTGCCATGCTGGGAGCCTGCCCCATTGTGGCACACATCCGTATGGCCAACGGGGGTGCCCAATCCCCCATCAGCTCCAGCCCCCCCAAACAGCCTTACAACTGCCACGCTGGGAGCCCACCCCAGCTTGGCACAAGCCTGTATACAGCCGGGGTGCCCAACTCCATCGGCTCCAGCCCCCAAACAGCCTTTCCAGCTGCCACACTGAGAGCCCACCCCAGCATGGCAAACATCCCGCATCGTCTTAATAATAAAAAAAACTGTAAATTAAAACGGTCCCTCGCAGTCTCCCTGCCCCCAACCGCACCCACCCACTGCGCACCCTGCCTCCTCACGCCCCCTCACCCTATACTTACCTCCGGAGTCCAGTGCGATGATCTTCAGTGGACCGGGAACACGTCTGCACTCTTCAAAGCTGACCGCGAACTGAGAAAATGCCGGTAAGCTGTATAATGTAATAGATAGGTTTTTTTAAACTTTGCTGCATATCTCGGGCATTTTTGAATTTCTGCACCAAATTTTCAACATGGGATTTTTGGGACCCCTTCTCATGAATGCTGTCACTGTCATGGCGATAATCGGACCTGAAGGGTGATTTCACAGTCACTGTGCGAAATCACCTTTTGGGAATGATTAATGAAATGACACTGCCAGTGTTCATAAGGTGGGCTCTCAAAAAGCCTATTTTGAAAATTTGGTGGAAAAATTCCTAAAAATGACTGTTTTATGAGCGTGCATTGCGCAGTTCCTACGCATGCTCGTAAGTTCACGAATTTTCAATATTTTCACTCCAGATTTTCAACATTGCCATTTTACAACACCTCCTTATGAGCAGTACAGCTGTCATTTTTCACATCTCACCCAAAACATGTTTCCGCTCATGTAGCACACAATGGCACAGTTGGTGTTCGAAATCAATGTACGGGACACATTAAGAAAATCACAGTGACACTGCTCATGAGCAGAGATCTTAAAATGGCCATGTTGAAAATTTGGTGAAAAAATTCCTAAAAATGACTGTTTTACGAGCGTGCGTTGCAGAGTTCCTACACACACTCGTAAGTTTGCAAATATTCAATATTTTCACTCCAGATTTTCAACATTGCCATTTTACCACACCTCCTTATGAGCAGTACAGCTATCATTTTTCACATCTTACCCAAAATGTGTTTCCGCCCAGGTAGCGCACAATGGCGCAGTCGGTGTGCGAAATCAATGTACGGGACACATTAAGAAAATCACAGTGACACTGTTCATGAGCAGAGGTCTTAAAATGGCTATGTTGAAAATTGTAATAAAATTCCTAAAAATGTCTGTTTTAGGAGGCGCACGTTCTGCGCAGTTCCCTCACACGCTGGCAAGTTTGCAATTTGTAATATTTATACATCAGATTTTAACAGTGCCATTTCACCGCACTTCCTAGTGAGCAGTACAGCTACCATTTTTCACATCTCGCCCAAAATGTGTTTCCGCACATGTAGCACACAATGGTACAGTCGGGGTGCAAAAACAATGTTTGAGACAGATTAAGAAAATCACAGTGACACTGGTCATGAGCAGAGGTCTTAAAATGGCTATGTTGAAAATTTGGTGACAAAACTCCATAAAATGACTGTGTTACGAGTGAGCATTGCGCAGTTTCCATGCACCTTCGTAAGTCCATGAATTTGTAATATTTTCAGTCCAGATTTTCACCAGTGGCATTTTTCCACACCTCCTTACGAACAGTACAGCTGTCATTTTCCACAACATGGCCGAAATGTGTTTTCACACTTTCAGCGCAGAAATGCATGGTCGCTGTGGGAAATCATTGTTCGGGACAGATAAAGAAAATCACATTGACACTGTTCATGATCGGAGGTCCCAAAATGCCTGTGTTAACAATCTGCTGTAAAAAAAATCCCCAAACTAGTTACATTACGAGTGTGCGTTGCACAGTTTCTCATACGCTCGTGACTTCACCAATTTTTTTAAGATTTTCACAGCAGATTTTCAACATTGCCATTTTTTACACCTCCCCATGAACAGTACCGCTGTCATTTTTCACATCCTGTTCAGAATGTGTTTTGCACCTGTGGTGCCAAATGCGTAGTCGCTGTGCAAAAGCAGTTTTGACTAACAAACTGATATTGCCACTGTTCATGAAGTGAAGTCAACAAAAAACATGTTGAAAATTTGGAGTGAAAATACCAATGAATGCCTGAGGCGTTACGGTTTCCGACCATAATGCCCCACCCTGTAGAGAATGACAGGCATCAGGGGTGTGACTTGGGATTCTTGCCTGTAATGCTCATACCATTCCACTCCCACCCACACCCTGCAGCCAGTAAGAGGCATCAAGGTGTGCCTCGGACTCTTCGGGCCCAAACTTCACCCCATTCTCCTATACCACACCCATCTCACTGTATTTCCCGATGGAATGGGATGCGCACAAGGGCCAAAGACCCCAAGGCACACCGTGACACTTGTCAGTGTCTGCAGGGTAGGGTGTGGTGAAATGGTGTGGTCATTATGCCTGACAACCCAAAGGCACACCCCAATACCTGTCACTCTCTGCAGGGTGGTGGTGGGGTTGGCTTCAGTTCAATATTTCGCTGCCATTCCTATTATGCAGCTCTGTAACTTCTACACTACCAGTGCCAATGCCAGCAAGCAAACATTCGGCATTGACAAATGCTTGTTATGTTCACCATGTGCATGTGTACACAGCAAACATCTTGCTGTGATAGTACCTTTTTGAGGGGTCTGTCCAATGTAGAGCAGTATTTAAGGGGCAAGTGAGTGCCACACCAGTCATCATTCAGGCTGACAATGACAGAGCTTTGGTTTGCTGGGCAGAGAAGTCATATACCTGAAAACAAAAAGCTGACCCAATCCTGGTCAGCTCTTTCCTTTGATCTACGCAGCAGAGCTGATCTGCCTAATCAGCCTAGAATTTCATACATCCAGGGGCTCAGGCCAGCTGTAACAGAAAAAAAAACAATGTGTGTGTGTATCTCTCTCAGTGCCCAGCTCTGTGTATGCATACTAGCTGTACTAACCATATTCAAATGCGAATAACTTTAAAACAAAATGATCGCATGGTACTGTGAGCACATTTGTTCAGCACAAAACTATCTACAAAATGAGTGGCATTTCATTTATATATACTTTTTAGTTTTTTTTTTATAACTAGCAAAAACAGTAGAAAATTCTATTTGTTCACTTTTTGCAGCAAACATGCAAATAGCTTGAAAACAAAAAATAATAGCATGGTACTTTAAGCACATAAGTTGTTCAGCATGAACATATCTTCCAAATGAGTGGTGTTTCATTTATAGGTACCTTTCAGATTTTTTTATAATAAAAAATGGCAGGAAATTACATTTCTTTCCAACTTTCCAACTTTTTTTGAGGTATGCATAAATGGAATATGCTGCCCCCTACAGGAAATATTGTTTATATTTTTTGTTCTCATGCCAATTGACCCCGGGGGGGGGATGCTACAAGTCTCGATGGCTGAGAGGGACCTGGGGGTGGTGGTGGATGTCGAAATGAACAACTCGGAGACTTGTAGGAGGGCAGCAGCCAAGGCCAACAGGATGCTGGGATGCATCGCTAGGGGGATCACCTCCAGAAGGAGGGAAGTGATGCCCCTCTGTATAGCTGCTTGGTGAGGCCACACCTTGAGTACTGCGCAGTTTTGAGGCCACACTTAAAGAGGGACATTAAACTCCTGGAGAGGGTCCAGAGGAGGGCAACCAAAATTATTTGGGGCTTGGGGACAGTACCTATGAGGAGAAGCTCAAAGAGCTAAATATGTACATTGGAAGAGAGAAGGACCGGGGGACAAGGATAGAGGCTCCTAAGTACATGAAGAGGGTAAATAGGGAGGAACTGTCAGGGTGCTTCAAGGAAGGAGGAGGGGGCCACTAGAGGCATGGGTGGAAGCTGGAGGGAAGATTCAGGGAGAAAGGAGGAGGTGCTACTTCACTGAGAGGGTGGTGGAGCCATGGAATGCACTGCCTAGGGGCTGGTGGAGGCAGGGACGGTGGAGGGTTCAAGAGGGGCTGGGACAGGTACAGGGGAAGGGTTCTGGAAGCAAAATCCAATGCAGCAAGAATATCCGGAACTGGGAAGGGAGAAGCCAGAGAAGGCGAGGGGGGCAGCAAGGTCAGCACCCAGGGTGGGGGCTGACCAATCAAGCAGACTCGAAAGACCGTTAGGCCTATTCTGCTGGCATTTTAGTATGTTAGTATGTATCACCTGTGGCTTCACCACTTGTGATGTCATCAGGTCAATCTGCACTCGAACAAAACATATCAACAATATTTGAAGTAGGAGGGTAGCGTATCCCTTACGTATTCTTTGCAAAAAAATCTCCCTTAATGCATTAATTTGTGTTGCTATTAAAGCGACAAAAGTATGTAAAATATGTAAATGTGATGATAGGGTTTTCAACACTAACTCTGCATTGCATTCCTACCTAAGCAGCCAAAGGGAGCAAGGGTTTCCCAGGTCGTGCCTGAAAATAGGCATTTTATGGCTAGTGCACTTACCCAGTTAACAAAAGCTAAATAAAATAAATAAAAAGGCAACACAAGCAACCACAGACATCCATCATCAGCTAAGACAAACAACATACAATGCTTTCCACATGACACAAGAGAAAATCATCATCATGGTCCAGTACTTCTGTAGCCATGGATACACATACACAGTGCACACCACCTGGGAAGTGCGATTAAAAATTCACATAGGGTCACATTGTAAATTTTAAGTAAGGAGTAACAAATGACAGGGTGTGTGGCAATGCTAAATTACCACATGCCCTAGGTGGGTTGTGAGGCATGTGGTGCAGCTGAGTGCCTTCAACCACCTGGGAAGTGCAGTATATGATTCCCATAGGATCACATTGTAAATTATAAGTAAACAATAACACTCGGTGGGTGTGCAACAATACTAAATTGCTGCCCCAGGTGGGTTGTGAGACTTGAGGTGCAGCTGAGTGCCTTCAACCACCTGGAAAGTGCAATATAAAATTCCCATAGGATCACATTGTAAATTGTAAGTAAGCAGTAACACATAGCATTGTGGATTACAGCATGCTCCACATGGGTTGTAAGGCACGAGGTGCAGCCGAGTGCCTTCAACCACCTGGGAAGTGCAGTATATAATTTGCATAAGATTACATTATACATTTTAAGGAATCAATACCACACAGCAGGGTGTGCAGCAAGGCTAAATTGCTGCATGCCCCAGATGGGTTTTGAGGCATGAGGCACAGCTGAGTGCCTTCAACCACCTGGAATGTGTGACATAAAATTCCCATAGGATCACATTGTAAATTGTATGTAAGCAATAACATACAACAAGGTGTGCGGTAATGCTAAATTACTGTACGGCCCAGCTGGGTTGTGAGGTGGGTTCTGAGGCATGAGGCACAGCTGAGTGCCATCAGCCTCCTGGGAAGTGCGGATGTCTTCACTCAGGTGCCAAAGGTACCAATGCTGCCATGGAAGTGCATGCTAAGGATGTGCTCAAGTCAGCAGCTGGCTGCTCTGAGGAGCACCAGGCCCCTGGCTTCTCCACCTGGAAACAGAGGTAACATTCCAGCTTAAATTGCATACAGCTGAATGACACAAAATGAAACCAAAAAAAAAGGAAAACAGCAGCAGAGGCTGATGTAGCTCTGGGTAGTATGGAGAAACAGTTTTTATATGCACTGACTAAATGCAAGAAAGAAAAGAAAGTGTCAGTGGGTGACTGCATGAGAAATGCGGCATGCCCAAAATCACTCTGCCTGATAACGTAAAGTGAGAATACCAGAATCTGTGGCTCACACTGTCATGGCAAGGCAGCATCGACAGAGCAGGGGAAAATAGAAATGGAAACATTAAATGTACAACAGTTTTGCACCCCCTCCTCCAGCTCGGAAGGCGGGAAGGTGGGAGGTATTTGAAAAGCAAACTGCAGTTTGGTTAATTGAAGGAGAGGGATCCTCAGATTGTTTCTGACACCCATGCCCCTGTACAGGTGACACCTGCCACTGGACAGAATTGACAAGCAGTTTCTGATGCACTGGCTGCCCCCCCAAGCCCCATCTAATCTGCCCAAGCCTGTCTAGTTATGGAACTGTGCCCTTATCACAGCATTAGCATTTCCCCAGAGATCCATGATTGTGCCCCAACCCTGGTTACAGGCTGTCTCAGTCTGACTAAGTCCATGTGGCCCCCTGCTGAGACGAATAATAACCCTGCCTCATCTCAGCAATTCCTATTATATAAGTGTAATGTAGCTACGGCACTTGCTCATACGCGTATACTTTCCCACTTCCTGTTCCTAGTTTGTCATGCACGAGGTGTCAGAAACAATCTGAGGATCCCTTTTCTCCAATTAACCAAACTGCAATTTGCCTTTCAAATAGTTCCCACATCCAGCCTTCCAAATGGGGGGGGGCGCAAACTGTTGTTCACTTAGGCCCTGTCCACACTTACAATTAAAATTTGTTAACCTTTTTTAAACCTTTACGGGGCTTACCGTGCTACCACATCCACATTAGGTGACCATGTCTTAACACAGTTCTGTGCCCATCCACACCTCCCGAAATGAAAGTGTGTTTTAACATGCTGTCAGTTCCCTTGCCAGTGCAGATCAAATGCTGCATCGTGACAGCTAGGAGGATCACCACAGGGAACATGGATGGGACACCCCTACACACTGGTAAGTAAAAACATTTTTCACTTAAACCATTTTCAAAACCATGCTAAAAACCTGATTGTATCAGAGTTTAAACATGGTTTTGAAACATGGGTCAGTAACGTTACCAGTGCGGACGTGAACCATGTTCCCCGATTTTAAAACATTACAGGGTGCCTGTAACATTTTAAGATCCCCAGTGTGGACAGGGCCTTAATGTTTCCATTTGTGTTCTCCCCTGCTCTGCCAATGCAGTCTCGCCATAATAGTGTGACCTCAGAGTCTCATATTCCCACTTTACATTATCAGGCAACGTGATCTAGGGCATGCTGCATTTCTCATGCAGCCACCCACCAACTTCCTTTTCTTCTTTGTATTTAGTCAGTGCACATGAAAACTGCCTTCTTCATACTACGCAGACCTACATCTCACTCTGCTGCAGTTCTCTTTTTCCTTTTTGTTTCATTTTGTGACATTCAGCTATGTGCCATTTAAACTGGAATGTTACCTTTGTTTCTGGGTGAAGAAGCCAGTGGTCTGGTGCTCCTCAGAGCAGCCTCCTGCTGACTCTCCAATCTCCTTAGCATGCACTTCCATGGCAGGATAAATGCCTTCGGCACCTGAGTGATGACATCTGCACTTCCCAGGTAGTTGATGGCACTCAGCCGTGACTTGTGCCTTACAACCCACCTCACAACCCAGCTGTGGCATGCAGTAATTTAGCATTACTGCACACTCTGTCAACCTGGGGCATGCAACAATTTAGCCTTCCTTACTTACAATTTACAATGTGATTCTATGGAATTTTATATCGCACTTCCCAGGTGGTTGAAGGCACTCAGCTGCACCTCATGTCTCACAAACCACTTGGGGTATGAAACATAGAAACATAGACTTTGATGGCAGATAAGGACCACTTGGCTCACCTAGTCTGCCCATTTCCCTACCTAGAGGATAAGCTGCAGATCCTATTTAACCAACAACCTATTTCTTCCTACCCCCCACACAAATTGCCTTATGTCTGTCCCATGCATTCTTGAATTCTCCTACAGTTTTAGACCCCACAACCTGCTCAGGAAGGCTGTTCCATGTGTCCACTACCCCTCTGTGAAAAATACTTCTCACATTGCCCCTGAGTCATCCCCTCTATCTTCAAATTAGTCCCTTGTTCTTGCACATCTCTTGTTCTGAAAGATGCTACCTCTTGGACTTTGTTGATTCCACTGAGGTACTTAAACATTTCTATCATGTCCCCCCTCTCCTTTCTTTCCTCAAGGGTATACAAATTAAGCTCCTTTAGCCTCTCCTCATATGGCTTCTCTTGCAGACCCTGCACCATTTTGGTTGCCCTCTTCTGAACTGCCTCCATCCTGTCTATGTCCTTGCGGAGATGGGGTCTCCAGAACTGGATGCAGTACTCCAGATGGGGTCTCGCCAACTGTCTGTACAGGGGGATAACAACTTCTTGTTTTCTGCTGGTGATGCCTCTCCCTATACATCCCAGTATCCCCCCAGCCCTCCCTACCACCTTCTCACATTGCTTGCCAACCTTAAGGTCATCTGATATGATTACCCCAGGTCCCTTTCCATTTTTGTTGTTGTTACTACCTCCACCCCCATTGTGTAATCTTCCCCTGGCTTTTTGTTTCCCAGGTGCATTATTTTGCACTTCTTTGCATTGAATCCAAGCTGCCATACTTCTGACCATTCCTCCAACCTTGCCAAGTCCCTTCTCATCCTTTCCACGCCTCCTTGTGTGTCAACCCTGTTGCAGATCTTTGTGTCATCTGCAAAGAGGCATACTTTTCCTTCCAGTCCCTCTGCAATGTCACTTATAAAGACATTAAAAAGTACTGGACCCAGTACTGAACCCTGCGATACCCCACTATAACTCATCTTTCTTCTGAGTGGACTCCATTTACAATTACCTTCTGTGTCCTGTTGTTCAGCCAATGTTTTACCCAGGCTACCACCCTGGGAACCACTCCAAGGCTGGTTAATTTGATTACTAATCTTTTGTGTGGGACTGTGCCAAATGCTTTGCTAAAGTCTAGGTAGGCCATGTCCACAGCCCCTCCCTGGTCTACTACTTTGGTCACCCAGTCAAAGAAATCAGTTAGATTCGTCTGACATGACCTTCCCACTGTGAACCCATGCTGCCTTGGGTCCCGTGCCCCACTGGCCTCTAGGTACTCAACAATTCTTTCCTTCAGAAGTGATTCCATCACTTTCCCTACCACAGAGGTCAAACTGACAGGTCTGTAGTTTCCTGCCTCTGTCTTGCTCCCACTTTTGTGAAGGGGAATCACATCAGCCTTCTTCCAGTCCTCAGGTACCACACCATCATCCCATGATTTGTTATAAAGGGTAGTCAGTGGTGTCACTAGTTCTCTGCTTAATTCTTTTAGAATTCTGGGGTGAATTCCATCTGGCCCCATTGCTTTGTCCACCTTCAGTTTTAGAGGAGTTCTTTCAGAACCCTTTCTTCTGTGAAAGGACTGGGATTGACCCCCTTCTCCAGAATGCTTCTATTAATTGGATTAGGCACCTCCCCCACTTCCCCTTTTGTGAATACCAAACAGAAGTATTCATTCAGTATCCCTGCTTTTTCGCTGTCACTCTCTGCCCACCCGCCATCCATTCTATTCAGCCTCACTATCCCTCCCTTTGTCTTTCTATGCTCCCCGATATACCTATAAAAGGTTTTATCCCCCTTCTTAACCAAGTTGGCTATCTTTTCCTCAGTTTGCGCCTTTGCTATTCTGACTACCCTCCTGCTTCCTTCTGCCTTAACTGGTACAGTTCTCGTCCTGCTCCTTCTGTGTTTCCTTATACTTCCTAAATGCTATCTTTTTCTCTCAACCTTCACCGCCACTTCTTTTGAGAACCATAGTGGCTTTTTCTTTCATTTTGATTTGTTTATTTGCTTCACACAAAGGCTTGTTGCCTCTGTGATGGCAGTTTTGATATTTCCCCATTGTTGCTCCACCCCTCCTTCTAGCCTGTTTGCTAGTGCTTTTCTAAGGCACTCTCCCATCTTGCCAAAGTCAGCCCTTCTGAAGTCCAGAACCCTCACTTTTGTATGGCTTGACTCTGTAGCTCAGTTTATTGTGAACCACACTGTTTGGTGATCACTTGTTCCCAAATGGCTACCCACTTCTAGATCTGAGATCCTCTCACTGTCCCCATTTGAGACTGCGAGGTCTAAGATTGCTCCCTCATGAGTAGGTTCCAAAACTAGCTGTCTGAGGCATGCCACCTGAAGGGCATCAAGAATGGCCCTGCTTTTGGATGTGGCTACAGCAAAGGTGCTCCAGTTAACATCTGGCATATTAAGGTCCCCCATCAACTGTATCTCCCCTTTCTCTGCCATCCTAAGTATGCCTTCTATCATATCCTTATCCATTCCCTCCCCCTGACATTGGGGTCTGTATACAACCCCTGTGCAGATTGTGGTGCCATTTACAGTCTCTAAGGTGACCCACAGTGTCTCCTCTCCTCTCCTCCCTGTTTACTCTTTTATCCCTTCCCTTACATAGAGAGCTACTCCCCCCCTTCTGCCCTCCCTGTCTCTCCTGTAGGTTGTGTACCCTGGTATGTTAACATCCCAGTCATGGTTCTCTGTGTACCATGTTTCTGCAACTGCTACAATATCCAGGCATCCCTCTTCCTTCAAGGCCACTAGTTCAGGGAGCTTGTTGCCCAGACTATGGGCGTTGGTACTCATTACCCTCCATTTCTTGATGGCCTTACCCCCTTTTTGCCCCATCCCTGTCCTTATTGCATTTGTCACTTTCTCCATTTACCCTGTGCTTCTCCCTATTGACATCTCTATGTTGGTGTCTACCTCACTTAGTACCCTGATTTTTTTGGGGGCTAGGATTTCCCTGCTCCTTTCAGTGCCTCCCCCCTGGGCTAGTTTAAATGCTTGTCAATGAAGTATTGAAACCTATCACCTAGGATCCTGGCTCCCCTCCTGGACAGATGCAGACCATCATGCCAGTATAGGCCTGCATCTGTCCAGGTCGACCCCCAGTCCCCAATGAACCAAAATCCCTGAGCTCTGCACCAGTTTTTCAACCACTGATTTAATCCCATGGTGTGGAGCACCCTAGCCTCATCTGTGTCCTAGACAGGCAGCACCTCCAAGAAGGTTACCGTGTGTGCTATTTGTCTAAGGCCCCTCCCCATCTCCACAAACACTTGTTGCACTGCTCTGATCCCTTTCTTAGCCAGGTCATTTGTCCCTAGGTGGACAAAGACATCCAGCTCCCTCCCCTGTGCAGCTGCTCCTGTGATCCTGAGGATTCACTCCCTGTCCCTCCAAGCCATGGCACCAGGCAGGCATCTTACCTCCCTCTCCCCTTCCTCCCCCAGTTCTACCTTCCTAACAATGGAGTCCCCACCAGGAGTTGTTTCCTTCCCCTGTGGGGTTGCATGCAACCCTCCTGTGGGTCTCCTTTGTGGAGGTTCCCAGCATTCTGTTTGGTCTCCACTGTGGGTGCCTCCATAGAGGAACCACACTTTTCCAGAATGGCAAAGAAATTGTGGAGAGGTACAACTGGAGGGATGCACCTCAGTTCCACCACCCTCACCCTCCCTGAGCCCACTGTGGTCCAACCACTCCTCTTTCTTGGCAACCTCTGAGTCAACAGCAGTGACCCTGGTGGTCCCTGGGTGGGAGAGGAGGTCCCACAAATCCTGGCCAACTCAACCTGGAGATGAGCAACCTCCTCCCTCAGCCCAGAGAGGTGCCTGCAGATGGGACAACACTGCATCCTCCAGAACATCTCCCGGAAGACTGCTGCTCCACAGCCACTGCACTGCACCACTTCCATCATGTCTTTTTTCTGACCCCCTAACTGTTGTTTGGAATACTTACCCTTTCCTCTGTTTGTTTATTTTTTTCTTCCCCTACTTACTTACTGCCTCTGTGCCCTTTTAGCTCCTGATCTTCCTGTTCTAAGACAAGAAGTTCCTATATTTCCCAGTAGTCTCCTTCTTGCTCCAAGTCAGACCTCCAGCAGCTGGGGGGGTGGAGAGCTACTCTTGCCCTTCTAGGATGGTGAGTCTTTGGTGGCTCTGTGATCACTCACTTCCTGCTCCCAAACAGGAAGTTCCTGTTGTCAGTTATTCCTGTGCCTATAAAATTAGAACTGGTTTAGGGTGGGGGGTGGAGGGAAGGGAAGGAGAGCAACATAGTCCCAGTAGAGAAGTTTTAGTTATACCATTAGCTCCTTCCTCCTGGTGTTCTGTCTGTTCTCTGGCAGAAGCTATCTAGGGCAGTGCTTAAATCTGGTTTTAACCTTCTTGCTAAGCCACTCCCCCTACTTTGAAAATCTTTCTACACTTAGTTAATTTCACAAATAACAATTCCCTTCTGACACCTGTGACAAGCACCTAGATAAGTACACAGATAACACAGATAACAATTTACTTCAACTACCTCTGACAAACACACTAACTCTTTTTTTTACCCTAAATTGAAGGTCCCAGTACAAGATTTCTAGTTCTTAGTCCCAGTAGAGAAGTTTTAGTTATACCAGTAGCTCCTTCCTCCTGGTGTTCTGTCTGTTCTCTGGCAGAAACTATCTAGGGCAGTGCTTAAATTTGGTTTTAACCTGGCTTCTTCTAGCTAAGCCACTCCCCCTACTTTGCAAATCTTTCTACACTTAGTTAATTTTACAGATAACAATTCCCTTCTGACACCTGTGACAAGCACCTAGATAAGTACACAGATAACACTGATAACGGATAACAATTTACTTCAACTACCTCTGACAAACACACTAACTCTTTTTTTTTACCCTAAATTGAAGGTCCCAGTACAATATTTCTAGGTCTTAGTCCCAGTAGAGAAGTTTTAGTTATACCAGTAGCTCCTTCCTCCTGGTGTTCTGTCTGGTCTCTGGCAGAAGCTATCTAGGGCAGTGCTTACATCTGGTTTTAACCTGGCTCCTTCTTGCTAAGCCACTCCCCCTACTTTGAAAATCTTTCTACACTTAGTTAATTTCACAGATAACAATTCCCTTCTGACACCTGTGACAAGCACCTAGATAAGTGCACAGATAACACAGATAACAATTTACTTCAACTACCTCTGACAAACACACTAACTCTTTTTTTACCCTAAATTGAAGGTCCCAGTACAAAATTTCTAGTTCTTAGTCCCAGTAGAGAAGTTTTAGTTATACCAGTAGCTCCTTCCTCCTGGTGTTCTGCCTGTTCTCTGGCAGAAGCTATCTAGGGCAGTGCTTAAATCTGGTTTTAGTTATACCAGTACCTTCCACCTGGTGTTCTGTCTGCACTGCAACACACACTGCTGTGTGCTATTACTTACTTACAATTTACAATGTGATTCTATGGGAATTATATACCACATTTCCCAGGTGGTTGAAGGGACTCAGCTGTGCCTCATGCCTCACAACCTACCTTGGGTGTGCAGTAATTTAGCATCACCACACAACCTGCAATTCCCAGGTGGTGTGCAAGTGTGCTTGTATATCCATGGCTACAAAAGTGCTGGTCTACAGTCAGAGGCTTCTGTTACAAATATCTAATCTCAACTTAAAAAAAGATTTTATATACTTTTTTAACAGAATATGACTGATTTTAAGTCTCTGGCAGCACATCCTTTACTACCATGAACACTGCTCGGTTGCGGTACACTACAACGGAACTCACTTGCTCTCCTCTCTCTACAGTCCGTGGCTTCCTTTACAGATATTTAAATAATCTTAAGTTAAACAATCTGTTTACCTACTGTTTTTAACACAAGATGCCTTATTTTAACCCTCTGTCAGCACATCCTTTACAACCATTCACACCACACGGTCACACAAAGCATCTAGTACCCCAGAGCTTCCTTACCAGTGGCAAACATCCGGCATTAACAAATGCTTATTTAAAATGTTTAAGCTCTAGCATGTTTTTACTCACATGTTTGGACAGGAGTAAAAGTGGTTTAAGCTCCAATAGTTTAAAATAGTTCATGCTGCAGAGTGGACAGTCAAGCACAGTGCTCTGTGTTGGAATTAATAGGAATACAAGAAGAACAAGTTTAACACCAGCAGTGCAGACACACTAGAACCATTGTGAAGAATGGTTACTGCACAGAGTGGATGCACTCAAGTGGTATAACTAAACTGGTTTTAAAAATATTTTTCAAAAACAGCTTTGTAGTGTGTACAGGGTCTATATGAGAAGATATACACAACTGCAGCTAGAGGATGACAATCAGTTACAAGGGGAAATAGGGGAGATAGGAGGAAGCATTATTTCTCAAAGAGAGTGGGAGGAAGTTGGAACATGTTTCCATGTAACATAGTTATAGTAACTCAGAAAAAATACAGATATTTCATCAATGACTATATAAGTATCTACATGAAGCAAATGAAACAAAGTATTACAACTGAAAAGTTAGTGGGATGATCTGAATGGAGGACATGGATGGTTCTGGGCAGGAGATAATTCAGAACTCAATGGGTGATTCTGGACAGGTGAGAGGTGGGTTCTGCTAGAGACAAATCAATTCTAGCAGTCCACTACTTAACTTTCACAGGCCCAAACAACTGCTCACATGAGCAATCATGAAGAATGAAGACCAAGAGAAGGAGAACAGCATCATCAGGACCACGAGAAGGATGACGGCCTCCTCAGGGTCATCAGCAGGGAATGCACAGTTACACAGGAGACTCTGATTCAGGTATATCTGGGGTGAGAGTAAAGAGCTGGTTTCTCCTATTGATTATACTTTAATTTGTTGGGGTAACTGTGGGGGATAGAGGGCACTAGAATATGTGTACTGTCATTTTGCAGTATATTGTAAGTAGGTTGATCACTCTCAAGTGAATAGTGTTTGTAGGGTGGGTAGGTAGGTAAGTAGGTCGGTATGTAAAATCTTTATTATTTATACGGGATAAGACCAATAGAGTTAAAAAACTCTTTTTCAAGATCCTCCTGATAGACATGTGCAAAGTTGCTGAAACTCGCTACTCGGAAAAGTCTGTAAATTTCAGCAAATTTGTGGGGCTGGGGACTGCAGTTTGCCTTCTTATGCACCAGGCAGATCAGCAAAACATCACCTGGTGAATGACCAATTTACAAACAAATAACAAGGCAAATCTAGCATTGTCAATTACCCCCCCAAACCCCACTACTGGCATCCTCTTCCCTCCCTCCAGCAACCACCACACTTGCTGCTGAGACAGTAACATAGGGAATCCCTTTCCCCCACCCATGTGCTAAATACACTCCCCCACTTCCCCCATCCAAGTCCCACTGTCTTTAATTTTTACTCCTATACTCCCACTCAACCCCTCTGCTCCCACCACCCTCCTACCCCCATGAGCACTCAAAAAATATAGGCTGTGAATAGAGAAAATGGTCCCCTGATGCATAGTGTCTGCTCTGTTCAGTGCTGACTCCTGACTTCCATCTCATAATAATGATTTTAATCAATAAATGGTGATGTCTTGAATCCAAGTAAGATCCGACTGTTGAAAATTCTACCATTCAGGTTTTACTAGGAGCAAAGACATCAGCATTCATTCATTTGTGCCATTTTATGAGATGGGACTGGGAAGAGCCAGTACCAAACAGAGCAGACGCTCTGCACTGGGGGACCATTTTTTAATTTGCAGCCTATATTTTGTGGGTGCTTTGGGGGAGGAGGGTGGTGGAGACCGGGGGTGGGGGGACTGGGAGTAAAATGAAAGACTGTGGGACTTGGGTAGAATAAAGTGGGGGGGAGTGTATTTGGCATGCAGGTGGAGGGAAGGGATAACCTATTATTTTACAGTGCAAACAGCCTGTGCAGCAGCAGGAGGGTGAAGATACCAGCCGGGGGTGTGTGATTTTGTTTAATTGATATGTTCATGGCTAGATGGAGGTGGTGGTTTCATAGCACAGTGGGTGAGGGGAGGTTTCTTTTAAGATACAAAAAAAATATTCCATTGGTGAAGTTGGCCAGTTCAGCTGCAGAATCCGTGAAGTTTTCATGAATGTGAATGACTCAGATTCATGTCAATTTCACTGGAAAATTAAACATTTGTAACATCTCCACATCCTGGTAAAAAATAACTTACATCTGTACTGAAATGATGCAAAAGTCCAAATGTTACATAAACAGGAGGAAAACTAAATATAAACAAATTTTTTCAAATGCAATATGAGGTACTGTAACAGATTGGTCCTCCCAGAACTCAGTCCACACTGTGCTACCCATTTTCATGCCCTTCATGTGCATTAATGGTCACCTCGATATGTTGCCACACTCAGCTTTAGTCTCACTGTTTTTGGTTCCAAATCCCATGAACAACCACTGCTCACACAATACAATGGCCTTACCCAAAGGGTGAACAACCCACCCCAATAGTCGCAGCTGGTAATATTCTTTCATCTACCCAGTGCTAGGTGCGGTTGTGCTTTGGAAAGTTTATTAGCCTGTCTCTTTGAAAATGGATCATGGACTTAACAATTACACCAAGTTATCTATATCCTGAAAGTACAGTCACAGAGAGTGTGATGTATATAAAAATAGTATTTAAAGAGCACCAGTGTCGGTGCCTTAGTCAAGCTCCCCAGCAGTTGCTTACCTTTTAAGGACTTCAAAAGTCCACTTTTCAGAATTTCATAATGCTTTTGTGTCAGAGAGGAAGAGATCATAATTCCTCAGTCAGAGGAGCTGGCTGCTCAATCCCTCTCCCTTCTGGGTCCCTGACTGTAGCAGGTGCTGCTCACGCATTTTCTTGTTTTGTGATGTATTAGTTTGGAAAGAATAGGGGGCATGCTCTATTGATAGTAATAGGGGTCCAGCTCTGAAATGAAATTTTTTTACATTTTAGAAGGCCACAGGAGTCAAATCAAAGCCACTCCTCAACTAACAAGGAACAGCTCCTCTGACTGAGGAACTATGATCCCTTCCCCTTTGAGACAGAAGTAGTAATTCAAAAAAGTGGACTTTTGAAGTCCCTAGGAGGTAAGCTGATGCAGGGGAGCTTGAAGAAACATGTAAGAATGAGCACAGTTGGTGTCCTTTAATACTACATGATATTAACATATGGTACAGGATTACACACATTAATGTCTATGGGAATACATGCACGCTACAGAAAGGGAAAAAACACTTTTGAATAAGAAGAATGCATGCAGAATACCTAACTAAAGTCTAAATAGATTCTAAATTGATAGTTTGAGATTACCCTCAAATGGTATCTTTTGAGTCATAGTCAAATTGACAGCGATGCTGTAGCCCAATTCTCAAGATATGCCTGACTTTCATAAGGAAAATACACTATCCAAAATACCCATACTAGAATGGCCCCTTTGCATGCATCATCTTCCTTGTCTCTCTTACATCATATCCTGGACATTCCTTTGATCTGTGAGCTCACCTCCAGGACAGAACAGGTCTGGGCTGGTTATGTAAATTCAAATCACTCCTCTTTGTTCACATAGCTCACTGCTCTGCAGGGGACATCTAGCCTGCCCTGGACATAGTCTTTGGTGAGTTCAAAGCAATGTTTGCCCTCAGGCCTAGGAGAGTAAAAGGAGAAGAAAATGCATTGCCATTTTCCACATACTTCTCACATCAGCTAACATATTTTATAGAAAAGATAGATAATAAAAAAAAATATATCATAGGCACATAGACAAACTATCCTAAATTCTGAGTTTAAAGAACAACTTTTGAACTAGTCCCCCCAAGACATACAAATAACCCTTACCTGCCCCCAAATCAAATTCTTTTAAAAGTTTCTTTACTGAGTGCCCCGATTTAGGAAGGGAAGGGATTGTGTTTTTGCTCCATGGAGCTCCACTACACCAATCCCTTTTTCTTCCTTGTACGTCTGCCTACTGTGAACAACCCCTGATCTGCCCCCATGCTACTACATTTTGTGACATCACTATATGAAGAGCATGGGGGTGAGAGACCATTGACATGAATGGGGCTGTGTTTAAAAGTTACATTTCAGTAGTTTAGATGGCCAGTTGGAATAAATCATGGCCAACACTTAACTAACAAGGTCCTTGTTAGTTAAGTAGTGCCCATGATTTATTCTGACTGGCCATCTAAACTACTAAAATTTAACTTGTTTACATGGCTGCAAAGTCTAGAGGGCATAACGGATAATGCACCATTGTCCCCATTGTCTTATGTGTTGAATAGGGAAAAACGGCTCTCTAGCTTCAGTTTAGCACATAAACCTATTTCGCAACTTGTGAGCATTGGCAAGTCTTTTTAAGAAAATAGACAAACCTTTTAAAGGACTTGACATGACCTTTGTCATAGTTTGTAAAATATATTTACATTTTTGGGGATAAGTCAGAGAAAATAATAATTTTTTGTTTTAGTACACACGGTGTAGGGTTGTAGTCACTGAAGTGTGGGTCCGTTACCTCTTTTTCTACTGTCTCAAAAAAGGGTGAAATAAAAATTTAATCTAAAGTAGTTTATTTAGCCTAAGCAGTATTTCTTCTTGTTGGGGAATCAATAACTTGCCTTAGTCCTAAAATAAAATAATAAAAAAATCAACCAACTTGAGTATCCTTTTGTTACTCCAATCTGCCTTCAAATTCCCTATTATTATAAAATTTTCCCCCACTGCATAACTGTAAATTCTTATTCTTGAGATAATTCATCAAATACAGTAACTTTGGTTTGGGGTGGAAAATAAATAAACCAGACCATTTAAACTAGTAAAATACACTTGAACAACCTAAATTCCCATTGTTTCACTCACCTTAATAGTAAGTTGTCCTAATTCAAATTCAGAATATAATAAAAGCCCTCTTACTCTTCTTTTCCTATCAGTTCTACCACATCAATCATTTTCAAGAGCAATCTACTTAATGGAGATTTGTTTAGTAAGTCAAGTTTCAATCAGCCCTATTAGGTCACATTCCATCTCTTTCACCTACAGCTTCAACAGTTTTATTAAATGTCTTGCAGTGTTGTGTGCCATTAACATTTTTTATAACAATGAGGCCTGGGTTACTTATATATATCCACACAGTGTTAATGACAAAGTAATGATATTTCTATTGCTAAACTCTGTGAGCCATGCTATAAAAAGTATCAAACCTGGTGTTTGGGAAGATGAAGATCTTTCCATAGACATATAAAATTATACTCTTTTGTGCTTCAAGGTGGGTTACATGACTCACCTTAGAGTTACCAAGCAGTACTAAACAGCTGACTCTGTTTGTTAATGTTATTGCTGAGTTTTTTGAGGATTTTGATCCTTATTTTGATATAATTAATGATTCTATACAAAGCAAACTGAGAGTTAACAGTCTTAAAAACATGTTGAACTATTATTCAGAAATGAGCTATATACTCACAGGATCCTAAGTTTTAGTCCAAACTGTGGCAAGGAATCTAATACAATTACTTTGGTCTGACCATCCTATGGATTACATTGTTTGGGAGGGATAGGGAACAGGGAGGAGGGATGGGTAACACTATATGTAAGGAAGGGTAAGAAACCCATGGCAGTCACAGACAGTGGGGAGGGCATGTGCACACAGACAGTGACAATTAAGGTAGTTACAAGTGTAGGAAGAAACAACAGGATATGAGTGGCATACAGACCACCATCACAGAAAGAGCCAGCTGACAAGGAGCTAGGGAAATGAAATTGGAAGATATACAAGCATAAAAAAACAGGCACAATGTGCTCTAAGAATAACCCAGCACCTATATATATACTACAACAGTGTTTATTTGACAAATATTTACTTAGTTAAAATCAAGGAAAACAGGCAGCAACATTCACCCACCGAATGTTTCACATAAACAGGCACTTTTTCAAAATGATACAATCACTGATGAAATTAGAAAGGCAGCAAAGCAAGGGGAACTGCTGCTAATAGGTAACTTCAACATGCCAGGTGTAGACTGGAGGATCTCAGTGGCAGTAAGAGGCATTAATAAGATGCTGGTAGAGGTATTCCAGGAGGCACTTCTGACCCAAGGTGTCGAGAAGCTTACAAGGGTGTGGACAGCCTTGACTTAGTCCTTACAAACAGGAATAGTAAGGGGAGATAATGAGATCCTAGTACAGCATCATGGAAAACCAGTAACCATCAATCCATGTGGTTTAGTGTCATTAGAAGCAGAGAGAGTGAGAGAAATAATTATTCATGTATAATTGATCTCTTGACTTATTACGTTAAGTTGCAAACCTGGTGAACTGGGTTGGAATCCTTCAACCACCACTTGCATACTGTGTGACCATGAACAAGTCATTTAGCTTACCTGTGCTCCCAGGATGCACCTGGAAACAAGCCTTGACTTAGTGTTTCTTTCCTGGCCAAAAATTGTAACATAAATAAACAAATACATTAACTTATTGTCTTGTTTCTTGTTCCAACTGATGTAGCATACTTGCATGTTCCTGTATGTAACTAATTCAGAGTCACCACAAAAAAAGGACTTTTTTGTTCCAGTGGGCTTACCAGGATACCAAACCAATAAATAAATAAATACCTAACTAATTAACTAAATAAATAAATAAATGTCACAGACAAATGTCATGCACTTTAAGGAGGGCAGACTTTGGCAGGATGTGGGAATTGTTGCTGGAGACTCTAGAAGGGGTGAAGCCAACAGAAGGGGTAGAACAGAAATGGGAATTGATAAAGGGCGCTTTACTGGATGTTGCAAATCACTGTGTCATGGTAATAGGGAAAACACGAGGGGAGAGGGGGAAAACAGCCTTCAGAAAGTACAAAAACAGCAATGATAAGGAAAATAGAATGGATTACCTAAGTAAAATGAAGGAGACCAGCAAGGATTTGACATGGGCAAAGTCTGATGAGGAGCTGAGAATAGTGGAGGGAATGAGAATGGGAACTAAAATGGTCATTTGCTACATATGTGAGAAACACAAAAAAGGAATTACTCAGACTGCAGAAGGTGAAAGGAGGAGGATAAAGGGAAGATAATCATACTGAATTTGTTTTTTCCTTTCAATATTTATAGTGGAGAATAAAGGGGCAATACCAGACTGTGCAGCCACAGCAAGGGGGGTAGCAAGTGAGGGCATCAGCAAAGTTCTGATCTTAAAGGAAAGAGTGCTGAAGGGACTGAATTCACTGAAGGTAGACAAGACCATGGGCTCTGATGAGCTGCATACCTGGGTGCCAAAGAATATGGGGTGGGTCCTAGCTGCTCCACTGACTGAGCTCTTTAATGGCTTACTGGAGACTGGTATGGTGGTACTTAAGGACTGGAGAACAGCAAATGTAGTTCCCCAGCACCAAAGTGGAAGTAGGAACAGTCCTGGAAACCACAAAGTCGTCAATTTATTGTCCAGGTGGTGGGGGGGGGGTTGTGTGCTAGAAATTCTAATAAAGTAGAAGCTAGTGGATTTCCAGGAGGTGAATAGACTTCAGGATATTAGACAGTATGGCTTCACAGAGGGGAGATCACGTCAAATACTCCTGATCCAGTTCATTGATCGGGCAATTAAGGTGGTGGATGGTGGGCAGGCAGTGGACGTGCTGTACCTTGATTTCAGTAAGGCCTTCGAATCTGCCCCACATGAATAGCTGTTTAAGAAGCTGGGGGCCCCAGACCAGATGTAACCCCCTGACTAGGATAATTAGACCTCACTTTAAAGAGCAACTCTCTATTACAATAAAACGCCTAAAAACACTAGATTTACATCAATGATGTTTTAACTTTAGTGTTTTCTAGTTATTTGTTATTTTTTTTACTTTCCCCTGCTGTTGATCTACTAAATATTGTAGATAATGCAGAAATTATTTCCCTGAGTCTTTCAAAATATATCTGACTCTCCCCTGCTAACCACATAATTGCTGTTTATGACATCACAGTTTGTTGTCATGGTGAGCACTATGATGTCATAAACAAAGGCACTGTGAGGTAAATAGGGTAGAGGCAAATGTTTTTAAAAGTTTTATATACAGACTTTTTAGATGAATTTCCTAGATGTGCTGTAAATATTGAATACATAATGGGTTGCAGTGGAATAACACATTTATCTCCACTAGTGAGTGGTAAGACCCATAATTTACGAGTAGCAAAGCCATGAGTTAGTTATAAGGGTCTTACTACTCATGCGTGGAGAGACAATTAATTTTGGATCTCCTGGCTCATGTAAGGCCTCTGATTCAGTTTGAGTTACATCGCCCGCTGGGTCCCCACATGATTTGTGGTCTGAAGAGGGCATCAGGATTTTGTGGTCAAGGAACTGGCTACTGTTCTATGCCCTCTTGACCCCCAGGTTGGGCTACCAACGTGGCCTGTCCTGGGTGCTTTATTAGACCGCATTATATATAGTGGTGTTTGCCCAGCTGGGGGTGAGGGACCTTATATGTTTGTGGTCATGAGAAGGATTTGATTGCCCTAGTCATGGATATCGCTTAAGCCCTATGGATAATCTGGTCTGCTATATGTTTATGGATGTTGATGGATTTTTATTTTCACTCACCTGCAAACAAAATTGACTCTCTACTTAGTGGACTGAGGACTTCCTATTTTAACCTATGTTAAGTTTAATTTGGACAGTGAGGTGGTGAGAGGACCTTGTGTCCACCTATTTTATTTATTTTACTGTTTTCATCCACTCCCTGGTCGTGAGAGGACTGGGGGGAGGGGTGGGATGTGTTATTTTATATTTTTAGTTTGAATTGTTTTGATTTTGAATTATATTTTTGCAGTGAGAATGCTAAAATATTTTCTCTCTCCAGCTGTGAGAAAGCTGGGGGGGGGTTTAAAAAAATGTATTTTAAATTTTGCTTTGATTGGAGTTAAAC
Source organism: Neoceratodus forsteri (assembly GCA_016271365.2). Lineage (NCBI taxonomy): Eukaryota > Metazoa > Chordata > Ceratodontiformes > Ceratodontidae > Neoceratodus > Neoceratodus forsteri. The sequence goes on from JADMNL010000025.1 coordinate 333,074,861, forward strand.
ATATTTATATTCTTTTTAAGAGTCCTCTCACTGGGTTAGACTTGATTTTCTCTGAGGTGGGGTTGGTAATTTATTTGGTTTAGTTATCAGATTATTTGTCTGATTTGATTTATTTTGGGGGGTTATTTATTTAATTTTAAGTTTAATTGTTTGTATTATTGTTTTTATCTAGCTGTGCTGTAGCAGCATGTGTCGGCCCTCAATCCCCACGGTGGTGCGCTATTCATCCTCCTTTCTTCATGCCCTCCGCCCTTTTTATTCTCTTCCTCTCCAATATGATACATATAGCGCTGTAGGGTGCTGGGGATTGTTCGTAGGAGAGGGAAGAGGGTGGGGGGCTGTGAACAAGGGAGGATGGATGAGGGGGGCCATCGTATTGGGGTAGTAGGATCCAGAAGGTGCCCTGGGGTGAAATGGAATCCAGACCGTGGTTCATCATGTCTGGTGCCCATACCCAAGGGCACTACAGATTTTAGTAGGCAGATGGGCTTGACAGCCTCAGAGGTTCGTTCAACTCGGGCGGTGTTATGCAATGCTAGGTCCGTCAGAAACAAGACTGGCATTATTGCTGATCTTGTTGGTTCAGTTGACCTGGCTTGCATCACAGAGACCTGGCTGGATGAAAATTCTGGCCCTTCACTGGAGGTCATGACCACGGCCGGGTTCTCGGTGATACACCGCCCGAGATTGGACTGCAGGGGTGGAGGAGTTGCAGTCTGTTTTAAGACTGAACTGGGCCTCATGAGTGTGGTAGTGGGGGAGACTGAGTCATTTGAGTGTACAGTGGTAGCAGGCGTTGGCGTTTGAATCATACTTATCTACCGTCCACCAGCAGATGGGAAACGGTTCTTACAGGAAGTGGCAGACTTCATCGTCTACATGTCATTTGAGTCGCCCAGATTGATGATTCTGGGTGACTTTAATGCCTGAGTTGACGATGAACTCTAGCAATTTGGTAATCACTTCCTCTAATTAATGACTTCTTTGGGCTTTACACAGGTGGTTTCCACGCTACCCATAAATCTGGGCACTCCTTGGACTTAGTCTTTCTCCTAGGGACTGATATTTCTGATCTGGGGGTGGAACCAGTCGCTTGGTCAGACCACTACACCATGAGGTTTAGTTTTTTCACCCCCCCCTTAGAAGGCCTACCCCTGTAGAGATGGCAAGGTACCACCCTTTATGGGATGTTACTCCCCAAGGCCTTGTGGCAGTCCTTGACCTCTCGTCCCCCGCGTTGGCAAGCAGTAGTCCAGAGACCCTGGTGACAGCCTATAATAGGGCTGTTACAGTGGCTCTGGATGCTACTGCTCCTGTTCGTGTACACCTCCTTTCCCTTCACCCCAAGGCCCCTTGGTTCGAAGGGGCATTAAGGGAGATGCACAGACAGAGGCGAAGGTTAGAACATTGCTGGCGTAGATCCACCCTTGATGCCGATTGCCTTAGGGGGGAATGTCTCCAGTCCTGGGCATCACTGTCCTGTGATCTAGGCTGCTGGTGATGTCTTGCCACACAGTGCCCCTGACCCACTGCAGGGGCACCTGCCCAAAAGAGCTGGGGGGTGTGGGGCTCCACGCAGGCCACTAAGTTGGCCAACTTGACAGGTGACCAGTTCAGGGCCCTCCTGCATCTTGCCTGCACCATGTTCAGCTGCACGCGTTCGACAGTGACCCAGGACACATAAGATAACAGGGACAGGCACAAGTGAATATAAAGAGCCCTCATTATGGGAAGATCACCCAACATGTATTGGTGCATATGGTGAGGTATTATGAGCCTAGAGCAGGATGTACCTCTTGAACAGAAGATACAAATTAGCAGAAGCAGCCTGAGCACTAGCAGCAATAGGAGGAAATGAACTGAAATGTACCAAATGTTAGCCAATAATAGAGATATAGGGGTACTAGGCGGAAACAGAGATCATTTAAAGGTGGCCTGGGGAGGGAGAAGGTGGGCGAAAAACAACTGAGAGCTGCAGTCTAAGAGCTCATCCTGACTGATGCAGGAAGTGAGTTCATAAAAATCGCAACTGAGTTCTTGAAAGATAGCCAAGGCGTACGACTTGGCCAATCAGGAGGCTGTAGGCAAACAGGCAGCCAATTAGATCCTAGCCCTGAACAGCGCCTGAATTTGAAGCCCTGGAGTCAATACAGCAGTCCTGAGTGTGCAGGAAGCCATGGCTAAGAGCAGAGATCCGTACCTGATGGGTGAGTCTTTGGGCCGGAGGGTGTTCCTTGCACCATGGAGGCGCTGCAGCTGCTTCCTGACCATGTCTGCGGTCACAGCCCAGGAGGGCTAGGGGGAATGTCTGCAGGAGGAAGGACACTCAAAGATTAGTAAGCTCTTAATCAGTGGGAGGAGTCAGAAACACACTGCACACAAAAGAGCTGTATCACAGGAAATAAATCTTAACGGTGGGGGGCTCGGACTAGCGAGGCGTCGACTGAGAAGGGGTCCGAGGTTGAATAAACATAAGCGAGGTGGGAGGATGTGCCAGCGGGAGAAGTTCCTGAGGAGAATTAAATCTAGGGGCTTTTGCCAAATTAGGGGCTGGCTCAAGGAAAATGCCATGAGGGCACAGTACTGAGACCAGATGGGATTCCCACACACATGCACACACACACACACACACACACACACACACACACACACACACACAATCAGCACGGAGAGCTGTTAGCCAGATCGAGATAGCCCTGAAAGAAGGGGGGAACGGGGTAGTAAATATTATATCACACTACAGAGTTAGCCAATATCCACTAATATCAGGACAGCAAATCCTGAGACAAGGAGATAGAAAGAAGGGAAAAAAAATATATACTGTATATATATAATTATACGGAGTTCCCCACTAACAGTACTTGCAGAAATGATAAACATCAGTAGAAGGGAAAGCATACAAGCAAATTACATGGCAAATCAACTGAGGAACTAGGTTTCAACAGAATACTAAAGCAGGATCAATGACTATTTAACAGCACTTGCAAAAACAACTGAGAGCTGCAGGCTACGAGCTCATCCCGACTGATGCAGCAAGCGAGTTCATAAAAATCGCAATTGAGTTCTTGAAAGATAGCTGAAGCATACGACTTGGCCAATCAGGAGGCTCTAGGTAGTCAGGCAGCCAATTAGAGCCTAGCCCTGAACAGCACCTGAATTTGAAGCCCTGGAGTCACTGCAGCAGTCCTGAGCATGTGGGAAGCCGTGGCTAAGAGCAGAGATCCATACCTGATGGGTGAGTCTTTGGGCCGGAGGGTGTTCCTTGTGCCACAGAGGTGCTGCAGCTGCTTTCTGACTGCATCTGTGGTCACAGCCCAGGAGGGCTGGGGGAATGTCTGATGGGTAAGTCTTTGGGCCGGAGGGTGTTCCTTGCACCATGGAGGTGCTGTAGCTGCTTCCTGACCGCGTCTGTGGTCACAGCCCAGGACGGCTAGGTGGAATGTCTGATGGGTGAGTCTTTGGGCTGGAGGGTGTTCCTTGTGCCATGGAGGTGCTGCAGCTGCTTCCTGACCGTGTCTGTAATCACAGCCCAGGAGGGCTAGGGGGAATGTCTCCAGTCCTGGGCACCCCTGTCCTGTGATCCAGGCTGCTGGTGATGTCTTGCCACACAGTGCCCCTGGCCCGCCACAGGGGCACCTGCCCAAAGAGCTGGGGGGCGTGGAGCTCCACACAGGCCACTAAGTTGGCCAACTTGACAGGTGACCAGTTCTGGGCCCTCCTGCGTCTTGCCTGCACCATGTTCAGCTGAACGCGTTCAGCAGTGAAAATGGCAGCAGGAGGAGCACGTGTCCACCCCATGCACCTGCCACGCGATGCACAGGAGCATGCACAGTGCACGCACATTGCACAGTGCCGGATATGCATGGAACAGGTGTGGCTACACGGGGACATAGGGTAAGAGGTCTGATCCAAGAGTCAGGGGTCGACTGGCATTGCACACGTGTGCGATAGGGCACAGCACCCCATGTGCGGCCATACGCGTAGCTGGCCCATGCACAACATGTGTAATGCCACTGCATCATGCTGTCTGCGCACAGTGCGTGATTGATGCCATGATGCGCATGTGCACTGTGGGCTTCCACACTGTGCATGCTTGTGCATTGCACCATCATGACTTGCTCCTGCGCAATATCGTGATATTCAGACACCACATGCAAATGAGCTCATCAGCCAATGTGTGGCACAGTGGGTGCATTAGTATGTCATTACTGTTGCGCCCAACCTCATTTGCATGCATTGCATCACATAAGCACCACGAAACAGCACAGGCCATGGACTTCATTCACATATTTAGGACTGTCTAGTACAGCATGCCCTGCAAGCCCATACTGTCAGCCGGCAGGCGGTCGGGCGGTGTGCGGGTGGGTTGCAGCTGCCCACCAGCGATGGAGGGGAGTGGGGTGGGCAAGGGGTCCTTGTGGGTGGGAGGGGTGGGGTGCCACTGGATCACCAGGGTCTGATGTTATGGTGCTTTACCGGGCGATTGGGGAATTCATGGGGGGTCCACTAGCCTACCAGGGAATTAATCTTTCTACATTTACAGGCAATCGGGAGGGAGGGGGGTCCACTAGACTACCAGGGAATAAATATTTCTATGTTTACCAGTGATCAGGGACTTGGGCGGGAAGGGGGTCCACTAGACCACCAGCGCATGATGTATTCTACATTTACCAGTGATTGGGAGGATGGGGGGTACCACTCGACCACCAGGGAGACGTGGGTGCTTGTAGACGGAGTTCTGGGTGGTCAGGTGGCCACCCACAGTTGGCGGCTGCTGTGTTGCTCCCAGCAATATGGCAGCCCATCTGTGGGTGGCCAGGAGTTGTTCCAACATTTTCCAGGCTTAACTTTGAGCCCCCATGTGACGCAATATAGGGTTGTGCCAGCACATGAACCGCACATTCTGTGCTGAATATCGGGATGTGCCACATATGCATGGCACGTCCCCTATTTCTGTGCTGCATACATGATCATTGCACCCCGGCACATTGGGATTTGCGCTGTGCCAGGCAGCCTTCTCAATATTCCACTGAGGCACAATGCGGAGTTGTGCCGGTGCAACTCTGTTGCGCCCTTCGCAACCCCTTTGAATATCCGGGCTCGTATGTGAATGATAATGAATCTACCATTTATGTCTGTCTTTACCTTTTTACAAATAGTTAATGACGTTTTCTTAATAAAGAGGGGCACACCTCTTGCAGTTGAGTCATACAGAGCGTAAAATCCACGGGCCTTCATTTTAGCACAATATTTCGCATCCTGTGGGTTGAAATGGTTCTCTTGAAATATTAATAATTATTTTTTCTTTTCTTTACAGATTTGAACAATATTTCTCATTTTCACTCTGTTCCTTAGTCCTCTAACTTTCCAGGATGCACATCTGCAGCTACTGGGCTCTCTTAAATTACTCAAATTAGCCATATTTGTAAATATTTGTAAATTCCAATTTGAGAGTGTTTGGGGCACTTTTTCTTATCATAAGCCATAATAGAACAAGGTTTTATGCTACCTCTTAATCCTACTTGGGATAGAATACTCACATAGTATGTTATTTTCCTATTCCCTTTCATATGTATATATCCCCCTTCCCCCCTTACTGAACCCACAAATCTCCATATGGAGAATTAGTACATCTCTAACCATCAAGATGTTGGTATAGGCATTCCTCATACCCACTAATTGAGCATCTGAAAGCAGTATTGATCTGCTTGCTAGACAGGTCTGCCAACAAGAAAGATACAAAACACAATCAAAAGAAAAGAAACTTCTTAGTTGAAATGACAGATACCCCTCACTCTCACCACCATCCAGTGCTAAGTAGATCCCGACCCCTACAAAAAAATGGGAAAACCGAAAAAGGGGGGAGAACCCGAAGAGAAGATTACACTTTAGCTCCAGTCACACTGTACTACTTTTTCTTGAATTCATCCTTCCCAAATCCTCCACTCACCCTCCCAAGATGGCCCCCATACCACAGTGAGCCAAACATCCTATCACTTCCTCTTACCTTGTACTACATACTTTGTCTTTCTTAAAATACATCCTTTCTCTCTTTCCTCTTTTTTCCTTCTTTTTTCCTTCCCTTCACTCTTTCCTTTCACTTCTTCCTTTTCTTTTCCCTTGCCTTTTTCCTTTCCTTCTTCCTTCCCCTTTACTATTCTTCTTTCTTTTTTCCTTCCTCCCCTTCTCTTTCCTCCTCCTTCTTTCTTCTTCTTTTCCTTTTTCTTTTCCTTTTTCTCCTCCTTTTTCTTTTCCCTTGCTTTTCTTCTCTCTTTCCCCCTCTCTGCCTTTATCCCTGGCTTATCTTCTGACTCTCTCTCAGGTTTTTCCATCTAGTGGATAGTACTATAGAAGGGAAGAAGGACCTTCCCCAGCCTCATTGGTATCTGTAGTGTTTAAAACCATACAATTTACTTTAGCAGGGGCATTCAACTTTTCCAAATTAAAGATAATTATCTCTTCAAAATTACAATTTACATCTGCCCAATCCTCACAGTCAGGGTGTCCCAGATCCTCTTTTCTTCTAAGGAGGGGGCCTTGAGCTGTTTTTATAGGGCCTACTAATAGCATATCTGCCTCTGAATCTGATATAAATCTTTTAACAGCCATTTCAGCTTCCTGAGGAGAAGTAAAGATCCGGAACCTTCTGCTTAAGGTGACTTTTAATTTAGCAAGAGGTAACATTGTGAATCTTATATTGTTTTTCCACAACAGCTCTTTCACAGTTTTGAATTCTTTTTGCCTTGAAATATTTGTGTGGGCAGGTCTGGAAACACTTGCAGCTTCAGATTTCTGACTTGGATTCCCCTATTAATTCTTGCTTTTCTCAGCAGCTCTTCTGTATCTTGATAATGTAATGGTTTAATAAATACAAATTTTGGGGCATTTCCTTTGTATTTAATACTTTTGAAAGCTTTGTACACACAATCCAAAGTTACTTTATTTTCTGTTTACTTTCTCCCCAGTACTTCTGATATAACAGCTTCAAAATATTCTACTGGATTTGAGCCCTCCAGACCTTCCAGGACTCCTCCTAACTTCAGATTGCATCTTCTAGCTCTTGTCTCTAAGTCATCTATTTTTATGTTGCTTGCACGCATGTGCAAGAAACATAGTGCCATCATCGGAGATTTCGGAGGTGTGTCACCTCCTCCTCCAATTCAGTCAGTGAGCTGGCAGGCGTGGCCCCTGTAAGCCAAAGCATTTTGGAGCTGTCTATGACACGCTCCAAAATGCAGTAACCTCTGATTGAAAAGGGAGCTACACTTCAGTGAACACCGATAAGCATAGCTCTCCCCCACGCATGGGCGTGCTCGCCCCGCATGTCCTGTGTAGCCGATGGGGTGCCCAATCACTGCCCGGCTGAGCTGCTGTCATTCCCCGTAGCTGGTGCCACGCTGGGAGCCCACCCCAGCGTGGCAATCAGTCTTTAGCCGATGGGGTGCCCAATCCCCCATCGGCTGAATGGCCACCGATCCTTGTGCCGCTGGGGCCCACCCAGTGTGGCAAGCGATCCCTAGCGTCTTTTTTGTTTTAAACCTGTAAAACAAAAGCGGTCCCATGGCGTGTCTCCCGACCCCACAGCCGCACCCCACTCCTGCGCTTTAGCCTCCCCACACCCCCACCCCATACCTCTGGACTCTGGTGCGGCGATCTTCGTGGACCGGAACACGTCTGCACTCTTCAAAGTCGACCCCTGAACTGAGGAAATGCCGGTAAGCTGTATAATGGGCTAGATAGGAGGGGTTCAACTTTATTGCATATCTCAGGTATTTTGGGGAATTTTTGCACCAAATTTTCAACATGGGGTTTTTAGGACCCCTTCTCATGAATGATGTCACTGTCATGGCGTTATTCGGGCCCGAAGGGTGATTTCGCATAGTGACTGAGCAGTGACTGCAAAATCACCCTTTGGGCCTGAATACAGCCATGACAGTGATATCATTCATGAGAAGGGTCCCAAAACCATGTTGAAAATTTGGTCCAAAATTCCAAAATGACTGTTTCATTTAACGTCATTGCTAGCAGTTCCTACGCGAGGTTCGTAAGTTCGCAAATTTCAATATTTTCACTCCAGATTTTCAACATTGCCATTTTACCACCTTCCTATGGTGATATATTGTCATTTTCACATCTCACCCAAAATGTGTTTCCGCCCTTATGGCGCCCAGAATGCGGCAGTCGTGTGAAATCAATGTATGCGGGACAAATTAAAGAAAATCACAGTGACACTGTTCATGAGCAGAGGTCTTAAAATGGCTATGTTGAAAATTTGGTGAAAAAATTCCTAAAATGACTGTTTTTCGAGCGTGCATTGCGCAGTTCCTACGCAGCTCGTAAGTTCACAAATTTTCAATATTTTCACTCCAGATTTTCAACATTGCCATTTTACCACACCTTCTCATGAGCAGTACAGCTGTCATTTTTCACATCCTGCTCAAAACATGTTTCCGCCCATGTAGCGCACAATGGCGCAGTCGGTGTGCGAACTCAGTGTATGGGACACATTAAGAAAATCACAGTGTCACTGTTCATGAGCAGAGATCTTAAAATGGCAATGTTGAAAATTTGGTGAAGAATTCACAAAATGACTGTTTCACGAGTGTGCATTGCACAGTTCCCGCGCTGCCTTCGTCCGTTTGCGATTTTCAATATTTCCACTCCAGATTTTCAACATTGCCATTTTACCACACCTCCTTTGAGAAGTGCAGCTGTCATTTTCACAACCTGCCCAAAATGTGTTTCATACATGTAGCGCCCACAATGTGCATGAGTTGTGTAAACTCAATGTATGGGACACATTAACAAAATCACACTGACACTGTTCATGACCAGAGGTCTTAAAATGGCTATGTTGAACATTTCGTGAAAAATTTCCTAACAATGACTGTTTTACGAGCATGCGTTGCGCAGTTCCTACGCTCGGTAGTAAGTTCGCAAATTTTCAATATTTGCACTCCAATGACTTCCAAATACCTAAACAGCACATAGAAGCAAGCAACATTCGGCATTGTCAAATGCTTGTTTCTTGTAACATTCTAAGTTCCTTTGTGTGATCTTTCACTTTTTTAAATATAGGACTGGCATCATCTTCTCTTTTATAGACCCTCTTCTTCAGCTCATTTGTTCTTAAATTTAAAGTTTCAAGTTGTTTTGCTACAGCTGTAACCCGTCCTGGAATTTCCCCAAAAAGATTTTTCATGGAATCAAAACCAGTTCTAATTTCCTGTAATAAAGCTGCAGATTGTGTATCTCTGATTTCTATATTTTCACTGTCACTCTCATTCATAGATAAAGCAGCTATTGTATCTTCTTTTTTCTTTTGTTGCCTTTTAGATTCTGGTTTTGCTTTGCCCCTTTACTTTCTGCCATTTTTAACTGAGATCTAGAAAGCCCCTCTGTGGGATGTTCTATACTAGCAGAATAAGTCAGGTGCGAGCCTGTGATATAGTTGGTACTTGTGTTTGCCAGCTTTAAATCAGTTTGACTGTCTCTTACTCGTTGTACCTTGATTCTGATAGCCATCGGTGTTCTTCCTCAGAACGTTTATTTATATTGCAAGCATCTTCAGAGTATTTCCCTCAAATGGGAAGTTAGTGTTCTTTTTAGATCTCCAAGCTCTCAAACGTCTTACAGTTCGAAAATATTTTACCATCCCCCTTTTAATATATCATTATCTATTTTTCTGTGTATCCCTTCTCCCCTTCCCTTTTTATTTAATTAGCACCTCCCTATGTCCAGAATCAGGCTCAGAGTCTTCATGAGCCTTTCTATACATGCAATCAATCTTATCCACACAACCATTAATCTTCCTTTATACTCTGATAAGATAGGGAGAGAGAGAATATATATATATATATATATATATATATATATAAGGCTACTTAGCTTTTGAAATACAGATTAAAGCAAAGTATATTACCTCCGACCATCACGGATGTTAAACATTCAGTGTTCCAAAGGGTCAGAAGATAAAAGCAGAGCCAAAGTCAAGTCAGTTTCAGCACTTACTTTAGCACTTATTTTACTCTGCAAAAAGAGAGAGTTTGAAACATTTATTTAATTTAACAAATCTCTGCCCTCATCAAACCAATAGCACCATATCTGGTTACTTATCTGTATGGCCATACTCGGCCAACGCTGTGGAGTTCAGCCCAGTGGCCCGGTTCTCTTCTCTTTTTTTATTCTTTTTTCCTATTGCTGCCCCAAGTCAGGCTTCAGTATGTTCCATTTCCAATCCAGTCCCGTACTAATCGTGGCTTTGAACCCTGGTACCTCAGTCTACATAGATGGAAACCATGCAAATGAACTGCTAAGAAGCTGACATGCCCAATATTGTTTCCACTAAGACCATGTCCCAGAAAAGCATACACACTCCCAACAGTGAGAGAATAATTTAGACAAGACTCCACACTGAAAGGCGACTGATTTCAAACAAAGCCTTGTTAAATAAGGAAGCGGGGAAAAAAGCTTTACATTCGGCAGTCAGAATTTTTCCACGCATTTGCAGAGTGAGGGGCTGCCCTGTCCACAGCAGACAGACGAGCTTCCTCTCACTCAGCCAGCGCGTCCACCATCTTGAACTGCCCAAATGAATAAATAAATAATTTTGTGCTGCCTACGTTCAATCAACATACATTTAAATATGCAACTCCCAACTTCAAAATGAGTAGGCAATATAACATTTGTAGCATGGAGAGTTAAGGGATTAGTATCCCCCTTTAAGAGAAAAAAGTTCCTTAACCATTTATTTAAGCTAGGAGCAGATGTAGCACTGATATTGGAAACCCACATGATACCTACAGAAGCAGACAAATTACAGAGAATGTGGGTCAATAGAGATTCTCATAACTCTGTAAGCAGTAAAAGGAAATGAATAGCCATTTTAGTTAAGAAAGGTACTAATTTCATGCCAAAGACCCATAAGAAAGATAGAGAGGAAAGACAGCAAATACTAGAAGGGAGTCTGGATGGAATAATCATATGGATTTGCAGTATTTATGTCCCAAATGGGGAATCAAGCAAATTCTTCCTTTAAGTATTTGATGAACTAGTCAAAAGTAAACTAGAAAAAAATCCTGCTGGGATGATTTTCATATAGTTCAAGATAGTTTTGGGGTAGAAACAACCTACAGCAAAAGAAACACAGATACACACAGATACACAGAGACACACACACAGATACACAGATACACACAGATACACAGATACACAGATACACAGATACACAGATACACACAGATACACACAGATGCACAGATGCACACAGGTACACACAGATACACACAGATACACAGATACACACATATACACACAGATACACAGATACACACAGATACACACATATACACGCAGATACACACAGATACACAGAAGGTAATGGCAGATAAGGACTGTGTGGCCCACCTAGTCTAACAAATGCCAAAGTTAGAAATACTCATAAAGACGGGATGGCAGATTTGGAGATTGTGGACATCTGGCACCTGCTGCATCCCATGGGGAAAGACTATACTTTTTATTCCAATATACATAACTCATACAACAGAATAGATTATTTTCTGATTTCTAGTTCTCCAAACAACTGTGTGATGGGTACAGACATTGGGAACTGCATTATTTCAGATCATGCCAAATTTCACTGTCTCTTGTACTAGCTAAAGAAACCAAAGGTTCCTATCAGTGGAGACTTAATTGTGCTCTACTCAGGAATGAGAAATTCCAGGCATGGCTCAAGGAAGAAATTAATCTTCCTTTGAGATTAATGATGATAGGGAAACCTCTAAAGCCATTTTAGGAGAGGTTTCTAAAGTATTAATTGAAGGAAGAATAGTTGTGTATGCTATGACAAAAAAAGGAAACATCTAAGCAGAAAATGAAAAGAAACAAACACATGAAGGGGGGTTATAAATTAGGAAAGAGTCAAAAGACAAATCTGCTTAAATGAATAACTAGATCAACATTTGAAATTAAGAAAGACTATACTGAAGAAGTATAATTTGCCATTTTTAGAACAAAACAATCCTACTGGAAGTCAGGGGAGAAAGCAAGTAGGCTTCTGTCCTACAGACTAAAACAAATGCAAAATAGGAATAATATCTTGGGTATCTTGGACAAGAAAAACAATACAATTGTTTGCCCCAAAGTTATTCATAAAATATTTCATAACTTTTACAAAGACCAATGCAAAACTTAATATTCACCAGATAAAAATAATCTGGACAAATTCGTAGGAAAAGTCAAAGTACCAACTCTTTTGGGAGTAAATAAATTGAAACTCAAAGCTGAATTAACAGAACTAAAAAGAGCCATTAGATTATTACCTAATAATAAAATACCAGAACAGATGGCCTTCCAGGGGAACTTTACTCTTGACTAGGGGAAGATCTTGGTAAACACTAGTTGCAGGTCTTTAATGAATCCCAGAGAAAAGGAGCTCTGCCCCCAACCCTGTCTAAAGCTACAATCAAACTCATTCAAAAAAGGGTAAGGATCCCCTACAGGCAATCAATTATTGCCCCATCTCACTGTTAAATGTGAATTATAAAATCTTAGCCAAGATCATAGCTAACAGATTACAAGCAGCATTAGACACACTAACCCATGGGGATCAAGGGGGATTCATAAAGGGGAGACACAGCTATGAACACTTACATAGATGGTTATCAACAATTTGGTCGGCAACAAAGTCAAAAGATCCTTCTATATTGTTATTACCGGATGCCCATAAGGTGTTTGATTCTGTAGAATGGGAATATTTGGATACTGTCTTAAATAAATTTAATCTAGGTATTCACTTATCCAGGTGCATTCAAACTATATAGTAACTCATCTGCTAAAGTTTGCACCCACAAATAATTGTCCAGGAACATGCTGCTAGAGTTGACAGGGATGCCCTCTATCTTCTTTGTTACTTACACTGGCATTATAGTCTCTACTATGATAATCAGGAAAGATAAATACATTTCTGGTGGCAAAATAAATGGTGAAGATCACAAAATTTTAGCTTACACAGATGACATGCTGCTGACCAGTATGCCATCACTGCAGCAAAAACATTACAGCGATGTCATTGACAGCGACAATAACGACAGAATACTGTAAAGTCTGCTCTGGACCCTGGCACAGCTTCCCTGGGTGTTGCGCCCCCTCCCTGAGTCAGCTCTGACCTGGAGTTGATAATAATAAAGTGCGGGGGGGTGTGGGGTGCAGCCCCTGAAAAGACACATTGGCTTTTCCGGGACGCACAAAAGCAATTGGCGTCAACATAGTACCGTCGCTGTAATGGCAGTCGACAAATTTTCTGTCAAACCGGTGTCATAGAACCCTGCTGACCCTCACCAATCCTCAGTCTTCCATAAACTCTCTTGTGCATACTTTGGATAAATTCATGACACCCTCAGGCCTGAGTATAAACTGAGCCAAACCTGAAATTTTGGCCATAAATGAGACAGGCTACAAATTTAAGCAGAACACAGCAACAAGAAAGCTAAAATAGGAAGACTGTCATAGAACATACATAGGCATCAAAATTCCTTTTGACCTATCTAAAATAGTAGCATCTAATATTTATTTATTTATTACAGCATCAGAATTGCAACCCTTTGAGCCAAGGACTGATTTACACAGGCTCATCATCATACACAGAATAGGACGGGGCAGGAGAAACATACAGTAAGAGGAAAACAGACAGCAGTGCAGGAACAGCAGTATGGCAATAATATTTACAATAAAAATGTGTACAATTAAAATACAGGTGGGGAGGGCCATGCCAGCGAGAGAAATATGCACCCTACTTGACAAACACTCAAACTATGAACCAAACTAAAACTCTCCCTATGGGAAAAATAAATGCATTCAAAATTTTCTCTGCCCTCAGACTACTGTACATCCAGGAAACTATGCCAATTAACATAAATGTAGCATGGTTTAAAAAGTTTAATAAGCATATTAAGGATTTCTTATGTGAGGGTAAACCACCTAGGCTGAGTATAGAAAAGCTAAGAGCACCATGAGGAAAAGGAGGCATGAGACTCCCAAATTTAAAAGCATATTATCAACCATTGAAGCCTAAGCACATTAGCTACTGGTTTCTCCCAAAACAAAAACAACCTCTTTGGGTACAAATTGATCAAGAAATGATTCACCCCTACTCCCTGATGCATTTAGCCTTCCAGACCCCAAGGAAGACCAGGGACTCACACCCAGGCATGATAACATTGCTTAAGATCATCCCCCAATACAGTGCTCTGGTTTTATGTGATAAGGGCGAGTCCCTAATCGCACTGCTCAATAGAGTGACAAAAAAATCACCCTCAGTAAAGAGTAACTTCACCTTAGAGAGACCGCCACAAACAGCGATGGTCCTCTAAAAACATTAAATTCATCTTTTTTTTTTGCAGGGGGCAAGCCCCCCACACCATCCAACATAAAGATTCTCAACTCCAGGGGGAGCAGACTTAGAAAATAATAGAAACTCCTCCTGGAAGCAAAAACATTACCTGCACTGGGATCCAAAGCCAGCACCTCATGCTCCAGGAGCAGTGGCTCAGCCACTACACCACATGACCAGCTCAGCAGGGATTGGCCAAATAATTCTTTTATCCCCTTTCCTCACGAGTGTAGCGCATATCTCTGAATGCTACACTCGCTTTCTCTATTGATAGCTCTTTTTCACTACTCGTTCCACATGGGAGAGGTATTATTGAGTCGCTCATATTGATGCACTCAATAATACTTGCTCATATGTGGTGCTACCCAGTGCTCTATTAGGTTTATCACATCCCCCTGTTAATTTATGTAGAAACCTGCACATTAAATGTAACCATGAAACACTTGTAAACAGAGAATGGGATTTAAAAGGAATAAAACTTCTACAACATATGATAGATCCACTAAGTGTAATCTTATACCCGTTCATAGAATTAAAAGAAAAATACTTATTTATTTAAACTTTTGGTAACCAGGAAAGGCACACTGAGCCAGGGCTCGTTTAAAGGTGTGACCCGGGGAACAGGGTATAATAAGAACAAAATACAAAATATATAATACCAATAACACACTTCTCCAAATACTGTACCTTCAGCTAAGGTCAGCCCTAGAAGGAATTCTTGAACAAGAATAGAACCAACTCTAATAATGAATGGGAATCTTTATTTGATTTAACCAGGAGTTAAGGAGTGGGGCGGGAAAAATCTATAAATTGACATCCAATACAGGTACTAATCCAACTACCAAAGCTAAAGAAAAATGCATTTGTCAATGTTGAATGTTGATTGCTTTGCTCCGTTGAGCTCACTCACTCCCCCTCTGTCAGTCACTCATTCTGTTTCTCTTGGCACTGCAGGCTGCCCTTTTGTACGGGGCTCCTGCCTGCATTGGCACCTTTCTCTGCCCACAAAGGAATCTGCAGCTGTCTTAACAGAGCTCCATTTAGGTCCCTCAGTCTCCCTCTCTCACGTGCTCATTCTGTTTCTCCTGGCGCTGCAGGCTGCCCTTTTGTACTGGGCTCCTGCCTCTGTTGGCACCTTTTTCTGCCCACAAAGAAATCTGCAGCAGTCCCAACACAGCTCCGTTGAGCTCGTTCACTCCCCCTCTCTCACTCACTTGTTCCGTTTCTGCTAGTGCTGTAGGCTGCCCTTTTGTATTGGGCTCCTGCCTATGGTGCTGCCTTTTTCTGCCCACAAAGAAATCCGCAGCCATCACAATAGAGCTCAGTTGAGCTCGCTCACTCCCCCTCTCTCACTCGCTCATTCTGTTTGTCCCGCCCCTGCAGGCTGCCCTTTTGTACTGGGTCCCTGCCTGCATTGCTACCTTTTTCTGCCCACGAAGAAATCCGCAGCAGTCCCAACAGAGCTCCGTTGAGCTCATTCACTCCCCCTCCCTCACCCGCTCGTTCTGTTTCTCCCAGCACTGCAGGCTGCCCTTTTGTACTGGGCTCCTGCGTTGGGGCCTTTTTCTGCCTACAAAGAAATCTGCAGCAGTCCCGACTGAGGTCAATTGAGCTCGGTCACTCCCCCTCTCACTTGCTCGATCTTAATCTGTCCCAAACACTGATTTACCACAGTGACCGTGCTATTCTGTGGCATGAGTGCAAAAACATATTTAGGCCAGGATGTGAAAAATGACAACTGTACTGTTCATAAGGTGTGAAAAAATGCCAGTGCTGAAAATGTGACGTGAAAATAGTACAAATTTGCGAAGTTATAAGGGTGCGTGGAAACAGTTCAATGCACGCTTGTAACACAGTCATTTTATGGAGTTTCATCACCAGATTTTCAACATAGGGATTTTAGGACCTCTGCTCATGAACAGTGTCACTGTCATTTTCTTAATCTGTCCCGAACACTGATTTCCCACAACGACTGCGCTATTCTGAGCTGGAAGTGCAAAAACACATTTCGGCCAGGATGTGAACAATGACAGCTATACTGTTCACAAGGAGGTATGGAAAAATGCCAATGTTGAAACTCTGGTGTGAAAATATTGTAAATTCGCGAACTTATGAGCGTGTATAGCAACTGCGCAACGCACACTCGTAAAACAGTCACTTTTTTTATTTTTCCACCAAATTTGCAAAATAGACTTTTTGAGAGCCCACCTCATGAACACTGGCACTGTCATTTTGTTACTCAGTCCCGAAAGGTGATTCTGCCCAGTGATCATGAAATCACCTTTCGGGGCCGAATAATGCCATAACAGTGGCAGAATTCATGAGGAGGGGTCCCAAAAACCCCATGTTGAAAATTTGGTGCCGAAATTCCCAAAAATGCCTGAGATATGCATCAAAGTTGAAAAAAAACTATTTATTCCATTATACAGCTTACCGGCATTTCCTCAGTTCGCGGTCAGCTTTGAAGAGTGCAGACGTGTTCCCGGTCCACGAAGATGCGTCGCCGGACTCGAGGAGGTAGTATGGGGTGACGAGGGTGTGGGGAGGCTGGTGTGCAGTGAGTGGGCGTGGGTTGTGGGGGCAAGGAGACCACGAGACCGTTTCCTTTTGACAGGTTACAAGAAGAAAAAAAAACATGTCTTGATTTTTTTTTACAGGAGCCATTGTACGCTGGGGTGGGCTCCCAGCATGCCAACAGAGTGTTGCTTTGGGGCAGCTCTGGCTGATGGGGGTTGGGCACATCGTCGGCACAAAAGGTGGAACTAAGAGCCGAGGGGATTGGGCACTCGGCACAACTGCACTGGACGTTTGGGGTGGGAATTATGCTGACGGGGAGTGGGCTCCCCCATTGGCAAATGAAAGTGGGGGGGACATAATGCTGACAAGGAGTGGGCTCCACCATTGACAACATTAACATAGGAACTAAAGCCAATGGGGATTGGGGCCTCTGTCGGCAAACAAACACAGTGGGGGGGCACATGCTGCTGAGGGGGACTGGGCACCCCTTCGGCAGTGGGGGTGCTTTAATATTGTTTGTGAACATGGCAGCAAGCCACTGCCATGTTCACAAACAATATCACAGTAACAAGGTTCCACCCAGCAATGATGGGTCGCTCCCTCATTGCAGCGGAATGGCTTACACTGCAATGACGAGGCAGCCCTTGATTGCAGCAGCTGAAACTTTACATGGTTGTGGCATGCTGGATGAACTAGTATCAGCAGCAGCGTGCCACCCCATTGGAAACAGTGGCCAAACCTCCAAAGGCTGTGGGGGCATTGGTCACAACAGTGCCGCGCCTCCACAACCTGCTTCTGCAGCAAGCGGCCGCAATATGTTTCTTGCACCTGCATGCAATCAACATAAAAAGGGAAGAAAACATCAGGGGAAAGATGTCACAGTAAGCATGGGATCAGATTTGGGTTAATGCATACAAATCTAGTATGGATGTATAAGGCAGACTCATACAATTTAATATAACCATAACTACTACTTTACATTGCAAATACTTCCTGAAATGGGGCTGGCAGATGTAGATGAATGCCGGAGATGTAGGGCAGGTCAAGCCATTTTAAGTTCATATGTTATGAGAATGTCCAGTTATTGCCCACAGTTGGGAAGTACACAGAAAGGTTTAAACACAAGTTTTATGACCAGATAGCAAATCTGACCTGAGAATAATCTTTTTGAGAGACACAAGTTCTTTATTTCATGTTAACAGTAACACAAACACAACCAGCATTTAATAGCAGATAAGGACTGCTTGGCCTGTGCAGTCTGCCCATTTCTCCCTACCTACACTATTATTTATTTATTTATTTATTGAGATATCAGAATTACAACCCTTTGAATCACAGACTCTTTTGCAAAGGCTCTTCGTCAATTAACAAGGAGTGCCAACATCGGCACAATAAATACAAACAATAAACAATGGAGAGCAATAAAGGAGCATCACAATCATTCAAGATAACAGAGTAGTATTACATACAGAGGGCAGAAGACAGCCCGGAGTCGAGCGCAGACAGAAAGTACAGAAATTATGCATAAGTGCACCAAAGACATTATTAAAAAATGCAGTGAAAAAAGTGCACTAGGTGGCATTACAACAGTGAAGAGAGCTTAGTAGCACATTACAAATATCAGGTAATACAATATACAAGGAGTAAGGGAGATGGGGCAGGAGGGAGGGAGGATAGCAGGGCTGGTAAAGAACGAATATACTAGTGCTAGTCGCACATGGAGTTCTGGGCAAGAAGGTCCTTGAGTGAGGTTTTGAAAGGACCCATCTTAGTGCTGCTAGTAAGGGCCACAGGTAGGCTGTTTAGCCAGTGGGGGCTTGGTGATAAAAGGCTCTTTAACCTATGGAAGTTCTGCACCGGGGAAACAAAAAAGGGGCATTAGAGGAACTCCTGGAGACTCTTTGGGAGAGGGAGGGCTGGATGAGACAGTGAAAACTAGGAGGAGAGGGTTTACACAGAGTATTCATGGCCAGGAGGTAAGTATGATATTTAAGACAGCATTCAAAGTTAAGCCAGTCTGAGTGGCTGTACAGGTCACATGTGTGGGTCATTCAGTCACAACTTGTCACTAGGCGACAGGCTTTATTTAGAGCAGTCTTTCTGTGATGAAGGGCAATATTATCAGCTGAGCCATGGAATACAGTTCTGTAGTCCAGCACGGAGAGGACTGAGGAAGACACAGCAAGGCAGAGCACTTCAGGGGGCAGGCAGTGTTTGAGCCGATAAAGGAAGACAATTCTGGAGTTAATGGTGGAACAGAGGAGGTGGATGTGTGCATGATAGGTGAGGGCAGAGTCAAGGGTGATACCCAGCTATTTAAAGAAGTAGACTTGCTCAAGTGGGGGCCTTGGGAGGTATGGACAAGTAATGAAGCACAATCGTGGGGGTTTTGGTGGAGAGCGAAAATCATAGTTTTAGTTTTCTTGTAGTTTAATACAAGCCTGTGCTCCATAAACCAGGCTTCTGCTTCAGAAAAGGATTTCTGGAGGGCATCCTGCAGGGGTAGAGGCTGAGGGTTACTCCAGAAGAGGACAGCATCATCAACATAAAGAAGTAATTGACGAGTACAGGCACTAGGCAAGGAGTTCAGGAAAAAGCTAAATAGAAGTGAGCCCAGAATGGAGCCCTGAGGGCCCCCGGACTGAACTGGTAGACGGGAAGAGAGGGTAGAGTCAATTTTGACCTGCTGGGACCTATCAGTTAAACAGCTCTCAAACCAGGTTGTGACCTCAGTGGTCAGTCCCACGGTTTTAAGGGATTCAAGGAGGATGGCATGATGGACAGTATCAAGAGCCCTAGTTACGTCGATGTAGACTGACCCAACTAAGTGTCCTTGATCAAGGGCCTTGTGGTTATAGGGGGTATATTCAAGTAGGGCTGTCGTCATGCTGTGGCCCCTATGGAACCCATGCTGCGCAGGACACAGGAGGTCATATTTCGATAAGTGTTAGTGAGCTGATCAGCCACTATTTTTTCAAGGGCCTTGGAGACAGGGGCAAAATGTAAATGGGCCAGTAGTTTGTAGAGGATGCGCGTTCTCCGCTCTTTAGAAGCAGGGTAATGACGGTCCACTTCCAGAAGATTTTAGTGAGGGGGACTAGGACAGCTTCGAGAGAGAGAGGCAGAGGAGTTTTAAATCCAGGGAGTTACCACTGTGACAGCTTTTCCCAGGACACTAGTAATGTAAGTCTTGGCCTCATGGGGCAATATAGCACAAAATCTGAAAGGTGGGGAATTTGCAGGAGGAGGGGATGGGAAGCGGGGAGGGACAGGATGGGGGGAGGGAGTCAAAGAAGTTTGGAGGAAGAACACTACTGAGGTCAGAGAATGAGGAGTTCAAGGTACTGGCAATTAGCAGCGGGTCCTGGGTAATGGTCTCATTTACTAAGAGCTGGCGGGGGATACGGATATCACCGCAGACCATGCCCGATCTACAACTCTTTCTCCCTCCCCTTTCCTTTCCACTGTGATACCATTGTGCTTATCTCATGCATTCTTGAACCCCACCACTGTTTTCGCTCCTACCACCTCTGCTGGAATGCTGTTCCAGGAATCCATCACTTTTTCTGTGAAGAGGACCTTCCTCACATCTCTCTTGAATCTACCCCACCTACAGCTTCATAGAATGTCCCCTTGTTCCAGAGTACCTTTTCTTCTGAAAAATACTTCCCTCCTATACCTTATTTACCCCCTGAGCTATTTAAAGGTCTCTATCATAACGAGAAGCAGTGTCCCCTTTTGGCAGCTTTGGATCTTAAAAGGCTAATTTTAAGTAAATGGAAGGAAAAAAACACCATCTCCAAAAGATGAGTGGATTAAATATATGTCTAACCTAGCTTTTAATGAAAGAATGTAGAGTTTTACATATTAAATAAATCATAGGATAAATTCTCTTTTTGGTTGGAAAATAGATAATAGAGCTGACACTTTGGTACTCACAAAGAATCCTGGCTCTTGTTAATGGTAAATTTAGATAGATGGTCCTGTCCTGTCTTATTTCATCTTAATGTTGGCAATAAATGAGAACACATCACTCTTTAATGTTAACACCGAAATTGAAACTGTTTGCAGTTTGTATCTATCAGAACTGCTTTTATTAGTGTTCAATGGCTGTATCTTCATTTAAAAACTAATAAAAACGTTAATGAAAAAAATTATTTATTTTTATTTATTTATTTATTACAAGGATTACAAATACATTTGAACCAAGGGTTCTTTTACAAAGGTTCATCGTCAGCAATGGGTGCAAGCAAAACAGTGGTAAGATACAATACAGGGTCAGGAGGTTAACATAGAAGTAAGCAGAGGTATGATACCATACAGGTCAGGAGGCTCACTTAGTAGCAAAAGACAGTACATGTGTGTAGACTATCAATCAATCAATCAATCAATCAAAATCTTTATTTATCCAGGCGGGCACCATTGAGCAAGGCTCATTTGCAAGGTGGACCTGGTCATGAATACATCAAAGTACAGTACAGAAGCAGGTATACAAAAAGCAATAATATACAAGGAAGAAAAAGTATATACAGTGTATACAGTACAAGGTTGAAAAAAAAAAAAAACAGCATTATTTTACAATTGAAGAAGTCAGCAGATGTACAATCAACCATAGGCATACAGGGGTTATAAGCAGAGATCTTTTGAGTGAGGCAGCCGCAACTACATATAAGGAAAGAGGCCGTGTATGGGGGGCAGGTTAGAGAGGTAAAGAAGAGGAGGATTTATTACGCACAACTGGGGGAAAAATTGAGTTAAAACCACAGAAAGTGACGATGACTGTCGTGTACTTGTTTATTATGATAATGACGGAGGAGGGGTAGATAACTGGAACACTACTATGGATGGGGTGGGACTTTAGCCAGGCTGGAGTGGGCAGGGAAGGGTGGGTGCAGCAGAAAGAGTTAATAGGGAAACAGTGAGAGCCAGGGGTAGAAACATGGTGAGCGTCAGGATGGAAAGGGGGAGTTGCAGAAATTAGTGGGCTAGCGGTGAGGAAAACATTTGCAAAGTGCTTTCATGTAGCGATCGTAGAGTGCCTTGAAGATATTCAGGCTAACAGTGCAGCTAAGCTTCAAGTTCCTTTGTAAACCGTTCCACAATGTGGGTAAAGAGAAGCTTAGAGCAGCTTTGCCGAAACAAGTTTTGACCCTTGGAACTTGGAGGGCAACTAGGGAATAGCTCCTTAGAGCGTAGGTGCCTAACACACTCAAGGGAACACAATCTGAGACATATGAGGGGAGCTTGTTGGTCACTGCTCTGAAGGCCCATAGGTCGGCATTTCTATTCCTTCTATAGTGAAGGGAAGTCCAGCCTAACGATGAGTACAGGGAGCAGTGGTGTGTGGAAAGTGGAAGGCCAGTAATGAACCTGATAGCTCTGTGGTAGAGGGTGTCCAACTTAGCCAATGCAGAGGCAGTGCAGTGGCTGTAGAGTAGGTCCACATAATCTATTAAAGATAGGAAGGTAGCTTGAACCAGTTGAATCTTGGCCTCTTTGTGAGCAGTCAGTTAATTCTGTAGAACAGTCCTAATCTTTGCCTTAGTTTCTTCTGTAGTTCTTCGAGATGGTCGGCGAAGGAAAGTTTATGATCGAGCCAAACTCCTAGATACTTGAATTTAGCTACATACTCTAGTGTTTCTCCAAGAACAGTGGTAATTTGTGGGATAGCTGCCCCCCAAGCAGGAACTGCCACATGCAAGGAGGGGGAGAAAAGCATGGCTTTTGTCTTTTTCGCATTGAGCAAAAGTTTTTGTTTATGAGCTGGATTGTAGAAGGTTAAATCCAGCTTGAGGTCTTCATAGGCTGCTCCGCGTGACGCACTCAAGTATAGTACAGTGTCATCCACGACGTATGGATGTTGGCTTTGATGGGGTCATTGATGTTGTTAATGTAGACTGCAAAGAGGAGGGGACCAAGGATAGAGACCTGGGGCACACCCCTCAGCATAGGTTTTAATGGAGAAAGATCACCTTCAGCTTTAACCTGCTGTTTCCATTCTCCGAGGTAGTCTGCAAACCAGCACATAGATTTATGGTCCAGGCCTAAGGTGCTTAGGGAGGAAAGAAGCAGGCTGTGATCGACTGTGTCGAATGCCTTACTAAGATCCAAGAAAATGGCACAGACATGCTTCTTGCTGTCAAGGTCTAGGAGCCAATCATTGGTCACCTTAGCTAGGGCTGTTATGGTGCTGTGCTTTGCTCTGAATCCAGACTGAACTGGATTTAATAGGCTTCTGGATTCTAAGTATACCCCTAGCTGGCCACACACTATTTTTTCTAGTAATTTAAACAGGATGGTGAGGAGGGAGATCGGTCTGTAATTCTTTAGATTGCAGGGGTCACCTGCTTTTAATAGAGGGATGACATGGGCTATTTTCCATTGAGCAAACAGTCAGTGGCAAATATCAATGCACAATTAACAATACGGGTATGCATATATAGCAAGACACAAATACAAATAAAAACCATCCTAGGGGTGACATAAGTGGAGCAAGGGGTGGGGGATAAGAGGGGGAGAGGTTGGGAAAAGGGGGGTATGCAGTCAAGGATAAGACATTGTCGTTAGTGCAAGAACATAAAGATAAGTGCTAGGTAGCCTGGGGTGGAGCAACAAGAGATAGGGTGATAGGGAGGGGGAGACAAGAGGACAGAAGAGGAGCGGGAGAGGGGTGGAATGGTAGGTGGCGGTGGGAGAGAGACAGATTAACGGAACATAGTGAGGAAAGGTGTTGCCATACCTGGGATGTCAAATGACCAGTTCGAGCAGTATGTTGACACAGACCATGGGATTAAGACATCAGGAAAGATAACTCAGGATGACATCACCCAAGATATAATCACCAAATCAAAGCTGTCCGATTACAAGACAGACGCCCAGGACACAGAACATGAATGTGTACTATATCTACCAACAATAAATGAAATTAAGGAACGTATGGAAAAAATCAGGCATGTTATTCTATATAAAGAAAGTGGAGATCTAACACAGTTGAATGCAATAGACTCCTGTATTGATGAGCCTACGCTGGAACACAGTAAGCAGCATAAAATAACTATTTTGCACAAAAGCAAAGGGTGCTTTATTTACCTCTTCGTTTAGATAGTTTTAACATTTTAGCCTTCTAGCTTTTTAAATATTAAACTCTTTTCATACCAGAAATCTCTGTGGCTGGTTCGATAAGTCCTGTATGTATAGAGCAAATGTAAGCCTGGGGTACATTACTGCCATTGTATGATCAGCACGTGGCATTACAGAAGCCCACCTATAGGAACAATCCAGTTATAGGAAGGTTTTATTTAGGCAAATACAGTGTTCTTATAAGAGGGCTCCACTGTAGTAGGATTTCTGCTGTGAGTTGAGGTTGGATGGTGACTTGTTTTTATCGTCAGTCCTGTCATTCCCTCCCTCCTTCTACAAGTCATGCCTCATATGCTATTATGTGTGGTTCATAGCTCAGTGCTTACGTAACATATATAGTGAAATGATGTAGATGGTTGTTGGATACAGAGACCAGCATTAAGAGGACACTGTTTATTAGGTAGTAGTATAGAATGTTTGTGCATAGGTACTTGGATGCTTGAATTGAGTTGTTTGATAATATTTGATGGTTTTGGCCTTTCTCTGTATCCCACCTGTAGGAAGAAAGCTTGGTTTAGAATTATGAAAGCTCCAAAAAGAAAAATATATCAACGATTGTTCTTTAACTGAATGCTGAAGAAGTTGTGCATGACAACACCTAATGATAGGAATAGATGATCACCTCCTCCGACTCCAGAGAGTGTGACCAGTAGCACTCAGAAGAGGAAAAACACCCTTGGGAGGAAACCTCTGAGGACCCATGGCTACTGACCTGTCCATCCTTCTGGGCATACTAAAGGAGAGAGATCCTAATTAACTAAATTAATCAGCTAAATCTGAATTCTAATTTGTAGAATTCAATCCAAATAAATGGAGCTTAAGAAAGAATAGAATTGTAAATGTCCAGTGAAGTAATTTCCTCCTAATAAAGTTCGAGTCCAGGAATCCATGTACAATCGAAATGATGCAGAGTGAATATATGAAGAACCTCTTCCGGACTTCAATTGATAGAGGGCAAAATCCAGGAAATGTATGACGGTGGAGATGAAGTTGATGACTGACGAATTCAATACAGGAGACCAGATGCAGATAGTTGTATCCAAACTTGATGTCAATGAGGCAGGATGAATAGAAATAGTACGACTTCCTGATTTCTAATAGAGGGCCTGTATAGTATGTGTAATGAGAGAAGGCTTGTAGCCAGGCTACTGACTGATGAATCCGGTTCTGATAAGTGAAGTATACGTGTAATGAGAGAAGGCTTGTAGCCAGGCTACCGACTGATGAATCCAGTTCTGATAAGTGAAGTATAGTCTTAGGACTTGATATGAAGGCAACAGCTGTAGAGCTGAGCTGGAATAATGGCAAACTATAGAGGATAATCGGAGACACTGGTGTGAGGTATGAAGCATCCAAGTAGTAGAATAAGGTGAGCCCAAAAGGAAGCAAGTCAGTAAGACTGCTAAGGCAAAGTGAGAGGTAATAGGAGCAGGGATTGTACCCACGAAGGCAGATGAGAAGGAACAGGGAGTGGCAATCAGCCCTTGAAGAAAGCGCAGCTTAATTGACAGCTGGTGAGGTAGGAGAGAGGCCTCTGATTCCAGGTATGGGAAGCACAGTCAGACCCATGGAAGACTGCTGGTAGAACAGAGCGTGGCAGTTAGTCCCTCTATGAGAAGTGCAGCTTTCCATCAGCTGGAGAGGTAAGGAGAGAGGCAACTAGCTCCAGGTAACAGGAAAATGCAGCCAGACCTATGGAGGTCAGCCAGTAAGAATAGTGTGTGGTATACAGCTTCCAGGAGACATGTCTTGAGTCAGTTTAGAGCAGAGTAGGACTGCATTTGGAAGGCAAACGTAGAGAATGGAATGGTGCTGAGGACTGACGGATCCATAAGATCAAGGATGGCAGGATCTCATTGACGAGACGGTGGCATAGAGATGGCAACTTGACGAGGAATAGTATTCGAAACTGTAGGTATGCAATGTCTGAGACAGCAAGAACGTGATGAGACCCGAATAGTCGAGCATAAGAGTTCTGGATGGAGATAATTGAAGAGGTGGAGTCAATTGGAGTAGCGTTGTCACAGGGTCCAAAAAGCGGTAGAGTACAATCAGGATAAGGTCTTCATGAGAGGCACAACTAAGTGTCCTGGAAAGGGTAAAGCAGCAGCAATTCCACACGGCTGAAGCAACAGGGTACAACATCCAAGAATAGAGGAGGAACGAAGAAACGGCCAGATGAAATCCATAATAAAAGAGCTTCCGGCTGGCTGACACGGCAGCAGGTAAGCGGATAGTAGAAGCGAGAATCTCCAGGCCTCGAGCCGGATGAGGCAGAAGTAGAGCAGAAGCAGGTAAACTTCCCAGCCCGAAGGGCAAAGGCAAGTCGTAGAAGCTGGCGAGTAGTAGGCAACCTCCCAGCCCGATGGGCGAAGGCAGGACATAGAAGCAGGTGATCAGTAGGTAAACCTCCCAGCCCGATGGGCGAAGGCAGGTCAGAGAAGCAGGCGAATATGGTGCAGAATATATATAGGAACAAAGAACATCCAGGCCTGGAAGGGTAGACTGTCGCAGCTCAAAAATCGAGGATGGCAGGGATTGCAGGGATGAGACCATAGAAGAAGAGTTGGCAACTTGACAAGAGGCAATAAGCATCCTGAACTGTAGGATTCCATGTTCGAGGCAATAGGTCAATCAAGGAAGACTATACGGAATAAGTTCAGCAAGGTGTCCTGGCAGAGATGGTAGCAGCAATTCCGAGAAAATGCAAAATGTAAGCACGGGGACCTGCACGTAAGTCGGTAGTAATGGAAGTAGTCGAAGACGAAGCTGCATGGATGCAGAGGTAGTAGCAAAGGAGTAATTGAGTGGATTGGATATAGAACCCTGAAGATCATTGAGGGAATGGAAATACGTAGGAAACTAGACACCTCCTGTTAGTATGCAAAGTGAAGCAGCGTAACAAGTAGAAGTAGGGGAACTGAATGTCACTGTTCAGAATTGTAATCCAGATGGGGTCATAAAAGTAAGAGGGTATCCTCGACAAGTAAAGTTGGTAAGCAGGCAAGGAGACTGCAGTATCCAAACTCTAGAATGCTGAAGACAAGAATCTATGGTGACGTATCCATACTCAGTGAAGTCGATGAGGGAGTGACATGGCAGGAGAGGAACGAAGCAGCATACTAGGTGAATCCTGCACATGGCCAGTGCAGCACTGAACTAGGGGCTCAGGAGCTATCGGCACACGATGTTGCTTAGACAGAGACATTTGAGGGCTGCTGGAAGAGAGTTTACAGGGCACAGGAAATGAGCACCCATGGACAGCCAGGTAGGTGGGCTTGCTAAACACAGCAAAATGAGCACTGATGAGCTAATCCGAAGGAGCGTTCAAATGAGGGCTTGCAAGTTCAAGTAAATAGTTAGCAGATTCCAGGCAGTCAGGGGAGAAGGAGGTAGGAATGCAATGAAAGTGCGGGCAATAGGTATGAGTTGGAAGCAGAGACTTATACGCAGGACAACAGTAGACACTGGATTGCATGAAGTCAAATAAAATAGCAAAGGAGCACTGAATAATGCAATAGTATATGGAGGAGACTGAAGAATAATGAATAGCAAGAATTAGTCTGATTCTTCCAAATGTAGATTGATTGGTGACCATGCAGCAAATCACGGCAAGGGCCAGAATGTAAAACAACGTCTGTATGGTAGATGATTGCAAGTGTACAGGAAAGGCCCCATGTAATAGGAATGATCTAATCAGCTGAGTTTATCTATTTTATTTCGCATCTCCAGAATGAGCTGCCATGGTATGAGGAGCATCAGGGATCTGCGAAGCAAGCATATCAGGAATGCAGAAGTCAGAACGCTGTGGAGCACAGTATGAACAGGCGGCGGAGGAATGGTGATGCACTTGGCAAACGTTGCCATAAAGCAGTGAGGTAGTAGTGGGTGAGGCGTAGGGTGGTTGAAGCAATGCTGAGTCTCAAACCAGTACTCACAGTGCAGTAGCAGTGGTAGACAGGGTGAATTAAATACCATAGTGTTGAACTCCACTGATGACCACATCTGTTGGCTGTGCAATCGGAAAGGTGAAATGGGAAAAGTCCTGAGGCAGGAATGAATAAAGGGCGGAGGCAGTGGACGTCCTCGATATGAAGATGATGGAGGCCCCAGCTCGGAGGTGGCATCCAGCCACATGGAGATGGTAAGGAGCAGACAAAGCAACCAAGTTGTAAGGTAGCGAAGTGAAGGGTTAAGTGTGCAGCATAAATGGCAGGCAGCTGCAGAGTTCAGAAAGTCAAGGCACATTCTAGGCAGTGAGTGGATAGTCCAATCCGGACGGCGGAACTAATAGGGAGAGAGCTGAAGTAAGGCAGGTAGCGATAAGGTAGCTGGTGTGACAGTGGGCTAGTAAAACCCACGTATAGTGGGACCGGCTGAAAGCAATACATGCGGACTCCTGACAGCACGGAGCAGCGGCTGCGTGAAAAGAACAGAGCAAGGAAGGAAAGCGGAGCGGCTGCGAACTGGCATGGAGCCGAGGCTGCTGAAAGAAAGGGGGGGAGTAGGAGCAAGGAGCAAGTGAAAGCAGGAGAAGAGCAGCATTGAGACAGCAGGTGAGAATCCTCAAAGAAGCAATGGACGAAAGCACAGGGGAAAGGGAGAAGGGAGGCAGGGAAACAACAAACGATACGGGAGAAACATGGAGGGGGGCGAAGGAGCAGCCTCGGTCCAGCACGAACGACAGTGAGTGCGACTCGCTCTAAGCAGAGTGGGAGTCAGCTGCTTCAGCTAAATAGGCTGTGGGGGAGGAGCTCTTCCCCCACATAATCCTGGGCTACTCTCTGCAATTGATCATCACCAGCTTTCAGCTCTCTATGTCATTAGTACACTCAGTCTGTGTTTGCAGCTCCTGCTTTGCATTTCTTTTTGGCTACTTCCTAAGGTATCTTTAACCTAAAGAAATTATGCTCCCAGGGCACTTCTAGGGTTAGAACCCTTCTCAAGAGTGTTCTTTTGCCTTTATGGTGCCCCAACAGAGTGATACTCCCCACAAGGGACAGACAGTGCAAATAGCAAAAGCATCTACATATAACAATCAATCAATTCAATTATATAGCTAGTGCTGGCCCGGTGGCGCTGAGGGTTGAGGCGCTGGACACCACACTTCGCATCACACCAGCGACCTGGGTTCGGGAGCGAGCCCGGGCTGTCGTGGGTCAGAGGGGGAGAGAGAGGATTGAGCGTCCGTAGGACTGCCCTCCACTCTCAGGGAGGGATCCAGGGGAAGCCCGGCACAGCAGTGGCCCCCGGTGGAGGCTGGCAGCACTGCAACACCCATGGGCTCACGAGCGTGGGGTAGACATTGGCAGCTGCCTGCCGGACGTGGGTGGGAGCACTCATGTCGCAGGCCAGGTGGCGTGCCGTCAACGTCGGGCGTAAAAGAAAATACCCTCTGCCTCGGATAGGCGACGGCCCTGTCAGTGCCCTCTCCACACGCCCAACGCTGGTTCCCCATCACTGCCCCTGAGGTGTCCCTGGGTTGCTGCCTCCTCCCATCCCGGGGAGCCGCGATGAAATTGGAGATGTAGGGGAACACAGCAAGCGGTAGAGCGAACAGGTGAGCACAGTGGCCTGAGAGAGTTCCGAGAGAGAGAGAGGCTAGAAAAATAGTTAAAAAAAAACAAAACAATTATATAGCTAGCATTCTGATTATCAACAATGTTGCACAAGCATCATTACTCACATAGAAGCATAGACTTTGACGACAGGTAAGAACCACTTGGCCCACCCAGTCTGACCATTTCCCTACCTATTGGATAAGCTGCAGATCCTAGTTAACCAACAGCCTACTTCTTTCTACCCTCCACCAGAATTGCCTTATGTCTGTCCCATGCATTCTTGAATTCCCCCACTGTTTTTGACCCCATGACCTCCTCAGGAAGGCTGTTCCATATGTCCACCACCCTCTCTGTAAAAAAATACTTCCTCATGTTGCCCTTGAGCCGTCCCCCCTCTATCTTCAAATTGTACCCCTTTGTTCTTGCACATCTCTTTTTCTGAAAGATGTTACCTTCCTGGATTTTGTTGATTCCCTTGAAGTGCTTGAATGTTTCTATCATGTCCTCTCTCTCCCCCTCCTTTCCTCGAGGGTATACATATTAAACTCCTTTAGTCTCTCTTCGTTTGGCTTCTGGTGCAGACTCTGCATGATTTTAGTTGCCCTCCTCTGGACTGCCTCCATCCTGTCTATGTCCTTTCAGAGATTGGGTCTCCAGAGCTGCACACAGTACTCCAGATGGGGTCTCATCAACTGTCTGTACAGAGGAATAACACCTTCCTGTTTTCTTCTGGTGATGCCTCTTCCTATACATCCCAGTATCCCCCCCAGCCCTCCTTACTGCCTTCTCACATTGCTTGCTTACCTTTAGGTCATCTGATATGACTACCCCCAGGTCCCATTCCATTTTTGTTGTTGTTAGTACCTCCCCTTGCACCTTCCCCCCACAATGTTGTACTCTTCCCTTGGGTTTTTGTTTCCCAGGTGCATTACCCAGGTGCACTTCTTTGCATTGAATCTAAGCTGCCATACTTTTGACCATTCCTCCAACCTTGCCAAGTCCCTTCTCATCCTTGCCACCCCACCTTGTGTATCAACCCTGTTGCAGATTTTTGTGCTATCTGCAAAGAGGCATACTTTTCCTTCCAGTCCCTCCGCACTGTCACTTACAATGACATTAAAAAGGACTGGACCCAGTACTGAACCCTGTATGGACAGTGTGGGTACCCAAGCCCTGCCAGCTCCAGTCCCCCCCCCCAGAAAACACGTAGGTGGCACGCTGGGAGCCCACCCCAGCATACCAACAGCATCCATTTTTTTGTTTCTCAATTCCTCTGAAATAAGAAAATGGTCCCTCAATGAGTCCCTCGGCCCCCCCTCCAACCCGCACCCACCCTCTGCGCACCCACTTCCCCACACACACCCCTCTTCTTAACTCCTGCAAAATAAGAAAACGGTCCCTCAGTGAGTCTTTGGCCCCCCCTCCGCCAACTCATGCCCACCATCTGTGCACCCACCTCCCCACATCCCCCCCTTACCCCATACTTACCTTCAGAGGCTGGCGTGATGATCTTCGGTCGACCGGGAACACGTCTGCACTCTTCAAAGCCGACCGCGAACTGAGGAAATGCCAGTAAGCTGTATAATGGCATAAATAGGTTTTTCCAACTTAGGTGGATATCTCGGCCATTTTTTTGACTTTTGGCACCAAATTTCCAACATGGGGTTCTTGACACCCTTCTCATGAATTCAGTCACTGTCATGGCCTTATTTGGTCCTGAAAGGTGATTTTGCGGTCACTGCGTGGAATCACCTTTTGGGACCTATTAATGAAACAACAGTGTCGGTGTTCATGAGGTGGGCTCTCAAAATGCCTATGTTGCAAATTTGGTGAAAAAATTCCAAAAAATGACAGTGTTACAAGTGTGCATTGTGCAGTTTCCACTCACACTCGTAAGTTTGCGAATTTGTACTATTTTCACTCCAGATTTCCAACATAGGCATATTTCCACACCTTGTTCTGAACAGTGCAGATGTCATTTTTCACATCCTGGCTGAAATGCGTTTTTGTGCTTCCAGCGCAAAATAGCACAGTTGCTGTGTGAAATCAATGTTCGCTACAGAGTAAGACAATCACAGTGACACTGTTCATGAGCAGAGGTCCTAAAATGCCTATGTTGAAAATTTGGTGGCAAAAGTCCATAAAATGGTTGTGTTATGAGTGTGCATTGCGCAGTCTCTACACACACCCATAAGTTTGTGAATTTGTAATATTTGCATTCCAGATTTTCAGCTTTGCCGTTTTCCCACATCTCCTTATGACCAATATAGCTGTCATTTTTCACATCCTGGCTGAAATGTGTTTTCGTACTTCCGGTGTACAATAGCATGGCCGGTGTGGGAAATCATGTTCAGTACAGTGATACGGTTCATTAGCAGACATCCTAAAATGCCTATGTTGAAAATTTGCAGAAATTCCAAAAATTATTGTTTCTACTTGTTATGCTATGCACTTTCCATGCGGACTCATGACTTCAAGAAATCTGTCATATTTTCACTCCAGATTTTCAACATTTGCATTTTCCACACCTCCTTATGAACAGTATAGCTGTCATTTTTCACATCCTAGTTGAAATGTGTTTTCACACTTCTGACACAGAATAGCATGGTCGCTGTCGGAAATCAGTGTTCAGTGCACAGTAAGAAAATCATAGTGACAGTGTTCATGACCAGAGGTGACAAAATGCCTATGCTGAAAATTTGGTGAAATAATTCCACTGAATGACTGTGTTACAAGCGCGTGTTGCGTAGTTCCCACACAGGCTCATACCTTGAGCATGTCCAGGGCATTAGGGTTCCTAAGACAGACACTTAAGAAGTATGAGGGTGAAATGTTGATCAGATGCAAGAGGAGCTGCAGAGAGGTACTCTGTTGGGATATGGATGCTAAATGGACATGGATACAACTGGGGGGGGGGTCTGCATAAATGCCAAACGCCAATGCAAAAACCTGCAAGCGAACATTCGGCATTGACAAATGCTTAACTTTTGACTATTGGGAAAAGCATGTTTATATGTAGAAAAAATAGATTTACTTGTGTGCCTTTGTGATAAAATAGTCCTTCCGCCCACTGTAAGTGATGTAATTGATGATGTCATTGTATCATTGCCTACTTTCTTCTTCCTGTTTTTTTTTTCTCTGTTGTTCTCCACATTCAAGATATGGAATGTTTATCATGGAATGTTTACCACGGAATACATGCATTCAAAATTCTGCTCAGTTCCACTGGCAGAATCTTTCTCTCCCAACACACTGTACACACAGACAACAAAGACCTTTGTTGCAGCGAGAGACTCAGTTGTCTCACTGTCAGAGCAAGAAGAAGAAGAGAGTTCCCCACGTAGAAACATAGATATGACGGCAGATAAGGACCGCTTGGCCCACCTAGTCTGCCCATTTCCCTACCTAATGGATAAGTTGCATATTCTACTTAACCAACAGCCTACTTCTTCCTACCCCCACCCACTAGAATTGCCTTATGACTGTCCCATGCATTCTTGAATTCCACCACTGTTTTTGACTCCACAACCTCCTCCAGAAGGCCGTTCCATGCATCCACAACCCTCTCTGAAAAAAATACTTCCTTACATTACCTCTGAGCTGCCCTCCCCCATCTTCAAATTGTGCCCCCTTGTTCTTGCACATCTCTTTTTCTGAAAGATGCTACCCTCTTGGACTTTGTTGATTCCCTTGAGGTACTTGAAAGTTTCTATCATGTCCCCCCTCTCCCTCCTTTCCTCAAGGCTATACATATTAAGCTCCTTAAGTCTCTCTTCATATATGTTCCAGTGAAGACCCTGCACCATTTTAGTTTCCCACCTCTGGACTGCCTCCATCATGTTTATGTCTTTGCGGAGATTAGGTCTCCAGAACTGCATGCAGTACTCCAGAGGGGGTCTCACCACCTGTCTGTACAGAGGGATAACAACTTCCTGTTTTCTACTGGTGATGCATTTCCCTAGGCATCCCAGTATCCCCCCAGCCCTCCTTACTGCCCTCTCACATTGCTTGCCCACCTTTAGGTCATCTGATATGACTACCCCCAGGTCCCTTTCCATTTTTATGTTTGCTTGTGTGCATGCGCAAGAAACATATTGCAGCAGCTTGCTGCAGTAGCGAGTTGTGGAGGCACGGCAGTGTTGATGCCAATGCCCGCAGTCCATTCT
This sequence comes from Neoceratodus forsteri, assembly GCA_016271365.2. Taxonomy (NCBI): domain Eukaryota; kingdom Metazoa; phylum Chordata; order Ceratodontiformes; family Ceratodontidae; genus Neoceratodus; species Neoceratodus forsteri. Next base: position 333,108,634 of record JADMNL010000025.1, read on the forward strand.
GGGGCTGGTCTCCCAGGCTCCAATACAGGATCACGCTGTGGATGACAGCAGTTGTGTAGCATACCACCAAGTTGAAAGAAATTGGCAGCTGCAATCAGAGACCTCCTCATCATTGTACAATCAGCTATTTTGTACAACAGTCTGATGTGAGGCCGATCCCTGATTGCAGCGGTAAATGTAGGGTACTGGCACAGACAAAAGCATTTATTTCTACAAACCCCCATCCCCGCCTGCTTCTGCTGAGGTCAGACATAGAAAAAAACATTGTTTTCTAGGAATCCTTCTTGATAGCTAACCCCCACCCCACCCCACCCTCTTCTGCATAGGTCTGACACAGAAGAAAGCATTTTTTCCTACAACCTCTCCCCCCAAGCCAACAGCAAGACAGAGGGACAGACAGAAGCAATGAGTGCTGTAGTGCAGTAGAGGAACAGGGCAAGAGAGTGAGACAGAGAGGAATACAGGGAGAGGCACACAGTGGGAGAGAGAGCTGGCACTGTTTATGTCCCCTCTCCTGTACCATCACGAAGTGCTCCTGTTCCTTATGGAGAGAGAGAGAGAGAGAGAGAGTAACAACAATATCGGGAGAAGTCTGTCTTTTTTCTCTCTCTCTCTCTCTCTCTCTCTCTCTCTCTGCCTGTTGATGTGTCAGTAGTCCCTTAGTGCAGTGGAGTCCACACTCCCCCCCAACCCCTGAACCAGCAGCAAGACAGAGGGACAGACACAATCAGTGCAGTATGCTACGGGCACAGGACGAGGGAGAGCGAAAGGTACACTGCTGGAGCCAGGTGTGGCAAAGAAAGAGCCATTAGGCTGTGACTCCCCTGCCTTCCTGCACTGTAGTTACAGCAATGTCAGTGATGCAGTGAATAGCGGCAGCGATCTGCCTCCATTCTTGATATGTGACCTGCAGCCACTGTCTTTCGTTCCCCCATATGCTTTTTGGTGCCAGTCATCTCGCTCCCTGTCATGCCCCAGTCCCAGCTGTGAGAGTCTGCATTGTGTGGTGGCATGAGAGAATTGGAGTCCTACGAGCACCCCCCGACACACACACACACACATGCACGACAATGTCAGTCACTGTCCCAAGGGAGAGACAGAGAGCATATGTTGTAGAAGTAGTGGCTCTTGATCATAATTCTGATCCTCTGAAGTGTGGGCGCACATCTCAAAGAGAGAGCAAGGCAGAGCGGGCAGCAGTGGGTGCGGCACTGATGGAGATAGCAGAAGGCATCCAAGTTGTGACCACAAATCACCATCACCCCTGACAACAGGAAAAGCCAGGATGGAAAGAGCAGTGAGCAGCAGACCAGGTTGCGGGCAGAGGGGAAGAGAGAGAAAAAGACAGAGACACAGAATTGCCTGAGAGAGAGCCACGAAGGGGCAATGGGGTGAGAGAGCGAGGGAGTGACAGAGAATGAGAGACTCAGAGCAGTGACAGAAATAGAGAGAGAGAGAGTGTGTCAGCACAGGCACAGGAATGGGGGAGTGGGACAGGTGGCGAGGGGTGGTGGTGGCCACCTCTCCAGTTTTAGGGGCCGAAATAGATGCCCTTAACATTGATCTAATGCTGCTGATGATCGGGTCAGTGCATGACATAGTTCAGTGCCTTGCCCCTTTACAATCGGCTGTAGGCCTGATACAAGCTGTCTGCCTCCCAGTCCCAGCAGAGTCGTAAAGTACAGTCGTCATGTTAAATGTCTGCAACTCTGGTTGATAACAGCTCTATCTGTGTATAGTATAGTATATGGGTGCCGTCAATTATGCATGGATTTCAGCAACTGCTAAAATCTTGTTGTAGGACAGTTCAAAGGTCAAAAAAGTTGTACTATCGTTCTGACGTCACATTGATAGTATAACAACTTTTTAACCTTGACCTGCCACCTGATTGGCTCAGAAGAGGCTCAAAGTTGAAAATGAAAACAAACATGGTGGCGCGATTTAGCGAGCGTCGGGCAGTGGAGCCACTGACTTTGAAGTTGGGAGTCAGGACACGGAGAGCCACACATGGCTCCTTTTTAGAAAAACATTTATTTTTTTTCTTTCTACTTTTAAAAGTAAGTGATGTGGAGAAGCAAAAGTGAGAAGTGGGACTGAGCAGGAGTGGCAGCAGTGGGAACGGGAGTGAGTAGGAGCACCAGTGGGAATGGAGCAGCACCCACAAGTAACTACGTAAATAAAATAATGTGAAATAAAAAACCCATATACTATATAAAACAGTGGAAGGCTGAACATCCACGACTTAATTACATGGTTTTATCTTCAGGGTAGTTGGATGACAATGAGACTCCTCTTGAGCTTCACTCTCGAGGTCTCTATGATGTCATCAACTCCTTCGATGGAAACATAGCCTTGTTGTGGATGTTCATCCATCCACTATTCTATATATCTATGTAACTAGAAGCCAGGCTAGCAAGGGAGGCATAAAGGTAGCAGCCCCACACCTCCTATTTTCCTGACTGACGGACTCCTTCCTTGCTAATCTGGCTTTATTGGCTTGGGGTTGGTACTGGTAAAGTTCGGTAAGATACAGTAATTTGTTTCAGAACTTTTGTTTGTGTGGTTGCTTGCTGCAACTGTGAGTGAGACAGAGTGCGCTGACTACTCCGTCGTCTGGCTACGGAATCTGCACTGGGTGATGTCAGTTTTATATTTTAATTTTATTTTGTTGAAACTGTTTATTTAAAGAAACAATTTTCCCAGGCCCCCACCCTGTATCAGTGAGTGTTGTGAGTTGCGAGTCCGACAGTCCCTGTAGCTTCGCTCTAAGCCACTGCCGCCCACAAGCCATGCTCTCTCCTTACTTCCCCAGAGGTACTGTAGGTTAATGTGGTCACTAACCTCCTTGCTTTGCCCTGAAAGTTTACTGGGTCAGACCCAGATAGGTTATAGGGTGGTCAGGCCTCAAGAGGGACCTCAAGAAGTGAAGAAAAACTGAAGAAAATTCCGGATCGGAAAAGGAATCCACTCTACTGCTAGCCGCTCCTGCTCCTACCACTCTGCTATTGAATTTGCAAAGGGACATTTATTTTTCATTCTTGGGTAATGAGAGAGGTCCATGGGGCACATGTCTAAGCAGGCAGGGCTTTTTTTCCTAGCTCATTTTTATTTCAGCATGGTGATTGGTGGTGATGATGATATTTTCATAGGTTTCATAGGTTTTCAGAGTTTATAAAGACTATAGTCCATATACTCGCCATTGATTTATGTATATTCCCGAATATTATTTTTGATCATATATTGATCAATTAGCTTCTTAAAGGATTCCATTGTTCTGCTAACTATTATTTCAATTGGAAGTCTATTCCAGATCTTAACCACTGTCACCGTTAACCAGTACTTTCTTCTGAGGGTTTTAAACCTATCTAATTTAATCTGCAATGGATGAGCTCTAGTGCCATAGGGTTTATCCCTTAATACCAAATTTAGCTGTTCCCAAAGTGTGGGGTCATTTAGTGCCCTATATATTAAACATAGGTCATCACGCATTCTTCAATATTCCAAGGTATACAGACCCAAAGCTGTCAGTCTCTGTTCATACTCCTGCCCCTGGACCCCAGCTATCCTCTTTGTGGCTCTCCTTTGTACTCTCTCCAAAGATCTTATATTGCCCCTGCCCCCTGGTGCCCAAAACTGGGCACAGTATTCCATGAGTGCACAAAGATGTGTAGCGTGGTAAGAGAACTTCTTTATTATTGCTCTTTATGTGTTTGTTTTACGCATATTGTATGTTGCTAGCCTTTTATTATTTGATTGTAATGTGGTCTGAAGCTTAGGTTATTACATATTTAACTCCCAGGTCACTTTCTTCAGTGACAACCTTTATTAATTCATTTCCCAACCTGTACTGATAATGCATATTATTTTTGCCAATATGCATAACTGTACATTTCGTTACGATGAGTTGACCCTTGCTTTTGTGCCCACATTCTTCCAAGCTGTTTAGGGTGGTCTGGAGAATATTAGCATCTTCTATACCATTTATCACCTTGCCCACCCTGGTATCATTGGCAAATTTGATAGCCACACCTCCGTGCAGAATGCATAGACCCTATATAAATGCTAAACAGACATGGCCCTCAACACGAGCCCTGTGGGACACCACTAGTCACATCTATCCATTCAGAATATTCTCCCTTTACACAAACCCTCTGCTGTCTTCCGATAAGCCATGACCTAATCCAGTGAATAATATCAGAATGTATCCCCATATTACTAAGTGCATCAATCAGTTTGCCATGTGGCACTTTATCAAAGGCCTTCGCAAAGTCCAGGAAAACCACATCCACAGATCTCCCATCGTCCACGGCCTTGTTTACTTTACCATAAAATTCAAGGAGATTTGTCTGATATGATCTGCCCTTTACAAAGCCATGTTGTGTATTATCTGTTTTTCCAGTTTGCTGTTGAAAGTCCATAATGTAATCTTTAATAATACCGTCCAGTACTTTACCCAATACCGAAGTCAAGCTAATTGGACAGTAATTTTCCACATTCTGTGTAGATCCCTTTTTATGTATAGGGACAACCTCTGCCTGTTTCCATGCTTCTGGTACAAATCCCTCTCTTATGGATTGTTGAAACAGATAAGTGATAGGACCTGCCAGTTGATCTGCCAATTCCTTTAATACCCTGGGATGCAATTTATTGGGACCTTGGGCTTTGTTCTGGTTCAGTGACTTTAGTCTTTTTTGTACATCACATTCCGTAAGGGTACTAATTGGCTTCCCATATGCCGTACTAATATGGGGTGTAGTAATTGTAGGATGATTAAAAACTGAAGCAAAGTAGTTATTATAGTGTTCTGCTATCTCCTGGTTATCCATTATAACAGTTCCATCTTGCTTTCTTAAGGGGCCAATGTTCTTTATATTACCCCTTTTATTGTTAATGTAGGAATAAAAGGATTTATAATTATCTGGTAGCCAGTCTATATTCATAATTCTTTTTTGCTTGTTCGATGTGCTTTTTAGTGACCCTTAGACATTCTTTATATTTTGCCCAACTACCCTCATCCCCACTTAATTTAGCTGTTCTAAACATTCTATTTTTTCTTTATTTCCTTTTTAATTTTTGCTGTCATCCATACAGGGAGAGATTTCTTTACTGCATCGTATTTATTTGAGGATGGAACATGAGACTTAACTAGGCCCTGCAGTTTATTTTGTAATTTGTCCCACATTACTGAAAGTGAGGCATCCTTAAATTCGTTCTTCCAGTTCCATTTTAGCAAATCCGTTTTCATGCCCCAAAATTTGCTCTATCGTACCTACAAATGGATGTTTTGCCAAAATTAACTCTTATCTGCTGTGTATACTTAAACTTAACTATTAAATGGTCACTAGTACCTAATGGTGGCAAAACTATACAATCCTGTATTTTGTCATTTAAATTACTCAAAACTAGGTCCAAGATGTGATTCCCTCTGGTATTAGATGTGACATACTGTTCTAAGGCAGCTAGATTAATTATTTCCAGATATTGTTCTTCTATGGCTGTATTTACTTGCAATGTATTCCAATTTATTTCTGGTAAATTAAAGTCACCTAGTAAAATGACATTGTTTAAATTTGCCATCTGTTTGACGAAGTCAGACAGCATGATGTCCTCAATGTGGTAAGCGAGAGATCTATAAATTACCCAATATTTAGCCTGATGTTCTGTTTCTAAGAAACTTTAACCCATAATACCTCACAGTTTTCCCATTTGGAGGTATCTAATCCCTCTGATACCATAACCTAGGATATATATAAGGCCACCCCCCACCTCTTGTTGATTTTCTGTCATTATGATATAGGGTATAGCCTTGGATGTTCCTATCCCAGGTATCTTCTGGTTTCCACCATGTCTCTGTGATTGCACAAATGTGAATATCATGGGTATATAAGATGATTTGAAGCTCATCCATCTTATTGTTCAAACTTCTTGCATTTAATGAAATAAAATTGATTGTGGATTCTGAATGACTATTTTTGGGTGCTATTTTTTGTGTAGTGTATTGATCTCCCCCTTTTTCAGTTTAAATGTATGTCAATTATCTGTTTCAATTTGTAAGAAAAAATACGCTTTCCCTGTTTGTTCAGGTGTAACCCATCTTTGGAAAACAAATGATGTCCCTGGAAATCCTCATGTAAAATGTAAATGATATCTGTGTAAATGCAAGTGATTGCCTCTTTGGAATGAAAAAAAATGGTTTTGATACTACTGTACTGATGTAGAGGTACTGATGCTGATGCTGAATCGGGATATGTCAGTGACATGAAGCATCCAGACCAGCTCTGCATCTCTGAAAATGCGAGGCATTTTCCATGGAATGGAGATTTTATGCTATTCCCCGATGCTGATTGTTTAAATTTTTTTTATTTAAATTGTGATATTAGAATAGTGGGACTGCTTTTGTGATATTGAAATGTGTGGTGATCCTAGTTTGGCTCATAATGTCAGGATGACGTTGGGTGTGACATATTATTATTATAGACTGTTTGAATATTTATTATGTGACATCATGGACACAGAGTAGGATAGGGCAGGCTTCTTCTCTCATTTTATTTTCTAATGCACGCTGGTAAGACTAGTAAAATCAACAGCATTTTATATCCCATAATGTTGCTATAATGCAGGTCATGCCTTAACATAAGCATTTGCATGCTTAATGTACTTTAGAAGGAATGGAAACCAAGAACAGATAAAATGAATTTCGAAAATAATTTTGCTATATATATATATATATATATATATATTTTTTTTTACTTTGGGCTTTAATAACTCCTTTAGAATTTGATGGCAGATAAGGACCACTTGGCCCACCTAGTCTGCCCATTTTCCTACCTAACAGATAAGCAGCAGATCCTAGTTAACCAACAGCTTACTTCCTCCTACCCCCCACTAGGACTGCCTCATGTCTGTCCCATGTATTCTTGAATTCACCCAGTGTTCCTGACTCCATGACCTCCTCAGAGAGGCTGTTCCATGCATCCACAACCATCTCTGTGAAAAAATACTTCCTCACATTACCTCTGAGCCGTCCCCCCTCTATCTTCAAATTGTGCCCCCTTGTTCTTGTACATCTCTTTTTCTGAAAGATGCTACCCTCTTGGACTTTGCTGATTCCCTTGAGGTACTTGAAAGTTTCTATCATGTCCTCTCTCCTTCTTTTCTCAAGGGTATACATATTAAGCTCCTTTAGTCTTTTTTCAGATGTCTCTGGTGCAGACCCTGCACCATTTTGGTTGCCCTCCTCTGGACAGCCTCCACTCTGTCTATGTCTTTTCGGAGATGGGGTCTCCAGAACTGCACACAGTACTCCAGGTGGGGTCTCACCAACTGTCTGTACAGAGGGATAACAACTTCCTGTTTTCTACTATTGCTGCCTCTCCCTATGCATCCCAGTATACCCCCAGCCTTCCTTACTGCCTTTTCACATTGCTTGCCCACCTTTAGGTCATCTGATATAATTACCCCCAGGTCCCTTTCCATTTTTACTGTTGCCAGTATCTCACTCCCCAATGTGTACTCTTCCCCTGGGTTTTTGTTTCCCAGGTACATTACCTTGTACTTCTTTGCATTGAATCTGAGCTGTCATACATTTGACCATTCCTGCAACCTTGCCAAGTCCCTTCTCATCCTTTTCACTCCATCTTGTGTATCAACCCTGTTGTAGATCTTTGTGTCATCTGCAAAGAGACATACTTTTCCTTCCAGTTCCTCTGCAATGTCACTTATAAAGATATTAAAAAGGACCAGTCCCAGTACTGAACCCTGTGGTACCCCACTAGTAACCCTCATTTCTTCACTGTGGACTCCATTTACTACTACCCTTTGTGTCCTGTTGTCTAGCCAATTTTTTATCCAGGCTACCATCTTGGGACCCACTCCAAGGCTGGCTAAATCTTTTGTGTTGGATTGTATCAAATGCCTTGCTAAAATCTAGGTAGGCCATATCTCCAACCTATCCCTGGTCTACTACTTTGGTCACCCAGTCAAAGAAATCTATTAATTGTTTATTGTTTAATTAGTATTTCGGAAAGACCTTTGAGCGTGAGCTCTTGTACAAAGGTTCCATATCAGGGTGGACAATAAGACAATACACATATTCAGTGGTTACAGTGGCCTGCTCATTAGGCATTAAAGAGCGATTACATGACAATTAGACAAATAGTAGAAAAAAAAAACTGAGCAGTTGTAATTGAATACTAAGCTATTTCTAATCAGTTGCCCTAGGTAGCACACCCCTGGAAACCTCCAAATTCGTTGATAGACTATGGCAGAGTAACTGCATAGGGTTTAACACTATCCCAGATGGCGAGAGGTTGGGTGACAGTGAAACAAGGGGGATTGAATTCATCTGACACCCACTATTAGATTCATCTGACATGACCTTCCCATCGTGAATCCATGCTGCCTTGGGTCCTGTGCCCCACTGGCCTCTAGGTACTCAACAATTCTTTCCTTCAGAAGTAATTCCATCATTTTCCCTACCACTTAGGTCAAACTAACTTTTCTGTAGTTTTCTGCCTCTGTCCTGCTCCCACTTTTGTGAAGAGGAACCACATCCACCCTCCTCCAGTCCACAGGTACCACCCCATCTTCCCATGATTTGTTAAAGAGAGTAGTCAGCGATGTCACTAGTGCTACCCTTAGTTCTTTTAGAATTCTTGGGTGAATCCCATCAGGATCCCATTGCTTTGTCCACCTTCAATTTTATTAGTTCTTTCAGAACCCTTTCTTCTGTAAATGGACTGGTATCAACCCCTGTCTTCAGAGTGTTTCTCTTGTTTGGTTTAGATACCTCCCCCTCCTCTTCCTTTGTGAATACTGAGCAGAAATATTTGTTCAGTATCCCTGCTTTTTCACTATCACCCTCTACCCACATTCCTTCCCCTTTATTAAACCTCAGTATCCCTCCTTTGGTCTTTCTTGGCTCCCTAATGTACCTATAAAAGGTCTTATCCCCCTTCTTAACAGAGTTGGCTATACTTTCCTCGCTTTGGGCCTTTGCTATTCTGACTGCCTTACCAGCCTCTTTCTACTTTAACTGATAAAGTTCTCTGTCCTGCTCTTTCTGTGTTTCCTTATATTTCCTGAATGCTATCCTTTTCTCCTTAACCTTCCCTGCCACCGCTTTTGAGAACCATAGCATTTTTTCCTTCGTTGAGTTTTATTGATTTGCTTTACACAAAGTCTTGTTGCCTCTGTGATGGCTGTTTTGATCACTCCCCATTGTTCCTCCACCCCTCCTTCTTGCCTGTTTGCTAGTGCTTTTCTGAGGCACTCTCTTATTTTCCCAAAGTCAGCCCTCCTAAAGTCCAATACTGTTCCTTTTGTATGGCTTGATTGTATGGCTGTGTTTATCGTGAACCACACTGTTTGGTGGTCGCTTGTTCCCAGTTGGCTACCCACTTCTAAATCTGAGATTCTTTCTCCAACCCCATTTGAGAGTAAATTTCAGTATCACTATCAGCTTGACTGTTACGACCCCTCCCCCCAAGGAAACCATCAAGACAGGCTTCTGGTTTGGTTTATTTTCCTCCCTCTCATAGGAATTCAATTTTGATTTGAAAATTAATTGCATTTTTATCCCCCTTCCCCCACAAAATACAGTTGGGGTTGGGATTGCCCATTGCACCAGCCCTTTTCTATACCAACAGGCAGACTTACAATATGATTTGGCTTGAATTTGGTTTGGCACTTGCTTGTCCCCCCCCCCCACCAGCACCAGCACCACCACCACCATCACCACCATCCACATACAGATTAGGATAGGATTCTGGTTTGGGATTGCCTTGTGTTTGCATCCTGGTTTTCTTAGTTTTTCAACTGAGGGAGTCTCCCTCTTGGCTAACAATACAGCACTGACTTTCTTTCAGGACACATGGATGGAGGCTGGGCTTCCCAGAACTGGTATTTCCCATAACTGACAGCCATAAATGTTCAACCTTTCTGAAATAATTTCTTAAAACTGAATATAGATTTTTTTTAATTGGATGGGTTAGTTCATATACCTTCACTATACTGAAATCAGTCATAGTGAACCATTACGGCCAGTTGCGCAAGCAAACATGAAAATTATATGGTAACAGGCTTGCAGCTTAAGTGACACCAGTTAGTCATGCCTCTTCCTGTCCATGCCCGAGTCATAGACAGCACAATATACTAAATAATAACAAACAGTAATAATAGTGCGGCAACATAGAACTTGGAAACAATAAACAGTAGTGCATAGGACCCAGGTGGTGTGGCGGGCAGAGCGCCCCCACAGAAGAAAGAAACAGTGGTAATAATCAAATAAATAACATAACTAATTACACAAAATAATAATAGTGCGGCAACGTAGAACTTGGAAACAATAAATAATACTGCATAGGACCCGGGGGTGTGTGGGGGTGGAGTGTCCCCACAGAAGAAAGAAACAGTGATAATAGTACCAATTTAAAGTAAAGGTAGAAAATGCAGAAAAACAAATGAGCTGATGTCTGATTTAGTCTGATTTCTGTATTTTTGCGACTTCCATTCAACTTAGATAAAAGATTTGACTTCATTATGTATGGTATCTGCTTCATTTATCTATGGTGTGGTTTGTCTCTCTGCCAGTTTGTATTGTGTGTATTGTGTCGCGCAGCTCTATGAGACACATGACCGACAGTCTCTGAAAGCAGCACAGTGGAGTTATCTGTCAGAATCCTTCACTATCGCCTCTGAAATCGTTTAGGTTCCCCAAGCTAAGGCATACCAGGAATATCAGAACAATTGCCTGTTGTTTTTTTTTCCAGACATGACCTGCAAGCATTGGGGTGGGTCGGAGGTTAAGTGACTTGGTCAGACTGAGTCACACAGTATGCAAGTGTAGGTTGTGGGATTTATCCCATATTTTTTTTCTTTAACACGTGCTGACCAGGAATGGTACAATGAAAAAAGGCTGGTTTCCAGGTGTGACCGTCTTTCGGATGAGACGTTAAACCGAGGTCCCATCTGCCTGGATTGGTGGTAGTTCAGGTGGATGTTAAAGATCCCATGGCACTTATCGAAAAGAGTAGGGGAATTTCCCCGGTGTCCTGGCCAAATTTCCCTCATTCACTAAAAATACCACCAACAGCTTAATCTGGTTCAAGGTCAGTTGGCATTCATCTGTATCCCCCTCCCCCGGGTCGTGCCTGAAAATAGGCAGGATTTGTCTAGTGCACTTACCCGGTCAACAAAAGCTAAATAAATAAATAAAAAGAGTATTGCAGCAAGGAAGGGGACTATAAGATATAATCATAGCAGAATAGCAAAGTACAAGGCACTGGAAATAGTTATAATTTAAAACACCCTTTGTTTCAACAAATGGATATATTTCCAAATTTGCAGTGAGTGTGCAGAGCACAAAGAGAACTCGTGGCCTCTGTAAAAATATTTAATGTAAATAAATGAAGGCACTTGTTTATTTCACTGCAAAAATGACAACATTTTAATTCAGTTAATTCCAGCAGTTCAGCATTTTGCAGGAAAACTGTTAAAAATGGCCATTTATTGATCCAATGTAGAAAAAAAAACTTTATATCTGATATTAATTAAAAAATATGTACCTGTTCTGTACAAATAAGGAGCAGCCCTCTTTCCTTAAAAGTGGTTAGTGCCTAGTGCCTTTTGGTCTTCTGTACACACGCACACACACACACACACTTTTGCTCGCTCTCTCTCTCTCTCTCTCCCTCATGCTCTCTCTTTCCCAGGGGTTAGCAGTTGAATTTTAGTTTATTACATATCAGATAATTTGTGTTTTTTTCCCCCTGAAACACATTGGGGATGATTTGTAAATAAAACAAGTTTGACAAATTAGTGATAAAACCACCCAGGTCTTGCTATAAATAAAAGCCAATTAAAAACCTTTAACATATACAGTATGTGATAGCTTTTGTGTGTGTAGCTTTCAGTGGGAATCAAACCCAGGTCTGCTGAATGTACCAACCTCATTCACAGCTCATTACTGTAACCTGCAGCAGGTAAGTCCCTTTATTTAACCTTGCTTTGGGTGGGTTGATTGCAAAGGGTGTCCGTGTCCATTACAGCCGCCTCTGTTGCTGTTTCGCTGTCCTGGTAACCACATTCTGCTTGTGGCCAGTGAGGACTTAAGGAAGGCTTGGCAGAGCAGTAAGTCCACTAACCCTTCTACTTCTGTAATTTTTTGAGACATGCAAAGTTACCAGGATGATGTAACCGTGTCCACACACATTCCATATTTACATTCAGGTGTTCTGCTTAGGTAGATGCCCATGGAAACATAAACACAGATTGCATGTGTTATGACCCTAAATTTTCAGCATAGCTATTTCTTCACAGTACCTTATGAATATGACAGCTGTCATTTTTCAAATCTGTTCTTACAGCATCCTTAAAGGTGATTTTGTACTCTTTGCGCTAAACCACCTTTTGGGCAGGAGCTGAACATTTTGTCCACCATTGCTCATGAGGTGGGGTCATAAGAAGGCTATGTTGAACATGTGGCACAAAAGCAAACAATACAGTTATCAGGCTATGTTGCATTTTGCTAATACAACCTCATAACTTTAATACACCCTTAACACATACACCGTGCAAGCAAACATTTAGCATAGACAAATGCTTGTTGTAGTTGTTAGTATCTCACCCCCCCCCCATTGTGTACTCTTCCCCTGGGTTTTTGTTTCACAGGTGCATTACTTTGCACTTCTTAGCATTGAATAGCATTGATAAGCAGTTAAAGATAGAAGGGGGGAGGCTGTTCCACTGTCAGCAAAGAGTCAGTTGCAGTGAGAACTATAAACAATACTTATTGGGCCAGATATTCAGAAATGCACCAAAGTCTGGCACAACTCTGGCACAGCGCAACTCAAATGTGCCATGGTGCAGTGAATGCAATATTCAAAGATTACACACGGTGACAAGTGCCAGTGCAACATGGCTGAATATCGCAGAGGTGTACCATGGCACAGCCAGAGGTACGCAAGGGAGCAACCAGACCTGCACCATAGTGCAACCAGAGATGTGCAAGGGAGCAAAGACAGATGCACCAAGGCACAGAAGGACCAGCCCCAGGCAACTGGGGTGGGAGCAAAGTGGCTGAGGGATAGAGTGAGGCAGGAAGTGGAACACAGCTGGGGACAGTGGCAGGGAGGCACAGTGATGTGCCGCAGGTGACCACCGCCTTCAGGGCTCAAACAGGCAGCCAGCCCCCCCCCCCAGCACTACGGCACTGGACACAGGGAACAGGTGGCACCAATGGCCAGGGGAAAGCTGCCACTGGAACCCCCTGCTGGATGCCAAGCACCCACCCACCCAGACCACGGCTAGCCACACCCTGTTACACAGCGCCCAACACACATGCCTCACATCCTGGACAGCCAGCCCATGGCCACCCCAAGGCACAGCCACTGACCAAGGGGCAGGAAACCACCATGCATGGCTTGCACAATGACACAGACACAACACACAGACACCCACCACGCCACTGCAGCATGACTCTGCTCGCCAGCTGCAAAGCAGACGCGGACACAGGCAGTTAAGCAAGTAAACTGTAATAAAAAAACTATGTACAAGGTAATATGGAAGGAAAGGGTAGGAGAGCAAGGGATGGGGACGGGGGACATGGACTGTACAGTGGGACAGGGAAGGAAGGGAAAGGGATGGCAGGGGTAAGAGGAAAGCACTAGGGACAACTAAGGGCAGCCATGGCCTGCCGCCGCCTGACGCCTCCACCGCTGCCTGTCACACAGCACCATCCTCTGGGTCTGCTGGGCTACCTCCAATGTCATTGATTTTATTAGTATAATCTGCCATAACAGCCAGCAATAAAGTGGCAGCCGCAACCTCCTCTGGTTGCCTATGAGAAAGGAATGGACAGTGCAAGTCTCTAGAAACCATGCCCTCCCACTGTGCACCATGGACAGTGGGAACACACGTCCCTGAAGTGGCACCCTGGCCACCCACAGTGGGTGGGCCAATGCCTGCCCACGTCCCAGCATGTCACAACAGTGCACAGCAGCGGACACCACAACCCAAAGGTCACCTCACCATGCAGTGACAGGCAGGTGGCACAGGGCTGCAGCAGCACCGGTGGCAGCCAGGTGCACACCCATCCCACCAACAGCTGGTACACGTGTGCAATGGCTGCCCCACAGTAGCATGCACACCGTACAGTGCGCTGCACACAGCTGACATGGCACATGGCACAGGTGGCCATGGCCACACCCTCAGCCCCACTGACCATCCGGTAAGGAGTTGAGGAAGACAACGGTGCCTACCTGCCCAGTGCGGCGCCGCATGGGCCGGTCCAGCTGCTGTTCCACCTCCACCAGATGGGCCCGCTCCACCGGCCGAATGTCCCGCAGCATAGAATTTGAATTTGAATTTGATGGCAGATAAGGACCGCTTGACGCACCCAGTCTGCCCATTTCCCTACCTAATGGATAAGCTGCAGATCCTAGTTAACCAGCAGCCTACTTCTTTCTACCCCCACCCCCTAGAATTGCCTTATAACTGTCCCATGCATGCTTGAATTCCACCACTGTTTTTGACTCCACAACCTCCTCCGGAAGGCTGTTCCATGCATCCACCATCCTCTCTGTGAAAAAATACTTCCTTACATTACCTCTGAGCAGCCCCCTTCAAATTGTGCCCCCTTGTTCTTGCACACCTCTTTTTTTGACAGATGTTACCCTTTTGGACTTTGCTGATTCCCTTGAGGTACTTGAAAGTTTCTATCATGTCCCCCCTTCCTTTCCTTGAGGCTATACATATTAAGCTCCTTTAGTCTCTCTTCATATGTCTTCTGGTGCAGACCCTGCACCATTTTAGTTGCCCTCCTCTGGACAGCTTCCATCCTGTCTATGTCCTTGTGGAGACTGGGTCTCCAGAACTGCACACAGTACTCCAGATGGGGTCTCACCAGCTGTCTGTACAGAGGGATAACAACTTCCTGTTTTCTACTGGTGATGCCTCTCCCTATGCATCCCAGTATCCCCCAGCCCTCCTTACTGCCCTCTCACATTGCTTGCCCACCTTTAAGTCATCTGATATGACTACCCCCAGGTCCCTTTCCATTTTTGTTGTTGTTAGTATCCCACCCCCCATTGTATACTCTTCCCCTGGGTTTTTGTTTCCCAGGTGCATTACCTTGCACTTCTTAGCACTGAATCTAAGCTGCCATACATTTGACCATTCCTCTAACCTTGCCAAGTCCCTTCTCATCCTTTTCACCCCACCTTGTGCATCAGCTCTGTTGCAGAGCTTTGTGTCATCTGCAAAGAGATATACTTTTCCTTCCAGTCCCTCTGCAATGTCGCTTATAAAGACATTGAAGAGGACCGGTCCTAATACTGAACCCCACTAGTAACCCCCCTTTCTTCAGAGTGGACTCCATTTACTATTACCCTCTGTGTCCTATTCTCCAGCCAATTCTTTACCCAGGCTATCATCTTGGGACCCACTCCCAGGCTGGCTAACTTGTATATTAATCTTTTTGTGTGGGACTGTGTCAAATGCCTTGCTAAAGTCTAGGTAGGCCATGTCCACAGCCCCTCCCTGATCTACTACTTTGGTCACCCAGTCAAAGAAATCTATTAGATTCGTCTGCCATGACCTTCCCGCTGTGAATCCATGCTGCCTTGGGTCCTGTGCCTCTCTGGCCTCTAGGTACTTGACAATTCTTTCCTTCAGAAGTGATTCCATAATTTTCCCTATCACTGAGGTTAAACTAACAGGTCTGTAGTTTCCTGATTCTGCCCTGCTTCCACTTTTGTGAAGGGGAATCACATCTGCCCTCCTCCAGTCCTCAGGTACCACCCCATCCTCCCATGATTTGTTAAAGAGGGTAGTCAGTGGTGTCACTAGTTCTACCCTTAGTTCTTTTAGAATTCTGGGATGAATCCCATCAGGCCCCATTGCTTTGTCCACCTTCAGTTTTAAGAGTTCTTTCAGAACCCTTTCTTCTGTAAATGGGCTGGTATCAACTTCTCTATCCAGAGTGTTTCTATTGTTTGTTTTAGGTACCTCCCTCTCTTCATTTGTAAATACTGAGCAAAAAATATTTGTTTAGTATCTCTGCCTTTTCACCGTCACCCTCTGCCCACCCTCCTCCCCTTTATTAAGCCTCACTATCTCTCCCTTAGTCTTCCTTCGCTCCCTGATGTACCTAAAAATGGTTTTACCCTCTTCTTAACTGAGTTGGCTATCTTTTCCTCGGTTTGGGCCTTAGTTGTTCTGACTGCCTTCCCAGCTTCCTTTTGCTTTAACTGATACAATTCTCTGTTCTGCTCCTTCTGTGATTCCTTGTACTTTCTGAATGCTTTCTTTTTCTTCTCTCGAACCTTCACTGCCACCTCCTTTGAGAACCATAGTGGTTTCTTACATCGCTTTGTTTTGTTTATTTGCTTCACACAAAGGCTTGTTACCTCTGTGAAGGCAGTTTTATGTTTGCTTGCACGCATGTAAGAAACATAGTGCCATCATCGGAGATTTCGGAGGTGTGTCACCTCCTCCTCCAATTCAGTCAGTGTATTGGCAGGCCACGGCCCCTGTAAGCCAATGCATTCTGGAGCTGTCTATGACAAGCTCCAAAATGCAGTGGCATACAGTTGAAAGGAGCTATGCTTGGTGAGCAGCGATAAGATAAGGCTGCTCACGCGCGTCCCCACCCCTGAACAGAAAGCCACACGGTGTGTGCGCTCCCCGCACGCACTGTTGTAATTAGCCGACGGGTGCCCAATCCCCGCCGGGCTGTGCTGCTGCCCCACCTCCCCAAACCCTTCTGAAATTCCACGCTGGGTGCCCACCCCAGTGTGGTAAGTAATGATATAGCCGACGGTCGGCGGCACTGTTCTAACCCCCCCAAGTAGTAAGTGCCATGCTGGGAGACCACCCCAGTGTGGCAAGCAATCCTTAGGCCGACGGGGGTGCCCAATCCCACGTCGGCTGAACGCACCCCCTCAACCATCCTTGTGCCATGCTGGGAGCCCACCCCAGCGTGGCAAACGCCCCACATCGGCCATTTTTTTACCTGTAAAGAAAAAACGTTCCCACGTAGTCTCCCGCCCCTCCCACAACCCGCACCACCCACTGCGCACCCAGCCTCCCCACAGCCCCCACCCATACTTACCTCTCGACTCTGGCACAATGATCTTCGTGGACCGGGAACATGTCTGCACTCTTCAAAGCCGACCGCTAACTGAGGAAATGCCGGGTAAGCTGTATAATGGGCTAGATAGGGGGTTTCAAGTTTGTTGCATATCTCAGGCATTTTTGGATTTTTGCACAAATGTTCAACATGTGGTTTTGGGACCCTTCTCATGATTGATGTCACTGATCATGGTGTTATTCAGGCCCGAAGGGTGATTTCGCAGTCACTGCGTGAAATCACCCTTCGGCCTGAATAACGCCATGACAGTGACATCATTCATGAGAAGGGGTCCCAAAACCCCATGTTGAAAATTTGTGCCAAAATTCCAAAATGACTGTTTTGGAGCGCAGCATTGTGCAGTTCCTACGCAGGCTCGTAAGTTCATGAATTTTCAATATTTTCACTCAGATTTTCACCAGTGACATTTTTCCACACTTCCTTATGAACAGTACAGCTGTCATTTTTCACAACATGGCTGAAGTGTGTTTTCACAGTTTCAGCGAGAGATGCGTGGTCGCTGTGGGAAATCATTGTTCGACACAGGAAAAACACAGTGACACTGTTCATGATCGGAGGCACCAAAATGCCTGAGTTGACAATCTGCTGTAAAAAATCCCCAACCTAATTATATTACGGGTGTGCGTTGCACAGTTTCTATGTACGCTCGTGACTTCACCATTTTTTTAAATATTTTTAGTACAGATTTGCAACACTGCCATTTTTTACACCTCCCCATGAACAGTACAGCTGTCATTTTTTACATCCTCTTCAGAATGTTTTTGCACCTGTGGTGCTAAATGCTGTAGTCACTGTGCATAAGCAGCTTTCGGCTAACAAAGTGATATTCCCCCTGTTCATGAGGTGGGGTCACAAAACAAACATGTTGAAGATTTAGAGTGAAAATACCAACGAATACCTGAGGTATTAGGGTTTCCAACTATAACACCCAACCCTGTAGAGAATGACAGGCATCAGGGGTGTGACTTGGGATTCTTGCCTGTGATGCTCATACCATTCCACACCCTGCAGTCAGTGAGAGGCATCGAGGTATGCCTTGGACTCTTCGGCCCCAAACTTCACCCCATTCTCCTATATCGCACCCATCTCACCATATTTCCTAATGAAATGGGTGCGATAGGCCAAAGACCCAGGAACACCGTGACACTTGTCAGTGTCTGCAGGGTGAGGTGTGGTGAAATGGCGTGAGCGTTATGCCTGATGACCCAAACGCACACCCCAATGCCTGTCACTCTCTGCAGGGTGGTGGTGGGGTTGGCTTCAGTTCAATACTTCACTGCCATTCCTATTACGCAGCTCTGTAACTTCTACACTACCACTGCCAATGCCAGCAAGCAAACATTCGGCATTGACAAATGCTTGTTATTATTCACCATTGTTTTTCCACCCCTCCTTTCTGCCCATTTGCTAGTGCATTCCTTAGGCGCTCACCCATTTTGGCAAAGTCAGCCCTCCTGAAGTCCAGTACTTTTGCCTTTGTATGGTTTGTATGGCTTGACTCTATTGCTGTGTTTATTGTGAACCATACTGTTCGATGATTGCTAGTTCTCAGATGGCTACCCACTCTACATCTGTGATCCTCTCTCCATCTCCATTTGAGAGAACCAGGTCTAAGATTGCTCCCTCTCGAGTGGGTCGGCCTGCTGCGGCCTGCCATGCACCTCTGCCACCCTGACATGACACCGATCCTCAGGCCCTAGGAATGGAACACAGACAGGCACACATCAGAGTACAGCCACAGCATGTGCCCTTCACCCCAACCCCGTGCACAGTGTGCACCCCAGTCTGACATGACCCGCAGGGCAGTGGCACAGCACACCCAGTGGCAGACAATGCCACACCACATGACACACGCCGACAGTGCCCCCCCACAGGGCATGTCAGGCAGCACAGCCAACATCACGGTACGGCGGTTGGGCACAGAAGCATCATGTGCCGACTTACCTGTCCGTGGCACGGCCCCCCTGCAGACATGTGCCTGCAGCGTCCTCAGCCTCTCAGGGTCTTTCCGCATCAGGTCACTGTACTGGTGGTGGCACTGCTCACCAGTCCAAGGCACACCAGTATCCTGGACCAGACCTGCAGCAATGGCCTGCCAGATGTCAGTCCTGGCCTGCTGCAGGGGCTCCTGGCCAAACAGGCCAGGTACATGTGGCAGCACCTGGGCCACAAGGTTGATGAGCTCTATCTCTCTCCAGTTGTGAGCACATTGCACCCCTCACCCCGCCATGCTCCCTAAATGAGTCACTGAACCAAGATGTCAGCCAGTAGTTCACGTGCACAATGTGCATGGGATGCGTGCCTCGTGAAGGCATGAGCAGCGTCCGTCAATCGCCCATTGCCGTGGATGTGCGGCATGGGCGTGGCCCACCCTGCACGTGGTGGTGGAGTCCCAAGGGGCATAGGGTCAGGTCAGAGGTCACCTGGCGCATAGTGCGCTGGAGCACTATAGGGGCCATAGCGCATAGTGTGCCATGGGCCTTATAGCACTCAGTAGCTATAGGGGACATCACACACTATGCACTATGGCCTCTATAGTGCCTGAGCACTATAGAGCCCATGGTGCACTATGCGCTATGGCTCCTACAGTGCTCTGAGTGCACAGTGCACAATGGGCGGTAGCACAGGTCACTATGCATGTGTGCATTTGCAGATATGCACTGCACATGTCACGGCATTGTGCCAATGACATGCACCAGAGCAATTCCATTGTGCAAGGAGCAAGTGCGCGAGATTCATAGCCACCACATGCTAATGAGCTCATCAGCCAATGTGTGGTGCACTGGGGATGTTAGCATGTCATTACTGTTGCGCCACAGCTCAGTTGCATACGATGCATTATGCTGTGCCACACAACAGCACTGGCCATGGACCACTATTGCAACCATCTGAGGTAAGTTGCACCTGCTGTGGAAAGAGCCAGCACAGCAGGGTGGATGGGGTGGGCAGCTGCAGGCAGTGACACACATGTCCTTGTCCACAGGTAGCACCATGTCCGAGCATGAGGAGACTGAGGAGCGTGGGCCTGCCCGCACGTGCAGACCCAACTTTATGAAGGAGGAAGCTGATGCCCTGTTTGAGGCCTACCTTGACATGGAGAAATTGCTGAGTGGCACCACAGGCACACCACAGGCCAGGGCTGCAGCCTGGGTGGAGGTGGCAGCAGCTGTGAACCTGCGGGGCAGATACCAGCTGTCTGTGCAGGAGTGCAGAAAGAAGGTGGGCACTGACAAACATCGCATTAAGGAGAAGGTGGCAGCCATACGGGCTGCAAGGACAGCCACTGGTGGGGACCATACTGCTGTGCCACAGCTCACAGCGCAAGAGGAGCTGATGGAGGCCACCATGTGGTGCAGCACCGTTGAGGGTGTGCCGGGAGGTGGCTTCCAGACAGGAGGGAGCCGATCACTGCATGGTATGTATGTCATGCCCAGGGGGATGCTGGTATTGCAGCACTAACACATCTGTTTTCTCTTACAGCACTGGCATGCCAGCATGCAGTGGCAGGGGCACCAGCGTCAGCCATGGGGGAAGACCCAGCGGGAGGACCAGCCGTCCACCTCCTCCATGGGCATCCGGGGCCCGATCAGCTGCAGCACACCACTGCCATCCAGCCAGATGTCCTGGGCTTGGTGTCAGATGAGGCCCTGGCTGTGTTCCAGTAGGATGCCAGCCATGGCGTACTCTGCATGGAGACACAGATCGGGGTGGGGTCTGACACTGATGATGACATGGCCATCATCCTGGACAGTGTGGGTGGTGTCGTGGGGGAGACACCCATACCTACCACCATGACTGGTAATGCAGCCAGTGGCCTGTCGGCGGTGTGCACATGGGTGATGTGTGTGGGAGCATGCCACAGTCATGCAACTGTGTGTCATGCCACACGCTGCCTGTGTGTGCACCTGCCCGGCCGCTGGGCCATGTATTATGTGCGTGATGAGAGCAGCACAGCACTAGTTGTGCCTGTGCACCAGAGGCCTGCATCTGATCCACGCCACATACTAGCACCTGGGCACGTGTCTATGTGTGCCAGTGTGTGTTGTGTGTGTGTGTGTGTGTGTGTGTGTGTGTGTGTGTTGTGCACATTGCTGTATGGAGCTGCATGCTGCTGTGTGTGGCTTTAAGGCACCGCCACCTCCATGCCTGCCCCACGTCTGTGTGTGCATGCCCATAGCCATGCCTGCCCATGCCCATGTGCTGTGCCATTGTGTCTGTCCACTGGATTGGTGTTGCTCCACCTACTTGCGTGTGTCAAAGTGCTCCTATGCAATCGTGTTCTGGTGCTGGTGTGCCATCCTTAGAAGCCAGGGATCCCTCCGCCCGGGGGGGCTGTCCACCGCCCCCCAGCCCATTGCCATTGTCATCCCCACTGCTGTCCCCCTCTTCAGCCTCGACAGCTATTCCACAGTCAATGGCCATGTTGTGCAGTATGCAGCAGGCCAGGAATAGGCCACATGCTTTCAAGGGCTGTACTGTAGGGCACTGCCAGACCTGTCTAGGCAACAGAATCGTGCCTTCAGCATCCCAAACACATTTTCTATGATGTTCCTCGTGCTGGCGTGTGCATACTGTCACCTGTGTGGACAGATATATGGTTAGCCTGATGTCCTCTGTCGCTGTGCCCTTACCCATCCCTGGTGTTCCTGCCAGTGCACCCGCCCTTCCCGCCCCCTTCCCATGCCCTGCTGTTCCTAGCTCCCCATGGCCATCCCATACTAACCCGCTAGATGGCCTGTGAGGATAATCCAACTCGAACCTGTGGCACAGCACAGAGCTGTACTAGAAGAATGAATCATGTGCAATCCCAGGTGTGTGGCACAGACATTGGTTATGCACCCCATGGCATCACACACACCACCCAGCAGTTGGACACTGGGGCAGCCATTCCTGTTGATGTATGCTATGCCCTCAGGGCCTGGTGGCATGCAGATGCCCACATGGGTGCAGTCAATAGCCCCTAGCATGCTAGGCATCCATGCTACCCTGTGGAACTCCTGCATGGTTGCTGTACACTCCGCCTGTGTGCTGGGGAACTGGATGTATTCCACAGCATGTGGCAGCAGAGCGTTGAGGAATTGTGTGAGGAGGCGTGATGTGGCTGACTGATTTATGCCTGTGGTGTCCCCTGTTGGTCTGTGGAAGGTGCCCGTGGTGAGCAGGCACATGACGGCTGTCACCTTCATCTCCACTGTCAGGGCATGGCTCTGTCTAGTGGGTGCCTGCATCTCCTCACTGCACAGCTCACAGAGCTGCCTCAGAATCACCTGGTTCCAGGTGATACAGGCCCACAATCTCCATATCAGACTAGTTTTCAGGTGATGTGGGATGGTACCACCTGTTCCAGGCGTACCGCCAATGGGCCCTTCCACGGCCATGTCGCTCTGCCTCCTGTCTCCTCACACCCCTCATTATGGCCTCCACCTGGAAGGCTGCACTGGCCATGGCCCCTGCTGTCCTGTCTCCCTTGGGGTATCCATCTCCAGTGGTCCACTTGCCACTATGGGGCAGTGCCTGTCACTCCGCCTGGCTCCCTCTTGCATCCCCTGCCCCTGGCTCGCACTCCGCTGCCACTTCTGTCCCACACCCCTGTGGCTGCCTGTTCCACCCCTCCAGGGTCTGGTGGCTTTCTCTCTCTCTCTCTGTCTATCTGTCTGTCTGTCTGTCTCTCTCTGTCTCGCTCCACTCTGGTGCAAGTGTTGTCTCCTGCTTGCCCCTGTATTTATCGACTCAAGTCTGCTTGGTGCATCTGGCTGCTGCTCCACACTTGCGCTATGGGTCAGGGTTGAATATCGCACTGTGCCACATATTCATGGGCACACCCTGCTCTGCATATGCATTCATTAGAGTTGCACATTGGTGCACTGCTACTTATGCTACGCACTGGCTCCCATGAATATCATCTACTCATGAGTTGCACATGCACATCCCAG
Source organism: Neoceratodus forsteri (assembly GCA_016271365.2). Classification (NCBI taxonomy): domain Eukaryota; kingdom Metazoa; phylum Chordata; order Ceratodontiformes; family Ceratodontidae; genus Neoceratodus; species Neoceratodus forsteri. The sequence goes on from JADMNL010000025.1 coordinate 333,131,716, forward strand.
TGGCACCATGCACAACTGCTTCAATATCCCAGCCATTGTTTCTAATTTGTTTATGTATGTAAGAAAAGTATGATAATCAGGGAAACATCACTCAGTTCATGTGTTTTGTTTTATATTTAAGGTAGTTTTATTTTTAGGGCCCAGTTGAAGTTTTTACAGTGTAAAGGTAGCAGCCACGTTTGTGGTGGAAGATCAGTTCTGTCAATAGAGGGCTAACTGTAATGCCTATGTTCCAATGCCCATTGATCTGCATTGCAGACTCTTTACTGCTGAGCAGTCCTTTTTAATCATATGTAAACCACAGTTTACACATAAATAAGAGCCAATCAGATTAGACGATTTTACCCTGCCATTTTATCATTTACTTTACTGCATATGATCTGGGATATTTACTGCATATCTGTAAAAAGCAAAACTTTCTTACAAGGCTTTGGTGAGGTTTTAATGTGTCAGTTCAGTAAGTTTTGAGTTATTTATTTATTCATTTATTTATTTATTCATACATATTCAAAAGTTTTACCAGGAAAGACATACAGAGCTAGTAACAGTTTGTGTCCAGATGTGTCCTGGGGAGCGGAAGGAAGGAAGGAAATGGAGGTACACTGAGAACAATAAATGCAAATAAATATATAGAGAATAATGAATGGGTAGAGGATTATAACGAGGATTTTACAATCCGCTGAGGGTGGGATGCCACATAAACCCTGAGAGCAAAGCTCAAGGGGTTTATTTAGGCATCCCACCCCTCAGGGGTGTGTAAAATCTGAATTTTAAGCCCCCTACCCATCCTTTATTTTGTATAATTTCTGGGGATTGTTTTCTCGCCACAGTAATTATACAAAATAAATGGGAGTTGAGCCGTGGACTGTTACAGTTTCACTGTGGCCTGTGGCAGCTCCTGGCATAAAGCAGTGTTCACTTGTTTTATTTGCAGCCAAAAATAAGCATTTATTGTGCCATATATTTGTTAAAAAAAGACTTACCCACTGACTCCTACTGTTGGCAAAGTGTAAAGCATTGAGGAACGGGAAAGCAGGGGACGGCACAGAGATGAAGAAGATTATGACAGGTGTATGCACCGAGCTATGGAAATCAGGTGCGTGTTTGTCTTATAACGACAAATTACTAACCCAGTTTCCTATGGGAAAAAACAATAACCAGTTATTACAAATACAATTAAATATTAATACAAATAGGTAAGTAAGCATTATAAATAACAATTGTACAAGGACACAGATTCTGTGTAAGTAAAGTACACTATCGTGCAAGAAAGTGCTGGAGAATAACAACATTTGCAATACGCAGAAAGGCAATACTGAGTTTAGGAGGGGCCAGTGTTATGGGAAAAGGAGGGTGGACAAGGGACTGCATTAGTGTAGATGCTGCTGGGTAAGAGGGGGAAGGGAGGAGAAGCTTCGAGTTTGAATACAGGTTACCGCACATTCTTGATATAATATTGAGCAGTTCTGTACTGTTTAAATATTGAAACAGGACTTTTGGTTTTGGTCAGTGCATCAGCGAGGGTAGCAAGTGTTAGTGCCTCCTACCACTAGGAATCACATTATCACCATCAGGCTGACAAACAAATGAGGAGCTTAACACAACTCCCAATGTAAGCAGTACTACTGCAGTGCATGGCAGAGGGTGGATAGTGAGGGCGGCAATTAAAAGAGGGAATTAACACAGCAAACAAATGGTACAAGAGAGACTGGTTGGCAGTAAGAGAGGGTGACAGATAAACAATATACGAGGGAGCACTATATTTACAAAAAACACAGAAACAAGGTGTTATAATAAACTGCAGAAGTGGCCCCAGTGCCCCTTTGCCAACCTCTGGCAGGGCTGCATGAGTAATATAAAATAAACATGAATCTTCTTTATAAAAAAGATAAAACCCCAAATCTTCTCTAGTAAACTTAACCCTGGTTACCCGTATATGAACCACTACTAGCAAGAGAGGGAAATACATTTCATTATAGAACAATGTCTCTGGTCCAGAGCATTACTGAAATGCAAAAAATGAACACCAGTCACTCCCCCAAAACTATTTTTAGCCAGCATATATGTGTCCAGAACATTAGGTCCAAAACTGCAGGAAATATTTTAATGTCCATACAGCATAAAACAATGTCTCTGCACAGCAGTTACACTTTGTCTGCAGCACCATCCCGCCCCTCCACCTGCAAACTACACATTTTGTCCAGTAAGGACCAGCCCACTTGAGGATCAGTAAATACATAGTACTTCCCTGAGAAGTGAGATGAAGGTGAGCAGCTGGATGTAACAAATATGCTGGCACCCCCAACTGCAGAAATGATGATTTACATATCAGCAAGTTATTCCATTGAAGCTGGGTTCTAGCGGAAACATCTTGGGAACAATGTTAGCTTGACAGACCATATCCTCGTGGTCATGACCAGCCACCAGCAATACCAACCACTCCTCCAGACTCCACAGCTGGGCCACTACTGTCGGAGTTGCCCCCTTCTTACTCACTGAAAGTCAGAATACTCTTCAAACCAAAACACAATCTGTGGGTAGCTCCAGGCTCTGAGCAATAAGTAATTTAAAGCAGCCCCAGATCATTATAAAGTAGAAGCTGGAAGCACCAAAATGCAAACATTAGCAGACCACATTTGGTTTTCTGCAGTCTCCATCTGGTCCACAATAGCCTTACTGTCCCACTGCAGACCAAACTCCACAGTATCTAGGTGTCAGAGATCACCAGTATATCTTTGGTATAATCTTTCTAATGTTATTTTTCACATTACTAACTTTTTGGTCCAAAGCAGCAAATCTGGTGTTCAGCCAGTCTATCTTGCCCTCAGTACTCTGCACAATTGTTAGAATCTGTTGAATGGTAGGGTCATTCGCTACCAATGGGCCTGCCACCAGTCCTCCCAGTTTTTGTAGAAATGTGTTCAGGGACTTCAGAGGGTTGTTTTTAGGTCCCATCTCTCGCCACCAGCAGATCCTCAAACTTGCAGTTTAAAAAGCAGGAAAACTAGCAGAAAATCAATTTTAAGCCTAAAAGGCACAACTCCATGGACCTGCACTAGGACATATCCTATCAGTTCCCCTGCTGGCACCGCCCCACATATAGTGATTGTTTGAAGATAAAGGTGTCCCCATGCCTCTATGTGCCCCATCATCCCATTTTACAGACAGATACAGTATACCCTATCCATCCCTCACACTATAACTAAAGGTTCTATAGTGACCATAAGATCCACGGCCAGTTACAATATATGATGTAACACAGATGTAAGGAGTATTTGGAGAGGCACCCATTTTGAACCACCACCTGACAGGGGCTGAACTTTGTTGGCTCCTTGGCTTGAGGATATCAATCTTATGCAGACAGTGACTCCACTCAGAGATTTTAGTTACTGGCCTAGCTGTAGAACTAGTACAACCCTCTGAGTGGCTGTACCTTCTCACCTCCCCTTTTGGGTAGATTGTCTCTCCCCAGTACTTTATAATTTAATATACTAACATACTAATGTAACCCCTAGGTGGCGCTATCCCAAGGGCTACTACCCCTGCCTGCTTGACTACTGGCAGGTTGAGGGGCCTAGGTTCTATGACGGGTGCCTTCACCCAGAGGTCAGGGTCTGTAGTGGTTAGACTAGCTTGATCACAGCCCTCTGAGACACCATGACCCCCTTTGGTTCCCTCTAGTGGCTCACACAGTACACAGGAGTTACAGCCCCAATACCCCACGTATACACACTGTTCACTCATAAAGTACCACTTACCCTCGAGTCTGATTCTGCAGCACGTCTCTGAGGACCCCCTGTAAAATAAGGTTAAACAACATACACAGCGAAATACAATACTGTTTCCATTAAGTACCAACACAACAGACAGTATATAGTATAACAACAACAAATCTGATTTATTTAGGGGACAGTAACATGGGAGGGGGAAATCAGGTTAATTAGTGGCATTAAATCACAGTACTGTGCACACATACAGGGTCTGAAAAGTCACACTATGGGTACCCAAGTTGGGGCTAGCCAGGTCCATTGCCTGGGGTTGGCGGCAGGTACAGATGGAAAGAGTCCTGTAGAAGAAAATATATGCACAACACCCAATTGTAATCGGAGCCAGATGGCTCAGTCCATGAAGCAGTGAAACAACAAGAATTAGATGACACACTTGTGATTGAAAACAGGCTGCAGGGGAATACCCTGATTTATACTCACAGTACCCAAGCTGAGGACCAGATGGTGGATGTTCTTCTGGATTGCCAGAACAACAGAGCATTGAGACAAAGTCCTTGTGACTGGACCCCACTGCAGTTGATAGCAACCGATTTAGTCTGAGACAAGCTGGGGTTTGCTTCCAGCTTCAACACAGAACGAGGATTGGAAATAGCGATTTCCCACAAGCACTACGTTTATTTCATATGTAAAAGGGAAGTACTAGACTCAGGCAGGCTGCTCCTTGATCCCGATCGCACTAATGCAAACTACTCAGGAGCACACACAGCAGCTTCAGTTCCTGACAGACCAAGCACAATTCAGCAATTTCTCCAGTCTTCTATAGGGTGAGCCTGGTTTCCACTCTTCAGACTTCCTTCTTTCTCTGCACAAATCAGATTCAGTCTGAACTGGCACTTACTGCAGGCTGAACCTCAGGTTTCACACGCGCTCTCATACAAACTATATACCAGAAGCACAGAGCTCTTCTCTCTTCACTGTCACAACCGATCTCAGCTTTCCAGTAACAGAGCAGGGCATTTCTCCAAATCCAAAGGTTCCAGTTGGCTGATCCTCCTTGTCAGTCACTATTGGAATAAAAAGGTACAAAGGTCCAAACTACATTTCCCAGAAGCTCTCTTCATATAATCCCCTTGTGGCTGGCTCCAAGTGAGAGTCCCAGTTCTGATTTGCCCAAAGTGGGCTCCAGTTCAAAGGCCCCAAATACTGATTGGTCCCATTCAGCAGTTCTGGACCCAAATGAGGTAGCAAGCAGACAGAGTTTGTGCTGTAACAAAAGGCAGGTCAGGCAAACTGTATTTTCACTATCACTCTAAGTTCTGGTAAACAGTTACATCTTTCAGAGGAGCTCCCTCTGCTCTCTTAGTGTCTGCAGAAATGGAGTGATATGGCAGTAGCTCGAGCGGCACTCAGGCAGGGAAACACACAGACCCCCATCCAAATTAATTATGTCTGCAGGCAGACAGCTCTTAAAGAGACAGTACGTGGAGGCTCAAATAGCACTCACTTGGAACCACATTTAAACAGCTCAGACACCAAACACTGCCCAGACTTGGAGCATTCAGGCAAGCTCCTGAAGACTTTGGGACCCCCATTTGCAGGAGTTACATCAAAATGCCAGCAGATTAGGGCCTCATGGTCTATCGAGTCTGCTTGGGAGTCAGTACCCTTGAATGGGCACTGTAACTATCTTCCTGGTCCTCCCATGCTCACCCCTCCCCAACAAAGTTTCCCTCTGGCTTCACCCCCACCTATACCTGTCCCAGACCCTCTTGAACCTCTCCACCTTAGATACCTCAACCAGCTCCTCAGGCAGTGCATTCCATGGTTCCACCACTCTTTCAGTGAAGTATCACCTCCTCCTTTCCTCCCTGAATCTTCCACCCTTCAGCCTCCAACTGTGCGCCCTGGTGACTCTTCCCTCATTCCTCTGAAGGATCCCATTTAGGCTTACCTTATTTGCTCCCTTCAGGTACCTGAAGACCTCAATTATATCCCCCTATCTCTCCTCTTCCCTAGCGAGAATAGGTTGAACTCCCCAAGTCGCTCCTCGTATGTCCTATCCCCAAACCCTGGATCATGCTAGTTGCCCTCCTCTGAACCCACTCTAGGAGCAGGATGTACTTCCTTAGGTGCAGTCACCAAAACTGCATGTGGTACTGGAGGTGTGGTCTAACCATGTTGTTGTACAGGCAGAGAACAGCAGAGGAAAGAGCTGCTGTTATAACTATACTTCTCTACTGGGACTAAAGAACTAGAACTCTAATTCTAGGACCTTCAATTTAGGGTAAAATAAAAGAGTTAGTGTATTTGTCTGAGTTGGCTGAAAAGAATTGTTATCTGTGCAATTAACTAGGTGTAGAAAGAGCTGTAAATTAGGGGGGATGGCTTAGCTAGAAGGAAGCCAGGTGTTTTAGATTTAAAAACTGCCCTAGATGGCAGAGAAAAGGTAGAGAACAGCAAGAGGAAGGAGCTGCTGTTATAACTATACTTCTCTATTGGGACTAAAGAACTAGAACTCTACTACTGGGACCTTCAATTTAGGGACAAAATAAGAGTTAGTGTGTTTGTCTGAGTTGACTGAAGTGAATTGTTATCTTTGCAGTTATCTAGGTGTTTGTCTGAGTTGGCCGAAGAGAATTGTTATCAGTGCAATTAACTAGGTGTAGAAAGAGCTGTAAATTAGGGGGAGTGGCTTAGCTAGAAGGAAGCCAGGTGTTTTAGATTTAAAACTGCCCTAGATAACTTCTGGCAGAGAACAGTGTAGAGGCATGGGAAATAACAGATGTCCAGACCAAAGGTTTAAGATGCATAAAAAACACAAAGGTATGTGTTTGCCAATTTATTTCCAAAAACAAACAAACAAAAAAATATTCTTAACTTAAAGTTCACAGAAAGGAAAAAAATCGGTGTTAGTATTCACATCCAAAAACAGGAACTACTTCTTTCCACAGGCTCCCGAATTGTCTTTTCCTTTCCTTTTGTCTGAACAGCACTTTGTCTGGAAGCATACACACAACCTTCTTGCTCTGTGGTCAGTCGAATACTGACTCTCTCTCTCTATCTCAACAGGTTTCCTAGTGGAGGGTTTATATACTTTCCAGAAGGGGTGTCTTGAACTGAGCCCTCCCCTATTGTGACATCACATTACCGAATACTATAAAGCAGCCATTCTGTAGGCCACCATCCAAATAGCAGGACCTCAGCAGGAGAAGCAAGACATTCAGGTACACATTCATTTTGTTTTAATACAGAAAGAAAAGAAACACTTGTTAAAGATTGAAATAAAATCAGAGTCTTGGCAAGGAAAAACAGATGAGGGCGCCGGGCCTCTCATCTGTCTTCCTCAAAAGGTTTCAGGATTCTATTTACTTTTAAATGTAATTGTCAGAAAGTAAACATGCATCTATTTTAGACAACAATTCAAGTAAATATTTTTACACAGTAGTCTCCTCTAACATATTTTCTTTATATGTGCTGCATAATGCTTGTTTTTTATGAAATTCCTCACAGCTAGAATTTCAGCTGACTGCTTTTCAGCTTATCAAGATTTGGATGCTAGATTGTTTTAAAGATAATCAGGGACAGTAAAGAAAGGGTTAAAGATTGTCAGGTTGGCCACCCTGACAAGAAAATTAGGATAGATACGAATATAGAAGCAGGCAGGATAGAGTGAAAATTGAAAAGTGTGGGGGGGGGGGCATCTTGTAAATTCTTGATATTTCAATTCATAACAGGACCCTGTTACAAACAGGCAGAGAACAGCAAGAGGAAGGAGCTGCTGATATAACAATACTTCTCTACTGGGACTATATTGCCCTCCTTCCCTCCCCTCCACCCCACCACCATTAGCCAGTTCTACTTTTATAGGCACAGGATTTGACTAACAACAGGAACTTCCTGTTTGGGAGCAGGAAGTGAGTGATCACAGAGCCACAAAAGACCCACCATCCTAGAACGAAAAGAGTAGCTCTCTGTCCCCCCTTAGCTGCTGGAGGTCTGACTCTGAGCAAGTAAGGAGACTACTGAGAATATAGGAACTTCCTGTCTCAGAACAGGAAGATCAGGAACTTAAGGGCACAGAGGTAGTAAGTAAATAGGGAGAAAAATAAAAATAAAAAATAAACAGAGGAAAAAGTAAGTATTTATCAGTTAAAGGGCCAGAAATAAGACATGATGGGAGTGGTACAGTGCAGTGGCAGTGGAGCTGCAGTCTTCTGGGTGACATTCTGGAGGATGTGGAGTTGTCCCATCTGCAGGCACCTCTCTGGGCTGAGGGAGGAGGTTGCTCATGTCCAGGCTGAGTTGACCAGGATTTGGGGGATCTCCTCTCCCACCCAGGGACCACCAGGGCCACTGCCATTGCCTCAGAGGTTGCCAAGAAAGAGGAGTGGTTGGACCACAGTGGGCTCAGGGAGGGTGAGGGTGCTGGAACAGAGGCGCATCTCTCCAGTTGTACCTCTCCACAATTCATATGCCATTCTGGCAAAGTGTGGTTCCTCTATGGATGCACCCACAGTGGAGACCAAGGAGGATGCTGGGAACCTCCACAAAGGAGACCTACAAGAGGGTGGCATGGGACCCCACAGGGGAAGGAAACAACTCTTGGTGGGGGACTCCCTAGTTAGGAGGGTAGAGCTGGGGGAGGAAGGGGAGCGGGAAGTAAGGTGCCTGCCTGGCGTGACGGCTTGGAGGGATAGGAAGCAAATCCTCAGGATTACAGGGAAGCTGCATGGGGAGGGAGTTGGATGTCATTGTCCACCTAGGAACAAATGACCTGGCTGAGAAAGGGATCAGAGCAGTGCAGGAAGAGTTTGTGGAGTTGGGGATGGGCCTTAGACAAGTAGCATGCACAGTAACCTTCTCAGAGGTGCTCCCTGTCTATGGCATGGGTGCTCCACACCATGGGTTTCAATCAGTGGTTGAAAAACAGGTGCAGAGCTCAGGGGTTTGGCTTCATTGGGGACTAGGGGTCCACCTGGAGTGATGCAGACCTATACTGGCACGACGGTCTGCATCTGTCCAGGAGGGAAACCAGGATCCTAGGCGATAGGTTTAAATGCTTCATTGGCAAGCTTTTAAACTAGCCAAGGGGGGAGGCACTGGAAAGGGGCAGGGAAATCCTAGCCCCCCCACCAAAAATCAGGGTAGTAAGTGAGGAAAATACCAAGATAGAGATGTCGATAGGGAGAAGGGCAGGAGTAAATGGAGAAAATGACAAAGGCAATAAGGACAGGGATGAGGCAAAAAGAGGTAAGGTCATCAAGAAATGGAGGGTAATGAGTATCAATGCCCGTAGTCTGGGCAACAAGCTCCCTGAACTGGTGGCCTTGATGGAAGAGGGATTCCTGGATATCATGGTAGTCACAGAAACGTGGTACACAGAGAACCATGACTGGGATGTTAACATACCAGGGTACACAACCTACAGGAGAGACAGAGAAGGTAGAAGAGGGGGAGGAGTAGCTCTCTATGTAAGGGAAGGGATAAAAGCAATGGAACAAAAGAGTAATCAAGGAGGAGAGGAGGCACTGTGGGTCACCTTAGAGACTGGCAATGGCACCACAATCCACACAGGGGTTGTATACAGACCTCCATCTCAGGGGAGGAATTAACAAGGATATACTAACATACTATTTGCCAGCAGATTAGGCCTTACGGTCTATCGAGTCTGCTCGAACCTTAGATCCTTAGTTGGGTGCCGAGGCCCTCCCATCCCTTGTGCTACAGAAACCCCTATCATCAATCCCCACCCCCCTGGGACAGGCCATCTTCTGATACCTCCACTTTCTGTGTCTGTCCCACCCTCTCTTGAAGCCCTCCACTGTGGATCTCTGAACCAGCTCCAAGGGTCCACCACTCTCTCAGTGAAAAACCTCCTACTCTTTTCCCCCCTCACCCTTCCACCTTCCAACTTCAAACCATGCCCTCTGGTGATACCTCCCTGCTTTAGTCTAAAGATCCCCTCCATGTTTACCCTATTTATTCCCTTGAGGTACTTGAAGACCTCAATCATGTCCCCCCTGTCTCTCCTCTCCTCTCCTCTCCTCCAATGAAAACAGGCAGAGCTCCTCAAGTCTGTCCTCATACCAAACTCTAGCCCTCGTGATCATCTTAGTTGCCCTCCTCTGTACCTCTCTCCAGGAGCTGTATGTCCCTCTTCAAGTGTGGTCTCCAGTACTGTACACAGTACTCAAGGTGTGGTCTAACCAGTCCATTGTACAGCGGCAGAATCACTTCCTTGCTCCTAGAGGTGATCCCCCTTACGATGCATCCCAACATCCTGTTTGCCTTGCTAGCCGCTTCCTGCACTGCCTCAGAGTTATTCATACATGCATCCACCATGACCCCTAGGTCTTTTTCCCCTATTGAGACCTCCAGCCTCCCTCCCAGGGTGTACCTGTGTTTAGGGTTTCCCGACCAAGATGCAACACCTTGCACTTGGTGATATTGAAATTTAATTCCATGTGTGAGCCCAGCTTCCAGGGTGTCCAGGTCCCCTTGCAGGGTCAACTCACCTCTTCTCTCAACTACTGCTCCCATCTTGGAGTCATCCGAAGAGACTCATTTCACACCCTATACCCTCCTGATGTCCGATATGTATGCATTAAACAGGATCAGACCCAGGACCGAGCCCTGCAGTACCCCACTACCAACCTCTCTAGGGTTCGAGAGCTCCCCACAGACCACTACTCTCTGGGTGCGTCCAGCTAGCCAGTTTTCAATCCATCTGACCATCAAAGGGCCTACTCCTAACCCCATCAGTTTCTCCACCAGACCATTGTGGGGGACAGAGTCAAACGCCTTGCTGAAGTCCAAGAATAATACATCCACAGGCTTTCCCCTGTCCATTTCTGATGTTACCCATTCGTAGAACTCCACAAGATTGGTTTGACATGATCTACCTGGCACAAACCCATGTTGCCGACTATCCAGACCTCCCACCTCCTCCAAGTACACCCCCAATCGTTCCTTTAGTATACTCTCCATTAATTTTCCCACCACCGAGGTCAAACTGATGGGTCTATAGTTACCTGGTAATTCCCTCGATCCCCCTTTATGGATTGGCACCACATGTGCCTCTCGCCAATCCCTATGTACCATCCCTGTCTCAAGTGACCTGTTGAAGAGCTCCGCCAGGGGTGCAGCCAGTATGTCCGCCAATTCCCATAGTACTCTCAGATGAATGCCATCCGGCCCAGGAGATTTGTCTTTCTTTAGGGCCTTGAGGGCTAACCACACCCTTTGGTGGAGATAGCATCATCTGTCCCTCCACCTTACTGGCCTTTTTATCCTTATCCAGATGTGACACCCTTGGGGTACCTCTCCGTCCCTCTTGCTCCATTTCTGTTGCTCCCCTGATCCCACTTACTGCTGCTTCTATCCCCTTCATGCCTTGTTTTGTAGATATCCCATCCCCCTCCCTAGTGAACACAGAGGCAACGTACTCATTAAATACCTCTGCCTGGTCCCTCGCCTCTTCCACCCACCCTCCTTCTGATCTCAATCTGCTGAGATGGCCCTTCGTTTTTCTCCGCTCCCCAATGTACTGGAAGAACCCTTTTTCCCCTCCATGTATCCCCTGTGCCAGCCGTTGCTCTTTACTGGTCTTTGCTCCCCTCACCATACGGGTGACTTTTCTAGATGCAAGATGATACATTTCCTTATCCCTATCCCCTCTTGTTGGTTTATATTTTTTGTAGGCTGCCTTCTTTTCTCTGACTGCTACCTGTACCTCACTGGACCACCAGCATGGTTTACGTGACCTTGCTCCCTTACATTTCAACTTAGCGCCGATCCTGACTGCCTCATGAAGTCCCCGTTTTATGACCTCCCATCTCCTTTCCACACTTGTCATTGATGTAATCCCCTTCAAGTGATCCTTGAGAATATTTCCCATGCCCACAAAGTCTGCTCCCCTGAAGTCCACTGCCAGTGTCCTAGATCTCCACCCTCCCCCATGCTTATTTGAAACCAGACAGTATTGTGATCGCTCCCAGTCAGGGGGTCCTATACAACCAGGTCCCTTACCAGATCCCCATCTGCCAGAACCACATCCAGGACATGCCCCTCCCTTGTGGGCTCCATCACATGCTGTGTTAAGAACACATCCTGGAAGTCGTCCAGCAGCCTCTGCTCCTTGGCCACCTTAGAGGACATGGTTCCCCAGTTTGTACCTGGCATATTAAGGTCCCCCATCAACACCACTCCTTCCCCTTTTGGTCCACACTGGGCAATGATGTTGTCCAGCAAATCATCCTCTAGAACATCACTCATCCCAGGGGGCCTATATACTACACCCAGCTTGACTTTATCTCCTGCTGGGGATCGTAAGGTGACCCATAAGGCCTCCATGCTTCCTCTGCCTCTTCTACTCCTAGCAATTTCTATGTCATCTCTAATGAACATAGCCACTCCACCACCTCTGCCCTCCTTTCTATCCTTCCTAAGCATAGTGTACCCCGCACGTTTAGGTCCCAGTCATGGTTTTGTTGGCCCTCCGTGACCGCCGCCACATCCACCCCGAACAGCATGGCCTGGAACTCTGGCAACTTGTTTCCCAAGCTCCTGGCATTTACTAACACCAACCCCCACCTCTTAGCCCTGATCCTCTTTGTCGAACCCCACCCAGATTCCTTATACTTCCATCCTCCCTCTGCTCCTCCTGAAACCTCCACCCCCAGTCTGTTTCTCCCTCCCCTTGGGCTTGAAGGCTACTCCCCTCATCTGGAGGAGAGGGCTTCTGGTCAGCCCCTCCCTTATCCCTTCCCCTCACAAGTTTAAACCCTACCTTTCTTGAATGTAGTCAGCCATCCCCTGTTTAAGGACTTCCTTCCCTAATGGGGCAAGATGAAGCCTGTCCTTGGCATATAGTCCCTTATCCTCCAAAACTCCATTCCAGTTCCCTAACACCCCCAACCCACTCTCTTCACCCCACTTCCTGAGCCAGTCATTAACCTCTGTGAGCTTCATTTTTTTCTCCACTGAGGCCTTTGGTACTGGCAATATCTCCAAAAGGAAATGTTGCATCCATTATCCCGACAGACTCTGGCAAGTTCTTGGAACCTTGCTTGGATTTCCAAACGCTATTTCCTCTAGATCGTTAGCTCCCAAATGCACCAGGAAATCCGGTTTCCCTCCACAATCCCTAACCATTTCATACACCATGAACTTTGCTCTGTGCACTGTCAGCCCAGAGATACTCACTACCTTCACCTGGCTATGGTATCCATCCCCCCTGTCCCTCCCACTGGATACCCCTAATCATCGAGTCTCCCAATAACAGAACCTTAACACCGCCATCATCCTTATGGTTACCTCCACTATGCCCTCTCAGATAGAAGGCATCCTTAGGATGGCAGAGAAAGGGGAGATACTGTTGATGGGGACCTGAATATGCCAGATGTTAACTGGAGCACCTTTGCTGCAGCCACATCCAAGAGTAGGGCCATTCTCGATGCCCCACAGGGTATGCCTCAGACAGCTAGTGTTGGAACCCACTCAGGAGGGAGCACTCAGACCTCATACTCTCAAATGGGGACAGTGAGAGGATCTCTGATCTAGAAGTGAGTAGCCATCTGGGAACAAGTGACCACCAAACAGTGTGGTTCACAATAAACTCAGCTGCAGAGTCAAGCCATACAAAAGTGAGGGTACTGGACATCATGAGAGCTGACTTTGGCAAGACGGGAGAGTGCCTTAGAAAAGCACTAGTAAACAGGCAAGAAGGAGGGGCAGAATAACAATGGGGAAACATCAAAACTCCCATCACAGAGTCAACAAGTCTTTGTGTGATACAAATAAACAAATCAAAATGAAAGAAAAAGTTCTCAAAAGAGGTGGCGGGGAAGGTTAAGGAGAAAAAGATAGCATTTAGGAAGTATAAGGAAACACAGAAGGAGCAGGACAGAGAACTATACCAGTTAAGGCAGAAGACAGAAGGAAGCAGGGAAGGCAGTCAGAATAACAAAGGCCCAAACCAAGGAAAAGATAGCCAACTCGGTTAAGAAGAGGAATAAAACCTTTTATAGGTACATTAGGGAGCACAGAAAGACAAAGGGAGGGATAGTGAGGCTGAATAGAACGGACAGAGTGTGGGCAGAGAGGGACAGTGAAAAAGCATGGCTATTGAATGAATACTTCTGCTCAGTATTCACAAAAGAGGAGTAGGGGAGGTACCTAATCCAATTAACAGAAGCACTCTGGATAGGAGGGTCAATCCCAGTCCTTTCACAGAAGAAAGGGTTCGGAAAGAACTCTTAAAACTGAAGGTAGACAAAGCAATGGGGCCTGATGGGCTTCACCCCAGAATTCTAAAAGAATTAAGGGGAAAACTAGTGACACCACTAACTACCCTTTTTAACAAATCATGGGAGGATGGTGTGGTACCTGAGGACTGGAGGAGGGTGGATGTGATTCCCCTTCACAAAAGTGGGAGCAAGACAGAGGCAGGAAACTACAGACCTGACAGTTTGACCTCTGTGGTAGGGAAAATGTTGGAATCACTTCTGAAGGAAAGAACTGTTAGCACCTAGAGGCCAGTGGGCACAGGACCCAAGGCAGCATAGATTCACAGTGGGTAAGTCATGTCAGACAAATCTTATCGATTTCTTTGACTGGGTGACCAAAGTAGTAGACCAGGGAGGGGCTGTGGACATGGCAAGGCATTTGACATAGTCCCACACAAAGATTATTAAACAGCCAGCCTGGGAGTGGGTCCTTGGTGGTAGCCTGGGTAAAACATTGGCTGGACAGCAGGACACAGAAGATAATAGTAAGCGGAGTCCACTTTGAAGAAAGGGGTTACTAGCGGGTACCGCGAGTTTCAGTACTGGGTCCAGTCCTTTTAATGTATTCATAAGTGACATTGCAGAGGGACTAGAAGGAAAAGTGTGCCTCTTTGCAGATGACACAAAGATCTGCAACAGGGTTGATACACAAGGAGGCGTGGAAAGGATGAGAAGGGACTTGGCAAGGTTGGAGGAATTGTCAGAAGTATGGCAGCTTGGATTCAATGCAAAGAAGTGCAAAATAATGCACCTGGGAAACAAAAACCCAGGGGAAGAATACACAATGGGGTAGTAACAACAACAAAATGGAAAAGGACCTGGGGGTAATCATATCAGATTACCTTAAGGTTGGCAAGCAATGTGAGAAGGCAGTAGGGAGGGCTGGGAGATACTGGGATGTATAGGGAGAGCATCACCAGCAGAAAACAGGAAGTTGTCATCCCTCTGTACAGACAGTTGGTGAGACCCCATCTGAAGTACTGCGTCCAGTTCTGGAGACCCCATCTCCTCAAGGACATAGACAGGATGGAGGCAGTCCAGAGGAGGGAACTAAAGCCTTGTCTACACTGATCTTTGTTTGGAAAACATTTTTAAAAATGCTTTTTTATTCCGTTTTCAAGCATGGTTGTCAGTGCTTCCACACTGCGATACGACAATTGTGCTTGCCCGTCTCAGTTCCCAGGCATGCTTACAGCAGTACTAGGCACTGCAGTGCATGCCAGGATACTTGTGAATGGGCATGGTGACAGATTGGAGAACAAATAGCATCGCTGAAACCGCGAGCCCTGCACAAGGTCGGAGATGTAAGTAACACTATCCCCTCTTCTTCTGGGAATCAGTAAAAACACCACATAGGTCGAAGGAGGTTGCCTTAAACCATGTTAAAGCACAATTTGCATCTGCACTACAGTTAACATGGTTTAATGCAACTATTTTAGTCTGAAACCATGCTCAAAGCCTACTCCCATCAGGTTTCGAGCACGATTTTGAAACATGGTTTGTAGCATGGTTTTACTGTGCTATAGTGCAGAGTGCGGACGGGTTCGTTGGTCTTGTGTAACGTTATGGGCTGCCGTTAACTTTACAAGATCAAGTAGTGTGTACAGAGCCTTTAAATGGCAGGGTCTGCAAGAGAAGCCAGACGAGGAGCGACTAAAGGAGCTTAATATGTATACCCTTGAGGAAAGGAGGGAGAGGGGGGACATGATAGAAACTTTAAAGTACCTCACTGGAATCAAAAAAGTCCAAGAGGGTAGCATCTTTCAGAAGAAGAGATGTGCAAGAACAGGGGGACACAATTTGAAGATAGAGGGGGAATGGCTCAGGGGCAATGTGAGGAAGTATTTTTTCACAGAGAGGGTGGTAGACACATGGAACAGCCTTCCTGAGGAGGGTGTGGGGTCTAAAACTGTGAGAGAATTCAAGAATGCATGGGACAGACATAAGGCAATTCTTGTGAGGGGTAAGAAGAAGTAGGCTGTTGGTTAACTAGGGATCTGCAGCTAATCCAGTAGGTATGGAAATGGGCAGACTAGGTGGGCCAAGCAGTCCTTATCTGCCATCAAAGTCTATGTTTCTATGATTCTATGTTGTACAGTGGCAGAATCACCTCCCTGCTTCTTGATGTAATCCCCCTGGTGCTGCATCCCAGCATTCTATTGGCCCTGGCTGCAGCCCTCCTGCATTGTTCAGAATTATTCATCTTGACATCCACCAGTACTCCCAGGTCTTTTTCCCCAGCTGAAGCCTGCAGCATGTCCCCTCCTAGGGTGTACATGTGTTCTGGGTTCCTACGCCCTAGATGCTGGAGTTAAATTTCAGTTTCCAGGTGCGTGACCCCTCTCCAGAGTATCCAGATCTCTCTGCAGGGCCATCCTACCCTATTCCCCATCCACCACCACCACCACCACCAGCTTAGAGTCATCCGCAAAGAGGCTCATTTCGTACCTGATACCCTCCCTGATATTGGAGACGTAGGTGTTAAATAGGAGCGGTCCCAGAACTGATCCCTGTGGGACCCCACTTATGACTCCCTTGAAAGACGAGACCACCCCCCTATCACCACCCACTGGGTACATCCAGATAGCCAATTCCCAATCCACCTGACCATCAGTGTTCCCACCCCCATCCTACCTAGCTTCTCCATCAGACCAGTGTGAGGGACCGAATCAAATGCCTTGCTGAAGTCCAGAAAGAGGACATCCACCAGTCTACCCTGGTCGAACAGTTACTATACTGTACTATTATACAATTATAAATTACATGTAACCCCTAAGTGGCGCTATCCCAAGGGCTACTATCCCTGCCTGCCTAACTACTAACAGGTTGAGGGGCCTAGGTCTAATGGTGAGTGCCTCCACCCAGAGGTCAGGGTTTGCAATAGTTAAACTAATTTGGTCACAGCCCTCTGGGACACTGTGACCCCCCTTTTTTCCCACTAGTGGCCCACACAATATATCAGAATTACCTTCACAGTATACACTTACCCCCAGGACTGGTTCGGTCAGCGGGGCTCTGGGGACTCCCTGTAAAACAAGATGATATAGTGCAAAGACCACCGTACAATACTTTAACATAAACGAATACCTCAGGCAGTGTAACTTTGCTGAAACAAACAGATCTGATTTATTTAGGGGGATCTAACAAGGACAGGGGGAAATCAGGCTAATTAGTTTAAACGCATTAATAATCACAGTACTGTACACATATTTCAGAATCACAAATTTCCCAAATGTCACTCTTACTGGGTACCCAGGCAATAAGAGGCTAGCCTATTTGGTGTAGCTGGTTGGGGCCCTGAAGATGGAAAATTCATGCACAATACCCAAATTGTAATCCAGACCTGGTTGGCTCAGTTCGTGAAGAAATAAAAAACACACAATTAGATGACACACTTGCAATTCGATAAACCAATGGCAGGGAGCTACCCTGCTTGTACTCACAGCCCAATACTGAAAACTGAATGAGAGGTAGGTTGTCCTGGATTGCCAGGAGGAACAGACCATGTGGGCAAGGTCCTTGTGACTGGACCCCAATGCAGTTTGGAGCAAATGAATGTAGTCTGGATTAAGCTGAGGTTTGCTTCCAGCTTCATGCACTCAATTCACTGTACAGGGATTGAAATGCGAGTCCCCACAAGTACTACACACATTTATATGTAAAGGAAAGTACTATACCAGGCAGGCTGCTTCTTTATCCGATCTCAATTACTGCACAATACCGAGAACACACAGCAGATTCAGTTCCTGACAGACCGAGCTGATTCAGCAATTTCTCCAGTCTTCTACAGGGTGAGACTGGTTTCTACTCTTCAGATCTCCTTAATTCTCTTCACAGGTCAGATTCAGTCTGAACAAGCACTTGCACAAGCTGCAGACGAGCTTGAGGGCCCTGCTTGCATTCCCGACCAAAACTGCACTGAAGGGCACAGGGCTCCTTCCCTCTTCACTGCCAAAGCTAAACTGAAACTCCAGTAGACAAAACCGGCACTTCCTTTGAGTTCCTCCCAGTTCTTGGCTGGTTTGGCTGTCACTCACAATAAACTCCCTTTGTTGGTGGAAAAAGGCCGAGTCAAAAACTACATTTCCCAGAAGAATCTGTCATACAGTCCTATTGTGGTTGGCTCAAGAGGAGAGTCCAAATTCTGATCTGCCCAGAGCAGGGTCCAATTTAAAGGATCCCCACACTGATTGGTCCAATTCAGCAGTTCAGGACCAACATGAGGGAGACAGTCCTGGCTATAAGAAAGCAGGTTAAAACAAACTGCACTTTCATTATCATTTTAACAGGTTACAAGCAAACAATTACATCTTCTGAAAGAGCTCTCTCTGCCCATGTAGTGACTGCAGAACGGAGTGATTTGCTCAGTGGCCCATATGGGAACTCGAGCAGGGAAACACACAGACCTCCCATTTCAAACTAATTATGTCTGCAAGCAGACAGCTCTTAAAGAGACAGTACCAGAGGCTCTAAAAGCACTCACAGATATGTGGCTTAAATGCCAAACACCATTCAGGCTTGAAGCATTCAAGCAAGCTCCTAGAAGACTTTTGGGAACCCCCATTTGCAGGGGGGCTACACACATATAAATTTAATGAAGTATATCTGTTCTATCCCGTTTTACATAAATGTATTTGATTTATTGGTTTCTCGGAGTAATACCTGCGAGCCAGGGACTCTTACACAGGTTCCAGGGCAAATTCAGGAACACAACAGCAGAATGAATACAATGTAAAGAGTTCAGGTAACATTATTCACAAACATACATGTTTCAGCTGGAGGGTTAACAGTTAGCAAAACAGGTAGATTTAACTTAAACTTAATATGAGCTAATACAGTGGTGTTACTAGCTGGACTGTTGGTCAGGGCGGGCAGCCAAAGGTTGGCTTTGTTAGTAAGGCAAAAGGCAGCCAGAGGTAGGCTTAGTTGAGAAATAGGGCAGCTCCTTGTATGTGAGAAAGGGGGAAACTTGCAGGGAAGGGAGAGAATACAGGAGTGGGCAGTAGAAGTATACTAGTACAGTATGGTAACTGTTCAGACAATAATGCTACCAAGTTAGCAGGAAACACAGGGTTTATTGCATCATCAGCCCCTGCAAGACAAAACGGGATAGAACAGATATACTTTGTTAAATTTAACTCCCTTTAGGCACCCTCACAGGTGAGTTACAGTTAAATGGTAAGCGCTGATTAGGCAGACTTTTCTCGGGTAAGTGGCGCCAAACAACAAAGGCAGCTGCAGTTAACTAGGCCCAACATGATACAGCTCTGTATTTTACCCACACTGGCAATAACACAAGCCCTTGTTATAAACCTTCTGTACTGGAGGCTGCTATCTACCATGCCTGGTACTAGAATATGGCTTGTGACACAAAGGAGTTCCTGTCTGGCAGTTAGAAGGGTTTCCAGTGGTGAAATGTCCCAGGCCCGTAGATGTTGCAGTAGGCTGTCTGGCATTGGTGCACTTAAAATTTTAAATCAACACTTTAGTTTCTCCAAACCCCATAGGCGTGCCATTGCATACATGGCTGCCCACTCTAAAATTTATTCCAAACTTGAGACCCACCTTGTAAATCCAAAATGAAAATCATATACAGACAGGTCATAGAATGCAGGACAATTATCTCTGTTACAGTAACCAGGGATAATGCTCACATGCTGCCTGTCCTCTGGACTCTCTAATCACAAATCTAATACCCAGCAGTTCAACTCCTGACTGTTGTAGGGTCTTGTTTGTCATTTCTTAGGTGTCAAAGAATGTCCGAGTCTGTATTCCTTCTCCAAGGGCTACATAATAATCTTCACTTGTCATCCATGCACAGGCTGCACACACAGCTGCTGAACATCAGCTGTCCAGACACAGGGCCGAGGATAACACATTTAGATCCTGAAAGCACCACATACCTGCTCACCTCTGGATCCCAAACAGATCTCATCTCTTCCCTGTCAAAACCCCTTTTATACAGGGCTTTGACCTATGGTCCCAAATGGTCACACCACTTGTCCCTCAAGTTTTCAGTGTATTGGGGATGGGGAGGAAACCTGGTCAAACAAAGCACTCTTTTCACCAGACAGGCTACACCTCAGTAGGAAGGGTTCTAAGGTACTAAGGGACAAACTTTGGGAATACATAACCACAACACTTAATTTAAACTACTAAGGGGGGGGCATTGGGCATGTAGGCAGTGATGGAAGAAGTCTGGAGGGAGGAGGAGGAAGGGGTGAGCAAACAGTTAGCAAAGGCTGGAGGGTGAGGAACACATAATAAGGGTAGGTGGGGGATGCACACAGAGGGAAGAAATGTGAAGAGAAGAATAGAGGGAAGGAAGGTCAGATTCTAGATGGAGGGTGGTGTCTCTGATTGCATGGAGTCTTGTAAACAGGATGGATGACCTGCAGGCATGATTAGCAGACAATAGAGTGGACATAGTGGCAGTAACCAAGACTCGGGTAACACCACACCATGACTGGGACCTTGCGATCACTGGATACAAACTATACAGGAGGAGAGACAGGGTAGTTGGGAAGGGGAGAGGGGTGGCAGCTTACATCAGGGAGGGAATAACTTGCATGAGGGAGGAGTCAGAGGAAGGGAAGGTGGAGGCATTATGGGTTCAGTTACAGTCCAATAGAGGGAGAAAAGTGAGGTTGAGGGTGGCTTACAGACCACCCAACCAGGATGAGGAGAGAGACAGGGAACTGAGATTACAAATATTGGAAGCTGTGGAGAAAGGAGAGGTGGTAATTGTGGGGAACTGCAACCTGCCCAAGGTGGACTGGAGCATACCATCCACAACATGTGCTAGGAGTCAGGGGATCCTGGAAGGACTGCAAAATAAGTTCCGGACTCAGTAGGGCCACAGAACCAACAAGAGCAGAGGCAATTCTTGATCTAGTGCTCACAAATAGGGAGCATGTACAGGAAATAAAGGTCATGACACCCCTGGGTGGGAGTGCCCATTGCACAATGCAATTCCAGTTGGATATGGGCAGGGAAAGCATCGCAACTAAAACCAAAATCTTGGATTTTAGGTGGGCGGACTTCGGGAGGATGGGCACAGTGCTAAGGAGCTACCTGGCAGGCATGAGAGCAGATATGGGAGTGGACCAAAGGTGGTTCATGGAAGGGATACTGGTTGCCACAGAAGACTGCGTTAGGCTCAGGGGGAAGAACACAAGGGCCAAAGTGCCCAGCTGGCTCAGTTCTGGGGTTGCCCAGGCAGTAAGGGAAAAGAGGTTAGCCTATAGAAAATTCAGGAAGACCAAGAGAGAGAGAGAGGTGGATATGGAAAATTACATAAAGTTGGCTAGTGAGGCAAGTAAGGCAGTCCAGTGAGCTAAGGCACAGAAGGAACTGCAGACAGCTGAAGGAATTAAGAAGGGGTAGAAGGCCTTCTTTCGCTATGTAGGTGAGAAAAGGGACGAGAAGGACGGGATTGTTAGGCTTAAGAAAGGGTAAGAGTGGGTGGAGGATAACAGGGAAAAGTAGAGATACTTGTAACCAGGGGTCGGGTTGATGTTATTTTTTGTTTTATTAGCGCTGTGCGGTGCCTCCATATGTAACCCACTACCTGACTTCCTGGGTTCGGGGAGAAAACTGTTGCTCGGCATTTTGGCTAGGTTTGACTTCTAGTCAGGGGCACCCAAGTAACTCTAGACACAGGCAGCAATAACTGTAATGTCCAAACCAGGAGTGGGATTCTAGAGTGTGGCTTTTATTAGCAACAACAGCAGAACAATAAAGCATAGATGGACCCCCATGGGGCTACACTCCCTGGTAATGCAGACAAACAGAGACCAGAACATATCTTCTTACACATTGTAACCCTCAGGTTCTGAAACACACTGGCTCTCAACCTGAACTTGTACTCTTCTTTTAGTTTCCCTGGCATGGCACAACCATCCAGCACTTGGACTACTTTCCTTAAGGCATGAAACATTTCTCGGTGGCTCCCTCTACCACCCATGAGCACATACCGGCTCCATAAGTAAAATCTTCCATCTGATCCCACGCCTGTACTTTCTAACACTGGCCAAGTGCCCGAAAAAGCTGTATGTGCCCCAAGTGAACCTGGAGGTAAATCTGGTTAATCCAGATGGGGTTCTCCACCTCTTGCTCCCAAATCTATACCTGGCCATCCATTTGGAATCAACACCTTTCTTGAAACACACAGTTGTAGAATGCTGTCTCGAAATGTATATCACACTTAACAATCTACAGACTCTTGAAAATAGTGTCATGACTTGTAATGTTCTTTAAGTGGCTATGTCCATCCCTGTAGACCCCCACTGTACAGATTACATTTTAAGTCACACACAACTGTAGTATTGTACTTGGCTGTCCTTCCTTGACCCCACAGTAACAGATACTATACACACTGTCTGGTGAAAACATGGGCTCTAATCAGAGCTGACTCACCCACTGGTATGCAGGTGCCCCAAGGTCTCTGGCAAAGCAAACGAATGCTGGTGCCTCAGCACTTGAAACAACAAAAAGTCAGGCATATTTCCCTTTTCAGCAGGGCCAGAGGATTGCCCCTGAAGTTGCTGGCTTCTCTCTCCCACATTCCTCCTTGGATGAGGCACTGGAACAAACTGGGACGGTCTCTGCCACTAGACCAGTTTCTTCAGTGTCTCTATCTAGAGTGAGAACACACACCACTACAACTGGTAACTCTAATCAGAGCTGAGGGCTCTGAGGGACTGCACACTGCAGTGCACTTCCTCCTCCACTGAGTCTCCTACTAGACTGAATTCAAAACCTCCCAATGTTCTAACTAACTCCCTGCTGCAACATTCCAATGTGGCTTTTGCTGCTGCAAGAATTCTATATGATGTCATCCCTCCAGCTCAGCTGAGACTGAGGACAGAGTGAGACAGTGTGAAATCCATTTAACTGGAGTTTCACAAGCTGCCTTCCCTGCCTGCCACTAGATCTAAGTGGGATTCTTGTAACCCCAGGTGACAGGGGGGTTACATACTAAATGAATACTTCTGTTCCATCTTCACCAGGGAGAAGAAAAGACCAGTGCCTTCAGGAGGGAGAAGAGGAGCGGGGGGACAAAGATGTGGTGATAGAGAAGGAGAGAATGAGGGAGGGGCTGCTAGCATCGAAGGTAGACAAATCACCAGGTCCGAACAGAGTACATCCAAGAGTATTAAGAGAACTGGCTGAGGAACTAGCAGGGCCACTGGAAGGCCTATTTAATAGTTCACTAGAGTCAGGCATGGTACTGCAGGACTGAAGAACAGCATGTGGTGCACCTTCACAAAAGTGGTCCCAAGGATGACCCAGGGAATTACAGACTAGTCAGTCTGACCTCAATCATGTGCAAGCTCATGGAGACTATACTTAAGGAAAGGTTGGTAAAATATCTAGAGGAGCATGGTCTCCAGGATGTGAGGCAGCATGGGTTCATGAGGGGGAGAGCATGTCAAGCAAATCTGATTGACTTCTTTGACTGTGTCACTAAGACAGTAGACAGGGGCCAAGTGGTAGACATCCTCTATCTGGATTTCAGCAAGGTCTTTGACTCTGTGCCCCACAAAAGGTTGATCAGGAAGTTGGCAGATCTTGGGGTTTGGGATAAGATGTCCAGATGGGTGGAAAACTCACTGAGGGACAGAGCCCAGGGGGTGGTTGTGGGGGAGAGTTATCTGGTAAAAGAGAGGTCACCAGTGGGGTCCAGCAGGGCTCATTGCTGGGCCGGTGTTGTTCAGTGTCTTCATCAAGGACACTGGGGATGGCATTAAGGGCAAAATGTTCCTATTCATGGATGACACCAAGCTCTGTGGGAGAGTGTACACAGCTGAAGGGATATAGGACCTCTAGGAAGATCTGGAAAAGCTGGAGAGGTTGTCTGGGATCTGGCAGCTTGGCGTCAATGCCAAGAAATGCAAAGTTATGTACATTGAAGCCTAGAATCCCAGAATGGAGTACTACCTGGGTGGAATCCAGGTATCTGCATCAGAGGAGGAAAAGGACCTGGGAGTGATGATCACTAGTGACCTGAAGCACTCCACGCAGTTCAAGAAAGCAGAAGCAAGGGCAAACAAGATGCTGGGATGCATAGTTAGGGGGATCAGTAGTAGGAGAGAGGAGGGTATACCCTTGTACAGGTCACTGGTGAGGCCACATCTAGAGTATGGAGTTCAGTACTGGTGCCATACCTCAAAAGGACATTGGCTGGACAACAGGACACAGAGGGTAATAGTAAATGGAGTCCACTCTGAAGAAAGTGTAGTTACTAGTGGGGTACCGCAGGGTTCAGTACTGGGACCTGTCCTCTTTAATGTCTTTATAGGTGACATTGCAGAAGAGCTGGAAGGAAAAGTATGCCTCTTTGTAGACGACACAAAGATCTGCAACAGGGTTGATACGCAAGGTGGGGTAGAAAGGATGAGAAGGGACTTGGCAAGGTTGGAGGAATTGTCAAATGTATGGCAGCTTAGATTCAATGCAAAGGCAGTGTCAGTGGCTCAGTAGGTAGCACACTTGCCTCTGAGGCTGGGAGATCAGAGAGCTGTGGATTCAGTTCCCACATCTGGCACTTGGGATAATATCCAGTACTGACACTGTAGTGCAGCATGAGAGGGGTGTTCAATTTGAGGTGCCATCTTTCAGATGAGATGTTAAACGAGGTCCCATCTGCCTGGCTTGGTGGCAGTTCAGGTGGATGTTAAAGATCCCATGGCACTTATCGAAAAGAGTAAGGGAATTTCACTGGTGTCCTGGCCAAATTTCCCTCATTCACTAAAAATACCACCAACAGCTTAATCTGGTTCAATTTCAATTGCTTACCATCTGTATTTCCCTTCCCCCGGTCGCCCCTGAAAAGGGACTTCTAGGCCCAGTGGGCTTACGGGTCAACAAAATTCAACAAACAACAACAACAAGTGCAAAGTAATGCACCTGGGAAACAAAACCCAAGGGAAGAGTACATAATGTGAGGGAGGTATTAACGACAACAAAATGGAAAGGAACCTGGGGTAGTCATATCAGATAACCTAAAGGTAGGCAAGCAATGTGAGAAGGCAGTAAGGAGGGCTGGGGGGATGCTGGGATGCATAGGGAGAGGCATTACCAATAGCAAATAAGTTGTTATCCCTCTGTACAGACAGTTGGTGATGCTCCATCTGGAGTACTGCATGCAGTTCTGGAGACCCCATCTCCGCAAGGACATAGGATGGAGACAGTCCAGAGGAGGGCAACTAAAATGGTGCAGGGTCTGCACCAGAAGCCATATGAAGAGAGACTAGTACCCCTTACCTAACATTGTGTCAGAACAGAATGGAGAGCCGATCTACATCGACTTGAATGCTCTTACAATTAAAAAACAGTGGTATTTCCCCTAATAGCCTACCATATATAACTCCCAAGTTGGGTAGCAAAGTACTACAAAATGAACTAATCTGTATGTCACTGAAGATGCATGCTCAATTTTGTAAAGCCTTTAGATATACCAACACTAAAGATATTTCTCAGCCTATATACCTGAACCCAAATTTTACAATTGATAAACAGTACATAAAACCCAGTAAAGACGCTACCGAACAGGAAGTTAGGATCTCAGATTTATTGGACAAGGACAGAATCAAGACCTCACCTGAACTCCTTAAAGCCTTGCATTTGCCTCCTACTCAGATATTTAAAGGGCTCCAAGTTCGACACCTTCTTATAACACAGATGGGAAATAATATCTGGAATATTGACCAAATAAATCTTCTTAAGTTGTTTTGTACATTAGCATGGAGCCCGCATGCTGTCTCCAAAATTACAGCTGAACCTTATCCACTTATTTGCCCAGACACTCAAGTAAATTCCAACTTACTGGGCAACACAATTTCCAGAGAAACATTTCTCCTGGGAGAAAATTTGTCAAGCCATATATTCCTATACCTCCAATGACAAATTGCTCCTAATCCAATATTGCATTTTGCATAATATGTATTTTACTCCAGCAAAGCTATATGTTATAGGTAAACTACAAGATCCCAAATGTACTAGGTGTGGTTTGAATGAGGGCACAATTTATCATATGATATGGGACTGCCCTTCAATTAAGCTCCTATGGAATATGATCAAAAATAAATCTGACCCCTTCCCCGGGTTGGAGTCCCTTTTTGAGCCTGAGATTTGCCTATTGGGAGAGTACTCCCGAATTCCTGTATTAGAGTGAGAGTATGCCATGAATCTAAGTTCCCTCACAGTAAAACAACTGGTACTAAGACACTGGAAAGACTCCCGACTTATTATCTGTGCAGAATGGCTGAATGAGTTTCTGTATAATTTAAGGGTAGAGAAAGTGATTGTGAGTCTAAGACACTGTCTTGCAAGTTTTGACAAGAAGTGGAATAGGATATACATGTTAACCCTAATAACCAAATAAAAGTTAAATAACCACAATTATCAATATAACAAATGCCCTTCTATGCAGAGGAAAACCAACGATTGTGTCTAGCTACTATTGAGGGGGGTTAAGGGTTCTTAGGGAAAAGTAAGACTGTTTTTCATTTTTTTCTTTTATTTTACTTTTCATTTTTGTTTTAAGATATGATTGAATTGTAGTAGTAGTCAATATGTGGGCCGATGTAACGCCAAGGCCTATTCTTGTTACTCATCTATATATGTACAAGCCTTTCTATGCCTTGTCTTGATCTATAAGATTACTAAAACAAATAAAGCATATTGAATTAAAAATGAAGAGAGACTAAAAAGATCTTAATATGTATACCCTCGAGGAAAGGAGGGAGAGGGGGACATGATAGAAACGTTCAAGTACCTCAAGGGAATCAACAAAGTCCAAGAGGGTAGCATCTTTCAGAAAAAGAGATGTGAAGAACAAGGGGGCACAATTTGAAGATAGAGGGGGGACAACTCAGGGGCAACATGTGGAAGTATTTTTTCATGGTGAGGGTGGTGGATGCATGGAACGGTCTTCCTGAGGAGGTCGTGGGGTCAAAACCAGTGAGGGAATTTAAGAATGCGTGGGACAGACATAAGGCAATTCTAGTGGGAGGTAGGAGGAAGTAGGCTGCTGGTAAAACTAGGATCTGCAGTTTATCCAATAGGTAGGGAAATGGGCAGACTAGGTGGGCCAAATGGTCCTTATCTGCCGTCAAAGTCTATGTTTCTATTAAGCGGGCACTAGATAGGACATGCCTTTAAACAGATCCAGCAAAGCTTTGCTAAGTATTTAAATTTCGAGTGTTCCAAAGTGAGAAATTTACATTTTCATTGACAGTAGTCGAAAGAGTTCATTCTACTGATTAATCTGATACTAAATTTGAAGATGGGATGACCAAAAGGAGCAGCAGATGGCCAAGGACAAAACAAGCATTGCCACCAAGTCAGGCCCCAAAATTGCATTAGATCCTGCCAGCCCTCCTAGCACAAGTGGGATGGGAGCCCACCCTGGGACTCTGTTTTGTAGGCTTTCCGGTCGATAGACCAAAAGATTGGGAAAATGCTGGATCATATGGGAGAACAAGATGCCAAAATAGGCGAGGAGGTGCCAACAGCCAAAGAAGCAGATGCACAATCCTCCCATGCTCAAGCTGCTTTTAACAAAATGACAGTGGAGACCACGCACATCAGAGCCCAATTGGAGAATTTGGAAAATGCCCAGAGAGTGATGAATATCCGCTTGATCAGTTTATCAGAGGGATCTGAAGGGGAGGATCCTCTTTCTTATGTACCTTCCTGGCGACCTTCAGTTCTATCAGAGGAGCTATCTTTGACCCTGATTCAAAGACCTACCGAGTGAACTCTGATGAGCACAGGACACTAGTGATACTCCCAGACCCTTCTGATCATCACTAATGGGTTGGAGGTATGGGACATGATTTTAGCCTGTGAGGGATCATTTTCCAATTACCCTGGATGAGCAAGGCATAAAACTATTTTCTGATTGGTCCTACACCACCCGATCCCATCGCAAATTGTTCAATCCTCTTTGCCAACAGCTGCAGAGTCTGGGAGTTGCACATACCCTCCTCATGCCAGTTAAACTCCACATTACCTACAGCAATAAAACTTTTCAGTTTAATGATCCTGCGGAGGTGAGGAAAAGGGTTAATCAAATTGTCCAGGAGTTCCGACAAGAAGGTGCTGCCAGTTTGAAAAATCAGAGTGGATCGGAGGAAGGAGAATGAATGACTAAAGATGGTCAGGACTCTTGACAGTGTGTCTTTTTAACCCTAAATATACTCAGTCTATAGAAATTTTTTTCCTGTTCCTATGCAAGAGCACTTTAGATTTAAAATGGTGCTGACCACGTGTAGCAGTTTAAAACGTGATGACACGTAGCATCTATTTCCACAGAGTTACAGGCTCCTTCACTGTGAATTATTACTACTTTAAGTTTTTCTCTCGGCAAGTCCTGATATAATCTTACAAGCAACCATGTTTCAATGCACTATATAAAATTGTCTAAGTAGGTCATTGCATTATGGGAACCAGAAAGTTATTAAAAAAGGGTAAAAGCTATTATTTATCACTTTGTTAATGTTGCTCAGTTGCATTTAGGCATGGATCATTGTTGGCACTAATTTTGTGCCTGTTGTAGATCTTGATAGTTTGTGGGAATAATGGCTAGGTTAGTCATGTTTAGACATTTTGATCTCTTGTACTTTTTCTATAGGTACTCCCACTGTCATGGCGTAGCTCAAGCTTTTTAGTAAATATGGACAGCTTTGTTTGAAACCTTTGGACGTTTTATGGTGGTACCCCACATGTCATATCAAATAATAATGACTTTTTAAAAAACCTGATGCTAACATGATGACGCAACTGTTACTTTGTAATGGTGTTTCACAGTACTAATGTCACTGGCCCCTATGCAAGCAGGGCAGGAAATATGCGCCAGAGGCGTATATCCCACCTGTGTAGCTCTCATCACGGATAGTGCACTGGCTGGTATTCACCAATGGCCGCCACCTATCTGCAGCCGCCTCCCACCCCAGCATGCAGATCCACCAGGGCAGCCAGGGACGGAGTAGCTGACCCAGTCGAGCATCCAATCGGATGCTCATCCTGAGTCAAAGAGTAGATCAC
Organism: Neoceratodus forsteri; assembly: GCA_016271365.2. Classification (NCBI taxonomy): domain Eukaryota; kingdom Metazoa; phylum Chordata; order Ceratodontiformes; family Ceratodontidae; genus Neoceratodus; species Neoceratodus forsteri. The sequence goes on from JADMNL010000025.1 coordinate 333,160,784, forward strand.
TGTTGCAGTGATGTGTGGGTCTGGGTGTGGGAATAGCGAACACAGGCACCCGGACCCATGTAGCCACATTGGCCACAGTCCCCCTGCCTTAGCCCCATGGGACTGCTGCCACCACCGTTGCATAGCCCCAACACAGAACCACCCCAGCACAATGCTGCCTCGACTCTGATCATGTCAATCACACCACCACATATGTCAGCCACGACCCCAGTACTCCATGCTGGGCACCCTGCCAGCACTAACACATGGCTACCCTGACCCTGACCCTGGTTCTGCAGTGCAGTCCCCAATACATGTCAGCCCCAGCCCCACCTTCCCATCCCCATCTATGTAACCCCCACGCTGCATATACAGGTGCCCCAAACACCACTTTCCTGTTTTCCTACCCGGTACCCCCACCCCATCATTGGTGGCCAGTGGTCTCCCATGGCATCACAACCCCAAACCCCATACATCACTGCGGTGCCATGACTCCAGACAGCCAACTGCACAGCCCTCTGCACACCTCCTCGGCTGTGGGCCATATAACAGATGCTGAGAGTGCGCTGCCATACATTGGCGGTGCATTCCCAGCATCAGTTAGATGGCCAGCAGCCAAGAAGGTGTGCAGAGGGCTGTGCCACTGGCCATACAGAGCCATGGCACTGGTCATCAGGTATGGAGTTTGGGGGGGTTCTCGATGCCACAAGGAATGGGGGGGACAACTGGTCACTAAAGATGGGGCAGGGGTACCAGGGTAGGGGAATGGGATAGTGGTGTTCCGCGCACCTGTGAGTTCGGCAGGGGGGCATCCTGTACGACACCGGTGGAGACCTGGGTAGACATGTGTTGGGAGTGGGGGCATGGACAGCACCAGGGTCAAGGACCACATGTAGGGGAGTATGCCTGGCACTACAGGGATGGAGCTGCCATGTTGCAGGGGGATGCTACTACCAAGACACGGCACCTCAGTGTCCAGGCATTCGATCTTCAGCAGCCCCAGCCCTCATGAACGGCCTCATGGGCTGGGGCAGCAGTATGTGCACCTCATTGGTGAATGCCACGCAGAAACCACTCCGTGGCATTTACGCACAACGATGCCAAAGCACCCAGTTTACACTCACGCTCGCATATAGGTTCCATTATGTGTGTGGCTTATTGGCCTGTGTCAGTTTTATAATCCAATAACAAGAAAGTTTAAAAAGGACATTAACCTGCTGGAGAAGGGCTAAGGGGGCTGCAAAGATGATAGTGGGTCAGGGTAAGGCATATGAGGAGAGGTTAAGGGCACTGAACATGTACTCCTGTACGAAAGGAGAAAGAGAACATGATTGTGACCTTCAAGTATTTGAAAAGGATAAATAAGGTGGGATAAGGAGGGTCTCTTTAAGCTGAGTGGCAACCATAACACAAGGGGCACAGTCTTAAGCTGGGGGTTTAAGAGGGAGGTCAGGAAGCACTTCTTCACAGAGAGGTGGTGGACACTTGGAATGTGCTGCCGGAAGAGGTGGTCTCATTGAAGGCAGTGGGCAGCTTCAAGACAGGCTGGGATAGGCATAGGGGGAAGGTAAGGATCATGGGTAGGGAGGATGGAAGGAAGAGATGGGGCAGCAGGGACAGTAGCTCAAGCTGTAGACCCTGCAATACAAGCAGACTAGGTAGACCAAATTACCTTCTTCTGCTGGCTTCTTCGTATGTTCATAATACCTGATCGGGATTTCGGTGGCAAAACACAATGTCAAATTTGATCCGGCGGGGCAGCAGGTCTATAGCCCAGGAAAGTTACAGACTGGCCACCCTAAATGTTTAAGGTCACAAGATGACAGCCTCCAGACAGTTCCCAAAGGGCTCCATCCTGAGTCCATTTCTCTTCTCCATTTTTCTCAACGACCTCTCCTCTGCCTGTTCCAACTTACATATTCACATGTATGCCAGTGTCACAGCTCTCTACACTTTAGGCCTCTTGACTGTGGAAGTGAATGTCTTGCTCCAACAAGACTTCCACAATGCCCTGTGCTCGTTCCAGTCTAACCCACTCCAGGTCAACACTAACAAAACAGTGTCTCTGACCTTTGGCACCACCCAGAAAGTGGTTAGACTCACTCCCCCCCCCACCTTCCCCACCTTGGATGGCACCCCTCTCAAAGTAGTTCCCTTCTTCAAGTATCTCGATGTGTGGCTTGATTGTAGGTTTCACTTCCCTTCCCACGTCGATGCCCTCCACTCCCAGCTCCACCCCAAGATTGATACCTTATACAGTAACAAAGACCAGTCCTGAGCAGACTGTCTCAGTGCAGCATTTCCTGTACTGTCGCCCACCCTCCCAGACCCAAGCCTCAAGCCTAGTGGTGAACTGAAGCTCATGCCCAGCTTAGGAACAGACCCTCCATGGCTGCAAGACCACCCCTGAGCAGGCTGCCTTGGCACGGCGTTTCTCCTGTACTGCTGCCTATCCTCCTGGACCCTAGCTGCAAACATAGCAGCCGAACTGAAGCTCCTGCCCAGCTTGGGAACAGACCCTCCATCGCTGCAAGACCAGCCCTGAATGGGCTGCTCAGCACAGCGTTTCTCCTGTACCGCCGCTCACCCTCCCGGACCGAAGCTGCAAGCTTAGTGGCTGAAATGAAGCTCCTGCCCAGCTCGAGAACAGACCCTCCACCGCTGCAAGGTACAGGCGTACTGCCTCTCTAGTCGAAACTTTGAAATTTCGGCATCTGAGGGTGAACTACCTCTGGTTGGCCAGCTTTTTCTCCCAAAGACTCTTGATTAGCCATTTCTGAATTTTGATCTCTATACTAGCTTAGACACTACGGCCTGATTAGGATTACAGTGCTTTTTTGAACTTTTGTCCTGAAACTGCTGTTTATCATGTAAAATGTTTTATTTTATAATTTAATTGCCTGCTCTGATTTAACTGTTGAGTACAACTGTTACCAGCCAGACGTAGCGTGACTAGGAGACAGTCTGTATTTTTAAGTATTTAGTGGCCGTTTTACATCTTCCGCATTTGTCTTTGTCTTCTAAATTCCTCTCTCATTCTCACCTCTACCCTGTACCTCCCACCGATTGACTGCCCATTATTCTAACCACCCCATACCGCTTCTCTGATGCCACCTGCCTCTAGCCCCAACCCTTATCTAACCCCTCCCTGTCTTCCTCTTTCAGACCAGCCCTGCAGGCTGCGTTAGTGAGCATTTCTCCTGTACTGTTGCCTGCCTTTCCAGACCCAAACAGCAGGCCCTGGTGCCAGCTCCCCTCCCTCCACCCTATCTGGGCATTTTAATATATAGCTATGCTCATCACATGATTGTAGAAGTATCCGGTTTCCCATTGGCTGGTTATAATTAGCCACCACTAGAGGGATGTTGTTTTGCTCTGCTCTCAAATCACTCCTTTCTGCGCTAGGCTCATTCCCTGTTTTGAGTGTTCCAGTCCTCCTTCTGTTAAATCCCTCACAAGCTACTCTGGGCTTATTGCCCTGCCCTGAGCTTCCCAACTCCTTGGTATTTTAACTATCCAATTATTAGGCAATCTTTCTAAATGAAGATGCACTCCCTCCTCTTTATAACTCGGCTAATTTTACTAACAACAATCCTAAGTGGTGGATCAATTCACTTAGCAAGCCAACTATCATACAAATGAGTTAAAATTGCTATGTACTTGCACTATGACCCGTATCATCTCTGGGACTTCTTCCTTATAACAAGAGGAGCTCGGATGCTTCATGGCTACCGCCCGGTGGAATACAGGGTAGACCATGTAGGTCATTACAACTTTGACAACACAGCTTGCCCTATTGGTCACCCTCTCTCCTGATCATTGATAAAATGAGGCAGGTAAATAGTGCACTGTACAACTGATGTCAAATCTCTTTAAAGGATTCCTTCTCAGACTCATTCTCTTGCTGCTACTCCTTTCCAGCAATGTCCATCCAAACCCTGGCCCTGCCAGAAACAAACATACCCTTGCCATGAGAAAGCCATGGGCTATCTTTCTCTCTGTCCTCGTTAAACATCTGCAGCCTTCTCCCGAAAATGGACATGCTGCAGGCATGGGCTACTTTGCATAAACCTGACGTATTGTCAGTTGTCGAAACCTGGCTATCCCCTTCCGTTGCAGACTTGGCTGTAACACTTCTTGGATACAACATTTTCAGGCTGGATAGGCAGTGTAAAAGAGGTGGTGGCTGCGTTATTTATGTAAAAGACACATTAATGGGACATGCTCTCCCTGTGCCAAGCCTTGAGCAGCATGCACCGGCGTTAGCCATTAAAATACTTCTTGGGGCCCATAACAAATCACTGCCAGTGTTTTCAATCTATGTGCGCCTAAAAGGCATAAAGATGGTCTGCATAGCCTCTTGGAATATATCCGCAGTAACCCTTTCACATCTGAGACAATACTTTTGGGTGATTTCAACCTAAACTGTCTTTCACCTGCACACGGTTCAACCAAAGATGCCCTATCAACTCTCCTCCTCATGCAACTTGTGAGCTCTCTGACCAGACATAACTATAGAATGGGGACAAGCACCCTGTTAGACTGGATCCTCTCAAACTGCCCTGAACATATTGCTAATGTGGTAGTACATTCCTGACTCCCTTAGTGACGCTCCCTGTCTCATGCTCCTGGACAAATATATTCACTAAGCTGCCCCGACAAACTGTCCATAGCCAAGTTCTAAAACATCAGCTCTTGAATTCCTAAAGCTATACCTGCCCACCATCGACTGGTCTGCCACTGACTCCTCCACAGATGTAAATCATGCTCTTCAGCACTTCATCTCCTGCTTCAATGCAGCACATGATATCCATGCTCCTGTGAAAACTAGGAACGTTTATGGCATAACTAATTCCTGGATCACAGGATGATCTTCTATTCAAGATGAAACCATGTGATCACCTGTGGCTCCGAGCAAAAGCCTCTGGAAAACCTGCTGATATCCAAGCCTATAAAGCTGCTAGGAACTCGTGTACCAGGACATTCGTCAAGAGAAAAGCAACCATCACAGAGAAACAGATACTAGAAAATTTGGTCAAACATAAAAGATGTTACAGGCAAGGTACCAAAGGTTGCCCACTCAATGATCAACATAGATGGAGTTCCCACTATGGACCTTCTCACTGTCGCTAATATCTTCAACAATGCCGTTTCTGATCTAAGCAGTGTCCTCCCTCAGGACTTCTTTAATCAATCCGCTCCAACCCCATTGTCAGATGCTGCCTTTCATGAACCTTGTGAAAACCACAACTCAGTCCCCTCCTTCTACTTTAAGAAAGTAACTGTTTACCTCATTAGAAGACACATGTGCAAGGACCTGGATAAGTCATGGCAAAGTGGTGACTCTCTTGACCTAAAACTCCTTGCACTTACCCTTGACAAAGTTATAGTTCCTATCACAAGGATTTTCAGCCTTTCACTATGTCTATCTCAATTCCGCTTCTTTGGAAATCAGCAAAAGTTACCCTGTCCACAAATCTGGTGATCGTCCTTACATACCAACTACAGACCTATCTCAATCCCCCCACCCCGTCTAAAGTTTTGGAGTGCATAGTAGTAGATCAATTAATCGATTACCTTGAAAAATACTCAATTTAAAGCCCACAACAGCACAGTTTTAGGAAAGGGCACAGCACCACCACCACTGCCCTCCTGGAATTTATTGAGTTCATTCACCAGGCACTCGATCAAGGGAATCTTGTTGGTGCAACCTTCATAGACTTAACAAAGGCATTTGATACAGTTAATCACCCACTGCTGTTACAACAATTAACCTCCATTGGTCTGTCAAATGATGCGATGCTCTGGTTCAAAAATTATCTGGAAGATCGCTCTCAATGTGTGAAAATCTCAGATGTCTTCTCTGACTGGCTGAGTGTCCGTTCTGGTGTTCCACAAGGATCCATCCTTGCCCTCCTCTTCGGTATCTTTGTAAACAACCTTCCGCTTCACCGCCACCAGCGAATGTTGTTGTATGCTGACTATACTGTCATTTTCTCAAGCCAACCCAACTCTGCTCGTCTTGAATATCATCTTCAATGTGGTTTTGAGGAAGTCAAAAAATGGTTCACTACCCAGAACCTTGTTATGAACCACAAACAAATGAAAGTAATGATGTTCAGTACCACTCACAGCAAGTTTAAATCCCATGCCCGCAACATCAAAAACCAACTTGGTGTCTCTCTTAACGTCATGGAGCACTTCAAATATCTGGAGGTTACTCTGGATAATCACCTCTCCTATTCACAGCACATTGAGACAGTAGCTAAGGTCATAAACATAAACATTGGGCTCCTATATCATCTTAGGTGTAATTTAACCCCAGAAGCACTCAAACTGACTGTATATAGCTCTGTTCTCTCAACCATCGATTATGGACTCATAATCTATGACTCAGCTCCCCTCTCCTCCCTTTGAAGGATAACTGTTGCTGTTAATAAGGCCTGCAGGCTTCTTACAGGCTCGGATCTCCTTACCCATACTTGTGAACTATATGAGCAGATGGGCTGACTACAACTTGGAAACAGGATCAACTATCAGACTTGGCTACTAGCAGAAAAAGCACTCCTTGACCTACTTCCACTTAGGACTGTAGCATTGCTGACCCCTTCCCGCACCACTAAGCTCACCTGTGCATCTGTTAACCCACTTCTCCTTGTCCCCAGATGTCAGACAACACAAGGCCAGTGATCCTTAGCCTACAGAGCTCCTTTATGGATCAATTCCATGGATTTTGAAGGGTCAACCTCGCCAAAACTTGGCCTTTTCAAGACTCAGCTCAAGCAGTACCTTGTATCTAACAGCTCCTGTGACTGCTTCGTCTAATGCATATCCCACAGACCACTTTCTGGGAATTCCTGTGTCTTGCCATGTCTTCCTGGTATTCTAATGATACCTCTAGATCTACACCTCTCCCATGCATACTGCCTATTTCTCTATCTTTCCCCTTAGTATTTCCCATGTTACCCTTTCCTCCCTCCCTCCCTCTTCCCCATGTTGCCTCTCCTTCCTTTACCTTTCCCAGCAGTCTCCAGTCTCCACCTTGCCTGGTACTCCCCCCCACCTCTCTTGAGCAAAGCATGACAAGGCCTATGGCTGCTCCCCTCTACTTTCCAATTACTTCCCCACGGTCCTCCTTCTCTTTACTGTTTCCTCTCTAGCCTTTAACATTTTTGCAATTAATTTTATAAAATTAACATTGCTGAATCCATTTAGTATTTAGATAAAAAAAACTGTTCTTATTGTCATTTTAGATTCCTGTTAATCTTCTCTTTGTATGTAACCCATCCCACTGATGTGGAACCTTTGTAAATGAGCACCTGTGCTCAAAGGTGTTAATCCTAGACCTTAATCAAACTCCCATCCGTCCAGAGACCCAGGGACCCAATCAAACTCCCATCCACCTTTCTACTTCAGAGTGATCACCTTTATGAAAGCAAAAAAGTACATCCTAAAAGCACTAGGTAATTCCAGAATTAGCTCTGATCAACTGGACCTAAAACTAGTTAGGCTCACCCAGGACATAACTCTCAAACCCCTCACCAAAATCTTAAATCTCTCCTTGGTATCAGGCGAATTCCCACAGATCTGGAAGGTGGCAGTGGTTTACCCATTTAAAAAAGTAGTGACAGGGCCAACTCTACAAATTACTGCCCAATATCTGTCCTTCCTCCACTCTCCGAGGCCCTGGAGTGAATCATGAGTGACCAACTAACAGAATATCTAGACAAGCATCATTTACAATGTCAACAACAACATGGATTTTGAAAACAACACAGTACCACAACCACTCTAGTGGAGTTTGCCAACTTTATCCATAATGCTCTAGACAGAGGGCTCTTGATGGGGGCAACATATATTGATCTCACCAAGGCCTTCGACACCGTCAATCACAATCTGCTCCTGGATCAGCTCTTCAATACCGGCCTCTCCCCAGCAACAGTAGCATGGTTCAGAAGCTACCTCTCTGGGAGGGTCCAAAAAGTGAAAATCCTGGACACCTTTTCTGATATCCTTAGTGTTAACACAGGCGTTCCTCAAGGCTCTATCCTTGGCCCTCTATTGTTCAGCCTGTTCTTAAACAACCCCCCTCATTCCGTAAAGGGCTAGCTGCTACTGTATGCAGACGATGCGGTCCTATATTCATGTAATTCTGACCCCTACAAACTGTAAAACAAATGCAGGCTAATTTCACCGCAGCTGAGTACTGGTTCCTTCAATCAAAGCTGCTCCTCAACTATAAAAAAAAATTAAGACTGTTATTTGCATCATCACATAACAAACACCACACTCACCAACTTTGCATTCAGAACAATCAGAATATTTCCCTGGAGGTGGTTCAAAAATTTAAATACCTAGGATTGACGTTGGACTGCACCCTCTCATTTAACCAACACATAGGCATGATCATAAAGTTGTCAAATGTAAAACTAGGATAACTGTACAGACACGAAAAGGCCTGACTTATGAGGCCCTCAAAACTGCTGTAAATAGCTCAATCCTCTCAGTGATAGCCTATGGTCTGGCAGTATTTGGGGCTGCCTCCCAAACTGCTATGAAACATATCAAACCAACACTAAATAAAGCATGTCGTTTAGTCCTAGGTGTACCCCATTTCACTCACACCTGCAAGTTGTACACTCAAACAAAATGGCTCAACCTTCACAGTTGCCTCCAGTATCAAGTATGCATGCTCACCAAGAAGTCTATGTTAGAACTTACTACCCCAGGCCTGCAAAGCCTCCTTAGCTGACCTAATTCATCAGATGCACTAGAGGGTACAAGTAACTCAGCTCTCTGCATCTCTTTCCGTAGAACCACACAAGGCCAATGGTCCTCTGAATACTGGGCACCACTTTGGCTTAACGCGCTGACCTAGGCGTCACAAAGAGGACAAAATAGGCCCCTTTAAAGATAAACTCCAAGTGGCCCTCACCACAAACAGGAACTGTGACTGTGAGACCTGAATTCCCCCAAACTCTCCCCTTCTCTTTCCTACTACCCTCATTCTAACCTGCACCCTTGCCTCTCCTCTCTTCTTGCTAACTAACGCTCCCAAAGTAGGCTCCAGGTCCCCGCCTCAGCACTTCCTCCCCAGTGAGTCTAGCCCTCCTTTATGACTGCACTCTTTAGCACTTATGACAAAAAACTGCTGCCCATCAAGTTCTTGCCTCCTTGATAGTATTAGTTAATTATTTTACAGACTATATCATCCTCTGCTCCCTACCTGATTCACTCTATATCCTGTAGAATCTCAAGTTGTTCCTTAACAACCTGCCAGGATAGCCTGCTTTAAATTATGTGTATGTATATTTTCACTTATGTACTCCCTGTTATTGTAATTATGTAACCTCTGTAACCTGATGTACTCATGTCTTTCTAGGCATGGAACCACCTTGTATCTGCTTATGTATTTGTAACCATTGTGAACTGTGTAATGCCCATGTATTACTATGACATGGAACCTCTATAAAGAGTCTTTGGCTCAAAGGTGCTTCCAATAAATAAATAAATAAATACATATAAAAGACTGCCTGTCTCCACAGGTCTGCCAGGAGCTGGTTACCAAAATGGTGCTCCCAGTTTTTGACTATGCAGATGTGGTCTACAGTACTACCCCCTCCTCTTCGCTTGCCAGAGTGGACACCCTCTGTAATGCCTTGTGTCATTTTACTAAAACTCTACCCCTTGTACTCACCACTGCTCCCTCTACTCCTCCTCCTTATCCATCCTCCCCCTACCCTCACATCACCAGTCCCACTATGCCTCCTTCATCACCAAATATTGGTTTGGGTCTGTATCCTCTTACCTAGCAACACTCCTCTCACCAATTCCATGTGCTTCATGCTCAGGACTCCTTGCACCTTCTCCCTCCCCAACCCTTACTCCTCTGCTGGACAGCCAGCCTTCTTCTATTGCCTTCCCTCCCTCCCTCCCTCTGGAACCTGTTCCCTCCCTCCTTTGTCCATCTCTTACCCTCCCTGTTTCCCTTTGGTGTCAGCTAAAACTTCTCCCTCCTCCTCTTGCTCCTGTCAGCCCCTACTTCAACTGACCTGGTGCCTTTTCACCCTGCTATGGTCCCCAGGATCAGTTGCATTTTCACTACAGCTGCTGTACTGAATTGTTGCAACCTGCCTTTGTCACTTTATAGGGAAGATCCTCTCAGCCTTTTATTCTTTTTACCTGTGTGTAGTTTGTAGGCATGGACAATGATTGCCTCTTTTGCACCCTCCTAATCTAATTAGGATTTAAATGTAAATGAAGGTACCTAAGTCTGGTGTGAAAACCTGCTTGACTCTATTGCAAAGGTCATGACCTAACTCATGTAAGGCATGCTGGAATTTTATGACATTTTAGTGCTAAAACCTGCAGTAGTTATACTGTATTAGTCAGTGCTGTTACTGTCCTCTCCAGTTCCTATGTTCTTGTCTTATGCCAGCCATGAAACATTTCAAGGCATAGTAAGCACTGTGCTGTTTTCTGTGGTTTAAAGTGTATTTTATTTATTTATTTAGTTTCTGTTGACCGGGTAAGTGCACTAGACAAATTCTGCCTGTTTTCAGGCATGACCCGGGGGAGAGGGATACAGATGAATGCCAACTGACCTTGAACCAGATTAAGCTGTTGGTGGTATTTTTCATGAATGGAGGAAATTTGGCCATTGCACCTTGGAAATTCCCCTGCTCTTTTCGATAAGTGCCATGGGATCTTTAACATCCACCTGAACTACCACCAGAACACGTAGATGGGACCTCAGTTTAACATCTCATCCGAAAGACAGCACTCCTTCATGCTGCACTGCAGTGTCAGTATTGATCAGTATAGGAGGCAGTATAGCATAGTGGGCTAAGGCTCTGAGCTGCAAATCTGGTGACATCCAGCAGACCAGACCTGGGGTTGAATCCACAAGCTTCCACTTGCACAGTACCCTGAGCAAGTCACTTAACCTCCTTGTGCTCCCAGGTCGCTCCTGTAAAAAGCTTTCATTTTAGTGTGCTATACCCCCATCGCTGAACGCACTTCTAACCATCCTTGTGCCATGCTGGGAGCCCACCCCAGCGTGGCAATGTCCCACGTTGTCCGCTTTTTTTTATCTGTAAAGAAAACGGTCCCACGTAGTCTCCCACCCTCCCACAACCCGCACCCACCCACTGTGCACTCCAGCCTCCCCACACCCCTACCCCATACTTACCTCTGAGCTCGGCTACGACTATCTTCGTGGACCGAACACGCCTGCACTCTTCAAAGCCAACCGCGAACTGAAGAAATGCTGGTAAGCTGTATAATGGGCTAGATAGGGGTTTTAACTTTGTTGCATATCTCAGGCATTTTTGGAATTTTGGCACCAGATTTTCAACATGGGGTTTTGGGACCCTTCTCATGATTGATGTCACTGACATGGTGTTATTCGGGTCTAAAGGGTGATTTCGCAGTCACAATGTTGGTGTGCGAAAGCAATGTTTAGACAGATTAAGAAAATCACAGTTACACTGTTCGTGAGCAGAGGTCTTAAATGGCTATGTTGAAAATTTGGTGACAAAAGTCCATAAAATGACTGTTTTATGAGCGTGCATTGTGCAGTTCCTACGCAGGCTCGTTAGTTCGCGAATTTTCAATATTTTCACTCCAGATTTTCACCAGTGACATTTTTCCACACTTCCTTATGAACAGTACAGCTGTCATTTTCACAACATGGCTGAAGTGTGTTTTCACAGTTTCAGCGCAGAGATGCGTGGTCGCTGTGGGAAATCATTGTTCGACACAGGAAAAACACAGTGACACTGTTCATGATCGAGGCACCAAAATGCCTGAGTTGACAATCTGCTGTAAAAATCCCCAACCTAATTATATTACGGGTGTGTGTTGCACAGTTTCTATGTATGCTCGTGACTTCACCATTTTTAAATATTTTTAGTACAGATTTGCAACATTGCCATTTTTTACACCTCCCCATGAACAGTACAGCTGTCATTTTTACATCCTGTTTGAATGTTTTTGCACCTGTGGTGCTAAATGCCGTAGTCACTGTGCATAAGCAGCTTTCGGCTAACAAAGTGATATTCCCCCTGTTCATGAGGTGGGGTCACAAAACAAACATGTTGAAGATTTGGAGTGAAAATACCAACGAATGCCTGAGGTATTAGGGTTTCCAACTATAACACCCAACCCTGTAGAGAATGACAGGCATCAGGGGTGTGACTTGGGATTCTTGCCTGTGATGCTCATACCATTCCACACCCTGCAGTCAGTGAGAGGCATCGAGGTATGCCTTGGACTCTTCGGCCCCAAACTTCACCCCATTCTCCTATATCGCACCCATCTCACCATATTTCCTAATGAAATGGGGTGCGCATAAGGGCCAAAGACCCCAAGGAACACCGTGACACTTGTCAGTGTCTGCAGGGTGGGGTGTGGTGAAATGGCGTGGCCGTTATGCCTGATGACCCAAACGCACACCCCAATGCCTGTCACTTCTGCAGGGTGGTGGTGGGTTGGCTTCAGTTCAATACTTCACTGCCATTCCTATTACGCAGCTCTGTAATCTTACACTACCACTGCCAATGCCAGCAAGCAAACATTCGGCATTGACAAATGCTTGTTATTATTCCCCATTGTTTTTCCACCCTCCTTTCTGCCCATTTGCTAGTGCATTCCTTAGGCGCCACCCATTTTGGCAAAGTCAGCCCTCCTGAAGTCCAGTACTTTTGCCTTTGTATGGTTTGTATGGCTTGACTCTATTGCTGTGTTTATTGTGAACCATACTGTTCGATGATTGCTAGTTCTCAGATGGCTACCCACTTCTACATCTGTGATCCTCTCTCCATCTCCATTTGAGAGAACCAGGTCTAAGATTGCTCCCTCTCGAGTGGGTCGGCCTGCTGCGGCCTGCCATGCACCTCTGCCACCCTGACATGACACCGATCCTCAGGCCCTAGGAATGGAACACAGACAGGCACACATCAGAGTACAGCCACAGCATGTGCCCTTCACTCCCACCCGTGCACAGTGTGCACCCCAGTCTGACATGACCCGGCAGGGTAGGCAGCACACCCAGTGGCAGACAATGCCACACCACATGACACCCGCCGACAGTGCCCCCCCACAGGGCATGTCAGGCAGCACAGCCAACATCACGGTACGGCGGTTGGGCACAGAAGCATCATGTGCCGACTTACCTGTCCGTGGCACGGCCCCCCTGCAGACATGTGCCTGCAGCGCCCTCAGCCTCTCAGGGTCTTTCCATCAGGTCACTGTACTGTGGTGGCACTCCACCAGTCCAAGGCACACCAGTATCCTGACGAGACCTGCAGCAATGGCCTGCCAGATGTCAGTCCTGGCCTGCTGCAGGGCTCCTGGCCAAACAGGCCAGGTACATGTGGCAGCACCTGGGCCACAAGGTTGATGAGCTCTATCTCTCTCCAGTTGTGAGCACATTGCACCTCACCCGCCATGCTCCTAAATGAGTCACTGAACCAAGATGTCAGCCAGTAGTTCCACGTGCACAATGTGCATGGGATGCGTGCCTCGTGAAGGCATGAGCAGCGTCCGTCAATCGCCCATTGCCGTGGATGTGCGGCATGGGCGTGGCCCACCCTGCACGTGGTGGTGGAGTCCCAAGGGGCATAGGGTCAGGTCAGAGGTCACCTGGCGCATAGTGCGCTGGAGCACTATAGGGGCCATAGCGCATAGTGTGCCATGGGCCTTATAGCACTCAGTAGCTATAGGGGACATCACACACTATGCACTATGGCCTCTATAGTGCCTGAGCACTATAGAGCCCATGGTGCACTATGCGCTATGGCTCCTACAGTGCTCTGAGTGCACAGTGCACAATGGGCGGTAGCACAGGTCACGATGCATGTGTACTGCAGACAGTGCACTGCACATGTCACGGCATTGTGCCACGACATGCACCAGAGCAATTCCATTGTGCAAGGAGCAAGTGCGCGATATTCAGCCACCACATGCTAATGAGCTCATCAGCCAATGTGTGGTGCACTGGGGATGTTAGCATGTCATTACTGTTGCGCCACAGCTCAGTTGCATACGATGCATTATAAAGGTGCCACACAACAGCACTGGCCATGGACCACTATTGCAACCATCTGAGGTAAGTTGCACCTGCTGTGGAAAGAGCCAGCACAGCAGGGTGGATGGGGTGGGCAGCTGCAGGCAGTGACACACATGTCCTTGTCCACAGGTAGCACCATGTCCGAGCATGAGGAGACTGAGGAGCCGGGCCTGCCCGCACGGCAGACCCAACTTTATGAAGGAGGAAGCTGATTCTGGGTTTGAGGCCTACCTTGACATGGAGAAATTGCTGAGTGGCACCACAGGCACACCACAGGCCAGGGCTGCAGCCTGGGTGGAGGTGGCAGCAGCTGTGAACCTGCGGGGCAGATACCAGCTGTCTGTGCAGGAGTGCAGAAAGAAGGTGGGCACTGACAAACGGATTAAGGAGGAAGGTAGCTATACGGGCTGCAAGGACAGCCACTGGTGGGGACCATACTGCTGTGCCACAGCTCACAGCGCAAGAGGAGGGCTGATGGAGCTGACCATGTGGCAAGCAATCGCTGAGGGTGTGCCGAGGTGGCTTCCAGACAGGAGGGAGCCGATCACTGCATGGTATGTATGTCATGCCCAGGGGATGCTGGTATTGCAGCACTAACACATCTGTTTTCTCTTACAGCACTGGCATGCCAGCATGCAGTGGCAGGGGCACCAGCGTCAGCCATGGGGGAAGACCCAGCCACGGAGGACCAGCCGTCCACCTCCATGGGCATCCGGGGGCCCGATCAGCTGCAGCACACCACTGCCATCCAGCCAGATGTCCTGGGCTTGGTGTCAGATGAGGCCCTGGCTGTGTTCCAGTAGGATGCCAGCCATGGCGTACTCTGCATGGAGACACAGATCGGGGTGGGGTCTGCACTGATGATGACATGGCCATCATCCTGGACAGTGTGGGTGGTGCTGTGGGGAGACACCATACCTACCACCATGACTGGTGGTAATGCAGCCAGTGCCTGTCGGGCGGTGTGCACATGGGTGATGTGTGTGGGAGCATGCCACAGTCATGCAACTGTGTGTCATGCCACACGCTGCCTGTGTGGCACCTGCCCGGCCAGCCATGTGTATTATGTGCGTGATGAGAGCAGCACAGCACTAGTTGTGCCTGTGCACCAGAGGCCTGCATCTGATCCACGCCACATACTAGCACCTGGGCACGTGTCTATGTGTGCCAGTGTGTCTGTGTGTGTGTGTGTGTGTGTGTGTGTGTGTGTGTGTGTGTGCACATTTGCTGTATGGAGCTGCATGCTGCTGTGTGTGGCTTTAAGGCACCGCCACCTCCATGCCTGCCCACGTCTGTGTGTGTGCATGCCCATAGCCATGCCTGCCCATGCCCATGTGCTGTGCCATTGTGTCTGTCCACTGGATTGGTGTTGCTCCACCTACTTCAGTGTGTCAAAGTGCTCCTATGCAATCGTGTTCTGGTGCTGGTGTGCCATCCTTAGAAGCCAGGATCCCTCCGCCCGAGGCTGTCCACCGCCCCAGCCCATTCACATTGTCATCCCCACTGCTGTCCCCTCTTCCAGCCTCGACAGCTATTCCACAGTCAATGGCCATGTTGTGCAGTATGCAGCAGGCCAGGAATAGGCCACATGCTTCAAGGGCTGCACTGTAGGGCACTGCCAGACCTGTCTAGGCAACAGAATCGTGCCTTCAGCATCCCAAACACATTTTCTATGATGTTCCTCGGCTGGCGGTGCATACTGTCACCTGTGTGGACAGATATATGGTTAGCCTGATGTCCTCTGTCGCTGTGCCCCTTACCCATCCCTGGTGTTCCTGCCAGTGCACCCGCCCTTCCCGCCCCCTTCCCATGCCCTGCTGTTCCTAGCTCCCCATGGCCATCCCATACTAACCCGCTAGATGGCCTGTGAGGATAATCCAACTCTCGAACCTGTGGCACAGCACAGAGCTGTACCAGAAGAATGAATCATGTGCAATCCCAGGGTGTGTGGCACAGACATTGGTTATGCACCCCATGGCATCACACACCACCTAGCAGTTGACACTGGGGTAGCCATTCCTGTTGATGTATGCTATGCCCTCAGGGCCTGGTGGCATGCAGATGCCCACATGGGTGCAGTCAATAGCCCCTAGCATGCTAGGCATCCATGCTACCCTGTGGAACTCCTGCATGGTTGCTGTACACTCCGCCTGTGTGCTGGGGAACTGGATGTATTCCACAGCATGTGGCAGCAGGCGTTGAGGAATTGTGTGAGGAGGCGTGATGTGGCTGACTGATTTATGCCTGTGGTGTCCCCTGTTGGTCTGTGGAAGGTGCCCGTGGTGAGCAGGCACATGACGGCTGTCACCTTCATCTCCACTGTCAGGGCATGGCTCTGTCTAGTGGGTGCCTGCATCTCCTCACTGCACAGCTCACAGAGCTGCCTCAGAATCACCTGGTTCAGGTGATACAGGCCCACAATCTCCATATCAGACTAGTTTTCGAAGCTGATGTGGGGATGGTACCACCTGTTCCAGGCGTACCGCCAATGGGCCCTTCCACGGCCATGTCGCTCTGCCTCCTGTCTCCTCACACCCCTCATTATGGCCTCCACCTGGAAGGCTGCACTGGCCATGGCCCCTGCTGTCCTGTCTCCCTTGGGGTATCCATCTCCAGTGGTCCACTTGCCACTATGGGGCAGTGCCTGTCACTCCGCCTGGCTCCCTCTTGCATCCCCTGCCCCTGGCTCGCACTCCGCTGCCACTTCTGTCCCACACCCCTGTGGCTGCCTGTTCCACTCCCTCCAGGGTCTGGTGGCTTTCTCTCTCTCTCTCTCTGTCTATCTGTCTGTCTGTCTGTCTCTCTCTGTCTCGCTCCACTCTGGTGCAAGTGTTGTCTCCCTGCTTGCTCCCTGTATTTATCGACTCAAGTCTGCTTGGTGCATCTGGCCGTTGCTCCACACTTGCGCTATGGGTCAGGGGTTGAATATCGCACTGTGCCACATATTCATGGGCACACCCCCTGCTCTTGCATATGCATTCATTAGAGTTGCACATTGGTGCACTGCTACTTGCGCTACGCACTGGCTCCCGTTGAATATCACTCCATGGCGCAGTTGCACATGCACATCCCAGTGGCACCATGCACAACTGCTTCGAATATCCCAGCCATTGTTTCTAATTTGTTTATGTATGTAAGAAAAGTATGATAATCAGGGAAACATCACTCAGTTCATGTGTTTTGTTTTATATTTAAGGTAGTTTTATTTTTAGGGCCCAGTTGAAGTTTTTTTACAGTGTAAAGGTAGCAGCCACGTTTGTGGTGGAAGATCAGTTCTGTCAATAGAGGGCTAACTGTAATGCCTATGTTCCAAATGCCCATTGATCTGCATTGCAGACTCTTTACTGCTGAGCAGTCCTTTTTTAATCATATGTAAACCACAGTTTACACATAAATAAGAGCCAATCAGATTAGACGATTTTACCCTGCCATTTTATCATTTACTTTACTGCATATGATCTGGGATATTTACTGCATATCTGTAAAAAAGCAAAACTTTCTTACAAGGCTTTGGTGAGGTTTTTAATGTGTCAGTTCAGTAAGTTTTGAGTTATTTATTTATTCATTTATTTATTTATTCATACATAATTTCAAAAGTTTTACCAGGAAAGACATACAGAGCTAGTAACAGTTTGTGTCCAGATGTGTCCTGGGGGAGCGGGAAGGAAGGAAGGAAATGGAGGTACACTGAGAACAATAAATGCAAATAAATATATAGAGAATAATGAATGGGTAGAGGATTATAACGAGGATTTTACAACCCGCTGAGGGTGGGATGCCACATAAACCCTGAGAGCAAAGCTCAAGGGGTTTATTTAGGCATCCCATCTCTCACAGGGTGTAAAATCTGAATTTTAAGCCCCTACTCATTCTTTATTTTGTATAATTTCTGGGGATTGATTTCTCTCAGTAATTATACAAAATAAATGGGAGTTGAGCCGTGGACTGTTACAGTTTCACTGTGGCCTGTGGCAGCTCCTGGCATAAAGCAGTGTTCACTTGTTTTATTTGCAGCCAAAAATAAGCATTTATTGTGCCATATATTTGTTAAAAAAAGACTTACCCACTGACTCCTACTGTTGGCAAAGTGTAAAGCATTGAGGAACGGGAAAGCAGGGGACGGCACAGAGATGAAGAAGATTATGACAGGTGTATGCACCGAGCTATGGAAATCAGGTGCGTGTTTGTCTTATAACGACAAAATTACAACCCAGTTTCCCTATGGGAAAAAACAATAACCAGTTATTACAAATACAATTAAATATTAATACAAATAGGTAAGTAAGCATTATAAATAACAATTGTACAAGGACACAGATTCTGTGTAAGTAAAGTACACTATCGTGCAAGAAAGTGCTGGAGAATAACAACATTTGCAATACGCAGAAGGCAATACTGAGTTTAGGGAGGGGCCAGTGTTATGGGAAAAGGAGGGTGGACAAGGGGACTGCATTAGTGTAGATGCTGCTGGGTAAGAGGGGGAGAAGGGAGGGAGAAGCTTGCGAGTTTGAATACAGGTTACCGCACATTCTTGATATAATATTGAGCAGTTCTGTACTGTTTAAATATTGAAACAGGACTTTTGGTTTTGGTCAGTGCATCAGCGAGGGTAGCAAGTGTTAGTGCCTCCTACCACTAGGAATCACATTATCACCATCAGGCTGACAAACAAATGAGGGAGCTTAACACAACTCCCAATGTAAGCAGTACTACTGCAGTGCATGGCAGAGGGTGGATAGTGAGGGCGGCAATTAAAAGAGGGAATTAACACAGCAAACAAATGGTACAGAGAGACTGGTTGGCAGTAAGAGAGGGTGACAGATAAACAATATACGAGGGAGCACTATATTTACAAAAAACACAGAAACAAGGTGTTATAATAAACTGCAGAAGTGGCCCCAGTGCCCCTTTGCCAACCTCTGGCAGGGCTGCATGAGTAATATAAAATAAACATGAATCTTCTTTATAAAAAGATAAAACCCCAAATCTTCTCTAGTAAACTTAACCCTGGTTACCCAGTATATGAACCACTACTAGCAAGAGAGGAAATACATTTCATTATAGAACAATGTCTCTGGTCCAGAGCATTACTGAAATGCAAAAATGAACACCAGTCACTCCCCAAAACTATTTTTAGCCAGCATATATGTGTCCAGAACATTAGGTCCAAAACTGCAGGAAATATTTTAATGTCCATACAGCATAAAACAATGTCTCTGCACAGCAGTTACACTTTAGTCTGCAGCACCATCCCGTCCCTCCACCTGCAAACTACACATTTTGTCCAGTAAGGACCAGCCCACTTGAGGATCAGTAAATACATAGTACTTCCTGAGAAGTGAGATGAAGGTGAGCAGCTGGATGTAACAAATATGCTGGCACCCCAACTGCAGAAATGATGATTTACATATCAGCAAGTTATTCCATTGAAGCTGGGTTCTAGCGGAAACATCTTGGGAACAATGTTAGCTTGACAGACCATATCCTCGTGGTCATGACCAGCCACCAGCAATACCAACCACTCCTCCAGACTCCACAGCTGGGCCACTACTGTCGGAGTTGCCCCCCCCCCTTCTTACTCACTGAAAGTCAGAATACTCTTCAAACCAAAACACAATCTGTGGGTAGCTCCAGGCTCTGAGCAATAAAGTAATTTAAAGCAGCCCCCAGATCATTATAAAGTAGAAGCTGGAAGCACCAAAATGCAAACATTAGCAGACCACATTTGGTTTTCTGCAGTCTCCATCTGGTCCACAATAGCCTTACTGTCCCACTGCAGACCAAACTCCACAGTATCTAGGTGTCAGAGATCACCAGTATATCTTTGGTATAATCTTTCTAATGTTATTTTTCACATTACTAACTTTTTGGTCCAAAGCAGCAAATCTGGTGTTCAGCCAGTCTATCTTGCCCTCAGTACTCTGCACAATTGTTAGAATCTGTTGAATGGTAGGGTCATTCGCTACCAATGGGCCTGCCACCAGTCCTCCCAGTTTTTGTAGAAATGTGTTCAGGGACTTCAGAGGGTTGTTTTTAGGTCCCATCTCTCGCCACCAGCAGATCCTCAAACTTGCAGTTTAAAAAGCAGGAAAACTAGCAGAAAATCAATTTTAAGCCTAAAAGGCACAACTCCATGGACCTGCACTAGGACATATCCTATCAGTTCCCCTGCTGGCACCGCCCCACATATAGTGATTGTTTGAAGATAAAGGTGTCCCCATGCCTCTATGTGCCCCATCATCCCATTTTACAGACAGATACAGTATACCCTATCCATCCCTCACACTATAACTAAAGGTTCTATAGTGACCATAAGATCCACGGCCAGTTACAATATATGATGTAACACAGATGTAAGGAGTATTTGAGAGGCACCCATTTTGAACCACCACCTGACAGGGGCTGAACTTTGTTGGCTCCTTGGCTTGAGGATATCAATCTTATGCAGACAGTGACTCCACTCAGAGATTTTAGTTACTGGCCTAGCTGTAGAACTAGTACAACCCTCTGAGTGGCTGTACCTTCTCACCTCCCCTTTTGGGTAGATTGTCTCTCCCCAGTACTTTATAATTTAATATACTAACATACTAATGTAACCCCTAGGTGGCGCTATCCCAAGGGCTACTACCCCTGCCTGCTTGACTACTGGCAGGTTGAGGGCCTAGGTTCTATGGCGGTGCCTTCACCCAGAGGTCAGGGTCTGTAGTGGTTAGACTAGCTTGATCACAGCCCTCTGAGACACCATGACCCCTTTGGTTCCCCTCTAGTGGCTCACACAGTACACAGGAGTTACAGCCCCATACCCCATGTATACACACTGTTCACTCATAAAGTACCACTTACCCTCGAGTCTGATTCTGCAGCACGCCCTCTGAGGACCCCTAAAATAAGGTTAAACAACATACACAGCGAAATACAATACTGTTTCCATTAAGTACCAACACAACAGACAGTATATAGTATAACAACAACAAATCTGATTTATTTAGGGGACAGTAACATGGGAGGGGGAAATCAGGTTAATTAGTGGCATTAAATCACAGTACTGTGCACACATACAGGGTCTGAAAAGTCACACTATGGGTACCCAAGTTGGGGGGGGGGCTAGCCAGGTCCATTGCCTGGGGTTGGCCGGCAGGTACAGATGGAAAGAGTCCTGTAGAAGAAAATATATGCACAACACCCAATTGTAATCCGGAGCCAGATGGCTCAGTCCATGAAGCAGTGAAACAACAAGAATTAGATGACACACTTGTGATTGAAAACAGGCTGCAGGGGAATACCCTGATTTATACTCACAGTACCCAAGCTGAGGACCAGATGGTGGATGTTCTTCTGGATTGCCAGAACAACAGAGCATTGAGACAAAGTCCTTGTGACTGGACCCCACTGCAGTTGATAGCAACCGGATTTAGTCTGAGACAAGCTGGGGTTTGCTTCCAGCTTCAACACACAGAACGAGGATTGGAAATAGCGATTTCCCACAAGCACTACGCACATTCATATGTAAAAGGGAAGTACTAGACCAGGCAGGCTGCTCCTTGATCCCGATCGCAATTAATGCAAACTACTCAGGAGCACACACAGCAGCTTCAGTTCCTGACAGACCAAGCACAATTCAGCAATTTCTCCAGTCTTCTATAGGGTGAGCCTGGTTTCCACTCTTCAGACTTCCTTCTTTCTCTGCACAAATCAGATTCAGTCTGAACTGGCACTTACTGCAGGCTGAACCTCAGGGTCTCACACGCGCTTCCCGCGCGAAACTATATACCGCAGAAGCACAGAGCTCTTTCTCTCTTCACTGTCACAACCGATCTCAGCTTTCCAGTAACAGAGCAGGGCATTTTCTCCAAATCCAAAAGGTTCCAGTTGGCTGATCCTCCTTGTCAGTCACTATTGGAATAAAAAGGTACAAAGGTCCAAACTACATTTCCCAGAAGCTCTCTTCATATAATCCCCTTGTGGCTGGCTCCAAGTGAGAGTCCCAGTTCTGATTTGCCCAAAGTGGGCTCCAGTTCAAAGGCCCCAAATACTGATTGGTCCCATTCAGCAGTTCTGGACCCAAATGAGGTAGCAAGCAGACAGAGTTTGTGCTGTAACAAAAGGCAGGTCAGGCAAACTGTATTTTCACTATCACTCTAAGTTCTGGTAAACAGTTACATCTTTCAGAGGAGCTCCCTCTGCTCTCTTAGTGTCTGCAGAAATGGAGTGATATGGCAGTAGCTCGAGCGGCACTCAGGCAGGGAAACACACAGACCCCCATCCAAATTAATTATGTCTGCAGGCAGACAGCTCTTAAAGAGACAGTACGTGGAGGCTCAAATAGCACTCACTTGGAACCACATTTAAACAGCTCAGACACCAAACACTGCCCAGACTTGGAGCATTCAGGCAAGCTCCTGGAAGACTTTTGGGACCCCCCATTTGCAGGGGAGTTACATCAAAATGCCAGCAGATTAGGCCTCATGGTCTATCGAGTCTGCTTGGGAGTCAGTACCCTGAATGGGCACTGTAACTATCTTCCTGGCTCCTCCCATGCTCACCCCTCCCCCCAACAAAGTTTCCCCTCTGGCTTCACCCCCCACCTATACCTGTCCCAGACCCTCTTGAACCTCTCCACCTTAGATACCTCAACCAGCTCCTCAGGCAGTGCATTCCATGGTTCCACCACTCTTTCAGTGAAGTATCACCTCCTCCTTTCCTCCCTGAATCTTCCACCCTTCAGCCTCCAACTGTGCCCTGGTGACTCTTCCTCATTCCTCTGAAGGATCCCATTTAGGCTTACCTTATTTGCTCCCTTCAGGTACCTGAAGACCTCAATTATATCCCCCTATCTCTCCTCTTCCCTAGCGAGAATAGGTTGAACCCCCAAGTCGCTCCTATGTCCTCATCCCCAAACCCTGGATCATGCTAGTTGCCCTCCTCTGAACCCACTCTAGGAGCAGGATGTACTTCCTTAGGTGCAGTCACCAAAACTGCATGTGGTACTGGAGGTGTGGTCTAACCATGCTGTTGTACAGGCAGAGAACAGCAGAGGAAAGAGCTGCTGTTATAACTATACTTCTCTACTGGGACTAAAGAACTAGAACTCTAATTCTAGGACCTTCAATTTAGGGTAAAATAAAAGAGTTAGTGTATTTGTCTGAGTTGGCTGAAAAGAATTGTTATCTGTGCAATTAACTAGGTGTAGAAAGAGCTGTAAATTAGGGGATGGCTTAGTAGAAGGAAGCCAGGTGTTTTAGATTTAAAACTGCCCTAGATGGCAGAGAAAGGTAGAGAACAGCAAGAGGAAGGAGCTGCTGTTATAACTATACTTTCTATTGGGACTAAAGAACTAGAACTCTACTACTGGGACCTTCAATTTAGGGACAAAATAAGAGTTAGTGTGTTTGTCTGAGTTGACTGAAGTGAATTGTTATCTTTGCAGTTATCTAGGTGTTTGTCTGAGTTGGCCGAAGAGAATTGTTATCAGTGCAATTAACTAGGTGTAGAAAGAGCTGTAAATTAGGGGGAGTGGCTTAGCTAGAAGGAAGCCAGGTGTTTTAGATTTAAAAACTGCCCTAGATAACTTCTGGCAGAGAACAGTGTAGAGGCATGGGAAATAACAGATGTCCAGACCAAAGGTTTAAGATGCATAAAAAACACAAAGGTATGTGTTTGCCAATTTATTTCCAAAAACAAACAAACAAAAAAAAATATTCTTAACTTAAAGTTCACAGAAAGGAAAAAAATCGGTGTTAGTATTCACATCCAAAAACAGGAACTACTTCTTTCCACAGGCTCCCTAATTGTCTTTTCCTTTCTTTTGTCTGAACAGCACTTTGTCTGGAAGCATACACACAACCTTCTTGCTCTGTGGTCAGTCGAATACTGACTCTCCTCTCTCTATCTCAACAGGTTTCCTAGTGGAGGGTTTATATACTTTCCAGAAGGGGTGTGTCTTGAACTGAGCCCCTCCCCTATTGTGACATCACATTACCGGAATACTATAAAAGCAGCCATTCTGTAGGCCACCATCCAAATAGCAGGACCTCAGCAGGAGAAGCAAGACATTCAGGTACACATTCATTTTGTTTTAATACAGAAAGAAAAGAAACACTTGTTAAAGATTGAAATAAAATTAGTCTTGGCAAGGAAAAACAGATGAGGGGCCGGGCCTCTCATCTGTCTTCCTCGCAAGGTTTCAGGATTCTATTTACTTTTAAATGTAATTGTCAGAAAGTAAACATGCATCTATTTTAGACAACAATTCAAGTAAATATTTTTACACAGTAGTCTCCTCTAACATATTTTCTTTATATGTGCTGCATAATGCTTGTTTTTTATGAAATTCCTCACAGCTAGAATTTCAGCTGACTGCTTTTCAGCTTATCAAGATTTGGATGCTAGATTGTTTTAAAGATAATCAGGGACAGTAAAGAAAGGGTTAAAGATTGTCAGGTTGGCCACCCTGACAAGAAAATTAGGATAGATACGAATATAGAAGCAGGCAGGATAGAGTGAAAATTGAAAAGTGTGGGGGCATCTTGTAAATTCTTGATATTTCAATTCATAACAGGACCCTGTTACAAACAGGCAGAGAACAGCAAGAGGAAGGAGCTGCTGATATAACAATACTTCTCTACTGGGACTATATTGCCTCCTTCCTCCCCTCCACCCCACCACCATTAGCCAGTTCTACTTTTATAGGCACAGGATTACTATCAACAGGAACTTCCTGTTTGGGAGCAGGAAGTGAGTGATCACAGAGCCACAAAAGACCCACCATCCTAGAACGAAAAGAGTAGCTCTCTGTCCCCCTTAGCTGCTGGAGGTCTGACTCTGAGCAAGTAAGGAGACTACTGAGAAATATAGGAACTTCCTGTCTCAGAACAGGAAGATCAGGAACTTAAAGGGCACAGAGGTAGTAAGTAAATAGGGAGAAAAATAAAAAAAATAAAAAATAAACAGAGGAAAAAGTAAGTATTTATCAGTTAAAGGGCCAGAAATAAGACATGATGGGAGTGGTACAGTGCAGTGGCAGTGGAGCTGCAGTCTTCTGGGTGACATTCTGGAGGATGTGGAGTTGTCCCATCTGCAGGCACCTCTCTGGGCTGAGGGAGGAGGTTGCTCATGTCCAGGCTGAGTTGACCAGGATTTGGGGGATCTCCTCTCCCACCCAGAGACCACCAGGGCCACTGCCATTGCCTCAGAGGTTGCCAAGAAAGAGGAGTGGTTGGACCACAGTGGGCTCAGGGAGGGTGAGGGTGCTGGAACAGAGGCGCATCTCTCCAGTTGTACTTCTCCACAATTCATATGCCATTCTGGCAAAGTGTGGTTCCTCTATGGATGCACCCACAGTGGAGACCAAGGAGGATGCTGGGAACCTCCACAAAGGAGACCTACAAGAGGGTGGCATGGGACCCCCACAGGGGAAGGAAACAACTCTTGGTGGGGGACTCCATTGTTAGGAGGGTAGAGCTGGGGAGGAAGGGGAGCGGAAGTAAGGTGCCTGCCTGGCGTGACGGCTTGGAGGGATAGGAAGCAAATCCTCAGGATTACAGGGAAGCTGCATGGGGAGGGAGTTGGATGTCATTGTCCACCTAGGAACAAATGACCTGGCTGAGAAAGGGATCAGAGCAGTGCAGGAAGAGTTTGTGGAGTTGGGGATGGGCCTTAGACAAGTAGCATGCACAGTAACCTTCTCAGAGGTGCTCCCTGTCTATGAGATGGGTGCTCCACACCATGGGTTTATCAGTGGTTGAAAACAGGTGCAGAGCTCAGGGTTTGGCTTCATTGGGGACTAGGGGTCCACCTGGAGTGATGCAGACCTATACTGGCACGACGGTCTGCATCTGTCCAGGAGGGGAACCAGGATCCTAGGTGATAGGTTTAAATGCTTCATTGGCAAGCATTTAAACTAGCAAGGGGGGGAGGCACTGGAAAGGGGCAGGGAAATCTTAGCCCCCCACCAAAAATCAGGGTAGTAAGTGAGGTAAACACCAAGATAGAGATGTCGATAGGGAGAAGGGCAGGGGTAAATGGAGAAAATGACAAAGGCAATAAGGACAGGGATGGGGCAAAGAGGTAAGGCCATCAAGAAATGGAGGGTAATGAGTATCAATGCCCGTAGTCTGGGCAACAAGCTCCCTGAACTGGTGGCCTTGATGGAAGAGGGATTCTCTATCATGGTAGTCACAGAAACGTGGTACACAGAGAACCATGACTGGGATGTTAACATACCAGGGTACACAACCTACAGGAGAGACAGAGAAGGTAGAAGAGGGAGGAGTAGCTCTCATGTAAGGGAAGGGATAAAGCAATGGAACAAAAGAGTAATCAAGGAGGAGAGGAGGCACTGTGGGTCACCTTAGAGACTGGCAATGGCACCACAATCCACACAGGGGTTGTATACAGACCTCCATCTCAGGGGGAGGGAATTAACAAGGATATACTAACATACTATTTGCCAGCAGATTAGGCCTTACGGTCTATCGAGTCTGCTCGAACCTTAGATCCTTAGTTGGGTGCCGAGGCCCTCCCATCCCTTGTGCTACAGAAACCCCTATCATCAATCCCCACCCCCCTGGGACAGGCCATCTTCTGATACCTCCACTTTCTGTGTCTGTCCCACCCTCTCTTGAAGCCCTCCACTGTGGATCTCTGAACCAGCTCCAAGGGTCCACCACTCTCTCAGTGAAAACCTCCTACTCTTTCTCCCCTCACCCTTCCACCTTCCAACTTCAAACCATGCCCTCTGGTGATACCTCCCTGCTTTAGTCTAAAGATCCCTCCATGTTTACCCTATTTATTCCCTTGAGGTACTTGAAGACCTCAATCATGTCCCCTGTCTCTCCTCTCCTCTCCTCTCCTCCAATGAAACAGGCAGAGCTCCTCAAGTCTGTCCTCATACCAAACTCTAGCCCTCGTGATCATCTTAGTTGCCTCCTCTGTACCTCCCTCCAGGAGCTGTATGTCCCTCTTCAAGTGTGGTCTCCAGTACTGTACACAGTACTCAAGGTGTGGTCTAACCAGTCCATTGTACAGCGGCAGAATCACTTCCTTGCTCCTAGAGGTGATCCCCCTTACGATGCATCCCAACATCCTGTTTGCCTTGCTAGCCGCTCTCCTGCACTGCTCAGAGTTATTCATACATGCATCCACCATGACCCCTAGGTCTTTTTCCCCTATTGAGACCTCCAGCACCTCCCTCCCAGGGTGTACCTGTGTTTAGGGTTTCCACCAAGATGCAACACCTTGCACTTGGTGATATTGAAATTTAATTTCATGTGTGAGCCCAGCTTCCAGGGTGTCCAGGTCCCCTGCAGGGTCAACTCCCACCTCTCTCTCAACTACTGCTCCCATCTTGGAGTCATCCATGAAGAGACTCATTTCACACCCTATACCCTCCCTGATGTCCGATATGTATGCATTAAACAGGATCAGACCCAGGACCGAGCCCTGCAGTACCCCACTACCAACCTCTCTAGGGTTCGAGAGCTCCCCACAGACCACTACTCTCTGGGTGCGTCCAGCTAGCCAGTTTTCAATCCATCTGACCATCAAAGGGCCTACTCCTAACCCCATCAGTTTCTCCACCAGACCATTGTGGGAGACAGAGTCAAACGCCTTGCTGAAGTCCAAGAATAATACATCCACAGGCTTTCCCCTGTCCATTTCTGATGTTACCCATTCGTAGAACTCCACAAGATTGGTTTGACATGATCTACCTGGCACAAACCCATGTTGCCGACTATCCAGACCTCCCACCTCCTCCAAGTACACCCCCAATCGTTCCTTTAGTATACTCTCCATTAATTTTCCCACCACCGAGGTCAAACTGATGGGTCTATAGTTACCTGGTAATTCCTCGATCCCCCTTTATGGATTGGCACCACATGTGCCTCTCGCTAACCTATGTACCATCCCTGTCCTATATGACCTGTTGAAGAGCTCCGCCAGGGTGCAGCCAGTATGTCCGCCAATTCCCATAGTACTCTCAGATGAATGCCATCCGGCCCAGGAGATTTGTCTTTCTTTAGGGCCTTGAGGGCTAACCACACCCTTTTGGTGGAGATAGCATCATCTGTCCCCTCCACCTTACTGGCCTTTTTATCCTTATCCAGATGTGACACCCCTGGGGTACCTCTCCGTCCCTCTTGCTCCATTTCTGTTGCTCCCCTGATCCCACTTACTGCTGCTTCTATCCCCTTCATGCCTTGTTTTGTAGATATCCCATCCCCCTCCCTAGTGAACACAGAGGCAACGTACTCATTAAATACCTCTGCCTGGTCCCTCGCCTCTTCCACCCACCCTCCTTCTGATCTCAATTCTGCTGAGATGGCCTTCGCTTTTCTCCGCCTCCCAATGTACTGGAAGAACCTTTTTCCCTCCATGTATCCCCTGTGCCAGCCGTTGCTCTTTACTGGTCTTTGCTCCTCACCATACGGGTGACTTTTCTAGATGCAAGATGATACATTTCCTTATCCCTATCCCTCTTGTTGGTTTATATTTTTGTAGGCTGCCTCTTTTCTCTGACTGCTACCTGTACCTCACTGGACCACCAGCATGGTTTACGTGACCTTGCTCCTTACATTTCAACTTAGCGACCGATCCTGACTGCCTCATGAAGTCCCCGCTTTATGACCTCCCATCTCCTTTCCACACTTGTCATTGATGTAATCCCCTTCAAGTGATCCTTGAGAATATTTCCCATGCCCACAAAGTTCTCCCCTGAAGTCCACTGCCAGTGTCCTAGATCTCACCCCTCCCCCATGCTTATTTGAAACCCGACAGTATTGTGATCGCTCCCAGTCAGGGGATCCTCTACAACCAGGTCCCTTACCAGATCCCCATCTGCCAGAACCACATCCAGGACATGCCCCTCCCTTGTGGGCTCCATCACATGCTGTGTTAAGAACACATCCTGGAAGTCGTCCAGCAGCCTCTGCTCCTTGGCCACCTTAGAGGACATGGTTCCCCAGTTTGTACCTGGCATATTAAGGTCCCCCATCAACACCACTCCTTCCCCTTTTGGTCCACACTGGGCAATGATGTTGTCCAGCAAACCATCCTCTAGAACATCACTCATCCCAGGGGGCCTATATACTACACCCAGCTTGACTTTATCTCCTGCTGGGGATCGTAAGGTGACCCATAAGGCCTCCACGTTTCCCTCTGCCTCTTCTACCCTAGCAATTTCTATGTCATCTCTAATGAACATAGCCACTCCACCACCTCTGCCCTCCTTTCTATCCTTCCTAAGCATAGTGTACCCCCGTACGTTTAGGTCCCAGTCATGGTTTTTGTTGGCCCACGTCTCCGTGACCGCCGCCACATCCACCCCCGAACAGCATGGCCTGGAACTCTGGCAACTTGTTTCCCAAGCTCCTGGCATTTACTAACACCAACCCCCACCTCTTATCCCTGATCCTCTTTGTCGAACCCCACCCAGATTCCTTATACTTCCATCCTCCCTCTGCTCCTCCTGAAACCTCCACCCCCAGTCTGTTTCTCGCCTCCCCTTGGGCTTGAAGGCTACTCCCCTCATCTGGAGGAGAGGGCTTCTGGTCAGCCCCTCCCTTATCCCTTCCCTCACAAGTTTAAACCCCACCTTTCTTGAATGTAGTCAGCCATCCCCTGTTTAAGGACTTCCTTCCCTAATGGGGCAAGATGAAGCCTGTCCTTGGCATATAGTCCCTTATCCTCCAAAACTCCATTCCAGTTCCCTAACACCCCCAACCCACTCTCTTCACCCCACTTCCTGAGCCAGTCATTAACCTCTGTGAGCTTCATTTTTTTCTCCACTGAGGCCTTTGGTACTGGCAATATCTCCAAAAGGAAATGTTGCATCCATTATCCCGACAGACTCTGGCAAGTTCTTGGAACCTTGCTTGGATTTCCAAAACGCTATTTCCCTCTAGATCGTTAGCTCCCAAATGCACCAGGAAATCCGGTTTCCTCCACAATCCCTAACCATTTCATACACCATGAACTTTGCTCTGTGCACTGTCAGCCCAGAGATACCACTACCTTCACTGGCTATGGTATCCATCCCCCCTGTCCCTCCCACTGGATACCCCTAATCATCGAGTCTCCCAATAACAGAACCTTAACACCGCCATCATCCTTATGGTTACCTCCACTATGCCCTCTCAGATAGAAGGCATCCTTAGGATGGCAGAGAAAGGGGAGATACTGTTGATGGGGGACCTGAATATGCCAGATGTTAACTGGAGCACCTTTGCTGCAGCCACATCCAAGAGTAGGGCCATTCTCGATGCCCTACAGGGGGTATGCCTCAGACAGCTAGTGTTGGAACCCACTCAGGAGGGAGCACTCTTAGACCTCATACTCTCAAATGGGGACAGTGAGAGGATCTCTGATCTAGAAGTGAGTAGCCATCTGGGAACAAGTGACCACCAAACAGTGTGGTTCACAATAAACTCAGCTGCAGAGTCAAGCCATACAAAAGTGAGGGTACTGGACATCATGAGAGCTGACTTTGGCAAGACGGAGAGTGCCTTAGAAAAGCACTAGTAAACAGGCAAGAAGGAGGGCAGAATAACAATGGGAAACATCAAACTCCATCACAGAGTCAACAAGTCTTTGTGTGATACAAATAAACAAATCAAAATGAAAGAAAAGTTCTCAAAAGAGGTGGCGGGAAGGTTAAGGAGAAAAGATAGCATTTAGGAAGTATAAGGAACACAGAAGGAGCAGGACAGAGAACTATACCAGTTAAGGCAGAAGACAGAAGGAAGCAGGAAGGCAGTCAGAATAACAAAGGCCCAAACCAAGGAAAGATAGCCAACTCGGTTAAGAAGAGGAATAAAACCTTTTATAGGTACATTAGGGAGCACAGAAAGACAAAGGGAGGGATAGTGAGGCTGAATAGAACGGACAGAGTGTGGGCAGAGAGGGACAGTGAAAAAGCATGGCTATTGAATGAATACTTCTGCTCAGTATTCACAAAAGAGGAGTAGGGGAGGTACCTAATCCAATTAACAGAAGCACTCTGGATAGGAGGGTCAATCCCAGTCCTTTCACAGAAGAAAGGGTTCGGAAAGAACTCTTAAAACTGAAGGTAGACAAAGCAATGGGGCCTGATGGGCTTCACCCCAGAATTCTAAAAGAATTAAGGGGAAAACTAGTGACACCACTAACTACCCTTTTAACAAATCATGGGAGGATGGTGTGGTACCTGAGGACTGGAGGAGGGTGGATGTGATTCCCCTTCACAAAAGTGGGAGCAAGACAGAGGCAGGAAACTACAGACCTGACAGTTTGACCTCTGTGGTAGGGAAAATGTTGGAATCACTTCTGAAGGAAAGAACTGTTGCGCACCTAGAGGCCAGTGGGGCACAGGACCCAAGGCAGCATAGATTCACAGTGGGTAAGTCATGTCAGACAAATCTTATCGATTTCTTTGACTGGGTGACCAAAGTAGTAGACCAGGGAGGGGCTGTGGACATGGCAAGGCATTTGACATAGTCCCACACAAAAGATTATTAAACAGCCAGCCTGGGAGTGGGTCCTTGGGTGGTAGCCTGGGTAAAACATTGGCTGGACAGCAGGACACAGAAGATAATAGTAAACGGAGTCCACTTTGAAGAAAGGGGGTTACTAGCGGGGTACCGCAGGTTTCAGTACTGGGTCCAGTCCTTTTTAATGTATTCATAAGTGACATTGCAGAGGGACTAGAAGGAAAAGTGTGCCTCTTTGCAGATGACACAAAGATCTGCAACAGGGTTGATACACAAGGAGGCGTGGAAAGGATGAGAAGGGACTTGGCAAGGTTGGAGGAATGGTCAGAAGTATGGCAGCTTGGATTCAATGCAAAGAAGTGCAAAATAATGCACCTGGGAAACAAAAACCCAGGAGAAGAATACACAATGGGGTAGTAACAACAACAAAAATGGAAAAGGACCTGGGGGTAATCATATCAGATTACCTTAAGGTTGGCAAGCAATGTGAGAAGGCAGTAGGGAGGGCTGGGAGATACTGGGATGTATAGGAGAGCATCACCAGCAGAAAACAGGAAGTTGTCATCCTCTGTACAGACAGTTGGTGAGACCCCATCTGAAGTACTGCGTCCAGTTCTGGAGACCCCATCTCCTCAAGGACATAGACAGGATGGAGGCAGTCCAGAGGAGGGAACTAAAGCCTTGTCTACACTGATCTTTGTTTGGAAAACATTTTTAAAATGCTTTTTATTCCGTTTTCAAGCATGGTTGTCAGTGCTTCCCACCTCGTCGACAATTGTGCTACCCGTCTCAGTTCCCAGGCATGCTTACAGCAGTACTAGGCACTGCAGTGCATGCCAGGATACTTGTGAATGGGCATGGTGACAGATTGGAGAACAAATAGCATCGCTGAAACATGAAGCCCTGCACAAGGTCGGAGATGTAAGTAACACTATCCCCTCTTCTTCTGGGAATCAGTAAAAACACCACATAGGTCGAAGGAGGTTGCCTTAAACCATGTTAAAGCACAATTTGCATCTGCACTACAGTTAACATGGTTTAATGCAACTATTTTAGTCTGAAACCATGCTCAAAGCCTACTCCCATCAGGTTTCGAGCACGATTTTGAAACATGGTTTGTAGCATGGTTTTACTGTGCTATAGTGCAGGTGCGGACCGTGTCTGCTGGTCTTGTAACGTTATGGGCTGCCGTTAACTTTACAAGACTGCGAGTGTGGACAGAGCCTTAAATGGTGCAGGGTCTGCAAGAGAAGCCAGACGAGGAGCGACTAAAGGAGCTTAATATGTATACCCTTGAGGAAAGGAGGGAGAGGGGGGACATGATAGAAACTTTAAAGTACCTCACTGGAATCAAAAAGTCCAAGAGGGTAGCATCTTTCAGAAGAAGAGATGCAAGAACAGGGGGACACAATTTGAAGATAGAGGGGGAATGGCTCAGGGGCAATGTGAGGAAGTATTTTTTCACAGAGAGGGTGGTAGACACATGGAACAGCCTTCCTGAGGAGGGTGTGGGGTCTAAAACTGTGAGAGAATTCAAGAATGCATGGGACAGACATAAGGCAATTCTTGTGAGGGGTAAGAAGAAGTAGGCTGTTGGTTAACTAGGATCTGCAGCTAATCCAGTAGGTATGGAAATGGGCAGACTAGGTGGGCCAAGCAGTCCTTATCTGCCATCAAAGTCTATGTTTCTATGATTCTATGTTGTACAGTGGCAGAATCACCTCCCTGCTTCTTGATGTAATCCCCCTGGTGCTGCATCCCAGCATTCTATTGGCCCTGGCTGCAGCCCTCCTGCATTGTTCAGAATTATTCATCTTGACATCCACCAGTACTCCCAGGTCTTTTCCCCAGCTGAAGCCTGCAGCATGTCCCTCCTAGGGTGTACATGTGTTCTGGGTTCCTACGCCTAGATGCTGGAGTTAAATTTCAGTTTCCAGGTGCGTGACCCCTCTCCAGAGTATCCAGATCTCTGCAGGGCCATCCTACCCTATTCCCCATCCACCACCACCACCACCACCAGCTTAGAGTCATCCAAAAGAGGCTCATTTCGTACCTGATACCCTCCTGATATTGGAGACGAGGGTGTTAAATAGGAGCGGTCCCAGAACTGATCCTCTGGGGACCCCACTTATGACTCCTTGAAAGACGAGACCACCCCCTATCACCACCCACTGGGTACATCCAGATAGCCAATTCCCAATCCACCTGACCATCAGTGTTCCCACCCCATCCTACCTAGCTTCTCCATCAGACCAGTGTGAGGGACCGAATCAAATGCCTTGCTGAAGTCCAGAAAGAGGACATCCACCAGTCTACCCTGGTCGAACAGTTACTATACTGTACTATTATACAATTATAAATTACATGTAACCCCTAAGTGGCGCTATCCCAAGGGCTACTATCCCTGCCTGCCTAACTACTAACAGGTTGAGGGGCCTAGGTCTAATGGTGAGTGCCTCCACCCAGAGGTCAGGGTTTGCAATAGTTAAACTAATTTGGTCACAGCCCTCTGGGACACTGTGACCCCTTTTTCCCACTAGTGGCCCACACATATATCAGAATTACCTTCACAGTATACACTTACCCCCAGGACTGGTTCGGTCAGCGGGGCTCTGGGGACTCCCTGTAAAACAAGATGATATAGTGCAAAGACCACCGTACAATACTTTAACATAAACGAATACCTCAGGCAGTGTAACTTTGCTGAAACAAACAGATCTGATTTATTTAGGGGATCTAACAAGGACAGGGGAAATCAGGCTAATTAGTTTAAACGCATTAATAATCACAGTACTGTACACATATTTCAGAATCACAAATTTCCCAAATGTCACTCTTACTGGGTACCCAGGCAATAAGAGGCTAGCCTATTTGGTGTAGCTGGTTGGGCCCTGAAGATGGAAAATTCATGCACAATACCTAAATTGTAATCCAGACCTGGTTGGCTCAGTTCGTGAAGAAATAAAAAAACACACAATTAGATGACACACTTGCAATTCGATAAACCAATGGCGAGGAGCTACCCTGCTTGTACTCACAGCCCAATACTGAAAACTGAATGAGAGGTAGGTTGTCCTGGATTGCCAGGAGGACAGACCATGTGGGCAAGGTCCTTGTGACTGGACCCCAATGCAGTTTGGAGCAAATGAATGTAGTCTGGATTAAGCTGAGGTTTGCTTCCAGCTTCATGCACTCAATTCACTGTACAGGGGATTTGAAATGCGAGTCCCCACAAGTACTACACACATTTATATGTAAAAGGAAAAGTACTATACCAGGCAGGCTGCTTCTTTATCCCGATCTCAATTACTGCACAATACCCGGGAGAACACACAGCAGATTCAGTTCCTGACAGACCGAGCGCGATTCAGCAATTTCTCCAGTCTTCTACAGGGTGAGACTGGTTTCTACTCTTCAGATCTCCTTAATTCTCTTCACAGGTCAGATTCAGTCTGAACAAGCACTTGCACAAGCTGCAGACGAGCTTGAGGGCCCTGCTTGCATTCCCGACCAAAACTGCACTGAAGGAGCACAGGGCTCCTTCCCTCTTCACTGCCAAAGCTAAACTGAAACTCCAGTAGACAAAACCGGGCACTTCCTTTGAGTTCCTCCCAGTTCTTGGCTGGTTTGGCTGTCACTCACAATAAACTCCCTTTGTTGGTGGAAAAAGGCGCCGAGGTCAAAACTACATTTCCCAGAAGAATCTGTCATACAGTCCTATTGTGGCTGGCTCAAGAGGAGAGTCCAAATTCTGATTCGCCCAGAGCAGGGTCCAATTTAAAGGATCCCCACACTGATTGGTCCAATTCAGCAGTTCAGGACCAACATGAGGGAGACAGTCCTGGCTATAAGAAAGCAGGTTAAAACAAACTGCACTTTCATTATCATTTAACAGGTTACAAGCAAACAATTACATCTTCTGAAGAGCTCTCTCTGCCCATGTAGTGACTGCAGAACGGAGTGATTTGCTCAGTGGCCCATATGGGAACCGAGCAGGAAACACACAGACCTCCCATTTCAACTAATTATGTCTGCAAGCAGACAGCTCTTAAAGAGACAGTACCAGAGGCTCTAAAAGCACTCACAGATATGTGGCTTAAATGCCAAACACCATTCAGGCTTGAAGCATTCAAGCAAGCTCCTAGAAGACTTTTGGGAACCCCATTTGCAGGGGGCTACACACATATAAATTTAATGAAGTATATCTGTTCTATCCCGCTTTACATAAATGTATTTGATTTATTGGTTCTCGAGTAATACCCAAGCAGCCAGGGACTCTTACACAGGTTCCAGGGCAAATTCAGGAACACAACAGCAGAATGAATACAATGTAAAGAGTTCAGGTAACATTATTCACAAACATACATGTTTCAGCTGGAGGGTTAACAGTTAGCAAAACAGGTAGATTTAACTTAAACTTAATATGAGCTAATACAGTGGTGTTACTAGCTGGACTGTTGGTCAGGCGGGCAGCCAAGGTTGGCTTTGTTAGTAAGGCAAAAGGCAGCCAGAGGTAGGCTTAGTTGAGAAATAGGGCAGCCCTTGTATGTGAGAAAGGGGAAACTTGCAGGAAGGGAGAGAATACAGGAGTGGCAGTAGAAGTATACTAGTACAGTATGGTAACTGTTCAGACAATAATGCTACCAAGTTAGCAGGAAACACAGGGTTTATTGCATCATCACCCCCTGCAAGACAAAACGGGATAGAACAGATATACTTTGTTAAATTTAACTCCCTTTAGGCACCCTCACAGGTGAGTTACAGTTAAATGGTAAGCCGCTGATTAGGCAGACTTTTCTCGGGTAAGTGGCGCAAACAAATAAAGGCAGCTGCAGTTAACTAGGCCCAACATGATACAGCTCTGTATTTTACCCACACTGGCAATACACAAGCCCTTGTTATAAACCTTCTGTACTGGAGGCTGCTATCTACTCATGCCTGGTACTAGAATATGGCTTGTGACACAAAGGGAGTTCCTGTCTGGCAGTTAGTGGGTTTCCAGTGGTGAAATGTCCCAGGCCCGTAGATGTTGCAGTAGGCTGTCTGGCATTGGTGCACTTAAAATTTTAAATCAACACTTTAGTTTCTCCAAACCCCATAGGCCGTGCCATTGCATACATGGCTGCCCACTTCTAAAATTTATTCCAAACTTGAGACCCACCTTGTAAATCCAAAATGAAAATCATACACAGACAGGTCATAGAATGCAGGACAATTATCTCTGTTACAGTAACCAGGGATAATGCTCACATGCTGCCTGTCCTCTGGACTCTCTAATCACAAATCTAATACCCAGCAGTTCAACTCCTGACTGTTGTAGGGTCTTGTTTTGTCATTTCTTAGGTGTCAAAGAATGTCCGAGTCTGTATTCCTTCTCCAAGGGCTACATAATAATCTTCACTTGTCATCCATGCACAGGCTGCCACACATACGCTGCTCGAACATCAGCTGTCCAGACACAGGGCCGAGGATAACACATTTAGATCCTGAAAGCACCACATACCTGCTCACCTCTGGATCCCAAACAGATCTCATCTCTTCCCTGTCAAAACCCCTTTTATACAGGGCTTTGACCTATGGTCCCAAATGGTCACACCACTTGTCCCTCAAGTTTTCAGTGTATTGGGGATGGGGAGGAAACCTGGTCAAACAAAGCACTCTTTTCACCAGACAGGCTACACCCTCAGTAGGAAGGGTTCTAAGGTACTAAGGGACAAACTTTGGAATACATAACCACAACACTTAATTTAAACTACTAGTGGGGGCATTGGGCATGTAGGCAGTGATGGAAGAAGTCTGGAGGAGGAGGAGGAAGGGTGAGCAAACAGTTAGCAAAGGCTGGAGGGGGGTGAGGAACACATAATAAGGGTAGGTGGGGGGATGCACACAGAGGGAAGAAATGTGAAGAGAAGAATAGAGGGAAGGAAGGTCAGATTCTAGATGGAGGGTGGTGTCTCTGATTGCATGGAGTCTTGTAAACAGGATGGATGACCTGCAGGCATGATTAGCAGACAATAGAGTGGACATAGTGGCAGTAACCAAGACTCGGGTAACACCACACCATGACTGGGACCTTGCGATCACTGGATACAAACTATACAGGAGGAGAGACAGGTAGTTGGGAAGGAGAGGGTGGCAGCTACATCAGGGAGGAATAACTTGCATGAGGAGGAGTCAGAGGAAGGGAAGGTGGAGGCATTATGGGTTCAGTTACAGTCCAATAGAGGGGAAAGTGAGGTTGAGGGTGGCTTACAGACCACCCAACCAGGATGAGGAGAGAGACAGGGAACTGAGATTACAAATATTGGAAGCTGTGGAGAAAGGAGAGGTGGTAATTGTGGGGAACTGCAACCTGCCCAAGGTGGACTGGAGCATACCATCCACAACATGTGCTAGGAGTCAGGGGATCCTGGAAGGACTGCAAAATAAGTTCCGGACTCAGTAGGGCGCCACAGAACCAACAAGAGCAGAGGCAATTCTTGATCTAGTGCTCACAAATAGGGAGCATGTACAGGAAATAAAGGTCATGACACCCCTGGGTGGGAGTGCCCATTGCACAATGCAATTCCAGTTGGATATGGGCAGGAAAGCATCGCAACTAAAACCAAAATCTTGGATTTTAGGTG
This sequence comes from Neoceratodus forsteri, assembly GCA_016271365.2. NCBI lineage: Eukaryota > Metazoa > Chordata > Ceratodontiformes > Ceratodontidae > Neoceratodus > Neoceratodus forsteri. The sequence continues at coordinate 333,198,925 of JADMNL010000025.1, forward strand.
GGCGGACTTCGGAGGATGGGCACAGTGCTAAGGAGCTACCTGGCAGGCATGAGAGCAGATATGGAGGGGACCAAAGGTGGTTCATGGAAGGGATACTGGTTGCTTACAGAAGACTCGCGTTAGGCTCAGGGGAAGAACACAAGGGCCAAGTGCCCAGCTGGCTCAGTTCTGGGGTTGCCCAGGCAGTAGGGAAAAGAGGTTAGCCTATAGAAAATTCAGGAAGACCAAGAGAGAGAGAGGTGGATATGGAAAATTACATAAAGTTGGCTAGTGAGGCAAGTAAGGCAGTCCAGTGAGCTAAGGCACAGAAGGAACTGCAGACAGCTGAAGGAATTAAGAAGGGGTAGAAGGCCTTCTTTCGCTATGTAGGTGAGAAAAGGGACGAGAAGGACGGGATTGTTAGGCTTAAGAAAGGGTAAGAGTGGGTGGAGAATAGGGAAAAGTAGAGATACTTGTAACCAGGGTCGGGTTGATGTTATTTTTGTTTTATTAGCGCTTCAGCGGGTGCTCCATATGTAACCCACTACCTGACTTCCTGGTCTGGGAGAAAACTGTTGCTCGGCATTTTGGCTAGGTTTGACTTCTAGTCAGGGGCACCCAAGTAACTCTAGACACAGGCAGCAATAACTGTAATGTCCAAACCAGGAGTGGGATTCTAGAGTGTGGCTTTTATTAGCAACAACAGCAGAACAATAAAGCATAGATGGACCCCCATGGGGCTACACTCCCTGGTAATGCAGACAAACAGAGACCAGAACATATCTTCTTACACATTGTAACCCTCAGGTTCTGAAACACACTGGCTCTCAACCTGAACTTGTACTCTTCTTTTAGTTTCCCTGGCATGGCACAACCATCCAGCACTTGGACTACTTTCCTTAAGGCATGAAACATTTCTCGGTGGCTCCCTCTACCACCCATGAGCACATACCGGCTCCATAAAGTAAAATCTTCCATCTGATCCCACGTCTGGGTACTTTCTGCGAACACTGGCCAAGTGCCCGGAAAAAAGCTGTATGTGCCCCAAGTGAACCCGTGGAGGTAAATCTGGTTAATCCAGATGGGGGTTCTCCCACCTCTTGCTCCCAAATCTATACCTGGCCATCCATTTGGAATCAACACCTTTCTTGAAACACACAGTTGTAGAATGCTGTCTCGAAATGTATATCACACTTAACAATCTACAGACTCTTGAAAATAGTGTCATGACTTGTAATGTTCTTTAAGTGGCTATGTCCATCCCTGTAGACCCCCACTGTACAGATTACATTTTAAGTCACACACAACTGTAGTATTGTACTTGGCTGTCCTTCCTTGACCCCACAGTAACAGATACTATACACACTGTCTGGTGAAAACATGGGCTCTAATCAGAGCTGACTCACCCACTGGTATGCAGGTGCCCCAAGGTCTCTGGCAAAGCAAACGAATGCTGGTGCCTCAGCACTTGAAACAACAAAAGTCAGGCATATTTCCCTTTTCAGCAGGGCCAGAGGATTGCCCCTGAAGTTGCTGGCTTCTCTCTCCCCACATTCCTCCTTGGATGAGGCACTGGAACAAACTGGGAACGGTCTCTGCCACTAGACCAGTTTCTTCAGTGTCTCTATCTAGGGTGAGAACACACAGCCACTACAACTGGTAACTCTAATCAGAGCTGAGGGCTCTGAGGGACTGCACACTGCAGTGCACTTCCTCCCTCCACTGAGTCTCCTACTAGACTGAATTCAAAACCTCCCAATGTTCTAACTAACTCCCTGCTGCAACATTCCAATGTGGCTTTTGCTGCTGCAAGAATTCTATATGATGTCATCCCTCCAGCTCAGCTGAGACTGAGGACAGAGTGAGACAGTGTGAATCCATTTAACTGGAGTTTCACAAGCTGCCTTCCTGCCTGCCACTAGATCTAGGTGATTCTTGTAACCCCAGGTGACAGGGGTTACATACTAAATGAATACTTCTGTTCCATCTTCACCAGGAGAAGAAAAGACCAGTGCCTTCAGGAGGGAGAAGAGGAGCGGGGGACAAAGATGTGGTGATAGAGAAGGAGAGAATGAGGAGGGCCTGCTAGCATCAAGGTAGACAAATCACCAGGTCCAACAGAGTACATCCAAGAGTATTAAGAGAACTGGCTGAGGAACTAGCAGGGCCACTGGAAGGCCTATTTAATAGTTCACTAGAGTCAGGCATGGTACTGCAGGACTGAAGAACAGCATGTGGTGCACCTTCACAAAAGTGGTCCCAAGGATGACCAGGGAATTACAGACTAGTCAGTCTGACCTCAATCATGTGCAAGCTCATGGAGACTATACTTAAGGAAAGGTTGGTAAAATATCTAGAGGAGCATGGTCTCCAGGATGGAGGCAGCATGGGTTCTGAGGGGAGAGCATGTCACAAATCTGATTGACTTCTTTGACTGTGTCACTAAGACAGTAGACAGGGGCCAAGTGGTAGACATCCTCTATCTGGATTTCAGCAAGGTCTTTGACTCTGTGCCCCACAAAAGGTTGATCAGGAAGTTGGCAGATCTTGGGGTTTGGGATAAGATGTCCAGATGGGTGGAAAACTCACTGAGGGACAGAGCCCAGGGGGTGGTTGTGGGGGAGAGTTATCTGGTAAAAGAGAGGTCACCAGTGGGGTCCAGCAGGGCTCATTGCTGGGCCGGTGTTGTTCAGTGTCTTCATCAAGGACACTGGGGATGGCATTAAGGGCAAAATGTTCCTATTCATGGATGACACCAAGCTCTGTGGGAGAGTGTACACAGCTGAAGGGATATAGGACCTCTAGGAAGATCTGGAAAAGCTGAGAGGTTGTCTGGGATCTGGCAGCTTGGCGTCAATGCCAAGAAATGCAAAGTTATGTACATTGAAGCCTAGAATCCCAGAATGGAGTACTACCTGGGTGGAATCCAGGTATCTGCATCAGAGGAGGAAAAGGACCTGGGAGTGATGATCACTAGTGACCTGAAGCACTCCACGCAGTTCAAGAAAGCAGAAGCAAGGGCAAACAAGATGCTGGGATGCATAGTTAGGGGGATCAGTAGTAGGAGAGAGGAGGGTATACTACCCTTGTACAGGTCACTGGTGAGGCCACATCTAGAGTATGGAGTTCAGTACTGGTGCCCATACCTCAAAAAGGACATTGGCTGGACAACAGGACACAGAGGGTAATAGTAAATGGAGTCCACTCTGAAGAAAGTGTAGTTACTAGTGGGGTACCGCAGGGTTCAGTACTGGGACCTGTCCTCTTTAATGTCTTTATAGGTGACATTGCAGAAGAGCTGGAAGGAAAAGTATGCCTCTTTGTAGACGACACAAAGATCTGCAACAGGGTTGATACGCAAGGTGGGGTAGAAAGGATGAGAAGGGACTTGGCAAGGTTGGAGGAATTGTCAAATGTATGGCAGCTTAGATTCAATGCAAAGGCAGTGTCAGTGGCTCAGTAGGTAGCACACTTGCCTCTGAGGCTGGGAGATCAGAGAGCTGTGGATTCAGTTCCCACATCTGGCACTTGGGATAATATCCCAGTACTGACACTGTAGTGCAGCATGAGAGGGGTGTTGCACTTCTGAGGTGCCATCTTTCAGATGAGATGTTAAACCGAGGTCCCATCTGCCTGGCTTGGTGGCAGTTCAGGTGGATGTTAAAGATCCCATGGCACTTATCGAAAAGAGTAAGGGAATTTCACTGGTGTCCTGGCCAAATTTTCCTCATTCACTAAAAATACCACCAACAGCTTAATCTGGTTCAATTTCAATTGCTTACCATCTGTATTTCCCTTCCCCCGGTCGCCCCTGAAAAAGGGACTTCTAGGCCCAGTGGGCTTACCGGGTCAACAAAATTCAACAAACAACAACAACAAGTGCAAAGTAATGCACCTGGGAAACAAAAACCCAAGGGAAGAGTACATAATGTGAGGGGAGGTATTAACGACAACAAAAATGGAAAGGAACCTGGGGGTAGTCATATCAGATAACCTAAAGGTAGGCAAGCAATGTGAGAAGGCAGTAAGGAGGGCTGGGGGGATGCTGGGATGCATAGGGAGAGGCATTACCAATAGCAAATAAGTTGTTATCCCTCTGTACAGACAGTTGGTGATGCTCCATCTGGAGTACTGCATGCAGTTCTGGAGACCCCATCTCCGCAAGGACATAGGATGGAGACAGTCCAGAGGAGGGCAACTAAAATGGTGCAGGGTCTGCACCAGAAGCCATATGAAGAGAGACTAGTACCCCTTACCTAACATTGTGTCAGAACAGAATGGAGAGCCGATCTGGCTACGACTTGAATGCCTTACAATTAAAAACAGTGGTATTTCCCCTAATAGCCTACCATATATAACTCCCAAGTTGGGTAGCAAAGTACTACAAAATGAACTAATCTGTATGTCACTGAAGATGCATGCTCAATTTTGTAAAGCCTTTAGATATACCAACACTAAAGATATTCTCAGCCTATATACCTGAACCCAAATTTTACAATTGATAAACAGTACATAAAACCCAGTAAAGACGCTACCGAACAGGAAGTTAGGATCTCAGATTTATTGGACAAGGACAGAATCAAGACCTCACCTGAACTCCTTAAAGCCTTGCATTTGCCTCCTACTCAGATATTTAAAGGGCTCCAAGTTCGACACCTTCTTATAACACAGATGGGAAATAATATCTGGAATATTGACCAAATAAATCTTCTTAAGTTGTTTTGTACATTAGCATGGAGCCCGCATGCTGTCTCCAAAATTACAGCTGAACCTTATCCACTTATTTGCCCAGACACTCAAGTAAATTCCAACTTACTGGGCAACACAATTTCAGAGAAACATTCTCCTGGGAGAAATTTTGTAAGCCATATATTCCTATACCTCCAATGACAAATTGCTCCTAATCCAATATTGCATTTTGCATAATATGTATTTTACTCCAGCAAAGCTTATATGTTATAGGTAAACTACAAGATCCCAAATGTACTAGGTGTGGTTTGAATGAGGCACAATTTATCATATGATATGGGACTGCCCTTCAATTAAGCTCCTATGGAATATGATCAAAATAAATCTGACCCCTTCCTGGTTGGAGTCCCTTTGAGCCTGAGATTTGCCTATTGGGAGAGTACTCCGAATTCCTGTATTAGAGTGAGAGTATGCCATGAATCTAAGTTCCTCACAGTAAAACAACTGGTACTAAGACACTGGAAAGACTCGACTTATTATCTGTGCAGAATGGCTGAATGAGTTTCTGTATAATTTAAGGGTAGAGAAAGTGATTGTGAGTCTAAGACACTGTCTTGCAAGTTTTGACAAGAAGTGGAATAGGATATACATGTTAACCCTAATAACCAAATAAAAGTTAAATAACCACAATTATCAATATAACAAATGCCCTTCTATGCAGAGGAAAACCAACGGATTGTGTCTAGCTATTATTGAGGGGGGGGGGTTAAGGGTTCTTAGGGGAAAAGTAAGACTGTTTTTTCATTTTTTTTCCTTTTTATTTTACTTTTCATTTTTTGTTTTAAGATATGATTGAATTGTAGTAGTAGTCAATATGTGTGGGCCGATGTAACGCCAAGGCCTATTCTTGTTACTCATCTATATATGTACAAGCCTTTCTATGCCTTGTCTTGATCTATAAGATTACGCAAAACAAATAAAGCATATTGAATTAAAAAAAATGAAGAGAGACTAAAAGATCTTAATATGTATACCCTCGAGGAAAGGAGGGAGAGGGGGGACATGATAGAAACGTTCAAGTACCTCAAGGGAATCAACAAAGTCCAAGAGGGTAGCATCTTTCAGAAAAGAGATGTGAAGAACAGGAGGGCACAATTTGAAGATAGAGGGGGACAACCTAGGGCAACATGTGGAAGTATTTTTTCATGGTGAGTGGTGGATGCATGGAACGGTCTTCCTGAGGAGGTCGTGGGGTCAAAACCAGTGAGGGAATTTAAGAATGCGTGGGACAGACATAAGGCAATTCTAGTGGGAGGTAGGAGGAAGTAGGCTGCTGGTAAAACTAGGATCTGCAGTTTATCCAATAGGTAGGGAAATGGGCAGACTAGGTGGGCCAAATGGTCCTTATCTGCCATCAAAGTCTATGTTTCTATTAAGCGGGCACTAGATAGGACATGCCTTTAAACAGATCCAGCAAAGCTTTGCTAAGTATTTAAATTTCGAGTGTTCCAAAGTGAGAAATTTACATTTTCATTGACAGTAGTCGAAAGAGTTCATTCTACTGATTAATCTGATACTAAATTTGAAGATGGGATGACCAAAAGGAGCAGCAGATGGCCAAGGACAAAAACAAGCATTGCCACCAAGTCAGGCCCCAAAAATTGCATTAGATCCTGCCAGCCCTCCTAGCACAAGTGGGATGGGAGAGCCTCCACCCTGGGACTCTGTTTTGTAGGCTTTCCGGTCGATAGACCAAAAGATTGGGAAAATGCTGGATCATAGGGAGAACAAGATGCCAAAATAGGCGAGGAGGTGCCAACAGCCAAAGAAGCAGATGCACAATCCTCCCATGCTCAAGCTGCTTTAACAAAATGACAGTGGAGACCACGCACATCAGAGCCCAATTGGAGAATTTGGAAAATGCCCAGAGAGTGATGAATATCCGCTTGATCAGTTTATCAGAGGGATCTGAAGGGGAGGATCCTCTTTCTTATGTACCTTCCTGGCGACCTTCAGTTCTATCAGAGGAGCTATCTTTTGACCCTGATTCAAAGACCTACCGAGTGAACTTCTGATGAGCACAGGACACTAGTGATACTCCCCAGACCCTTCTGATCATCACTAATGGGTTGGAGGTATGGGACATGATTTTAGCCTGGGTGCGGGATCATTTTCCAATTACCCTGGATGAGCAAGGCATAAAACTATTTTCTGATTGGTCCTACACCACCCGATCCCATCGCAAATTGTTCAATCCTCTTTGCCAACAGCTGCAGAGTCTGGGAGTTGCACATACCCTCCTCATGCCAGTTAAACTCCACATTACCTACAGCAATAAAACTTTCAGTTTAATGATCCCAGCGGAGGTGAGGAAAAGGGTTAATCAAATTGTCCAGGAGTTCCGACAAGAAGGTGCTGCCAGTTTGAAAAATCAGAGTGGATCGGAGGAAGGAGAATGAATGACTAAAGATGGTCAGGACTCTTGACAGTGTGTCTTTTTTACCCTAAATATACTCAGTCTATAGAAATTTTTTTCCTGTTCCTATGCAAGAGCACTTTAGATTTAAAATGGTGCTGACCACGTGTAGCAGTTTAAAACGTGATGACACGTAGCATCCTATTTCCACAGAGTTACAGGCTCCCTTCACTGTGAATTATTACTACTTTTAAGTTTTTCTCTCGGGCAAGTCCTGATATAATCTTACAAGCAACCATGTTTCAAGTGCACTATATAAAATTGTCTAAGTAGGTCATTGCATTATGGGAACCAGAAAGTTATTAAAAAAGGGTAAAAGCTATTATTTATCACTTTGTTAATGTTGCTCAGTTGCATTTAGGCATGGGATCATTGTTGGCACTAATTTTGTGCCTGTTGTAGATCTTGATAGTTTGTGGGAATAATGGCTAGGTTAGTCATGTTTAGACATTTTGATCTCTTGTACTTTTTCTATAGGTACTCCCACTGTCATGGCGTAGCTCAAGCTTTTTAGTAAATATGGACAGCTTTGTTTGAAACCTTTGGACGTTTTATGGTGGTACCCCACATGTCATATCAAATAATAATGACTTTTTAAAAAACCTGATGCTAACATGATGACGCAACTGTTACTTTGTAATGGTGTTTCACAGTACTAATGTCACTGGCCCCTATGCACAAACGGGCAGGAAATATGCGCCAGAGGCGTATATCCCACCTGTGTAGCTCTCATCTACGGATAGGCGTGCACTGGCTGGTATTCACCAATGGCCGCCCACCTATCTGCAGCCCCGCCTCCCACCCCCAGCATGCAGATCCACCAGGGCAGCCAGGGACGGAGTAGCTGACCCAGTCGAGCATCCAATCGGATGCTCATCCTGAGTCAAAGAGTAGATCACTGTTGCAGTGATGTGTGGGTCTGGGTGTGGGAATAGCGAACACAGGCACCCGGACCCATGTAGCCACATTGGCCACAGTCCCCCTGCCTTAGCCCCATGGGACTGCTGCCACCACCGTTGCATAGCCCCAACACAGAACCACCCCAGCACAATGCTGCCTCGACTCTGATCATGTCAATCACACCACCACATATGTCAGCCACGACCCCAGTACTCCATGCTGGGCACCCTGCCAGCACTAACACATGGCTACCCTGACCCTGACCCTGGTTCTGCAGTGCAGTCCCCCCAATACATGTCAGCCCCAGCCCCACCTTCCCATCCCCATCGTGTAACCCCCAGCTGCATATACAGGTGCCCCAAACACCACTTTCCTGTTTTCCTACCCGGTACCCCCACCCCATCATTGGTGGCCAGTGGTCCCCATGGCACAACAACCCCCAAACCCCATACCTCACTGCGGTGCCCTTGACTCCAGACAGCCAACTGCAGCCCTCTGCACACCTCCTCGGCTGTGGGCCATATAACAGATGCTGAGAGTGCGCTGCCATACATTGGCGGTGCATTCCCAGCATCAGTTGAATGGCCAGCAGCCAAGAATGGTGTGGTAGAGGGCTGTGCCACTGGCCACAGAGCCATGGCACTGGTCATCAGGTATGGAGTTTGGGGGTTCTCGATGCCACAAGGAATGGGGGACAACTGGTCACTAAAGATGGGGCAGGGTACCAGGGTAGGGAATGGGATAGTGGTGTTCAGCAAGACCTGTGAGTTCGGCAGGGGGCATCCTGTACGATACACCGGTGGAGACCTGGGTAGACATGTGTTGGGAGTGGGGGCATGGACAGCACCAGGTCAAGGACCACATGTAGGGGAGTATGCCTGGCACTACAGGGATGGAGCTGCCATGTTGCAGGGGGGGGGATGCTACTACCAAGACACGGCACCTCAGTGTCCAGGCATTCGATCTTCAGCAGCCCCAGCCCTCATGAACGGCCTCATGGGCTGGGGCAGCACAGCATGTGCACCTCATTGGTGAATGCCACGCAGAAACCACTCCGTGGCATTTACGCATAACGATGCCAAAGCACCCAGTTTACACTCACGTTGGCATCGTACATAGGTTCCATTATGTGTGTGGCTTATTGGCCTGTGTCAGTTTTATAATCCAATAACAAGAAAGTTTAAAAAAAGGACATTAACCTGCTGGAGAAGGGCTAAGGGGGGCTGCAAAGATGATAGTGGGTCAGGGTAAGGCATATGAGGAGAGGTTAAGGGCACTGAACATGTACTCCCTGTACGAAAGGAGAAAGAGAGAGAACATGATTGTGACCTTCAAGTATTTGAAAAGGATAAATAAGGTGGATAAGGAGGGTCTCTTTAAGCTGAGTGGCAACCATAACACAAGGGGGCACAGTCTTAAGCTGGGGGGGTTTAAGAGGGAGGTCAGGAAGCACTTCTTCACAGAGAGGGTGGTGGACACTTGGAATGTGCTGCCGGAAGAGGTGGTCTCATTGAAGGCAGTGGGCAGCTTCAAGACAGGCTGGGATAGGCATAGGGGGAAGGTAAGGATCATGGGTAGGGAGGATGGAAGGAAGAGATGGGGCAGCAGGGACAGTAGCTCAAGCTGTAGACCCTGCAATACAAGCAGACTAGGTAGACCAAATTACCTTCTTCTGCTGGCTTCTTCGTATGTTCATAATACCTGATCGGGATTTGGTGGCAAACACAATGTCAAATTTGATCCAAGGGCAGCAGGTCTATAGCCCAGGAAAGTTACAGACTGGCCACCCTAAATGTTTAAGGTCACAAGATGACAGCCTCCAGACAGTTCCCAAAGGGCTCCATCCTGAGTCCATTTCTTCTCCATTTTTCTCAACGACCTCTCCTCTGCCTGTTCCAACTTACATATTCACATGTATGCCAGTGTCACAGCTCTCTACACTTTAGGCCTCTTGACTGTGGAAGTGAATGTCTTGCTCCAACAAGACTTCCACAATGCCCTGTGCTCGTTCCAGTCTAACCCACTCCAGGTCAACACTAACAAAACAGTGTCTCTGACCTTTGGCACCACCCAGAAAGTGGTTAGACTCACTCCCCCCCCCACCTTCCCCACCTTGGATGGCACCCCTCTCAAAGTAGTTCCTTCTTCAAGTATCTCGATGTGTGGCTTGATTGTAGGTTTCACTTCCTTCCCACGTCGATGCCTCCACCCCAGCTCCACCCCAAGATTGATAATTTATACAGTAACAAAGACCAGTCCTGAGCAGACTGTCTCAGTGCAGCATCTCCTGTACTGTCGCCCACCCTCCCAGACCCAAGCCTCAAGCCTAGTGGTGAACTGAAGCTCATGCCCAGCTTAGGAACAGACCCTCCATGGCTGCAAGACCACCCCTGAGCAGGCTGCCTTGGCACGGCGTTTCTCCTGTACTGCTGCCTATCCTCCTGGACCCTAGCTGCAAACATAGCAGCCGAACTGAAGCTCCTGCCCAGCTTGGGAACAGACCCTCCATCGCTGCAAGACCAGCCCTGAATGGGCTGCTCAGCACAGCGTTTCTCCTGTACCGCCGCTCACCCTCCCGGACCGAAGCTGCAAGCTTAGTGGCTGAAATGAAGCTCCTGCCCAGCTCGAGAACAGACCCTCCACCGCTGCAAGGTACAGGCGTACTGCCTCTCTAGTCGAAACTTTGAAATTTCGGCATCTGAGGGTGAACTACCTCTGGTTGGCCAGCTTTTTCTCCCAAAGACTCTTGATTAGCCATTTCTGAATTTTGATCTCTATACTAGCTTAGACACTACGGCCTGATTAGGATTACAGTGCTTTTTGAACTTTTGTCCTGAAACTGCTGTTTATCATGTAAAATGTTTTATTTTATAATTTAATTGCCTGCTCTGATTTAACTGTTGAGTACAACTGTTACCAGCCAGACGTAAGCGTGACTAGGAGACAGTCTGTATTTTAAGTATTTAGTGGCCGCTTTACATCTTCCGCGATTTGTCTTTGTCTTCTAAATTCCTCTCTCATTCTCACCTCTACCCTGTACCTCCCACCGATTGACTGCCCATTATTCTAACCACCCCATACCGCTTCTCTGATGCCACCTGCCTCTAGCCCCAACCCTTATCTAACCCCTCCCTGTCTTCCTCTTTCAGACCAGCCCTGCAGGCTGCGTTAGTGAGCATTTCTCCTGTACTGTTGCCTGCCTTTCCAGACCCAAACAGCAGGCCTGCGTGCCAGCTCCCTCCTCCCACCCTATCTGGGCATTTTATATATAGCTATGCTCATCACATGATTGTAGAAGTATCCGGTTTCCATTGGCTGGTTATAATTAGCCACCACTAGAGGGATGTTGTTTTGCTCTGCTCTCAAATCACTCCTTTCTGCGCTAGGCTCATTCCCTGTTTTAGTGTTCCAGTCTCCTCTGTTAAATCCTCACAAGCTACTCTGGGCTTATTGCCCTGCCCTGAGCTTCCCAACTCCTTGGTATTTTAACTATCCAATTATTAGGCAATCTTTCTAAATGAAGATGCACTCCCTCCTCTTTATAACTCGGCTAATTTTACTAACAACAATCCTAAGTGGTGGATCAATTCACTTAGCAAGCCAACTATCATACAAATGAGTTAAAATTGCTATGTACTTGCACTATGACCCCGGTATCATCTCTGGGAACTTCTTCCTTATAACAAGAGGAGCTCGGATGCTTCTATGGCTACCGCCCCGGTGGAATACAGGGGTAGACCATGTAGGTCATTACAACTTTGACAACACAGCTTGCCCTATTGGTCACCCTCTCTCCTGATCATTGATAAAATGAGGCAGGTAAATAGTGCACTGTACAACTGATGTCAAATCTCTTTAAAGTTCCTTCTCAGACTCATTCTCTTGCTGCTACTCCTTTCCAGCAATGTCCATCCAAACCCTGGCCCTGCCAGAAACAAACATACCCTTGCCATGAGAAAGCCATGGGCTATCTTTCTCTCTGTCCTCGTTAAACATCTGCAGCCTTCTCCGAAAATGGACATGCTGCAGGCAGGGCTACTTGCATAAACCTGACGTATTGTCAGTTGTCGAAACCTGGCTATCCCCTTCCGTTGCAGACTTGGCTGTAACACTTCTTGGATACAACATTTTCAGGCTGGATAGGCAGTGTAAAGAGGTGGTGGCTGCGTTATTTATGTAAAAGACACATTAATGGGACATGCTCTCCCTGTGCCAGCCTTGAGCAGCATGCACCGCGTTAGCCATTAAAATACTTCTTGGGGCCCATAACAAATCACTGCCAGTGTTTTCAATCTATGTGCGCCTAAAAGGCATAAAGATGGTCTGCATAGCCTCTTGGAATATATCCGCAGTAACCCTTTCACATCTGAGACAATACTTTTGGGTGATTTCAACCTAAACTGTCTTTCACCTGCACACGGTTCAACCAAAGATGCCCTATCAACTCTCCTCCTCATGCAACTTGTGAGCTCTCTGACCAGACATAACTATAGAATGGGGACAAGCACCCTGTTAGACTGGATCCTCTCAAACTGCCCTGAACATATTGCTAATGTGGTAGTACATTCTGACTCCCTTAGTGACCGCTCCCCTGTCTCATGCTCCTGGACAAATATATTCACTAAGCTGCCCCCGCAAACTGTCCATAGCCAAGTTCTAAAACATCAGCTCTTGAATTCCTAAAGCTATACCTGCCCACCATCGACTGGTCTGCCACTGACTCCTCCACAGATGTAAATCATGCTCTTCAGCACTTCATCTCCTGCTTCAATGCAGCACATGATATCCATGCTCCTGTGAAAACTAGGACGTTTATGGCATAACTAATTCCTGGATCACAGGATGATCTTCTATTCAAGATGAAACCATGTGATCACCTGTGGCTCCGAGCAAAAGCCTCTGGAAAACCTGCTGATATCCAAGCCTATAAAGCTGCTAGGAACTCGTGTACCCAGGACATTCGTCAAGAGAAAAGCAACCATCACAGAGAAACAGATACTAGAAAAATTTGGTCAAACATAAAAGATGTTACAGGCAAGGTACCAAAGGTTGCCCACTCAATGATCAACATAGATGGAGTTCCCACTATGGACCTTCTCACTGTCGCTAATATCTTCAACAATGCCGTTTCTGATCTAAGCAGTGTCCTCCCTCAGGACTTCTTTAATCAATCCGCTCCCACCCCATTGTCAGATGCTGCCTTTCATGAACCTTGTGAAAACCACAACTCAGTCCCCTCCTTCTACTTTAAGAAAGTAACTGTTTACCTCATTAGAAGACACATGTGCAAGGACCTGGATAAGTCATGGCAAAGTGGTGACTCTCTTGACCTAAAACTCCTTGCACTTACCCTTGACAAAGTTATAGTTCCTATCACAAGGATTTTCAGCCTTTCACTATGTCTATCTCAATTCCCGCTTCTTTGGAAATCAGCAAAAGTTACCCTGTCCACAAATCTGGTGATCGTACCTTACATACCAACTACAGACCTATCTCAATCCCCCCAACCCCCGTCTAAAGTTTTGGAGTGCATAGTAGTAGATCAATTAATCGATTACCTTGAAAAATACTCAATTTAAAGCCCACAACAGCACAGTTTTAGGAAAGGGCACAGCACCACCACCACTGCCCTCCTGGAATTTATTGAGTTCATTCACCAGGCACTCGATCAAGGGAATCTTGTTGGTGCAACCTTCATAGACTTAACAAAGGCATTTGATACAGTTAATCACCCACTGCTGTTACAACAATTAACCTCCATTGGTCTGTCAAATGATGCGATGCTCTGGTTCAAAAATTATCTGGAAGATCGCTCTCAATGTGTGAAAATCTCAGATGTCTTCTCTGACTGGCGGAGTGTCCGTTCTGGTGTTCCACAAGGATCCATCCTTGGCCCACTCCTCTTCGGTATCTTTGTAAACAACCTTCCGCTTCACCGCCACCAGCGAATGTTGTTGTATGCTGACTATACTGTCATTTTCTCAAGCCAACCCAACTCTGCTCGTCTTGAATATCATCTTCAATGTGGTTTTGAGAAGTCAAAAATGGTTCACTACCCAGAACCTTGTTATGAACCACAAACAAATGAAAGTAATGATGTTCAGTACCACTCACAGCAAGTTTAAATCCCATGCCCTAACATCAAAAACCAACTTGGTGTCTCTTAACGTCATGGAGCACTTCAAATATCTGGAGGTTACTCTGGATAATCACCTCTCCTATTCACAGCACATTGAGACAGTAGCTAAGGTCATAAACATAAACATTGGGCTCCTATATCATCTTAGGTGTAATTTAACCCCAGAAGCACTCAAACTGACTGTATAGCTCTGTTCTCTCAACCATCGATTATGGACTCATAATCTATGACTCAGCTCCCCTCTCCTCCCTTTGAAGGATAACTGTTGCTGTTAATAAGGCCTGCAGGCTTCTTACAGGCTCGGATCTCCTTACCCATACTTGTGAACTATATGAGCAGATGGGCTGACTACAACTTGGAAACAGGATCAACTATCAGACTTGGCTACTAGCAGAAAAGCACTCCTTGACCTACTTCCACTTAGGACTGTAGCATTGCTGACCCTTCCCGCACACTAAGCTCACCTGTGCATCTGTTAACCCACTTCTCCTTGTCCCCAGATGTCAGACAACACAAGGCCAGTGATCCTTAGCCTACAGAGCTCCTTTATGGATCAATTCCATGGATTTTGAAGGGTCAACCTCGCCAAAACTTGGCCTTTTCAAGACTCAGCTCAAGCAGTACCTTGTATCTAACAGCTCCTGTGACTGCTTCGTCTAATGCATATCCCACAGACCACTTTCTGGGAATTCCTGTGTCTTGCCATGTCTTCCTGGTATTCTAATGATACCTCTAGATCTACACCTCTCCCATGCATACTGCCTATTTCTCATCTTTCCCTTAGTATTTCCCATGTTACCCTTTCTCCTCCTCCCTCTTCCCCATGTTGCCTCTCCTTCCTTTACCTTTCCCAGCAGTCTCCAGTCTCCACCTTGCCTGGTACTCCCCCCACCTCTCTTGAGCAAAGCATGACAAGGCCTATGGCTGCTCCCTCTACTTTCAATTACTTCCCCAGTCCTCCTTCTCTTACTGTTTCCTCTCTAGCCTTTAACATTTTGCAATTAATTTTATAAAATTAACATTGCTGAATCCATTTAGTATTTAGATAAAAAAACTGTTCTTATTGTCATTTTAGATTCCTGTTAATCTTCTCTTTGTATGTAACCCATCCCACTGATGTGGAACCTTTGTAAATGAGCACCTGTGCTCAAAGGTGTTAACCTAGACCTTAATCAAACTCCCATCCTTAGAGACCCAGGGACCCAATCAAACTCCATCCACCTTTCTACTTCAGGTGATCACCTTATGAAAGCAAAAAGTACATCCTAAAAGCACTAGGTAATTCCAGAATTAGCTCTGATCAACTGGACCTAAAACTAGTTAGGCTCACCCAGGACATAACTCAAACCCCTCACCAAAATCTTAAATCTCTCCTTGGTATCAGGCGAATTCCCACAGATCTGGAAGGTGGCAGTGGTTTACCCATTTAAAAAAGTAGTGACAGGGCCAACTCTACAAATTACTGCCCAATATCTGTCCTTCCTCCACTCTCCGAGGCCCTGGAGTGAATCATGAGTGACCAACTAACAGAATATCTAGACAAGCATCATTTACAATGTCAACAACAACATGGATTTTGAAAACAACACAGTACCACAACCACTCTAGTGGGTTTGCCAACTTTATCCATAATGCTCTAGACAGAGGGCTCTTGATGGGGCAACATATATTGATCTCACCAAGCGCCTGACACGTCAATCACAATCTGCTCCTGGATCAGCTCTTCAATACCGGCCTCTCCCCAGCAACAGTAGCATGGTTCAGAAGCTACCTCTCTGGGAGGGTCCAAAAAGTGAAAATCCTGGACACCTTTTCTGATATCCTTAGTGTTAACACAGGCGTTCCTCAAGGCTCTATCCTTGGCCCTCTATTGTTCAGCCTGTTCTTAAACAACCCCCCTCATTCCGTAAAGGGCTAGCTGCTACTGTATGCAGGCGATGCGGGTCCTATATTCATGTAATTTGACCCTACAAACTGTAAAACAAATGCAGGCTAATTTCACCGCAGCTGAGTACTGGTTCCTTCAATCAAAGCTGCTCCTCAACTATAAAAAAAAATTAAGACTGTTATTTGCATCATCACATAACAAACACCACACTCACCAACTTTGCATTCAGAACAATCAGAATATTTCCCTGGAGGTGGTTCAAAAATTTAAATACCTAGGATTGACGTTGGACTGCACCCTCTCATTTAACCAACACATAGACGCAGTCGCAAAGTTGTCAAATGTAAAACTAGGATAACTGTACAGACACCGAAAAGGCCTGACTTATGAGGCCCTCAAAACTGCTGTAAATAGCTCAATCCTCTCAGTGATAGCCTATGGTCTGGCAGTATTTGGGGCTGCCTCCCAAACTGCTATGAAACATATCAAACCAACACTAAATAAAGCATGTCGTTTAGTCCTAGGTGTACCCCATTTCACTCACACCTGCAAGTTGTACACTCAAACAAAATGGCTCAACCTTCACAGTTGCCTCCAGTATCAAGTATGCATGCTCACCAAGAAGTCTATGTTAGAACTTACTACCCCAGGCCTGCAAAGCCTCCTTAGCTGACCTAATTCCATCAGATGCACTAGGGGTACAAGTAACTCAGCTCTCTGCATCTCTTTCCGTAGAACCACACAAGGCCAATGGTCCTACGAATACTGGGCACCACTTTGGCTTAATGCGCTTGACCTAGGCGTCACAAAAGAGGACAAAATAGGCCCCTTTAAAGATAAACTCCAAGTGGCCCTCACCACAAACAGGAACTGTGACTGTGAGACCTGAATTCCCCCAAACTCTCCCCTTCTCTTTCCTACTACCCTCATTCTAACCTGCACCCTTGCCTCTCCTCTCTTCTTGCTAACTAACGCTCCCAAAGTAGGCTCCAGGTCCCCGCCTCAGCACTTCCTCCCCAGTGAGTCTAGCCCTCCTTTATGACTGCACTCTTTAGCACTTATGACAAAAAAACTGCTGCCCATCAAGTTCTTGCCTCCTTGCGTATAGTATTAGTTAATTATTTTACAGACTATATCATCCTCTGCTCCCTACCTGATTCACTCTATATCCTGTAGAATCTCAAGTTGTTCACTTAACAACCTGCCAGGATAGCCTGCTTTAAATTATGTGTATGTATATTTTCACTTATGTACTCCCTGTTATTGTAATTATGTAACCTCTGTAACCTGATGTACTCATGTCTTTCTAGGCATGGAACCACCTTGTATCTGCTTATGTATTTGTAACCATTGTGAACTGTGTAATGCCCATGTATTACTATGACATGGAACCTCTATAAAGAGTCTTTGGCTCAAAGGTGCTTCCAATAAATAAATAAATAAATACATATAAAAGACTGCCTGTCTCCACAGGTCTGCCAGGAGCTGGTTACCAAAATGGTGCTCCCAGTTTTGGACTATGCAGATGTGGTCTACAGTACTACCTCCTCTTCGCTTGCCAGAGTGGACACCCTCTGTAATGCCTTGTGTCATTTTACTAAAACTCTACCCCTTGTACTCACCACTGCTCCCTCTACTCCTCCTCCTTATCCATCCTCCCTACCCTCACATCACCAGTCCCACTATGCCTCCTTCATCACCAAATATTGGTTTGGGTCTGTATCCTCTTACCTAGCAACACTCCTCTCACCAATTCCATGTGCTTCATGCTCAGGACTCCTTGCACCTTCTCCCTCCCAACCCTTACTCCTCTGCTGGACAGCCAGCCTTCTTCTATTGCCTTCCTCCCTCCCTCCCTCTGGAACCTGTTCCCTCCCTCCTTTGTCCATCTCTTACCCTCCCTGTTTCCTTTGGTGTCAGCTAAAACTTCTCCCTCCTCCTCTTGCTCCTGTCAGCCCCTACTTCAACTGACCCTGGTGCCTTTTCCACCCTGCTATGGTCCCCCCGATCAGTTGCATTTCACTACAGCTGCTGTACTGAATTGTTGCAACCTGCCTTTGTCACTTTATAGGGAAGATCCTCTCAGCCTTTTATTCTTTTTACCTGTGTAGTTTGTAGGCATGGACAATGATTGCCTCTTTTGCACCCTCCTAATCTAATTAGGATTTAAATGTAAATGAAGGTACCTAAGTCTGGTGTGAAAACCTGCTTGACTCTATTGCAAAGGTCATGACCTAACTCATGTAAGGCATGCTGGAATTTTATGACATTTTAGTGCTAAACCTGCAGTAGTTATACTTGTATTAGTCAGTGCTGTTACTGTCCTCTCCAGTTCCTATGTTCTTGTCTTATGCCAGCCATGAAACATTTCAAGGCATAGTAAGACTGTGCTGTTTTCTGTGGTTTAAAGTGTATTTTATTTATTTATTTAGTTTCTGTTGACCGGGTAAGTGCACTAGACAAATTCTGCCTTTTCAGGCATGACCAGGGAGAGGGATACAGATGAATGCCAACTGACCTTGAACCAGATTAAGCTGTTGGTGGTATTTTTCATGAATGGAGGAAATTTGGCCATTGCACCTTGGAAATTCCCCTGCTCTTTTCGATAAGTGCCATGGGATCTTTAACATCCACCTGAACTACCACCAGAACACGTAGATGGGACCTCAGTTTAACATCTCATCCGAAAGACAGCACTCCCTTCATGCTGCACTGCAGTGTCAGTATTGATCAGTATAGGAGGCAGTATAGCATAGTGGGCTAAGGCTCTGAGCTGCAAATCTGGTGACATCCAGCAGACCAGACCTGGGGTTGAATCCCACAGCTTCCACTTGCACAGTACCCTGAGCAAGTCACTTAACCTCCTTGTGCTCCCAGGTCGCTCCTGTAAAAAAGCTTTCATTTTAGTGTGCTATACCTGGTTAAAAACAACTAAAAAAAAAAGTATTGAGATATTAACCCAAGTGCCTGGTGTGGGGATAGAACCCATAGCCTACTGATCTTCCGGCCTCAGAGGCAAGTGTGCTACCTGCTGAGCCACTGACACTGACTGTGTCTGAGTTACAAGAAAAATTATTTTAGAAAATATAGAGACTTCACAAGACATGTAACAGAACTGAATGTGACTATAACTTCTGCTGGCTTGTGCAGGTACGCATCATCAGTTCCCATGATGCCTTGCATGCATGGGGTCATGACCTTTGAAATGGAAACAAACAGGTTTTTCACACCAGGGAAAAACAGAGTGAAGTAGCCTCATTTATATTTAAATTAGGATGAAATTAGGGGGATGCAAGAGAGGCAATCACTGTTCATGCCTACAAACTACACAGGTATACAGAAAATAGGCTGAGGGGGCTTTCCCTTTAACTGGGCATTGGTGCTGCTCATAGCACCAACTTCTGTTCACCATTTAATGTTATTTGCACTTGTACCATGTTGAATTGTTCTGTCTTCAATTTATTTTTGTAATGCCTCTTTACTACTGTTTATGATTTATTGTATTCCCTTTTCCTCGTCCCTCCCTCCACGAGTCACACCTGGATACAAACATTGGCCCAGTGTGCCTATCCTGGTTAACAATTTTCAAATAAATAAATGAATAAATAGAAATTACAGTTCAAGCACCCAGTCCCAGTAACCAGCATTTTAACTGCTATCTTCTCATTGCCAACCCCGGTTACAACCAGGAGTCCTGGGAGAATCAGATTCCGTAAAAGTTGGAGAAGAACAATGAAGGGGGGTACACAGAAATGATACACTGCAGCACAATACTGATACTGTGTTATTCCTTTGTGATTGTGTGTGCATATGTGTGTGTGTGTGTGTGTGTGTGTGTGTGTGTGTGTCTGCTTATGCGCATACAAGTCCGTGTGTGTGTGCATGCGTCTGTGTGCGCTTATGTGCATACAAGTCCATGTGTGTGTGTGTGCGTATGTGCATACAAGTCTGTGCATGTGATGTGCATTTGTGTGTGTGTGTGTGTGTGTGTGTGTTATGTGTATAGAAGTGTGTGTGTGTGTGTGTGTGTGTGTGTGTATGTGCATACAAATCTGTGTGTGTGCATGCATGTGCATGTCTGTGTGTGTGTGTGTGTGTGTGTGTGTGCTTGCGTGTGTGTGCTTATGTGCATACAAATCTGTGTGTGTGTGTGTGTGTGTGTGCGGCGCCTGTGCATGTGCATTTCTGTGTGTGTGTTTGTGTGCTTATGTGCATACAAGTACTTTAGTTTGAGCCCTGATGGAACCTCAGGAGACACTTCAGATAAACGTAACATTGTCTGGCCCATCAGTGTAGTGCTAGTGTTACTGCTGCGACCCGAGTTTGGGACTGAGCTCAGGTCATTGGGGTCTGGCTGGGGAATGAAGGATTGAGCAGAGGAGGGGCAGTGTGCTCCACACCATGCCTGCTGCCTGGTAACAGCCAGGTGGAAGTACAGCAGGAGCCACAGCTCAACGGGAGGGATGTGGGCTGGTAATGGCCTGGTCCCCCACAGGCTCTGTGGTGTAGCTGGGTGCCCTCCATCACTGGATCCTGCTCCAGGGGGGCCTGGCCAACCTCAATGGCTCTACCACGGGGTGGCAGTAAGCTCTGGGAGAAAATGGAAGGGTAAATCCCAGAGGTGGTAGGTGATTAGGGCTGGGGGGACTACCCATAAGGGGGCAGGTCAGCAGACAAAAAAAATTGAAAAAAAAAAATTTGTTAGACTTATTTCAGCTTATATTTTATCTATTTTCTGCAGTTTTCCCCTTTTTA
The DNA here is from genome assembly GCA_016271365.2 of Neoceratodus forsteri. Taxonomy (NCBI): domain Eukaryota; kingdom Metazoa; phylum Chordata; order Ceratodontiformes; family Ceratodontidae; genus Neoceratodus; species Neoceratodus forsteri. The sequence continues at coordinate 333,219,751 of JADMNL010000025.1, forward strand.
ATAACTATTTACATTACTCTGAAAACAGGATCGCTGACCCCCTAGACTTTCTGTTCTGGCTGCTTGCCTACACTCCAGATTACAAGTTAGCCTCTGTTTATGACATCACAATCACAGTAACAGATTGCGACTTCACTTGGAGAGGATTGTGATGTCAGGTAAGACAGGCACTCAGAACAGATGAAATCTAGGGGGCACTGATTGTGTTTCCATGTTAATGTGCATAGTTATGAAGAAAAAGAGGAAGCTGAACACAGAAAAGCTGTGAAATATTAGCTGAAATCTGTTTAAAATGTATGTGTTTTCATAGTTAACCCTGAGACGTCCAAAGCTCTTTAAAGAGAACATCTGTTCTCCCACCTCCCTGCCACCCCTCTCCGCCATCCAAAAATCCTAATTAGACTTTTAAGCCCCCCAAAATATTTTTTTTTTCATTAGCTATGAGTCTTAATGTTTGTTCCAATCTAACAGTACTAACGTAAACAACCAATGTGGCGCCATTTGACATGCTTATCACTTATACAGCAGAGCTTAGCATGGGAAATGATGGCATGCTGCTCTGGGGTTGTTTAAATTAGTGTTGTTACACTGAGGCAAATATTAAGACTCATGGGTAATACAACAATTACTTTGGGGTCATAAAAGCCTAATTCAGTGCGGGGGATAGTTTGGGGGTGGTATGGTGAAAAGACTGGTGTTTTCCATCAAACAGTATGCTAAAAACACCATCTGGGCCTGCCCCATGGGCCAGCAGCAGTTGGCTGTACTGCTATGTGTGAGTCTCAGGTTGAGTCTGATCTTAGGTCTCTCAAGGGACAGAAATTCAAGCAAATCATTCCATAGCGCCCCTGGAGCCAATCAGAAAGTGCGATTTGGCAGGATCTTGGAATCTACCAGCTCTTCTGCACTGCTCGCACCAAAGACTGGGTGCAAAACACGCTCTAGGAAAATTGAGGAGGGGAGGTGTAATTAAGGTAGAATCTGTCCTAAGCAAAACAGACCCATGTGCAGTATATAATACCAATTAATTTTAAGCCAATTTCTGATAAGACTCTTTGGGATTTTTCCAAGCAAAACTGCAAACTCCAACAAAGGACTGCCTTTTGCCTCACGTACAGGGACATCTCAGGTCATAGTCATCACAACATGCAGCCTGTGCAACTCTCCTCTCTCAGCTGTAGCCATCCACATTTAGATCCCCTGTCTGAGAATGTCGGCAAACATTTCAACATGAGGCATGGAGCTGGGCTGCCAGGGTGCAGCTGATATGCAGTGGCATAGCGTTTAAGAGCTCACAAATAGAGTCTGACACAGACCTCAGTCGTTAAAAAGGTGAACTTCCCCCAGAAGCAAGGCATCTGCATTTGCTTTGTACCTGTCTCTATCCCAAACATCCTTGTAAAAGGTCACTGCCTGTGGGAACAGCTTTCTAAAGGTTCCCAGTCCAGCAGTGTGCTACACTCTGCAGTTGTTACTGTTTACCACATACAGAGCATGGATGACAGGTACTATTTACCCTGTCAGACTTCTTAACAGTCCCTCATTAGTTGACTCATCTCATTTTTTTTTTTTTTTTTTGTGCTCAGAGAGGGTGCTGTCCTATGCTGTACAATGGAATTCATACCTTTCTATTGTCCTACATTACTACCCAGCATCCTCTCTCATGAAGAGTACACTGCTCCACACTGCACAGTGGGGTCCATACCTCTCAAATGTCCTACATTATCCACCAGAGCACCCTCTGTCCCACATGGAGGAGTGCTGTCCCACACTGCGTGATGGGATTTTTTTTTCCACTTAGCTTCCTCGTCAGCCATTATCTGCCCGTCTCTCAATCCCAGCCCCATCACCTTGGCATCCCCAGGGTTTTCATGGGTCCTTCCCTTGTTGCCACAAAGCTTACCCTTTCTGGCAGTGGCAAGGGAGGCCCCCATTACCTACCTTTGCAGACTGGATCCGGTTGGGAAGGGATCTGTCTGAGTAGCCAGTTGCAGGGCCTGCGGATTAGGTTGCATCATCCTGCCAATGGGGAAAGTTTTCCAACTTCTTCCCCAAGTCTCCTGCGGCAACTGTGTCAAGGGTGCACCAAGCGCATCCCCACGTGAGCGTGAAGTGTGCAGCACCTGCCGATGTCCCCCCTCCCACTAGCCACTCAAGCTGCACTTCCACCCATGGTCAGTAGAGCAGCAGAGCTGGCTGCCCTCCCCAGAGAAGGATGGCATCCTCTGGGACTCTCAGTCCTCCTCCACCCCCGCCGACCCTCTGCAGCCCAAATTTGTTTCTGAACTTGGACTGCCGACGGGAGAGAGATAAGTTGCTTAGCGCCTCAGCCATCTGCACCACCAGGCCGACTGGGATTTATTTTTTAAATTTTTATTTTAGTTTGTTTACCCAGAATAGCACAGCTGGGAGGCAACATCTTGTTTCCAGTGGGGTGGCGCTTTTACCCATTCCTACAGCTGGATGTACTGGAGTACTGGGTGGTTAGAGGACTTGCTCATCATCACAATGAGTATTTGGCTATGATGGGATTTGAACCTCAGATCTCCCAGTTCCCAAGCCTGTGGTCTAACCACTAGAACACACTGGCTCTCCACTGTCCTACATTACAACCCTGAGTCCCCTCTGTCCCACATAGAGATGGTACTGTGCCACACAGTAAGGTGGCATTCATACTGTACCTCAAAACTGTCTCACATTATCAATGTCTCATGGAAAGGATGTCCCACACTGCACAAAGGGATTCATACCTCTCAGTTGTCCTGAACTAAGTTTCTCATGTCCCAAAAGGAAAAGACACTGTCACACACCACACAGTGAGAGTCATACCTCTCAGCTGTCCTGCAGTACCACCCAGACTCCCCTTTTCCCACATGTAGAAGGCTCTGTCCCACACTGCACTGTGAGATTCATACTGTTCACATGTCCTGCATTAACACACAGGGTTCCCCTGTCCCACATAGAGAGGATGCTGTCTTACGCTGCACTGGGGGATTCATACCTCTCAGCTGTCCTACACTACCACTTACAGTCCCCTGTCCTATATGCAGAGGCTGCTGGCCCACACTGCACAGTGAGATTCATACGCCTCATCTGTCCTACACTCTAACCCAGAGTTCCCTCTGTCCTACATAGAGAAGGATGCCATCCCGCACTGTGCAGTGAGACTGTGCCTCTCAGCTTTAGTACACTACCATCCAGAGTTTCCCCTGCCCTACATGGAGAGAATGCATCCCACACTGTGCAGTGAGACTGTGCCTCTCAGCTTTAGTACAATACCACCCAGAGTTTCCCCTGTCCTACATGGAGAGTATGCTGTCCTACACTGTACAGTGGGATTGAACCTCTCAGCTCTAGTATACAACCACCCAGTGTCTCCCCATCCTATATGGGGAGAATGCTGTCCCACACTGAACAGTGAGATTGTACCTCACAGCTGTCCTACACTACCACCCAGAGTTCCCCCTGTCCTACATGGAGAGGATGCTGTCCCACACAGCACAGTGAGATTGTACCTCACAGCTATCTTACACTACCACCCAAAGTTCCCCCTGTCCTACATGGAGAGGATGCTGTCCTACACTGACCAGTGGGAGTCATACCTCACAGCTGTCCTGAACTACTACTACCCAGAATCCCCTCTGTCCCACTTGGAGAAAGTGCTGCTGCCCCCCACCATACAATGTGAACCCCAGTAACTCCACCTTCCCAGTATGAGATCCATTACCAGGCAATGGGCCCTGGTTTCTGACATGACACAACCAGAACAGTCAAGTCTTTCCGTATGTTTTAAATTTAAAACTGAAGTATTTGTAAGTTGGCAAAAAGTTAAATACTAACATACTAAAATGTCAGCAGAATAGGTCTAACGGTCTTTTGTGTTGGCCCGTTTGGTCAGCACCCACCCTGGGAGCTGACCTTACTGCCCCCATCGGCCTCTGACTTCTCCCTTCCCAGTCCCAGATATTCCTACTGCACAGGACTTTGCTTCCAGAATCCTTCCCCTGTACCTGTCCCACTCCCTCTTGAACCCCTCCACCATCTCTGCCTCCACCAGCCCCCTGGGCAGCGCATTCCATGGCTCCACCACTCTCTCAGTGAAGTAGTACCTCCTCTTTTCTCCCCTGAATCTCCCCCCCCCAGCTTCCATCCATGCCCTCTAGTTGCCCCTCCTTCCTTCAGAGCACCCTGACTGCTCCTCCCTATTTAACTCCTTCATGTGCCGGAAGATCTCTATCATGTCCCCCGGTCCCTTCTCTCTTCCAATGAACACATTTAGCTCTTGAGATCTTTCCCCATAAGGCCTGTACCCAGGCCCCAGAGATCATTTTGGTTGCCCTCCTCTGGACCCTCTCCAGGAGTTCAATGTCCCTCTTTAAGTGTGGCCTCCAAAGGGTACGCAGTACTCGAGGTGCAGCCTCACCAAGCAGTTATACAGAGGAAGTATCACTTCCCTCTTTCTGGAGGTGATCACCCTAGTGATGCAACCCAGCATCCTGTTGACTTTGGCTGCTGCCCTCCTACAAGTCTCAGAGTTGTTCATCTTGACATCCACCACTACCCCCAGGTCCCTCTCAGCCATTGAGACTTGTAGCATTCCCCCACCACGGTGTACACTTGGCCTAGGTTTCTGGCTCCCAGATGCAGTACATTGCATTTCCCCTGCATTGAACCTCGGCTTCCACTTTCTAGACCACTTTTCCAGAGCCTTCAGGTCCCCCTGTAGGGCCTCCCTCCCCATCTCCCCATCAACCACCGCTCCCAGTTTTGAGTCATCCACAAAGAGACTCATCTCACTCCTGATATCCTTCCTTATGCCGGAGACATAGGCATTGAACAGGAGGGGCCCAAGGACCGATCCCTGAGGGACCCCACTAATGACCCTCCTTGGGGATGAGACTATCTCACCAACCTCTGAGTCCAGTCCTGGAGCCAATTGCCTATCCATCTGATCATCTGGTTCCCCACCCCCATTTCTCCCAGCTTATTCAACAGGCCTCCGTGAGGAACAGAGTCAAACGCCTTGCTGAAGTTAAGATAGATCACTCGTCACCCAGTCATAGAACTCCACAAGGTTTGTCTGACATGATTTCCCCAGGACAAAGCCATGCTGTCTATCGTCCAGGCACCCCGACTTTTCCAGATCCCACTCTAGCCTCTCCTTGACAATGCCCTCCATCACCCACCGATGTCAGACTGATGGGCCTGTAGTTCTCTGCCACCTCCCTTGTTCCCCCCTTGTGGATAGGCACTATATTCACCACCTTCCAGTCCTGGGGCACCCACCCTGTCCTCAGAGAGATGCTGAAAAGCTCCGCCAGGGGTTTCGCCAGGACATCCACCAGTTCCTTCAGCACTCTGGGATGTAATTTATTCGGCCTCAGTGCTTTCTCCATCTTAAGGGACCTGAGGGCTTCCCTCACTCTCTCTGCCGTGATTTCCACCTCTGCTACCTCGTCCCCCTGCTTTGCCTTCCCCCCTCCTGCCAGTGATGGCTCCCCTCTCCCCAGACCTGCCGATCGGCAAGGATCCGGCCCCCTCAGTTTCACCATCTTCTCCCATGTATGATGCAGCCCCCCCCCATTTTCCTTGGTGAAAACTGAGGCAAAGTAGTCATTTAGTACCTCAGCCTGCTCCCCGAGTCTTGTGCCCATCCTTCCCATTTTAATCCTGCTAATCTGCCCCTTCACCCTTCGTTTTCCCCCAATGTATTTAAAGAACCCCTTGTTCCCTTTCCTAATTTCCCTGGCCAGGTTCTGCTCCTTCCTTGCCTTAGCCACTCTCACCACCCTAGTGGCCCTTCTGGCCATCAGCTCGTGCTCTCCTTGATCCCTTTCACTCATTGAGCACTTGAAATGCCTATAAGCCTCCTTCTTTCCCCTCACCACCTCCTGAACCTCCCTGGTCCACCAGCAGGGTTTATGGGCCCTACCACATTTTCGCCTTACTCTTGCACAGGTGCTGGTAGCATCCTGCACCTCCCTCCTGATGATTTCCCACTTACTGTCAGCGTCCATGTCTGGCCCAATCCCATCCAAATGCTTCTTAAGAATCATTCCCATTTCCTTGAAATCTGCACCTCTGAAGTCAGTTACCTCCGTCTTTGTGCAGTCTTCTACCCCCTCCTATTTCCAGGCAGAACCAGACCGTGGCATGGTCACTCCCCACCAATGAGTCCCTTACCTCCAGGCCCCCAATATGATCACTGTCTGCCAGGACCACATCCAGTATCCAAGCCTCTCTGGTCAGTTCCCTCACCTGCTGAGTTAGGAACACGTCCTGAAAGACATCCAACAACCTCTGTTCCCTGCCCATCGAGGATGTCATAGTCTGCTGGTCTGTCCCTGGCATGTGTAAGTCCCCCAACACCACCACCCTTCCCCTGCCCAATCTGCAGTGTCTCCCAACATCTGCCACCAGACTCTCCTCCAGCTCCTCCGCCAGCGCAGGGGGTCTATACACCACTCCTATTTTTACTCTCTGGCCCCCTCTTGTTATCAAGGTGACCCAAATTGCCTCCACAGTTCCCTCCGCCTCCTCCACTCCTCCTATGCCAATGCAGTTTTTGACTATTATTGCTATCCCTCCTCCCCTTTCCTCCCCTCTGTCCTTCCTGAACATGCTGTAATCCTCCAGGTTCAGGTCCCAGTCATGCCCTGAGGTGGCCCAGGTCTCAGTGACCGCTGCCACATCCACCTCTCCCTCAGTTAGCATCACCTGGAGCTCAGTCATTTTATTGCCCGAGCTCCTGGCATATAGCAAGACTATCTTCCACACTTTCCATATACTTCCATTTCCCCTGCTCACGTTCCCATGGGGATTACATCTTCCCCCAGTCAGCACCTTACCAGTCGGCCTTTTCCCGCATTCCTCCAACTCCCCGGGGGGGTGGAGACAGAGTCTCTTCTTTATTGAACCCCCCCTCGACAGCTTTTTCTCCCATCCCTCCCTCTTCACATGTTTAAACCCCACCTTTCACCAACGAACCCCTCTATTTTCAACTTAAGTATTTCCCTCACCTCCAAATTGAGATGGATCCTATCTCCAGCATACAGCCTCATATCCTCCCAGGTGTACCCCTAATCCCCCATCAACCCATACCCTCTGGCCCCACAGCACTCCCTGAGCCACTGGTTTATCTCCTAAACTTCCACATAGTTGTCTCACAATAATGTGTTAGTGACATCTTTTGATTCATCATCAGTGTATTTTAGTTTCCACAAAATATTTTTAAAACAATTTATTACTATGTGTCCCTTAGTTTGTGGTTACTGGTTCAGCCTTGTGGTTTTCCCTGTAGTGGGGCTGGACAAACTTGGTATAGCCCAAGGGTACACTGTCGCATGGGACCCCAAGAAGAGAAGAGCAGGCGCTGAGAGTCAGACGTCTGCAGTGTCAGTTAAAGGCATTAGCATTTAGGAAGGGTCCTGGTGTAGCAGCATGGATGGCATGGCCCACCAGTCTGCAGCGTATACAGGTTCCAAATCTCCTGAGGGCCCCTCTGATGGAACTAGCACCAGGACCCCTTGAGGAGTTTATTGGAATATGTGCTGGGGCTACTGTGAAAAAAACACTGTGGCCGGTAGTGTGCTGAGAGACCGAGGTAATCCTGGCTTCAGGTCTCTGGGCCATGGTACCCTCTACTGACAACAGTCTCCACACGCCCATAGCCAGAGACTGGGAGTGTGTCCCTGTTGGGGTCCCACTGGGACCCAGTCAGCTGGAGACAGGAGGGCCAAGAGTTCTTTGAGTTCAAACAAGTTTCAGCTAGTGGCCGTATATTTAAAACGTTGTGTGGGACGCAAATCGTTTGCGTCACATTTGCGCCGCAATTGCACCTGGCTGCAATATTCAAATGTGCAATTAGCACTGGTGCAACATGATAGCACCGGTGCTATAAAATAACGTATGCAGAGGGGGGAGTGAGGGCCGGGGCCATGAATACCCGCACACCAGGATATTCAAAAGAGTAGCACCACACTACAGTGGTTAGCACGACCTGTAGCACAGTGCAAAATACCACCTCAGAAAACCATGTCTTAACTTGGGGTAAAGTAAGGATGGGGGGTGTGGACACAGCAGCCCCAGAGCCCCTGAAGCAAAACCAGCCCCAATCCCCAGGAATATACATACCTGTAGGTACAGGTCCTGGTGGTGCCAGCACAGCCGCGGCCCCGATCACAACAACTATAGATATAGAATATCTCCCTGTTGTCCACTGCATGGCCACAGCCCCAATCACAATAAATCATTCATCATGAGTGGGGCTGCAACCGTGCAGGGGACAACAAGGGGACTCCCCATAGAGGCTGTTGTGTGTGTCATCCCTGATGCTGAGACATTGTGCTATCACAGTAACAGTACATCTGTGTTGTCCCCAACCCCTGCGCTAGTGTCAGTGCTCCCCCGAGTGCCCAGGTTAATGTTCCCACAGCACAGATAGGTAGAGAGACAGCATGACAGGGAGATGTAGTGCCATATGTCTACGGTGTCCCCTCTCTCTATCTGCTCAGTGCACCATCCACTGCTAGCCGTTCTCCACAGTCGGGAAATGTGTTCCCTGTTTCAGGCTGTGGACATAAGTGGGATGGGGGCGTTAGTGCTGGAGCAACCACCTACAGTAGTGAACGGTGCAAACCAGAGCGAGAGAGAGAGAGAGCAGCTTGACTCTGTTTTGTGTGGCTCATCCTCCATTCAGTGGCTCCTGGTCGTGGCCCCCATTACCCAATGCTCAGCAGCCTCAGAATGCTGTGAGTGAGTGAGTGGTGTGTGCTGGCTGGTGTCCTGCTCTCCTCTGCATCTCCTGTAGGCAGCCCATCATGGTGTTGTTCTGTCTGCGATCGGGTCGGCAGTTAGCAGAAGACTCGCTGGTGAGCTTGGGGAGAGAGAGCAAGTGGGCCTGTTCTGGCTGCCCTGCACACCGACCACAGACAGCCGCAATCGGTAACACCCCATGATCAGTTGTTGCCCCGGACCACCCTCCCCAGAGGGATGTCAGCTCTGCTGCCATGCGGTTACCTACTGCAGGAGACCACTGCATTTAGTACTGGCAGTACTCAAGCAAGGTAGGTAAGCACCACATGGCAAGTGACAGAACAGAGAGTGATGAACAGTGACAGAGAGAGAGAGTGAGAGAGCAAGAGAGGGAGAGGAGAGAGAGAGAGAGAGAGAGAGAGTGTGAATGGGGTAGAATTCTGGGTTACAGTGTGCCTGTCACTGACCTTGAGACTGGGATTAATGCACAGCTCTGAGCACTGCAAGCAACAACAGGCACAGTGTGACTGTCTGCACACACTCTCGCTTGGTCCCACTGGCACATGACAGGTGACTTAGTGTGTCCTCGTTCTGTTCCCGGACACCTTGCAGGTGTGAGTATTATCCATGGAGTTTGTCAGTAGCAACACAGGCAGCTGTGGAGCCCTAAGGGTGATTGCCGCCCCCTCCCGTAGGATGTCAGTCGGTGAGCTGTAGAACAGCACATGCAAGTGGCAGTTGCATCTGTCTATCTCTCTCTGTACAGTTAGACAGCATGTGGTGATGTTGGGGGGGGGGGCATTGGACTACAGGAAGACTGCTTACGTGTGTGTGTGTGTGTGTGTGTGTGTTGTATATATATATATATATATATATATATATATATATATATATATATATATATATGTAGGTGTGTGTGTATGTATATATATATACACACACACACACACATACATCCAGTGTATGTGTGTGTGTGTGTGTGTGTCTATTATTTATATATATATATATATATATATATATATATAGACACACACACACACATACCACACTGCACATATGTAGGAACGTGGCTGGGAGGGGTACTGGACCACCTTCCAGATGTCCATGTAGACCAGCAGTGGTGCATGCAGACTGACTCAGGTTACCCATGGAGTCATGGTCTCTACGTGTAGCGCACACACACACATCCTCCAGAGACCATCCACAAACCCACACTATGGCATCCAAGGAGGGGCAAACAGTCCTTCAGGTACATCAGGCATGGTTTCTGTTTGTTTCCCTGGCCTGGGTCACATGGTGCCACTGGATTCTCCAGTGTTTACTTTTCTTGCCAGGCCACCCTGCATCATACTTCCCAACTGTTCCTGGGTTTGAGGGACGTCCCTCATTTAACCACTCACAATGCTCTGTCCCACATCCGTCCCTGGAGGACAAGGTACAGTACTGTTCACACTGAGGATGCTGCTGTACATTCGAACTGTCATGCATAACTGTATAATAGTCTACAATTCCAGCTCAGCTTTACACCTTATATATGTTAACATGCTGTTGTCCATGTGTTGTGAGCTTGTATCTCCATGTTTGGATATGTGGTTCAGTGTCCCTCGTTGTCCCTCATTTTCAGTGCATGTGACTTCAAAGCAGTGCTGCAAGGGTGAGAGGTCTGCACTGTGTTAATCTGCTGACACCCATGGTCTGCTGCTGCCGAACTGCTGCTCAGGCTGACATACTGATGGAGCTGTGTGCACCCCCCCAGCCTGCGGCTCCTGACCTGTAATTCTAGTCTGCCCTACAGATGGAGCGGTGTGCTCCATACAATAGCGCTGGGCAACCTACATGGGAGTGCATGCAAATCAGTCCATAATGAGATGCTAATGTGGCTGTTTGCCCACGGATTGCCTGAGTAGGCTCATTTGCATAGGAGCTTTGAACATAGCAAATTTGAGCCCCGGGCTAATGCGTTAGCCCTGGACAAACCTGTTAGCACAGGGCTAATATGTTTGACCCGGGCTAACCTGTCAAACCTATTGCACTGTTCTGCTGTGTGTGGCCTGCAATGTTGTTTGCAGTTGTTGTGCAACACTCCACTGCTTTCACCCACACTGGCCACCTACTGCAACTCTGCCTTACTCCACCTCTGTGTGCACTGGGCTGCTGTTGCAGTTTGGCCTCCCCGGTTGCTATATTCAGAGCTGTTTTATTTGCTGGGCTATTTTTGCACTGCACTCCCAGCCCTGTTTGCACACCTTCATTTTCATGCTATTTTCAGCTGCTTTAGCCCCAGGGATATTCCTTTGAATATAGCGTGCAAATGGTTCTGGGCTAATTTAGCACGCTGGGCAGTGGTAATTTTGCCATGGGGCTAAGTTTTGAATATCTGGCCCCATGGTGTACACACTGCAGGGTAAATCCTCCAGGAATCCAGAGCTCCTGAGAGAGAACGCTGTGCCACCTAGAGATGTGTGTTCAAGACCCACCAAGAGAGAAGATGCCATTTGTGCTGAAAGGCTTCTGCAGAGAGGTGCAAGTTATGATTAACTAACAGTGCTGTGGGTCCGAGTCCCATTATAAACTGTTTCAAGTGCAGCTGTGGCTGTACTGGTCTATGAGAGCTACACAGTTTACAGAGCCCAAAACAGAAAAAGGAGATTAAAAATCATGCTGTGGTATTACAGAAGAACTCTTCTGGGGAGTGAGAGAGACAGCAATCATTGGCTTGGGTCCTGCTATGAAGAGTGACTCAACCTGGAATGCAGGGTGAATGTCCATCTATTCCAGGGACTGAACAGTGATTCAACCTGGAATGCAGGGTGAATGTCCATCTATTCCAGGGACTGGAGATCCTTTTGAGATGACAGCTGGCTGTTCACTCAGGATGGCCTGCATCTAAGCAGGGGGAACCAATGTGCTAGGGGAAAAGTTATATATAGTAGTTAGCAAGTTTTTAAACCAGGAAAGGGGAGGGCAGACAAGCACACAATGGAAACTAAGCTGGTTCTGCTCCAGCACAAAAAGGTCTTAGGAAAAAAGGGGAAGCAGGTTGAGCTGAGGGTGTTGTAGAAATAGAGGACTTTCAAAAGTGTGTAAGGATGGGAAGTCTAGAGAAGTAAGGAAGGGCAAGTGGATAGTTATGTATATGAAAGCAAGGAGCTTAGTGAATGAGATGAATGACCTACATGAGATAATGGCAGCAGAACACAAAGGTATAGTAACAATAACTTGAAACTTGGGCTAACCAGAATGATAGTTGGGACCTAAATGTCTCTGGATGTACCCTATTTAGAAGTGAAATGGAAACGTCCAAGAGGGATACGGCAGTATATGTTCAAGAGGCCGCAATAGTCTCAGAGGACAAACATTTCTCTGGGGAGATTGTTTGGAGTCACTATGGTTTCATGTGACAGATAACGCAAGAAATAATATAGGAACATCTAAAGGCTGCCTGTCTCACACACACACACACACACACACACACACACAGACACACACACATTCAGCACACTCCCAATAGCCATGAGTGGTGTGAAAAGGGTGGTCTAGCTCACTTACTTAATCACGCTGCCACCAATCTGGTTACAGCTCTGTTGGGGGCTGTTCCTTCGAGTCCTACCAGAAGTTCCAGCTCACACAGCAGAAGGGTAGGAGCTTGCTGATAGGGTACAAGTCCCTTTGGATTTAAGAACAGCCTTAGTCTCTCCAGGTAACCACTCCCAACTCTGCATCAGATACTGGTTTTACTTATTAGGTTTGATAGTGCTGTCACCAGATGTGGATAATTGCCCCATAAAAATGGATTCAAAGTGCTAACTGATCTTGAATGTGGTTATCTGAAGTGCTTGGTGATGTTGCTTTGGCCTTGCCTAGTGTTTCAATGAGAAAGGGTCTTGAGGCTAAAGGGAATGATGGAGATTGCAGAGGCCCACATGGCACAGATAAAAAGCACCAGAGGAGGGGAAATGGAGGATAAAGGGGGTATCAGTTAAGGCAGGTACAGACTGAATACTAGGAGCTCTCTTTTTTTTTGAAATTCAACTTTATTGATTTTCCAGTCCAAACAAACATAAAAAAAAGAAAGAAAGAAAACAGACACAAGACTATAATGGATACAATACTGTAACTGCTACAACACGAGATAAATAAAATAACATTCACAAAACCCCCTTCCCCCCAGGCATCACCCTGTACTGTGCTCGTTTTAACAATATCTCATTACAGGCTGTATAAAGCATACAGTGATTCCCATCTTGCTCTGTATCGGTGCATACAATTTTGAAGACTAGCCACCATTTTTTCCACACAGATTGGCTAACAATTCCTGTAGCCACTCCAGATATGAAATAGCCGTGTCCTCTTTCCAATGTTGAAGTACCAGGGTCTTAAGAGAGAGGGTGATCATGGCCATATGGAACCTATGTTGTTTGGTTTCGACCCCGGTAAAGTCACCCAGTAGACAGACCTCCAGGGAAAATCAATTATCTAAACCCAGAAGGGGATCAGCCCACTGTTTAATGGTCTCCCATAGTTCCACTACAGAGGGACATTCCAAAAAAATATGATATAGCTTACCATCTGCTAGACCACAACAGCTACAGGTGGGAGATGAAAGTCTACCCATTTTGTGCAACTTCACCGGGGTGAAGTACATGTTTTGGAGAATAAAATATTGCATAAGCCACAGTCTGTCCTATGTAATGTAAGAATGACGAGACCTCCACATATTGTTCCAGTTGAGGTCCTTCTGAGGAAACCTATCACCCCAATATAATGAGCCCCCATCAGGACAATTAAAGATCAAGTCATATAAAGAGGCGTATATAATGGAGACAGAATGGGGTTGGTGGGATAAAACAATTAAAGGTTGGAAAATCTTTTCCAGGCCATACCCAGCCCCTAGTGAAAGTTGTTTTGACATCAGGAGATGGTGGACCTGATAGTACTTAAAATAACCCCCTGGACCTGTTGGGAAACTCATCATCATGTCTTTGACCAAGAAGTAGGACTCCCCCATCAACATCTCTTGGGGGCACTTCCCTTTGAGAGATGGGAGCCATGCCTCAGTCAAAGAGGCACCATCAATACGAAAATTAGGGTTCTGCAATAATGGCCGTTTAGGGTTTTTGATGGGATTATATTTTAAAACCCTGCACAACTGGAAATGAACCCACATGGAAGGAATAATCAGGGATCTGGCCCATATTCTGGGAAGATCCTTGACCTGTATATGAAGAACAGCCTCCCGGGAGAGACCGCTTGAGTCAATTAGCTTCTGTTCAATGGATAGCCAGGATGGGATGTAAGGGACTGTGTGCAAAGTCTCAACTGGGCACAGCCATCTAAGATATATACTCAAGTGACTGGCCCAGTAGAACAGACCAAAATGAGGAAGCCGAGGGCCAACTTTCCCCTTGGGGTGGCAAGCTTGTGATAAGCACGCCTTGCCGGTTTATTACGCCATAGAAAGCCCGAACAATCCTGTGCAGTTTCCTGAACCACGTAAGAGGAACCCAAAGGTTCACCATACTCACGGGATAAAATATACAGGGTAAAATATTCATTTTGATCAGACTAATCCTCCCCCAAAGAGAGAGAGAGAGGCAGGTCTTTCCAACAGGCTGGGTTTTGTTGGGTCTTAGATATCAGGGAGTCGAGATTTAGTGTTTTGAGTAGAGAGGGTTGTCTAGCTAGAAAACTACCTAGCTATTTAATTTTGTCCTGGGACCACTGTAAGCCAGCAAGACCAAGTGGGGCCCTAAAAGTGTTGTTGTTCAGTGGGAAGACTTGGGTCTTAGCTGTATTAACTTTACAATTGGAAAGAGCACTATGCTCTGATATAGCTTCCAGAGCTGCTTGGATGGAACCAGTAGGTTGAGTAAGGTGCAAAAGTATATCGTCCGCATAGGCCGACACTGTTAACCTGTGGGAACCAATCTACACACCATGGATATCAGGGTTGGATCGCAGTCTCCATAACAAAGGTTCTAGATACAGAGTAAATAAAAGCGGTGACAAAGGGCATCCCTGTCGGGTGCCCGATTTTAATGGGAAGGAAGGGGAGATCACCCCATTGCAGTATATTCTAGCACAAGGGGCAGCATACAATGACCAAACCCAATGAATATATTGGTTAGGAATGACAAACCTAGCCAGGGCCCTGAACATAAAATTCCAGTCCACCCTGTCAAAGGCTTTCTCCATATCCAGGGACACCAAAACCACTGTATCCATGGAGTCCCTGGACGTGGAGAAAATGTGGTCCAGTTTTCTCAAGTGATCTTGAGATTATCTGCCTACCATGAATCCTACTTGTTCCGCACCTATCAGGGTTGGAAGGACCATACTCAATCTATTTGCCAACAATTTAGCTAGGATCTTAATATCAGTGTTGATAAGGGAAATGGGTCTATAACTCGTAACGTTATCTTCAGGCTTACCCAGTTTGTGAAGTACCACTATGAGGGCCTCTAGAAGGTACGGGTCAGACGGGGTCTCTTTCATGATAAAGGTGAAAAATCTATACAACCAGGGGGTTAGTTGGTCCTGTAACTTCTTGTAGAAGTTGGAGGAAAGTCCGTCCAGTCCAGGGGCCTTATCTGGGGGGTTCGCGAATTATTGATCGGATTTCTGCTTCTGTGATGGGGGCTATAAGAAAATTCCTCTTGTCCGACCCCAAGGATGGCAAAGGAAGAGAATCCAAGTACTCCTCAATTTCTTGAGGGGAAGGGGGAGATTTCCTGGGACTATATAACTCTCTGTAGTAGGATTCAAATTCAGACACTATTTCTCTCAGGACAGTTTTAATGGACACATCGGTATTAGATTTTATAGCCTTTATCAGTCTAGCAGATTATTGCTGCTTTATCTGAAGGGCTAATAAGTGACCAGCTTTCTCTTCCTGATCAATATAAAGTGACCGAGATTTAAGAATAGCATATTCCGCTCTTTCCCTCAGTAATTCATGGTAGGATTCCCAGAGCTTTAAGAGGGATGATTTGGAAGTGTCATCATTAGACAGGGGGAGACCACTTTCCAATTGCCTAATTTGGTCTAACAGGCTAGAGATATGTTCATCTCTTCTCTTTTTCTTGTTAGAAGCTAATTTAATCAATTCCCTTCTAAGAGAACACTTCAATGCACTCCACTCGATGTCCGGCTTCCCTGTGGAATTCAAGTTCTCCTCCGTATAATGATAATGAATTGTGTTATCTTTTTAACTAAATCGGGATTCTTCAGAAGCTGATTGTTAAGCTTTCAGAGGGTGTCTTTTTGTTGAGATGATCCCATGGAAGCCAGAAACCAAACTGGGGAGTGATCCGAAATTACTTCTGCCTCAATACTGCAGTCAGGGACGTTAGGGAGAGAACTCTTAGACACTAAAAAGTAGTCTATTCTAGAACAGGAACCATGCACTGAGGAATGGAAGGAGTATGCTCCAGAAGATAGGTTAAGGGTTCTCCAGGGGTCTCACAACCCCAAGTGATCTATGAGATCCTGCATAGCCCTCTGTGCCAGGGACAACCCCTGGGATCTACGGTAGGTTTTGTCCACGTCCGGGTGAATGGAAGATTCCAATCACCCCCTAAAAACATGGGGAGACTAAAAAAGGGAGATAATAGCTGTAAGATATCAGTAACAAAAGATGGGGAGTCTACGTTGGGGCCATAAAAGCTTCCAATAATCAGTTCCTGCCTGTCTAAGATCCCTAGTATCACCAAGTATCACCCATTGGGGTCGCTTAGAGTCTGTAAGCAAATGAAGGGTAATCGACGAGTACTAAGAATTGCTGTACCCCTGTTTTGAGTACTAGATCCCCCTGTACAAGCATATCCAACATTTTGTCTGCGGAAGAGTCCTGATTCAAAGGGCAGCAAATGGGTCTCCTGCAGACAGATCACATCTGCCTTGAGATGACTCAAGTGCTGCAGTATTTTATAACATTTTGTTTTATTCCTGGCCCCATGCACGTTCCAATATAGAAATCTAATCTGGTTAGCCATTTATCCTAAATCGTGTATTGTCAGGGTGAAATGCCTGTTTCTGATCTCTTATCCCCTTGTGTTCCAAACCCCTGCAATGCCTTACCTTCCCCTCCTTCCTGGTAGTCTCCAACATTAAGGTCACAACCCTATGCCCCACTTCATTAATAAACCAACACACAACATTAACATACCCCCATATTAAATTTTTTAAACCTCCCACCCACTCTTTCCCCCAGAGGTAACTCCGTTGCAAGCATGAACCAGTAAGCTATGCAAGAGAGTATCCTCAATAAATTCCAACACAAAATTCTTTGTTCGTGACGATAAGACTTACCAAAATACTGACCTTCCCACCCCAGCCATAATATCCCGTAACATTACAACCTTATAAACAAACTATTGATTTGTACAGCAGTTCAATTCCCAAAACAGGTATCTGTATGAAAAGGCACATATACTGTGTGGAGAAATGTCACCGCTTCCCCCTGCTGACCTTGTGCGGTATTGCACAACTGTGACCCAAGCCATTGACTAACTTTAAACTGAAACCTGAGGCAGTGCTCAGGGCTCACGTTCTTACCGTAAGTCAAATTTAAGGCAAACGAACCTTGAAACTAATCCCAACAGGGAGATAACAGAGGGATGGAAGCCTCACCCCCAGTATCGGAGAGAAGTGATGAACTATTCACGCAAGACCCATACATTGAAAATATAAGTCGACCCTGAGATATGATTGAGGGTGAGACATCCTTCTTTCTCACCATAAGAATGTATCTGAGAAAAATGAATAAGGAGCAGTGTGCAAATTCTCTCACTTCCTTGCAGGTACTACTAGACACCTTGCAGATAGGTTGGAGTTATAAAAGGGAAAGAAAAAACTGGGCATAGCTCTGAGAGACTTAAATGTGAACTAAACAGTGCCTCATTTTGAGCTATATGTGCCCTGTCCCTCTGAGCATCAAAGGGCGCCAGAAAAGGAAGAGAAAAACTCTTGATCCTCCCCCTGGGAAAGTGATAACCCTGGTCTAACCCAGATGCTAGACATAATACTCAAGGGCCATCAAAGGAGAGAAAAAGGTGCATAGATAAAATAAAGTTACAAACTAGGCAGCTTCCAATCCATTGCACCTTTAGCAAAAGCAGCTTACTCGCCGATAAATCCAAACATCACAACAGACTGTATGCTTATGTCTTGACACAAGCTAGCTTCTCAGCATGGTTTAAACAGATCAGGGAGCACGGTCACCAATTCTGCTTCTGCCAGTACGGGATCTTCAAAGTTCTTCTACTGATTTGGGATGTATATCTGAAGCCGTGCAGAGTACATCATTCGAAACTTCAGACCAGCTGGGATAAGCTTGGAGACTATGGGGTGAAACAATGTGCACCGTGCCAAACTGCTACAGGCAAGTCCTGTGCCACTCTAATTTTCTTATCTGCCCATTTTACCTCCTGGAGCTCTTTTATCTTGACAATGAAGTGCTGCCTTTCCTGGAAATTTAGAAACTTAAAGATTAAGGGTGAGGAGGAGCATCAGGTGGAGGCATTGGTTGTAGAGCTCTGTGCACTCATTTGATGCAGTAGATGGACCCAAAAGAAGAGGCCTGCCAGCTTCTGGATCAACTTCTACATAAACTGCATAGCACTCGGCCTTTCTCCTTCTTGGGCAGACCCATAATAATTTATCATCAGCATTATTTCTCCGGCTCCTTCCCTCCCGGTCCTCTACTTTCGCTTCAGTTTTGCGATCCATTGTCTGGTCTTAACAATTTCAGGATCTATACAGTCTGCCTTCCATTCCAATGAGATAAGGTGTGCTTTATTGTCTCTGGTACATTTGGATATATCCTCAATGGTCGCCACCATGGATTTGACTTGAAGTAAGTGCTTTGACTTTGTCTCTGAATGACGGAATTCCTCCAGAAATTGTTCTAGCATGAGCAAGTTAGGATCCGAGGTAGTACCAGTTCCTTTGCCAGAGGCCGTAGAGTGTGGCCTGGCTTTCTTGTTGAGTTTCTCCAGCGTTGGGGAGGTGTATGTTTGGGCAGTGCTAATCTCATCTCTGCCTCCATTGCACTCCCAATTCATGGTGAATATTCGACTACCCCCTTCTAGCAAGTTGTAAATATCTCAAACTGCAGTGATAGTAGGTTGTAAATAGTTAGATAAGTAGTTTGTTGTTCTGAGTAGCAGGAGCTCGGTTGGAAGGCTGCTATTCAGACGTCCACATCATGTGAGACCCTACTAGAAGTTTTAAAGGTGGAGGGGAACTGGCCAGCTGCTCCATCGAACTACAGGCAAGTCTTTTAATTCAATATGGCTACTGCCCATTTATGTGGCTCTGTGACTCACTTGCTGGCATTACTTTTGCCTTGTTGTCTATTGAATTTGCACCCTCAGTAGAAGTGCCATGAAAAGGGATCTAGAGGCTACAGGAAATGCTGGAGACTGCAGATGCCTAGAATATCTACTGAAGTAGCAGCAACCGCCTCCTCCAACTCACAGAGTGAGGGGCGCAACTGCACTCAGGAGAGGAACAGAAACCTTTGGAGATCGGGTACATGACAATTCACTCCCATCAATACGCTCCTTACATATTCGCTCTCGACAACTCGCTCCTGTCAAACTCGCCCCCTCTCTAACTCGCTCCCACTCAAACTCACTCCCATTCCCACTTTGACCTTGCCTTGCAGACAGAAGCAGAAATGGTTTAACTGCTGCAGAATTTGTTCAGTACTGTATTAAGCAGTGAATGAAATAATTCTGCAGCACAAGCAAAATCAGTAGCATTTAAGAAGCATTTAAAT
Source organism: Neoceratodus forsteri (assembly GCA_016271365.2). Classification (NCBI taxonomy): domain Eukaryota; kingdom Metazoa; phylum Chordata; order Ceratodontiformes; family Ceratodontidae; genus Neoceratodus; species Neoceratodus forsteri. The sequence continues at coordinate 333,239,288 of JADMNL010000025.1, forward strand.
GCAAACGAAATCAGCAGCATCGGTAGCACTGTAATTCTGTGAGACAAGTAGTCTGCTGAAATTCATTTCTTTTAAAAAGTTGTAGATGTTATCCGGGGAATACAAAAAAAAGGGGGATTCAGAGATAGAACAACTTATTGCTAGTAACCCACCTATAGGATCTTGCCGAGCATACAAGGACTGTGTTGATAGACTGAATTTTATTCTTGAAAAATGCAAGGATCATACTACGGAGGAATTCCTACGTGGTGTTGCACACTGCTTTGATTATTAATTTTGTTTTTAATACAGTTTGACGCTTTTATGGATTACTTTTGATTTTAATATTGGACTGAATAATGATTCCCAATCCACCGTCACTAAAAAGGTAAGTCACCACTTCATCATTATTAAATGCTGCTGATTCCGTTTGCCTCATTTTATTTATTCACTGCTTAAATGCTGCTGATTTCGTTTGTGATGCAGAATTATTTCGTTCACTGCTGAAATGTAATAACGAAATGCCACCTTTTGGTACTAGCTCTGTGTGTTCATTCACTTTTTAAATGCTTAAATGCTGCTGATTTCGTTTGTGTGGCTTTTTCTCTGATTGTCAAAGTCCAGTTTAGGAATTACAGTGCTGTCAGGGGGCGTATTGTCAGGAGCGGGTAATTCAAGGAGCGAAATTATGTGGGGATATATTGTCGGGAGCGTATTGTCGTGCTCCCCTAGAGATCTATGGCTTCATATCTCCCTCCATCAGGGTGTACAGGGAGAAAATGAGGCAATAAGCCTGTCAGAGTTTTGGTTCTGGATTAATGTTCATACCCACATGATGTCCAGCATCCTAGGAATTTAATGATATGACCAGGAGCAATATGTCTTGATGCTGTAGTGGCTGCTTCAATACAGAAGAAATGACCAGAGTAGTTTAGTGGCTCATATTGGAGATGAGAGAGGAGGATCCTTAAGTGGGTAATGAACCATGAAGTAGTCATAAAGGTTTTCTTATCTGTTTGGAGTATGGTATAGCTGGAGATTAAGAGTCATGATAGACTTTTAAGCATTGAAAAATGAGGATGGGACACCACTGGTTTTAGAAAGGATAATACTTGATATGAATGATTTGAGAAGATGGTTCACTTTGGAGGTTTTGTGTAGTAAATTTTTTTTATAAATGTCTGCAGACTTCCATAGGTTGGCTGCTGAGAATGTCTGTGAGGTGAGAAAGTTGATGCAGCAGTGTTGAATTTGCCTGGCTGTAAGTAAGAATCCACAAAACACTAAAGCCATATAGAAAAAGACTAATGATGCAGTGGCTAGTAAATATGAAATCAAGGATCTGCCTTTGTGGATTGAAATACATGGCAAAATTGAGGTAATCCAGGAGAGACAGTGGTACTCTTTTACAGGATGGTCTGTAGAGAAAGAAGCAACACGAGTGGTGATGCAAGTAAATATGTCTTGCAGCAACCTTACTTCCATTTGAAGAGAGTCCAATTATGTGCCAAGAAACTAGCAAAATGATGGGACCAATGATTTTGTCAACAGCCAGAGAAATGACAAGAGCATCAAATAAATCTGTAAGAGCTTCATATACAGTATTAACTGCAGGAGGAAGTGGTAAATCATCCAACAGATAAAGTACAAAAGGTACTTGTGATCATTCAAAATGATCCAACAGAGTGATTTAAGAGAAAACAACCCATTCCAACTGATGCTGAACAGATGCCAAAGAGAATGGTGACTAGGAAGAAGTTTGAAGGCATCTGAAATGTCAGCCTTAGCAAGCCATGCCCCCTGACCAGTAACTTTGATGAAGCAAACAGTATTGTCTATCCTGGTGTAACCCAAGGAAAAGTCTTCTGAGAGTATAAGAGAATAGATACTGGGTACTGAAAATGAATGTGAAGCAGATAAATTGATTGTTGTTCTTGTCTTTCCAGAGAACACAAGCTGAGCCCATGACAGGACAACCATGGAGGTCTTTCATGTGTTAGGGAGCATAAAAGACACCCTGTGAGGCAGATAGAGTGGAGAATGATGTAGATGGAGGTGTCAAAAGAGATGGAGCCCTGAATCTTGGATTGTTAAATGGCATAAGGAAATGAAGTGAGAAAAGGATCTGCAAACTACACAGGTTACAGCCCAATGGCCAGCAAAACGGCAGCAAAACACTTCAGTATCCAAAGAGCCAGACTTACCTAGATGTTGAAGTGGGAGTGTTCTGCAGTTGTTTTTGCAGAAGACTTGTGATAGTCATAGAACAAGGTACCACAATAGCAAATAAACAGATCCATTATAGTAGATAAACAGAAGTTGAGTTCTTGAAACTTGTAAGAAGAGGCAGTGCATAGTATGTCTTGATACATACTGAATTCTAAAATGAATTCCATAATAGTCATTTTCCATTGAGATTCAAGCACAATGGAGATAACCCTGGAAATAATGCACTTTTAAAGTTCTGTAGGAGATGAGGAAGGTGACCGTGTTTAATTCTTTTCCACACTGTACAAATGATGCTGCTGCACTCACCGGAGCTGTAATGTGCTATTTTATTTGTGCAAAATCACATCAGTACACAGGGTGAAAACAAACCCATATATATTCACCTACATAGGCTTCATCAGTTATATGTTTTCAAAGTTGTGATAGAGCAAGGTAAAAGTCGACACATGCAAGAAAAGAATCTGGAGTCACTACAGTCATACGTTGTGAATGAAACTTAAGGTTGTAGTGCCAGAGAATGTAGATTATCGGAAGTGGGTTTGGAGTTGGAGGAACTGCTGGAGGTGGTACAGGAGGAGGCATACAGTGTTGTCAGCCAAGGATGCAACACAAGACTGGAGCATTCTGCAGTCACGTTATTGCAGTAAACAAGGCAATTTCAGTGGCAGGTAATTGCTTTTGTCATGCAGTAACCCAAGACACTGATTGCATCCTGGCTGGCACCACTGTACTTGAAGAACCTTAAGGCAGGGGCTGCAATCATGGTTTGGGGCAAAGAAGCAGAGTAGTGCAGCTGGCCTAACAAATCTGAGCCATCTAAGCATAAGATTTTTGAAAGCATGGAACTGAGTAGCTGGAGCAACAGGATCTGGATTGGGATCAGTAAGAGGTTTAGAAGTTGTGGCTTTTACATAGTGCATAGAGTTCCTGCCTTTTAGCAGATGCAGAGAAGGAATTTCCATGTCCCAAGGTGCTGATGTCAGTTTTGGGATGGTTCAGTCTTTTATAGTACACCATGTCTTCAAAGTAACTTTCCAGTATCTTAGAGTAGGGGCATCTGAGTAGACAGCAGAAATAGATCCTGTTTCTTCTTCTTTTGCACTAGAGTGCTGATGAGCTTGAACAGACTACAATGTAGCTATACTAAGAAGATCTGGAAGAGATGCAGATTTTACAGAGCTGGACTGAGAAAATCTTACTGGAACTGCGGAGTACATGGAATTGCATGGCATGGATAGCTGCCTCTCTCAGTTCTACTTGATTGGAATAACCCTGGCATCCCAAGAGTGGCTCTGGGGAAGGGGTCCAGTTTAAGAGCAGCTGAAGGCTGGTACCTGATACAGAGAAATGCTTCATCCCGCTGTATCAGTACCACTAATAATGTTAGGAGACACCCATGGCCACCAAGTCGGAGATTAATGTTGCCAACCTAGGAGATCAAACCACACATAGTGATGTCAGGAGTGGGGTGTCACACCTAGAGAAAAAACAGGACAAGTACTGGATGTGAGGGTTAAACTAAGCACTACAGCAGAGGAAAGGGACCTGAGAGTGATCATTAGTGACTGCCTCAAACAATTAAGTCAGTGTAACGAGGCCTATAGTAAGGTTAATAGAATGCTGGGGTGTATCAGAAGGGGTATTGACTGCAGGAAAAAAGGAGCTACTACTCTACCTCTACATAGGTCACTGGTGAGGCCACACCTGGAATACTGTGCCGGCGGAGCGGATACCAGTGGATTAGTTAGAAGTGGAGAGGCATTTGCACTAGTGAGATTTGTAAGATGTGAACAAATATGAAAGAAAGCAGTTTTTATTTGTTTTTTGATTAATTTATGAATATTATGAAATATGTTACATAGAAACATAGAATCTGACAGCAGATAAGGACCGCTTGGCCCACCTAGTCTGCCCATTTCCCTACCTGATGGATAAGCTGCAGATTCTAGTTAATCAGCAGCTTACTTCCCCCTACCCCACACAAGAATTGCCTTATGCCTGTCCCATGCATTCTTGAATTCTCCAACTGTTCCTGACTCCACAACCTCCTCAGGAAGACTGTTCCATGCATCCACAACCCTCTCTGTGAAAAAATACTTTCTAACATTACCTCTGAGCCGTCTCCTCTCTATCTTCAAATTGTGCCCCCTTGTTCTTGCACATCTCTTCTTCTGAAAGATGCTACCCTCTTGTACCTTGTTAATCCCCTTGAGATACTTGAAAGTTTCTATCATGTCCCCCCTCTCCCTCCTTTCCTCAAGGGTATACATATTAAGCTCCTTTAGTCTCTCCTCATACGGCTTCTCTTGCAGACCCTGCACCATTTTAGTCGCCCTCCTCTGGACTGCCTCTATCCTGTCTATGTCCTTGTGGAGATGGGGTCTCCAGAACTGGACGCAGTACTCCTGATGGGGTCTCACCAACTGTCTGTACAGAGGGATAACAATTTCCTGTTTTCTGCTGCTGATGCCTCTCCCTGTGCATCCCAGTATACCCCCAGCCCTCCCTACTGCCTTCTCACATTGCTTGCTAACCTTAAGGTCATCTGATATGATTACCCCCAGGTCCCTTTCCTTTTTTGTTGTTGTTACTACCTCCCCCCCCCATTGTGTATTCTTCCCCTGGGTTCTTGTTTGCCAGATGCATTATTCTGCACTTCTTTGCATTGAATCCTAGCTGCCATACTTCTGACCATTCCTCCAACCTTGCCAAGTCCCTTCTCATCCTTTCCACGCCTCCGTGTGTATCAACCCTGTTGCAGATCTTTGTGTCATCTGCAAAGAGGCATACTTTTCCTTTCAGTCCCTCTGCAATGTCACTTATGAAGACATTAAAAAGGACTGGACCCAATACTGAACCCTGCGGTGCCCCACTAGTTACCCCTCTTTCTTCAGAGTGGACTCCATTTACAATTACCTTCTGTGTCCTGTTGTCCAGCCAATGTTTTACCCAGGCTACCATCCTGGGACCCACTCCCAGGCTGGTTCATTTGACTATTAATCTTTTGTGTGGGACTGTGTCAAATGCCTTGCTAAAGTCTAGGTAGACCATGTCCACAGCTCCTCCCTGGTCTACTACTTTGGTCAGCCAGTCAAAGAAATCTATTAGATTCGTCTGACATGACCTTCCCACTGTGAACCCATGCTGCCTTGGGTCCTGTGCCCCACTTACCTCTAGGTACTCAACTATTCTTTCCTTCAGAAGTGACTCCATCACTTTCCCTACCACAGAGGTCACACTGACAGGTCTGTAGTTTCCTGCCTCTGCCTTGGTCCCACTTTTGTGACGGGGAATCACATCTGCCTTACTCCAGTCCTCGGGTACCACACCATCCTCCCATGATTTATTAAAAAGAGTATCCAGTGGTTTCACTAGTTCCTCCCTTAATTCTTTTAGAATTCTGGGGTGAATTCCATCAGGCCCCATTGCTTTGTCCACTTTCAGTTTTAGGAGCTCTTGCAGAACCCTTTCTTCTGTGAAAGGACTGGGATCGACCCCCCTATCAAGAGTGCTTCTGTTAATTGGATTAGGCACTTCCCCCTCCTCTTTTGTGAATACTGAGCAGAAATATTTGTTCAGTATCCCTGCTTTTTCACTGTCCCCTTCTGCCCACCCACCGTTCATTCTATTCAGCATCACTATCCCTCCCTTTGTCTTTCTACGCTCGCTGATGTACCTATAAAAGGTGTTATCCCCCTTCTTAATCGAGTTGGCTATCTTTTCCTCAGTTTGGGCCTTTGCTATTCTGACTTCCCTCCCTGCTTCCTTCTGCCTTAACTGGTACAGCTCTCTGTCCTGCTCCTTCTGTGTTTCCTTATACTTCTGGAATGCTATCTTTTCTTCCTGACTTTCCACAGTAACCTCTTTTGAGAACCATAGTGGCTTTTCTTTAATTTTGATTTGTTTATTTGCTTCACACAAGGCTTGTTGCCTCTGTGATGGCAGTTTTGATGATTCCCATTGTTGCTCCACACCTCCTTCTAGCCTGTTTGCTGAGTGCTTTCTGAGGCACTCTCCATCTTGCCAAAGTCAGCCCTCCTGAAGTCGTGCCCTCACTTTTGTATGGCTTGACTCTGTAGCTGAGTTTAACATGTACCACACTGTTTGATGGTCACTTGTTCCCAGATGGCAACCCACTTCTAGATCTCAGATCCTCTCCTGCTCCATTTGAGAGTACGAGGTCTAAGATTGCTCTCTCACGAGTGGGTTCCGAAACTAGCTGTCTGAGGCCTGCCACCTGTAGGGCATCAAGAATGGCCCTGCTCTTGGATGTGGCTGCAGCAAATGTGCTCCAGTTAACATCTGGCATATTCAGGTCTCCCATCAACAGTATCTCCCCTTTCTCTGCCATTCTAAGAATGCCTTCTATCATATCCTTGTCCATTTCCTCCCCATGACATGGGGGTCTGTACACAACCCCTATGCGGATTGTGGTGCCCTTTCCAGTCTCCAAGGTGACCCACAGTGCCTCCTCTCCTCCCTGTTTACTCTTTTGTTCAGTTGCTTTTATCCCTTCCTTTACATAGAGAGCTACTCCTCCCATCTTCTCCCCTGCCTGTCTCTCCTGTAGGTTATGTACCCTGGTATGTTAACATCCCAGTCATGGTTCTCTGTGTACCATGTTTCTGTGACTACTACAATATCCAGGCATCCCTCTTCCATCAAAGCCACCAGCTCAGGGAGCTTGTTGCACAGACTACGGGTAATCTCAGTTTGTGCCTTTGCTATTCTGACTGCCTTCCTTGGCTCCTGCTGCTTTAACTGATAAAGTTCTCTGTCCTGCTCCTTCTGTGTTTCCTTATATTTCCTGAATGCTATCCTTTTCTCCTTAACCATCCCTGCCACCTCTTTTGAGAACCATGGTGGTTTTTTCCTTCGTTTTGTTTTATTGATTTGCTTCACACAAAGGCTTGTTGCCTCTGTGATAGCTGTTTTGATTATTCCCCATTGTTCCTCCACCCCTCCTTCTTGCCCATTTACTAGTGCTTTCTAAGGCACTCTCATTTCCCAAAGTCAGCCTTCCTAAAGTCCACTACTCTTGTTTTTGTATGGCTTGACTCTATGGCTGTGTTTATTGTGAACCACACTGTTTGGTGGTCATGTTATATGTTAAGTAAGGAGATATTTTGTACTGGTTAACAAAAAACAAAAATAACTATTTTGGTACTATTAAAAAAAAATTCTATACTATTCACTATAAAAACTTACAATTATTATTTGCATCTGTTAACAGTTTCTCAGAAGAATCCACTTGCTGGCGAAATGTTGGGACACTTATGAACAAGCTTTGAATAAATATTGAAAATCTTAAAGGAATTGATGTGTATGGCTTTTTGGCCAGAGTGGCCACTGTGCTTTAGTTTTGATCAAGTTGAACACATGTTTGTGACCAGGCTCCACATAAGGATCAAGAATTAAACAGAAGAGATTTCCCTTGGACCTTCTATAATCCCTCAGGAACTTTGACTTTGCCTGAAATTGCAAAGTTCTGCCTGCAAAGTGAGGAATTTTGCCCATGAATTGTGGAATTTCATATGCAAAGGGCTGAATTTCACCCATGGTGGAAATTTCCACAGTTCGTGGATGAAATTCTGCAATTACGGCGACATTCCACACTTTATGGGCAGATTTCCGCGATTGCAGTGAACTCGCTATGTTCCGTTCCATGCCTGCTAATTTTGTGAAACTATGCAAAATTGCAGATTATTTCGTGGAGCAAAATTTGCCAACTTTGCACATCTCTGAAATCAACAGTACTTAAGAATCTCTGACTGGGTCTCCTGATCAAATGTAGATATATTTTAACAGACTATCTAAAAAAAGTGTGTGCATGCTTCTAAATACTGATTCATTGCATGTTGTGCACAATATAACTGTAAGGATGTGTTGCTACTAGTGTACTATATAATGTCAACTGTGCACGTTGGTCAGAACCCCATCACAAAATTAACTTTGATCTCAATGGCCTTTTCCTGATAAAAGAGAAAAATAAATAAAAAGACATCCTTGCAAGACATTATGTTTGAAAATGGAGCAATATAGCTGAGATTTTATAACAAGTTTTAGTGCTTGTGAAGGATACCTGATTTACAGAACTAGAGATCAGAGATTACAATTTGTTCACATGATAGGTGCCACACAAGTACTTACTGTAGGGATAGTGGCTATGAGTGACCAGAAATTCACCTCTCAGTGTAAAAAGGCGGTGGCAAAGGCTGACAGGATGCTGGGGTGTATTACAAGGGGATTCAGTAGTAGGTGGAGCGAGGTTATTCTGCCATTGTACAAGTCATTGGTGAGACCACATTAAGAATATGGGGTGAGGTACTGGCATCCTTACCTTAAGCAGGACATCAGCATGCCAGAGGGGGTCCAGAGGAGAGCAACCAAGATGATTGAGAGGTTACAGGACAGGTCCTATGAGGAGAGACAGGGAGCCCTGGGGATGTACTCCCTAGAGGAGAGGAGGCAGAGAGGTGTTATGATCAAGACCTTCAAGTACATGAAGGGAATTAACAAAGTGAAAAGAAAGGGTCTCTTTAAAATGAGTGATAAAGGGGGCCGGTCCGGTGGCGCTGAGGGTTGAGGTGCTGGACGCCACACCTCGCACCACACCGGCGACCCGGGTTCGGGAGCCGACTCGGTCGCCGGTGGTCGGCGGGGAGTTAGACTTGAGCGTCCAATGACAGCTCGCCTCTCCGAGGATTCGGCCGATGCCCGACACTTGTATAACCCCAAGTGGCGCTCGAGGAACTGCAAGCTCCATTTGGGAATGGCGCCATTGAGCAGCATGGACGCCGACGCTGCCATGACATCGGGAGGTTACTGCTGCTCAGGGAGGGAGAAATGTGGAAACAAGCCTGCCTCAGCCGAGAAGATGGGAGGACCATGGCACGTGCCACGATTTGCCTGTACCGCCAGCAGACCTCAGACCCGGCTAAATGTGTTACGGGTCTGAGTCCCCCGCCTCATCCCACCGGGGGTAATCCAAGCCCATGGGGCCTAGGGATCTGCTTGGGTGGTACCGGGCAGTAGGATGTCCAGTTGTCCCCCTGAAGGGTTGGAGGTGGCAGGCTAGGAGGAGGAATAAATAGTCATTTCAAAAAAAATGAGTGATAACAGCACCATTAGGGGCACAGCCTAAAACTGATGGTGGGGAGGTCAGAAGGGATGTAAGGAAGCCTCTCTATATGAAGAGGGTGGTGTCCACCTGGAATGAGCTGCCAGAGGAGGTGGTATCAGCAAGGATGCTTGCAGCATTCAAGAGAACCTGGGATGAGCACAAAGGGAACCCTTGGGACCAAGGAAGGGGAGAAGGGGGGTGAAAGGAAAGGACAGTTGGGGGGCAGGGTCAGTGATGTAAATTGTAAGACCAGACCCTGCATCACTTACCAAGCAGAAGCGATAGACCGGGTGGTCATCTTCTGCTGGCTATTTTCATATGTTCGTATGTACATGGGTCCCTACATTTCCCTGTTGATTATGCCTCAACTCTACTGGCAAAGGTAATATCTAGGAGATGAGAGGGCAGTTCAGATGCCATGTCTCTTCAGTCCTTGACCTCTTGGTCAGTGATAAAACCAGAAAAGTTTCTGGGGAACTTATTTTTTTTTTACTTTAGTTTTATCCCTCCTAACCTGCCCTCTTCATTCCACTTCTTTGGGCCTCTCATACCATCCCTGCCCCAGTCCTGAGTCTGCCCCTAGAGGCCCCGGCTACTCCACTGGCCCTTCAAGCACCGGATAACCCCTGGGTGAAAGGAAGGACCTACCTTCCTCTACCTCAGTGGAGTGCCTACACAGCGGGGTCTGCCCATGGATAGGTGGCTGGATGGCCCAGAGTGGCCATCATCTAGGACCTCCAAGGGGTGTTTTCCGCTTTTTCTTGTGGTCCCCTGCCATTCCCTGAGGACGCTGGCTCGGGTGGGCTACATGCTGATGCATTACACCTGCCAAGTGCCTAACAGCGTCTTCCCCTCCCCGACTCCAATGCCACAGGAGTCACCAATGCCCCAAAAGCCAGTGCTCCCACTGACCCTCAAGGACATCGGGTGCGTGAAACACCCCTGGTAACCCACCCCCGGAGGAGGACAGCATCCATTGGGATGCTCGATCCTCCATCCCCCTGCCAACCCCAATGACCGGGCTCATTCCCAAAACCCAGGTCGCCAGCGTGGAGTGAGGTGGCATCCAGCGCTCAACCCTCAGCGCCACTGGGACGGCTAGTGAACTTATTATCTTTGAAGAAGGACATAAACGTTTTGGGGGAACTGGGGTATGGGTTATCTAGGGCCTTCACATCAAATGTCAGTGTTGCTTCTTGGCTGACTGGCAAATGGGGTGTGAACGATAGGTGTTCCACGCCCTCTTCCTGAAAGCCAAGTACCCCCCCCACCACACAACATGCTGTGGCCCCCATTTGGGATTCTGGGGCTCAAAGGGGGTTGAAAGCTCTACGGCATTGCTAATTCATATTTGTGTACCATGGTCAAGGTTCTCAGAATCTCCGCGGCTGCAGATTTTATGCGAGAACTTGCACTTCAGCAGAACTTCTGTGTGCTGCAGAATCACTCTTCTTGGTGATTTTTATTAATTTTTCTGTTTATACATAGAATCTGGTTCCTTCCCTCTTTTATATCCAAACCCCCATATGTTCAGAATGTGATGTTATTATTGCTATAACATCATACATTAGCTAATGAAATGGCTGCATTCTGCAACAGAAATGAACAGTCACTTATCTACCACAGCTCCCACTGCCAGAGACGGTGGCACAGCACATCATGCATGGTGATATTTGCTCAACCTGCACTACAGCCTAATAGAATTTTCAGTCTTACATTATTGCACTAGGGCCAACTTAAACAAAACCTTGTCAATAGCACAGACCTGTTAAGTGCATACCTCACTTTGTACAAACCTATTTGTGCCTTTAAGGTATAGAGATGCTATCTGAAATGAAAAACTGGTAAAAATTAATTTAACTGTCTAAATTTGTAAGAAAAATAAAGTAATTATGCCCAGAAAAGTGAAATATAATAATGTGTAGACCTGTTGAAAGAATAGACCTGTTAAATAAATAATTGCACTGTACGCATTTTTGCCAGGGTTATTGATTACATATTGTCATTGGTTGATAGAATCACCTAAAAGTTATGGAGAAATGCTGTGTGCAGGGACAGCTGTTGGGCCAGAGGGTAGCATGCTGTGTTTCCGTGCCGGCAACTCAGGTTCAGAGATTAGGTCCGGGAGCTGGCTGGGCAGCACAATGATTGGTGGAACACATCAATGCTTGGAGCCTGGGAAGGTATGGTGCAGCGTTCTGTCACATGGTGGATGCATTGTGATGGGCCAGAGAGCTGTATCTCACAATTGCTTCACATGCATGTCATGGCCTGATGGTGTTACGCACTGTGTCAGGGAAAGCAGGTTGACATAAAAAATTAGTTTGCAATAACTTTTCTATGCCATTTCCAATGGCACCTGTATGAATGAGGATGCAAGTTCATGGAAATAAAAAAAAAAAATACACACACACACACACACACACACACACACACACACACACACACACACACACACACACAGTTATAGCAGTGTCAGTGGCTCAGTAGGTAGCACACTCGCCTCTGAGGCCGGGAGATCAGAGGGCTGTGGGTTCAGTTCCCACATCTGGCACTTGGGTTAATATCCCAGTACTGACACTGTAATGCAGCATGAGGTGGCGCTGCATTTCTGAGGTGCCGTCTTTCGGATGAGACATTAAACCGAGGTCCCATCTGCCTGGATTGGTGGTAGTTCAGGTGGATGTTAAAGATCCCATGGCACTTATCGAAAAGAGTAGGGGAATTTCCCCGGTGTCCTGGCCAAATTTCCCTCATTCACTAAAAATACCACCAACAGCTTAATCTGGTTCAAGGTCAGTTGGCATTCATCTGTATCCCCTTCCCCCGGGTTGTGCCTGAAAATAGGCAGGATTTGTCTAGTGCACTTACCCGGTCAACAAAAGCTAAATACAAATACACACACAATTTCTCTGTCTCTCTCACCACACACACACACATATGCATATTTGTATGTATGTTACAGATTGCATATAAATATGCAAGTGATACACAGTGGGAACCTCATGAGTGGTGTTGAAAGCACATACAGATATATAAGTGATAGACAGTGGAAACATCATTAGTGGGATAGATAGCATGCATATAGAAATACCTTATTTATCACATAAGATTCCCTCTGCATATGTCATTTATGCAACAGGTTAGGACCTTAAAGGAGAACACTTGTTTTGCTTTTTAGGCATAAAATTATTTTGTAAGTTTATTTTTGAACTAGTGTTACTATGCTTTCCACCATCCTGAGGTGCTATAACCACTGGCATGAAAATAAAGCCAGGATGACAAGCTGACACTGTGATGTGGTAGTTTGTTAGTGCCGCAGAACTTCCGCAGAAATTACAAACCACTGCCACAGAAGTTCTGTGGCAAATGGTAGTCTTGCCGCAGAACTTGGTCCCACTGTGCTGCAGAAAAGTAGGGGCCCTGACCATGGTTCTCTTTCTGTAAATATTTTGTAACCCACTTTTGGAGGCTTCAATCAATCAGTCAAATTCTTTATTTATCCAGGCAGGCACAACTGAGCAAGGTTCATTTGCAAGGTGGACTTGGTCATGAATACATCAAAGTACAGTACAGAATCAGGTATACAAAAGCAATAATATAAACGGAAGAAAAAGTATATACAGTGTATATAGTACAGTACAAGGATGAAATAAAAAAAATAGCATAATTTTACAATTGAAGAAGTCAGCAGATGTGCAATCAACCATAGGCATACAGGGGTTATAAGCAAAGATCTTTTGAGTGAGGCAGCCGGCAACTACACATATAGGGGAAAGAGGCCATATATGGGGTGGCAGGTTAGAGAGGTAAAGAAGAGGAGGGATATATTACTAACGACTGAGGGAAAATTGAGCTAAAACCACAGAAAGTGATGATGGCTGTCGTGTAGATAATTGGGACACTGCTATGGATGGGGTGGGACTTTAGCCAGGCTGTAGTGGACAGGGAAGTTTGGGTGCAGCAGTAAGAGTTAATAGAGAAAGAGTGAAAGCCAGGGGTAGAAACATGGTGAGCATCAGGATGGAAAGGGGGAGTTGCGGAATTAGTGAGCTAGCGGTGAGAAAAACATTTGCAAGGTGCTTTCATGTAGTGCCTTGAAGATATTCAGGTTAACAGGGCAGCTCAGCTTCAAGTTCCTTTGAAAACCATTCCGCAATGTGGGTAAAGAGAAGCTTAGAGCAGCTTTGCCAAAACTAGTTTTGACCCTTAGAACTTGGAGGACTATTAGGGAATAGCTCCTTAGAGCGTAGGTGCCTAACACACTCCGGGGAATACAAACTGAGACGTATGAGGGGAGCTTGTTGGTCACCGCTCTGAAGGCCCATAGGGTGGGATTTCTATTCCTTCTACAGTGAAGGGAAGTCCAGCCTAACGAAGAGTACAGGGAGCAGTGGTGTGTGGAAAGTGGAAGGCCAGTGATGAACCTGATAGCTCTGTGGTAAAGGGTGTCCAACTTAGCCAGTGCAGAGGCAGTGCAGTGGCTGTAGAGCAGGTCCACATAATCTATTAAAGATAGGAAGGTAGCTTGAACCTGTTGAATCTCGGCCTCCTTTGTGAGCAGGTAGTTAATTCTGTAGAATAGTCCTAATCTTTACCTTAGTTTCTTCTGTAGTTCTTCGAGATGGTCAGCAAAGGAAAGTTTATGATCGAGCCAAACTCCTAGATATTTGAAATTAGCTACATACTCTAGTGTTTCTCCAAGAACAGTGGTAATTTGTGGGATAGCTGCCCCCAAGCAGGAACTGCCACATGCAAGGAGGGGGAGAAGAGCATGGCTTTTGTCTTTTTCACATTGAGCAAAAGCTTTTTGTTTATGAGCTGGTACTGTAGAAGGTTAAATTCAGCTTGGAGGTCTTCACAGGCTGCTTCCAGCATGGGACGACTCAAGTACAGTACAGTGTCATCCGCAAATAAGTGGATGTTGGCTTTTGATGGGGTCATTGATGTTGTTAATGTAGACTGCAAGAGGAGGGGACCAAGGTTAGAGCCTGGGGCAGCCCTCGGCATAGGTTTTAATGGAGAAAGATCACCTTCAGCTTTAATCTGCTGTTTCCATTCTCCGAGGTTGTCTGCAAACCAGTACATAGATTTATGACCCAGGCCTAAGGTGCTTAGGGAGGAAAGAAGCAGGTTGTGATCAACTGCATCGAATGCCTTACTAAGATCCAAGAAAACACCACAGACATGCTTCTTGTTGTCAAGGTCTAGAAGCCAATCATTGGTCACCTTAGCTAAGGCTGTTATGGTGCTGTGCTTTGCTCTGAATGCAGACTGAACCGGGTTTAATAGGCTTCTGGATTCTAAGTATACCCCTAGCTGGCCACACACTATTTTTTCTAGTAATTTAGACAGGATGGGGAGGAGGGAGATCGGTCTGTAATTATTTAGATCGCAGGGGTCACCTGCTTTTAATAGAGGGATGACATGGGCTATTTTCCATTGAGGGGGGAGGCTACCCTGGGAGAGTGACATGTTGAATAGGTGGGTGATTGGCACCGCAAGCACATGGTAGGTACATTTCAGATAGTATGGCTCTATGAAGTCGGAGCCTGCTCCCTTCCTGGTGTCCAGTTGCAGCAGTAGGTCTTCCACCTCTTTTAGAGAGACAGGCAGGAGGGAGAAGGCCTCCTCGGTAGAGGGGGACTCGTGGGTTGGTGGGACCTGAGCTGTGCGGAAGTCACTGGCAGAAGAAGTATCAAATACTAGCCCTGCCATTGCAAAATGGTTATTGAGGACTTCCAATATCTCCGATCGGTTAGCGATAATGCTGCCACCGGACTTAATTTTTGTTGGAATGGAATTACCAGGTGCGTGTCCAGACATGTCTTTTAATGTTTTCCAGAGCTTTGAATGATTTCTTGAGGCAGAGGCTAGCTCTGAACGATAGTAGGTGACCTTGGCTGCTCTGACCAACTTGGTGCACTTTGTGCTCTCTTAAAAAGACACCAATCCGAGTCGTTCTTGCTTCTTCAGGCTTTTTTCCATAAAGTATCCCTTTCTAACAGGGAAGCTTTGAGCGCAGGTGAGAACCAATGGCAGGTGCTGCTCCTGACCCGCACCTTAACCAAGGGTGCATGCTTATTTAAAGCCTCATTTAAAATATCGTAAAAAATAGTATATGACCTGTTAACCTTTTTGGCTAGGAAGAATTCTTGCCATCGCAGTGAATGTTTCAAGTTGTAGACATAAGCAAACAAATCAAAGTTGTGTTTGCACCTCTTGATAGAGAACTTTGCCACAAACTGTGGGTTGTGCATGGATCTAATGGTGGTGATTATACAATGATCGCTAATGTCTGAGAAAAATGTTCCAATATGAGAGAACAGGTGTGGCTTGCACAACCAAAATTACATCTAAGAGGAGCTGTTATTAAGGTTCTTTTATTTGAGCGAGTAGGCTCATGAATGAGTTGCACCAGCCCTAGAGTGTCACAAAAGGATTTCAAGGAAGCTGATGCATTTGATAGCCAATTGTAGTTCAGGTCACCAAGAATAATGGTTTTGAGGAACTGAGCCCCAGTACAGAACTGAGGTGAGACAGGAGTTGAGGCCCGCAGAAGGGGCCTGTAGCAGCCTATTACACAGAGTACACTGGAAGAAGAAAGTTTGATCTTTAGGGTCAAGTACTCAAATTCTTTGGAGGAGGACAATGCGTCTATGCATGCGGCTGAGTATTTGTCCCTTGCATAAATTGCCACCCCACCTCCTCTTTGATTGTCTGTCCGCTCGGAAGAGTAAATAATTTGGGATATTGATTTCATTGTCTCGGTGGCTGGCCTAAGCCAAGTATCAGTGATCACTAGGATGTCAGGTAGGTGGCTCACCAAGCCTGGATAAGGGTGAACATTTTCAGCAAACTACAGGCATTAAGATGCATAAAAGACATTCCTTTGATACCTGCCAGGTCTGATGGAAGCAAGGGTGTCTAATGGTCCTGGGTTGAGATGGACATTGCCTGAGCACAATAGTAAAAGAAGCAGGATTCTTTTTAAGGCAGCGAACTGTAATTTGTAAACACTATTTTTGAGCTATAGGGAGGCGGTGTTGATGGGTAGGCCTGTACCCCTCCTGGTGTTATGCTGGCCTAGTGTTGCAGCCACTAGTGTCCTGGCAGAAATTTGCCATGAGTAGGAAATCTCAAGTCTCTATGGGGGAGTAATCTGCAGAAGCAGCTCAGGAGATGTCCCACTCCCCGGCAGAGACAGCTGAGAAGCCCAATAGTCCAGAATGGCTACCTGAAAGGAGCTGTTGGATGTAGGACAGGGAGAAGCGCAAGGGTTATTCCACCTTAGGGAGGGATGAGGGTTCCGAAGAATTGAGCTGAGTGCTAGTAAAGCTAGTGACACACCAAGGAACCAGCTGCAATTTCCCATGGTAGATCTAAACGCCACAACAGCCAGCAGTAAATGCCACTAGAAGCCTAGACCAATCGGTGATCAGGTGTCATAAGTTCAAAATCCTTTGTTGGCTGAGAGGCGTTTTGGCGCTGAACATACCTGTGGAGCAACTCTTGCAGCTGAGCCAGTGAGGTGGTTCAAGGCTGCAGTCCGGTGTGCTAAGATTGGTCTGTAGCTTTTGTTTCTGTTTCTGGCCCTGCTCCACAAGTACAGAATGGGAGTGGGGGCAGACATTCAAAACTTGCAGCCTAAGTGGATGAGCATGGTTTGGCCTGAGAAACAGGCAGAAAAACCCCGGGGAAGGTCCTCAGAAAGAGATGTATCCCAGGTCCACTAGAGCAGAAGACGAAGTAGAAAATATAATGCGTTTCCTCTTTAACACAAAAGACAGCTGTTGTAGCCCTCTAGTGGCTATGTAGTATTATTTGCAAATGAGAAAGTAGACACAAATGTAACCCCTAGATGGCGCTATCCCAGGGGCTACTACCCCTGCCTGATTTGCCACTAACAGGTTGAGGGGCCTGGATCCAATGGCGGGTGCCTCCACCCAGAGGTCAGGGTTTGCAATAGTTAAACTAACTTGGTCACAGCCCTCTGGGACACTGCAACCCCTTTCTTCCCACTAGTGGCCCACACAATACATCAGAATTACCTTCACAGTATACACTTACCCCAGGTCTGGTTCCGGCACTGGGACCTCCTGTGAAATGAGATACAGTGCAACAATCACAGTACAGTACTTTAACATGAGACAAATACCTCAGGCAGTATAACTTTGCTGAAACAAGCAGCTCTGATTTATTTAGGGGATATAACAAGGACAGGGAAATCAGGTTAATCAGCTTATCACTCTAATAATCTACTCTATGGCTCTGTGCACAGGCCTATCCCTATCAGTTACTGTCCCTGGGTACCCAAGCCCTAGTGGCTAGTCCAAACCGTGGCAGCTGGTAGGGGCCCTTTCACACAGAGAAAAGGAGAATTAAACAGTCAGCAGTACAGTAATTCCATTTGGATTTAATGTGGCAATTCAACAGGGAGCAACCCTGAATTAGTACTCACGACCTCCAAATAAGATAGGGTCCTTCAATGTCAGCAGGGCTCACTTGAGGTACACAAACCTCTTCACACATCCATATAAAAGAAAGCACTATACCAGGCAGGCTGCATCTGTATCCGATTGCAATTACTGCACAATACCGGGAGAACACACAGCAGATTCAGTTCCTGACAGACCGAGTGCAATTTTCAGCAATTCTTCCAGTCTTCTACAGGGTGAGCCTGGTTTCTACTCTTCAGAGATCCTTTGATTCTTTTCACAGGACAGATTCAGTCCTAACAAGCTGTTACACAAGCTGCAGACCGGAACTCTGGGCCTTACACCGTTTTTGACTAAAACTGCACACTGAAAAAGCACAGGGCTCCTTCCTTCTTCACTGCCAAAGCTCAACTGAAACTCCAACCGACAAACGGGCACTTCCTTTGAGTTCCTCCCAGTTCTTGACTGGATTGGCTGTCACTCACAATAGACTGCTGCTGTTGGTCAAAAAGCCACTGAAGTCTAAACTACATCTCCCAGAGTCACTGCCCATACAATCCTCTTGTGGCTGGCTCAGATTATGAGTCCAAGTTCTGATTCGTCCAAGGCACCATTTTAGAGCTAGCTTACCCCACACTGATTGGTCCAGTTCAGCAGTTCAAAACTAGAATGGGGAACTAGCAGACACAGTTCTGACTGCAAAGAAAGCAGGTTAGACAAACTGTAATTTCATTATTACTCTAAATAATTTCTGGCAAACAGTTACATCTTTCAGATAGGTTCCTTTGCACCCTAGTGACTGCAAAATGAAGTGAATTGGCAGCAGCTT
The DNA here is from genome assembly GCA_016271365.2 of Neoceratodus forsteri. Taxonomy (NCBI): domain Eukaryota; kingdom Metazoa; phylum Chordata; order Ceratodontiformes; family Ceratodontidae; genus Neoceratodus; species Neoceratodus forsteri. Next base: position 333,257,886 of record JADMNL010000025.1, read on the forward strand.
GAGTGGTACTCAATCAAAGAAACACACAGTCCCCCATACAAACTAATTATGTCTGCAAGCAGACAGCTCTTAAGAGACAGTACCAGAGGTTCTAAAAACACTCACTGATAAATGGCTTAAATGCCAAACACCATTCAGGCTTGGAGCATCCAAGCAAGTTCCTGAAGTCTTTGGGAACCCCATTTGCAGGGGTTACACCTTCCTGGCCTGGGAAAGCTTGACGTCGCGTCAGCAAGTACCCATAAGTTTCAACTGCAACCACATACATTTGCATTAGGCTCGCATATGTAATCATCAGTCAATATATCATTTTACCAAGAACACATTTCTGAAACATTGCAGTACGTCCTCTTTACACAGTATTACATACACATTGTACCATAACTCAAGTTATTACCTCTTGTACATGAAACCTGAAGAGAGGGGGCCCTTCCCTATCAGTTACCTTGGGGCTGGACGGGGCAAGGGCACCATACTTAGAGGGCAACACAAGTAACTTGGAGTTAGCACTGACGTTCAGTTTGGGCAATGAGCTCGGGGACACATACACTCCTTTATGGACAACATTGAGAGGCAAATCCACAGGCCTCCCAAGGGAATCATAACTGAGGTGCACCACAGGCTTTACAGCTCGACCAGTCTTTCTAGGGGGAACTGTTACAGTCTCTGCACTCTGAGCCTCATTTTCAGCATTGTCCACACTTGTCAGGAGTCTCCATGGGGTAGAGAGGCTAGAACTTGGGCACTTTCAGCTCCAGGAGTTACAGTTTCTGAGTCCACAACATTTGGCTCGCATGAAGAGCTTTCGGACACTGGCAGTGGACTGTCAGGGCACTCAAAATACTCTTCTTGTTCGGTGTATCACCAGTCTGCCCTAATCTATAATTTTCCTCCCTGAAAGCTCAAACAGTTCAACCATGCACAATGATTCCATTTCATCTGATCTGATGCTTTGCACTTCACTTTCTGGGAGCATTGGCTCCAGGGATGAAGCTGGGGGCTTAGACAGTCCAGAAGGCCCAGCTTTGTCTCCAGTATTGACTAGGGGATTGCCCGAAACAATTGACTCAGTTCGTAAGAAGGATAGTATTCAAAGTCACTCTCACTTTCTTCCGATATGGACTGACAGTCATGCTCAACTGGGACTTGTGGAGGGAAACACTTAACTTTGCTTCTGTAGGTGCAGACTTTCTTGATCTTTTCTAGCAGCAGCTCTAGTCACTGGTCCAGAGGGGCATCTTCTAGGGCTCAGACTCAATTAAGATTTGTCCAATGGGCAGTAAATGATTTCTATGCATTGTTTTTACATCTTTGAATTATTCTCAGGCCTTACTTTGTACACTGGCAGATCATCTAGTTTGCCCACTACAATGTGAGGGAGATGGTGCCATCTGTCAGCAATCTTGTGCTTGCCATGCAATCCCAGATTTCTTAGCAATACCGATCTCCCTCCTGGAGTTCCTGTCTTTCACCTTTTTATCATACCTTTCTTTGTTGGCCAGATTTCTTTTGGCAGCCATGGTTTGAAGCCAGTTAGTACGCATGAGTTAGCTGGGCCTTTAACTTGTGCACATACTGTAAATAGTTGTCAGCTTGAACCCCATCAGGAGACCCCAAAACACACATCTACTGGTAGTCGAGCTTCTCTTCAACATCAGTCGGTAGGGGAGAATCCAGTGGCATCACTTTGGTGCAGTTATAAGCATGTACCAGGGTGCTAATTTGTTGGCTCCATCTAGGCTTGTCCTTTGGTGCAGGTGCCTAGCATATCTAGCAAAGTGCGGTTGAAACGTTCAGGCTGTGGGTCCCCTGGGGGTGGTAAGGAGTGGTTCTGGACTTTGCACTCCCCACAGAAAGCATCTCTTTGATCAGACGACTCTCAAAGTCTCTCCTTGATCAGAATGGATTCTTTGTGGAGCCCATAGTGAACAAAAAGTTTTCTACAAGTACTTTGGCCACAGTGGATGCTTTCTGGTCTTTGGTGGGGAAAGCTTGGGCATATCTCGTGAAATGGTCAGTGACCACCAGCACATTACTGATATTTCTTTGATCTGACTCCAAACTTAGAAAATCAATACAGACCAGCTCCATGGGTGCACTGGTGGTGATGTTAACAAGGGGGCAGCCCTCTGGGGCAAAGCTTTCCTCTGTAAGCAGCGACTACAAGTTCGAATGTGTTGCTCCACATCAGCCCCCATCTTAGGCCAATAGAATCTGGATCTCACCAAGTCAAGTGTTCTGTCTATACCAAGGTGCCTCATGTTGGTTGTGCAAGGACCTCAGTACTGAGTCTCGAAGGCAGTGGGCAGCACTAGTTGTTGTTTGTCTACTTGTCCCCTCTGTCTACTGTTTCTCTGTATAACAGTTTATTGATCAGTTTCAACTTAGGACCTTCTTTGTATAACAGTGCAGTTCTCAAATCAGTGGAGCGTAATTTGGACACATCTTTTCTGCATAGAGGGCTTCTAAAGCTGCTTTGATCATGGGATCGGCGGGATTGAGCCCTGAATACTGTCATTGCCAAGCTGAGGCAGTGCACCAATGTCTATTGCAGAAAAGTGGCAATAAGCAGCAGGTATGCAATTCTCAGAAGCTCCCAAGCAATCCACCATGCAGTCCACTGCGTCTGTGGACATTGTTCCTCCCTGTCAAACTTCCGGCAGAGTGCCCGAATGTCAGGTTCTGCATCGGACCCAATCATTCTGGGAACAGGCCTCCGGGAGAGAGCATCAGCATCTATGTGGTTCAGACCTGCTCGGTATTCGAGCATAGTCATATGTAGATAATGCGAAAGCCACCTATGGCCAGTGGCATCCAACTCTAGCTGAGGTCTGCACATAGGTCAAAGGATTATTGTCAGTTTTACTAGTATTTTAGCCCCATACAAGTACTCATGGAATTGGTCAACAATAGCCCACTTCAAAGCTAGGAACTCTAACTTATGTACAGGATAGTTCTTTTCGGATGGGGTCAGGCTTCTACTGGCAAAGGCCACTGGTCTCAGGCCATTCTCATGCTCTTGGTACAACACAGCCCCAACCCTGCAAGCTAGCATCAGTGTGCAGGACGTAAGGTTTTCTTGGATCGGCATAGGCCAGCACTGGAGCATGGGTAAGTTGATATATGATCTCATGAAAAGCAGTCTCACAATCAGGAGTCCGGGCCCAAATACTTCACTCGGATGAAAATACACTCTTTCAGTCTTGAGGACGCTGACTTTGGTATTTTTTGTGGGTTGGGATACCCTGAGTAAGGTTAAGTAAAGGGCGGATCACTCTTGAATAGTCCTTGATGAAGCGCCATAATAACCACAGAATCCCAGGAATCTTTGCAGTTCTTTAGATTTTTGGGCCAGTGGCCAGGTGGTCAAGGCCTCAACTTTACTTGGGTGGGTCTCTATTCCCTCGGTGGATACTATGTGTCCCACATACTTTACTGATGTTTGAAAAGAATTGACACTTATCAATGGACAGTTTAAGGCCAAAGTCCTCCAGTCGGTCCAATACCTTAAATAATCTGCTCTCATGTTCCTCTAGTGAGCTGCCAAACACAATAACATCATCTAGGTATACCAGGCACTCTAGTAAGTTCATGTCCCCACTGCACGCTCCATCAATCGTTGAAAAGTGGCTGGGGCACCTGAAATCCTTGAGGCATCCTCATGAATTCATAGAAGCCAGCGGACAGATAAAGGCTGTCTTTTCACGGTCCTCTAGGGCCCATGGGATCTGATAGTACCCACTGCGGAGATCCAGCACAGAGAACCACTTGCTCCCGCTTAGGCAGTCCAAAGCATCCTGAATGCGGGGCATTGTGTACTGATCAGGGATAGTCCGCTGTTTAAGGTGCGATAATCCACACATCCTTACTGTTCCATTCTTTTCCTCACTACCACAATGGGGAAGCATAAGGGCTTCTGGATTCTTGTATTACACCAGCAGCTAACATCTTCTTGCAGATGCCGCCTCACATCATCTATGTCAGCAGGTGCCAGGCGTCGAGACCTCTCACGAAATGGTCTTTCGTCATGCAGCCGGATATTGTGCTCAGCTCCTTGCACGCATCCTACATCCCATTCCTTTAAAGAAAACACCTGGTCTCTCTGGGCAAGCTTCTCACTGATCTTCACTTTCCATTCAGCTGGCAGCGGAGTCGCTAAATCAAACAAGTCAGACGTTACTCTGTCATTCTTCCTTGAACTCTTGCTGCTGGGTAGCACTGCAGTGTCTGCACAATGCACATTAGCCAGGATGCAACCTCTGTTTACTCGAATGTCTCTTTCAGACACATTATGAACTTGGACCATTACCCTTCTGGCATAAGCATGGGCTCTGCGGGCAAAATACTAGGCTTGACCAGCAGTCCCTCTGGCAATTTTCCATCGCCTGGTGCATCCAACATTAATATTTTATTCTTAACATCCTTTCTGATACGGACCTCTCCCTGTAAGTTACACTGGGCATTTGGCGCCAGGATCAGAGACTCAGGATCCTTCTTCCATACAATTCCGACCGGTTCCTCTGGTTCTATTTTTTCAGCATCTCTCTGTGCCTCATAGGCCTTCTTAATTAAAGCCGGAACTCTTAAAGCTCTACTAGTCTTTGACCCCTGTTTTTCATAACACAACTGTGCCAGCCTTCCGAACATATGAGCATTTGTTCCAATCAACAAAGGGACACCATCATACAGTCCAGTGGGGGACACACCAAGGCCAGGGTCTCTACTTGCTCGCCACTCCAGCCACGGAGGTGGGAAAGACAGCCAAATTCGGATATACCCGGAATAGGGTAGGCTTCTCACTTAACCCCCATACATGCAGTCCTTCTAATGGTTGTAAGGGACATCTGACAAATGCTTCTGATACCAATCTTGGAACATAATTGTCACTTGGGAGCCACTGTCTAATATAGCTCTTGTAGACACTCTGTTCACCTTTACAGTGGTCTCCATGGAGGGACCCACTATTCTGGACCAGTCTGGAGAGGCGGTAGTGGGGGCCTGGGCAACTGACCTTGCCACAAAAGGACGTGAATTAGCATTTTTGGTGCCCTCACTGGGATCATGTCGTGCACCTCTTAACCACTGATTTCTTCTCCGAAGCTCTCCTTGTAGCCTATATGCAACTTTGTCAGTGTCTTTTGGGACTGGCATTCCCTCTTTCATGTGCCCATCTTTCCCACAATTATAGCAAAACATACTTTCTGGAGTTTGAGCTGGCCGAGGCGCCACACTGGGAGCCAGGGCGGGGGTATTACTAACTGGAAACCTTGGTGCCATCTCTGTCTTGCGTGATAAGCATTTGGAGACATCTCGTCAGTTTCTCCACTTCCATGGTCAAGGAATCGAGTTCGGAGCTGTTATCAGCAGGAGATACATGGGTGGGTACCCCCACCCCCATAGCAGATGCAGTCGGATATAGGTCAGGGCCCGTACTTGCAGGCGTGGCCTTCATAAAGGGACTGTTTTTGAATTCTCGGATCTCTCTCAACAGTTCGCCCCATTGTGACATATCTTTTTCCTTGTCAGAGCACTCATTGACTGCCAACCTCTGCCCCTGAACTTCACTTGATGGGTCACCCTCAGTCACTCGGGTCATAGCCGCAGCTATTGGTGCAGGTCCCTCCCGAGGTCGTCTTTTCTCAACTCCTCGAATTTCTCTCATTAACTCATCATAGGAGGGTGGGGATTCCAGTCGATCTGCCAGGCGTAACTGAAGCAACAGCAGTTCTGAGAAGGGGGCAGACTTAAGGATCCTGTCCAGCCTGGTTCGGTCCAGTTCAATCGCTGGCAAACTACCTTTCTGAGGCATTCTTGCAACAATTTTCCAGCCGAGATACATACACAGACAACAACTCCCTTGGTACTGTTGTGCATCTCTTACTCTCCACCATAGGTCCTCATCAGAATCTGGGCTCCCCACACATTCTCCAAGGCCTCAAGATAGGCCTGTGCAGTCGCTTCAGGGTTACTGGCCCGTTTGTACGGATGGTAGCCAGGGCAGGACCTCGGAGGCTCTACTAACCCTCTTTCGCTTTTCACCTTCCGAGCATTGCCATTCTAGCACTTGGGGCAACATAGTCTATCCAGGTCTCCCAGTCATCCTCCCTTGGGGGTGGGGAGGGTGCCAGAGAGATCCTCAACCTTGGTAAGAGTCGTGACTAATGGCAGGTGCAGAAATAGGAGTCTGCATTGGTTCAGCCACCATTACGGGCACTGGAGCAGGAGAGGGTGTTGGGGAGGAACACCCCAGGTAGGAATAGTTTCTTCAAGTCCTCCACAGTTTTCCCTCTCCAGCAACCATTCAGCAAATTTCTCCTCAAAAGTTTCAGATAGTGGTGGGGGCTGATTCCCCCCCGGGTCTTTACTGTCCTTAGTTATCACTCTCCAAGCAGTGAGGGCTCCCTCTGGGGTAATGGTCTGTGGCACTTTGGAGCTATCTATGGGATCCTTAAACTCTACTAGGGCCAGGAAAGTGTGGGTGAGCAGATTAGCATGCCGACCCACCACCACAGGGTTTTGTAAACCTTCCACCTTGGAAAGTACTCCCTGCACAGTGTCCGTATTGATACCCAGGGGGATGTCCAGGATAAGCATAGCATTTTGGGGGTCGATCTCCTCCCCAGTACACCACTCCACCAGCCGGTGCACAGCCACTTCTGTCGGGCACCATTTTTTCTTAACAGTGGTTCGTAAATATGGCCACTAGAGGACACACAATCCCAGCGGTGAGCCTCCAAGATGTAACCCCTAGATGGCGCTATCCCAGGGGCTACTACCTGCCTGATTTGCCACCAACAGGTTGAGGGCCTGGATCCAATGGCGGGTGCCTCCACCCAGAGGTCAGGGTTTGCAATAGTTAAACTAACTTGGTCACAGCCCTCTGGGACACTTCAACCCCCTTTCTTCCCACTAGTGGCCCACACAATACATCAGAATTACCTTCACAGTATACACTTACCCCCAGGTCTGGTTCCGGCACTGGGACCTCCTGTGAAATGAGATACAGTGCAACAATCACAGTACAGTACTTTAACAGACAAATACCTCAGGCAGTATAACTTTGCTGAAACAAGCAGCTCTGATTTATTTAGGGGATATAACAAGGACAGGGGAAATCAGGTTAATCAGCTTATCACTCTAATAATCTACTTATGGCTCTGTGCACAGGCCTATCCCTATCAGTTACTGTCCCTGGGTACCCAAGCCCTAGTGGCTAGTCCAAACCGTGGCAGCTGGTAGGGCCCTTCACACAGAGAAAAGGAGAATTAAACAGTCAGCAGTACAGTAATTCCATTTGGATTTAATGTGGCAATTCAACAGGAGCAACCCTGAATTAGTACTCACGACCTCCAAATAAGATAGGGTCCTTCAATGTCAGCAGGGCTCACTTGAGGTACACAAACCTCTTCACACATCCATATAAAAGAAAGCACTATACCAGGCAGGCTGCATCTGTATCCCGATTGCAATTACTGCACAATACCCGGGGGAACACACAGCAGATTCAGTTCCTGACAGACCGAGTGCAATTTTCAGCAATTCTTCCAGTCTTCTACAGGGTGAGCCTGGTTTCTACTCTTCAGAGATCCTTTGATTCTTTTCACAGGACGGATTCAGTCCTAACAAGCTGTTACACAAGCTGCAGACCGGAACTCTGGGCCTTACACACGTTTTTTGACTAAAACTGCACACTGAAAAAGCACAGGGCTCCTTCCTTCTTCACTGCCAAAGCTCAACTGAAACTCCAACCGACAAAACCGGCACTTCCTTTGAGTTCCTCCCAGTTCTTGACTGGATTGGCTGTCACTCACAATAGACTGCTGCTGTTGGTCCAAAAGCCACTGAAGTCTAAACTACATCTCCCAGAGTCACTGCCCATACAATCCTCTTGTGGCTGGCTCAGATTATGAGTCCAAGTTCTGATTCGTCCAAGGCACCATTTTAGAGCTAGCTTACCCCACACTGATTGGTCCAGTTCAGCAGTTCAAAACTAGAATGGGAACTAGCAGACACAGTTCTGACTGCAAAGAAAGCAGGTTAGACAAACTGTAATTTCATTATTACTCTAAATAATTTCCGCAAACAGTTACATCTTTCAGATAGGTTCCTTTGCACTCCTAGTGACTGCAAAATGAAGTGAATTGCAGCAGCTTGAGTGGTACTCAATCAAAGAAACACACAGTCCCCCATACATAACTAATTATGTCTGCAAGCAGACAGCTCTAAAAGACAGTACCAGAGGTTCTAAAACACTCACTGATAAATGGCTTAAATGCCAAACACCATTCAGGCTTGGAGCATTCAAGCAAGTCCTCTGAAGTCTTTTGGGAACCCCCATTTGCAGGGGTTACACAAAAAACAAGCATTTGTCAATGCCGATATTTGCTTGCTGGCACTGGCATTGGTAGTGTAGAAGTTACAAAGCTGCATAATAGGAATGGCAGCGAAGTATTGAACTGAAGCCAACCCACCACCACCCTGCAGAGATGGCAGGCATTGGGTGTGCCTTTGGGTGGTCAGGCATAACGACCACACCATTTCACCACATCTACCCTGCAGACACTGACAAGTGTCACGGTGTGCCTCGGGCTCTTGGCCTTATGCACACCCCATTCCATCAGTAAATAGGTGAGATGGGTGCGGTATAGGAGAATGGGGTGAAGTTTGGGCCCGAAGAGTCCGAGGCACACCTTGATGCCTCTCACTGGCTGCAGGGTGTGGGTGGGGGGTGGAATGATATGAGCATGACAGGCAAGAATCCCAAGTCTCACCCCTGATGCCTGTCATACTCTACAGGGTGGGGCGTTATGGTCGGAAAGCTTAATGCCTCAGGCATTCGTTGGTATTTTCACTCCAAATTTTCAACATGGTTTTTTTGTGACCCCCACCTCATGAACAGTGGCAATATCAGTTTGTTAGCAGAAAACTGCTTTTGCACAGCGACTATGGCATTTGGCACCACAGGTGCAAAAACACATTCCGAACAGGATGTGAAAAATGACAGCGGTACTGTTCATGGGGAGGTGTAAAAAATGGCAATGTTGAAAATCTGCTGTGAAAATCTTAAAAACTGCTGAAGTCAGTTTAAGTGAGAAACTGTGCAATGCACACCCGTAATGTAACTAGTTTGGGATTTTTACAGCAGATTGTTAACACAGGCATTTTGGGACCTCCGATCATGAACAGTGTCAGTGTGATTTTCTTTATCTGTCCCGAACAATAATTTCCCACAGCGACCACGCATCTCTGCACTGAAAGTGTGAAAACACATTTCGCCATGTTGTGGAAAATGACAGCTGTACTGTTCACAAGGAGGTGGAAAATGCCACTGGTGAAAATCTGGACTGAAAATATTACAAATTCATGAACCTACGAGGGTGCGTGGAAACTGTGCAATGCTCACTCGTAACAGTCATTTTATGGAGTTTTGTCACCAAATTTTCAACATAGCCTTTTTAAGACCTCTGCTCATGACCAGTGTCACTGTGATTTTCTTAATCTGTCCCAAACATTGTTTACGCACACCGACTGTACCATTGTGCGCTACATGTGCGGAAACACATTTTGGGCGAGATGTGAAAAATGGTAGCTGCACTGCTCATAAGGAAGTGCGGTAAAATGGCACTGTTGAAAATCTGGTATGCAAATATTACAAATTCATAAACTGGCCAGCGTGCATAGGAACTGTGCAACGTGGCGCCCTGAAACAGTCATTTTGGGATTTTTTCACCAAATTTTCAACATAGCCATTTAACACCTCTGCTCATGATCAGTGTCACTGTGATTTTCTTAACATGTCCCATACATTGATTTCGCATAACGACTGAACCATTTTGCACTACATGGGCAGAAACACATTGTGGTGAGATGTGAAAATGACAGCTGTACTGCTCATAAGGAGGTGTGGTAAAATGGCAATGTTGAAAATCTGGAGTGAAAATATTGAAAATTTACGAACTTACGAGCATGCATAGGAACTCTGCAACGCACGCTCGTAAAACAGTCATTTTAGGAATTTTTTCACCAAATTTTCAACATAGCCATTTTAAGACCTCTGATCATGAACAGTGTCACTGTGATTTTCTTAATGTGTCCCGTACATTGATTTCGCACACCGACTGTGCCATTGTGTGCTACATGGGCAGAAACACATTTTGGGTGAGATGTGAAAAATGACAGCTGTACTGCTCATAAGAAGGTGTGGTAAAATGGCAATGTTGAAAATCTGGAGTGAAAATATTGAAATTTCACAAACTTATGAGCGTGCATAGGAACTGCGCAATGCACGCTCGTAAAACAGTCATTTTTAGGAATTTTTCCACCAAATTTTCAACATAGCCATTTTAAGACCTCTGCTCATGAACAGTGTCACTGTGATTTTCTTAATGTGTCCTGTACATTGATTTTGCACACCGATCTGCCATTGTGCGCTACATGGGCGGAAACACATTTTGGGTGAGATGTAAAAATGATAGCTGTACTGCTCATAAGAAGGTGTAGTAAAATGGCAATGTTGAAAATCTGGAGTGAAAATATTGAAAATTCATGAACTTACGAAGCATTGCGAGAACTGTGCAATGCACACTCAAAACAGTCATTTTAGGAATTTTTCCACCAAATAGGCTTTTTGAGAGCCCACCTTATGAACACTGGCAGTGTCGTTTCATTAATCATTTCGGAAAGGTGATTTTGTGCAGTGGCTGCGAAATCACCCTTCGGGCTCAAGTAACGCCATGACAGTGCAAGAATTCATGAGGAGGGGTCCCAAAAACCCCATGTTCAAAATTTGGAGCAAAAATTCCAAAAAATGCCTGAGATATGCAACAAATAAAAAAAAAACCCTATCTATCCCATTATACAGCTTACTGGCATTTCCTCAGTTCGCGGTCGGCTTTAAAGAGTGCAGACATGATCCCGGTCCACCGAAGATCGTCGCGCCAGACTCCGGAGGTAAGTATGGGGTGAGGGGTGTGGGGAGGCAGGGTGCGCAGTGGGTGGGCGGGTGGTGGGCAGACACTCGCGAGGGACCATTTTTGCTTTTCAGGTTTTTTTTTTAACGACGACGTACGCTTGCCATGCTGGGTGGGCTCCCAGCATGGCAGAAGGACAGCTGGGAGGGCTTGAGCTGACGGGACTGGGTGCCCTTCAGCCATGGCATTTGTTGCCACACTGGGGTGGCCTCCAAGCGGGCATCCTGTACTGGGAGACAGTGGAGCCGACAGGGGATTGGGCACCCGGTCAGCTATAACATCATTTTGCCATGCTGGGTGGGCTCCCAGCGTGGCACCTGGATGCTTTGGGGCATGCAGCCGATGGGGATTAGGCACCCCATCGGCTGTACAGTGTGGGGGTAGGGAAGGCCCATGAGCACGCAGTGTGCGCGCGTGCACTGTGTGTGTGGGGGAGCTCTGCTCACTCAAGCGGAGTTCTCCTTTCAACTGTATGCCACTGCATTTTTCAGCTGTCATAGACAGCTGGAGCAGTGATTGGCACTCTGCGACCCAGCCTGCAAATACACTGACTGAACTGGAAGAGGCTGACACAACTCTGTAAAACTCGATGATGGCACTTCATGTTTCTTGCACATGCGGCAAGCAAACATAAAAATGAAATTTGCTTTACAATAAAGGATAGTCTCCAGGGTCAGCAGCGCTGATAAATGTCTCTTATGAAGCCAGGTAAAATGGAGACCAGCAGGAAGAAGTCAGTGAGGCTGAGATCCTCCAATCAGAGTGCTGGCGCTGAAAATTCAGAATGTCCAAAGGTGCCAAATACCAACGTACCTGAGGGGGTATATGGCTTTTGGCTGTTTCTGTAGATTTCTGGGCCCTGCAACGAACCGGAGTTCGGAGGATCCCAGGCGGCAGTTTCAACATGGGAAGAAAGCCTCAGGGTCTGCTAATTTGCAGTAGCAGAATCGTGGGTTGCTTCCCAGGACAGGCTTGTAGCTTTTCCTCTCGGGGCTTACCTGCAGTGCAGCATTTCTCCTTTTTTCTGTTTGTGGTGTCCCCCCCATTTCCCCAGCTCTTTCTATTGTTGTCCCTCAGCTCTAGGTCCTTGACACCACAGGTATCCTCTCCTGCATCAGTATTCAGCCCAGTTTGGGTTTGGGAGTTGTGCGCAACAGCTGGCCTTCCTAGCTAGCCAGCGATCACACATGCACAACTTTGTGCATTGATGTGTCAACTGCCAGATTGCAGTTGAACTAAGAAGTGTTTTCAGTCTCGGTGCCCCCTCCTCAGCTAAACGGGGACTGGAGACCTTAGGAGGCTTGAGATAAGCCTGCACCGCATGGCAGTTCCATACTAAGCCAGCCAGCCACTTCAGCTAGTTCTTTGACCACCTGGGCTGCTGCTGGATCAGCCGCAAGAAAGGAGCACTACCACTCCACCAATCCACCTCTCTGTTTGAGTCTGCTAGCCACCGTTTACAGGTATACCTGAGTGCAAAGAGACCCGCACAGTAACAACAGACAATTTGAAATTTCTGGCACCTTTCTCTCCAAGTCCTCATTGGACTGGACTCTTATTCCCTGTTCTCTGGGATTGACTGAGCTCCGCTGCCTGTTACGGGCAGGCCCCCCCCAAAAAAAAACTTCCCCCACTGGAAACTGCGAGGGCGGTTCCACACTAAGCCAACCAGCTGCTTCAGCTTGTTCTTCTCCCGCCTGGGCCGCCACTGGATCAGCCACAAGAAAGGAGCACTACTGCTCCACCGATCCACCTCCCTGTTAGAGCCTGCTAGTCACCATTTTCAGGCTCCTTAGCCTATTACAAGCAGGACTCCTTCCCCGCTGAAACGTCCCCCACTGGAAAGGACGCATGTGGTTCCACACTAAGCCAGCCAGCCACTTCAGCTAGCTTTTCGCCCACCTGTGCCGCTGCTGGATCAGCCGCAAGAAAGGGGCACTACCACTCCACTAATTCACTTCCCTGTTTGAGCCTGCTAGCCACCATTTTCAGGTATGCCTGAGCGCCAAGAGACCTGCAGAGTAACAATGGGACAATTTGACATTTCCAGTGCCTTTTTCTCCAACTTCTCCTTGGACTGGACTCTTCCGCCCTGTTCTCAGAGATTGGTTGAGCTTCTCGGCCCGTCATGGGCAGGACTCCTGTTGAAATGTCCCCCACTGGAAACAACACAGGCGGTTCCACACTAAGTCAGCCAGCAGCTTCAGCTAGCACTTCACTCACCTAGGCCACTGCTGGATCAGCCACAAGAAAGGAGCAATACTGCTTCACCGATCCACCTCCCTGTTTGAACCTGCTAGCCACCGTTTTTAGGCTCCTCGACCCATTACGGGCAGGACCCCCACTGAAACTTCCCCTTCTGGAAACCGCAAAAGCAGTTCCACACCAAGACAGCCAGCCATTTCAGCTAGCTCTTCACCCACCTGGGCCGCTGCTGGATCAGCCGCAAGAAAGGAACACTACCTCTCCACTGATCCACCTCCCTGTTTGAGCCTGCTAGCCGCTGTTTTCAGGTGTGCCGGAGCACCAAGAGCCCACACAGTAACAACGGACCATTTGAAATTTCTGGCATCTTTTTCTCCAACTCCTCATTGGACTGGGCTCTTATGCCCTGTTCTCAGGGATTAGCTGAGTAACTACCGTTGTCTACCCTGTATTTTTTCCTGCTTAGTTCTTCCCTCTCTAACCTGCTTTGTTCTCTTACTTTTCACTTTTTGCCTTCTTAAGCAGCCTGGTGGATTTAATTGTGTTCCCAATCTAAGTTAAGGTGGGCAAGCAATATGAGAGGGCAGCAAGGAGGGCTGGGAGGATACTGGGATGCATAGGGGAGAGGCATCACCAGTAGAAAACAGGAAGTTATTATCCCTCTGTACAGACAGCTGGTGAGATCCCATCTGGAGTACTGTGTGCAGTTCTGGAGACCCAATCTCCGCAAAGACATAGACAGGATGGAAGCTGTCCAGAGGAGGGCAACTAAAATGGTGCAGGGTCTGCACCGGAAGACATATGAAGAGAGACGAAAGGAGCTTAATACGTATAGCCTCGAGGAAAGGAGGGAGAGGGGGGACATGATAGAAACGTTCAAGTACCTCAAGGGGAATCAACAAAGTCCAAGAGGGTAGCATCTTTCAAAAAAAGAGGTGTGCAAGAACAAGAGGGCACAATTTGAAGATAGAGGGGGTGGCTCAGAGGTAATTTAAGGAAGTATTTTTTCACAGAGAGGGTTGTGGATGCATGGAACGGCCTTCCGGAGGAGGTTGTGGAGTCAAAATCAGTGGTGGAATTCAAGCATGCATGGGACAGTCATAAGGCAATTCTAGGGGGGGGATAGGAAGAAGTAGGCTGCTGGTTAACTAGGATCTGCAGCTTATCCAGTAGGTAAGGAAATGGGCAGACTAGGTGGGCCAAGTGGTCCTTATCTGCCATCAAATTCTATGTTTCTATGTTAAGCAAATCAAATTAGACTAGTGAAGATAATATTATCAGAGGAAGATCCTGGAAATGATGCACAGACTCAAATTTAAGTGGTACTGATCGGCAATTTATTTTCTTTACAAATTCACCCTTCAACATAATCACCACAAATCATCCTTTTGTTTACAATTATACATTCTCCAAGCCATTCTTCTTATGAACTTACTAAGTCAATTTCATTCTGGAAAACTCAGTCCCAACTTGAATCTGATTGCTCTTCTTTGACAAAATCTTCTCAGGGTTCGGATGTGTGAAACCCAACACCCTTCTGCTTAATGTGAACCAATTCCTACAACCTGAGTTTGGGTGCCACTAAACCCGACCCCCCGGTTCTTTCGAATCTTCTTTGTCATGTTGCAGTCATGGCTGGGTGCACTTGACCCCAGCCCGTGCCTGATTCGCCCCACCCCTACCCTCCATCTATAACCACCTCCCCTTTTTGCCCCCACCTTTCCACTAGCCCATCCCCAGTATAGCGACGGATGATGGGCTTCCCACCAGCCTTTTGCATTTCCTTCTTTTCCCATTCCTCAATGAAATCAGCCACTTGCAAGACAAATGAAGACATTCCTACAGTTGATAAATGGGCCCCATCTGAGCGGCATGAACATGGGTTATTATATGGTATATCCTTATATGCAATGTAACATCCCTTTAATTTAAGCATCAGTGCTGCAACCCTGCTGTTCACCTGCTTCCTGGCTCTTTCCACCCCTTATATATCCCTGGCATGCTGCCAAACCATCCTGGATATGACCTCTGACCAGCATATCCTGACATCTGGCCACCACAGCTGTATCGCCCCAATGTCCCTCTATATATCTTTTAAAAGAACCCCCCAAAGGCCTTTTGCCCAAATCATTCCCTCCCAAATGTATAATGACCAGGTCTGGTTTTGGCCATTTTAATTTTTGTTCTTCTAATGTTGGGATGATCTGAGCCCACTTCATGCCCCGGACCCTTTTCCAGTGTACTCTGGTTTTGTCTGGATCCCACCCAAGTTGCTTTCCTCCTGGGTGTATGGAGGCCCATCGTTCTGCCCAATATATGTAAGAATGCCAATAATCCAGACTTGCCTTGTCCTGCTTTTTCCTGTGAAGAATTATGTCGACAATTGTTACAACAACTTTCTCACATACCTTCTATAACAGTTAGATTTCCATCTGCCCACTTTTTTAACCTCCGACGACAACCCCCCTTGTGCTGCTATTTCTGATGCCGCGCCTATCCTGAATGAGTGGGCTGAAAAAATTCTGGGATTTTCTCCAATAACTGACATTCCTTTCTTTAGAAACCCTGTCACTTGGTAGCATGTGACTGACCTCCCATCCTTGTGTATGAAGAACACCTTGCCCCCCCAGTCTTATATCCTGATATACTTCGAGAGCTCTTACCACACAAACCCCTTCAACCATCTGTCTTTCAAGCTTAACCTCTGTCCCCACCCCCATTTGATCTGTCTTTGATCATCTCAGCCAAATTATCACCCACTCCATACCCCATTGAACCTCCTTCCACAGCAAACCCCATGTATGTTGTTTTTATTTTTCCACCACCACACCTACTCTAAATGCCCCCTTTGACATAACTAAGAAAATTGCTCTAAACAAACAGGCCTCAGATTCTGAAATGCATATCCTCCTTAGAACCCCTACTAGCTTCTGGAGTGCTTGCCTCTGCTTACAGGTTTCCTCTTATCCTCCAACCGACCTTGCAATTTCTACCACCCCATTAACATGCACCACACCATCTTAAACTTGTTCGGTTCCACCCGACCCATGATGTTACATGCCCACCCAATACCTGCTAGCTGTACTCCCATAGTTGCACTTGCCATCTCTGCTTCCCATTTTCCTACCATAAACTTCACCATCTAATCCTGTGTCGCTGGCTCACTTACCTTAAACCCCTCTTGGAATGCGTTCCACACCCCCTCGTAAGCTCTCAGCGTGCTCGGAGACCATGAGTTCCTAAACAGCCAGTGGGATCCTTCCAGCCAATCTCCCACACTTGAGCTGGCACCCTTGTTCTTTGTAATTCAGCTTGTGGTGCCATGGACCTGAACTTGTTCAACTGAAGATGGGAGAGGCTGTCAGCTATCTCGTTGTTAATCCTCTCAATATATTTTGTTTTAAATGATAGGTTTATCTTCAACCCCAATAACACCAGCTGCAGCAGGGCTCCTGTTCACTGTTTCCGTGCACCGCTTTTGCCTGTTGATCACCTCCACCACTGCTTTATTATGACACAAAAAAATTATCTTTCTATTTTTCAGCTGTGTCTCCCATGCCAACACGGCCACCCAGATAGGCACTATTTCTAAAAATGTAATGTCCCTCAAGAGTCCTTTCTTCCTCCACTCTTCTAGCCACGCTCCCGAAATCCATGGTCCCTTGAAATATGCCCCATCCCTATTGACTCTGATGCATCTGTGTATAACTCCAAGTCAGTATTACCCAAACAGTCATCCTGCCAAAAGGTGACACCATTATACCCATCCAGAAACTGTTCCCATACCTCCAAATCTTGCCATATCCCCTTTGTCATATCCACCCAGTGATGTGGTAGGCTTGCTTTACCTGTTGCCCTCGCTAATCTCCTGGTAAACGCCCTACTTGGAGCTACTGCCCTGTGCACAAAATTTAAGTGTTCCAACAGCTGTTGTACCATCCCTAATGGACCTCTTCTCTTACTCCTTACCTGTAGTAATAACTCCCTTAACCTCATTATTTTATCCTGTGGCAATCTGAACACCTGTTGCTCTGCGTCCACCTCTATACCTAAAAATTCCAATTTCTTAGCTGGGCCTTCCATTTTCCCCTCTGCTAATGGCACCCCCATGATATCACACATCTCCTCAAATTTTCTTAACATCAACGCTGTCCCCCCTTTACTCTGACCTGTTTACAAAAAGTCATCCAGATAGTGCACCACCGCCTTATAGCCATACTTTTCCCCAAATACCCATTGCATCCATGTACTAAAGGTCTCAAATTTTGCATAAGCAGTTGAACATCCCATAGACATTGCTTTATCGAAGTAATAACTCCCCTGAAAACAAAAACTTAATAAATCCCTGTCCTCTGGCCTGACTGGCAAGAGCCGAAACGCTGACTCAGTGTCAGCTTTTGCCAACTCATGCCCCTCTACCGCCTTAATCAAGTCAACTGCTTGATCCAGCGTATAGGACACTGTACAGTGCTCTTCAGGAATGTGGTAATTCACAGATGCCCCTCCGGTATGACAAATGATGAATTAACCTGAATTCCCTTACTTACTTTTTGGCACTATCCCTAATGGCGACACCCTAAAGTGTCTCATTGGTGGCTCTAGAAATGGCCCCTCCAATCTGCCAGTCTTCAGCTCCTTCCCAATCTTCCTACACACTATGTCCTCTTTTCCCTTTATGGAGCCTACATTCTTTGCCCTCATATCTCTACGAACTCCCCAGTAGCCTGAATCAAAACCCTTCTTGAAGCCCTCCCTACGCATCCTCCCCATGTCCTTGTCTGGATATGCCTTGGTCCACTCCCTCACTATCCCTAATTTGATTGCTGTCCTTGCCAAGTAGAACCCTTTATGCTTGCTTTCCCATCCCACCAGTTTAGCTCCTGTTAAAACCTGTCCCGAAACCTCCTCACCCGTGGAATCCCCTTCCCCTATTGTTTTGGTATGATCCCGCTCTTGTGCCCCCTGGTTGCCCCAGAAGGGCTGCCTGTTAAAACCGTGGTCCCCCTGCTTAATCCCCATTGATCTGCAGCGTGACACTGGA
The DNA here is from genome assembly GCA_016271365.2 of Neoceratodus forsteri. Lineage (NCBI taxonomy): Eukaryota > Metazoa > Chordata > Ceratodontiformes > Ceratodontidae > Neoceratodus > Neoceratodus forsteri. Next base: position 333,276,102 of record JADMNL010000025.1, read on the forward strand.
TGCTGTCCCACACATTTGGAACACACATGTTTAAATTTACAGTTTGCCCATGTGCATGATGCTTTGTTATATCCCCAACATGTCTTCCAAAGATGGCTACTACCCCATTGCTTGCTCCCTTCTCCACTCCCCCTACCTGATAATTTCCTTACCCACAATTCTGAGTGTGTGGAATCCCACCTGAGATTTCCTCTTGCTGCCATCCTCTGCCTAAATGCCTCATCATACCTCAACCATCCGTAACCTAGCTTCTTCTTGTATGCTTCTTTTATTATGGTGGAATATGTCAACAGCAGAATAGCTGCCAATTCTGGCTTCTTCTCCAGAAGGATGGCATTAAATACCGTGAAACCTGCCTGCCTCATATTAATAATTTTCCCCTTATAGGTGGTTTCTTCTACCCTCCTACCCACCAATGCCAGTGCCACCGACATTTCAGTTTTTCCCACCATTTCTTTCTGCTCATATTTTTTTCACTGTGTCTTTATTCACGACCGAAAGTACGTCAATATATTCTCCTTTCCATATTTTCTCTTTAATGGTTTGAGGTACGTAGTCCCCCAAGGTCATACCTGGTATCCCCATTCCCTATCTTAATCCCAGTACTACCTCCCTTCTCTACCTGCTCTCCCTTTGCTGCCTCTTGCATCTCCTTAAATGTCTGCTCCACTTTCTCCAAGCCTGTTTCTCCCATATCCCCTATAATATCCACTAAATATTCTGTCAAATCCACATCCTGTGCCTAGTCAGCCTTACCCTTACCATTCCCAAGTCCTGCATCCTCCATTTTAATTGGTGCTTCGTCCACTGTCACCTCCTGCACCAGCCGCTTTCCTGCTGGGCTCTTACCAGAGCCCCCTGATGGTGTCTTCCTTTTCCTTTGCTGCTTCTTCCTCTTCTGCACCTCGCCATCTCCTCAGCTCATTCACTTTTCTATCAGTCCTTTATTTTGTGGTTTCCTGCTCTGGTTCTCTCTCTCTCTTCATCTACCTCCTTCGTCTTTGTCATCTTCAGTATCTCATTCATCTTTGCCATCAACTCTGTCACCTGCTCCATCATCTGGGCACTTGTTACTTCTCTTGTCATTCTTGCTTCTATCCTAAATATTTACGTACATTAATGGACAAAGGGGGATACAGCACAAACTGTTAACGTCCCTTCCATACTGCAGAATTCCATCCTCCCCAGATCCCCTTATTCACCTTGCTCCTCATAACCCTCTACCACACGCCGCATTTCCCTGTATCAAACCCCACCGTGTTCACCAACCCCACCAGATCCACACTCAACTCAATTGTAAAGAAAAAACAGAGCCTACCTAATCCGTGCCTAACCTCCACTCCTACTGTTTTCAAAATATAAAACTACTTATTTTCTAATGTCAAAGCCCCATTTTTTTATAATGCCTCCTACGCCCTTTAACTCCTTTCCCTGCAACTTCAATCCTTGCTGCTTCTCTGTGTGCCTACTACAACATCCTTTTTGCACTCGAAACAGAATCTCCCCCTCTTGTCTCCCTTTTCCTTGTTCCACACACATTTATTGTCAAGGTCCTGCCTCTTATTGCAGAAAGACTCCCCAAAATGGCACCCCAGTTGTGCTCTCATGCAGGTATTGTTCTCCTGGCATTCAAACCCATGCATGTGCAGTAGCCCATAGTCCCACTCCCACACAGAAACTACCAAAATGATGCACTCTTCATGGTCTGCACATGCAAGGTATTGCTTTCTCCATAACTCAAACCCACGCATGCGCAGAAACACGTGGTCTCACTCCAACGCCTGGACCTAGTTGTGGCCCATACACAAATGAGGGAACATGCCAATCTAGAAACCCTTATTCAAATACCTGAACATCAGAGCACACTCCCCTTTCTCCTGTCACCAAATAAAACCGTGCATCACAATTATCACCGAAATCACCTCCTGGTGGGGAAACTACAATTCCCATCGGCCCTTGCGCACCTTGCAGCCTACCCATCTTCTCTACTTGTGCTCCTCTGCCTTCCGATTGCTGCTCAACTGCGCTCATCAGGGACCCGAATTTCACCCGCACAGGGGCTCTTCCCCAAGTACCCACCCACTAATGATGCTCTTATACTGAAATTTATCCCTGAGACTTAGCTCTCGACCACGCTCCCGGCATTGATTCCCGTTGCCTGCATCCAGCGAGAGGGCGTGTACTGCAACAGGTAACCACTAAAATTGCTCTCACTGTATTTTCTGCCCTAATATTGCTTCCTGCAACAGCCACCTTAGTGAACAATCACTACCTCTAGCCTGCCCTACCTATTCCCTTTCTACCTAAGCAGGCTAGCATTGGTCATATGGCTCACCCGGGCCCACTGGCACAGCCCAAACCAAACTTTTACTTAAATCTCAGTAGGATCTTAGCACAATTTACACCACAAAATGCCACTGCAGTCACCGATATCGTGTACCATAAATATACTTTATGCCCTTATAATTGTACTACTTGGCCCATCGCTACCTGCTACCTGGCATCTGGCCCTGTATCATTAGCCCTAAGGTCCTCTTACCAGACCTTCTACCAATCTTTTTATTCTGCAGCACAAACAACAATTCACCAATCTTTCTACGTTAGCCTATTTTCCCAAGTAAACAGCAACCCCCTCTACCTTACCTACAATCCTTTGTCCTCACAAATGAACAAAAACCTGTAGTTGCCAATCGATGTGCTGAGATCCTATAATCTGTATGAATCCCAGCAAAAGAAGGGGGATCTATGCCCTGCATTCCTTCTTATACCCTCTCAGAACCCCTTGCAAAGACCCCTGTCGGACCCTGTCCTTGCCCAATCCCTGAATCAAACTCCCACCTTGTATGACTCACCTGTTGGTGTCATAGTATCTCCCTCTACCTGCCCTGCTGACTTCATAACCTCCACTCCATCTGTCCTCCCCCCTCCTCCTCCCCTTCCCTGAGTTTAGCTTACCCTCCCCCACCCCTGGCTAGCCAATCTACACCTCCACTGTCAATTTCCAGGAACCCTGATAATTCAGGCTGCCTTTTAGTAGCAACCATATTTTTAAACTGCTTCTGCCTGGTCAGCTAATATTGTAAAGTCAGCTAATATTTTAAAAGTGCTTTGCCAGATAACAGCTGTTAGAAATTTCATTTTAAACTTTGTTTTTCCTTTCACTAAATCTGCAATACCTGTTCTTTTCAGCTTATCTTCTCTCTTCTATACCCCCACCCAGCTCTAACTCAACCCCATCTGTTTTCTTTCTTCTCTGTTATCCCACCCCTGTTAGCAGCCTATAACTAACCCAGCCCTCCCTTTTGTCCCCAGGCTCCTCGGCCTGTTATGAGCAGAACCCCCATTGAAACTTTCCTCGCTGGAAACCATGCAGGCAGTTCCATACTAAGGCAGCCAGCCACATCAGCTAGCTCTCTGTCTGCCTGGGCCGCTGCTGGATCAGCCGAAAGAAAGGAGCACTACTGCTCCACCAATCCACCTCCCTGTTTGAGCCTGCTAGTCGCCATTTTCAGGTATGCCTCAGTGACAAGAGACCACGCACAGTAAAACCCTGCAGACGCTTTGTGCCAGCCCCCACTAGAGATGCAGCAAACAAAAATTTTACCAGTGAAATTGCAGTGAAATCGACAATTCGCCATGCAAATATTTCCTTGAAACTGCAGCAAAATTTTGCCCCACAATTTTGCCCTTACAAATGCTGCTGTCTATTGGTCTCCCCTCCCCTGATCGCTCACCAGCCCAAATTTCAAAATAAAAATCATTCTCCCTGGTGTCTGGTGGTCCCGCCCAGCCGATCACCAGACAAACGTTAGTGAATAAATCAAGCCCCTCAGTTAACTCATATTATTTTCCTGCACCCCAGTCCTAAAAAAGAAATTCATCTCATCCTGGTGTACACATGGACCCCACTCTGTCATCATGAGCTAGCGACCATCCTGATCCTCCAGTACCTTAGAGCCGGCCATTGGCATGCCCTCCACTCACCTCCACAGCTGGTAATCCGACTGAGCACTTCCTCAATGAATGAGCGTATGTTTGCGTGCTACGCTCATTCATTGAAGTGCCCAGTCGGGCTGCTGGCCATGGATGTGAGTGGAGGGATGTGCCGGTGGCCCGATCGGGGTACTGGGGGGAGTAGGTTGGGTGCTAGCTCATGATGACAGGGTCAGGTTGGGGGGTCCACTAGACACCAGGGAGTGTGGGTTTTATTTATTTATTTTTTAATAAAAGGAAATGAGTCGGCCAGGGTAACTGGGGGCGGCTTTATTCAATTATGGCTGGTGATTGGCCGGGGAGGGTGACCATTAGACACCAAGGAGAATAATTTGGGCCACTGAGTGGCCAAGGGGGGGAAACACTAGACACTAGGGAAAGTGGATTTTATTAATTTTTTTTAATAAAAGGAAATGAAGGAGCCAGGGTAACTGGGGGGGCTTTATTCAATTATGGCTGGTGATCGGCCAGGGGGAACCACTAGACGCCAGGGTCAAAGAATAATTTGGGCCAGTGAGTGGCCTGGTTGGGGCAGGTGGGATCACTAGACACCAGGGAGAAGTTTGGCCACTGTAAATTTCAGCCATGGGTGGCGAAATTTTGACTGCAAATAGCAAATTTCAATGGTCTGTGGGCAAAATTTCACTTGCTTCAGGGTTGAAATTTTCACATTTTGCCCTGTGAAATATTTTGCAAAATGCGTGAATTACATGAAATATTTGACGGAGCAATATTTTTTATTTTCGCACAGCACTACTCCTTCCCCCCAAGCTGGAAACTTACTTTATAGCCCATATGGTCATGTGACAAACACTGACTTTACTATATGCTCCTTATATGTTCTGATCACTAGGGGCATTTCCGTGCTGTACTTCTGTTTCTTGTATAAGTAACTTCTCTGTCTGCTGTGCTTTCCCCACTCCCATTACATTACACCTGTCTCTCAAGATCTTACTCCTGCACCCTTACCTTTTTTTCAAGTAACCTTTCATTTCTCCCATTACTTATGGCTACAAACATCCTGCCTTTCCTGACCATTAGTTTGACACCATTTCCGTTATCATGGCTCTCACTACCCACTTGCCCTCATACCTCAGTATCCCCACTTTATAACCAATGTGATTTTACTTTCTCCAACCTGCTTCTCCGGACACACAAGCACCATGTTCTCGCTTCTTTACTACCTAGGTACTTCATCTACCTTGCTGTATGTACTGTTAAAAGGCATATTCTACCACCTAATTATACCATCACCTTTGTCCACCACAAATTGTGGCTTCCTCGCTCTTCATACTGTCGGGTGATGTTGAAACAAACCAGACCTCTGGCACAGTACTCACACACTGATGCATCCTGGCTAATGTCAAGGGTTTACGAGCTGTACACGTTAATATTAGAAGCTATTGTGCAGCTTTTGTTGAACTTGAGGCCTGGGTGGCCTTCATCACCCTGATGTTCTATGCTTATCTGAAACCTGGCTCAAGGCATCCATACCGGATTCATTATGCAATCTACCAAACTATAATTTACTTAGGTGTGAGAGACAGCCTCCTAAGAGGGTTGGGGAGTTGCAATTCTTTTTACAAAACTCACCTTAATCTCTCTATCACATCTACCGTAGCCCTCTCCTCATGTGAATCCCTTCATACTACCCTCCTGTTAGGCACAAAAAAGCTACATATAGTTTGGGTTTATAACCCACCCAAAAGTGGCTCTTCTGGCCTTGAAGAACTATTTAACCATACTGTCCTTGCTGTTGAAGTGCTCATCCTGGGTGACCTAAACTTTTTTTTTTTTCCATCATAAATGTTATTGTTTTTTCCATATAAATTAACAAACATCAAAATAATGTCAGAATAACAGAATACAGTAACAAGCAAAATTACAAAAGTACTATTATGATTGACATAATATAATTACTCAACTAATCACCAAAATAGTAAATTATATAGAAAAAATAGAGCACCTAGATTTTCTTAAAGCTTCAATACAAATACCAAGATATCTGAGTATCAGAATATAGATAATTTTACAGAGATCAATAAAGATAATATTTAGTAATAAATAAAAGGGGTTAGAATTCCTGACTGTTCCCCTAGACGAGGGACATATTACATCTAAAAAGGGGGTCCAGATTCTATGGAATAAATCAAGTTTATCCACAATGCTATAACTAATGCATTCATTATTGGCTAGAACTGCCATATTATTATACTAATCCTTTAAATGTGGAATGTTTTGAGATTTCAAATTCCTCAGCAATAATCATTTTAGAGTTAAGGAGGCCAAACAGACCCATACACGCTTATGTGTATCTAGGTTACAACTATGTGGGAAGCAACCTAACAAATAGAGTTCTGGAGATAAAGCAAAGGAGGTTTTAGTTAAGTTGCTACAGATCCTGTGAGTGGCCAACCAGGTGTCCCTAATAGCTGCACAATCCCATAATATATAAGCAAGTCCTGCATCTGTCTGATTACAACACCAACAGTTAGAGTTTGATGCTAGGCCCAAATTGTACAGTTTAAGTGGTGAATAATAAAATACATGCAATATCTTAAACTGAATTAGCCTACCTTGAAGCTCTTTATAACTCCAACATGCCTGTTTCAGGTACTTTCCCATTCTTCCAAACTGATGGATGTGCCTAATTCTTCTTCCCAGGACTCTTTTGCTCTAATGATGGAGTTTAGAAAAAAGGCAGTAGATGTCAGGAGTTTGTAAAGTAAGCCTGCATTCTTCTTGATGGCACCCAGTCTAACTATTTGATCCCATTCTACATTTTTTTCCCATAAAAAAATCTGGGTTGGGCATATTTTATTGAGTACTTCCCTCAGTTGTAAGTATCGATAAAAGTGTGATTTCTGAATCCCAAATTTAGTCTGAATCTCCATAAAGGAAAGTAGAATGCCAGTTTCCTTGTTTATCATATCTCTTACTCTAGCAATGGCTGCTCTTCTTCATCTAGCATTGTTCAATATTTTTTTTATTGTATGCTAATAGACGATTAGAGCAAAGGGGCATAATGTCTAGCAGTTTTTTGTCTGGGTTAATAATATTTTTGACCTGTTTCAGTGTATACATGGAAAACAATAGACAAGGGCTGTCTTTCCAGCTACTTGGTTTGGTTAGAAAAAGAAAGTCTATGAAGACATCAGATTCCAACAGAAACTGCTCCATTTGTAACCATAAAGGTGTATCTAGAGTTTGTTGAGAGGTGTCAATCAGGTGTGGTAATGTCTGTTTTAGTGCAAATGCCAAGTGGTACATTTCCCACCACGGTAAAGCTAGGCCTCCCATTTCCTTCAATGCTGTCAACTTATTAACACCCAGTCTAGGCAGAGACCTATTCCTGAGAAATTCCTGAACATTTCTCTCAAGACCTTTAAAAATCATTTACCAAGATACATTGGAATGTTTTGAAAGAAATAAAACAATTTTGGGGCTAAAATCATTTCAACTGCATTAATTCTTCCCATAGAGATAGATTAAGTTTGGACCATCTAGCCACACCCACCGGTATTTCCTTCAAATAAGGAGTGTAGTTTAATTCTACAATGGAGTCTAGGTTAGTAGAAATAGTAAGTCCCAGGTAAACAATGCAGTTTTTAAACCATTTGGAATCTAATATTTTTCCTAGTTCGGCTTTAATAAAGGGTGAAAGATATCTATGCAATACTTGTGTTTTATCCCAGTTTATTACCAACCTGAAATTTCAGTGAATCCCTCTAAAAGGTCACGCAGGGCTTTGCAAGAGTCTACAGGTCTTGTCACAGTCCATAGCAAGTCATCAGCAAATGCTAGTGATTTATGACCAGTTCTTCCTAATTTAATACCTGATATGTGTTGGTCTCTATTGATGGCCTGGATAAGCAGTTCAAAGGCTAAAATAAACAGATAGGAGGACAAATTACATCCTTGTCATGACCCACAGTGCAAATTAAAAGGGAATGACAGTATTCCATTAGTAGTAACTTGCACAGTAGGATTTTTGAAGAGCATAGAAATCCAGGATAGGAATTTCTCTCCAAACCCAAATGTTTCTAGTGTCTTATTTAAGTAATCCCAGTGAAGGGTGTCAAACACTTTAAATATATCTAGTGATAATGCTATATAAGGTTCATTGTTTTTGTTTGCCAACCACAATAAGTTAATAAGCCTTCTCATATTATCTGATCCTGACCTACTGTGTACAAAACCTGCCTGTTCTTTGCCAATCAGCTTGGTAATTATGTTCTGAACTCTTTTTGCTAGTATCTTCATCAGAATTTTATAGTCAGAGTTTAGCAAGGAAATGGGTCTATAACTGGAACATTCAATCAGATCTTTTCCTTTCTTGGGTATAAGAGTTATGAAGACTTCCTGCATAGTATTAGTAAGTACTCCATCCTCTTGCAGACTAAGTAGAGTAGAATGGAATACAGGAGCTAAAGAAGGGCATCATTTTTTTATAAACTCACCTGGCGAGCCATCAGGCCCTGGAGTTTTACCAGAAGGAAGAGAAATAAAGGCCCATTCGACTTCCTATTGTGTAATGCCTCTATCCAGGTCCAGTTGGTCCCGGTCAGAAAGGGAAGGCAGACCTAGGTCATTAAAAAAAAGTCACATTTTCCAACGTCATTCTTTTTGGGGTGAGTATAGGTATCTTTGAAAATGAAAGAAACTCTTTATTAATGTCCTTATTGCTAGTCACCACTGACCCTGCTTTAGTTTGAATACCTGGGGCCAGATATTCATAACTTTGCCCCTGGGCAACATTGACTTCTGCCTGGCAGGCAAACTTAGTATAAAACACAAAGCCTGATATATTCAAAGGAATAGCCCAGGGCAAACAGCTTCTGAATATAGCATGCAATGAAGCCAGGCAACTGGGCTGGGAGTGCTGGGCACACTTAGCCCTGGAATAAGACAGTGAATATAGCAACCAGGAAGTGCAAACCACAACAGCAGCATAGTGCACAACAATGTGAAGTTAGGTATGTAACCAGGGTCCTGGGTTGATGTTATTTTATTTATTGGCGCCGGTGCCTCCATCTTGTAACCCATTACCTGGCTAGTCTGGGTTCTGGGAGAAACATTCACTCAGCATCAAGGCTAGGTTTGTACTTCTGACAGGGGCACCAGTAACCTGGACACAGGAAGCAAGAACTGTGAATGTCCAAACCAGGAGTGGGATTCTAAAGTGGGGCTTTTATTCACTTACACACAGGAATACAAAGCAGGATGGACCCCCATGGGGCTACACTCATTGGTTGTACAGAGCTATAGAGGTCAGAGCACATCTTATTCATCATCACAATAACTTTCACCCTCAGGTTTGGAACATGCTGGGAACTCAGCCCGAACTGGTATTCTCTCTATCCTGGAGTCCCTGGCATGGCCCTAGGCCAGCACTGGCACACACTTTCCATATGGCATGGAACATTTCTGCTGGTGGCTCCCTTTACCACCCATGAGCACTTCCACACTCTAAGGGAAAACATATCTTAATCCCCACGTCTGCCTACTTTCTAGAACACTGGCCAAGTGCCCGAGAAAGCTATAGGTGCCCAAATGAATCTGTAGAGGTAAATCTGGATTCTCCAGATGGGGGGGGGTCTCCCACCTTTTGTCCTCAAATTCATACCCGTCCATTCATTTGGAATCAACACCTTTCCTTGTGAACCTCTCTGTTTGTAGAATGCTATCTCGAAATGTATGTCACATTTAATAATCTACAGTCTCTGGTAACTAGTGTCCTGACTTGTAACATTCTTTAAGTGGCTATGTCCATCCCTGTAGAACCCCACTGATTAGATGCATTTCAAGCCATTCACAAACTTAAGTACTGTACTTGGCTGTCCTTTCCTGACCCACAGTAGCAGATACTTAACACAACAGTCTCGGTGAAACATAGGCTTTCTGGCAGAGCAGACTCACCCTGGTTCACAGGTGCCCACAGGCTTCTCTCAGGAAAACAAAATGTACTTCTCGGTGCCTCAGCACAAATCTTCTTCGCAGACAGCTTTTCTTCCTCCAGCAGCAGGGCCAGGGAATTGCCCTGAAGAGCTGGAGTCTTGTTCCCATCCTCCTCAGGGATGGGGGCATTGAACAACTAGGGATGGTCTCAACCACTTCAAAAGGTTTCTTCTGTGTCCTTCTCTAGGAGAGCACACACACCACTACAAAGGTAGCTCTGAACAGAGCTGAGGGCTCTGAGGGACTGCCAGCTACAGTGCACCTCCTCCCTCCACTGAGTCTCCCACTAGACTTCTACAGACTGATTTTGAAAACCCCACCATTCTAATCTAACCCCCAGCTGCAGCATTCCACTGTGGCTTATGCTGCTGCGAGAATTTCATATGATGTCATCCCTCCAGCTCAGTTGAGACTGAGGACAGAGTGAGACAGTGTGAAACCCATTTAACTGATGTTTCACAAGCTGCCTTCCCTGCTTGCCACTAGATCTAAGTGGGATTCTAGTAACCCCGGGTGACAAGGGGGGTTACAGGTAGAGGTGAACTATGTGACTAATGTGTGTGCCAGCAAATGCATGGATCCAGTACAGCTGCAAGCAGCAGCACATGTGAAAGTACAGTGTGCAAAACTGTATAATATTCCCCAAACAGTTTGCACGGCGTTACACATCTGCGCGGGTTTAGCACAGAGCTAAGCCATTTGCCTGGTGCAGACACATTTTCCAGAGCTAAACTTCTTGCTATATTCAAAGTGATATGCAAATGAGCCTACTTAGGTAGTCTCTGGGCAAACATCCAGATTAGCATCTCCTTATGCCCTGTTTTGCATGTAGTTTGCCCAGTGTTACTGCAGGGTCCCACAGCTCCATCTATAGGTCAGTCTGGAAGTACAGGGACTGGCTGGTTCTGCCCACAGCTCCACCTGTAGGTCAGTCTGGCAGTGCACGATGGTAGATGCAGGCTACATGTATACAGTACAGCATAGCATTTTGTACCCCAGGGGACAACACAGCATACGCACAGGTAGTGATGGTGATGCATGCAACTGTCACACTTTAGGTCATGCTACAGTGCACAGAAGACACCACAGTAGCAAGGGGCTAGTACGTGAGGGACACAGCAATGTCTGTGATGTGTAGGCAGTGATGACCACTGCACTGTACACAATGACGAGCCCAACTTGCAGGTGTTTACTGACAGTGGACATTACTGTTACACTGTTGTGTGACCCACAGATGCTGTACCTCTGGCATGGGATGCTCACAATGACATATACATGGCTGGCTGTGTGCTGTGGTGTTTGTATGGCTGTGTAGTGACTGGGGGGCATGTATGGATCGGACAGGCACATTGGTTTTGGAGTATTCCCAATACTGGCCCATGTGCACTGCATGATGTGTCCCAACCTTGCATCCACACCCAGTCTGTGGTGAGGCCTGGCCACACGCACACCCTCCCTCAACACCCACCATGCCCACAGTGCAAAACCCCTATTGAGGTGTGTACCTCAAGGTTCCATTTTTGGTCCCTTGCTCTTCACCATTTATATTAACAATGTACTGTAGATGTCCCCATCAAAGAAGCACAAATACACCTATTCACAGATTATACGGTACTCTATGCTAGTAGCCCCACACCTGAAGCGGCCTGTAAAGCCCTTCAAAATGAATTTAATCTGCTGCAACATCAGTTTATAAACCAGAAACTGCTCTTAAATGTAAAAAAAAAACAAAGCAATGTTCATCTCGCCCCTTCAAAACGCAATAAATCCTGCGATTGCTGGGACACTCCCGAAGATCACTAGCATTCTAGGTGAGCAGTTGGACTACATACCAAAGTTCAAGTACCTGGGGGTCTGGTTAGACCATAGACTTACTTTCACAGATCACTTAGAAGAACTGGCAAAGAAACTGAGATAAAGACTTGGTCTGTTCTTTAGGATTAATAATCTCCTCACAAGAGACGTTAAACTGAAACTGGTTCAAACTACCTTTCTCTCCCTAGTGGATTATGCGGACTTTCTAAATAGTTAGGGACTTTCAGGTACCCTAGCCAAACTCGATATGCTTTGTCACAGGGCCATAAGATTTATCACAGGTCTTCCATACTCAGCCCACCACTGTGCATTGTACACGACAGTGGGATGGTCATCCCTTGCTTACAGATGGCAAAAAAATGCTGCGGTTTGGACATACAAAGCTATCTCAAATAAACTGCCCCAGTATATCTCTGTCTGTTTACCTCTGTGCACTCTGGGGAAATATGCCCTGAGAAGCACCTCATATATCTACCTTCATGTTTACAAAGCAAAATCTCGCATTGGCAGAGCAGCCATCAGCTTTGTGCTCCCTCAACTGTGGAACAAGCTGCAAAAAACTTTGAAATTAACTCACCCCATCAGCCTAGCTGCTTTTAAATCTCTATATTTACATCATAATAAGGAGTCATGTGCCTGTCTACCCTAAATAGTGACTCCTATAAGTCCAAGTACACTCTAATTACTACTGTTAAAAGACTGATCACATCTATAATCGACTCTTCCCTTTATCTTTTTTCTACCCCATATCTGTCCCTTCCACATTCCTTTGACCCTGGTTCCAGCTCTAAATTCTCCATACCATATCACTATATATCTTTTTATATTAGGTTTTATTTGAGTTTGGTGTACCTGATATGTATATTTCTTTACTTTTATGAAAAACTGTGTCCTACCCAAAATTAGTTGTATCTTCTGTTCCAAACATATACTACTGTCAATGCTACCTGCTGATACTTTGTATATACTGTATTACTGTATCTCACTTTATTTGTATTATTACTATTTCCTTGTGTGTTGCATCCCATGTATATTGTCCCTTGTTCCTTGTTAGCAAATCCAGGTCCACCTCGAAATGAGCTTGCTCAATGGTGATCGCCTGGTTGAATAAATAAATAAAGACTTTGATTAGTGCTGCATGTCTGTGCTGGTATCTGTTGGTCACCACAGAAGTATGGTCTGCAGGTATGTTGCTGTATGGCCACACTACCATGGTGTCCCGTGGGGGCCAGTTCACCACTTACTGCCTGGCATGGCTGGGACTGGTGGCAGATGTTGGCATCATTGTGATGCCATCAGTGAGCAGCATGTTTCCTCCATGTCTGGCTTTTTTCTATGTGTCATATTTGTATGTGAGGGTCACACAAAGCCGTGAAAAAGCCACACTAATGCCACAAAAGACCATAATGTTGCACAATGCTAGATTGCCCAGGGTTGACTACCTTTTCCTGGGCGGTAATTTGTACCACACAAAGGGTTGCGCCAAGTCACGCAAAACCACTTTGCGCAGCACTAGTCACTGAATATAGCATTGCTACCTGTATTCATGATCAGTTTGCTCCTTGCATATATTATGATTTTGCCCGGCGCTAATGCAGTTTGCAGGCACTATTTGGCCTTTTGAATATTGCTAACCCACGTTAATCCTGCGCTAAACCTGTGCAAACAGTTTACACCCAGCACAAAACTTTTAATATCTGGGCCCCAATATCAAATTCTGCTGCTGTATTTTTTTAAGTCACAAGTCAGAGCTCAGCATCATAGCCATTTGTCTAGCTAGACCATTTGTCAGCATTATTCAATTACTATAAACTAGTGGTGTGCTCCTGTATGAGCCAGAAGTCCATCTTCTTCCAGGTTGTGTACAGGAGTGCTGGGAACAACTGAGAAGCTGCGTGGAATATACTATTTTGGACGAATTATCTGTAACTAAACTCTCTCTCTCTTGGATGTCTGGATTTTTCTCTGTTTGATTAGCAGGGTACTTTCTCTGTCAAATTGTTGTGTAGGGTATCTTGCTGACAGGAAGGCACTCATCGCAGCGGTGGGTGAGAGCTTTTAGTCGATTGTTTTGTGAGGACACAGTTTAGGCCCAACCCTTCCCACCCTCACCCACCCATCCCTGGAAATAGTTCCTTTATACCTGAGGTTCTGACATCATTTCCTCGAGTGCAAGGTGCATTTCACTGTCATATCCTCTCTAGCACACTGCACTGATAATATAAGCATACACGTTGTATAATATATATATATTTCTATATAATCAAATCACACGCACGCACACATACAAATACAATAAAAAAAACTAGATAAACATGTGGGGAATAGTGCAATGTAATGGCTGTGGGGCAGCAGTCTTCCGGGAGTCTTTCTGGAGGCTGAGATGCTGCCCTATTTGCAGACAACTATCTGCCCTGAGGGAGGAAGTTGCCCCTTCAGGCCACACTGGACAGTAGTAAGGAAACTTCCCCAGGCCACACTGGACAGTAGAAAGGAACCTCCCCATCCAGGGAGCACTAGCGCCACCACCACTACCTCAGAGGTTGCGAGAAAGCACAGCAGTTGGACCACAGTGGGCTCAGGGAGGGTGAGGAGGGTGGAACAGAGGCACACCAGTCAATTGTTCCACTCCACAATCCATACACCATTCTGGGAACATAGCTCCCCTTGGGTGCTACCATGAGAAGACTGATGATAACTGTCACAAGGGAGGCCCACAGAAAGGAGGCAGAGGACACCAAAGAGAAAGGAAGCAGCTCCTGGTGGGGACTCAATTATTAGGGTATAGAACTGGGGGAGATGAGAAAATGAAGTAAGGTGCCTGCCTGGTGCCATGGCTTGGAGGGACAGGAAGCGCATCCTCAGGATCACGGAACAGCTGCAAGGGATTCCGAGCTGGGACGTAATTGTCCACCTAGGGACAAATGACTTGGCTCATCATGAGATTAGAGCAGTGCAGGAGGACATTGCAGAGCTGGGAGGGACCTAAGACAGTAGCACACACAGTTTCCTTCTCAGAGGTACTGCCTGTCAAAAGCATGGGGAGGCGAGGGTACTGGCACCAAGCAGTTTAATGAATGGTTGAAAAATGGTGGAGCACAGGGGTTTGGTTTCATTGGGAGACTGGGGTTCCACCTGAGGGACACCAGCCTATACTGGCAGGATGGTCTGCATCTGTCCAGGAAGGAACAAGTCTTTTGAGCAATCGGTTTAAATGCTTCATTGACAAGATTTTAAACTAGTCAAAGGGAGGCACTGACAAGCAGCAGGAAAATCCCAGCCTCTCCCTACAAAACAGGGTACTAAATGAGAAAAAGACAGAGGTAGAACGGTCAGTGGGGATGCTGCACTGGAAGGTAAAGCCATCAAAATGGAGAGCAATGAGTACTAATGCCCGTAGTCTGGGTAACAAGCTTCTGAATTAGTGGCCTTGATGGAGGAAGAACATCTGGATATCGTGGCAGTCACAGAAACATGGTACACACAAAACCATGACTGGGACATAAACATACCAGGATACACTGTGTACAGGAGGGACAGGGAGGGTAAAAGAGGAGGAGGAGTAGTTCTTTACATAAGGGAAGGAATAAAAGCAACAGAACAAAAAGGTACACAGGGAGGAGAAGAAGCACTGTGGGTAAATTTGGAGACAGGCAATGGCACCACAATACGCGCAGGGGTTGTATACAGACCCCCTTCTCAGGGGGAGGAAATGGACAGGGAAATGATAGAAAGTATACTTAGAATGGCAGAAAAAGGGGAGATATTGCTGATGGGTGATCTGAATATGCCAGATGTTAACTGGAGTGCAGTTGCAGCTGCCACTTCGAAGAGTGCAGTTATTCTAGATGCCCTACAGGGGGCATGCCTTAGACAACTAGTACTGGAGCCCACTCAAGAGGGAGCAATATTAGACTTGATTCTCTCAAATGGAGATGGTGAGAGATTACAGATGTGAAGTGGGTAGCCATCTGGGAACTAGCGACCATCGAACAGTATGGTTCACAATAAACACAGCAATAGAGTCAAGCCATACAAAGACAAATACTGGACTTTAGGAGGCTGACCTTTGCAAAATGGGTGAGTGCCTAAGGAATGCACTAGCAAATGGGCAGGAAGGAGGGTGGAAGAACAATGGGAATAATAAAACTGCCATCACAGAGGTAATCAGCCTTTGTGTGAAGCAAATAAACAAAACAAGACGATGTAAGAAACCACTATGGTTCTCAAAGGAAGTGGCAGGAAGGTTCAAGAAAAAGAAAGCATTCAGGAAGTACAAGGAATTGCATGAAGGAGCAGGACAGAGAACTGTATCAGTTAAAGCAAAAGGAGGCTGGGAAGGCAGTCAGAACAGCAAAGGCCCAAACCGAGGAAAAGATAGCCAACTCAGTTAAGAAGGGGATAAAACCTTTTATAGGTACATCAGGAGCGAAGGAAGACCAAGGGAGGGATAGTGAGGCTTAATAAAGGGAGGGAGGGTGGGCAGAGGAGACTGTGAAAGGCAGAGATACTAAACAAATATTTTTGCTCAGTATTTACAAAGGAAGAGGGGGAGGTACATAAAACAAACAGTAGTAACACTCTGGATACAGAAGTTGATACCGGCCCATTTACAGAACAAAGGGTTCTGAAAGAACTCTTAAAACTGAAGGTGGACAAAGCAATGGGGCCTGATGGGATTCATCCCAGAATTCTAAAAGAACTAAGGGTAGAACTAGTGACACCACTGACTACCCTTTTTAACAAATCATGGGAGGATGGGGTGGTACCCGAGGACTGGAGGAGGGCAGATGTGATTCCCCTTCACAAAAGTGGGAGCAAGGCAGAAGCAGGAAACTATAGACCTGTTAGTTTAACCTCAGTGATAGGGAAAATGATGGAATCACTTCTAAAGGAAAGAATTGTCGAGTATCTAGAGGCCAGAGGGGCACAGGACCCTAGGCAGCATGGATTCACAGCGGGAAGGTCATGCCAGACGAATCTGATAGATTTCTTTGACTGGGTGACCAAAGTAGTAGATCAGGGAGGGGCTGTGGACATGGCCTACCTAGACTTTAGCAAGGCATTTGACACAGTCCCACACAAAAGATTAATATGCAAGTTAGCCAGCCTGGGAGTGGGTCCCAAGATGACAGCCTGGGTAAAGAATTGGCTGGAGAATAGGACACAGAGAGTAATAGTAAATGAGTCCACTCAGAAGAAAGGAGGGTTACTAGTAGAATTACCCGCGGGGTTCAGTATAAGATCGGTCCTCTTCAATGTCTTTATAAGCGACATTGCAGAAGGACTGGAAGGAAAAGTATGTCTCTTGCAGATGACACTAAGATCTGCAACAGAGTTGATGCACAGGGTGGGGTGGAAAGGATGAGAAAGGACTTGGCAAGGTTAGAGGAATGGTCAAATGTATGGCAGCTTAGATTCAATGCTAAGAAGTGCAAGGTAATGCACCTGGGAAACAAAACCCAGGGAAGAGTACACAATGGGGGTGAGATACTAACAACAACAAAATGGAAAGGGACCTGGGGTAGTCATATCAGATGACCTAAAGACGGGCAAGCAATGTGAGAGGGCAGCAAGGAGGGCTGGGGGGATACTGGGATGCATAGGGAGAGGCATCACCAGTAGAAAACAGGAAGTTATTATCCCTCTGTACAGACAGCTGGTGAGACCCCATCTGGAGTATTGTGTGCAGTTCTGGAGACCCAATCTCCGCAAAGACATAGACAGGATGGAAGCTGTCCAGAGGAGGGCAACTAAAATGGTGCAGGGTCTGCACCGGAAGACATATGAAGAGAGACTTAAGGAGCTTAATATGTATAGCCTCGAGGAAAGAAGGGAGAGGGGGGACATGATAGAAACGTTCAAGTACCTCAAGGGAATCAACAAAGTCCAAGAGGGTAGCATCTTTCAAAAAAAGAAGTGTGCAAGAACAAGAGGGCACAATTTGAAAATAGAGGGGGGGCGGCTCAGAGGTAATTTAAGGAAGTATTTTTTCACAGAGAGGGTTGTGGATGCATGGAACGGCCTTCCGAAGGAGGTTGTGGAGTCAAAATCAGTGGTGGAATTCAAGCATGCATGGGATAGTCATAAGGCAGTTCTGGGGATGGGGGTAGGAAGAAGTAGGCTGCTGGTTAACTAGGATCTGCAGCTTATCCAGTAGGTAGGGAAATGGGCAGACTGGGTGGGCCAAGCGGTCCTTATCTGCCGTCAAATTCTATGTTTCTATGTTTCTATGTTAAGTCTTGCTGCCAACAATTTACCTGGCTTTTCTCCTGCTTCCCAGTATGTCTGTTTAGCCCTAAATAGAACATATTCCACCTTTACCAAGTATATTGAATTTATATTAAATTTGATACGGGCAATTTTTGTAGTAAGTCACCCATAGGAGTTTTTTTTTCATTTTGGAAAGGGCTTCTAATTGTTTAGGTGTATTTTTCTTATAATTTAATTCTTTCTCTCTTTCCTTTCTTTTCTGTGAAGCATGTGCAATACTCTGTCCTCTAATAATTGCCTTTATAAGCTTCCACAGGGTAGCATTGGAGACAGTGTTGTTTTCATTGATTGCAAAGTAATCCTTAGTCATAAGTTTCAACATTTCCAAGAATTTTTGTCTTCAAGTAAATGAGTATTCACCCCTATTATCCCAGTCAATAACCACACTAATCAGAGCATGATCTGAAATGGATATATTGCCTATATCAGCCCCAGTGATAAAATTGATACATTTATTTGATAGGAGAAGGTAGTCTATCCTGCTGTAAGACTGATGTCATGATGAAAAAGTATAATCTCTACCTTTAGGGTGGACTAGCTCCAACTGTCTGTTAGAGAAAGATCAAGCAGTATTTTCCGAAGGGAGATTTTAGCATTAGTCTCTAATTGCACTGTCTTATTCGAGGATCTGTCTAGGATAGGATCTATAACCAAATTGAAATCCCCCCCCAAAGATAAACTCGTAGTCCAGGAATTTGGTGAGTTCTATGTACAATTGATTAAAGAAAGCTTCCTGACCACAATTAGAAGCATATATATCCAAATATATATTACATAAAGCTACTTTCCTCACATCTGCAGTACCTGTTAGAATTTGGAAACATCCATTCTGATCCGCTATATGTGAAAGTTTAGAAAATGTCACCTTTTCATATCAGAATAGAAGCCCCACATTGTGTGGTGTTAAAACAACTATGCTCATCTTGACCCACCCAATATCGTTTACATTTTTCTGCTTCCTTTTGAGACATATGTATTTGTTGTTATCCCCCTGTACAGACAATTGGTGAAACCCCATCTGGAGTACTGCGTCCAGTTCTGGAGATCCCATCTCCGCAAGGACATAGACAGGATGGAGGCAGTTCAGAGGAGGGCAACTAAAATGGTGCAGGGTCTACAAGAGAAGCCATACGAGGAGAGGCTAAAGGAGCTTAATATGTATACCCTTGAGGAAAGGAGGAGGGGGGACATGATAGAAACATTTAAGTACCTCAGTGGAATCAACAAAGTCCAAGAGGGTAGCATCTTTCAGAAAAAGAGATGTGCAAGAACAAGAGGGCACAATTTGAAGATAGAGGGGAACGGCTCAGGGGCAATGTGAGGAAGTATTTTTTCACAGAGAGGGTGGTGGACGCATGGAACAGCCTTCCTGAGGAGGTTGTGGGGTCTAAAACTGTGGGAGAATTCAAGAATGCATGGGACAAACATAAGGCAATTTTTGTGGGGGGTAGGAAGAAATAGGCAGTTGGTTAAATAGGATCTGCAGCTTATCCTCTAGGTAGGGAAATGGGCAGACTAGGTGGGCCAAGCGGTCCTTATCTGCCATCAAAGTCTATGTTTCTATGTTTCTATGAGCCATCCTGGATAGTGGTTCACAAGTCACCATCATTTTCAAGTTATGGTATGACCAGCACCTGTCCAATGTCGAGCTGCAACCGCTTAAGGATTTACATTTGTGGGAACTCAGTGAGCAGTCATACCCCTATCTGGGATATGTGAAGGTGTGGCTGGCTTTTCCAGCAAAAGTAGTTGGTGTAGGAGATATAGTGGAGCCCTGGCTTTGATTTGCCCTGAATCTGGCATATATGATGGGTGCTGTACTTATGGGCACGAATGCCCATATGTTTGGATGGTTAGCCCAGTTGTACCAAGAACAAGAGACTGAGAGAAAAAGCAGTAAGCCCTCCATTTACCCCTTGATCAAAGAGGCCTACAGGAAGAGAGGACAGTCCCCTGATGAGGAGCCGGACGACTCTGTTGACATAGTGTGGAGGCAAGATGGGGAGGAGATTGTGCTACTGCCTAACGCGGAATGTAACATTGCCAGGGTAGTGAGGCTAAAAAAGGATGTGACAAATCAGTTGCTGATGTTGGATACCGCAGAGGAGCACAGATTACCCATGGGACTGTTGGTAAAACCCAGTGTTTTGCCGGCCAGCGCACATGCCTATGTTAGAAGGGTTACGGTACAGGTAAAGAATGTCACCGACCGGGAAGTGGTGGTGGTGAGGAAGGGATGGACTTTAGCAAGAGTTTATGGTGCATATGCAGTAGTGCAACCTGATGCCAAGAGGGGTGGCTCCCCTGAAGGACTTGATCCAGAGCTGTTTGACTTAAGTGATTCCTCAGTCCCGGAAGAATGGAAAGAGGATACTGGAGAAACTGGCTGCTCGAACAAAGGTATTTTCCCTACATGAATGGGATGTAGGGTGTGTGAGTGGAGAGCAGCATCACATACTTCTCAATGATGAGAGGCCCTTTCAGGAGAGATCCAGGCGATTGGCTCCAGCAGACACTGATGATGTTTGTCTGCACCTTCAGGAAATGCTGACTGCGGGGATTATTCAGGAGTCAAGAAGCCCCTATGAATCCCCAGTCATCGTGGTGAGGAAAAAGAGTGGAGCAATAAGGATGTGTGTGGACTACCATACCTTGAACAAATGGACAGTGCCCGACCAGTATACTATGCCCCAAATACAAGATGCCCTGGATTTTCTGAATGGTAGGCAGTGGTTCTCGGTCCTGGATCTGTGGAGTGGCTATTACCAGATTCCGATGGCCCCCCAGGATCGAGAGAAGATGGCTTTCATATGCCCATTCGGATTCTATGAATTCCTCTGGATGCCTCAGGGGATCTTGGGCGCCCTTGCCACTTTCCAGCACCTGATGGAGAAAGTTGTGGGCGATAGGAATCTACTCGAGTGTCTGGTGTATTTGGATGACATTATCATGTTTGGGAAGACCTTGGAGGAACATGAAGCCCAGCTGCTCGAAGTGTTGAATCATCTCGTAGAATTTGGATTGAAACTGTCGATTGATAAGTGTCAATTCTTCCAGGCTTCGGTTAAATATGTTGGGCACATAGTTTCCACAAAGGGCATCCAGATGGTTCATAGCAAGA
This sequence comes from Neoceratodus forsteri, assembly GCA_016271365.2. Lineage (NCBI taxonomy): Eukaryota > Metazoa > Chordata > Ceratodontiformes > Ceratodontidae > Neoceratodus > Neoceratodus forsteri. Next base: position 333,297,262 of record JADMNL010000025.1, read on the forward strand.
CTGCAGCCCTCACTACTTGGCCTAAGCTATGAACCTTAAAAGAGCTCCAGCAACTGCTTGGTTTCTGCAGGTATTACCAAAGATTCGTAAAGGACTATACCAGGGTGGTCTCGCCCTACTGAACCTGCTGCAGGGGTATCCGCCAACCAAAAAAGCAAGAAAGCCACCTCACCTGGGGCCAGACCTAATCAGACTAGCTATTTTTGGCCTTCAGAATCCGTGGACTCCCAGTGGGATGAAGAGTATGATAGGGCCTTTGAAGACATCATCCACTGCCTGACACATGCTCTGGTGCTGGCTTATGTGGACCCGCAGAAACCTTATGTACTCCACACCAATGCCAGTTTCAGTGGTCTGGATGCAGTCCTCTATCAAGAGTACCCAGAGGGTCTGCACCCATGGCTTTTGCTAGCAGAAGTTTGAACCCATCGGAACACAGGTATCCAGTCCATAAACTAGAATTTTTGGCATTGAAGTGGGCTATTGTGGACCAGTACCATGACTACCTGTATGGGGCTAAGATTACAGTGAAGACGGATAATAGCCTACTTACGTATGTGCAGACCACCACCAAACTGGATGCCTCAGGCCACCAGTGGCTATCAGCTTTGTCCACTTATGATTATTGTGTGACGTACCAGCCCGACTTGAACCACGTGGCTGCAGATGCCCTAACTAAGTCCCCCCCCCTGGGGCTTACTCCTCTGAACCCTGTGCCTGGGAAAATATATCACAACAAGCAGTGAAGGCCCTGTGTAAAAAGCACGATGATAAAGAGACTCTCTCCAAAGAGAATGCCCCTTGTTTAGTGGAGTGCTTAAGGGCATCCGGAAGCTGCCTCCCAGTCACTTACTGATGCTTGGCTGCTTTAGATGTGAGATCCCTTCCTCAACTAATCACCCATGATTTAAAGAGAGACCAGAGACCAGCTCTGTCTCCAGAGAAATAATTCTAGAGCTTCAACAAAGTAGGGATCAGACTCAAGTAGAAACCATTTATTCCCTGTAAGGCTCTTCTTATGTAAATGGCCCAAGCTCTGGTTAAGGAAAGAGTTGCTTTACAGAGAGATGCAGGACCAGCAGGGGGAACCCCATGAACAACTGGTGTTACCAGAGAAGCATATCAAGACTGTATTAAGGGCTTTGCACGACAATAAGGGACACCTGGGCATTGAGCACACCCTGGATCTAGTAAAAAGCAGATTTTATTGGCCGAGAACAGGATCTGAAATAGAGACCTATTGTAAGGGTTGCAGAAGATGTATACAATGGAAAGCACTTCCCCAACAGGCAGCCCCATTGGTAAACATTCGGACGAGTGGCCCCATGGAGCTGGTGCGTACTGACTTCCTTACATTGGAACCTGACTCACGTAACATCTCAAACATCCTAGTAATCACTGACCACTTTACCAGATATGCCCAAGCCTACCCTATGAGAGATCAAAAGGCTTCCACAGCGGACAAGATCCTGGTGGAAAAATTCTTCCTGCATTATGGGGATCCTCAAAGGATTCACTCGGACCAGGGTCATTAATTCAACAGCCACCTCATAAAGAGCTTCTGTCCCTGTGGGGCATCAGAAAATCACAGACCACCCTGTACTATTCCCCAAGGTGACCCTCAACCTGAATGATTTAACTGGACTTTATTAGATATGTTGGGCACCTTGAACCCCCAAGACAAACGTGATTGGAACAAGTGGGTAAGCACACTGGTCCATGCATACAACTGCACCCGCAACGATGCTATAGGGTTCTCTCCCTAGCAGCTTATGTTTGGGAGGGAAGCCCATCTGCCAGTGGATCTGTGTTTCGAGGTGTCCACCAACAGTCTTGGGGCAGGAGACTACTTGCAATATGTGAAGAAGCTGAGACAGAAACTCAGCGATGCCTATCACCTCGTTACTGAGATGGCTACAAAGAGAAACCAGGCCAACAAAGAGAGATATGATAAAAAGGTGAGAGTGCAAGATCTTGAGGCAGGGGATCGAGTGCTGCTGCATAGATTGGGCATACCAGGGAAGCACAAGATTGCTGACTGGTGGGGAAGCACTCCGTACGTTGTATTGGAAAAGTTGGAAGGCCTCTCGGTATACAAGATTCAGTCTGAGGGAAAAACTCAGGGCCATAAGATCATTCACTGAAATCATCTGCTGCCCATCGTTGACCGAATTACAGATGATGAGGTTCATGAGGAAGATTCTCCTTCACCCCCGCCACCACTCGAGCTGCTGCATGCAGGAGACAGAGGCATGGAGATAGTGATGCCATGGGAGCTGGGCCTATCCAGGACGGGGGAGCCTCAGGGAAGACAGTACAGATGATGAGGCTGAGGGAGCAGATGATAGAACCCCCCAGAGCTTTTACCCTACTTCAGAGCTCACCAGATTATTTCAGAGACCGCCCCTGAATTCGGTGCACATGGCTGTACGTAGGAAACAGGGTGAAGATGGGGAGGCTGCTCCCACTAGACCTCTCGGAGGGACCACTACTGACCTGCATACTGGTCCGGCTGAGCCATGTAAATGGTACCAGAGTGGTTCCCCTGCAAATATGCCTTTTGGAGGATCCACAGCAGACTTGTATACTAGTCCACCCGAGTCCTCGGAATGGCCACAGGATAACCCTGAGAATCAGGAAAGAGAAGGGGAGGAAGTGTCTTTTGGAGGACCCACATCGGAACTGAACACTGGTTTACTGTGTCCTCTGAAAGGTCCCAGGTTAGTTCCCCTGGAGCGACAGGTGATGCTGGGGAAACACTAGAATACTTTGCCCCAATAGCTAAGGAAAAGAATGGTCAGGGGGAATGTGCTAATGATGACACTACCTCTGATCATGAGGTGGTTAGTGGTCCTCGAGTTCAGGAGACCCCCTCGAAGGTCAGGGAGGACGATATGGCCTATTCTTAAACTGACTTATGATGCCCCTGGGGTTCCTACAGACTAACCCCTGTTTGTAGTACACAAGGGAGTGTACATTATTCCTAGGTCCCTACAGAAAGTGATTATGTGCCCTGCTGATGCTAAACCCTCTGGATCCGAGAGAAAGGTGACCAAGGGGGGAAGAAGAGGGAGGTGAAAAGGGTACCTAGGAGGGATAAGGAACAAAAGTGTACTCTGTGGGGTTTCAATATCCTATGGCTAATGAGTTGAACCTATGGGTGCTACTTTTAAGTGGCTAGGGCTCATCATGAGAAAGGAATCTGGGTGAAATGTGTATATGTTCCATTTGCACGTGTTCTTGTTCTGAACACCTAGTTACAACATAATCGATAGGATTCAGGTGTATAGTTAGTAATGTTATTATGTGCTGATGTTAAACTTTAGTATTTTACCCTTAAGCTTGGTGTGGAAGCCAAGTATTTAAGGGGAAAAGTGTACCCCCCCTTTGGGGGCTTACCTGCAGTGCCCCATTTCTCCTTTTTCTGTTTTCGGTGTCTCCCTCCCATTTCCCCAGCTCTTTCTGTTGTTGCTCTCAACTCTAGGTCCTTGATGCCACAGGTATCCCTCTCCCAAGCCAGTATTCAACCCATTTTAGGTTTAGGAGTTGGGATGCAACTGCTGTCATTTCCTAAGCTAGCCAACAATAGTGTATGCACGACTTGGTGCACTGATGTGCCAACCACCGGACTCGTGTTGAACTTGAAATTGTTTTTGATCCTGGTGCCCCTCCTCAGCTAAACAGGGACCAGGGACCTTAGGAGGCTTGAGATAACCTGCTTTGTTGTTTAAAATTAAAGTTGGGACATGGGGATGCTCAGGGGCTTATGCATATTAATCAGCACCTCCATAAATATTAATAAGTTGCTGCCTACTGCCTAGGGGGGCAGAGTTTCAGCAGCAGTGATAGCAGAACTGTGGGGCTAACTAAACAATAATGGGCTCACTTGAAAAGCACTAAAGGGGAAACCCCACAGTGGGGTTTTATTTAAAATAAAGTAATCTGCTTGGCTGTTTTTCATTCTGTGAAATCGGAGAACTGTCTGGGACTCCACAGAACTGAATGGGAGCTGATGTATTTGTGACACTTGACCCCAAAGCAGCCAATCAGTTCCTTAGGCGCCTAAAACTAAACACAAGGGACTCCTGGGAAAAGAAGGGGACAAATTCACGCTCCTAAACAATGCCCCAATAAGTCAGTGGGAAGTATTGATCACTATGATTATGAACAATTGATGGGCTCAATCAGCCAGTCAGAACCTTGGATTCTCGGGTGACAACCCCTGAACTTTCTGGGTTTCCTCAGTCTGTTCCCGGTCTTGGTATGAGTCAGAAGACTCCTGTGAGAGTGGATCTGGACTAGGAAGGCCTCTCCCAGGCTTCCAGATGAGATTGCTGTGTTCAGGAAAGGTTTAGCAAGGAAAAGAGAGTGAGAGACTGAACTGATACCTTGATTCCTCAGGTACTGTAAGCTGTTTGATTATAGTGGAGAAGCAAAGTGCTGCAGAAACCCAGCACTGGTGTACTGAATTGAGCTGAGAGGACTGAGCTGTGCAATTTGAGTGCCACAGTTGCTGCTGAGAGTTTGTTTTACCTGTGTGGGATTGTGATTGGGATTCTGAAGTGGCAAGGCATCTTTGAACGTTGGGGTGCTAGCCTGGTGCTGTACATTTCCTGAGTGAACTGGTTGAAGTGGCTTAGAGCTGTGTCCCAGTTGCAGCTGAAGAAAAGGTTGTGGACATTTTCTAACTGGAAAGTGTGGACTGGTGTGCAGGGGCCTGTTGTGTTTGGATTCCCTTGTTGATTGCACCTGGGTTTCATTGGACTAGGTCTAGCACACACTGCAACTGGCACTGGACTTTGCTTGAGCAAATGCCTGAGATTTCTGCTGGTTTTGAACTCAGTGCAGGGACTGCAGAGGACCCCCACTGTTTGGGAGTTCTCACCCACAGCCATGGAGGGAATCAAGTTAACCCCTTCCAAGTGTGACTCACTGTCTCAGGAGATCTCTGGCATTTGCTGGGGTGCTAGGGTACCTGGGATCCACTGTGGGGAGCCGAGCTGTGGAGCCACTCCCAGGTCTGGGCCTTCTGGGGCTGGTATGGTCCTGCCACAATGCTCTGCAACAGGCCAGAAGCAGCTGAAGATGACAAGTGGCCAGATCTACAATCAATGTGGCCAGCTGCACGATCCTCAGGAAAGTTACATCCTACCAGGGGAACCAAGGCCAGCCTTCTCTGCCTGTGCTGCACTGACCAAAGAGCTCCCTACTCCAGGCATCTGAGAGCTATGAACAGTGAGCACCCAGGACCTGGTTCCTGGAAAGGTTAAAGGGGAATTACATTTTCATAAACAAAACATTTTTATCAAGTTTCAGGGCCCCATCAGCCAGCCAACCCAGCACCAACTAGGCCTGCACCTAGCAGTACCCCAAGGACATTCTGGGTAACTCTGGTACCAGTGGGGAGTGCTTGGCCTGCAGGCCCAAATGTTTGTTGTTATTATCTGTCCTTGCTAACCATTTTTTCTATCCACAGCCATCCTTTGTCCCGTATCCCTTCCCTAGTTCTCAAACCAAGTAAAACTGTGGTTTACTATTTGAAATTGTGTGTGCAGGAATTCTCTGAATCTGTCAAAGCATTACTGTTCATGGTTTATGGTGCTACTGAACTGTTGGGTATCCAGTGTGTGGGGTGGTTGGTAGGGGAGGAGGGTAGGTGTAGCATCCCAGGGGGCTGTGCTAGCCAGTCACCTGACCCACTTCTAATTCTCTCTGGATGGAGGCACCATGCTATTTTTATTATCTTTGGGATAGAACCCCCGAAACCACCATAGCAGGACTCAGGCCCCTTAACCTGTTAGAGGGCCAACAGGCAGGAGTAGTAGCCCACTGGCACACGGTGCCTGGGCTACATCTCTTTTCTTTTAAATTCTGCCTCCTTGATCTTTAAAACCAACTCCATATGCAGTCCCTTATTATGCCATTATAGTTGCTCCAACCCATAACATCATCAGCTGCAATACGTTTGTGGCTCATGATGCTGGCACCACTACCTGGATAAGTAGCTACTTAGATGAAAACTGAGCACATGCAGAAACTGTTCCATGTTCCTCAATGTAGCAGCCTATGTGAGGTGGTTTCAGTGTCATGGGACCACTAACATTGTAACCAACGATGTCACTGGTTGGATCACCGATTGTACATAGGCACAATGAGGTGGGGGCACATACTAAGCTGGGTTTGAAGACCAGAAAGAGAGAATATACAGTAAGTATGAGGGAGACATACAGAAAGAGAACAGGATGGACATGACTCTAAATAGGGAATGATGCAATGATGCTCCCCTCCCCCCCTACAAACGTGAACTCTTTGTCTCCTAGATACCATCCCTAAAGTGTCAACTTATTATACTGAGATAACAATTAAGTCTGATGCAGCATAGGCTTGGAACAAAGTCCAGCCTCAGATAAGAAACTTCCAAACTGTTAACCAGTTTGTGTCTTGATTATCCTTGGAACTTACAAGTATATTTAATTATTATAAAAGATCCATTGGATTGATTTTGTTGTAGTGTTTTTGTCTATGGTATATTTTAATATTTTTAGACATTTGTTACCTTTATAATATCAGGGGCCCAATATTCAACAAGCATTTGTCAATGTTGAATGTTTGCTTGCTGGAATTAGCATTGAAAGTGCAGGAGTTAGACAGATGCAGAATAGGAATGGCAGTGAAGTATTGAACTGACAACAACCCCACCCCCACCCTGCAGAGATGGACAGGCATTGGGGTGTGCCTTTGGGTCATCGCCCATAACGCTTACATAATTCCATCTCACCCTACCCTGCAGACACCGACAAGTGTCACGGTGTGCCTTGGGGTGTTCGGTTTACACTCACCCCATTTCATAAGGAAATCACGCTGAAATGGGGAGAATGGGGTGAACTTTGGGACCAAGAGTCCAAGGCACACCTCAATGTCTGTCTCTGGCTGCAGGTGGGTGGGAGGGAATGGCATGAGCATTACTGCCAACAATCTCAAGTCACACCCTGACACCTGTCAGTCTCTACAGAGTAGGGCTTATGGTCGGAAACCCTAACACCCTGAGTTTTCTTGGTATTTTCACTCCAAGTTTTCAACATGGGCTTTTGTGACCCCACCACATGAACAGTGACATTATCAGTTTGTTAGCGAAGGTGATTTTGCACAGCGACTGCACATTTTTGGCGCCACAGGTGCGAAAACACATTTTGAACAGGATGTGAAAAATGACAGCTGTTCTGTTCATGAGGAGGCATAAAAAAATGGTAATGTTGAAAATCTGGAATGAAAATATAAAAACATTGGTGACATCACGAGCGTGCATAGAAACTGCGCAACGCACATCCGTAATGCAATTACTTTGAAGATTTTTTACACCAGATTTTCAACATAGGCATTTTGGGATCTCCGCTCATGAACAGCGGCACTGTGATTTTCTTAATCTGTCCCAAACGTTGATTTTGCACAGCGACCGTGCCATTGTGTGCCAGATGTGTGAAAACACATTTCTGGCAGGATGTGAAAAATTATAGCAATACTGTTCATAAGGAGGTGTGCAAAAATGGCAATGTTGAAAATCTGGAGTGAAAATATTAAACATTCTCAAACTTACGTGCGTGCATGGGAACTGCACAACGCACACTCATAACATAGTCATTTTCTGGAATTTTTCCACCAAATTTGCAAAATAGGCTTTTTGGGAGCTCACTGAGTTCATGAGGTGGGGTCCCAAGAACCCCATGTTGAAAATTTGGAGCCAAAAGTCGCACAAATGGCTGAGATATCCACCAAAGTTGAACCCCCCATTGATGCCATTATACAGCTTACTGGCATTTCTTCAGTTTGTGGTCGGCTTTGAAGAATGCAGACATGCTCCCGCTCCACCAAAGATTGTTGTGATGGGCTCCAGAGGTAAGTATGGGGTGGGGGGTGTGGGGAGGTGGACATTGCAGGAAAGTTTTTTTGGGCAGGTTTGCTTTAGGCACACTGGGGTGGGCTCCCAGTGTGCCACCTGTGTTTTTGGGAAGGGGGTACTGAAGCCAACAGGGGAATTGATCCCCCATCAGCAAAGAAAGCATGTCTGTATTTGGGAGGGCATAATGCTGAGGGGGGATTGGGCACCCCCCCCTCGGCAGACAAATTCCAACAAGGGGGACATGAAACTGACAGGGACAGGGCTTCCCATCGGCAAATGAACTGAGGAGGGGCATGCTGACAGGGTTTGGGCACCCCGATGACAGCTTGAGAGGCAGATGGTGACAGCCACCATGTTTCTAGAAATATTACACCAGGCAAGGCACGCCCTGCTATAGTGGGTGCTCCCTGATTGCAGCGGCACATTTAAGTTGGTGGCACATTTTGAGCTGCTGTCATAGACAGTGTGCTCATTCATTTGTGCCACAGAGACAAGCCCTAAAAGCAGTGGCAACATTGGCACAACATTGCCACACCTCCACAACCTGCTACTCCAGCAAGCTGTCACAACATGTTTCTTGTGCATGAGCACAAGCAACCATAATAAAAATCAATCTGCACTATCAGCAAAAATGTCAAACTACATGGACTTGATTATCCTGTACTCCAATAGAAAACTTTCAGTTACAACTATAGTCTTGTAAATAATCATGTCAATTCATAGAACAGAATAGATAAAAGACATTTTAATAATTTTTTGAACTCTGAAGTAGCTCTGCTCAAAAACAATTTAAAATACTACTAGAGAGCAAGAGCTAACAAATCCCCCAATCTTGTCACATCCCTTATCAGCTGTTGTGCAGTACAGCTGCTGAACTCAGGAGTGTAGCCAGAAATTTCCATTTTGTACACAGTCTCCAACATTTACACCCCCTATTAAAAAATGTACACATCCTTTCCAAATGGCACCCCTTTCCAAACAAGTCAGATTGTTGTCAGATGATTCCTGTAATCTCTAAAGAGGTTATACATGCACCTGTTTTCTAACTACGTGCATGACTGGCTGTCATCTGCTCTGGCTGTCAACTTCTACCAACTTCTTTCACAAGTTCAGAGCTTGCTACCACCGATGTCAACCTGTAGCCAAGAATACAATGTACCATGGCAGCCTACACTGGACAAGGAGGTAGGGACAGGTGGTGGTGGGTGGACTGCCCCAGGAACTGTGTCAGAGTTTGTGAATAAAATGTGGATTATAAAAATAAAAGAATCACCGAGCAAAATCCACAATCCTTTTGCTGTCACAGACTCTGGAATTGCTTGATCACTAAAATAATATTTTCTATGGCCAGTCATTGTAAATTTTGTTATGTACTCAGATCCTCATTATTTACCCTCCCTGCTACTTCCTTGGAGAACCATAGCGGTCTCTTTTTCTCTTGCTCTTTTTAACCTGCCTGACACAGAGCTTAGTTATCTTCTCAGTGGCCTTCCTTAATTCTGACCATTGTTCCTCTACATGACCCAGTTTCCCTATTCTCACTAGTGCTTCCCAGAGGCACTCACCAATTTTCTTGAACTCTACTCTCCTGAAGTCCAGGGCCCTTGTTTTAGTGCGGTTTGATTCTGGTCCATTTGTTGTGCTTTGAAATGTACCTTGTGTGCTGCATCATTGTGGTGTCTATTTTAAGTTCCACTCAGGCTTCAGAACCGCACACAAATCTTTGCATCTGATAATATTCATCAAGTGTACATCAAATGGAAATTATGTAGTGGGGCACTTGGCTTTTCTTGGTTTCTAATTCAGGGCATCCATGCACAGTAATGTACTATATACTTCTGTTTGTTAGATCATAAAATATAGACAGCGTCCCTGACAACTAGCACTTAGGTTATTCCTATGGTGCCTTTTAGCATAAATATTTGCAATTGGGTAATATTAAAGAATTATGTGATTATCTTTATAGCTGAGTATCATGCAGTTCAACAATCAATCAATCAAAATCTTTATTTATCCAGGCCAACACCATTGAGCATAGCTCATTTACAAGATGGACCTGGTTAGAACAGGAACGAAGGATATATACAGTACTTTATAAACAGTCAACAACAACATAACATCCGAATAATACTTTACAGTAGCAGTGACACAATAGTTTAACAATGACACAAATGGAGAGCATTTGGGGAACAGTGGTTCAACTCCTCCATAATGTAGGACTGTGTCTGTAACAAAAAGCTGGGTTAGCTATATGAGGATGGCAGTTGGATATTATACAATGGCAAGAATGAATCATGGACTCTGATTGGTCAGTGTATGCCTGAGACAGTGATGTTATTACACAATAACATCACTGTATTGTAGATGACATCCATTTGCTACTTCTTTTCTTAAGAAACAAAGATATACTGCCACATTAAAAATCTACTAAAAACATTTTTTAAATGTTTTTGATTTTGCATAACAACAAGCCATTGTATAATAGCAATAAGGCACTCCAGTGTGTGTGTTATTGTGTAATAACGTCACTCCTGAGGTGGTGGAAGCACTCGACTTCACCTCGTGCTTCAACCCACCCCAAGAGAAGATGCATCACTGTCGCTAGCCTAGCAGCTTCATCCTGGTTCACGAGTGATCTTGAAGTCTTCCTGATCAGCTCTTCTTTTCTTGCCTGAAGTTCCATTCTCTTCCTCTCAGCTCTGAATGCAAACTGTTCACGGGTGAAGGAGGCGTTGACGCTGCAATGATGGGGCACTCCCTCATTGCAGCGGCAAATTTGTTTCAAGTTGCTGGCAAGCTTTAAAACTGCTGTCATAGACAGTGCACTCACTAATTGGTGCTGAACAGACGAGCCCAAAAAAGCACTGCCAGCATTCGCCACAACACTGACACACCTCTGAAACCTGCTACTACCACAAGATGTTTCTTACGCATGCACACAAGCAAACATAAAAAGTAGGAATGGAGCACTCACCACCGGAGAGGGCCTTTGATGAAGTACTTTTATAATGAGAAACACCTCAGGCAAGTGGGTCCAGTGGAGCCTGCATTTTATATCTCTTTTGTATTTCAGACACTTCTGAAATAATTGCACCTTTTCAAATATAGGTCTTTGTTTCTCTGGTGATGAGTGCTCCTTCAGTCTGACTAATGTGTATTTAAGGTTATACATGTGGTTGTACATGGCTGGGGCAAATATAAATACCACCACTGCTTCTTCTAATGAATCCCGAAAAATCAAAATGAGTACAATTTGAAGTTCCTAGCTGTGCTTGACATTTTTTATCCTGTGTCCCCCCGAAGTAAGTACTAACCTTTTTTGCAGCCTGCAGCAAGCACTCCACAGTGAAACATACTAGTTGATTCCGATTCCAGTTGGTCCTGCCTGGTGGTTCGGTTCACCAAATCACGGTACTTACAATGGTAATGCAGATGTCCATATCTGATGTAGTGGTGGGGCGGCTCAGTGTTTGCAGAGGACTTGAGTCCAAGATACTCATCGTTGTCCCTAGGGCAGCTAGTTATGTGATGGGCAAATGGCACTGGCAGGAACAGTTAGGCAACTCAGCTTGATAGCTAGTGACAGTGACAACCAAGAGGTGGGTCTGCTAGATGGAAGATGGTAAAGGTACTGCAGCAGGAACTGGAATAAATTGACTAATGCCTGGGCTTATGTATGTAAGCATTAGTCCCCGACAGAGAGGGCTCTACTAGGGATTAATGCCTGATTGGGGGCTTTGTGCACGAGGCTGCAGGCTGAGTGCTTTCAACTACCAACCAGGCATTAATCCCCTAGCAGAGCCAGACTCTTGAGGGGATTAATGCTCTTGTAACATGGGAAGTGCAAGGTCAGTATTGTTAGAATACTGCTTGCTTTAAAGATCATATGCAAAGTTTGTCCTGTGTTGGTACATTATACTTTTTTTTTGTGTTCCCTACCTTTAGTCGTTCGGTTCTGTGCAGTGTTTCTCATTGTAACGTTATTCATTTATGCGTAATTTAGTTTTTAAATTGTGCCTGCTACTGTTCTTCACACTCTGTTTACTTTTGTGCTGCGCATCCCCGACTGCTTGTGAACGTCCTTCTTGATGATGTCATTAGGTAGGCGTCCGTCAGTGTAAGAGCAGGAGTAAGCCAGCACTGCTTTCACAATGTCTTCAGATGAGGATAATGAGTTGCTGGCATTGTCCTGTACAGCTGGCAATGCAGTCCTTCATGTTGTTCCTTAAAGTGGTGAACCCCTTGCAGCCATCTCAATCCTGGGGCTTCTGATTCCGATGAATCCGAGGAAACGAGGAGCAGCAGTGATAGCAATCCTACGGAGCTTTCTGAATGGTAAAGGCATCCTGACAGCTGTCAAAAAATTGTCCCGAATAGTTCACAATACATGACCAGAATAAGCCCACAAAATTCATATTTTTGTTTGCATACTCTATGTACAGTGCTGCAATGTAATGTACCACATATTGTAATATATATATATTTTTTGATGACTTCTGTATGCATATTCTTGCTGTCTCATTCTGTAGATAGGGTTGAGCTGCCTAAGACAGTGGCTTGTGCAAAAGGAAGTATGTTCCAGACACCCTTTAGCCTATTGTATTGCAGTGTCCCAAAGTCAAAGTCCAGTAGCTTGTGGCCACCCCTGTTGTATGTCAAAGATTGCGCACACCTGGAGGTCATTTTTAAAGGCAGCCGTGGGCCACTGTATCACACATCAGAGCAATCCCTTATCCTCAATCCATGTCATGCAACCAGTTGTCAGGTTGCGACAGTGCTCACAATGCAGGCTTTGGATGTCTGACAGTAGGCACACTCCTGTTGTTCTAGTGGTCACACTCTGCTTCCTGCTGTCACTTTGGTTATTTATCCACCACCACATTTTGTGGTGCCCCCAACCCCACCCCCGCTATCTTACAAATTCACCTCTGGTTGGTGTGGTGTCCCACAGTCACTCCAACATCATTTTTCCTGGAACAAGGTATCCTGCGATCAGTCTGCCCATCTTTCTCTTCCTGAGCTGGCCACTGTAGTGAACTTTCAGTGACCGCAATGTATACAGTATAGGCAAATATGCAATACCATTCAATGGCAGTTGAGTTGGTCTGGCGGTCGCTGAAGTAGCTTGCATGTTGTGCTGGTTTTTAATGGTAGAAGATGTAAAACTGGGGAGGGAAGCAAGTAGACCATTGTGAGGAGAAATTGTACGGTGGGAGGGATATACATAACATGAACATGTGGTGTGCACATAACATGTGACAGAATTTGTGGTGACAGCAGGTGGTGTGGTATGGTGTCACATGACATTTTTCTTCTGGATATGGTGTGTAATTATTCATGATATGGGCAGCATCTGAATTTGGGAACATGCAGTCGATGTTAACCAGTGTACTGCATTGTGGATGTGGAGGTGTCAGGGATGTTTTCCAAGTAAATATCTATTGATGTAATACCATGTTTCTTATTGCCTATCAGGTGTACTTGTGGCAATTGTTCATTAATGCCCACCCTGCGTGAAAATAGATGCTGCTGGTTTTACTCAGCTGTATCAGAAACATTTGCAGAAATGGACGGTGTAGATTGCATCACCGATGTTCAAGGATTTAAAAACATGCGCCTTGATGAGGATGTCCTCATGTCATGCTTGCATGAGTACATCGAGCTGGATGGCCCTGTTGGTGATAACGAACCAAGAAATGAGTGAGTATTCACCAATGTTCACTGTGAAAAACTCTTTCTATGAAACGTCCTACTGGGAGGAAGACTCAGGGCAGGGAGAAGAAGGAAATGTGCACCGCTAGTGGGTGTACTAGGGGGCATGACTCAGGACAGGGAGAAGGTGGAGCTGAGCAGAGCTAGGGGCTAGCAGGAAATAGTTGCTCAGAATCAGCAACTGTGGATGCAGCAGAGGAGTGACAGAGCAGTGGTGGTGTGGGGAATGATAAGGAAAGCATGGAAGTTGGGAGGCAGAAGGGTAAGTACAGTAGGGGTGTGCAGGTCAGTGGCAGTGGCTGGGTAAAACAGTAGTGGAATTTGTAGAACACATAGATGGTGAAGATTCGGTACTGAAGGGACAGGGCAGGGTGGACACTGCTGAAGAAGAAAGGGTAAAGTGGAGGGGTTAGAGGACATGGGCAGGGGGTACTACTGCTCTGGTATTACATACTGAAAGGGTCAGGTAAGGTAGTAAGTGCGCTTGTAATGGCAGGAAGATAGCACATAGTACTACTAGGGTACAACTGACCTGGCAGGGGAGACTGTCAAGGTGGTGAAAGGGAGGTTACAGGAATTGGGTGGGCACAGTGAGTAGGTTTTGTGGCCAGTGGCATTCTCTGCGGTACTTCCACTACCATGTTGTAGTAGCGTGATGAAAGAAAGGATAGAAGAGGGACTGGTGCCACACCCTGAATTATGGGTTGGTGCCACACTGTGGAAATATATGGGTCAACAGTGAGTTATACGCATGTAACAGGTTTCAGTTGATCACATAGGACTGGAGAGATATATGTAGCTATGAAGGTGGGTTTCAAGTGGTGGAGGGGTTGCATGATGACAACAGGTAGGAGAATGATTTCTACATTCAAATATTTTAGGATAGTGAACAAAGAAAATACTGAAGGGGTGTTTGAAATGAAGATTGTAAGCGACATGATGGGTTACAGTGTAAGAATGGAGGGGGAAGAATTAGGACGGATATGAGGAGGCACTGTTTCACTGAGAGGGCGGTGAGTAAATGGAATGCTGTACCAGGCGGGGTTGATTTCATGTAAGACAGTGAGATGTTTCAAGTTGGGATGGGACAAAGTTAGGGGGATGGTATGGGTGCAGAAGGCAGACATAGGCAATGGTGGGAATTGAGGTGGAGGGTCCGCGGAAGGGGGGAGGTCACATAGTCCATTCACAGACGAAAGGCTACTGAAGCAAGTAATAAACTGAAGTTGGACAAAGCAATGTGGCATCGCATATTTTATCAAACAATTGCAAAAGTAGTAACTGGATAAATATATACCATTTGTGAACAAGTTATGGTACTAGAGCATGGTATGTTATTATTGAGAGACTGAAAATGTCAAAACTCTTCACAACAGCATGAGCAAGGCACAGCTAGGAAACTACAGACTTGTTTATGTGTCATCAGTGGTATGTAAAATTATGTATTCTGTTCTGAAACACATTACTCTTGAGTTTGTATAGGGCAGCGGACAAGAGCAAAACAGGTACCCTGAATGCAGTGTTAATCCGTGTCAGTGGCTCAGCAGGTAGCGCACTCTCCAATGAGAAGGCAGTGTGTTCTATCACCACACCATGCAGTTGTGTCATTATATAAATAACTATCGAAAATATCTATTTGTTAATGATCTGTAGTCGGCTACGTAACAAGTTTCCCGACCTTCTGCACAGCCGTCTCATTTGCAGTCTGCTCACCTACCTAGCAAGCCATTGTGTTGCCAAGAGGTGGCCCCGACTGGACAGTAGTGGAATTTTCCCATTTAACAGTCAAAATGTCCCACATTCATTCCAAATAGCACCGACAGCTTCATGTGCTGCACTTTCACTTAGTTACCATCTGTATACCCACACCGTCCCCCGATTGCTCCAGAAAAATATACTTGTACTGTCACTGGACATACCGTGACACAACATGCAATAAAAAAATACATGCTATGTGACGCCATTGAAATTCCTTGCTACGACTCAGTAACAACTGTTGAACACCACTTAGTGGGTGTGGACATACCCTACTTTGATTGTGGCTATGTATTTCACATAGTCACATCTGCATGTGACAGTGTCAAAGATCATTACCCTGTTATTACTCTGTCACGTCATGATGACAAAGAAGGTAATAGTAAACAGAGTGCACCCTGAAGAAAGTGTTGTTACTAGCTATGCATTTACAGCTTCCGTACTGTGACCGGTTCTGTTTCCTGCACTTCTAAGTAACATTGAGTAGAGACACCAAGGTCATTTCATTACTAGGCACTATTTGATTACACAATAAATCAGACAGGTTGGAGTTTTTACATGGCATCTGAGAACGCCGATCTGGATGACCACTATGCTCATATCACCGGTTCTTGTTTGTGGCATGCTACCCTATCTGGTCAGTGCCTCAACATTACTCCATCACACTCACTGCACCCTCAATTTTCACCTGTAGTAGCCAAGTCATGTGCACTCGTGTCCACTATGATTGCTCCAAGTACCTCTTGTGGTAGGCTATTTGATTTGTGCACCTCTAAACCAGAATGCCAATGTTTTCCTTCTTGCTTGTTAACACATTCCCCCCTTTACACATGTGGCACTTAGTGTCAATAAAGCCTTGCTGCTGAAACACATCCCATTTTCCCAACCTCATGAGGTCTGTCTTCACGCTCTGCTTCCCTTTAGAAGTATCCACCCTGTTGCACATCTTGTGTGTCACAAACAGTGAAATTTTTATCTCCAGCACTTCCATTATATCACAATGACATTGGTTGCACAGGCACTGATCCATGCAGTACAACGATTATCAGTCCCAGTGTGACTGACAACAGAAGCAAAGGCATTCGTTGTTTAATTTTACTTCTGTGGACTCACTACTTTTGTGTTTAATTATCACATATTGGCTTGGATTCATCTGATTATCCACTGTTGTCACAAGTTGTGAATGGTTAGAGAGTGAAGTTAGCAGGAACAAGTGACAAAATACAGTGATGTCATCAGTGCTTTATTTGAAAGAGTCAGCTGTTCTGCATTACAATGCATCTCATTTTCTATTCTTTTGTCCATAGACTAATTCGATACATGCATATCGAAGGTTTGTTTACTGGGTGGCAATGCCTGGGGAGAAAAACAGGAAAATTCTGCCTGCATGTGCAGTGACTACTATAAGGAACAAGTTCCCATCGGACTCCTATAAGGGCTTCCACGATGCCTAGTTCACACAATGGTATGTTGTATTTTTGATTAATTCTTTTTCACTAACGTATTTACTGTCACATCAGCTACTTGTTGGTCTGCTCACTTGTGGGCATGCAGTGCATATGTACTGACACCGTGGATATTGAATCACATGCCCAACACAAGCATAGCTGCTCATGCGGACCACACACGGGATGGAATTGTCAAATTGACATTTGCACACCTCTTCCCTGTTGGTATCTGCCCTGATACCTGTGTTTGGTGTATAAGCACAGTGCCCAGCATGCAAGTGAACACATTTGCTTGGTGCCACACTGCCGACACCTGTCACCCCTCGTAATATTTCTCAGCCATAACACTAATGACTGTACTCAATACTGGCAAGTGTTGTCATTGACACCCACTGTTAATGAAACTGTTCATGTGGTCACATAAAATGAAAGTAATTGTTCATACTTTGGTATAGTTATTAATGTATTGTAATGTTTAAATTCCAATATTTTTTTTTTCCATTGCTCATTCTTTCTCACCTTTGGCCCCGGTCTGCCAGTCACGTCCAGGCCACCGCCTCCTCTGGCCGCTGTCCACATCACTCCTGGCTCACACCTGGGGCTACACTGTATATCTCCTCACTTTGCCACCCGTCCATGCTGTGGTGGCATGCAGACCACCCTATCCCCGCCTACGCAGGATCCAGTTTCCAGTGATCCCTCACAGCCGGGGCATCCTGCTGAATGACCAGCAAACCGTCACAACCAGTGTCATTTTTTCCCTGTTCATATTCCCCAGAGACAGAGGGCATGCAATGACGCTGGTGACTGTGGCTGCATATGCATCTGTGCGCATCCTCATCCAGGTATCTTCCCTCAGTTCCTCCCCAATGTATGGCGTGTGTCCCTGACCTCTGGCCTCCGTCTGGGGGTAGTTTGATGCCAACCACTGTGCCCCTCCCCGGAGATGAAGAGCAGTCCTTCAGATGCTCGATTCCTCTCCCCTGTCATCCCACAGCAACCCGTGCTCGCTCCAGAACCCTGGCTGCCGGCGTGGCGTGAGGTGTGGCATCCAGTGCCTCAGCCCTCAGTGCCACCGGGCTGGAGAATTACAATATTTTATCAGATGATCATGTAAATGAAACTATTACTATATCCATGTTACTGGACACAGGTTGTGTTTCATCACTTTGGTGGAGGAGGTACACAAAGGAGCTGTACATCAATGTTTTTCCTGATCAAAGTATAGCAGAATACGTAACGCATCCTGAGTTATCAAAACAGTTTAACCAAGGAACCATCAGTAATATTTACTGTGAGTATGTCAAAGGAACACAAAATGTGAAGTAGAAAAAGCACCATATTCAAGATGCATTAACACAATTTTTACTGACATCTAGGAGACCAGGTTTACATTTTTGGTTTCACACTACTTTGCAGCAATGGATTTGAACATACAGTCACTGTGGTAACAAACACAAAACCAAAGTACCACTACAGTATGCACACAGTATAAGAAGACAGATTACAAATGTTGAGATAAAGACAGTGTAGCATTGTCATTCATGTTTAAAAGTTCCAGAGACAGCAGCGGTAAGGTAGTGTAAGGCCACGCTGCAGCACATCACACTGTTGCTGTGTGTGGTACGGAGTCAGCAGTAGACATTTACAGTGCATCACAGGGCACACTGTGGCAAGGCTGTCGTTTGACAAGTGGTGACCAACAGTGTCACTAATGTCGTTCCTGGCAGGGTTTCTGATAATGGTATCCTTTCTGGTACTTACATAAAGTGGTGAATATGGCGTTATAGCCCTGACCTGTGCCATACACCAATGTTGACATCAACCTATGGTCTGCTGTGTGCTCAGTGCCAGCAAGGTGGCATGCATTGTTCTTGGTGTTCTGCTCCTACGCCACCCAACATTGTGTGTCTCTGAAAAAATATTGCTATGATTGCAGCCATTAACAAGAAAGCAATCTAGTGGTTCAGCACAATGATTATGATTCAAACTAACAGGTACTGCACACTGTGGCACTGATTTAGCAAAGGGTCCTATGGATGTGCAAAAACAGCAGCACATTCATGCACAGGATTACATATTTCCAACCGCCCCAAATATGCACGGTATTATGATAATTAATAAACATATTCCTACTTCTACACTGGTCAATTCACCAGGATTGTGCTCGTTATTATGAGTATTAATACAGTTCTCCATGGTGGTGTATCTGTCCCTTTGCGCAGCATGAATATGCCCCTTATGAGGACTGTTAGTGTACTGATCCACAGTGGTGTACCTGTCCATACCACCACTTTGATATGGTCTTTTATGTGTATGCAGCAATTCAGTTACACTGATGGTGTAGTGGAACTGCAACACCACCCTTGCAGGTATTGTCCCGCCCAGTTAACCACACCAAGACATTTCTTGTCTCAGTGCAACCACAACACTGTGCACACCATCACACCTGGCACTGAATGAACTATCACTGGGTGAAGAGTACAAGATCTTCATGTTGTTCAGCATGTGGGACACTACATGACAGAGAGGTGGCGCATGACCATTATAGCAACAGTGTAAATTCATACACGTATCCTGCCAAAACACGGTTGTCGGATGGACCATTACACCTCCGTGGATATATTGCTGCTCATCATAAAGGTCATATTCTTGGTGTGGGTTTTGACTTGTCAATCAACCACCATGGATGGTATAAAGATACTTAGAAAATGGCAGTGTCCGAGAAGTGTGTGAATTCATATTCTGGAGAGTTCCCAGCTTCCACCGGCCACATACCACCTCGCCCCATTTTGCAGACCAGGTTTTGGCATAGGGGCGGCGTCAGCCTGCTTTTGTGTTTTCACTTGTCATTTCCCTCGTACTGTCTATGTCATTATCTCCTGCTTAATTGTTTGTTGCAAGTGCTGCTTCATACTATTATTTGAGGCAGATGTTCAGTGCACCCTGTGATGAGAATTGTGAATCACGCCATGTGTGTAACATGAAATATCACATTCACATCATGTATTGCACAACTCTGAGCATCAGTGAATAAACCGTTGAACAGTTTGAACTGTCATGACAATGTCATAAATGTCATGCAACATTTGTCATGGAATAATTTTGTAAGACTGGTTACAAAGTATATGTATATATATTTCTATATTTATAGATATATACATATATATGTATATATAGATATATGTATAGATATGCTAGTATGCTATGATCGTGAGGATAACAATTGGCAAATGGAGGCAGTGGTGCACTGATGTAATGCTCTGAAACTAAGATGTGAAGACATGGGTTTCAATACCACATCCCATACCTGCATACCATGCAACCCCCATCAAGTCAATTAACTTCCCTGTGCTAACAGCGTGCACCTGTCAACAAGATGCCACCTTAGTGTCTGTCTCCTGGTTAAACAATGGCTTGAAACAAAGAAGTATTGTTCACAGTTGTGATATCCCATTCATCTTCACTGTAGGTTATTTATCATCACAGTACGTACACCATAGGCAGATACTGCACGTAACCATAGTCAAACAGTAGGTACTGATTTGCTGTAGTAATCATCACGAGCCAATTGCATGTAGTCCCACAGCAGTCAGTGTCAAGCACATCTTTCATGCAGCAGAACAGTTTTATTTATCTGGTATCCCACATCTTGAACTGTAACTTTCTCCTCCACAGCAACACAGACTTTGAACAGTACTTCAGCAACAACAACAGCAACTACCTGCTCCACTTCAGTGAAATAAACTGCTGACCAGAGCATACTATTTACAGCATTACCCATATCAGCTTCACTGTGTGCAAGTGGTCAAGTCAACTGCTAGCTTGGCAATCGCAGTCATGGCGTTATCAGATAGTATGGTCCGTGAGCAGTGGTTTGGGGTGAAGTGAAGCAGGTGGTTGTTGCCCAAGTCGCAGAGTAGAGTTCATTGTCAGTCCATGTGTAGGTAGTAACAGCCTTGGTCATGATGTATCCAGTGACCATGGATTCACAATGGGTGGTGTGGGCTGCTTCTTCCTGTTGTAAACTGTTCTGCTGTTGGAAAGAACTGGATTGAAAGCGAATGTAGTGCAAGTGTATGTGATGTTCTGTAGATGGTAGTTCCTGCTGCTTGCTTCAGTCAATGAGTGCATCATGTGTTGCAACACTGAACTGCAGTATCTGTCTGTGGTACACCTACTGTTTGGAGAGATGACATACAGTGATGAGAAATGCAATATTGTCAATGTAGTTTTGCACACACAAACATATTGCTATTTGACAAATGTTATCCTCACCACCATTGTACATATACATATATACCATACATATATACATTATCAGTGCCATTAGTTGATATGTTCCTATTGAATCATTGCTGAATCTTGATTTTTTTCACAACTGTTGCTCAACAGTTTATTTCTAATTGTAAAATGTCACAAGTCACAGTTCCACAAGTACAAGTACTTGAAACTTTGTTTTTTACTAACAATAAAAAGAGTAACACACTCAGTACCATTAGTGATTGTGAATTATTTCATTGTATTTCAAATATAGTTTACATTGCTTAACAATGTCCTTGTAATGTTCAACAATCATTTGCAAGGAATAATGTTGGATGAAGACACACACATGCCAACCTATTGTCCATTACACATGTCACACACTGACCGGAAGATGTATTTTCTGCTGCTGTGATATCCTTTCTCATTTGACACTGCTGACGTGCGCTGTCATATATTATTCGTAATGTGATGTTGCTCACTCTTCTGTTGGTGTGTGTAGTTTTTCTGCACCTGTGGATGACAAATATAGACACTGTGAAAACTACAGTGATGGTGCATGGGTTTCAATATTCTTCATTGGTGAAGTCACACAACTGCTGTTCACAGGTGCTGGCACGAGGTGTGTAATGGTTTCCAAAACTGTGAATGCCAAATGTGTGGTATGACAGCATTTTTAAAGGTATGGAATTCTATACAGAACAACAATCCACTATACACTACATATAGAATACTGGATGGCTGACCATACACAACAAGCCTGTGTTTTCATCGAGGGTTGTTGATGACATCATGGAAACCTCGATGGCGGCGCTGAGGTTCCATGATGTCTTCAACAACTCGAGATGGAAACAACCTAATTGTGGATGGTTAGCCATGCACTTATATTATATAGTATATGGTTCTGTTTTTTTTTTTTAGAACTTTACGGTTACCTTGGTTATGTCGACTCATGCTACTCACGTTCTGGCTCCTCCTGCTTGTCCCGCTCTGACTCAGTTCTGCGTGACCCTATACCGCTAGCACATCACGACTTGGTTTAAAAATAAAATAACAGCGATTCAGTTTTTGGGACATGGAGCCTTGTAAAGGGCTGTCTGTGTCAAAGCGAGGAATCCCCCCAGCCAGCCGCGGCTTCATCAAGCCACCATGTTACAACTTTTTCCCTAAGAGCATTGACTGAGCCAAATCAGGTGGCAGGGCAAGGAAAAGGTTGTTGTACTATCGATGTGATGTCAGACCAATAGTACAAGAGCTTGTTTGACCTTTGAACTATCCTACAAGATTTTGAAAGGCACGGCTTACTATTCATAATAAGCCCTAACCACATACTATTAATCAGCACTGCACCATTTGTTTGTATGGTCTTTATGTCACTATATTGACAATGTCATGAAGAACTATAATTGTACACAACTAAAGACACAATGCACTGTTATGCTGAATTAGAAATTACAGTGTGTGTGGGTACGGGGTCCCATATTTCGCAATGGAGGATAATTCAGTACATGGAGGACTCATGCATTGCAGACATGGTAGGACACAGTAAAGCAACTGCACATGCATTCACACTCTTGACAATGTCTGCTGCTCAGTGTGGAGTCCATCAGCCTCAAGGCAGCATACTGAAATAACTAAACCAAAGGTACTTTCAAAACACACCATGACCCATCACCTTTCCAAGTTTTTGTAAAGCTCTATTACGCATGATGTCACTTTTGTTTCATCACCTGGTGATGTGTTAGGATTACAGGCGGTGATACACAGGAAGGTTCAGCTGCCCGTGCAAAACACTTTCGAGCATAGGTGGACCATATTACTTTATTACTGATAAATGGAACTGTGCCCTCATTATATTTATACATGAATACTAACCTTCATTTCCAGGCTTGTTGGAAGGTATGTGATGTTGTCCAACAAGCAGTTCCTTATCTTGTTTCTCAAACCGTGACGAAAGTGGAGGAGGAATGTAACGTTGTGCCATAGCCTCTTTTCGCCATGCGATAACTGGGATGTTCCTCATAGCTTGCAAGCACCTCAAATGTTAACTGTTTCACATATGCTGTGTATGACAGAACAAATACAATGCAAATGTATATGGAGACATTTCATTGTGTAAGAAATAATACCTGACTTGGTGTGCAGTATTGTACTGTGCCGGACCACACAGTGCCTTATACCGCACAGGGCACAATACCTCACTCCCTATTGCACTTAGAAAAATGGCCACTATATTACCGTTGCTTGAAAAACGTATATTCTCTTTTTAAAAGTTAATTGTTTGAATAATGTCAAAAATGTGGTTCTCTAATAACACAGCTCCTGTGCCCTCATTAGAGAGGGTTGCCATTGTCACACACACACACACACACACACACACACACAGAGTAATGAAATTGCTTTTGTTTTGTGCTGTATCTGTTGTTCCCCCAAACCACACAGCCCATGCTAGTGTCCAGGTCAGCACAGACAGGTGAAAACCCACAATCTCCAAAAAGGACACGAGTCCATAGGATGTATGATCCTTCTCCTCACACCCTGACTAGCAGTGGTGACCTATGCTTATTCCCAAACAGGGGTCACTGGTGTGGCTCGAGGTCTGGGATCAGATGCCTCAAGTCTATGCATCACCAGTTAGAAACTCACATCACCTGTTGAATGACAGTGCTGAGTTACAGGATGCCACCTCCTGTGCCACATTGTCTTAAATGCGCCATGACTGCAACACTATAAAGGCATGGCACTTACCATATGTTATTGGCATTTTTACTTCCTTCACTGTCGCTGCTCCTCCTCTAGATTTAGGAAATGATACTGTCCACTGCTTCTGTCCATCATTTTTAATTCTTTGAGAGCTAGCTCGAATTCTCATTAAAATGCATTGCTTGTATAAGCAGTCTGTAACAAACAATAAATGTTATCCATGCAGTGGGGCTGTGCAGTCAGTCAGTAATAACAAAAAATAGAAAGAGGCAGTTCAGCTGCTTCTGGCAAACTCACCCACCCCATGGAGGTTGCTGCATACTTTTCACTCATTCCTGGCAGATACTGCAGTTGGCTAATATACCACACATGTCAATACATGCTTCAAATAAGCAGTTCGGTACACCATGTGATGTGTCCAATGAAGACAATAACAGCGATGTTATCAACTACTTTGTATGATTTTAGTCACCCCATTTATCTATCTGTATACATTTCTGATACTGGCAAGTAAGAACAGTATGCAGATCATACGTATGTGATGTCAACCTACCGTGCCTCCATACTGTCATAGAAGAAATGCGTAAGTTTTGGAGCAAAGAAAAGCAGAACCTTGTGGAAGGATTCTAGAGATGATGTCTGCTCTGCGGAAGATAGTCGTCTGATGTCCTTCATTAGTAGGTTGTTGTAGGCAATAACCTCCATTTCTTTGTGTGCTCTACTACCTACAATGGGCAGAAACAAATGGTAGTGTGCCACTTCAGTTGTGCATCCATGTTTACAGCGTAGAATTGTTACTGTGCAACATAAATGTTGCAGATGTATTCCTTCAAATTGTACATGAGAAAAATAAAAAGAAACCTAAGCTAGAGAGCAGTCACCTGTGATTACGCAGTGATATCCAATCCCATGATCCTCATAGTTGAGGAACCAAATGCCACAGCTCGTGACATACCACTGCTTTAACTTAAAGAAAGAGTAGGGTCATTTATGGCTTGTCTGGGGGAGGTAATAAGTGAGCATCCAGAGGACTACTTTCCTTCCTCAGGGAGGGTGGTGGTGTTTGGGCTGCATTTGCCAGCACAACTGGAGGGGTTTGGCACACACTAAGGATGCTTTGCTGACCCCGCAGAGGTGGAGATGGATGCTGCACCTATTGCAGTGGCACGGTAGTGGGATAAAAACCAAGACCAAACACATACCATGAACTGGCATGACCCATTACTGACAGCCTGGGCCTGGAGACATACCTCTCCGGGGGACACTGACTAGCGAATGGCAGGTACGAGTAAGTGGTGTAAAAGTGTTGGCATGCCATAAAAGCAGTAATGTTATGACAGTTATGCTACATTTCAATAAGCTTATATGGCAAAATATCTAATAAAAGATAACAACAAACCTTTCTCAATCCACTCCCGTTCCTCCAGTGCACCATGAAGGCAGTTTGGATACTCACTGCTGTCATGCACATGAATGTTGACCACATGATTAGAAATGGATTTCCATATAGCAACAACAAGGACACAATTTCCACTGCTTGAGTTGGTGCACCAATACAAGTGGTTGGAAATAGGCTTTGCCCAGCAGCCAAGCACTCTACAATTTGCTCGTCTGGATTTCTCCTCAAGTTTTTTCTTGATTCCTGTTTCATGGTCAAATCACACATAGAAAATATTAAAAGACAGAAATGTTCAGTTGCCATTCTGTGTTTATCTGCTTAAGTCGGTAGACATAATCACCTTTTGCCACATGCCAGACATCAAACCAGTGAGTAATGCCGGGCTCCTGCTCGCGCATGTATTTTTTCACACTGACATGTCTATCCATGGTAAGGTTTTGATTTTTAAGCCAGCAGACTTCACAGTATTAATGCTCCTTTTTAATCCTTCAAGCTCCATAGCATTTGAGCTGGAAACCTCATTGCTCTATGTGATGGTATAAAAGGAATAACATGAATTTCAACCGTGCAAGAACCCCCGCCTATAAGAATGGAAGAAGATGGAGACATAGAAAGAACAGTGCAAACACAGTCAGATAAAAACAATCTTGACTGCTTACCTGAACAAGCTTGACGTCAATTATTTTGAACGAACAAGGTCCATTAGGGAATATGACCCAAATTTGGCAGTATGCCCAGGAGAACAGCACCAGGCATCCCCTCCAAGTTTGATTGGCCTTCCACGTTACTCATTGAACATGTTATCCTGGTGCCATTTCCACACAGTACGAGTGGAAGGTATCAAACAGGTCACTTGCATTAGGTTAAATGTTCGCAATGATATGTGCAGCATATTAATATGTTTGAAGAAATTCAGCATGCGTACTGGGTTTCCACCACTGAAAAATATTCCACAGGCCATCATCAGATTTCCTGCTGGCAGCTGGCCAAGTTTGGGCTGTGTCTCCCATCTCCTCCGATGACCGTTGACACACACCTGCCCCAGCACTGCCATAGTGCCAAAAAGTCACTGCAGCACAACTTTACAATGTCCAAAAAATTGGAAGCATGTCTGTAGAAGGGCAACTAACATACTCTCAAAAATGATGAAGGTTCGCTGGTTCTCGGGAGGTACATCCGAATGAAGTTCGGAACATCTATGAAAGGAACAGGGAAATTGCACACAGTGAATAAAGACTAATTATGATTTCCCTTTTCCAATACAAAACATAAAACAGTGTGCAGAGGGTTCAAAACTAGAATGCTGAAGAGCATGTTATGCAGTTCTCCAGTTAATGTGTAGTGCCGTGGAATGTATTATTGTTTTTGCTAAGAGCTGCAAGAAACTGTAACAAGGGTGCACTGAACACTTACATATCGGTTTTATAGTTAACACTGTCTTCGTTGTCTGAATCAGAGTCACTGTTTATGAACTCTTCGACTGTCCATTCTGGATCATCATCCAAATCATACTTGAAGTCTTCATCAGAGTCTTCCTCGTCAGTGTCTCCATACATGATGGTACTGTCATTGACATACTCCTCACTTTCATGGGGAGCACAATACTGTGTAGCAGCATCAACAAGTGTTCTCTTCTTTGGTATGTACACTTAAACATTACTGCTTATACCAAGGTTCAGTGTCTGTGTACCTCTTGAGAACTTTGTTTTCCCCCAGACCATGGGGCATGTACTTTGCAGTCTGTGTTGCCTTGTTTTGAGTTTCCTGAAAGAAATGAGAAATCATGCTCATAAACCTGATGTACTCCCAAAATGAGATGTATATATATTAGTTCATGATAATCCATTTGCCACTGTGTTGTCACTGGTCACATTTTCTGCATCAACAAGCATAGAAATATAGAAGTTGATGCCACATAAGTACCACAAGCCCCATCCACTCTGTCCATTTCTTTTACTACCTTATAAATGTGCTATTGGCCTTTGCTCTGTCAATGGCCTATGTATTCATACTCATCTGTATTGCTCCCTTATGCCTATCCCATGCCTATCTGAAGCCCTGAACTTTATTCATATCCAGCACTTCCTGATGTAGGCCTTTCCATGCATCCCAGCACCCTTTCTGTGCAAAGGTTGAGCTCCATTAATGTGTCCTTGTGTGTTTTCTGATGCAGTCCCTGCACCATTTTGGTTGACATTATCTGTAATGCCTAAATTTGGTTAATGTCCTTGTGAAGGTGTGGACTGCAGTACCGCACACAGTACTCCATATGTGGGCAAACCAGTGTCTTGTAAAGAGGGATTATTACCTCCTTCTTCAAACTTGTGCTACCCCTACTAATCCATCCCAACATCCCTCTATCGTAACCTACTGCTTTAGTGGTCTGCTTGTATGATTCCAGGTCATCGGTGGTGATGATGATGCACAATTATCTTTCTTCCCATATGACTGCCATCAACCACCTTCCCAGCCTATAGGTTGCTTCAGGTTTTGTCTTGTTTGGTGAAGGGAGTCCTCACCCCCATCCATGGTGCAGAGCTGTTCTCTTCAGTAAATACTGAGCAGAGGCACCTATTTATGATGGATGCTTTGACATGGTCCTCAACGTCACATGCCCCCCTTATCCCCTTCCATCTTAGCAATACCACCTCTGGATTTCTTCCTTTCATTAATGTATCTATGGAAACTGTTTTCACCTTCTTTGACTGTTTGTTGTACTGGAGGTCCTATGTTTTTCTGATGGAGCATGATCAAACAGGAGGAAGGGATGGTAGCGGTGCAGATGAGGGTCCCTCATGAGACTGGGGAAAGGGAGAGGTTGTCAAGATGATGGAGAGTGTCCTCAAAGATAGGATAGGGGGGTTAGTGGTACAAACTGGTATTTAGACAATAGGTAGCATGGCTTTGTCCTGGTAAGATAATCTCAGAAGAACATTGTGGATTGGTATGACTTGGTGATGACAGCCCTACACCTGGGTAGGCCGTTGAATGTTCTCTTTCTGGATTTCAGCAAGTGGAGTGCTGGAAAGTTGGTCAGGAAAAAGGAAAGTAATATTCAGTGAGGGGAAGTGCAAGGTTCTGCACCTGGAGTCACAAATCATGGCTAGGGGCATACCCTGGAAGGAGACAAAATTAAACTTACAGAAGGTGAGAGGGACATGGGGATAGTGGTCGATATCAAAATGAAATATTCAGAGACCTGTAGGAGGACAGCATCAAAGTAAAACAGAATGCTGGGTGAATTGCCAGATGGATTACCTTCAGAAAGGCAGACGTGATCCTACGCCTGTACAACTTTTTTTAGGCCAACACCTTCAGTAATGTGTGACATTTTGGAGACCACATCTACAAAGGGATGTGACACCATTAGAGAGGGTCCAAAGAAGATCAACCAAAGTGATGCAATGCCTAGGGTACAGAACCTATCAGGAGAGGCTAAAGGATCTGTACATATACACCCTGGATGAGAGGGTGGACAGGGGGAACATGACAGAGGTCTTTACGTACATTTCTAAAATAGGTAGGCTAAACCAGCAAATCACAAAGCAAGCTCAACATGCATGGAATATGTTCCCTGCATGGGTTACAAAAAAGAACATCAATAAAAAGGCTAACATCATGAAGCATAGAAGGTTGACATTTACAAATGCCACCATTGTTCTTCAATTGCTAACATCCCATCACCACTGCCGGCGCTGGGAGGAGGATGCACTGAGAAGAACAGATTATAAGATGCCTGGCTCTGGATGACTCAAGGACTAGTAATCGCTAATGAGACCCAGATGCCACTAGGGAAGGAAAGAGGGATGTGGAATCGGGAGACAGACTACAGAGACAGGAGATGATCAATGTAGAGAGTCGTGATCGGACAGAGAATAGGAGAGATGAGATGGTTTGCAGGCAGGTACTGTGACTTAACAATGAGCAGTAAGACACTCACGGATTGATCATGGAAGAGATTTTAAAAATTTTTAAATCCGTTCTATGACAACACTGTCATGTCTTATTGCTTACAAAGGGGATCAATAAGGGGTGCACAGCCAGGATTGTACAAAGGAAGAGGAGGCAACAATGACAGGAAACAGGTGTAAGCTACAATGGGGCAGGCTCAGAGGGGAGAGACAGATGTGTTATTTCACTGAAAGGGTAGTGGAGCAAATTCAGTGCACTGCTCAAGGAGCTGGTAGAGGTAGAGACTATGGCCAGGTTTAAGAGGGGATTGGACAGGTACGGGGGGGAATGACCAGGTACAATGCAGGTGGGACACATGCGACTGGGGACAGCATAACACAAGAGAAAACGGAAGGACATCAAAGTCAGCCCTCAGTGTGGGCGCTGAAAAGAGAGCAGACTACAAAGACTGTTATTCCTATCCTGCAGTCATTTTAGTAAGTCAGCATGTTACTATATGAGCATGACATTTGCCACTATGACATTTCCCTGTGACACATAGGAAGCAGGAGGTGAGACTTTTCATTCCTCTACCTGACCAATAGCAAAATCAATTGTATACCCAAATCAATGTTTTATTCACGCATACAGTACATGTAACCTTGCAAGTTGTAGTGCTTATTTAGGGACATTAATACTCACAGTACGTGAGGTCTGACATCCTGAGTCTGTCAGATGACCAGTAACATCGCTGTGAGAAATTGTTGGTGGTGATGACTGTGGTGCAACAATATCTGGCATTTCACAGATCCAGAAGATGTATTTTCTGCATTTTCATGTTGCTTAAAGTTGATGGATTGTGTACCAGTACTTGCAGTGAAGGACTGACGAGGCAGCAAGCCAAGATGTCCAAGAACCTATTGAAAGAAATATTGGAAATTGAAATATTGCAGTACTGTATGCAGTCACATGATACATAGGTAATAAAATACATGTGAGAAACATACCTCTAGTCTTCTCCTTTTTTGAACAGCAGTGCTAGTTTGTGATGGCTTTATGGAGTTATGAGCAAAAACTGATGGACAAGCATCCAATTTCAGTCTTCGTTGACCAGGGATGAAACCAGTAATATCCAACAGAATTTGAGAAATAGCAAACTGATCATCAGTGAAATGATCAGCACAGATAACAGTAGGCTGCCATCCAGCACGCTTCACAGCCTGTGCCCACTGCTTTCGTCATTTGGGATATTTTGGGAATTGGTAAAAACTACGTTTGTAGTCTTTACCGTTGTTGCATTCCATGGCACAACAGTGCTTCATTGCTACACTGATTTGAAAACATGGAGGAACAGAAAAATAATAGCATAAAAAATTCAGTGATATTACAAAGAGAAATGTAAATGTGGAATGTCAATCATGAATAAACAAAGTCATATAAGATGCTAGAACCTGTTAGTATATAAGCACTGCTAGTGCATGAGGTAAACATGTGGGATGCCATGCAAGAGACAGTCATCAAAACTGTTATTACACACAAAATACTGTGTGATCTTACTAGTAGACAAAAGACTAGTGGAACACACAGTGCACTATGATTTACATTGTAGTACCTGGAAAAAAATGGATGTGTTTAGCACACTGGATGTGGGTGTGGAGGTGAAATGTACAGTCACAGGGAATCATGATTTATTTATCTTGATACATGACCGTCTGTCACAGTTTCTCATGGAAGGTACATGCAAAAAATAAGGGGCATGAATTGAAGGTGTAGGGGGAACATTTGTGGGAAATATTAGGAAGTATTTCTTCATTGGCACAGTGTTTGAGAATTGTAATGGATCATAGGACCGGTTTTGTTACCTATTTGTGTAGGACAACGTGGGTCAACAATACAGAATTCTTTACAATAGCAATTTTGCTCAGTACCATTGTATATATATATTACACTTGCCGCCTCAGTTCCTCACTTCACAGTCCAATACGAACATACGAAGAAGCCAGCAGAAGATGGACATTTGGTCTATCAAAGCTGCTCATATTGCAGGGTCCACAGCTTGAGCTAATGGACCTGCCCTCACTACCCACTCCTCCCATCCTCCCTACCCATAATCTTTACCTTCCCCCTATGCCTATCCAAGCTCCTATTAAAGCTGCTAACTGTCTTCAATGACATTACCTCTTCCGGCAGCACACTGCAAGTGTCCACCACCCGCTCTGTGAAGAAGTGCTTCCTGACCTCCCTCCTAATCCTACCACCCTCCATCTTCAGACTGTGCCACCTTCTGATATGGTTGACACTCAGCTTAAACATACTCTCCTTATCCACCTTATTTATTCCTTTGAGGTACTTTAATGTCGCAGTCATGTCTCCTGTCTCTCTCGCCTGTCTTCCCAGGAGTACATGTTCAGTGCACTCTACCTCTCCTCAGATGCCTTGCCCTGCAGATCTGCTATCATCTTTGTAGCCCTCCTCTGTACCTTCTACTGCACATCAGATTAATGTCCTTTTTGAGGTGTGTGCACCTGTAGTAAACTCCATACTATAGATGCAGACTTACCAGGCATCTGTACTAGGGCAGTATAACCTCATCTCCCCTACTTCTGATCCCCCTAGCTATGCATCCCAGCATCTTGTTTGCCTTTGCTTCTTTCTTGCACTGTGTGGAGTGATTCAGGTCACTAGTGACCATCAGTACCAGGTCTTTCTCCCCCTGTGAAGCAGATACTAGGACTCCACCCAGGTAATACTCTGTCATAGGATTCTTTGCTCCTATATGCATAAATTTGACTCTCAGTTGGTGGTAACTAAATGTTGTTATGGGTTATGACAAGATATGACTCTACTGTGGAATGCAGGACAATCATGTCATTAGAATATGTACCGCACGAGTAAGTAATGCAGTCTGTCACATAGATTCATAGAATCACATCACTTGCTTGCAATAAGTGACACATGCAAATAGCTGAGGAATTTATTATATTAGTTATTTGTAGAATTTTTGTTGACACATTAGGCCCATTGATACTATAAGTGTCTTTTTCACGATCAACCCTGGGGGGGGAAGGTGAGACAGATGGTAACAAACTGAAATTGTACCACATTAACATGTCAGTGGTATTTTTTGTCATTTATGATATTGTAAAAAATTAAATAAAGTGACATATAGTTAGAATTGGATCATTGTGACACACTGCACTGGTGTGTGACATAACAGGAATAGATGTCCAAATGACTTGTAACGTCAGTGACAGAAAGTGTAATATCACAGGAACATACAGTGCATCACCGTTACTGGTATCATGATACATGTACAGTTGCACATTACAAGTGACACTGCATGAAGTGGTGCAACAAGTGTTATGAGGTTGACAATAGTTGTACAAAAGTAATTCTTACAACATGCTGAAACAAGGTTAGGAACTAACACAGAAGGTGATCTCTGCATGAATCACACCAGCATGGTGAATTGGATGTTGGGGGGGGGGGTGGACATAAATAGACAACATGGTTTGAAACACAGACTGGTATCAATATATGACATAAGACATGCAATGAGACTTACACCTGTGCAATATACTGTGACACAAGGAAAGAAAATGAAAGTGCAGAGGAAAACAGATAAAAAATAAAGGACTGCAGTCACAGAATATAATATTAACATATGCCTCATTGATTGCTGCAGGCAGGTGTCACTTTGAAAGATGGAACGCTAAACAGTGACTAATTCTGTGAGTAAAAGAATTTCAGTGCATTTCATTCACTACAGACTAGTATCCCTGCAGAATCATACTGTAAAATAACGGGAAGCGGCAGTAGGGAAACTAAGCTGACAGTTCCTTTGTCACAAGCTGCTCAAAAAAAAAAAAAAATAGACACATGTTCATAATATTTATGAAGATGTCAAATATATTACTCAACTGTTCTGCAGTTATGTGTCCTGGTTATGCAGAATTACTGCCAGGTCCTTTTTGGTAGTGGCACTTCACAGCATTTTTCTGTACAATACAGAAACATGTAAACATAATGGGTTGCAATCAGTAGTGAAATAAATGCAGACAGATTACTTTTTTCGGCGGTGAACACCCTGTATGACTGTACAGACAGAATCCTGTCAGGGTAGCACAATACCATTATGAGATGCTCCAAATCATAACGTGGGAAGCACTATGAATTAAATACCAATAAAACATTTACCACAACAGGTGAAGAGACATATAACAGGAAAAGCAGACATTGATAAAAAAGGAAGTACACTGATCAATGACAAATTACATAGGGACATCATGGGTTACTATTACTACTGTCAATTTGAAAGCTGAGCTACAGTACCGAGAGAAAACACAGTGATCACTTCCTCGAGTTGAAGCAGCAAAACAAGCTTCTTAAACATATGTTAGTAAAAATCCAGCTGGTAACACATAGAAGTACCTGATACCAGTGTAGAAATAAATATATAGGCAGCGATTGAATTAATGAATGACACAGAAATACAGCGGGAAGAAAAAACGGACGAGCATGGCTGTCAAATGGGCCACACGCCTAATGACATCCCTGCACTGTATGCAAATGAGCATTTGCATCGCCCTGCATCTGAACAAGTGAAGTACAATCGCTGGGAATGAACACAACAAATAATGGTAATGAAATCTATTAAAGATTAACTTTTAATGGACAAATTGCGGTACGCTACTACATTCCACAGACCATTTGCAATGCTATAACATGCAGAAGCAGTACTATTTAGACCTTTGCATATGATCTTTAAATCAACATAAGAATTCACAACAGTACTAATTCTGTTTCATAATGCATAGTGCACTTTCTTCCTTGTCATACACTGTGAAGCTCTACCGACGTGCACGTCCACACTGCACAGTCAACATGCATTTATGTAGTGTCTGAAATTTGACAAGACACTGAAAGATTATATTGGCCACTGACACAGACGAAAACATCCCTTTTTTTAATTTTTTGCAACAGTTTTCCTGCTTTGCCCTTCGTCGTTACATTGCAATCGTCCATCACGTTGTTGAATTGTGGGGATATTTATATTTGCATATGTATGCACTATAGCATGCGACAACACTGTTCTCATTTTCTGTCTGGCTTTCAGGTGAGCTATTCATTCCCCCAGGTTTAATTGGGTGACTGGGTCTGAAAAAACTTTGCCCAAAGCAGACCCCCAAATCAGTAACACCACACCGTTTTTTGCATAAAAAAGGGCCGCAGCTCTTTTTACTTAATCAAAATTGTTTACATTACATGGAACACTTAACCATTCATAAAGCACAATATGTACAATACATTCGGCAGATATGCACATTACAGACTATCTGTCTACATACATCACTATACTTACATCAAATCCTGATCCAATATATATATATATATATACATACACATTAAGTATCCCATCCCATAAGAACCCTTAGGCAGCCACAATTCATGTATTGCTGAAACCCTGGCTCCAGCATCCACTTATTTGAGGGGAACTCTGGCCCTTTAGTCAAACAGACCCATTGAGGGCCATGCCTTCCCTCGAGACAGTTCCCCTCCCCATCTTCCCCAAATTTAGGACCTCCTAGACCCTTGACGAGGAGCATGTCCATCCGGGGCCACACTCCCCGTCTCAGAATCTTGGCTCCCAGCATTTCGGTGCACGCCCCGCCTGGGTGTCTTCCTACCCAGATCTCTGAAGCATACCCATCCTAGGGTCATGCCTCTCCCCAGTGACACCCAATTGCAGCTTCTCTTCTTATGTCCGGAGCCTCTCTTACCCAGGGTCAGCCATGAATTACCGCCTCTTGTTCCTTCTTATATCAGTCTTATCTGTTTTAGTTCTCAGAGCCATGACAGAGCTCTTGCTGTGGCCAGGCAGCTTAGGGTGGGAGGGTGGGTAAAACTTTTGTGGTAAGGAGTGGTCACAAGAGGGCAAATCCCCAGAACCGCTCCTTAATAGCCCTGCCAGGCCCCTTCTTCCCGGGTCCATCAGAGCCAGCCCTCTTGGAGGAGATCCTCCAATAGGGCCACTTGCTTGGGGGGGCCGCCTCTTCCCTTCAGAAGGTGGGTGGCCCTCCTAGTCCCACCCTCTTGGGGGCCGTCAGCAACTCGCCCCCCCCGGTGATAGGCCGGTGGGGCCATTGCCCAAAGCGGACCCCCAAATCAGTAACACCACACCATTTTTTGGTATAAAAAAGGGCCGCAGTTCTTTTTACTTAATCAAAATTGTTTACATTACATGGAATACTTAACCATTTATACAGCATAATATGTACAATACATTCAACAGAGATGCACATTACAGAATATCTATCTACATATATCACTATACATACATCCCATCCTGATTCAATATATATACACATTAAGTATCCCATCCCATAAGACCCCTTGGGCAGCCACAATTCATGTATTGCTGAAACCTCAGCTCCATCATCCACTTATTTGAGGGGAACTCTGGCCCTTTAGTCAGGCAGACCCATCGAGGGCCATGCCTTCCCTCAAGACAGTTCCCCCCCATCTTCCCCGAATTTAGGGCCTCATAGACCCTTGACGAAGAGCATGCCCATCCGGGGCCGCACTCCCCGTCTCGGAATCTTGGCTCCCAGCATTTTGGTGCATGCTCCGCCTGGGTGCCTTCCTCCCCAGATCTCTGAAGCATACCAATCCTAGGGTTGTGCCTCTACCCGGTGACACCCAATTGCAGCTTCTCTTCCTATGTCCAGAGCCTCTTTTACCCAGGGTCAGCCATGAATTACCGCCACTTACATACTGTGTCAACACGCATCTCCCACTAATGCCCAAGGGATCTTACTTTTCCCAAATAGTACTGTCTCACAAACACCATTGAGGGTACTGTTAAAAATGTTGTTTCCAATGTCTGACAGGTGAACCCCATCCTGGCTATACAGGCCCTTAACGGTTTTGGTAATAAGAAAATACCTGATAATTTCCACACCAAGTGAGGATGTGAAATGGGACACCTCCCTATTTACAGGCTTGCGTGCTTTGTCCATGGCTCCCACTTTTCGCTCACCAAGCCACTTCTGGCGAGATGTGATTCTGTTCCATGCCAGAATGGTGCAGGCCAACAATTGTTTTAAGAAGGCCAATCCCTTCTTAATTTCCCCAATTAATCTGGGTGTCCCCAGGGTGACTAAGTCGTTCCCTCCCAAGTGGATCACCATCGTGAGTGGTGGTTGATGATGTAAGCCCAATCTGAAAATTGTTTCACATAATTCCTCCCACTTCATCCCCCCCTTTTCCTGACCACTGAATCACAGTTCGACTTCTTGGAATGCCCAGCTGTCTTGTGTAAAGCCGTTGTTTCACCCTTGTGTAGGCCTTCCTCACGTGTGAATGACCCACGATCCATATCTGAGGGGTTACAACAGCCATGTCTGTAAGACAAAACAAACACATGAGTATTTTTCAGTTTGAGCATCCGTTACTTCTTATGCTGGGTTCTCCAGCGTCACTCCCCGATGTGTTGTGCTGGGGTCTAATGTACACCATATAGGCTTTTGATGCCGATCTACTGATCCCTTTGATCTGTTCTTCTTTTAACCCACACCTGGCTGCCTTAGTGGCTGCTCCAATTCTGAACAAATGTGTGTTGTATGAGATGGGATTTATACCCACCATCCATAGACCCTTTCGTAGGACAGCTGTGAACTGCCACCTCGTGACAACTTTTCCATCCCCATGTACAAATAAATGCCCCAGTCCTTTTGGACGTACAGCCACATATTCCTTCATTGATGACCATGGGCAAATATTCCCTGGAGGAGCCATAAATAGTGTTATAATGGCGGGTGGGCTGCATTGGTTAGTCTTTGATTTTCGCAGCTGAAGACACAGTCTGTCTTGGCAGATGTCGAAATCACTGAACTGGAGATTGGTGTTCTGACCTGCTAAATTAGACTGCGGTACCAACTCAGACACCCAGAAGGCCCTGAAGAATGCACAACTGTATAGGGCCCTGAGCAGCTTTATTTCGTAGCCCAAGCTGCAAGTAACTGACAGTGCCCTCAGGAGGCTGGACAGTTTGGCTAATCCTATGGGCTTCCTTGGGTCTGCCTTTTTACCCTGCAAGTCTGGACAAGTCTTGTAACATTTTCTTCGTAATGAAACTGTTGGTTGGGCCAGAGAAACCCTCGGACTTACGGAGAAATG
Organism: Neoceratodus forsteri; assembly: GCA_016271365.2. Classification (NCBI taxonomy): domain Eukaryota; kingdom Metazoa; phylum Chordata; order Ceratodontiformes; family Ceratodontidae; genus Neoceratodus; species Neoceratodus forsteri. The sequence continues at coordinate 333,334,508 of JADMNL010000025.1, forward strand.
TAATGCCTGCAAGTTGGAGGCATATAGCTACCGGAGATCTTCCCAGGCTTTCTAAATGGAGGATGTATCTTTGAACTAGTCTTTGGGTATTGAGTAGTTCCACGCTTACCCTGTGACCACAGAATTATTTAAAAGACTCATAGCTACCTACATATTTCCTCCATGTTGAGGGGGCCACAGCGAGCTGTACCAGTTGCTGCAATCTTGATTCCCAAGTCTCCGCACCGCTTCCGGTATCTGTGTGAGGAGTGGATCTGCCCATGGGACTAGCCGCCTGAAGTGCTCAAACTGAAATCGAGACAGGGCATCAGCTTTAACATTTTCTTTTCCTGGCAAATGACGTGCCTTGAAAGAGATGTTGTATCATAGGCAGCATAACACAAAAACCCGCAGAACCTTCATCGCCTCTTCAGAACGAGATGTCTGCGAGTTCAATATGTCTGCTACTGCCTGTTGTCTGTGTGGAACAGCACTTTCTTATTTTGAATTTTGTGCCCCCACACCCTTACGGCTACCATGATAGGGAACAATTCGAGCAGGGTGATGTTTTTTGTGAGCCCTTTCACTACCCACTCTTCTGGCCAGCACTCTGCAAACCATGCCCCTTGCCAGAATGCCCCAAAGCCAATGCCACCCAAAGCATCGGTTGCCATGTGCAGATCCAATAATTATTCTGCTGGTGTCTGCCAGATGGTGATACCATTAAAATCCTGTAGGAAGAGTTCCCATACCTGGAGATCAGCTTTTATGCCCTGTGTCAGCCTGATATGGTGATATGGTTTTAGATCCCCCCCCAGTGGCTGATGCCATCCACCTGAGGAATGGCCTGCTTGGGCGGATTGCACGGCATGCAAAATTCAGGTGGCCTATAACAGATTGCAGCTGTTGTAGGGTCACTTTCTTTGTTCCTCTCATCTCCCTTAACAGTGTGCTCAAAAGTGACACTTTGTCTTGTGGTAGCCTAGAAACCATGGCCTCAGAGTCTATTTCTATGCCCAGGTAGGAGAGGCAGGTGGCGGGTCCCTCTGTTTTTTCCTGCGCTAGCGGAACCCTGAAATACCCCAAGAGAGAGAGGTGAAACCCCACAGCATATCTGGACATGCTGTTCCGCCCTTAGGACCCGCAAATAGGAAGTCATCAAGATAATGTACTATGTGCATGTTCTGAATGTTTTTTGGTGGCCCACTCCAAGAAGGTTGAGAATGCTTCAAAGGCAGTGCAGCTTACAGAGCATCCCATGGGCATAGCCTTGTCTATATACCATTGCCCTTTAAATTTAAAACCCAGTAGATTCTGATGTACCAGTAGAAGGAGGAACACTGATTTGATGTCACTTTTTGCCATCATTGCCCCAGCTCTTGTATGTGGCACAGTGCCACATCAAAAGTTGCGTATTGCACTGTGCAGTCCTTTGGGTTGATGAAGTCATTCACTGAAGAGCCTTTTGGGTAGGACAGATGATGAATCAGCCTGTATTCTCCTTCTGCCTTCTTGGGGACAAGCCCCAATGGGGATACCCTGAGGTTGTGAACTGGGGGGGTAATCAAATGGCCCAGCCACTCTGCCTGACTACTTCCTTGGCAATTTTTATCTCTAGGATTTTGGGGAGTGAGTTCACAGATTTTAGGTTTCGAACTGTGGTCTCCACCCTTGGCCCCTTGTATGGTATCTTAAAACCATGCTTAAAACTGTCATGTATGTATTTTGCCATTGTTCTGTCTGGGTAGCAGTCAAGCCAGGGGTCCATTTTGTGACAAGGTACCGTTGTAAATGAGCCTATGGCTCAAAGGTTTTCCAAACTGCTGTTTAAATAAAATAAATAAAAAATACGGTCTAACTGTACTGGTGAATTAGCTAAACTTCCCAGACCCCTTTCCTTTTCCACTACCTGTTCCTTCATTGCTTGGTTTCTTGGAGGATTGTCGGGTGCTTTCTGAAACCTTGTGGTCCCCTCTGCACTGTTTACAGATATGCCTGTATTTACAAAAGGAACGAAAACATTTTCCTTTGTTGTAATCGTAACAGGGCTTCCTCCCTGTCCCCTTCCTCTGTTCTTTCTTGTACTCTCCCCCGTTTGTCTGGCAATAACGTGACCACTATCTGTGTAGGTTACCACATTGGGATGGCCATGCATCATATAGCGGACTCAGAGGTCTATGTGCGTGTTTTCCCATTTGAGATTGGGTTGCCTAAATAATTTTAGACAAAACTGCTCATCGTATTTTAGCCATGCATATCCATCAAAGAACAGATGTGTGAATGTTATGATATCCCTGTATTTAAGAAGAGCAATTAGCTTATCTGGGTGTTTCATCCCATAAATGGACATAAATATGTCAAATGCTGCTGCCCAATTCTCAAATGTGAAAGGCACCTTCAGATGCCTTGGCGTCTCTTGTTTGTTCTTTTTCTCATCATTCACTTCTGGGATCTCTCTGTGTAATAATGAGAACATATCTATAAATTCCCCTTTCCAAATTTTTTCCCTGACAGCGTCAGATAAGTGGTCCCCCAATGGGTCTTCCACCCCAGCATATGCCCAATGCTCTGGTGATGTTGTTATTGTGCTGGTTGACTTGTCACCCATTGTAGTATTGGGAGCGGTACCCATTTGGGAGGCTACAGTTTCCCGTGCTTGTAAGCCTGGTGTCAAACTTTCCTTGTTAGTTGGAGGGTGTTGTATTGTTGAAGGCCCCGCACCTGTCCATACATGAACTGCTGCCCCTTGTGCATTACCCCCTTCTGCTGTAGCCCCTTGGGAGACAATGTACTGAGGAGGCTGGGTCAAAGGAGCCTCGACCACCGTGTTGATCTGCTGTCCGCCTCCTATGTGACATGACAGGGCTTCATCCACCCCTATCCAGTTAGACTCTGTAGCCCTTTTTTCCATCCCCCCCTTTTCTGTCTAATGGGGCTTGGTATCCTGCCACCGCAGTCTCATCCCACTGGCATGCCCTGAATCCATAGTTATCCACTGGCCCCAGAGCCTCGCATCCCGCTGTACCCAGAGAAGTACCCCTGCCAGGGTCATTGGCTGGAAATGTCCGAGACCCTGTGATGGGGTTGGTCATTCCATCCTGCTGGGTTGTTGGGAAACTGGGAGTGAAAGGGCCCCAAGGATTCATCGCTGCCCAAGAGATGGGCATATTGTCTGGCCCCCCCATAAATAAATGGTCACATGAATGGGTTATGGTGCCATGTTTGGTGCCCTGGCATCACCAGCCAGGAATTGACCCCTGGAGCCCCCTGCTGCCCTACCTGGCTGCTTACCTTTTGTCCCCCCCTGATCTCCTTGTGTTTTTTCCCAAACCATTTTGACCACGGCCCCCAATCCTGTCTTGCATGTGCCTTGCCCTCTTTTGTTCCCATTCTCTTACCTTTTCGGCCTTAGCCATGTCTTCAAGGTTCTTTTTCCATTTCTTATATTTTGCTTCTTCTGTTGCAGATTCCAATGGCAGCCATTCCCGGCTGTCACTGGATTGCTCTTCCTCGCTATCAGATTCAGACAACACTAATTCTACTGATACATCACTGTCCTGATCTCCCTCATACTCACCGATCTGTGGCTGGACCCCCGTTACCACCGGGATTTGTTCCCTTTCTTCATTCACTGCCCTGGGTTGGACCACAGATGTGTTCTCCTTGGCTTGGCTCCATTTTTTATCCATCTGCTTTTTGCCTGACTCTGCCACTGGTTGAACCTTACTCTTACTCTGCCTGCCCTTCCCCTTTATTAGTAACAGATTTTTTTCTGAGCCACGGATTCCAATAATCAGTCTGATGGCTGGCTACGCTTGGGCTGCCGACCCTCCTTTCAGCCAGTTCTTGTGGCTTGTGTTCTAATATGGTGGGGAGGGTCTGCCACAGTTTGCTGTTGCCCACCTGGATGGGCAACTAGTAGTTCTGGTTCCAGCCTGGATATGGCAGTCAGCCAATCAGACCCCCCAATGTCCTTTAGGCATTGCAGGGCCTCGCGGAATGCTTGGTCTTGCCCTTGTGCAGGGATAGCCTGTTCCACATATTGTATCTAGCTTCCTAGCCCAGAAAGGTCTTGACCGGAACCCTGTGCCGGTGTGGAGATTTGAGGGGCCTGGCTGTCCAGAACCTGACTATTCTGTGATTCAGCCATTTTAGCCATTGATTGTAAGAGGCAAAGCAGTGTTCAGCAAGGTGATACCTATAAGACAAAAACATTAGTTATTAATGCACCCTTCCCCCTGCCCTCTACTAGTTAGCCTTCTAACCGACTGTTCAGAATTACTCCTGAATGTGCTGCCCCTTAACCTTACAGCCATGACCTTGATGTGAGAGGAAAGGGAAGCGGAAAAAAGACCCTGTGTTTGGCAAAATTGTTTAACCAGGAAAGGCACACTAAGCCAGAGCTTGTTTTCAGGTGTGACCTGGGAGCACAAGGAAGTTAAGTGACTCGCTCAGGTTCACACGGTATGCAAGTGGAAGCTGCGGGATTCAAACCCAGGTCTAGTTTGCTGTATGTCACCAGATTTGCAGTTCAGAGCCTTAGACCACTGCACTATACTGTTGCTGTGCCCAGCAGGGTCAAATTGGGGATGGTGCCTCGTGGCCTCAGACCCGAGGTGGTGGCACCATTCAGAACCGGCCAGGCACAGCAAAGAGGGAATTGCATAGCCAGGGAACCCTCTACATACTTGTAAAGTTTTTGTAAGGAGCACTTTCCTTGAAATGAGGGCCCCAGCTGGAGGGAATCCTTTTGGGCTTTGCATGCATGGAACCAGGGAAAAAAAAATAAAAATAATAATAATTTTTAAAATACATAGCAAATTACTCTAAATAAATTTCTTGGGAAAAAGACTAGAAACAGGTGAATCCGTCACTTGGTCTTACACTGCTCCAGGTGTCTGTCCCCACATGGCACACAAACTACTGCTGAGGCCACCCAAATGGTGGCCGGAGGGAAGGGGGAGAGGGAGGGGTGGTCACCTGCAGGCAGCCAGCTGAAGCAGGCAAAGACCAAGTGAGAGAACCCTGAATCCAAAATTCGCAACTATTTTGTGAATGCTGCAGAAAGCAGACATCACGTTTGATTTGACCTACACCAGAAGAAAGAAAGAAAGAAAGAAAAAAAAAAGGGCCGAGTTGCTTTAAATACCAGATGGTGGACAGCTACACGTGTTAGCGCGCTATAGCTCGGAGCTAGGCTCTGCAGTTCCCAACTACTCGGATAGTTCTAAGATAATACACCCCCCCATTTCACCTACAACGATCAGCAATTCACATAATTCATTACCCCCCTCCATTAACAATACTCAGCAGGAAGAACAGCTTTCTTGAGGAATAATGCAGGGCCTTTGGTCAGAAAAACGATGCCAAATCCTGACACGCAATGGCAGAGAAACAGAAACTCTACAACAAAAATGACAGATAAAGCCTATTCTAAGGTGGGAGAAAGCTGGGGAAGACACTGTGAGAGGGAACCCGTTACGACAGCCAGTGAAAAGCGACCATGTCCTGCTGGAGATCCCAGCTAAACTGAAGCAAGGCATTAAATGTGGAGGGGGAAGCCCAGAGCCATTGAAAAGTGAAGGGGACATCCAGTGCCCATGGGATACTGACAAAAGCAAGGGGACGTGGCCTTCAAAATCAAAATGGTCCAGGGCTGAAGCAACTCAGAAAAGCACAAGGCTGACTAGTCAGGCCTAGTATGCCTGTCCTACTTGAGAAGCCAAGAGGGGATACAGCCTCAGTGAGTGGACAAAAGCTAGCCCCGCTAAAAGACAAAAATTCTAAAGATGGGAGGAAACCACAAATCCAAAAGATTACCTGGACCAGGGGGCAGCGGAGTGATGAAAGCGAGAGGGGGAGAGAAAACGGAGCCAGGGCAGAAAAAGGGCAACATGGGAGGCCACGTGGCAAGGCCGAGCCAGCACGGTGGGGGGGCACCACCTGAGAGACCCAGACACACTGGCCTACTAAGGCGCGGAATAGAGGGGCAAGGAAAACAGTACCTGAGCTAAAAGGGGGGGAGAACAAAAGCTGGCTGGGCAGCTTGGCGCGCAGAGCAGCAGCTTGCTAGAAACCCAAGAGGAAATGCACCGTGGCTGCTGGCCAATACATTTTAGAGCTTGAGGGGGAGGCAGCCACAGGAGCCGCTAAAGGCGCAAGATAACCCCAGAGACAGGCTAAAACCCTGATCCACTAGCCACACGAAGCCGAGATTCTAACCACTGAACCACAAGGAGTAAAAGAAAGAACTTACCTCGAAAAGCCAGGGATAGCAGATGAAACACTGGAAGCAATGGGGATCGAAAAAAGGCCGGCGGGCGACTGGCGCAACTGGGAAAGCCGAGACACTAAATTGCAGGAAACCGGAGGAAAGAAAAGGAAAAACAAAAACTTTCATGGTAAGGAGTGGTCACAAGAGGGTGAAATCCCCCAGGACCACTCCTTAAAAGCCCTGCCAGGCCCCTCCTTCCCAGATCCATCAGGGCCAGCCCTCTCGGAGGAGCTCCTCCGATAGGGCCACTTGCATGGGAGGCCGCCTCTTCCCTTTGGATGGTGGGCGGCCCTCCTAGCCCCACCCTCTTGGGGGTGATCAGCAACTCGCCCCCTGGTGAGAGGCCAGTGGGGCCAATCTATGGAGCTGTTTTAACAGCTGTCTCGGTGGCAACAGATGATTCTACTCACGGCAAGTTTGACTACCTCGCTCCTGACACTCAGCAGCCTTGGAGGTTGCTCCACCACACTGCTCACCCTAGCAGCATTATTTTCTGCGCTCCCAACACTGATGTGCTCCAGTTGTGCCGACAGAAACTCTGTGTGTCTCTGTCGCAGCCTTACCAAGCGCTTTCCCAATACTATCTTTAATTTTCCTCATGGCAATCTGAAGGTGGCTTGAGAAGGTACTGCAACAGCGGGCTCTACTGCTGGATTAATACCTGCTAGATTTTGGTCATCTGTGCCTTTTCCACCAATTAATTGCAGGGCTCACTTCCACACAACATTAATTCCCATGTTACAAAATTTAATTATACCCCCCTCTAGCTTCCCTTTGATGCAGACCAGCTGCTGGCTGTGAGTATCAAGGCAGATGCCCTTCGACGCACTGTCACATAATTCACACATTCTCATTAAAGACCAAAGCTTTGATGGTCTCGGGAGCTTTGATGGACTACTTGGGCAAGATAAGAAGTTAGCTAGGGGAGCCGAAAGACTGAAACTTACCAACTTCACTGTATTAGGGCCATTTACTGTGCTGTGGACTGACCGTACAGAAGGTGTTGACCCCCTCCCCCCGCTAGATCTGACCATCACTGCTTTTGTGTGTGGGGGGGAATTGTATCTCACTGATTTGCTTACAGCTGCTGCTGTGATGCGACTGTTACAACTGCTGTTAAAGGAGGCCCAGAATATTGCGGGGGGACATGCCCCCCCCCATGGATGCACCCATGGGAGCAGGGAAAATGGCACAAGAGACAGATACTGAAGCGCTCCAGGCACACCATACACAATTTGTTTGCTTACCATAACTACGGTACTTGCTTTCTAACGCATGCACTGCAGACTAAATGGGAGTCGGTGCTGAGTGTGCACACAACTGCAAACAAACAAAAAAGAGAGCAGAGCTTCACTTTCAGATGGTCCCTACTAGCCACCCTGCTCTTTGTGGGTTGCCATCCAGCTGTCTCTTGTGCCATTTTCCCTTTTTTGTTTGCTCACCATCAGTCAATCTCTTACTGGGTATCCCTGCTCGCTCTCCCCCCCTCTCTCCTCCTCTATTGTATCGCTGGCTCTGTAGCCTCTAATGCAGGCTCCCATCTGCATTTCTGCCTTCCTGTCTCCCCGAAAAACTCAAGGCTTGCTCTGTTCCTGTGTTCATATTTTATGGCCCTAGATCTTGTTGACTGGGCATCCCCCACATCAACTTTGAGAGGCAGATGGCGACAGCCGCCGCCATGTTTCTTGAAATGTTACACCAGGCAAGGTATGCCCTGCAATGAGGGGACACTCCATCATTGCAGCAGCGAATTTCTTTCAAGTTGGTGGCCCACTTTTGAGCTGCTGTCATAGACAGAATGCTCATTCATTTGTGCCACAGAGACAAGCCCCAAAAAGCAGTGGCGGCATTGGACACAACACTGCCACACCTCTACACTCTGCTACTCCAGCAAACTGTCACAACATGTTTCTTGCGCATGCACAGGCAAACATAAAAATGGGCAAAGCAGTATACAAAGTTTTGCACTGTGCTTCCCATTGCCCATGATCCCTGGGATGCAATATTCAGTCAGTGCAAAGTCAATTAGTGCTGCCCCGACATGGCTCTGAGATGTGCAGGGAATAGTGCCCCTAAACCCAATTGCACTGGTAGCTCCCAACGTGATATTCAGGCAGGCCCATGCAAATTAGCCCATTGGTCATACAAAGCACTAAGGGGCCATTTGCATGCCCAGTATGGGCTCATTTGCATGGGAAGTAGTGGCAGGTTTGCACCCCTGCAAGTGGCTCTGCCCCTACCCCAATTGCCCAGTCCTGTAAAGTCAAGTATTCCCTGATGTCTAGTAGCATCCCATACCCTCTATTCGTGGTCCTGTAAATTGTAAAATATGTCCATGGTGCCTAGTGGCTCCCCCACCCTCTGATTACTGTCCCGTATATTGTGTACTAAGTCATTGGTGTCTAGTGGACCCCCCTGCCCTCTGATCGCCATCCTGTATACTGTATAATAAGTCCTTAGTGCCTAGTGGTCTCCTCTGTCCTCCAATTGCCATTCCATAGTCTGAAATAATATACCCCAGTGGTCCATGGTCTTCCACCCATCCTCCAATCGATGTTCTAAAGTCTGAAAAACATTATCCTGGTGCCTAGTGTTCCTCCTCACCCTCCAATCGCTGGTCTGTAGTTCCCAGTATTCCCCCCAGTCTCCGATCCCCAGCCCTGTTCAATATACAAGTTACCCTCATGCTAGTCGTACCACCCACCTGCCAATCACCCTTCCCATAGCAAGAATGAACTCACTGGCATCATATTGTCCACCACTGGCACTGTACAAACTCCCCTGCCACCCCCTCCATTGACACCGGTGCCATGACTCCAGTACGGTGACCGGCATAGCCCTTCTCTCAATCTCCTTGGCTAGCCGTCGAATGGATAGTCAGGGAGTGTGCACCATATGTATTGTACAGGGCACACATCCTCTGTACTGTACAGAGTGTGTGGCCTGTGTACTGTCCTTGTACAGTACACAGGCCGTGCACTCCCTGTACAGTACAGAGGATGTGAACCCTGTACAATACATAGGATGCACGCTCCCTGACTATCCAGAGTAGCAGGCCAAGAAGGTGAGAGGATGACTGCAGCAGTCGCTGTATCAGAGTTGTGGCACTGGTATCAACAGGGGGCGACAGGGTATTTTTACAGTGCCAGCGGTGTGGGGGGGCTGTTAAATGCCAGGGAGTTCATTCTTGTCACAGCAAGGGCAATCAGCAGGTGGGAGGTACCACTAGCATCAAGGTAACTTGTATATTGAATGAGGATGGGGATTGGAGAGTGGGTGGGACCACAGACTGCCAGGGTATACTACTTCAGACTACGGGATGGTGATCAGAGGATGGGGGGACCACTGGGCACCAGAGAAACAGGACTGTGATCAGAGGAAGGAGGAACCACTAGGCACCAGCTGGGGCATTACTATGCAATATACGGGACAGCAATCAGAGGGTGGAGGAGCCATTAGGCATCAGAGATGTATTATACAATATTTAGGATGGCGATCAGAGGACAGGGGAACCACTGGACACAAGGGCCATATTTTACTTTGTTGGGGGATGGGGATCGGTGGACTGAGGGGTCACTTGATGCCAAAGGGTAGGTATGTTCCCACAACCGCCAACTTGGTTGTTGGCTGCAGTGGCTCCAACAGCCACTAGGGTTGCCCGGAGTAAGCTAGGCTGTTGATCGGTGGTATCTGCACTGCACAAAGTGGCCTGCTCTAACCCCTTGTGCAGTGCAAATGCACTGCATATCACACTGTGCTGGCATTCCTGTCTCCACCCCTCCCTTTGGCCACCACATATATTATTTATTTATCTTTGCATATGCTATTCCTATTGGCAAGTACAAAAGCCCCCTTTGAATACTGTGCATGATTGCAAGGCCTGGGCAAATGGGCACAATCACTTTGCCCACCAGGAAAAGTTTTGACTATCTGGCCCCAGATCTCAGGACGGCACTGTGACTAAGCTTGATCTAAATGTCTACTCCTAACAAAAAGATAAGATTATCCATATTCATATTCATTCATTTCTTTTGTTGCTGAGCCACCAGGCAGGTCAAGTCTAGGAATATATTTGCCCAAACAATGTACAGATTTTACATTCTATTTGGTGCATTATTTTATTTCTTGAAATTCAGTTTTATTAGAAGGTGGAGTGTATCACAGTACTTTTTGTCACATACATTTCCAGAATTATAATACAGTATTTCACACACTGAACCATACATTTGGAACAATAGTTGCTTCCAACACGTCATTTTCCAATCATATAGTACATGCAGTACAAGCCACAGTTAGCTGCCTGGAAATATATGCTATTCAGCAGGTATTAGATATAGAAATATTTTGTTAAACAACATTTTAACTACTGGGCAACTGAGCCCACAATCAGAACAACTGTCATTCTTATCTTGATGTAAGCCTCTAGTATGTGTCCCAGGGTTAGGAAAGGAAGTTGGGGGTGTCCTAGGGCCCAAGAGGGTCACAAGAAATGATGATTCCCCCGCTTGGGTGGATATGACAAAGTGAACTCTTCCCACCTTTGCCATCAAGCCACATGCTTATCTAGGGTTAACCTGAGTGTAGTTGTTAACCTTTCCATTATACAAAGATCATCCAACCCTATGTTTCCAGCCTTCCACCATGGGCACCGCTGCCTGCAGCCAGAGGGATGTTAACTCTTCCAGGGACAATGTGCAGAGAGCCCCAAAGAAGTGTTGCTGCACCTGATTTCCCATCCAGGGGATAGGAACTCCAAGTACCAACTGTGGGAAAGTGAATGGGATCAGGGTCTCCCACAACCTATGCAAGACCTGTGTAATTGCTTCCAGTATGGCTGCAGATTTGGGCAGGGCCCAAAAATGTGAAAATGAGAGCCCACCTCCCAGCAACTCCTGCCAACACGATCCATTCATGGAAGTGAAATGTGATTGTAGTAGGGTCGGACTGGTTAGCAAAGGGCCCACCTGGAAATTGGGCCAGGGGGCTTTGGTACCAACCACGGTAAGCCCTAGTGTACAAACTGTAGCCCTAATTTTACAGACACTGGTACACCCTAGCATACTGCAGTGCAAACTTTCAACTACAAGATATCAGCATGTATTCCATTACTGGTACAGTTAAGAGTATTTTAGAGGCTTTAGTCTCATTGATTTAAGATGAACTCGCAGCTGCCCTGTGAAGCAGCTGAGGATGTGGTGGTGGGCAACAGCCTTGACTTCCATCCTGTCCAGCTGTCAGCTCCCTGCTTGAAATCCAGTTTCCCCAATCCATTTTAATGCAAGTGTAAAGTTCACAGTGAAAGCCAGCATTTTTTCTGTTATTCAAAACAAGCAGTTCCATGACAGCACACGATTCTCACCACCCAGAGGAAGAGCCCAAACTTCCCCCTTCGCCCCTCCAAAAGGACCAGAAGAACAAGCAACCACATCAGGATTGCAGAGGTGGAAATCAAATCCTTAAGCTGCCAACATGATTAGAACATATAGGCATTCTGGACTGATAGTATCAGTCTGCAATACAGCAAGGGTCACATTGTGCAGTCACTAGCCAACAGATCCCTAGTGACTAGCCCTACCATCTTTTCCACTGACCCAGCTGGTGGACTTACTGAAATTTTATTTTCTCCAGTACAAGCTCACAGGGCTAGTTGAGGGAAACTCTTACTAGCTCAATACCAAATCTACCAGCATTTGGCTAGTAGGCCAGTGCCAATTGAGACCCCTGGAATTGCACGCAGACAATGTATGAAAAGCAGTGATTTAGCAAAACCAGGGGTCAAAACTAGCATGGTTCCACTAAATAAATGCTGGTAGATTTTGTATGGGGCAGGCAAGTAAAATCATTTACATAGAAACATAGAATTTGACAGCAGATAAGGACCACTTGGCCCACCCAGTCTGCCCATTTCCCTACCTAATGGATAAGCTGCAGATCCTAGTTAACCAGCAGCCTACTTCTTCCTACCCACAACCCCCAGAATTGCCTTATGACTGTCCCATGCATGCTTGAATTCCACCACTGTTTTTGACTCCACAACCTCCTTCGGAAGGCCGTTCCATGCATCCACAACCCTCTCTGTGAAAAAAATACTTCCTTAAATTACCTCTGAGCCACCCCCCCATCTTAAAATTGTGTCCCCTTGTTCTTGCACACCTCTTTTTTTGAAAGATGCTACCCTCTTGGACTTTGTTGATTCCCTTGAGGTACTTGAAAGTTTCTATCATGTCCCCCCTCTCCCTCCTTTCCTCGAGGCTATACATATTCAGCTCCTTAAGTCTCTCTTCATATGTCTTCCAGTGCAGAAGACATATGAAGCGCTCATAGTGGAGAAAGTAAAATTTCTGAAAATATGCCAACTGAGTCAGTAAGAAAGTCTGTGGGGCTAGTGTAGTTCCCCAATTATTAGGACCGCTGGCTAGTGGCTGCACTCAACCCCTGGTTTACCCTGCCTGTAGCCCACTCTAAACCAAGCCCCACAACACCATCACACTGTCAACAATACCAGCATCCCTCTCTAGAGTCTGACAGACTCCTACTGTGACTGTGCTGATTCTGCAGTTAGAAGTTGCACAAGTCACAGTGCTGGCTCTTGGTCAGTCGCAAGCCATGACCCAACCACAGGCCATCTTCTCACTCTGGGCTCCATTTGGAACCTCTGAGCCCACAACGTCTACCAAACTACTGTAAATTATTAAAGTGGTCTCAAATGCTGCAATATGGCCGTTTGGAAGCCTTACATTAATCAATGGTACACTGTCATTTATAGCCTGATAACCAATTCCAACAGCCTTACATTAATCCACATTACACTGTCATATGGAGCCAGCCTTACATTAATTACTTTAGGAGGCAGTATAGCACAGTGGTTTAAGGCTCTGAGCTGCAAATCTGGTGACCTAGTTTCGAATCCCACAGCACCCACTTGCATACAGTGACCCCGAGCAAGTCATTCAACTTCCCTGTGCTCCCAGGTCGCACCTGTAAACAAGCTTTTAGCTTAGTGTGCCACTCCTGGTTAAATAATTGGAAAAAATAAATAACGTTACACTGTCATGTATAGCCTGATCTCCATGGCATAGATGAGTCCCTTTCTCTAGCACTGCTGAATAACTGGAAGAATGCATTCTGATTCTGAACCAGCATTCTTAAACTGTTAGTGGAAGACATTTATTAAAAATCTACCTCTCAATGTGGGGAATCAAAATGTATTCTATTCGACTCTTATAATAGCAGTCAGGTCCTCCCAGGAGTTTGATTTTATTATTCACCCACTATGGGTAATATGGCACTCTGCTGCACCTTGAGTCACATTACACACCTAGGAGGTGATTAACAGACTTAATCTAACCCCTGGTCATACCTTTTTAGCTAAAAGAGCTGGTGCATACTCCAGAACATGCCCCGTACCCCAGATGTGATACCTCACCTGCTCCAGAGCTAGTGGCTATCCACGGTCCATTTTTTTCAGCCTTCTGGGGTGGGGGGCAAGTTCTGGAGTACGCACCTGCTCTTTAAAGAGCTACCGACACCTCAAAGAAAACTAGGCACAATTCTGCCTGCATTCCATCTATATTTTGTATATTTTTCCTCCCCATTATTTATTACTAAGGAAGTTTGCATGAATATACAATTTTTATCCCTTAAGAGTCCATCTGCCTCGCTAGCTTACGCCCTACTTTCAAGTCATAATCCCCTGTTGTGACCCTGTTAGTACAGCAGTTGCTTTCATTGCGCTCAGGTTGCTTAAAGCTTTATAAAACAGTTAAAAAAATAAATAAAAAAAACACAAAAAACACACCCCTCAGACTTGCATAGGGCTCAGACACCCCATACTCTCCCTGCTCACTTCTCACAATATCACAGAGCACAGGGGTGGAGCAGCCATACTAAGAAGCTTTAAGGGATTGGCTGGCGGTGGCTATGGAGTCAGCTATGACCCCTTTGTGTACTTATAGTGAGTAAAACAATAATTTTGCACAACTAAGCTCACGCTGGCATAAGGTATTTGGGCTATGATGCCAACCTTATGCCAAACACTTTCTCAGTTCTTAGTTCTCCTGAACATCTCACCAGCTCTTTAAATGTACAGCCTCCGAGACAAGCAGCACAGAACTTTCAGATTCAAGGGCAAGAGTGTACGGTGCCAACTTGAGGGCTTTCACAAGGGCTTGGAAAGGAGGAAAGGATCAGAGTAGCAAAATATATCAGTACTCACAAGTAGCAGCAGTGGGTCAGCACCCTGTATCTCCTTCATGAAAGCACATGCCAAAGTGCAGAGTTGCTCTTCAAGCATCTCACAAAAAAATTCCCTTTATTTGATGAATCGGACACGTTTTATTATCACAGGAAACTGAATACTGATCCCTGGTGACTCCTCCAGGTATAGGGCAAAGGTAATGACAGTTTAGCAGACAGCAGCAGACACATTCCTTCTTCTCACATTATAACAAGCCATCTGCATGATCTCAGTGTTAACTCTGGCATGTGGATATATATATATATATATATATATATATATATATATATATTCATGGCAAAAAAACTCCGTTTAATGCATCAGTTAGGGTTGTTCCACAGCGACAAAAGTGAGGAATTTGCTGTTAGGTTGAAACCCTAACTCAGAATTCCCCCCAGCATGACACACACACAGACACATGCACACACACATGCAAGTATGGGAGGACCAAGTCAACACAACCAATGACAGACATCCAGCAGCAGGTGACAGAAATAACAAACAATTGTCTAAATGTACTACGAGACATCCCCACCCCTGACCAGGTACTGCATGCTCAGTGGAGATCAACAGCAAACTGAGGCCATGTACACCAAACGCACACATCCCTGATTGCAGCTGCACACAACATACCACACTTAGTAGTTGCATGGCCTTACCTACCGATGCACCACACCACACCACAACTGGTACTGTGTCAAGAATAATATAAATGCTGAAGGTGCATGATGACAGTTGTAGAAAGGTTTTAACACTAGTGAGTATACATTAATTAAGAGAAGTACATAAATTAAGTACAAGACACTAGGATGATCAAGATAAAACTAGTGTTACATTCAATATGTGATTTACATAGTAGTACATTTACTGCAACGGTTTACTCAAGATAGAGAGGCTGATGTAAACATATGGAAAAGCATTGCCTGTTCAATGCTGTGAAATTCGTACTGCCAGTATCACATGCATTCTTACTGATGAAGGTGTACTGCTGATGTACATACATAGACCTTCAGTGTGTTTCAATACTAAAGATGCAGTAAGTATTCTTTGTAAGAAACAGTGTAATTGCATGAATCAGGCCAAGCAACTTCTAAATATTATAGCACTACTGAGCCAACAATGACGTACCTGTATCGGAGATGTATATAGGATAGATTTTCCTGTAGGCACTTACTGACTATGTTGTACCTGAGAAAGACAATCTCATTGCATCTGTGATGGCTACCTTATTCAAATAGTGATACATTTACTATTGTTGCAATGAGTGATCTATGCCACTTATGGACACAGCGTAATTTTTTTAACAGTTGTTTCATACTCAGGCTGTATGCCTAGTGTTTTGGTTTGCCACACTTCTGTCACTGATTCTATCAAAGTGATAACTATGTTAATTGTGGAACAACAGGAATCAAGTAGGTATAGTGTAGATATTAACAGAATGTCTTTCAGTATTGATTTAACTCACAATGGGGTAAGTGTAGTAGGAGAGCAGGGGTTATTCTGTATCACTGACTCTGTGACTTATAATCACACTAAGGTTTCGATGACTGTAATGACTGGTTACACTGTTCATCTTCATGAGTTCATATTCACAGCCATTCTCCAGTAACTAGACAGTGTATAGTGTAACTGGGTGGCACACTGTGTTGCAAAGCTGCTGCAGTGCCTAGAAGAGGGAGAGTATCTACTCATAAAGACAATTAAGCAAGAAGGCATGACCAACAGTTTTGTTAAATGGTCTGTTAATCACCCTGTAGGGGTTTAATGTTGAATGAGGCGTAGCCGAGTGCCACATGTTGCTAGACAGTGATAAACTGACCATTAACATAATACCTAGGAGTGGCTTATTGCTATCATAATAAAACTGTTTTTTTAAACAACATTAAACCATGTTCATCATATGGTTAGGCTTTACATGTATGTTAATAAAAACTAAACATAAGGCTGTTAGAATGTTTACAGTCAATTAGAAATCTACATTTCTCAAACCCTTGTTATAATCAGAGATATTATACCTGTACAACTCCTTGGTTTTGCTGAACTCTATTGCTCAGGTGGCCCACCACATGTGGTGTGGCCTGGTGTGGGGCATCTGTAGGTAAGGCCATGCAACTACTAAGTATGGTACGTTGTGTGCAGCTGCAATCAGGGATGTGTACATTTGGTGTACATGGCCTCAGTTTTGCTGTTGATCTCCACTGAGCATGCAGTACCTGTTCAGGTGGGTGGGGATGTCTCGTAGTACATTTAGACAATTGTTTGTTATTTCTGTCACCTGCTGCTGGATGTCTGTCATTGGTTGTGTTGACTTGGTCCTCCCCCATACTTGCATGTGTGTGTGTGTGTGTGTGTGTGTGTGTCTGTGTGTGTGTCGTGCTGGGATTCGAGTTAGGGTTTTCAACCCTAACAGCGAATTTCCTCACTTTTGTCGCTGTGGAACAACCCTAACTGATGCATTAAATGGAGTTTTTTGCCATGAATATCCTGTCTTTTTCAAAACTATTACTCAGTATAGTACATGATTTATAGTTGTAAGAATAGTGCACATACATAAAAAAGTTCCAATATCAGAAATACTTCAACTCTTGTAGTTGCATTTACTGTTATTAACAGTAACAGTAGTTCACTGTGAATCATATTGTTTTTATAACTTTATTAATTGTAATTTGTCATTGTTATTCCATGTAATATTTTTTATGTAAAAGTGTCTTACCTTTCTTTGTGAGCACATATGTAAAGAAAAGATGTACATAACTAAAAGACTATATGACATGACATGGACACCATTAGTTCATCTACTGAACAAATGGATATGTTACTGTAGTAACTTGAGATTTGATAGAGTGCTTGTACTACCAGCTGAGGTGGTACCACCAATCATGTGAACAGCAGTGGAAGAGGTTTGCTGGTACTGAATACATAAGTTTTTTGCAAGTATGCCAACACAGACATTTCACTGTTGTACTAGCAGGTACATACTTATCTTCATCATGATACACATACACACATTCTGTAGCAGCAGGTGTATGAAACAACAACAGTGTGCCACAAATAGTGTAACGTAGCATTGTCACACATCTAACTTACTTCTATGGAGAATCCCAACTCTAATACCACAATAGTGTGGTATGAGCTTTCACAAAATGAGAAAATCACAGTTGTATAAATCTTGTTAAAACTATTTTCAAGAAACATCTCTACTACACAATAACACACCAAACACAAGAGAGTATACATTCACTTTTTTTACTATAAAAATATTTTATATATAAAAAATGACAAACAAAAATATTTTTCTTTTTATAAACAATACAAAAATATATATTTACACAAATAATATTCATACAGCCCAAAAAACTTATAAAAGTGTGTATTACATCATACACAAAAATAAATACTTAATTAAAATACATTTTTTTACATAAATAAAAAAAAATATATAAAAAGTTTTCATTTTTTTTGTAACTTTTGTGCAACACTTGCGAGAGGTGTATGCACTGCTTGAGGCAATCCAGGCTGGAAACTGGATTCGATGTGGAGGCGCAAAGGAAGTGGAAGCTGTTGCGCCCTCTGGAGGAGATACCGGACCACTATGAAGGGTGGTCAGTTTTGCCCAGGGAAGCTGCAGGAACAGATGGTGTTCGTGGAGGTGAAGCACTGCTACTCGGCACAGCACCGTCAGCCACTGCTACGACTGGCTCTAGCACGAGGTTGACAGTCTACTGCTGAGCATTCAAGAGAGACTGGATTCTGTCCAGCCTCTCAAGGATGACAGTGTTTTGCTCACTCAGACTGCCAACCTCGCGCGTGAGCCGTCTGTAGCAGTGGCAGTGGGCTGTGCATTTTCGCAGTCGCCAGCGCCCTACAAAGATTTTAAAAAAAAAGTAATGATGAATATACAACACAAATTAAACAGTTATGACTTTCAAATATTTTACTTCAAATATTTCTTATCTACTGCAATATCAGAAATGCATTCATTTCAAAGTTATGATAATAGTTTTAAGTATGATGCTAAACTATTTAGCTATCTTATTTCTGTCTCTGTCATACTTGATTATCTATATAATCTAATGAGCTGACAACATAAAAAAAGTATAGTTAGCTGTGGCTTAGAATGCTACTCTTATATTTTGTTTCAGTACTCATAAATATTCAGTATGTACATACTTTTGCATTATCGACACTATTATACCATACAATTGAAATATATCCTCATCAAGTGTGAGAATTTTTACTTCACCATGTCTGCCTGTAATGTGTAGTCATCTCTGCACTAAAAAACAAACTACCTTGACATTAACACTATCATAATATACTTTTCATGTGTACACAATCATGATCACTTTAATGATAGTTTGAAAGCAAACAGCTTTTTACCCGTATTTCAGGCCCTCAACACACGCCACTACTTTAAATAATTAAGTCACTGATATGACATCGCTCAAAACCATACCAGACATCTTCAAGTACATAAAGAACATAAATGACAGATTTCTAGGTAGCATAACTATAAGACATTCAGACAACTAACCTAAAACTTAAACTGTAGTATGGTAAAATCTACTCAAAATAAAGACATTTAATTCATTGCTGTACTGTTGGATGCCCATAATGTCTACATCACTGTGCTTTTGCACTGCCACACGGTAAAATTCTTCAAAACATTGTGGCACAGCAGTAATAAGGTTCTTCAATGTACTATCTGACATTAAAGCAATAATGCACTCCACGGTAAGTGTTGTGGTGTGTTAACGTCACGCCTGTCGTCATTAGACAAGAGGCCACAGGCAAAGTGCAACTAATCACCCCAAAAGTAACATTATCCCAGCACAACACACACCCCAAAGGACATTATTCTATTATACAATGGCTTGTTGGTACTAATAAAACAGAACATTTTACAAAAGTCTTAAAAGTATTTTTACAATTTCATTTCTCAATGGTTAGCACAATGAATAGAGAAACAGTCCCACTGTAATGTTATTGTGTGTTCGCTATCTCCTGCTGCATCCACCCTCCCAGGAAAGTACAGCAGTCCACACACTAAGATCCCAATATGGAACTGGGTAATATTTTTTAATTAGTATTTTTTTTTTTAATTGGTTTAAAATCAACCGCAGGGCGGTTGAGGAACCGTAATAGCAGTTACGGGTTGTTTGAGCACTTACTGATTTCCAGGAATGCAGTACAGTTTTGTGCACTGCCTATTTGAATGTGACTGTCATTTTATTGATAATTTGTTTAATTTACAATGTTCATGGTAACAGTGCAGGAGTTTGACAAAGTGAGCGGTAATCACAGGACTGTGGCAATCTGAAAGGCCTCATGCTCCTGCTGACGTGGAAATTGAAATGATGTCTAAAATGACATTTTTTTTTAGTTAAAACATCTGTTTATAGTCAGGGATAATGTTGGTGAATATTTCTTTAGCTGTTTTGCCTGGCAAGTTGTACACAATTACTGTGTTGATGGACCAGCGGACACATATATTTAAATGCCGCTATAATGACGCTTTTTTTTTTTTAGAAAATGGACACACTGTGTCAGTGGGGGACAGGGACTTATTTCACTATATCTGCTGGGAAAATGAGCAACATAGGGACAATTTGCACTGTCATGGCCAGCGATCAATAGCAGCCGAGTCAGAAGCACTCACAGTAGGTTAAAGGTGGTTGAGAGTGTGAATGAGAAATGTGGGATTGCACTGTCAAGCAGCTACATGTAGTGACTTCTTGTTTTTCCAAAAACGTATCTGGTCACCCTGGTGCTGGGACTAGAGCTGTGATGTTGTGCTGCGATAACATGATGCTTACAGTCCCATAGTCACCAATGGGAGCCCAGGATTTGTCTTTGCCATGGTATAATATGAAATTAACAATTATCAATAATAATTATTGATTTGCTATCATTAACATTGATAGTGTAATAGTAACAAACTTTCTTATTGATGACAAAGGACTCGCACCCTGCAGAGGATGACAGGCATTAGCGTGTCCCTCTGGCTGTTAGATATAGCAGGGCAGAAAAAGATGTTTTTTATAGTGCTGTGAGAAAAAAACAACTGTGCAGTACATTAGCAGGTGAAAAATAAATAACAGTGTTAAACATTTTGTATATAAATACACAACATTTTCAAACCTACTACAGTGTATGGGAAATATCTAATACCTGATTGTAATGATAGCATGTAATGCTCATCTCGCAACAAATGTTTTAAATAGACATATTACCACCTTTACTCACATACAGTCTCATTGTTATGTCCTCACACTGTGCCAAAAAGTGATTTCGCACAGCAACCACAGCATCATATAGTAAAGTATGAAAAACACAGTTTGACAGTATAGGTGCTCATTCAAAGTGTGACACTGTGTGTCACAAGGCCATGCAGCATTGAATAATGTAGCAATGTGATGTCTGTGGCCCAATATTGAACACAGTTTCACTACTCAAGAACTCGTTTTAATAGCACCCAACCCAGTAATATGCAGCGTATGATGTAGTGGAATTTGCACCACTGCAAGTAGTCATAGTACTGCATTTTACATGTGGTGAGACAACTTCCATTGTGCTATATAGAAATGTGTGATATTCATAGTGTGACATGCAAACAGTCCCATTATTCACTGTATTATTACTTTTATCGACATTCCCTCAGTTCATGATCACCTTTTAAAAATACACATATGTGATAGTGCACTGAACAGCATCACACTGGATTGTAGAGGTAAGTATGAGGCTGGCAAGGCTGAAGACAGACACATTGCACAGCTATTAAGTTTAACTGGGAAAAGGGGGTCATGAAGACTATAAGGCACATTTTGAACTTGTACATTGAGAAAAAAACAAAAAAATCATAATTGGCCACTTTCTGCATTGCACACCATTTAGGTCACTACAATATCCTCCCACCATGTTGTGTTTTTTAGGGGGTTGGGTATGTGCAGTGATCAACGCATTGCCACCCTTATAAGGTCACGGCACAAATAAAGTAAATAATGTCAACAGTGATTCGCCCCCCACAACAAACAAAAGAAAGTGGTACTGGCTCGGCAACGAAGGGGTGTTGCTCACACCCCAGACAATTGAACATTTGCAGTGAGTATGCCAACAGACAGTGCACTCCCCCTATCACGCAGTAAGACAGCAAGGTGTAGTTATCAACAGGAGCATTGATCACCACAAATGTTGACAACCATATGGTACTTCTCAAGCATGCAATAATAGCAACAACAGATTTCACTTATGCAGGGCTGGCGCCGCTTCCTGCTTCACCTCCACATGTTCGAGAGCAGCAGCTTCCCCGGCTCTATTAAAGCAAACAAGTAAAAATTATCACATCAATAGATGAAATATCAAGGTAAAGTGTTTTTCTTTAAAACATCAGTTTCTAATACTACATCATTCATACAACTATCATATGAACACATATCTCTTTACGGAAACAGCTCTCTCTCCAACTAGATGTATGTTGTTAAGTCAGTATTACATGCATATAACAAGTCTTCTCATCTGCAAAAAGCCACACAAAGTTGAAATTATGACACCATGTGTATATCTTTTTCCAAGACAAATGTCCATCCAATCCAGAACAGTTAATATAAGAAATTCATTTTTTTTCCTGGTGATTCCCCTAACACTGTTTCTTCAATTACGTTTTCTCCGAAAGAAAACTCAGAAATATATTATTGGTAGTATGCAGTGCAGAACAAGCAGTGCCTGCCCATCAATCGCAATACTTATAACATTGTCATAATGCATATTTGTTACACAGAAACATCCTAAAAACATTACATGTACCTTCAATTTACATACATGTATACCTAATTATACGACGATCTGTTCCTTAAACAGTTTTAAAATGTGTGTTATTATAATAAGAAGAACACAAACATAACGATAATGTTACTGTTCACTCAATGACCCTCTAGCTGAATATGGCAGCCGTTTATGTGTTATTAAGCATATTATCCCTACAGGGCTATTAAAACACATTAACAAACATGTAGATACTCTATGCTGTCCATTGATAACTATTGCAATAATAAAAATGAAACATTGGCAGGAGATATAGAAATAGTAAGTGAATAAGATCTAGGGACATGTTGTAATTAGCAAAAGATAATTAAGCAGCACACCATTGAATACCACTGAGACACCTACAACATTACAATTGGTTATCTATTACTCATTGTACATTAAACTCCACCACCAAAAGTAGCAGAGGAGAAGACCTCCCCCCCACAACACCACATCTACCGCTATGGACATACATCCATTGTCAGATTCATGAAGAATAGTATCCCACTCACATGTGTAGTAATACCAGTTTGTTATGATAGTACAGAATCTTGTGCCATGGTGCCACTGCACATTCACTAGACTTGGTTAACACCTTTTTGAAGTATTTTGGGTGGGATATTCAAATGGTTGCACCATACGCAATAGGGTTGCACATGCGCAAGCACGAAATTCGCCATTCTGCGAGATATTCAGTAGAAGACAGTTGCGCCACTGAAAAACAGGTTGAGCAACAGCGCAATGCAAATGAATGCATGCTCAAGTGGAGGGAGGAATCATGCATGAACCCAGAGCCCGATATTCAGCCGGCTGTGCAGAGTTGTGTAGCCACAACCCCCAACCAAGCCTGCATGACTTGGAGGCAAAAAAAAAAGGCCTAAGTCGAGGGCCACCCACAGGTGAGCTGCTGGATTGCAGGGCAAAACACAGCAGCTGCCACCTGTGCTGGTCCCCAACCCAGTCCCTGTGCCCCCCCTGCAGCCCGATTGCAGGCACCTGACTGTAAATCCCTCCCACCCCCTCCCAGTGGCCCGACCACAGGCATTGTGTACTCCCCCCCAACACCAGGCCAATCGTGGGCAGCAATGTGGCTCCCCCTCGAATGTATCCCTGGTGGTCCAGTGGACCGAAATGCCTGATCACAGGCAGTAAGTTAAAAAACCCCCCCAAATGTATCCCTCATGGTCCAGTGGACCAAAATGCCCGATTGCAGACAGTAAGTAAAATAACCCACCCCTCCTCCTGAACGTATCCCTGGTGGTCCAGTGGACCGAAATGCCTAATCGTGGGCAGTAAGTTTAATAACCCCCCTAAAGATAGCCCTGGTGGCTAGTGTCCCCCATCCTACCCACCCACGAAGCACCACTACCCCGCTCACCCCCTCACAGGCAGCGGGCAGCATCATCCCACACCTGCCACTCAGTCACGACTGCCCATTAGGGCAGACACCCATTGGTGCAGACCAAGAGCCAATGGGCATGCAGTCCATACTGTACTTATCATAGTCCAGATTTGTGAATCAATTAATTCATTCAAAAATCTGAACTGTCATGATGAGTAGGGCTGCATGCCCGGCTGTACTCTACACCACTGGCATGCAGCTCTCACCGGGCAGTCAGTCGGGTGGTGGGTGGCAGGCAGGTGGATGCTGCCGCCACCGCTGCCAGGGGAGCGGGTGGTGGGCTTAGCGAGTGGGTGGGGTGGGTGGTACAGTACCCACCAGGGCTATGTTCAGGGAGGGGTTATTAAACTTACTATCTGCGATCGACCTTTCCGGTCCACTGGATCAGCAGGGATATGTTCAGGGGGGCCACATTGCTGCCCGCAATCGAGCTGTTGGGGGGAAATTGAACCATGCCCGTGATCGGCCCAGTGAGGGGTGGTATGGGGTATTCTACACTGTTTTGTCTATGATCGGGGTGCAGGGGGCATTGTTCCCCGATGGCTGCAGCCTGTCAGGGCACCAGGTGCAATTCCTCGGGGATCGGCAGACCTACATGGTAATGCCATGCAAATCGCACCATAATCACATGCAAATGCCCCCACACTGCGGCTTGCATGAATTATACCCTATTTGCATGTCACGTTTTGAATATCAGAATTTGCACATGGCGCAATGGTACTTATGCCACCGCAAGTTGAATGCTCCACTTCAGAACTTGCGGTGGCGCAAGTTCCACTGCACCATGCACAGTGGCTGTGGCTGGGGGGTGATATTCAAAGGAGTTGCTCAATAGCATAACCCTTTGAATGTTGCCCTGACACACAGCTGTGCAGCTATATTTTGCACAACGCAATGGCTTATGATATGAATGGCACAATTTGAATATCCCACCTTTGTGTCATAAGAAACCCTCGTCTTATTTGTAAACAGCATAACAAATTTGTGATAATAAAGTCTTACCGTCGGAGTCAATCACAATGACACTTTCATGTCCGACTGACCACCCTCCACAGCTTGACTCTGTGCTGGTACTCTGTGAAGCCAGGAGACCTCCGATGTTCTACCATGAAGCAAACAAAAAATAAGTAAGTGTTACATGTGAATCACAGTACAGTTTTGAAAGACTTAACAACAGCAGTAAATCAGCCACCTACATACATAACATTGTTCTAATTATACAGACCACAAGCATTATGGTCACATATTATAATAATAATTCTATATTTTGCAGGCCCAGCCACCATTATCTACATAGTCTGTAACTCTGGGGCATCAAACACTATTGATATGTACATTTGTATGTGTCTGTCTGTGTATTGAGCATTTCGGTCCACTGAACCACCAGGTATACGTTCGAGAGGGGTGGTGGGTTTATTACACTTACTATACGTGATCAGGCATTTCCTTCCACTGGACCACCAGGGATACATTCATGAGGAGAGGGATGGTTTATTACACAGTATTACAGACTTGTACAAGTTTTATACCACTACATCACAATAACTAAACAGTAACATATTGTTCTCTTCCAACATACTATTGCAGTAAGTGCGTATATGTATAAATGTGCTATTTTCTGGCATGGCTATCTTAGCAAGCTCTGGTTTGTGACTGAACAACAGCACAGTAAATAATTGGAAGAATTAGGTTACATGTTTTCATAGTACATCCTTACATTTAGTATTAAATATTTTAAAAACGTTGTGAGAAATACAGGTTTCTGATTAGTAGCAAACATGTTATTAGCTGTATGTCAATCTTTGATTAACATATATGTAAAGACTAATCACATACAAAACAATGTTCAACACTATTTACAAAATATTGGTATGATAATATTAATAAGGCACTCTGAGTGTTTATATTAATGGTCACTTAATCACTGTGTGGGGCATGTAGTACCCGGCTGTGCCTCATGTCACATTACACCAATAAACACTGATTTACACAACATTAACATAATCCTCCTCATGTCTTATTGCTTAATCATGCAGTATACAATTATTTTACAAATTTCTGAATACATGCACAACTATTATGAAAGTTATGCTGATTTACTTACGGTGAGTATATGCCCTCACAGCTGGCTTGCCAGCAGCTTCCCAAAGCTCAGAGCAGGTAGTACCAGCACATATCATTGTCCGCATCCTCACGTTGTTTCAAATGTAAAACGTTACGCAACAGCTCTACTTCTCTTTAGCTGTACAACAGTCTTATTTTTAACTTTAAAACTATGTACAAATAGTTTAGGCGCCCACATCGAATCCAGTTTCCGGTTTGTACTTCATCAAAACCTTGGATTCTCTAGCCTGACTGCCTCAAGCAGTGCACACACCTCCAAGGTCCACTGCCTCATTATCTCAGTTTAGAATTGTTCAGTTCTGAAATACAAACAGAAACAAATATCTACATTAGTATCATGTAACAATATCAATCATTTCTTAAACGAATTCCATATAATACTAATTAAATTAAAGAGCACATGTCCTTCAGCATAGCAGAAACACACCTCAATAGCATTATGCAGGGCCTAGAAAGGATTCACCCACCTCAACAGTAACAACAACTGCTGCTACACAATGGTGTCCCACCAGCATACAATCCAGTAGTCTCAGGGGTGGGGGCCTACTGCATCGAACATGACATTGGATACACCATCACATATCCATGTCTACTACACTGAACTGTTCACACACCATAGCAAAGTGATGTTAAACACAGATGAACCACACATTGCACAACTGTGCAGACACCTAGAAATATACTTAATAAATGCAAGACAGCTAACAAACCAATTGAAAGTTAAATAGTATGATAATTCCCTGTACAATCATGGAAGCTATACTAATTACTACCCATATCTGTCATTCAAAATAACCTCTATTTCCTGGACATACCAGTAAAGAAACACATACATTGAACAGCACCACTGTGTTTTATTGTTGTTGTACACATACCATACTGTAACAGCTACAATACTGTAAGACCACAGTAAATGCTACACTCATTTAACATACTCAAACTATATACAATTATTAAAAGGTTCTCAGAAATGCTGCAATCTTATTGGCTGTTAGGATTCCAACAGCCTTACATTAATCCATGTTATACTGTCATGTATAGCCTGATCACCATGGTACACGGATTGCTCCTGTCAGCATTCCATCCTCTAGCACAGCTGAATGTGTGTAATGATGCATTCTGATTTTGAACCAGCATTCTTAAACTGCTGGTGTAAGAACTATTTTATTAAAAATCTCCCTCTAAATGAGGAAAACATTCATAAAGGATACTTTTAACACTTTTCTTTTCGAAAACATTTTTATAATAGCAATAAGGCAGTCCCATGAGTTACATAATAGTGTTAATCACTCCCTAGGGGTACTATGGCACCAGCTGCACCTTGTGCCACATTACACCCCTAGGGGTGATTAACAGACAGTTAATCTAAACCCTGGTCATACCTTATTGCTTAAATGTTGAGACATAACAACATCATACAATTGTGAACTGACAGCAGCAGGGTAAATTACTATTGGTGTTTCCCCACTATCCTAATATAGCAAACCCATATATATGGCATGTATGTGAGTGATGCATGCAGTTGATCTATTTTTTTACCACATTAATATGGTTCTGAAAAGAACCTTGTGTATACTGTAATATTTCCAAAACAGTCTGACAATCTTAAAGGACTTTGAGGATTCCATCTCAAGGTCTCCCAGAAATGGCAATTGCCAGCATGCAAGAAATGTACACCATCTGGTAGGAATAGCCAATCATTACAGTATTTTTATTTCGGGTGATGTATAGTATACATTCCATGCATGCGAGAAAAGCAGTTATCTGTACATTTACTTTTTCAAGTAGCTCTGTCAATCAGATACATATGATGTTCTGCTTGCCAGACTCTACGCCTGTAATATCTGAAAACATGATAATACAGGCAGGCAACATAGACATAATAGAAGCAAGGTCCAATTTTTTTCCTGCAACCAAATCTACCCAGCGCTTTGAGCCCAAATCATTGCCTCCAAGATGTATTAGTAGTATGTCAGGAGGAGAGTGAGTTATCAAAGTTGTTCATGTTGGTATAAGATGCTCCCATCTCATGCCACCACGACCAAACCATCTTACATAGCAATTGGGGAGCTGCAGGTCCCTCCCAAAATTACTATGAACTGCAAACTCAGCTGCTCGTCTTATGTAACTGCTTCCAACTATCCACAAAATCCTTTTGCTATTTTCTGCCATTCTAAGTTTTAAAACTCAGAACTGTATAGAGAGCTACCAAGAAAGTCAGTGTTCACCCTGCAGTGACCAGACAGCACTGAAAATCAAACTATGTTCCCTCCTTATTTCAAGCTAGCTTCAGTGGGTTCAGACAAAACACACAAATCAAATAAAAAAATCCCTGCTGCTCTGGCTTCATTAACCAATCTAACTGATGCATTCAGTATTACTAGACCTATGTTCCTGCAAAAATATGCAACCACTGACAATTTTGAAAATACATCCTTTTCATAGGCAGTTTTAAACAATGACAACATCAGAAAAAAGTCTGATTGGTTCCATTTTCTCATAGAACTCCACGTGCACACCTTCTATTCTACCTCCATTTGCAGCTGTATCTGTACAAGTTAGTACAAAATGATTTCACTTTAAACTATTTTTTGTTAAGAATATAGCCTGCTAAACAATAACAAATTACATTATGAGATTCAACATCAAAAAACGTTTTTATTAATAGTATTTACATGTTGTTATAAGTTTTTTTAATACTAGAAATAATCATTTGAAGATAGATTGTACTTACAGTTTCAAACTGCTCTCTCAGCAATATTGCAAATGGCTGCTGTTTACTTCTTCTTCAGTGTTGTCCATCTCTGATTGGTTCTCAGAAATGGCCTGACAAATCTTAAATTACATTGGTAGACGTAGCTGTCAGTCAAACAGACTGTTTTCTGATTCTATAATGAATGTTTTTGCACCTCCCATGTTAGATTAATTTTATCGTTCAATGCACTTTAGTCACATTTGCGACACTTTCGATAGCACGCACAGTAAAATTCATGCGAAAGTGTCGGTTCGAACAGTACTTTTGACCATATTGTCGAATGCACGAAGTAAGATTTGCGACACTTTCGAATGCATGAAAGTATTTTTTGCGAAAGTTTCGTGCTCACGAAAGCAATTTTCCAAGACTGTCTATTTATTGCCACAATTTCAGATTTAATGGGAAAATAGCTAAATTTTCAATTATAAACACATTATGTGCTGCATAGCTGCTTCGAACTCAGTACACTTCAAATATTTAACATTTACAACTTTCCAAGCTTGCATAACAACTGTGCAACGCAGACTTGTGAAACAGTTGTTTGTTGTAATTTTCACACCCAAATCTAAACATAGCCATTTTAAGACCTCTCCTCATAACAGTGTCACTTGATTGTTATATGTGTACTATATAGTCGCTTCTCACATCAACTGACCCAAACGCAGCACATAACCAGAAACACAATTTTGTCAAGATGTGAAAATGCAATCTGTACTATTCATAAGGTTGTGTTAAAAGCAAAATTGTAAATTCTCAACTGAAAAGTATGACAATACACAAACTTACAAGTGTACATGTGAACTGCACTGCGAAGCTTGTAAATCAGAAATGTTTCAGAATTTCACACCAATTTTTCGACATATTCATTTTAAGTCGCCTGCTCATAAACACAGGCACTGTAATTGGTGACTGTGCCCCATACAGTGATTTCCGCTAATCAACTGCAGCATTGCACAGTACACGGCAGAAAACATTTTTCCATGTTGTTAAAAATAAGTGCTCAATAGTGATACACAGGAGTACTAAAACACAATGTTGATAATATGCAGCAACGATATTGAAATTTCGTAACATGCAAGCATACTTAGCAACTGTGCTAG
The DNA here is from genome assembly GCA_016271365.2 of Neoceratodus forsteri. Taxonomy (NCBI): domain Eukaryota; kingdom Metazoa; phylum Chordata; order Ceratodontiformes; family Ceratodontidae; genus Neoceratodus; species Neoceratodus forsteri. The sequence continues at coordinate 333,364,181 of JADMNL010000025.1, forward strand.
ACGCAGTCACACAACAGTAATAGTGGCATGTTCTCTCTCTAATTGTAAACATACTAATTGTTACAGATTTGGTAATCGAACACTATCACTCTCAGTTTTGGTCTACCATATAGTAAATTAGCATACTGACTATAAACATGACACGCTACATGGTAGAAAAACACATTTTGTCCACATCGAAAAAATTACACCTTTATCCTAATCATAAGTACACATGGGAAAAAAATCTTGTAAATGTGGACTAGAAATATTGAGAATGCACAAACTTGATATTACGTAGCAGCTGCGCAATGCACATTCATAAAACTATTGTTTAGTTATGTTTTACCAAATTGTAAAACATACTTAACGATAATTCTATCAATACACACTGTTATAAGAAATTTACTGAGCCTATTCTAAAACTTTTTTTTCTCTCTCATACAGGTGCCTGATACTTCTGTAAGATTGCTTACTGTCACTGTCAACCATAATAGCAAAATATGCCAATTAAATACAGACGAGATGTGTCTCAAAACGAGAGCGTATAATGTACTCACACTGTTGTATATAGGTAAACAAACAAAACAGTAAAGACACACCAAAAATGAACATCGACAGAGTTTACTGCAACAGTGACCCCACATCAAGTCACTGCACAACCAAACGAAATTCTTAACAGAAAAGAAAAATGTATACCATCACAAATGTTGGTGTATCTCTGAGATGAACACAACTATTTTGAGGTAACCATCAAGAAACGCTCAAAACAACACCGGAAACTCACAAATAGTGATTTACAACTCAGAAAGAGAAAGTATTTCCGATCACTAGCAAGTAAAGCTAAGATCGAAAGACTTATCGCTGCTGTGCTACGACACACCCGCAAAAAGAGCAAGAGTCACCTTTCTCTGATGAATTTATGTCTGAAAGTACGAACTTTTGTCAACAGAGCACTGTTTGTACTACAACGATTGTGGCGTAAGATGTGTCATGTGCTTGAACAATTCAGGAAACTTGTATATGCCATTAAAAAAAGGCTTCAACAGTATCCTTGTTTGACTGTTGACAACTTCTGTCATGTTTTCACAGGACAGTGGCTGCACACACAGCACTCAGAGGCATATTTCTGGGAAGAGTCTTATCATTACTTAACAAAAGAACAGACGCTCAGTATTGATGAGTCCGCAACTAACAAATGTCCTCAGTATCTCTGATGACAATCAATTGATACTGATGATGACTGTGATCCAACCACAGTTCAATAAACGGCACTGCCTGACATGGTCATGTGATGATACTTGCAACGTAGAGGCAATCGCTATTTCAAAAGTAGAACACTTTGTTAACCTATTTGTAATAACAGATCGCAAAGAGAGACATAAACTGTTTACAAAAATTGACCATTGTGAAATCCGCCACATACTGGACTCATGGGTCACTCACTTGCATGTCTCGATAGTGGTGTTTGTGATAGTATTTTCACAACATGCGGATGCTTGCAGTGATCAAACAGGCATGCTGAAACTTTGTTCACAGAGTATATGAAGTACAGCGAGCTGTACATCAGTACACTTGTTTAAATGACTTATTGCAATCAGGTGACATGCAGGGTGCCATCACTTCCTAAAAACTGCAACACATTACTTCGTACCAGAAACAACTAATTTTCAGTGTAACACTTGTAGAAAATCTGTTTCAGTGTTAGAAAATGACATTCTGAAACAGCACGGGAAGGAAATTGTTAAGTTTGAGGTTGCAAAGTCTCAGAAGTTTGATTCTGTATGTGTGTCATGCAAACCATTTGTGCTACACGAAACAAACAGTCACAGTCAACCTAGAAACCTTGTCACCATACAATGATATGTGGTTCCGCCTGGCAGCATTCTTGCTGCTGAAATCTGACTTTCACTTACAAGACACCATTGTGCTATGCAAACACTGTTTTTCAAAACTGAAGTGTAACACTTTGCCAGCAAGGTCAATGCTAAAAAACATGGAAACAGATGTTACACCAAGTGAGATTTCAACATTGAATATGTTTGAACATATTCTAATTCAGACAATGAAACCATTCCAAACGATTCTACGTCTGAACACAAAGACAAGGAACATTCCACAGAAACAGCTTGTTAGATCTCTAAAGGGTTCTGTGATGTATCTACCACTTCCTCTACAGGAAAATGTTCAAGCAATCTCAACTGAAAATAGCTTGGTAATTCTTGTAAATGGTGTGCCTACAAAGGCCAAGGTCATCTGGCAAGATGTTGTCAAGTGTGCAAAAGGTAAAGCTTGCTCTTGCTTATTTAAAGAGTAACAATTCCTTTTATATAGATCTTGACATAGATCAGATGGCCAGTCTCTCTGTGCAACATGATCTATTAGAAAAAGTAAGCCAATCATTGAGAAGGTCAGTACACAGACAAGACAATGTGTATGAACAGTACACACCACTCCACTACATGGCAGAGATCCATTAGAGACAACATTGATCTCTATCAAATGAAGCAGGTGGAAGGTGAGCTTGTCATCATTTGGGAGGCAACACTAGAAGCACGCTGTTTCCCAGACCTATTTCAAAAGGGCTCAGGTGGACGCCTAGATGAAAGAGAAGTAGACAGGGTGCTGAGTACCACACTAGTCGTGGTCCTCAGCAAAGATGGCAAATTCAGACGTAACATACAGTACCTGTACAATCTGCTCTGGGAGAGTGAACTTAGCATTCTGTCTGTGTCTATAGCACATACCATTCATCTAACAAGTCCACTAGATGGAATAACAGCTGCTCAATTTCTAGAGAAATTAAAGCAGAAAGATGAAAATGTGCAAGTGAATCTGTCTTCCATACTTTCAAGTTTCTGTGGCACCAAAGAATATTGGTATCGCAGACACTCGGAAGTGATGACAATGCTGTGAGAGTATGGTGCAGCCACATGGTTTGTCACACTTAGTTGTGCTGAATATGCCTGGGACGAACTCATTGAACTGTTGAAGTGGGCAAATTCTGATGTCAAAGGCATCTCATCGATGACTGTCGGAGAAATGTGTTCACTTGATCCTGTGTCTGTCACAAGACATTTTCACAAGCGGTTCCATGACATTCTGACTTTCATCTTGTCAAAGGACAATCCTCCTCTAGGTATTGTGGAACATTACTTTTGGAGGACAGAATATCAAGCACGAGGTGCCCCTCATATCCATATGTTATTGTGGATCAAGGATGCCACGACAGTGAACATGAAGCAGCAGAAGTGCTACATTCATCAAAAATATAATCACTTGTCACATTCCAGACAAGTATGACAGTCCTACACTATGGAAGTTGGATATAAAACCCAGCCTATATATTTGTGCAAAATATTGCCAAGTAGCAGTAAAGAACAAATCTAATTGGTACACACGATGTAACGCTTTGGATTTCCTAGACTAAGTTTGTCAGAATGGTGCCATGAATGACCTTTCTCAGCAATGCGACACCACTTGAAGGCAAAATCAACCAAGAGGGTATACGAAAGTTACCCAGAGATGAAAAGAGGTGTACATCAATGACTACAACCCAACTCTTCTCCTAATGTGGCAAGAAAACATAGATGTTCAGTTTGTGGCTGATAACTCACATTGCCCTTGGTTCGGTACGTCACTGTACATAACCAAACATGAACAGACTAGCTTGCAAGATCTTTTGGAAGATATTGCCACTTCAAGCAAAAGCCTGACATCTCAGCTGTGGTCATTGGGTTTGAAGACTCTTCACACAGAGAATGTGGAGCTTACTGGCCAGTGACCGGTTAATGGGCACACATCTGTACGGGAAGTCTGACGCTGTATGTTTTCTCAGTGTAAACTACAAAGAGAAACGGAAGCGTGTACTGATTCCTCATGCCGAAATTGAGGAGCTCGCTGTCAATACACCTTCTTCAAAACATATCTTGAAGAATAACCTGATAGACACATACTACCACGTAGACACAACGACATGAATGATATGTGTCTGTTTGAGGTGGCTAAGTGGTATGACTACAAGACAGGTGCAGCACCTGACTCAACACGCCACATTTACAAGGTCAATGGACTAGATGGCTGTCTCGTGAAGAGATACAAGCCATGGCTTATAGATCACTGCAAACTGCATCTAGGCACATCAGAGAGCACAGAACATTACTACTTTGCTCTCCTATTCCTATGTAGACCCTGGAAGAGTGAGTCTGAATTAAAAGGTGACTCTGACACATTCGAAGACCAATTCAATCTCACTTACGAGAATTTCCAAACTGAGTACTCACAGACATATATACAAAGACTAAAAGCTAGAAAGAACAGCTTGAGAAGGCAGAGAAGCAACTTCAGGAAGACACTCCAGTTAGTTCACAAGACAACCTTGATCCAGAAGGACAAGGTGTTCTAGGTGACCCTCTGCCCTTAAATGCCCCAGAAGTGTTGTGTCAGAATTGAGACAGCCATGCAACATGGCACACACTCTATGGTCAACCCAGCTGACTTAAGAGAAAGACTAAATCAGCTGCAGCATACAGTTCACTCTCAAGTAGTTGAAGCTGTCCAACATGGTATACTACATGAAACAAAACAATGTGACTGCAATCACTACAAGCCACTACTAATGTTTGTTAGCGGTTCAGCTGGCACAGAAAGAGTTTCTTGATTGAAGCCATCACTCAGAAGTGACGGAGACAGGGCTCTTCAATGTCTGTTGCTGTAACTGCTCCCACAGGACTAGCAGCACACAAATATTGGTGGAGTAACATTACACCATCTCTTTATGTTGCCAGTCAAACATGGGAGAACTGGAGAGTATCATAAACTGTCATTTGAGGTTGCATCTCAGCTCCGTTCCATGTTTACAAAGATGCAGTTACTCATCGTTGATGAAATCAGCATGGTCTCCAATGTCATGCTTGCCTGTATTCATCTATGTCTACAGCAGATCTTAGGTACCGACGATGGAGTGCCATTTGGTGGCAAAAGTATACTTGTGTTGGGAGACCTTTTACAACTTGCACCAGTCAATGCAGAGCATGTATTACAACTCTGACTGCCAAGCAAGCTAAGAATATCCTCGGTTGCATTGCAGGCTATAACATATGGGAATTATTTACCTATGTTGAGTTGTCTGAGAACATGCACCAAAGTGGTGATCTAGCTTACAAATCACTTTTAGATGAAGCTTGCACAGGTTCTCTATCACCAGAACATGTTTGTATGTTAAATGATCAAAAAATCACAGTACATGAGTGCATGCATAGAAACAGCATGTAATGTCTTCAGCAATATATACTCTACTGGCAGACACATAGTGTGCTTATGCCACTGACTAAAGAAATCACTGAATTCAACAATCTAATGCTGCAGAGAAAACCAAGAGATTCTAACTCTGCATGCGGTTGATACAGTTGATGGCGTTATTCTTAGTCGAAAGCTAGTAGCAAAGATGACTGAATGACTAAGTGAACTGAAGTCAGATGTTTCATGCACAGCTGGCCTAGAAGCTGTTCTCACAGTTTGTAAGAATGCACGTATCATGCTGCGCCATAATCTAGATGTAGAACAAGGTATGGTAAACGGTGCCATGGGAACATCACTGACTTTGTCTACAATGTCCAGAAGACATATATTGAGATGCTTGTAGTGCACTTTGACAACACGCAGCAGTCTGTACACATAGATCAAACCTGCGTTAAATTCCAGGTTTTCAAGGATGTCTATGTAAATAGAAAACAGTTCCCATTATGTGTTGCATATGCTGTCTCCATTCACAGATCTCAGGGATTGAGTTTGGATTCAGCAATGGCAGACATAGGTACAGACATTTTCAAGGAAGGCATGATACGTCGCACTTTCATGTGTAGGCAGCCTTCTGGATTGCACATCATTAGTATAGCACCAGAAAATACTGCTGACAAGCAATGTATTCTTGAGTACAACAGGTTACGTACTTCACATCAGCCACAAATGTCTTTAATACCACTGCCTCACATTCATCTGTCTCACACATTCAGTCACAGCTAGAGGTAGCAACAAACAGCAGCAAGCTTCCAAAAGTGATTCAACAAAAAGAGTTCAGCAAAGGCCACAACTTCAAGTAAACATTCACAACCAGCAATTCATCAGAAATCAGTTGGTGAAGCTGCTGTACCAGTCTTCTGACAACAGCAGTAGAGTAAACTGCTATGCTAACTCAGCTATGCAAGTTTTTCACACATGCCGCAGTTGTGCAGGCAATATCTGCTTCACAAGACAATCCCCATCAAGCACTGTTTAGCAGATTATCAACATGACTTCTGACCACTCTAACAATGTACAGTCACTAACACCACTACGACAGGTGTTAGCTACATATGCTGGATGTAGTACGTTTGCTGCAGACATACAGCAAGACACTACTGAGTTTATGATGGCTGTCATAAACAACCTGGATGAAGACGGCACCCAATGTGGCAGTACTTCACAGTAACATATGTTACAAAATATGTATGTGTTTCATGTGGCACTTCACAGCGTGAAACCACACAAGACATGCTGTGGATTACCTCTTTGTCCTGAAACCAAAAGTGTCACCCTGACAGCTATTCACCAATGCTGAATGTAGTCATGCCTGTGGAAGGTGTGAGGCAGATGCACTCAGTCCATATGTCTCAGGAGTTCATCTCAATATCTGTTGCTTATGTTGCACAGATTTGACCCCAATGGGCTCAGAGTTGATACTCCTATCACAGATTACACAGCTAGTAGAATAGTCTTCAACCAATCAGTGTTTGACACTCACAGTGTAATCTATCACCACGGTCAATCCATGCATTCTGGGCATTACACCTCGTTACTAAGGTGCAGAACTGGATAGTTAGAGTGTGACGACTCTACAAGCAGTTTTAAACAGAGACTGCCACGACACTTGAAAAATGCATATCTTCTAATATTGAAGAATTATGACAACCTTCATATTTCAGAAGAATAGGACAAAACATGTTGCATTTAAAAATGACTACTTTGTCCAAAACATTCATGCCTCATTACAATGTTGTATAATGTACGACTCTAAATAACCATACAATTGCAACAAATGGTATTCTAACAGAGCATACATACACTGTAACATGTAAGATCCAGTGGATCAGGTGACTACATGAAATTGTTGTAGTGGCTTCAATCGGTGCCAACAATATTCACAGTCACTAGGGAAACCATGATTACATGTCTATCAAAGATTGTACATCTAAAAACTGAAGCCTTATTGCTCTCCTCCTCTGTACATATCTTTAATTATCCATGTATCAACTCATGCACAACAAAAAAATTATGAGTTATAAAGTGTTACTCTTTGCAAACAAAGAGAAGTTCTCAGTTATCATCGTAAATAACTAAGCAACTACTAACATTCAACAAACATTCCACTCTGTCTCAAGTTGTCTACCAACACTTCCATTTGATCTTCTAATATTGAAGAATTATGATAACTTTCATATTTCAGAAGAATAGGACAAAACATGTTCTATTTAAAACATGACTACTTTGTCCCAAAAACATTCATACCTCATTACAATGTTGTATAATGTACGACTCTAAACAACCATAAAATTTTAACAAAATGCAATTCTGACAGAGACATTCCATACAGTGTAACATGTAAGATCTTGTGTGGATCAGTGACTACATGAAAGTTGTTGTAGTGGCTTCAATCAGCCAACAATATTCACAGTCACTAGAGAAACCATGATTACATATGTATCAAAGATTGTACATCTAAAAACTGAGGACTTACTGCTCTCCTCCTCTGTACATATCTTTAAGCATCCATAGTATCAACTCATGCATAACAACTAATTGATATGACTTATAATCTTACTCTTTGCAAACAAGAGAACTTCTCAGTTATTATCGTAAATAACTGAGCTACACTCTAACATTCAGCAAACATTCCACTCTGTCCAATGTTGTCTATCAACACTTCAATTTGTCTATTGACTTCTGACATATAGAGAACATCATTCGGTCACCATGCAACAGTGTAGAACTATCACGCTTTCATGCGTAATACTAGTATTGTACATATGTAAAATAACTCACCTTTATTGGTAATGCAAGAAGCTTGAATTACACAACTGTAAATAAGAACCAATTGCAGAATCTCATTTACTGACTTTTACATGTGTTTGCAATTACTTGTACATAATATAAACATTTGTATTCAGGTGTACATTGTTAATAACTAGTTTGATACCTGTACTAAAAATACTAGTGTAGCACTAAAGTACAAGTGAATGTTTTACATATTATTCAGCACTATACTAACTACATTTAATTAACCATAAGTTTGTTAAAAAATGCATTCCATGCACAGTTTTAGTATTTACAAGTTAAGAATTTACATAGAAGCCAATGTAAGAATTGATAATATGTCATTTGTTCATGTAAAAATATTATATTTTATAAACTTGTCACATAAGTAATTCTACCGTATGTAAAAAATATTGACAATTGTAAATCAGACACTGTTACTGCTCACAACACACTGCATACCTGTTCCTGACAATATTTATGATCGCCTCAATTGAGGGGTCGGGTGGGAATTTTCCATTTTCACCTAGTCAGTGACATATTATTAAGTAATACCAATCAAATGTCACAAAACTAACATTTTTGTATATTGTATTACTTAGACAGTGAGCATATGGTTTTTCGCCCACCCCAGGAACATCCACATTAGCAGTCACACAATTACAACAAAACACTTGTCTATCATGTGTGTAATTGCACTTCACAACCTACTAACATTGCCTTATTAACATACCACACAAGTAATGCACTACACATAATTACAACATACAACCATTTTTAAAAAAGTTAAATTTTTTTTACAAACTGCATTCACATTCAATAGTAAATATATAATGAAGCGCCACAGCTTCTGCCTGACTATTAGAATTCCAGGTCGAATGTCAGAAACTACTTCCTCACATAAAGAGTAGTGAGTACCGAAACATAACTAGAAACACACAACACCTGATTAGTTTCCTATTATATCACACACTTACTCCAATCCATATTATACAGTTCTTATTATTCTTACACATTTACATATTTGACAAGCAATGATTGCACACATACAAAGATTGTATTGTGAGACTGCTTCTGTTAACTAAATTTCACTTTGATTGGACCTTTTCTCCATTTGACAAATTGGCAATAAATTTTTTCAAACCATAACCACCTGTGTCGACTCTTTACTTTAAATACCATTATGACATAAAAATAAGTGTCTATGACTTAAGCATACAAATCAATGTTAACTAATACTGCTACAACTATACCTCCATCAATTTGTTTGGTACCTATGACATACAGTCAGTATCACAGCATATGCAACGATGTGGGACATTGCATGTCACATTTGACAGAATTCCTAACAGTGTAAAAAACTCAGCAATGTACTTACTTTTCCTGTGCCTATGCAGTCATTATTACTATACCAAGATACCACACATCAGCACCCAACAGGTCACAGCTGTGACTATACATGTACCATTCAGTCACTACTATGTGTACTTCAGAGTCTAACAAAATGGAGGTTTCTCATTGGCTGCAAACATCCTAACAACCTTATGTTAATCTTTTATTACCATACATGAAGAGGTTAATGATATACTGAACAAGGTTTAAAACTGTTTAAAACATGTTTCATTATTATAGCAATAAGTCACTCCCAAGAATTTAGTTAATGGTCAGTCAATCACCCTGTAGAGACATGTGCCACTCAACACACCTCGTGCCACAGCACACCCCTAGAACGTGATTAACAGACCATTAACATAACCCCTGTCATGCCTTATTAATTAATTATAAAAGGGTCTCAGAAACTGAGCTTTTGACCGACTGCAAACATTCTAACAGACTTCTTGTAAATCTTTATTTACATACATACAGAGGTTAACCATTTCCTGAACAAGCTTTTAAACAGTTTAAAACATTTTATAATAATAGCAAAAGGCATTACTAACGGCAATGATATAGTCAGTTAATCACCCTATCGGACATATGCCACTCGGCTACACCTCGTGCCACAGTACACCCCTTGAAGGTGATTAACATAACCCTGCATCATGCATTATTGCTTAATTGAATTTAAATAACCGTATAGTCCACAAGTCCCCGGACATCCCTTTTTCAGGGGTGACCCGGAAAGCAAACAGTAGATCAAATAGAACACAATTGTACATATACAAGCTGAGGGTATACAGTATGCTTCAGTTTACAAATACATCTGTGTGGTCATCTACACCTACAATTACAATATACTACCTAACTTTGTCTGACATTGGGTGCTCCACTGCCTACCTGACCCTGCTGGTGATCTCTTGTGTCATAGTAACACCAACAGCAATGCAAACAGAAGTGCTAACAGTGGCACATATGGTAACAGAAGTGAAAATGACAGCATAAACGGCAACGCACACAGTGACACAGATGACAATGATCTGCCACGTGATGTGTTAAATGGAGGTTTGTAATTCCTGCAAACATCCTAACAGCCTTATGTTAATCTTTTATTGACATACATGATGAGGTAAACCATTTACTGAACAAGGTTTAAGACCCAGATGCACATTGGTTGTCGTTAGACGTAACTCTCACCCCATCACGTGTGTAAAGCAGCAAAAGTATAGCAGAATGAGGTGAGAGTTAGAACCCACGATCCCAATGTACACCCCAATGCCGGTTGGGGGGGTGGGCATGGGGGTCAAAGGGTGGTTTTCAACCCTAACAGTGGATTTCCTCACTTTTGTTGCTGTGGAACAACCCTAACTAATGCATTAAACAGAGTTTTTTGCCTCTAATTTCCCTTCTTTTTGAGAATGATAACGAGAAATAGTGAATGTAATGCAGTGGCAGGAGCCCCACACTACCACCACATGATGTCTTATGGCATACTAACAGGAACAGCAACGCAAACAGAAGCACTAACAGTACGAAGAAGACAGTACAGCACGTAATGAGAACAGAAAGGGTAATCAACACGGTGAGTAGACGGAACATTGTTAATGTGATGTCTTGTCACATAGTAACATGGTGCCTGTAAATGGAAATATCAATGGGCATGGTGACACAAAGTGAAACAGAAAGAGAAACAGTATGGTAGACACAAATGGCAAAAAGTTACAGAAACGCAATCGCAAATGAAACGCAGCGATAACACACATGGCGGCACAGACGCCAATGGTAAGTTAAACGGTACGGAACTGCAAGCAGAAAGGCAACAGTAACATTAATGTAAGCACAGGCTGGTTTCTTAAAGCAGCAAGTATAGGAAAATGGTGAGAGTTGGGACCCACGATCGCAATGCACACCCCAGTGCCGGTTAGGGTGGGGGGGTCTAAGGGGGTTTCAACCCTAAACGAATTTCTCACTTTGTCGCCAGGAACAACCCTAACAAATGCATTAAATGGAGTTTTTGCCTCTAATTGCCTTTTTTCTGAGAATGATAACTAGAAATAGTGAATGTAATGCAGTGGCGGAGTGCAGGTTAGGACTCACGATCCCAATGCACACCCCAGTGCCAGTTGGGGGTGGGTGGGTCCAAGGGGTTTCAACCTAACAGCAAATTTCCTCACTTTGTCGCTGTGGAACAACCCTAACTAATGCATTAAATGGATTTTTGCCTCTAATTGCCCTTCTTTTGAGAATGATAATGAGAAATAGTGAATGTAATGCAGCGGAGTGCGGGTTAGGACCCATGATCCCAATGCACACTCCAGTGCCGGTTGGGGGGTGGGTGGGGGGTCCAAGGGGGGTTTTCAACCCTAACAGCGAATTTCCTCACTTTTGTCACTGTGGAACAACCCTAACTAATGCATTAAATGGAGTTTTTTGCCTCTAATTGCCCTTCTTTTTGAGAATGATAACGAGAAATAGTGAATGTAATGCAGCGGCGGGAGCGTGGGTTAGACCCAGATCCCAATGCACACCCCAGTGCCGGTTGGGGGGTCCAAGGGGTTTTCAACCCTAACAGCAATTTCCTCACTTTTGTCGCCAGGAACAACCCTAACTAATGCATTAAATGGAGTTTTGCCTCTAATTGCCTTTCTTTTGAGAATGATAACGAGAATAGTGAATGTAATACAATGGAGGTGGATTAGGACCCACGATCCCAATACACACCCCAGTGCCGGTTGGGGAGTGGGCGGGGGGTCCAGGGTTTTCAACCCTATCAGTGAATTTCCTCACTTTTGTTGCTGTGGAGCAACCATAACTAATGCATTAAATGGAGTTTTTTTGCCTCTAATTGCCCTTCTTTTTGAGAATGATAACGAGAAATAGTGAATGTAATGCAGCGGCGGGAGCGCGGGGCCCTCCAGCCACATGATGTCTTGTGGCATACTAACAGGGACAGCAATGCAAACAGAAATGCTAACAGTGGGCACATGGTAACACAAGCGCAAATGAGAACAGAAAGGATACTACATGGTGGCGTAGACAGAACGGTTCTGCCACGTGATGTGTTGTCACAGAGTAACATGGTGCCTGCAAACAGAAATGTCAATGGGCATGGTGGACGAAGTGAAACAGAAAGATAAACAGTACTGTAGACAGAAATGGCAAAAATAACAGAAACGCAGCGCAAATGAAAGCGCAAGTATAACGCACATGGTGGCGCAGACGCCAACGTAAGTGAAATCGGTAATGAATCGCAAGCGGAAAGGGCAACAGTAACAGTAATGTAAGTGCACAGGCTGGTTTTCCCCAAAACCTGCATAGAGAAAGACAGTGAGTACAAATAATGTACGCATAATAATGAGTATCGGTGCAGAAAATGAGAACTTGGAATACTAAATATGTTATATCTCAGGAACCGTACGACGTAGAAAAAAAATTTTAAAGTCATATTATTTACAACTGTCCTAGCTACTTTGGTACTTAACCCCCACTAGGGGGCTAAGAATTTTTCTGACGAAAAGTCTGTATCTCGCACCGTTTCCGAGATACGGGCCCTGAAAGGCACGGCGAACGTCGTAATGTTATCCTATGGGAAAAAAAGAGAAGTTCGGAGCACCATAACTTTGCCTCCCTGTAATGTTTTTTCACCAAACCACTGAAAGGCACATCTGTGGGCTGTTGGCTGTCTTCCTTCCAAATTTCATCAAAAAAGACCAAACCGTTATTTTGCAGCAGGGATCCAAAGGATTTCTGTAATGCGTCGGGCGCCCAATGTTATCCTATGGGAAAAAACATCAACTTTGGTGTGCCGTAACTTTGCCGCCGTGTAATATTTTTTCACCAAACCACTGGAAGGCACATCTGTGAGATGTTGGCTCCATTCCTTCCAAATTTCAGCCCAAAACTCCCAACGGTTCTTTTGCAGCGCAGTGCCAAAGAATCGCTGTCACTTTCCCACAGATGGAAAACTACTGTCGAAATTTGCGAAAGCTTTCGCACGAAAGTTCGACACTTTCATGAGCACAAAAGTAATTTATGAAAGCACTTTTTCCAGAAATTTGAAAAACATATTTCTGGGGTGTTTTACCACAAAATAAAGACATGGCAAGCATCCTCAGGGCCCGACTAGGTGAATACAAAAATAATTAGGTTGCTGGAGGGTCTCAAATTTAAATGCCAACCATTTTTCTGATCACCAACTGAAAACAAAATGGCCGATTTGTGAAAGTAACAGGCCCATTTGTGAAAGTAAAAATGCATTTGCGACACTGTCAAACTTTTTGTTAACTTTTCCCATTGACTTATAATGGGAAACTGTTTTTTGAATAACTTTTGAACCGTTTAATATTTTTTCACCAAATCTTCAAAAGGCACATTGGGGACCCTGGCCGCATGTTCCCTGAAGATTTCGGGCCGGTCGCACAAACCATACAACCTGTAGACGCGACCATAGAATTCCAGAAAAAGCGTAAACACGCACACAGATCACACTTAATAACTCCGCAGCTGTATATCCAACCAGTACAAAACTTGGCAGATCCCAAGGCCTATGGTTTTTGATCATGTATTCCAAATTTCAGGCAAATCCATCAAACGGTTGCAAAGTTATTAAGGTGCAAAGTTTTGGGGTTTAACATAGAAATGGCTCCTCGACCCTAACTATGGTAGCACTACCGTGCTACCATAATATATATATATATGCACACACATACATATACACACACACATACACACACAAACACACACCACAAGCATTCAGTGATGCAAGGGCAGTAATAGAGTAGTGGGTAGGCACATTTCAAATAAGAACCAAACAATACCACAGGTGTCAGCTTTAAATCTATGTACAGCACATCAGGCCATTAAAAACCAGCATATACACTGCTTCTAAAAGGGACTAGAGCAGTGTCAGTTGCAGAAGGAAGGCCGCTAACTTGAGATCTACCAAGTCCTGCACAATTAGAGTAGGGGTGACAGTGGGCAGTTTTGTGTTGTCTCCTTTGTCAGTCTGAAATGTTCTGATAGCAGCCCATTCAATTTTACTCCTGCTTGCAGAGCCATATATAGGGATTTAATACTGGCCCTCAAGATAGGCCCCATCACCATCTCCTCTAGTGTTCTGTGGAGGAATCCCCAGTTCACCCAGTCAAATGCCTTCTTGGCATCCATAAATATTGCCATTGTGAAATCTGGGGAGGCTGTCTATGCTGATAGGGCATTAAGGAGTCTTATCACATTATCCTGAATAAGCCAGCCATTGATAAAGCCTGTCTCATCAGCACAAACTTGGGATCCCACCCACCACTCCAACCTGAGCGCCAACACCGAGGGGAAGATTTTCAAGTCAATACTGAAGAGAGAGATTGGGTGATATGTGTCACATAAGATATTGTCTTTTCTTGACTTTGGAGGGACCATGTTTTGGGCCTGTTGCCAGGATGGGGGTGCCCCACACTTTCCCTACACCTCCCAGCAGACATCTTTCAGCAGTGGAAAATGAGTCTCCCCAAAGATTTTATAAAACTCTGCCCCTTAGGAGAACATTCATTTTGAGAGTGGCAATGTGTCCCTCCAAGGGGTAATGTGAGGAAGTTCTTTTTCACAGAAAGGGCGGTGGATGCATGGAACGGCCTACCTCAGGAAGTGGTGGATATGAATACAGTTCAGGGCTTCAAACAGGCATAGGATAGTCATAAGGGAGCAATACAGATGAGCATGAATAGACAGGCCATTGACAGAGCAAAGGCCTATGCACATTTATAAGGTAGAAAAAAATTGGCCGACTAGATGGGGCTTGCAGTCCTTATCTGCCGTCAACGTCTATGTTTCTATGTTGCTATCCCATCTGGGCTGGACGATTTACCAAATTTGAGTCACTTTATAGCCTCCTGAACCCCATCCAGGGATACCTGAACGGTGTACTGACCGCACGTCGACACCGCCACAGTGAAGACCATCACAGTGGCAGAATTCGAAGTCTGGTCACTGTGATGGTTCCTGAAGACACTGATGATGCATCTCCCGATGTGTCGCCCTCTCCCTGAGACAACTCTGACTCGGAGTTGTATAATTAGAGACCGGGGGGGTGGGGGGCGGAGCACCACACATGGGGGTTTGGGGGGCACAGTCCCTGAAGAAAACATATCAACATTCCCAACAGTACAATGCTGACACTCGGCATTGTGTCAGTTGCTATCGGAATGTCGAGACAGAAGATGTTGTAGCTCTATAGGTAAACCTATCTGAACATCCAGAGCTTCCCTGGCTTCTTCTGTGAGCTTCTGGACCTGTACCTTGCTGAAGAAGGTGTCCAGTTTAGCTCGGAAGTCATCTATCTTATCTTGAGAGTACAAGTCTTTTATAAAATTGTCCAAATTTCTCTACTTTCTTACCAGAATCTGCCTTAAACTGTTGGGGGTGTGCCACATTTGTGAAGTCTGAGCACAATCCTGCTAGCCGCCTCCTTAATGAAGCTGCCAGGTGAGGAGATGTCCCATCTTGTTCCTAGACTTAAAAAAATGCTGGCAGGAATATTGGAGCACCTCTGACACTTTGGCTTCCAGAAACCTGTTCAACTTAACCCTACAGGCCTTTAGCTGCCTCTTAACTCCTTCACTGAGGACAAGTTTGTGTTATGCCTCGAGATCATACAATTTAGATTCCAGTTCAATCTGTGCCATCATCCTCTGCGTTTTAAGGTTGGAGGCAAAGCGCATAGTGCGTCATGTAAGCGTGGCTTTAGGCCATCCCACCAGGCCCCAGGGATGTCTATTCTTTTGGGATTAAGGCCTGGTATTCTGACACCACCTTCTCAATCAAGACCGTGTAGTCTTTATTTGTGATCAAGGACACATTCAAGTACTAGGTAGGTGTTTTCAAGACCGGGGACAATCACTAAGTCCAGAAGAACTGGAGCATGATCTGGCAGTGACAATGAGTTAATGGCTCAGGATTCTGCAGCATGTACCCAATTAGAGGAGAGCAGGAAGAAGTCCAGGTGGGAATATGCCTGGTGTGTTACAGACCAGCACATGTAATCCTGTATGACTGAACTGAGAAACCCCAAAATCTCCATCAGTCCCAGTTCCCGATTTAGTCTGTGAGACAGTCTCCCACCCTGCCCCCTATCACCCCCTATCTATCCAGGGGCAGTATAACCACTCCATTAAAATCCCCCCATCAAGTATAAATCCCCTGGAAGAGGGGTGTGTGCTAAGACTTGCTTCTTTTAAAACAGCACAGTATCCTTCACCATATTCGGAGCATATAAGTTAAGTATTGTACAGGGCACTGATCTCAAGCTTCCTTTAGTACAGATGAAGCAATCCTCTGGGTCCATCACAGAATCAGTTACCTCTAGGAGCATGTTTTGTGGACCAGAATCACCACCCCCCATAGTGCGTATGCTCCTCAAAAGTAGAAGAATACATTGCCCCACCCATGATAACTTCAGTTTAGCATAGTCTCTCCCAGTAAGGTGCGTCTCCTGTATCATAGCAATTGCTGCCCAGTTGCACTGCAGTTCTTGAAGGAACTGGGCTCGTTTCATGGGGCTATTCATATCCTGAACATTACATGTCACTACACTACACTACACTACAGTCCATTCAACAAGAAATGACTGTGCCTCCCAACCCAGAACACCATATGCAAGCACCCTCATCATGCCTTGGTAGTCCAGTGACCCTCCCTCCCCATCTGTAACCCCAATCCTGTAATGTAACACACTATTCCCTGGTAGTCTAGTGGACCCCCTCCCCATCCCATACCTCGATCCCCGTAATATCAATAAGTTATCATCCCTGGTAGTCCAGTGGTTCCCCCCTCCCAGATCCATACCCTGATCCCCGTGATATTACTAGGTTATCATCCCTTGTAGTCTAGTTGTACCCCCCAACCCCCCACCCACACAGGACCCCATCCCACCCTGATCCCCCCCAGGGCTTCAGCAGGCAGCAAACCCACTTGCACACCCCTGCAGCTGCCTACCAAATGACTGTAACAGTAACAGCTGTAACCCCATTGACTGACAGCGCCACCAACGGGCCTGCATTGTGTACTGTAACTGTCATTCACAACAATGTGACTGAAGTTGTGAATGACTGTTACAGTACACACTGCAGGCCCATTGGTCAACACTGTCAGCCAATGGGGTTGCAGCTGTTACTGTTACAGTCATTCGGCAGGCAGCCGAGATGTGTGCGGGTAGGTTTTGCTGTCTTACTAAGACCTGGGGGGCAAGGATCAGGTGGATAGGGTCCTATGTGGGTGGGGTTGAGGGTACTACTAGACTACCAGGGATGATAACCTAGCAATATCACAGGGATCGGGGTATGGATTGGGAAGGGGGAACCACTGGACTACCAGGGATGATGAATTATTGATATTACGGGGATTGAGGTATGGGATGGGAAGGGGGACTCACTAGACTACCAAGGAATAGTGTGTTACATTACAGGATCAGGGTTACGGATGGGGATGGGGAACCACTGGACTACCAGGGATGATACACAATTACATGTATGGGGATCATGGCTTTGTGCAGGGAGGTGGATACTACTACCAGGGATGTCAGACATGCTGTGCAGGATGCCCGGTGCATTTCATTGGCCAGTCCTGCACAACTCATGTAAATGGGCCATAATGACATGCTAATGGCCCCATTTGTGCCTTGCATGCATTATGGCCCCATTTGCATATTTTGTTTTGAATATCGGAGATTTGCACGGGGCATAATTCGGATGCTCCGGCGCAGTTTCCATTTCAGGTATTCAGACCTGTCTGGGGGTTGCACCAGTGCATCATATTTGTGCAGCCCACATTTTGTGATATATTCAGATGGAATGCACCATGGCACATCTCTTCTGAATATATCAGTTTTGTGCTCCAGCACAACTCAGTTGCGTGAAGCAACCACTTGCGCCATTGCCAGGCACAGTTTTCAATATAAGGGCCTATATATAAAGAGAGCAATCTTTTGTTGGAGAGTGTAATACATACATGGATATATATGTATACACATATATATATATATATATATATATATTTTTATAAAATGGATGAAAAGGAGTGGTCCAAATCCAAACTTCTGATTGTATAAAACACGTCACATGACCGTGCGTATATCAGAGCGCGACCACACACCTGCACTTTTACCCCCCTCCAAAACAATTTTGACATTTCATAAGATAGATAAACCACTCTGAGGTTTGTGGTTGCACTCTGATATACGCACGCCTTGGGCGGTTGACACACTCAGCCTGTGGCCTCTTGCGTACAACGCACACCAAGGTGTGCGTATATCAGAGCATGACCGCACACCTCAGAGTGGTTTATCTATTACATATATATATAGCAGGAAGTCTAAAGAACACCATTAGGGTTGTAGTTTATGCATATGGATATTTGTAGTCATAAGTATGTAAGTTCCTGTCATGCCCAGTAGGTTTTTCTTTGTCTGTATTCACTGATGTGTGTCCACTATCTCTGAGAAGAATAAAGATGGCCACTGAACATACAAGCAGTAATTGAGTCTCTCTGTGAGGGCACCAAGACTTATTAAACTGGCGATGCAGGATGATCAAAACAACTCAGATGTGTGCAAGAAAGGTTACGTGAGCTAATGCATGTTTTTTTTTAAAAAAGGCATACTAAATCTCCATCTGCTAATCTGCTAACGTGAGTTTGGTTTGACGAGCTTGCTTATCTTTCCCCACCAGTCAGGCTAATGTAAGCACTCTACATCTGTGAGCTGAAATCACTTGCTCACCTACAAAACCTATTAGCAAGAGTAAAAAACAGCAACATGAAACTCCAGCTAGTGTGAACTGTCTGTTTAACTTGTTGAGTTTGAAGAGAAAAGCATTACAGAGTGAAAAAACAGACTATCTGATGCGTGAAATCTATGAACAGCCATAAATTATGTCGACGCTTACATCAGCAGTTTAAATTCCTTACCACAGCAGTAAAAGCAGCTCAACAACAGCCTCTTGTGGCATAATAGAGACATTGTAGCACAAACTGAAAAGCCTTTGAAAACAAAAATATTTTCTTTTTTTTTTTGTGAACACTGCAGATGTATAACACTTTGCCACAGCCATCATGACTGCAATTGGCAGAGTACCAGAATTTGATGAATCAAAAGAGGACTTTGATTCTTATTTGGAACACTTTGAAAGCTGGTTAGAGGCAAATGAAGTTCCTGATGCAAAAAAGGCAAAGGTCTTCCTAGCAGTTTTGGGACCTACAGTGTACCAACTCCTCAAGAATTTGACTGCACCTGCCAAAGTGTGGACATGCCATGTGCCCAGCTCACAGAGACACTTTCACTGCATTTCGAGCCCAAGCCCATTCTCATTGCAGAAAACTTCAGATTTTATCGTCAGAACCAAGAACAGGGGGAAGCTCTTGCCAAATACATCATTGCTTAGAAGCGTCTGGCAAGCAATTGTGACTTGGGCCAGTTTCTGGAGGATGCCCTCTGAGACTGCTTTGTCTGTGGTCTGAGAGGAGAAGCCTATCAAAAATGTATGTTGTCAGAAAAGGACTTGACCTTCAAAACAGCCTGGGAGAAGGCCCTTGCTATGGAGCTCACTCAGAAGGATACCAGGGAACTAGCGGGACATTCTGGACCCCAAAGAAGCAGAGTTCACATGGTTACCCATGCTCCAGCATCCAAGGGACATTCCACACCACAAAGTGGTCTTTCATCTGCCTATCAGCAACCCAAAAATTTTAAGAAGCCAGCACCACAGGGCACTTCTGCAAAGTCAAAACCATGTTACAGATGTGGCAGTAGCCACCAGCAAAGCACATGCCAAATTCAACATGAGAAATGCCACAGTTGTGGAAAAGTGGGTCACATACTGAAAGTGTGCAAAAGTGCATCACAGACTGCTACTGGATGGTATATCACAGATGAAACTGCAACCACTGAAACAGAAGATGAGACATTGCACCTGTTCTTGGTTTATGCGACATGGGAAAAAGCAGCAGAAATTACCTCCAAATGGAGCTAGCAGGAAATCTGTTAGCATGCAGCTAGACACTAGAGCCTCAGTATCTCTTGTGCCAGAGCACATCTGCAGAGAGAAACTTCAGCAGTGCCCATTACAACCATTGTATATTCAACTCTTGTCTTACTCAGGAGGCTCAATCCCTGTACCAGGGGAGACTGAAGTACCAGTCACCTACGAGGGAGGAACGTGGACCTTGCCTCTAGTGGTGGTACAAGGAGAAAGACTTGCATTACTAGGCAGAGACTGGCTCACACAGATCAAATTGAACTGGGAAAAGATCTTCAGCTTAAATACTGTGACCAAAGCACTGCAAGATGTGCTAAAGAAAGTATTGAACCAACATGGTCTTATTTTCTAGGACGGTTATGACACAATCCAGGATTTCAAGGCAAAGATCCAAGTGCAACCAGGAGTTGCTCCAATTTTCCATAAGCCTTGACCCGTACCTTATGCTTTAGGGGAAGAGGTAGAGAAGGAACTGGACCATCTTGAGAGCCATGGTATCATCTCACAAGTAGAGAGGAGCGACTGGGCTGCCCCATCATTGTGGTACCAAAACAAGACAAAGCAGTGAGGTTGTGTGGTGACTACAAGGTTACAGTGAACTGTTGTATACAGCAAGATCCATACCCATTACCCAATGCAGAGGACTTGTTTACCACATTCTCAGGGGGCAAGTTCTTTAGCAAATTGGACTTTTTTTTTTGCATACCAGCAGTTGGAACTGGAACCAGAGTCAGAACCGTATCTAACCATCAACAACCACAAGGGACTTTACCGGTACCATTGCTTTGCATATGGAGTTTCCACAGTGCCAGCAATTTTCCAGAACACAATGGACCAGATACCGCATGGACTGGACCACGTAGTATGCTTTATGGATGATATCTTGGTAAAAGCACCCACAGTGGAAGAGCATCTGACAATCCTGGACCAAGTTCTGACCAGACTGCAACAGTATGGAATGAAAGTAAAGCTAACCAAATGCCAATTTCTGCAAAATTCTGTTGAGTACCTAGGTCAACGCCCAAGGCCTATGCCCAACAGAGAGCAAGGTGGATGCTATAGTCAAGGCACCTGCACCAAAAAATGTGACAGAGTCAAGATCATTTTAAGACTCTTGAACTACTATGGACAGTTCCTAGTCCAATTGTCCACATTGTTGCAACCACTTCACAACTTCCTACACAAAGAAGCTCAATGGAATTGGTCACCACAGTGTGAGGAAGAATTCCAGGCTTGCAAGAAATGTCTTCTAAGCAGCAAATGGTTAGCACAATATGACCCTGCCAAATCTCTGAGGTTAGCATGCAATGCGTCACCATATGGAGTGGGGGCCATCATCTCACATGTGCTACCTTCTGGGGAGGAACACCCAATCACTTTTGCTTCCAGGACCTTGTCCCAAAGCAAAAGAAACTATGCTCAGATAGAGAAAGACGCTTTGAGCATAATTTTCAGTGTCAAGAAGTTCCATAAGTACTTGTACAGACAGAAATGCACTCTGCTAACAGATCACTAGCCTCTACTGGCAATTCTGGGGCCAAAGGCTGCAATACCAACTCTTGCAGCACTCATAATGCAGAGATGGGCCCTGATTGTGTTGGCTTATGACTATGACATTGAATGCAGATGTTCTCATGATCATGCAAATGCAGATGCATTATTGAGATTGTCATGTAAAGATGCTACAGAGAAGGAAGATGATGGGGCAGCATTCCATCTTTCACATGTTGAAGAATTACCCATTGCTTCACAGGATGCTGCAGCGGAGACACTGCAAGATCCTGTCCTCTCTAAAGTCCTAGATTTCACCCTAAATGGTTTGCTTCACAAGCAACCCGACTCTCCTACCTTTCTTACACAAGAAGGACCAGTTGTCCACAGAGCAAGGCTCTGTGGGGAGCTTGAGTTGTGATACCTCCACAGTTCCACAAGAGATTACTTTCTGACTTATATGACAGTCATCCTGGACTCTCTCAAATGAAGACATTGGCCAGAGGATACCTCTGGTGGCCAAGACTTGATCAAGACATCCAAAATCTTGTTAACCAATGTGTACCATGTGTGGCTGTCCACAACCAACTGTAAACCTCACCCCTGCATCCTTGGTCCTGAGCTACCACACTGTGGGAGCACATCCATATTGGCTATGCTGAAGTGGGCAAACAACATTTCCTAGTAGTAATTGACATCCACTCCAAATGGCTGGAAGTGTTGCCCACACAGATCACAACTACTGAAAAGACTGTAAACCTTCTGAGACAACTTTTTGCCTCTTATGGCCTACCATGGGAGTTAGTGTCAGACAATGGTCCCCAGTTTTCTTCCCATGATTTCAAAATGTTCTTAAAGCAGAATGGCATCTGACATATTTTGACTCTACCTTACCATCCAGTATCCAATGGTGCAGCTAAAAGACCTGCATAGACATTCAAAAAAGCTTGGAATAAACCAGATTCACAGTAAGTACCTACAGTTAAAGGGTTAGCTCACTTCATGTTTGCTTACAGAAACACTCCTTACACAGTCACACTGAATATTTGCCGAACTGTTTCTCAAACGTCAAACTTGAACCCATTTGTCATTGCTCAAACTGGACTTGGCCAACACTGTCACAAGCCATCAACTACAACAACAAAAGGGTCATGACAAGTCAGCCAAGCCAGTATGAGTTTTTCATCCTGGGGAGAGGGTGATGGTTCAAGACTATAGACATCCCAAGATTTCTTAGATTCCTGGGGTGTTGATTGAAACACATGGACCTCTGACTGATGCAGTTCATGTGGAACATCGACTTGTTCACATGCATGTGGATCATCTGCTGCATTCCAATGTTCCAGCAAATGCAGCAGAAAATGTCACTCCAGATGAGGACAGTGACACAGACTTTGCTCCTGCCTGTGAAGTTCCACCAGTGCTGGTGCCAAATAATAACGAAACACCTATTTCTCTAGCAGTGGTTGTTCCAGCCCATAGATATCCCATTAGGCACCGAAGACAACCACAAAGACTTGACCTTTAAAGTCATGTTCTGAACCTGTACCTCTGTACAACTGAACTCTTACTTGTGCTGTTACTCAGTTAGTGACAAGTTCTACCCAAGGGGCAGAATAATCCCCTGAGCTTGGTTCTGGGTACCGAATAGTCCACTTCGGCCTGGAAGTTAGGAAATGTTACTGTTGAAGTATTTTAGACACGTTTCTTTCTAAGGGGGAGGAGTGTAGTATATATATATATATATACACACACACACACATATATATATATATATATATATATATATATACACATACATACATATATATTATTTATTTATTTAAAATTGGTGACTGGGAAAGGCACACTAAGCCGATGCTCGTTTCCAGGTGTGACCCGAGTAAAAGGTGTACACTAAACAGAGAAATACAACAAGTTCTTGTTACAGACGTAAAGAAAAACAGCAGTGTACAGGACAGCGCAGATCATTTCTGATTTAACAAGGGATACAACATCCGGGACTATCATGTATATTGAAATACGTAATCGACATAAGTCAGCAGTTTGTAATTGAAATAAGTAATCAGTGTAAGTCAGCTGTTTGTATATGCAGCTTTTCACAAACTGGTAACATGACAGAGTGAACTAGTACTGGGACTGGACAGTAAGAGTTTCTCAGAAAATGATAGATGGGACTGTCTGCAGCAGGAGATTACCGTGTGGTCCAGGCATAGAAGACTATGTATAGTAGGAAGTCTAAAACACGCCATTAGGGTTGTAGTTTATGCATATGGATATGTGTAGTCCTACATAGGAACATAGAATCTGTCGACAGATAAGGACCATATAGCCCACCAAGTCTGCTCATTTCCCTACTTGGTTTGGCAATCCCTACTCTTATCTGGACTGCCTTTCCCTCACTCTGCTGTACAGCAGGGTGCCTTTATGCTTATCCCATGCACTTTTGAATCCCCATACTGTTTTCGAATATACCATTTCCGCTGGTAGGCTATTCCACAGATCCACTACCCTCTCTGTGAAAATATACTTCCTAGCATTCTCCAAGCCTCCCTCCCTCCAGCCTCATATTATGTCCCCTTGTCCTTGTGCACTTTCTTCTCTGAACTATGCTCCCCTCCTGTATCCTGTTTATTCCTCTAAGGTATTTGAAAGTCTCTATCATATTCCCTCTATCCCTTCTCTCTTCCAGTGAATAGATGTCTAGTTCCTTGAGTCTTTCCTCATAAGGCTTGTGGTGCAGTTCATGTATCATTTTTGTTGTTCTTCTCTGGACTGCTTCAATTCTGTCTATGTCCTTCCTGAGATGCGGTCTCCAGAATTGGACACAGTATTCCAGATGAGGCCTCACCAGTGATCTATACTGTGGCATCACCACTTCTCTCCTCCTCCTACTGGTTATGCCCCTTCCCCTATGTATGTAAGTTTCTGTCATGCCCAGTAGGTTTTTCTTTGTCTATATTCTCTGATGTGTGTCCACTATCTCTGAGAAGAATAAAGATGGCCACTGAACATGCAAGCAGTGACTGAGTCTCCCTGTGAGGGCACCAAGATTTATTACAGAGAGAGATACTGAAATTTAGAATTAGAGATACCTTCAGATGAAGGACTTTATTTTGTTTGAACTGCCTGTATTAGAGCTATCCTGCACAATTTTATTTTTAATTGTATTCTATTGTTATTGATAATAATAAAACGCTATTGCGAATTTTATGACTTCTCCTGATTTTCCTGTACTTCCTGGCCTTTGCCTCAATGACAATAAGGAGCACATGGCAGAGAAGTCTGTCAGTGTCCCCCACTTGTATAGAACAGTAACTGATACTGCGAAGGCATTAACATGTAATTGTGATGGCATTAACATGTAATGCCCCTACTTTGGTCCATTCAGCTTGCCTTAACTCTTCCTAGGAATCCTGCAGCTGTTGTTGAATTGCTGGTGCCTCTCTATGATTGGCTTGGAGATGCCTTTCCTGGAGTCTGCTGTTGGTGATGGCACATCCTTGGAGTGGTCACCATTTTCCAGAGCTAAGAATCTGGCATATGGCTAACCTAGGATCAGACACAGAGAAGAGCTCTAAAGAACAAGCTGGTGGCATGCACACGGGGAAAGGGGAGGTAGTGCTCAGTGAGATGGCCAGCCCAGTATTCATCAAAAGAAAGGAACTCGGCCCTCGTGAATGACAAATGGAGGCAAAAAATCCAACTGCTGAGAGTGTTGATCTTTCTGAGCACTGATGCCAAAATAAAAACCTTACACAAGCAGTTCGATTTTTTACCTTTGTTTGTCGTTCATGAGTGTTGAGTTTCTTTCCTTTCCTTTTACAGAGAAAGGCTCTGCTGGCACTCCTAGCTTTCTGAGAAGTGGACATGCTTTGGTGAAGATGCAGAAGAAATTGGGCCCCTCGGCTGTATACATGCCGAATTGCGCAGGGGCAACGAGCTGCATCGTAACATTTTTAGATGACCAATCCTTCTGAATAGCGGGTAGGACATAGCATTACAAGAGAGTTAGGGGAGTAAAATAATGTTCAAAATATAGCTGGGTTACCCCTAAACACTATTCTTTATTTGCCCAGGCCATTTGCAATATTTTAGTTTTTACCCTTTAGTCCAGGAACTTGAGGAAAACTGATCTCGGGTGTGCCTTCAGGCATGCCTTTGGCCCCAGGGCTTCTGTGAACCCAGACTGTATTTAAAGGGTCCTCCAATAGACAGCTCAGTACCTCCTTCAGGAAAGACTTGAGGAACAGCTCCATGCCCTCTGGAAGTCCATGTATGTGAATGTTGTCTCTGTGGGCATGGAGCTTCATATTATCAATCTTTTTGGTCAGTTCTCTTTCTTTTCTGGCAAGGAACCACAAAACCATACCCTGTTTCTCTAAAGTAGTAGAGGCTTCAGTAAACCAACCTTCAAGGTTTCAGGTATGTCACTGTACCTCATGGATATCCTTTCTAGAGTCCCTTACCACTTTTTCTATGCCCAGTTTTATTGGCTCAAACAATATTTTCTTGGAAGTGTTCAGATCAAGGTGACACAAGCTGAGCAGCTGCAGCTGTGGGCCTGAGTGCCTGGTGGGTCTGAGGAATAAGTGGTTTCTCTGGCAATGGAGCAGCAGCTTTAGATTCTAGTTTCACTGGCATCATTCTCTGTGGATCCCCGTCTGTTTTAGCTACTTTCTGATGGTTGCAGGTATGGATTACAACAGATTTGAGCAGTGGGGAGTTCAAGTTGAGAGAGCCTACTACTACATGGAGGAAGGCAGAACTGGAAGTCTTGGTGCACTTGTATCTGTTTGAGGGGGCTTACATTTTACATAGAGGTAGCTTTTCTCCATTTCCTCCCCTAGAGAACTGAATGAGATTTTTAATTTCACTCCTGAAGATAAGTTCCCATGGGTCCCCCCCACCCCATTTGAGACTTCATAAAAAGATACCAATTAGTGCCAATTGTGATGCCAATATTGGGATGTGGACAACACAGAAGAAAACATTACTCACCTTAGTAATTATGTTTCTTCTATTGGAGTCTTGCTGTATTCTGACAAGTGCAGTTAGCCCCAGCCTTTAAACTGCCCCGGAGAACAAAGGGTTAATCTTTCCATGCAGAGCATAGAATGCTGAGCTCGAGCTCAGCTGATGTCTCCGTCTGTTTCCCTTTGAAAGCTAACCATCAGATTCTTACGAGCAACACTCTAATAGCTATTCTATGTGGAAATTGTAAAAACACTTTTAATAGCCAACTGGCAACAAAAAGATTTGGATTACCAAAAGAAGACTCAAGTCAGGAAAACCAAAACTCAAAACCCAAACCAAACCCAAAACTCAAAACCCAAACCAAACAGGAATATAATAAAATAAACACCCAAACAAAAGAAGAGGGTGTAAAAGGGGCACCCCTGAGGTGTAACACTGCACCTGCCCACCCACTTCCCAAAACTAGGTTCTGAGAGGGGAGGCAGGGAGGGAGGTCAGAATACAGCAAGACTCCAATAGGAGAAACATAATTACTAAGGTGAGTATTTTTTTCTTCAAACAACTTGAAGTCTTGTTGCATTCCGACAAGTGCAGACTACCAAGCAGTACCTCCATGGAGGAGGGACAGAACCTACTTTGGGAATAGGCTCTGAAGTACTGCTGTGCCACACTAAGCATCACTCCTAACCTGGATATCCAGAGAGTAATGCTTGGTAAAGGTATGGACTGTTTTCCAGGTGGCTGCTTGACAAATTTCTAAGAGAGGGATATCCCTGGCAGCAGCCAGGGAAGCAGCTGTACCTCTTGTAGAGTGAGTCCTCAGGCCTGAGGGTGGAATCTTTCCCAGTTTTTCATAGCAGAATTGTATACAAGACACAATCCACCTGGCAATAGTTCTCTTGGTGGCAGGTTTGCCCTTTTCCACTTCTCCATAAGTGAGGAACAACTGGAGGGAGTCAAACCTGTGACCCTTGGTATGCTCTATGTAGTAACTAAGGGCTCTTTTAACATCTAAACTGTGTAGCCTCCTCTCTCCTGAGGAAGAATGATCAGTGAAGAAAACAGGAAGAGACACAGACTGGTTTAAATGGAAGTCTGAAACCACTTTGGGCAAGAACTTTCTATTGGTTCTAAGGACCACTTTATCTCTATGAAAGGAGATAAAATCAGGTTTCACTGACAGGGCTTGCAATTCACTGATACACCTGGCAGAGGTAATGGCTACCAAGAACACAGTTTTCCAAGTCAAGTACTTAAGCTCTGCTGAGGACATAGGCTCAAAAGGAGATTGCATAAGTTGAGCAATGTAAACATTCAAATCCCGCGCAGGGTCTCTAAAAGGAGGATTGGTGTGAAGCAATCCTTTAAAAAATTTACAGAACACAGGATGAAAAGATAGTGAGGAAGACTTCCCCACAGACAGAAACGCAGAAACAGCTGACAAGTGTACCTTGAGAGTAGCTGGTCTGAGGCCTAGGCCATTAAGATGGACCATATACTCCAGAACCTTAGGCAATTCAGCAGTATCTGGGGAAATACACTTTTTAGAACACCAAATGCTGAATTTCTTCCATTTGGAGTTATAAGTCTTTCTGGTGGAGGGCTTTCAAGAAGCTTTGAGAATATCCAGACCCCAGGAGAAAGATGCAGATCTGCAAACTCTAACTCTTCAAGAGCCATGCCTTGAGATTAAGAGACTGAAGATTGGGGTACCAAATCTTCCCCTGAGAGGATGTTAACAGGTTGTAATTCCTGGGAAGAGACAGGGGAAGATGGACTGCTAGGGACAACAACAGGGGGTACCAAGGCTGTCTGGCCCAATCTGGAGCAATCAGAATCACATTGCAAGGTTGAGACCTTATTTTGACTAAAACTTTGAATAGGAGTGGGAAGGGAGTGAAGGCATACAGAAATTTCCCTTCCCAATTCAGAATCAGAGCATCCAGGGAGACTGAGCCCAAGACTGGGGGTCTGCAGCAAAAGAGAGGAAGTTGGTGATTGTCTGGGGCTGCAAAGAGATCTATCTCTGGAGTGCCCCACCTTGAAAAAATCACGTTCAACACCCGAGGGTTCAGGGACCATTCGGGATGGCCCTGAGAGATCCTGCTCAGTGCATCTGCTAGCACATTGTCCTTCCCTGGAAGGTGCACTGCTACTAGAGAGGTTTGAAGGGAATAAGCCAGGGACCAAAATTTCCTGGCTTCCGTGCACAAGGCCATGAACCCAGTGCCTCCCTGCTTCTTGATGTACCACATGGTGGTGGTGGTGTTGTCCGTTCTGACCTGAACCACCTTGTTCTGCACTGACTGAGAGAAAGCTTTCAGGGCCAGAAAAACCTGCCCTGAGTTCTAGGAGATTGAAATGGAGAAGGGATTCCTGGGGGGACCACAGTCCCTGGGCAGTGAGGGTCCCCAGATGGGCTCCCCAGCCCAGAAGAGAAGCGTCAGTGGTAAGGACCACTGAATAAGGCTGAGTGGCAAAAGGGACCCCTTGTCTTAAATTGTCCTGATCCTGCCACCATTGAAGGGCTTGGACCAAGGTCAGAGTCACTAGGATCAGTTTGGTAAGGGAATCCTTCCTCTGAGACCAAAAAGCTCTCAGATGGAACTGAATATCCCTCATCTGGAATGCTGCCCGTTGGACCACTGCTGTTGAAGCTGCCATGTGGCCCAAGAGCTGGAGGAAATGTCTTGCTGGTCGAGATACCCGAAGGCTGAAGGAAGAGGCTAGTTCTATAAGAGCCCTTGCCCTTTCCAGGGGAAGAAAGACCCTTATGCTGACTGTGTCCAGTTCTGCCCCATAAAGGTAAGAAGCTGGACTGGTTTGAGAACTGACTTGGGAAGGCTGAGAAGAAATCCTAGAGAAGTGAGCACTTGCTGGGTCACTTGCAGGTGAGACTTGACTTGGTCTGGAGACTGGCCCACTATTAGCCAATCGTCCAGATATGGAAAAATGGAAATCTTTTGCCTTCTTAAAAAGGCAACTACTACTGCCAGGCACTTTGTGAAAACCCTTGGGGCTGAGGTTAGGCCAAAGGGCATTGCTCTGAACTGATAGTGGCCTGAGGGCAACTCGAACCTGAGGTACTTTCTGTGGGAGCACCTGATGGGAATGTGAAAGTAGGCATCTTTGAGGTCCAGGGAGGCTAGCCAGTCCCCTGGCCTTAGAGAGGGAGGGATTATTCCCAGAGTTACCATCTTGAACTTTGGTTTTAAAAGATGTTTGTTTAGACATCTTAGGTCTAGGATGGGTCGCCACTCCCCTGTCTTTTTTGGGGTCAGGAAGTACCTGGAGTATAGCCCTTTGCCCCAGTGTAGGGTAGGTACTCTCTCTATGGCTCTTAAGTCCAGAAGAGATGCCTCTAGGGCAAGGGTTTTTGAGAGATTTGCAGGTGGAAAAGATCTGGCTCTCATCTTTGGAAATTTTCTGAAGCTGAGAACCAGTCCCTGGCTTACTACTTCCAGGACCCACTTGTCTGATGTAATAGACATCCAGTCCTGGACAAAGTAAGCCAGCCTGCCCCCTACTGGAATAGGAGAGTCGACCCGGGCAGGCCCATCAGGGTGTCTGATTGGCAAGGGCCTTAGGCTGAGGAGTGGATGCAGCCCTGCTCATCCCCTTTCTGCCTCTCCCTCTGAAGAACCCCCTCTGTGAAAAGGAAGAAGAGTCATGTGCTTGGTAAAAAGGCCTTTGAAAAGGCCTGCCCCTGCCCCTAGACTGCTGCCTTTGAGGAGTTGCCTGCCTCTCCTTGGCCGGAGCACTCCTGTAGGTGGTCCTGTACTCATCCATTTTCTTCATGTAATTCTCTGTCTGCTCCCCAAACAGAGAATTACCCACTACAGGAAAATCCATGGCCTTAGCCTGGGTATCCTGCGAGAGGCTAGTACATCTGAGCCAAGCCATTCTCCAAAGAGCCACAGATGTAGCCATGACTCTTGATCACACATCATTAGAGTCCACAGCAGCATGAAACTGAACTTTAGATGCCTCAATCCCATCTGCAGCCACTGCCTCCAGCTCCTTGGCTAGCTGGGTGGAGACCTGTTTAGCCAGTGCCCGTGCAGTGTCCCACCTGGATTTCTGGTACCTAGCTGTATAGGCCATATAATTCACCTGTCTGAGTCCCAAGGAAGATGCCATGTACAGCTTTTTTGCTATGGTATCAATCTTCCTAGAGTCTTTGTCTGGGGGGTGTGAAGCCAAGGGAATGCTTGCCTTATCACAGGCAGCAGCCTGCACAACCCCAACATGGCTGCATTGCTGATATAAAAACTCAGTTTCTGAGCCTGATAGTGTATACTTCTTGTCCATTCTTCTGTCCACAGGAGGTGTAGAATTGGGAGACTTCAGAATTTTTTGTGCCTGTTTCCCAAAAGATTTGTGGAGGGGAATAGACAGTCTCCTGGACTCTGGGATGTCCATCATTTCTACAAAATCAGGCTCCTTCTGATCCTCCACTGCCTCTTCCATAGGAAGCTGGAGGGTCTCAGCCACCTTTCTGAAGAACATAAAGTGGGAAAGGGACTCAGAAAGCCTAGGAGGGGATACACCTGAAGGTCTGTCTGGGGAGATGTCCGGTTCCACAGGCACATCTAGACTTTCACCATCATCACCATCATCATCTTCAACTCCCCTTCCTCCTCAAACTCTGGTTCATAAAATTCTTCCAAAGTATAGTCGTGAACCGGGGGAACCGACCAAACCGAGCCCCTGCCAAAAGGTGCCGGATCAGTCGGAACCGGGCGAAGCGATTCCACAATCCAAATCGCTCTGGCTATTTCTTCGGTGGTCAGAACATGGACTTCTGGATCCAAACTGACGATTTTTCTTTGCGCTTTCTTTTAGTTGGAACTGACCCCTCAGGATCGGCTCTCCTTTTGCCCAAAGAAGTATCGCCCTGGTCAGAGGGCACTCCTTCTGGTTCAGTCGGAACAGAACCGGGCTGGCCATCCGGGTCAGTGGACTTCTCGGCCTCCTTTTCCCTCAGTCTACCTAATCTCTTTTCAAGGGTAGATTTTGGAAATTTTTTGCAAATTTAGCAGTCTGAATCGAGGTGTTCAAACCCCCACACAATAAACACAGGTGGTGTGGGGATCGGCCTTAGCAAAGACCTCCCCACACTCATTGCAATATTGAAACCCAGTGGGCCCGTTTTTTTTCTTGGGTTTCTCAGACATGGCCAACCTAACCAAACTTACCCTTTTTTTGGCAACCACCAGGCAAGACTCCCTTATCAGTTCCTAACAGTGTCATGGGTCTTGGAAAAAAACGTTTCAAAACACGTTTTTTTTTTTAACTGATAAGGACCGGTAACCACACACTAAAGTTAACACAAAAATTAATCAAAAATGATCGGTTCAGCCGAACCGATCCACACCTTTTACAAGTTCCACACAGAAAACACAGTACAAAACCTATCTAGTACTCACGGTACCACAGACAGAGACTGAACCGACTATGCGGGAAACTTTTTCGGTTAGAAACCGACGAAAAAACGACACTTCAACCGACTTTCGAACCGAGCTGCAGGAGAAATCTCAGGAGCGACTGTTCAGTGAGGCGAAGTAAAGAATCTGACGGTTAGCTTTCGAAGGGAAACAGACAGAGACATCAACCGAGCTTGAGCTCAGCATTCTATGCTTTGCATAGAAAGATTAACCCTTTGTTCTCTGGGGCAGTTTAAAGGCTGGGGCAAACTGCACTTGTCAGAATACAGCAAGATTTCAAGTTGTTTGAAACATAGAATTTGTCAGCAGAAAAGGACTGTTTAGCCCATGCAGTCTACTCAGATGGTCCCTGCCTAGTCTGTCTCTACAGACTCCAACTGGTCTCCATTGACCCTCCCTCCTTCCAGCCTATTTACTAATATTCCCCTATGTCTATCCCATGTAAGCCTGAAGCCCCTCTACTGTTTTCACCTCCACCACTTCCACTGGCAGTTTATTCCTTCCTGAGGAGATCATGGGGTCAAAAACAGTGGGAGAATTCAAGAATGCATGGGACAGACATAAGGCAGTTCTGGTGGGGGGTAGGAAGAAGTCGGCTGTTGATTAACGAGGATCTGCAGCCTATCCAATAGGTAGAGAAATGGGCAGACTGGGTGGGCCAAGAGGTCCTTATCTGCCGTCAAAGTCTATGTCTCTGTGTTTCTATTCCAGGCGTCTATTACTCTTTCAGTGACGTAGTTCTTCCTCACATCCCTCTTAACCCCTTCCATCTAGTTTCATCCCATGCCCCCTGGTCCTGGTGCTTTCCTCATCTGAAAGAGACTCCCTTCCTGCACCATGTTAACACCTGTGAGGTACACGTACGTGCCTATTATATCCTATCTTGCTCTCCTCTCCTCTAGGGTGTGCATGTTGAGACCCCTCAATCTCTCCTCTTAAGATGTTTGGTGCAGCCCCTGCACTGTTTTAGTTGCCCTCCTCTGGACTGCCACTAGGAGTTGTGCCCATGGGTCCTGTGCTTTATTTAGTTGCTTGTTTTACATGACTATCCTGCTGAACAAAGCTATGTAACCTCTGTGTAGATTTGTGTCACTAAAAAAGTTTCTAGAACTTAAAGGGTTAAGACAGTGGCTGCGAGAAGGCCCTGCAACATAATCTGAGAAGGAGCAGTCCAGGTAACAGGATGCGCTGTACAGCTCAGCTCTGGAAATGGGGGGGGGGGTTGAAATAATATAGAGTAGTGTAAGAAAGCAGACTGGAGTTCAGGTTTTGGTTTGTGAGTCCTAGGGAAGACAGCAGCTAAGAGAATCTGCCCCAGCTCTAGGGCTGGGACCCTGCCTTTGGAGCTGGGCTGGGGTAGAAACATCGAAATATAGACTTTATCAGCAGAAAAGGACTGCTTGACGCACCCAGTCGGTCAAGATGTTCAACACCTAAACTGTCTCCACAGACCCTAACTGGTCTCCAGAGACCGTCGTTCCTCCCTGCCTATTTACTATTATAAAAAGGGTCTGAGAAATGGAGCTTTCTGATTGGCTGCAAACATTCTAACAGCCTCATGTTAATCTTTTATTAACATACATGTAGAGCTTAGCCATATGCTGAACAAGGTTTAACACTGTTTAAAAACATTTTTATTATAATAGCAATAAGGCACTCCCAGGGATTATGTTAATGGTCAGTTAATCACCCTCTAGGGGCATGTGGCACTCAGCTACACCTTGTGCCACAGTACACCCCTAGAAGTTGATTAACAGACCATTAACATAACCTTTGGTCATGCCTTATTGCTTAAATATACCCCTATGTCTAACCTACACATTCTTGAAGCCCACCATACTGTTTTCACCTCCACCACTTTCACTGGCAGTCTGTTCCAGGTATTTACAACCCTTTCAGTAAAGTATTGTTCCCCTTATCCCTCTTAAATTTCCGCATCCCCAGCTTCATTGCATGGCCCTCATCCTGGTGCTCGTTCTCATTTGAAAGAAACTCCCCTCCAGCATCTTGCTCACCCCTGTGAAGTACTTGTAGGTCTCTATGATGTCCCTTACCAGTCTCCTCTCTTCTAGTGTGTACATGTTATGATCCCTCAGTCTATCCTCGTAGGGCTTCTCATGCAACCCCGTACCATTTTAGTTGCTCTCCCCTGAACTACCTCCACCCTGTCTATATCCTTTCTGAGGTGCAGCCTCTAAAACTGGACACAGTGCTCTGGGGGGCGGGTCTCACCAGCGAGCAATACAGTGGCAACCCCACCTACCTCCTCCTGCTAGAAACAGCCCTTCCTAAGCACTCCAGCATTCCACTTGCCCTACCTTCTGCTTTGTTTATTGCTTAGGAGGCAGTATAGTGCAGAAGTTTGGGGCTCTGAGCTGCAAACCTGGAGACCGGGGCCTGAATCCCAGAGCTCGTACTTGCATACTGTGTGACCCTGAGTAAGTCACTTAACTTCCTCGTGCTCCCAGGTCGCACCTGGAAACAAGCTTCAGGTCAGTGTGCCTTTCCTAGTTAAACAATTTCCCCTTTCCCTTTCCCTTTGTCACACTGCCCTGCCACTTTGAGGTCATCCATTATGATACCCCAAAGCCCCTTTCCTGCTTCGTGATTGTTATTACCCCCCATCCTATACTCAGCTCTGGGTTCCAATACCCTAGGGGCATGGTTTTGCACTGTTTAGCATTGAACCCAAAATGCCATGCTCTTGACCAATCCTTGAGTTTTCCAAGATCCCTTTTTTAGAATTTTGTTTTGATATTTTAATAATCTGAAAAGATCCATACAGTTGGTAGCCATAATAAATTTCATTTGTGCACATTTGAAATCTGAACTTTAACATAAAACAAGTTAAATAAATATGTAAATATAAACTATTAACTATAAATTTGTAAGTAATGTTCCACTGCTGATTCCATATTACTCTTCAGAATTCTATAGAATCCTTCTGTTACATCATTTTATAAAATGGGGAGAGAAAATCATGTGTTTTGATTGGTTGTTACCTGTGCATCAAATCCATTCAATGCGCTGGTAAAAACAAGTACTCAAAAGCAGGACTACATTACAAAAAAAATAAAAAATCAGTGTGCCATTAGAATAATCGTTTTAAAATGCAGCCATTTTTTTTCTATCTTAGCAAGGAAACCCTAACAGTACAAAAACCCTCATTAAGCATATTTGTCAATGGTTTTTACACTAAAAAGTTCAGTAAACTAAATGTAAGCCCTACAACAGACTTCTTTACTTTAAACAATGCAGAAACAAAAACTGTTTCTGCTCACTTCATGCTGCCGCTTCCTCGAGTCTCTGACCACACCTACTGTGGTCCCTGCCTGCTCCTGCTGTGCTACTGTTGATCGTGGTTCCCTTATAAAAAAAAGGGAAGCACACAGTCGATTAGGTTACCCACGTTCCAGAACTACACCTGCTTTCCCAACAGTAGCTTGTACAGAAACTCACTCTCCCCTCTGTTCCCGATCAGAGCCTCAACCTGAAGTTTTCTGTCCTGTCCCATGACCACAGCCGCATCTTGCAGTCTCGCTTTACTATCTCACTGTGGGAAACAAAAATGCTGGTATCCCTTCTAGATTAATACACACTACAATGAGTGGTGGGGAGTGGTCCAGCATCATGCTGGCAACTAAATCAAAGCAGTGCTACCAATGCCAGTAAAGAACAAAATTGCTATAACACAATAACCCAATGATGTCATTTTCTAGCTGGCAGAGGACTATTTTATCATAAATTCTCATAAACAAATCTGTATTTATACATATAAATATGCTTTATCTGACAGTAAAAAGTAAAAAAAAAAAGTATTACATTTTATAGGCACAATAAGACACTCCAGGTTGTGCACTGAACAGAGCTGACCACACTTCCAGGGCCTGA
The DNA here is from genome assembly GCA_016271365.2 of Neoceratodus forsteri. Classification (NCBI taxonomy): domain Eukaryota; kingdom Metazoa; phylum Chordata; order Ceratodontiformes; family Ceratodontidae; genus Neoceratodus; species Neoceratodus forsteri. Next base: position 333,400,434 of record JADMNL010000025.1, read on the forward strand.
AGGTACTCAGAATGTGGCCTCATGCCTTTCTACGCCCCTGGGCGTGTGGTTTGATCTGTTCAGTGCACACCCTGTTGTGTCTTACTGCTTACATAAAAGATTCAGATAACCATATGTTATTTCCAAATTCTTCTTACAAATCATCTCACTTATGAAACTAATTTCTTACTTATGAAACTAAATTAATTTGATTAATTATTGATTATTGCACTCTGACTTCCCTTGCACGTCACTCCCAAAAAGTTAATGTATTCATTCTCTTGAGTTTTCATTACAAAAATTAAAAAAATATAGAAAGGAGGTTGATACTCTGTTGGGTTTTTATAGGTTCAGAAAGGGGGTTACTTTCAGTTTCTTTCCAACTGGACCCATATATTTATTATGTTTGCTTGCATGTATGTGCAAGAAACACAGTGCCATCATCCGAGTTTTTGTAGGTGTGGTACCCTGTCTTCCAATTCAGTCAGTGTGTTTGCAGGCGCGGCCACAGTTCACCAATGAATGCTGCAGCTGTCTATGGCAGCAGTTGAAAATGCAGTGCCGTACAGTTGAAAGGGAGAGCTCCGCTTCAGTGAGCAGCAATAAGATAGTGTTGATTAGCATATTGCCGGCAATCCTGCTTGTATACGTCTCTGCTTTCTATTCCTGGAACATAAATTCAGTTTGAAGTGAACTTTTCCTAGGACTATCTTTCCAGGAGGAGGCGACAGGGGTGCCCAATCCCCCATCGGCTCAATTAACCCCCAAAAGAAACAAACTTCCAGTTGCCATGCTGGGAGCCCACCCCAGCGTGGCACACGTCTGTATGGCTGACGGGGGTGCCCAGTCCCCAGTTTGGCTCCACTGCCCCCCCAAAAATCTTCCAACTGCCATGCTGGGAGCCTACCCCAGCATGGCACAAGACCCACATCATCATCCTTGGCTCCACTGCCCCCCCAACAATCTTCCAGCTGCCACGCTGGGAGCCCACCCCAGCGTGGCACAAGTCCCTCGTCCTTCTCCTAAAAAGAAAACAAACACCTGAAAAGACAAAAACAGTCCTCATTTATTTTCTTGCCCCCAACCCGCACCCACCCTCTGCACATCCACCTCCCCACACCCCCACCTCACCCCATACTTACCTCCGGAGGCTGATGCAACGATCTTCGGTGGACCGGGAACACGTCGTCTGCACTCTTCAAAGCCGACTGCAAACTGAAGAAATGCTGGTAAGCTGTATAATGGAATAAATAGGGTTTTTTTCAACTTTGATGCATATCTCAGGCATTTTTTGGAATTTTGGCACCAAATTTTCAACATGGGGTTTTCGGGACCCCTCCTCATGAATTCAGGCACTGTCATGGTGTTAATTGGCCCCGAATGGTAATTTCACAGTCACTGCATGGAACCACCTTTCGAGACCGATTTATGAAGACCCTCAAAAACCCTATGTTGAAAATTTGGTGAAAAAATTCCCAGAAACGACTGATTTACGAGTGTGCATTGCACAGTTCCTAAGCACGCTCATAAGTTCATGACTTTTTTATATTTTCACTCCAGATTTTCAACATTGCCATTTTACCACACCTCCTTATGAGCAGTACAGCTGTCATTTTTCACATCTCGCCCAAAATGTGTTTCCGCGCATGTAGCGCACAATGCTGCAATCAGTGTGTGAAATCAATGTTTGGGACAGATTAAGAAAATCACAGTGACACTGTTCATGAGCAGAGGTCTTAAAATGGCTATATTAAAAATTTGGTGACAAAAGTCCATAAAATGACTGTGTTACAAGCGAGCATTGCGCAGTTTCCACGCACCTTCGTAAGTTCATGAATTTTTAATATTTTCACTCCAGATTTTCACCACTGGCATTTTTCCACACTTCCTTATGAACAGTATGGCTGTCATTTTTCACACCATGGACGAAATGTGTTTTTGCACTTCCAGCGCAGAAATGCATGGTTGCTCTGGGAAATCACTGTTCGGGACAGATTAAGAAAATCACAGTGACACTGTTCATGAGCGGAGGTCCCAAAATGCCTGTGTTGACAATCTGCTGTAAAAAATCCCCAAACTAATTACATTACGGGTGTGCGTTGCACAGTTTCTACACATACTCATGATTTCACCAGTTTTTTTAATATTTTCACTGCAGATTTTCAACATTGCCATTTTTTACACCTCCCCATGAACAGTACAGCTGTCATTTTTCACATCCTGTTCGAAATGTGTTTTCACACCTGTAGTGCCAAATGGCCTAGTCTCTGTGCAAAAGCAGCTTTCGGCTAACAAACTGATATTGCCACTGTTCATGAGGTGGGGGTCACAAAGAAACCATGTTGAAAATTTGGTGTGAAAATACTAATGAACGCCTGAGGCGTTAGGGTTTCTGACCATAACGTCCCACCCTGTAGAGAATGACAGGCATCAGGGGTGTGAATTGGGATTGTCGCCTGTAATGCTCATACCATTCTACCCCCACCCACAGCCTGCAGCCAGTGAGAGGCATCGAGGTGTGCCTTGGACTCTTCGGCCCCAAAGTTCACCCCATTCTCCTACACAGCACCCATCTCACCGTATTTCCTGATGGAATGGGGTGAACATAAGGGCCAAAGACCCCAAGGCACACCATGACACTTGGTGTCTGCAGGGTAGAGTGTGGTGAAATGGCGTGGTCGTTATGCCTGATGACCCAAAGGCACACCCCAATGCCTGTCACTCTCTGCAGGGTGGTGGTGGGGTTGGCTTCAGTTCAATACTTCACTGCCATTCCTATTATGCAGCTCTGTAACTCCTACACTACCAATGCCAATGCCAGCAAGCAAACATTTGGCATTGACAAATGTTTGTTTTATTTATTTGTGTGTTTGAAAACTGGTAACCAGGAAAGGAACACTGAGCCATGGCTCGTTTCCAACTGTGACCCACAGGGAAGAGGAAGAGGAAGAGAGATACAGAAGTTCACAAATACAGCATCAATAACTGAGTACAAAGTACAAGGAAGACTGTATCAGTAATAATACAAAAGTACAGTGACTATGGTCAAACCATGAAGTGGAACAATGGGCAGCATTTACGTGTAATAAAGTGACAACAATGCAGGTAGTAAAAACTGTGCAAGTGGTGAAGTAAAGTCTTGATCAGGCAGTGGCAGTACAGGTGAGAGTACAGTAAATCTGCAGCATAGGTGAGGCATGGTCTTGCAGAGGTAGTGGTCAGGTAGTGGACTGGCAGGAACAGGATGGGGCACAGAGAAGTTTTAGCTGGTGTTCAAAGGAGAGAGGTGAAGAAAAATGACACAGGGTGGACTTATCTTCATTATTAGTGGTCATATTATGGCAGAGTTTTTTGAAACACAAAATTTCTCTATGAGCATTCTACCATCTTTCCCTTTCAAACTTTGGCACTACAGGTGAGTTCAGTTTCTCCAGTATTAACATTTTTGTAGCTATAGGGCCCGATATTCAGAAATGTGCCTGGCACTGGTGCAAGTGGTGACTCAGCTCAACTGAGTTGTGCTGGAGCAACTAAGGGATATATCACCTCTGAATATATCAAATAATGCACACTGTGCAAGTACAATGCACTGGTACAACCCCCCCCCCAGACAGGTCTGAACACTAGGAATGGGAATTGCGCCAGCGCATCAGAGATACGCTATGCGCAAATTCCTGATAGTCAAACACCAATACGCAAATGGGGTCATAATGCATGCAAGGCTCAAATGGGGTCATTTGCATGTCATTATGGCCCCATTTGCATGTGTTGTGCAGGGCTGGCCAGTGAAATGTACCAGGGACCACAGTAGTAGCCCCTCCCCATCCTGTATCACCATTCACGTTACACTGAATCCTCAATATCCCTGGTGGTCCAGTGGTACCCCCCTCCCCTTCCATACCTCCAATCGACATGACTGTAATAGTCATTCACAACTTTGTGAATGGTTCATTCACATAGTTGAGAATGACTATTACAGTAGGCACTGCCAGCCCATTGGTCCACAGTGTGGATCAATGAGCTTGTAGCTCATACTTTAAGCTGCCATTCAGCGGGCAGCCTTGGAGGTATGTGGGTGGGTATGCTGCCCACCGATGGGGGGGAGCTGAGTGGGCTGGGGGTCCTGTGTGGTTGGGTGGTGGGGGGTACCACTAGACTGCCAGGGTGTTGTAAGGGAAATCAGAGGGTCAGGATGGGGAGGAGGGTAACACTAGAGTACCAGGGTTATTAAATTACTTTCTTTTCAGTGACTGAGGATTCAGGCGGGGAGGGGGGTACCACTGGACTACCAGGGATAATAGAAACATTTCTTTTCAGTGATCAGAGGGTCAGGATGGTGTGAGGGGTACCACTAGACTACCAGAGCTCTTTAAACATTCATTTTTGGTGATCAGAGGAATGGGAGGGAAGGGGGAAGCCACTGGACCACCAGGGACTGTTGTGTATGCTTGTGCATGGTGTTGGGGGGGTTGCCACCCATGGCCAGTGACTGCTGTGTTGTGCACTGCACTACAGCAGCCTGCCTGTGGGTGGCTAGCACTTGAGCCAGTTTTTCCAGATTCAGCTGTGAGTCCATGTATGCTGCACATCTCTGGGTTGTGCCAGTAGATGCGCCACACGTTCCAGGCTGAATATTGGGATGTGCTACATATGCATGTGCACGCCCCCTGGAGATCTGCCGTATACATTATCTTTGCACCCCGGCGCATCGGGAATTGCATTGTGCACTTTTGAATATTGCACTAGGGTGCAGTTCTGGGGTTGTGCTGGTGCAACTCAGTTGCACCAGGTGCAACTCCTTTGAATATCTCAGCCAACTGCCTAAGCAAAAAAAATTCCCTTGAGAAGCTGAAAGATGCAAGAACTCAGTATTGTTAAAAACAAATAAGTCCTGTTTCATTGTCAATGTGTCTTCCATAATTTGTTCCATTAGATCCCTAGTTTGTTCTGGTTCACCCATGTCAGTGTGACAATGTTATTGCTGATGGCCGACACCGCAATCCGTGACAGTGAACCTGTGCGCCCCACAACACGAGCGACCTACAGACATTGGGAAAAAGTAAAACAAATGGCAAATGGACACCTAAATACCCCACCACATGCCAGAATATCCCACAGCAAAATACACACAAAACCTAAATATTTCAGGGGGCTACACCCCCTGCCCCCCCGCACCACCCCACGACTTAATATAACCAACTCTGCATTTGCACCACTATTTCTAGGGGGTAATAATTTTGATCAGTGGCATAGAGTTCCAGGCAGCAAAAAAAAGCAACCCTGCACCCAAAACACTTAACACCAAATCCTCCCAGACGCGCAAAACACCAGGCGCTCTAATGCCCGGGACGCACTAGTGCCTCCTGACAACCCTTGGTCACTGTAATGATGGCTGCAATATTAAGTCGCCATCCTTATGTTATACTGTTTGCTCCCACCAAGTAATCATTTTTGGGCAGCTCCATAAACAATGTGTCAAATTGTCTATGGCACCATAACCATGACATTGAACTTCTGAATAATTTTTGTTAATTTTTGCTAGTTGCTCAGGGGTGTAATAAGCCTGATCAATTTTTCATTTAATTGTTTCATTCTTGGCAGAGGTATTTTAGGGGACAGGAATAAAGAGCTTTACACTGGTTACTGTCTGTGGCAACAGGGTAGGTTGGGAGGAATGGGCAGACTGAATGGACCAAGTGGTCCTTATCTGTCATCAAATTCTATGTTTCTGGCCTTGATTCTTAAATTTAATCATTATTGCTGTGTTTGTACTATTTTCCTTTCCTTGTCTCATTTCATGTTTGTTTTCTTCCTATTGTCTTTAATCATAGTTTTAATAATTTTATATAATCTAGCCAATTTCTTCTCCATTTCTTCCTCATATTATGTTTGCACAGTTTCACCACTGAGGAACGATCATTATTATTACAGGTGACTAAGAGGGACTTGGCTAACTTTTTAAAATTCAGCTGCAACTTATATTCAGTGAAAAAATATGTTCTGTGATTTTAGTATATTTGTGGCCAGTTCCTCAAAGGTAGGGAAGTTTCCACTATACAAAAGGTCTTTCCATTTGTATACTTTAACTAACTTAGTGGAATATTTATATTTATATTCTTATCTCCATTCCACAAGTACTTGCTGCCAAAAATATTAATGTATAACCATGGTAATTATTTCAAGAGTATACTTAATACTGCCTCTTGAAAGTTCCTTAAAAATCTATTATACCATGGACTCAGAAAGCAACACAAATCTCTGCATTTTGATTGGTTGGCTGGCACCTTACAGCAGTTATAAATCCTCCAATATACCCACTGGAAAAGGTGCCAGCCAACAAGTATCACTGCCGCCGTTAAACTTCAAACTAATCGCCGCCATTTGTAATCGCCGCCTACCAGCGCAACTGAAAACCTAACTAAAACAAAATAAATAGCTAACTCCATTTCCTTGATTCTGAGTAATTTCAAACATTTTCAACAATGAAAATCAGCGATCCGACCCAAGAAAGTCACCTCATTGTCACGAACCAAGCAATAAAATGTCACAGAAACCTCTCCGAACATCTCCCGATTTGGCCTCAAAAACTACCGAGACAACATCACCAGCTTACCCGCCCATGCAGCAGCAGCCGTCCGTCTCCGTCAACTGCAATACCGGCATTCCCCATATGGACCGAAGCGTCGTTTCCTGTGAAGAAAAAAAAGTTAAACGTCACAAGCAAGCATCGACTTTTTTTCTTCACAGTAAGCGGCGCTTCGTCCATATGAGAATTCAATATTGCAGTTGAGCGAGCTACTGCTGCATACTGAAATGACTGTGATATCTCTCGATAGTTTTGAGCAAATCGAAGATGATTCAGAAACTTTCTATCACATTTAATTGCTTGGTTTGTGTTTCTAAGTCAATGGCTCATTCTGCATATTTAATACGTGACTTTTCTGGATCAGATGGCTCATTTTCGTAACTGAAAATGTTTTAAAGCTCCTCATTATTTATCTGCATATTTAATACTAAAAAGGAACTATTTTTCTCAGTGGAAGAACATAAACATGATTATCAGAAAATAATTAATAAAATATATCAAAAAATGCAAAACATATTAACAAATTATTTCTACCATTAGATGATCAATATACCTCTCCAGGTGGTATACTGGGGATGACGCCGGCTGCGCGGTTAGCCACTCGGCCTGCGGCCTCGTGACCAAACCACACCAGCCGTGGTACATCCACCAGTATACCCACACCCTCTCGGGGTATATTGCTTAACTAGAGAATGAGATTGCATTGCCAGTCTTTGGTCTATCTAGCAACAAACTGTCACTTGCTCTAATACCATTTGTTTTCATTATTCATAATTAACTCTTGGAAGACTGTATGGTCACTCTTAGAAAATAAGGACCATTCGTATACTGTATCCATTATGTGAGATAAATTGTGTATCTCTGGATCTGGGCCTCCTAGACATCTAAGGATAATTAATAGGGACCAAGCTATCTGAGGTTTCCCACCTCTCAGTAGGAATTTCATGAAGATTCTTCTCATGTCGTTAAACCACATTTTTAATGGGGAGCCAAATATGTTCTGTAGTACAAAAATGAAGTGTGGCATGGCCACCATCTGTATTGTGTTTACCCCCCCCCCACAATGAGAATGATCAATTAAATCTTAAAAAGACAACTGATTCTTTCATTACTACCTACATCAGGGTCAATACATCCCAACAGTCAGAGCCAATAGTTCAGTTTCCTAGGTTTTCAATAAACTCTGTGCATTTAAATGTGCAGTCTATTGACTAAATGGGATGGCTTTGTGGCCTGGGCACATTATTATCAACTCAACCTTATTGCATTCACTGAGACAAGGTTATCGGGGGGAAAAGTTCAGACTCTGTGATCAATCTCGATGGTTACAATATCTTTCATTGTGACAGAAATGGTCGGGGGAGGATGTTTGCTGTATGTTAAGAACCATTTAACTGTGTTTCAGAGTGAGTTTAAAAACTGTTCCACTATATACGAATTTTTGCTATTAACCCTGGTATTGGGACAAAAGAAACATATTTCATAAGCAGTTATATATGTCCCGCCTAGATTTCAGGAAGAAGGACCTGATTTGATTTGTAAGCATAGGAAAGTCATTCACTCTAACCCGTAAGGTAATTATTATGGGAGATATGAATTTAAACTGGATTGGGAAAAGCATGTTTCAGAATATAGGGATGAATTAGCTAATTATAGGCTAACCCAGATATTCAATGTCCCCACAAGACTAGCTCTTCAATGGCTATAGACTGGATTCTGGTCTTGGATATTTCAAAAACAATACAATCAGATATTTTACTTAATAGTATCAGTGACCAGAGCCCTGTGTATTGTTGGAGTGGAAAAAATAAATGTGTTCTTGTTTATTAACACCAGAAATGTCAAAAAATTGGATGTCACAAAATTTTGGGAGGCCCTAACCTCTGCTGATTGGTCATTTTTGAACCTCTTTACTGCTGTGAATTGTGCACTAAATTCCTTCTGTACCCATTTTATCATGGTCTGTAATAGATTCATCCCAATAAAAGAGTTAAGTATCAGGAGACATTGACAACAATGGGTCACTCCAGAATTATTTAATCTTATGAGGGTCAGAGGCACTGAATTGAAGGCCTTTAGGTGGACCAAGGATGCTTCCACACTTGTGGCATACAAACAAGCCTGCAAGTATTGCAAGTCTAAGATTTAGCTATTGAAGCAAAAGTTTTTCATTAAGAAACAAAAATGTTGTGCTGGGAAGAGTGTTGCCATTACCTGGGACCTGATTAATGAAGTGTTAGGAAAAATACATTAACCAGGTCCCCAAATGTTAGTCTCACCAACTGGGATATTGGCTGAGCCTAAAGTTATTGTGGAAGAATTTAATAAAGTATTTGCCAACTTGTCAAAATACATTCTAGATGATGATGAGGGAGCTTTAAGGGGTAGTGTAGATAGCTAATCCATCCCTCCCTCCCGCTCATACACATTCAAGGAAAATATTTTAATATTTTGACCCCACAGGATGTAATGTTCCAGCATTTAAAATCACACCCTCCCTTGACTGGTGTGGATGAGAGGGACTATAGACTTATGATGATCACTGTGGACATCATTTGTTTTCCCTTATCTCAAATTTTTAATTTATTCCTTTGCTCTGGTCACTTTTCTGTAATTTGGAAAACGCTGTTGTTGTGCCAGTCCACAAACCTGGGTATCAAGCAAATGTAGAAAAATGATCACTCTGTCTCCTTATTGCCTCCCCCCCTCCCCAGTGCTTACTGCAGTATGCTGATCCATTCCCCTCACCCTCTACCATGACGCCCGAGCAGAAGTAATCATTTAGTGTTTCCAATTTCTCTTGATCTTCCTCTGCACATTCCCCCTGCCCTCCTGACTCTCACTGTCCTTCCCCTTGTCTTCCTCTTCCCCCTACATACCTGAAGGCCTTGTCCTGTTTTTTAACTTCCTTGGCTACCCTCTCCTCTTTTAGTGCTTTAGCTGCCTTCACCCTCCTTCCTGCCTCCTTTTGTTCTGCCAGATATAACTCCATGTCTACATCCTTCTGGGTCTCCTTGTGCTTTCTAGATGCTGTTTTTGTATTCTTCACTGCCTTTGCAACCTCCTTAGAGAACCATAGAAGCCTTTTCCTCCTCTTTCCCTTGCACACTTCCTTCAAACAGCATGCTTTTGCTTGGGTTATATCCTTCTTAATTTTTCTCCATTAAGACTCCACTCTTCCTCTGCCCGGCATTTTCTGAGGTAGCTTCCCATTTCTTTAAAATCTGCCTTCCTGAAATCCAGGACCCTTTCCTGTTCTAGCTGTATGCCAAACCACATACACACTGGGTATGTCTGGTAATGTGGTGGGCTAGTGTCAATGTTATTTATATGGACGAACTCAAAGAACAAATATTTTAGGTAATTTATTAGCTTCATCCCCTGTTGCTCTGGGTGTTCCCCAGGAGTCAGTCCTGGGTCCCCTTTTATTTAGTTTATTTTTGAATACATTACCTACTATTTGTAATAACACTACAATGTTTCTCTATGCTGATGATGCAGTGATCCGCATGAGCGGGTTCAGTCTACCTGACTTAAAGGAATCATTACATTCAGACTTTGTAAACTTACAGATTTGGTTTCTTAAAAACAAAATGGTATTGAATGCTAAAAAAAACATAAATCTATGTTTTTTTATAACCACAGAAAGAGGTTGACCATTGATCCACTTCTTTCACTGTGCATATCAAAGGCCCTAAATAATTACTTTGGATTCAGGGAAGATATAAGGAGATGCCTCATGTGAAAAGTCCCCTGGCAGAAGGGGGATAAAGGAGAAATCTTTCTATGTCTCTAATGTTCAATGCTACGGAGGGGGGGGGCACATATGTGTGTGCCAAGCTCTGCCAACTTCAACTACTCTTGTTGCCTAAGGAGAGCACACTGTTCCTCTGATGGGAGCCATGAGTAAGGGTGGATATAGTAAAATGGATCGGGTAACTAAAGTTCAGGTGTACCATCTGCCTTATGTCACTATAACATGCTGTGCCATCTCCCTATGGGTAGCAACTGGATACAAGTGAAAATAGATATTTTATTTGTTTAATACCTCCGAGCCCCCCTCATAGAGTGTGGTAAGCTTGGCCCTTCCAAAAGAGAGCTCCACCTTGTACAGGCAAATCACTGTGACTGTCCCACCTAAACGCATGCTGACCCATGCACAATTTCTGATGTCACACCCCTGTCCCCCTCACCTATTCTCCAACCCCCCCAATCCCCCCAGTCCCTCTGACAATGCCTACTCAGGCTGCTACTATCTCCTTTTGGTCTCGCCTTAGTAACTCAAGTGTTCTTCTATTAGCCTAATAAGTAGTGTGTTGCACGTGTTTGTTGCATATGTTATTTTCCATGCAACTAATGTAATCCAGCAATATAATGTGCTCCTGTATATTTTAATATTCTGTCTTGTTGAACTTGCCTGTGCCCTTGGTTTTATTCTGTGTTTTAATTCACTTGGAACCTTTGTAAAACAGCATGTTGACTCAAAGGTATTAATCCAAACCTGTAAAAAATAAATAAAAAATAAATAAAATAATAATCCCAAATTGCTTGACTGGAAGACCTGGTGTGGACAATGTAGTTACTCATTTGGTTAAAATGTTTATGGTGCCCCTAACCCACTTCAGATGCCTGTGGTCCTCTAGAACTTAGCAACAAACCCTGGCCACTCTTCTCCCAAGGAAGTTGGGGGGGGGTTCTGTTTACCTGATTTATAGGGGTCAGCTACAGTTATATTTTGAGTGAGAATTGGTGGACAAAATGACAGGGCAAAGTTGTGCTAGTTGCCTCACATTGGGCCCTATGCACTAAAGGACAGGTTATATGCACCTGAGGCGCTTACCCCACCTGCATACCTATGTGGCCCTGGACAGGTGCAGGGTGCACTGTATGCATGAATCTCAAGCACCCATGGGGTGCCTGTCCGTGGCAGTGCACCCTCGGTGTGCAGGGTCATGTGGGCGGTCAGAGGCAGAGCTGTGGACCCAGGCGGGCAGCCAGTCAGATGCCCGTACCAGGTCCCTCAGTGGATCCCTTATGCCCATGCAGTGGGCGCACAGTCCTGAAGTAAGTCGCATAAAGTGGCAACATTAGCATGCCTGATGGGCACTCACCCAGCTGCTGCCCCAGCCCTCCTCCTGCTGCCTAGTAGGCTGGGGCAGCATAGATGTCCATTGCCTGGTGCCACTGCACCCAGTGGATAAGGAACAAGGGTGTGCATACTAGGTTATGCCTAGTCTTGGCTGGCATACCAAGCACCCCCCCAAGTCTGGCACTACCCGGCTTAGGGAATGCCGCATAGTGCAGGCACGCCCCCGACATGCCCCTTTCATGGTGTTCCTGGTGTGGCCTGGGCAGCAGACATGTAAGTGCCTTGCACTCCCTTGGGGAATACCACTGGGGGGGGCCACGGGTCCCCAACTGCATGGCATTCACACTTAAGGTTGCCTACGCGTCGAGTAGGCAGCTTTGCCATAAATGCATAGGGCCCATTACGATCAAAGCACAGAATGACAGGGAAGTACATTTTCCCATGTAGAAAAAGTGCACAGTTCAAATTCAGCTGAAGAAGCTGATATCATAGCTGCACTTAAACTTAGACTTGACAAGTACTTTGAAGAAAAAGGGATGGCAGGGTATTTCCACTCAGCTGGTGGGAGAAGAACTCGACTGACTAGTGGTCAACTTTTTTTTCTTAAAATACAACATATTAGAAAGCCAGTCAGACAAATGTTTCACTTTCTGTGGCAAAAGTATGGCTTAATTAAGAAAATAAAATGAGAAAAAAGGTAGAAATAAATCTCCTTATAAGTGCAAGTCTGTATTTTTTTATTTGATTATGGTTGTTTCAGAACCAGACCTCAGGCATTGGATTCCAAAAAACCATGAACTCAGAACCTAGCAGTCAACCCTAATAATTTGCAGTGTCAGTGTCTCAGTAGGTAGCACACTCGCCTCTGAGGCCGGGAGATCAGAGCGCTGTGGGTTTAGTTCCCACATCTGGCACTTGGGTTAATATCTCTGTACTGACACTGTAGTCCAGCATGAGAGGGGTGCTGCACTTCTGAGGTGCTGTCTTTCGGATGGGACGTTAAACCGAGGTCCCATCTGCCTGGATTGGTGGTAGTTCAGGTGGATATTAAAGATCCCATGGCACTTATCGAAAAAAGAGTAGGGGAATTTCCCCGGTGTCCTGTCCAAATTTCCCTCATTCACTAAAAATACCACCAACAGCTTAATCTGGTTCAAAGTCGGTTGGCATTCATCCTTATCCCCTTCCCCCGGGTCATGCCTGAAAATAGGCAGGATTTGTCTAGTGCACTTACCCGGTAAACTAAAAAAAATATACTGTATATATATATATATATTTATGAACAGAAATTCCTAGTGGCAACCAGCTAGCATCCCAGTTGTGACTAAGAGGTGACAAGTGGATATCTCTAGTGACCAAGGGACATCCTCAGTTAAACAGATATCCTTGGGAGTGACAGCCAACATCCCTTGAGATAACAAACAGACATCTCCAGTGGTGACAAATGGACAGTTCTAGCCATGACAAACATTCATCCATGGGGTGACAAGCAGACATCCCTAGTGATGACAGCTAGACACCCCCAGTTGTGACAAATGGGCATCCCTAATAGGGGTGTTTAAAGGCCAAATATTTTATTTTATTTAGTTTTTGTTGACCAGATAAGTGCACTAGACAAATTCTGCCTATTTTCAGGCACGACCCGGGGGAGGGGGATACAGATGAATGCCAGCTAGCTTTGAACCAGATTAAGCTGTTGTTGGTATTTTTAGTGAAAGGGGGGAAATTTGGCCAGGGCACCGGGGAAAATTCCCCTACTCTTTTCAAGAAGTGCCATGGGATCTTTAACATCCACCTGAACTACCACCAGAACAGGCAGATGGGACCTCGGTTTAACATCTCATCTGAAAGACGGCACCTCAGGAGTGCAGCACCCCCTTCATGCTGCACTGCAGTGTCAGTATTGGGATATTAACCCAAGTGCCTGTTGTGGGGATAGAACTCACAGCCTTCTGATCTTCCAGCCTCAGAGGTGACTGTGCTACCTGCTGAGCCACTGACACTAAGTGGGTATTTCCTAAATACCACGAATATGAGTTTTCCCAAATATTTGGGAGCCCTTCTGGAGCCCTTACACCCTCACAGCACACTCACAATAAAAATCCAAATGAATCCCCCCTTCCCCCCTTCCCCCACCCTCATAGGACATGACCCACTCCTTCCCCCCTCCCAACATGACAAACATCAGAATAAAAAAGGTACAAAGAAAACCTCTCCCACATCCTTGCTTATATTCTAATTCTTGCTCTCCTCACCTGAACCTGATAATGTCACCCTCCATCCCTCAACCCTCATACAGCACCCCAGTCCTACCCTCACCCCCCCCCAGCAGCCCCATGTTAGTATTTTGGTCCTGCGATGGGCGAGCGGAACACTCCATCTGTCTCCATGGCTGGCCACTATCTTGATTGAAAAAAGGCTGATCAGTTGATTTTACCATACAGCTCAAATGTGCAAACACCTTCCTTCATAATGTGGCAGCCAGCCATGGGACTCAAATTGAGTTTTGGGGGAGGGTGGGATCAGGGTGTTGCCAGAGTGGGGGACAAGAGTGATATTAGGGTTTTATTTTATTAGTGAAACCAAGCACTTTTTTCAATCAAGACAGCAGCTGGTTGTGGAGGAGGATGGGTTGTGTTAGCCAGCTGCCCACTATGAGACCACAATACTAAAAAGTGTGCCCAAGGGGGAGGAGGGTGGGATCAGGCTGCAGTCAGAGGGTGGAGGTATAGGGTGACATTATTTACTGGGGTTGGGCTGAGGGGAGAGGTGTGGGAATCAGAAAATAAGCTAGAGTGATGGGAACTTTTTTGTTTTGTTTTTTACTCTTTTTTATTCCAATGTTCCCAGGTTGGGATAGAGGGAGGGGGTGGCTTGGGTGCTATAGGGGTGAGTGAAGTGGGATTCATTTACATTTTCAGTGTAAGTGTGCTGCGAGAGTGGGAGATGTTTCTTTTTTCAGCTGATTGCTGAATAGGAGTTCCCAAATTTGAATAATCCCATAGTTAGTTGCTATGGGGGGGGATGGGGGTTAGGAACTACAAGGGTGGGGGTAAGAGGATTTCATTTAAATGATCAGAAATGGGTGGAAGGGGGCTGTGAAGGCGGGAGATTTTTTTTTTTAATAAATGCCTGAATAGCAAAATAGCCAACTATTTTACTGATGAATGCCAAATACCCAGCTGGATGTTAGGGAAAAGCTATTTGTGCAGCCCCAGTCTCTAGTGATGACAGGCATTCCCAATGGTGATAAATGGACATTCAAAGTGATGACAAAAAGATATCCTCAGTCGAGACAAATGGACATTCCTAGTGGTTACAAAAAGGACATCCCTTGTCATGTCAGACAGATATTCATCACAGTTACAGACACCCCCTAGTGATGTTGAACATCTCTAGTGACCAACTGACATCCCCAGAAATGTCAAACAGCCATCCCTTATGGTGACAAACAGACATCCCCAGTGACGTCAATTATCTCTAACAGTGACAAATGGACCTCTCTAGTGATTACAAAGAGATATCCACATAAGTGACATGTGGACATCACACGTGATGACAAACAGCCACTCCTGTCGGTGATAAATTGATATATTTAGTGACAAACAAACATCTCCGTTGACAATTTGACATCCCCATTAGTGACAAATGGACATTCCCAAAGATGAAAAACAGACATCCCCAGCAGCGACAACATGATCAACTGCAAAACCTGGCATCTGTTTGTGGAGGAGACAGCTACCCATGTTTCCATACACTAGGCACCTGGGGTGGGTTGCAATGCACTCAGCTAATCCTGGTGCATTCTCTGGTAAATTTCTGCTGCACAAATGCCTGTCAATTGAAGAAGCACTCTGTGACCAAAGAAACAAGTCTGAATGTCTTTATTCAAGTATCTTGACTGAGATACACACTTTTTAGCTCGGCTGCAGAAGACCTGGAATAACACCTTGGTGCTTTGAGGCTTAACCAGCCTCTTCATCAGGGGGTGGTGCCACTGCATTACTGACCATCCTCCTCTATACTGGTAAATACCAATTCCATTAATTTATCAGGCTTGTCCTATAATCACAAGGCTGGGACCAAATGTTATTGTTTTAGGCTGTTCCTAACGGAATGCCTCCCATGAGATGCTTTTGTTAATGGCCAGATTCTCATAATACAATTAGGACTGGTAGTGAGATGGGAATGAATGCAGCAGCAGCCACTAGGTTTTGCTAAGTAACTAAATTCCTGTAACTTTCACGCTAACTGACAGCTCTGGCATGGCTGCAGTCAACTCAGAGGATTGTTTGTGTACATACTGTACACTTTATGTGCTGGGACAGGTCTGCACTGATTGTGAAAGCCTGAACTCGATCACTAACAACAAAAACTGCTAATCAGGTAGGTGGAGGAGCCGAGACAGAGACAGACAACAACTTCCAATGGGAGAAAATCCACTCAAACTCTGTCTCTGCAGTTAAACTACAAGAATACTCAACAGCTCTGGAGAGGTAATTGTGTAAGTAGGATTTTCCTGCATGGATAGTACGAGCTTTAACATAGTTATGTGGCTGTTAGAAACTAAATACAGAAATCCCATTCCATCTTTAATGTGCTCCTTCTAATGCATGCCCTAGAAATTGTGTGTGTCTATGTGTAGTTGGCATATGCATGTATTTTTTCACTTGTGTCTGTGCGTTTATGCATGTATGCATGTGTTCATGTTATAATTAGGTGGGGACTTTTGTTCATTTTAGAGTAACACTGGGGCTTTTATTACAAAGATAGTTCAGTGGAAAGCTTACTAATAAAAAGGCGTGTTTGCTCATTGTACCCAAGGCTGTGACACATACATTGTGTCTGTTGTTGAGCAAAAATAAAGAACATGCTTTCCTCAAAGGGAAGGCCTGATTGTCCTAAGTAAAATTACCCAAACATGACTAAAGAAAGACTAACCAACCTATTCAGAAATGAGAATATGATTTAAGAAAATTATCTAAAAACAAGTAGGGGATGGATAGGTAACGTCATGGCTGCTCTGGTCAGGACAGGGGACAGGCGACTTCCCCAGCTCTGATCAAACTGAGGGATGGATGACTTACACAAGGACCCTGCTCAGAAAGGGGGATGGGTAACTGTTCCCAAGCTCTGGTCAGAGTGGGGGATGGGGGACTCTTCCCCAGGCAGCTTTGGTTGGAGTTGGGGGGGGGGAATGTTCCACTACTCTGGTCAGAGTTAGGAATGGGTAACTTCCAAACTCTGGTTAGAGGCAGTAATTGTTAATTTCCACAATGGATCTGGTCATGTTGGAGGATGAGTAACTGCTCCCCAACTCCTGTCAGAGTGAGAATGGGGCACTTACCCAGTTGTTCTAGTGAAAACTGGAGATGGGTGTAACCCCTAGGTGGCGCTATCCCAAGGGCTACTACCCCTGCCTGCTTGGCTAGTAGCAGGTTAAGAGGCCTGAGTTCTGAAACGGGTGCCTCCACCAGGAGGTCAGGGTTGGTAGTGGTCAAGTTAACCTGGGCACAGCCCTCCGGGACACTGTAACTCCCCCTCTTTCCCCTCTAGTGGCCTGAACACTGTACAATAATTACTTTAACAATACCCATGGTACACCACACAAGTACCCACACTGTTTACACTTACCACCAGGGCTGGTTCCTCTGGCTCAACCCTGGGGACCCCCTGTAAAACAAGGTTATGCACAGCAAATAGCAACAGTACAGTACTTTGAGCCGTGAGCGGACGAATTGCCGCCGGACAACTCATCAAGGACTAGATGTCGCGGACTAATGGTCGCGTGGTCCAAAAGGCACCAGTCAAGCAGTCGAAATTAAATGTAGTCGCTAGCAACAAAGGGCAAATTGTATTTGTCGAATTAAGGACAAATAGTCGCAATAATAATTTTCAATAACTTTATTCATATACATAAAAAATACATAGCATAGTAAATCAATTCCATGTGCAAATGTAGCAATAGCCTTTATTTCGGTAACAGCATTAAATCATGTGTGCAAATACAACTGTGCAAATGTAGCAAGTAAGTAAACTAGTGTGCGTCTAAAGCTGTGCAAATTACGCAAGTCTGTCATTCAAGTAAGCTAATATGTGCAATAGTAGATGCTGTCATTATGCTACATTTATCTCAATGACAGTTGCAATGTCTCGTAGATACTGCAGCTCAGTTCTGTTCTTAAAATCCTCACAAATAGTGTGGAAAACCTTATTTACTCATTGATACTTTAGATGCTTTCTCGGAGCCTGCTGTCCCAGTTCCACCTGCCTTCTTAGTAGGGACACAGCATACTGTTCCTGGCGCAGTTTTCTGGCGAGCTTAGCGTGGGTCGGGTGTGCTATTGACACAATCCATGAAAATGCTCTGTGCCATGCCTCAAGAGCGTTATTGCTGCAAGGCAAATCAGCAATAACTCGCTCATATTGGTTCCAGAATTTGATTGGGAACCAAGGCAGACAACACTTTTTTTTATTTCTGGTTAAGCGTCCAATATATGTGTCCTCAAAATAGTCCATGAGGCACTGTACATCCTCAAAGTCTGTGTCATCCTGCAACATTTCGAAGACCGCTTTGACACGGTGTTCTGGCACAAAGGCAAGTACCAGAATACACCGTACCTTATGCGTGAAAGTCACATCCTGTATGTACCAGCTCTGCATCTCCTCCTGCTGTACTCTCCTCCACATAGCTTGACCTAAGTGGAAATTGTAGCCTACAAGCTCTGCATTTGGTAACATTTCTTTTAATACGTTGACAGCTGCCAGTTCAAAGTCTGTCATAACCGTCATGACATTGCTTGCATTTAGTTTTGCACCAAGCACATCTTCCACGTTCAGAAAGAACTTTCGGTATACGCTCTCACTTCGCCCAGGTAAAAGAGCATATACACATGGCCTGTTGACACTATTGACTAGTGCATGAATAGTGTACAACTGATCAACAACTCTTGGTGCAACCGCAAATGTCCCATCACAGAACCAATGCTTTGCCTGTTTAAGCACTGCAAGATCAGAGTCACTGGCAAATATAAGCATTTTGTCATCATTGACTCTAAGAAAAGTGAAACTGGGAATAGGTTCAAGCGAATACAGTACTGAGGAAATTGCACTGTGTGTCTTTAAATTTATGCGGATGTTGTGGCCGAAATCATGGATGCACACACTGCAAATGCAGGAAGTGAAGGAGTTTCAATGGTAGTACAGTAACGTTACTCTACGTTGGGTAAATTAACATATGGTACCCTAAAGTGTTTTACACTGAATCACTAGCAATGTCGTAATGTTTTCGTTTTCGTCGCAGAATGCATCTATAAGGTGTGCCGTATTGTCCGCGGCATAAAAGACAGCAACTGCTTGTCTTATCGACGTATAGACCACGATGTCTTAACCACGACAATTTGTACCTCGGCGTTTTGACCGTATGCCCTTTGAGCACAAACTGGAACCACAGTCAGATTACATGCAGAAAAAGTTAGATCTGATTTATTCAGGGGACTTGAACAAGGAAGGGGCAAAATCAGGTTAATTAGCTTAAAGGTTGCATCAATCAAGCAGTTATGCATGCGCTTTGAGTCCTCCCACACAGTCACACCTCTGGGTACCCAGGTGGAGAAGAGATGGGCTAGCCAGGACTGTTGCCTAGGGTTGCAGCTGGTTGGGGCCGTGATGGAAAACACAACATGCACAGTACACAGTATTTGTAATCTGGAGCCAGAGGGCTCAGTTCGTAAAGGAAACAAAACAACAAGACAATCAGATGACACACTCAGATTAAGCTGTTGTTGAAGGGAGCTACCCTGGTATTTATTCATGATACCCAAGACTGGACACAGGCTGAACGAAAATCGAGGCTGCAGGTGGTTGATCTGGAATGCCAGGAGAAGCAGGGCCCACACGAGTCACAGAGGCATCGTTCCTGTTCAAGCGTGGAGCAGGGGGCTGATCCCCAGGCAGGTCTCTCGTTGATGGCTTCTCTGTGCAGTGGGTAGACTGGCTTGGCCAGTCTGGCAAGGCCCAGACTGCATGGAGACAAATTCGGATGTAGTCCGTTTTGGGCTGGATACAGCTTCCAGCAAGCAGAACACAGTTCACACAGTGGGGAACTAACTCACAACCCACTAGCAGCTCATAGCACATTTAAATGTACAGGAATTCTACTGTACCAGGCAAAGCGCTCCCCCGTCACAATCGCAAAGTCTCTGCACACACCGGGAGCTTAGGGGTAGCTGGAACTCCTGACAGGCCGATCGCATTCAGCAAAATCTTCGGCCTTCTTCAGGTTGAACCTGGCCCACTTCAGTAGTTTACTTTAGTCACACAAACTTGAATTTAGTCCAAAAGAATTCTCTTCTCTCCCTCTCAGGAGCAGCAGCAGACATGCAAGCCAAAAACTCAGCCCTTTCACAGTTTTCCCATGCGAATCCACTCAGGATTGCTGCCCAAAATACACTTGAGCTCTTCTCATTTCACTTCCCAGCTCAGTACTAACTGAAAATTGCAAGCAGCCTGGGACTTCCCCAAGATCCAAAAGGTTTGGTTGGCTGATTTGGCTGTCAGTTAAGGCAAAGTTCCCCCTTCAGTTGCAAAAAAGGTGCAAGAAGTTCAAAACTACAATTCCTACAGATTTTGACTTCAGATAGCTCCTGTAGTCCAGCTATATTTTAGGTCCCACCAGAACTGATTGGTCCAATTTACAATCCAGGACCAAGATAGTAGAGACAAACAAAACAGTCCTTGCTACAAAGAAAGCAGGTTAGACAAACTACATTATTATTATCACTCTAAATGATTTTCAGCAAATAGTTACATCTTTCAACAGAGCTCCCTGTCAGATAACTTATGCTGCTATCAGGCAGCTCTTAAAGAGACAGCACACAGAGGTCACACAGGCTCTGGCAATCACATTTAAACTGCTAAAACGCAGGACACCAGCCTGGCAGTGAGAATTTAGACAAGCTCAAGGAAGACTTTTTGGGAACCCCCATTTGTAGGGGGTTACATGAGTAACTGTTCCCAAACTCTGGTCGGAGTGGGGAATGGATAACTTCCACAGCAACTCTGGTCAGATTGGGTTATGGTGACTTCCTAAGTGGCTCTGGTCAGAATGTGGGATGAGTAACTGTTCCCCAGTTCAGAGTGGGGGGTGGGTTATTGCCACAGTGGTTCTGGCCATAGTGGTGGATGCGTAACTGTTCCCCAGCTCAGAGTGGGGGATGGGTTATTGCCACAATGGTTCTGGCCATAGTGGTGGATGGGTAACTGTTCCCTAGCTCAGAGTGGGGGATGGGTTATTGCCACAGTGGTTCTGGCCATAGTGGTGGATGGGTAACTGTTCCCCAGCTCAGAGTGCGGGATGGGTTATTGCCACAGTGGTTCTGGCCATAGTGGTGGATGGGTAACTGTTCCCCAGCTCAGAGTGGGGGATGGGTTATTGCCACAGTGGTTCTGGCCATAGTGGTGGATGGGTAACTGTTCCCCAGCTCAGAGTGGGGGATGGGTTATTACCACAGTGGTTCTGGCCATAGTGGTGGATGGGTAACTGTTCCCCAGCTCAGAGTGGGGGATGGGTTATTGCCACAGTGGTTCTGGCCATAGTGGTGGATGGTCAACTGTTCCCCAGCTCAGAGTGGGGATGGGTTATTACCACAGTGGTTCTGGCCATAGTGGTGGATGGGTAACTGTTCCCCAGCTCAGAGTGGGGGATGGGTTATTGCCACAGTGGTTCTGGCCACAGTGGTGGATGGGTAACTGTTCCCCAGCTCAGAGTGGAGGATGGGTTATTGCCACAGTGGTTCTGGCCATAGTGGTGGATGGGTAACTGTTCCCCAGCTTGGAGTGGGGGATGAGTTATTGCCACAGTGGTTCTGGCCATAGTGGTGGATGGGTAACTGTTCACCAGCTCTGGTCAGAGAAGGGGACAGGTGACTTCCACAGCAACTCTGATTAGAGTGGGTAATGGGTAATGTTTCCCCAGCTCTGACCAGAGTGAGTGATGAGTGACTTCCACAGTGGCTCTAACTGGAGTGGGGGTGGATGACTCTTCTCCAGAGGCTCTGATCCAAGTGGAGAAATGGTATGACTTCCCCAGTGCCTGTTGTCAGACTGCAGGATTTGCAATACTTCACCAGTAACTGTGGTCAACATAAGGGGTAGCTAGCACTTGCCCTGTGAGTGAAGTTGGGGTGACTCCTCCCTAGTGACTCTGGTCAGAGTGGGTGATAGGTAAGTCTTCCCCAATGGTTAAAGTCAGAGTGGGGGATGGGGTATTTCTCCAGAAGCCCTGGGTAGAATGGGGGATGGTGATTCTTCCCCAGTGCCTCTGGTCAGAGTGAGGGATTGATGACTTCCCCAGTGACTCTGGTCAGCGTAGGGGATGGATGACATCACCAGCAGTCCCGATTGTAATGGGGATGGGTAATTCTTCCCCAGCAGCTCTGGTAGGAATGGGGGATGGGCAATTTCCCTGACACCTCTGATCAGAGAGGGGAATGGGTAACTGTTCCACAGCTCTGGTTGGAGTGGGGGATGGGTGACTTCTGCAGCAATAATGATTAGAGTGGGGGATGTGTAACAGCTCCCCAGCTCTGATCGAAGTGAGAGAATGGGTGATTCTTCCCCAGTCACTCTGATCAGATTGGGAGATGGTGACTCTTCCCAAATGCCTCTGGTAAGAGTGAGGGATTCGTGACTTTTCCAGTGGCTTTGGTTTGAGTGGGGTAGGGGGACACTGTCAGCAGAATAAGCCATCAGTGTTTTGCTGTCTTCAACACATGAAATGTTGTTGCTTTCTATTATGTAATAAGCTGGAATTGTGTGTTGCGGTTTTCAGGAAGTAGTCTTTCTGTGTACCGATTTGTTTTTTCAGTACACAGTTTAACAATATTAGTCTTGCTTCCATTAGCATTAAAGCAATTTTCCTTGTAGTTAGTTCGACAGTATTAAACGTCTCTATGTATGGAATACACTTGTATATTGGTACATGTTTAATGTATTAGCAATTTCATGTCATCAGCTTTCGGTTACAACAATTGTATAAAGAATATTCAATCAATCAATCAAGTTTATTTTATACTGGAAAGAGTGTGAGCAAACATGCCCGTTTTCACAGTCATCCAGTTACAGTGTATCACAATATATGCAGCAAAAGAAAAATACAAAAGCAGAAATAACCATATTTACAACAAATTTAAATAAAAATTAAGACAGTCAGAAATATCGGTGAGGACAAGGGAGGTAGACAGTGGGAAGGGGAGGTAAGGATGAGACAGTAAACATAGAGCTGGGGGAGGAGAGGCTTGGGGGGTGGATGGAGAAAAAGGAGGCGACGTGAGGGATGCCCTTAAGGGAGAGGAGTGGAACCTCACAACTGCTATATGAAACTTATCACAGGGGGCACTTAAAAGAGCAGTTCTCCAGGAGCAAAGTTTTTGCAGAGGCAATAAATAAGGGGATGGAGCCACAGGACTGGGTGCCAGGAGGTAGGTTGTTGTAAAGTTTCATATCTTGATAGCAGATGGAGATTTACGCATATGTGGTATGAAGGAAAGGAACCTCAAAAATGTGGCTAGTGCTCCCTCTGGTGCTATGCTTGAGGGGCAGATTTGGGGAAAAGGTCCAGAACACTTGGTGGCAATAAGTTAAGATTAACCTTGTGTAGAAAAAGAAGGTTTTAAGTTGAAACCTTCCTTCCTGGGGTAGCCACGAGAGAGGAGGGTAGAGGGAACAGTAATGGATGGGTGGACCAGGGGAGGCCAGTGACGAAACGCACAATGTTGTTGTAAGAGGGTCTCAGTTTGGAGAAAAGAACAGATGGGGGGTAGACTGTGGAGCCATATTCAAGAAGGGGAAGGAACAAGGAGCAGGCAAGGTGAGATCTCGAGGCTGGAAGAAGGAAGTTTTTGATCCAGAATAGCAGTCCTAACCACATGTTTATTTTCTTGACAAGATTCATAATGTGTACTTGGAAAGTGAGGTGCGAGTCAAGAAACAAGCCCAGATATTTAAAATCTTTGACTTTTTTGATACTGTTCCCATGAAGGTCAGTGAGGGTAAGGGTTAATTCTACATTTTTTATGGGGCCTGCAAACAGCATGTACTTAGTTTTTTAGAGTTAAGAACTAGGTTTCTGTGAAGGAACCCAGAGTGGAGCCTTAGAAAGTCAGTTTGCAGATTACAGAACGCGGTGTCCTTGTTTTTATCACTGCAGTATAGAGCTGCATTGTCTGCATACAGAACTATCGTGGTGTTGACAGATTTTTGGGAGCTTATTAATGAAGAGAGAGAAAAAAGCAGGGGGCCTAAAACAGAACCCTGAGGGACACCACAATTAATTTGGCAGACATTTGAGACTACCCCTTTTATGGTTGTCCTGTGAGATCTATTTGAGAGGTAGCTACCTACCCAGCAAACTACATCCTGGGTAATATGAAGGCAGGAGAGAGACAGTCTAGGAGGAGGCTGTGGTCAACCAAATCGAAAGCTTTGGTCAGATCAATGAATACCAACCCTTAGTACTGACCATTGTTGCTTGCTTTAGCAGGGCTCGACTTTAGCGGTGGTCTGTGGCCCAAGGCCACCAGAAACTGATTTGGGCCACTGCTGAACCTATGGTAGCTGGCCTGATTGGCCAGCAAACTTTCATGTGTGTTTTTTTGTTTTTTGTACTGTGCCTTTAAGAGCAGGCACAGACGTGCGTGTGCACGCCAAAGCATCCACCTGTCCACATTTTCAGCAGCCGACTCTATAGAGTGCAGAGCGTGGTAGCACACTTACAAGTGGGAGCCCAGCACAACTTGTACCACATGGGCTCCCACTTGCTGATCACATGTTGTGTGTTGGGGACTAACTTGGTATGGTGGCATCAGTAGGGTGCAAAAGGCTTAACCAATCCAGGAGCACTGTAGTGATTGGCACATCGAGACAGCCAATAAAAGACATCAGCAAAGTAATTATTAGTCGTGTCCCTTCTGCCGTTAACAGATGTGTCTTTTCTTGTGTCGAGGAGAGGTTCTGACTGTGACTGAGTCAGCTAGTCATTGTCGGAGTGTGGGGGGATTGGTCAGTGTCTGGCCATCCTCCAGCTGTTCCATTAAAAAATAAAGTCAACGATCTTGTAGAACTTACTCTAAAACTTATTACTTTGCTGTGTTTGTACCAGAAGTTTTAAATACCGGATCCAGCAGGGGCAGAGACATTGTGTTGGGGAAAGGGCAGGCTCAGCTTCTGCAGCACAGAAAAAGATTATTGTATAAATCAATACAGTTGGTCTGATCAATGAAAGACTATTTTCTCTGAATTTTTTAATTAATAAATCAGATCAAGCAGGGGCAGACATCGAGAGGGGAAGGGAGCTGGCTCAGCTCACTGCTTTGCAGCATAGTAAGAATACTGGTGCAATACTGCAGTCAGTCTGATTAAAAACTGATTACTGTTGTCAAGTTTAAAATATAAATCAGATCCTACAAGGGCAGACGTCATGTGGGCTAACAGACTGCTGCATTAGTGGTGCAGACCAGTACTAAATATACTAACTAAAAATCTCTCTCACATTTAGTCTGGTAATAAATTACTACTGAAGCCTAATGTCAAAACGAAAAGCAATCAGGTCTCACCCTCAGCTTGGTGGTGCAGCTCTAGCAGGCTAATCCTGGTGTAAAGAAACTACAGCATCATACATTTTTTGGTTAATTCAGTCGACGTCAGTCTGACAGTCTGTAAAGCATTCTGTGGTGAATGTGGGAGCAGGGCTGGTACAAATTTTGCCTCTTTTCTGTTCAGCTTTGTTTAAAAGGGGGGAATATCCCTTCCATCAACGCAGTCTATTATAGTCTGACAGCAGCATCTGGTCAGGGGCTATCACTCTATTTGCTGTTGCAGATAATCTTCTGGTGAAAAAAAAAAGTCCTCATTATCCTAATTTCTACTGTCATACTCTGTCTGGTCAGTGTCTAGCAGTCTGTGGGGAAAGTCAGGGGCTGGCACACAGCTAAAATGGCCTTTGTAGCTATCCAACCAAATTGTGAATAAAAAAAAAGTCCCTGGGCCGGATATTCAAACTGCGCCCAAAAAGTGCGCAACAGCAGGAGCAAGCACAAGTCAATTGCGCACATGCGCAATAGACGCGATATTCAAACATGGAGCAAGCCAAATTGCGCAACCAGCCAACGTCTGAATATCGCACAACCTGCGCTATAGCGCAACCAGGAAGGGGAAGCTGAGCAGAGACGATACGTCATAGCACAACAAAGGCAGCCCAGCTGAGCAGTCCAGAGGCGCCATAGCACAAGCAGAGAGACCCCCAGCAGCAGAGCAATGGAACTGCACAACCAGGGAGGTAGGCAGGGGCCCACCACCCATGCCACAGATGGGCACAGGGACACACTGCAGAACCAACAATGTACCCCCACACCCCAAGCACAGCATAACTGGGGGAGGGACGGAATAGCCACCGGACCATGGGGACAAGCAAACAAAGCACATCCTGGCCGTGTTACCTCAGCACACCCACTGGCAAACTGAGACTGCCACACAAAGGGGGCGGACCACCCCAGTGTACAGCAGCCCCCCTTGTGCACAGCACACCCTGCACTGTGACCCCAAGACACCACCCACGAGCAGTGATCAGCACTGCAGGAATCCCCACGCATCCTCCCGGCACACTGCAACCTCGTGTACCACAGAACTATACAAGCCAAACCCACCATGAGCACCCAGCAGTGGGTGGCAGCACACGGCAATACTGACTGAAAGCCACACCCACACCAGAGACACCACCCCACACACACGCACACACATACCCATGACCATACCACCCCAAATGCCATGTACACCATTGCAACTGAGCACCTATAGCCAGCTGCAAATCAGAGACCACCACAGTATTCATATCAAAATATATAAATGTAATAAACAAGAATAAGAAGAACAACAAATAGAACTATGTACATATATATATATATATACAAAGCAGGGGTAGGGGTATGGGTATAAGGTAGGGGTGGGTAAGGGGCAGGGGTGAAAAACCGGGAGAGGGAAGGTGGGGTGAGGTGATGGGCAGCTACCGCCTGCCAGCCTGCCCTCCTGCCGCCTGGTGCTGGGCCCGGGGCCTCCTCCTGCGCCGCACTCCATGCCGCTGAAGGTCCAATAGGATGGTGAGAGAGTCAATGGCCACCTGTGTCAGCCGCTGCAGTGTCCGCTCCATTCGTCGCAGGATCTGGATACCTAGGACAAGGGATCAGAGTCAATGGCTGTGACTGTCCACATCCCTGAATCCCACCCATCATGCATGGCACACAGCCAAGTGCCCCGCTCCTGTGATGGACTGCACCCACCCACAGTGACCGTGCACAAGACATGCCCAACCAGGCAGCAACAGCCATGTGTACCACTGCACACACACATCGTCCATGTCCATCACAGCACAACCAAGGCTGTCCAGTGACGTGGCTACGTGGTGGGATGCTAGTGCCACAGCCATGTGCCCAGTGCATGCATGGACCACCAGTGACGCACACACAGACATGCAGTGCCACTGGACAGTGATGACTGTCACTTGTTGCGTGCATGGTAGTGTTGTCCATGGATGGTGGCCGTGCCCCAGCATGCAATAGCATCCATGATGTAATGACACTCACCCTCATCAAGCCGCTGCTGCTGCTGCTGCTGCTGTGGCCCAACACCTATGCCACCTCTGCCAGCAACCCCTGCACCACCATTCCGTGCCTCAGCCCAGGCCCGCCTCCGCTCCTCCACGCCTGTGGGAGACAAATGAAGAGAAACACATCAATGAGATCCCAAAGCAGACAGCCCCTTGCCCCATTGAGTGTGCCTGCCCACACAACCAGACCCATACAGCACACACCTGCAAACACCTTCACAGCAAACCATAGCCCAACCCACCCCCATGCGCAGGTCACATTACACAGTGTCACCCATGCGGACAATATAGGTGCATAGACAGCACACCCACCTGGCCTAGGCACAATGCCCTCCTGGCACGTGACCTGAGGCACTCCAGCAGTTCCTGCTCCCTCCTGCGGAGGTCACCATACCGGTGCCTGCACTGCTCTGGAGTCCTCCGCTGCCCAGTGGCCTGCTCCAGATTTGTCGCCACCTGCTGCCACACACGGGTGCAGGCCATGTGCAGGGGTTCTCCCCCAAATAGTGACCCATGGTGGGGCTCCACCACAGCCACCAGGTTGGCCAACTCCAACGCACTCCACTGTGGAGCTCTCCTGCGTGCCATCCCTGCAGTTGTATAGTAGGCAATATGGTGCTCTGCAGCACGGTAACCCCACGTGGAAATGTTGTGCAATACAACTCCATCAGTCCCTATCACGCTGTTCGTATAGCGCCGTCGGTCTACATCACGCTGTTACCGAACAGCGCGATAGAGCCATAGACATGCCAGACGTACAGCGCCAGGAGACAAAGGTCGTGCACAAGGTCATGCATCTGTGGCGCAAGGCCACGCACAGCACCATCGGACGTCTACACATCCAGCGCGATCGGTCACCTGCGTGCCAGTGCCACAGTGTACTATTGCACAGGTGTGCCACAGCGCTATGTGGTGCCCAGCGCTGTAGCACCACTGGCACAATAGTGGCCGTGTCCTGTATTGCTGATCGCGCACAGCACGTCATCAGTGCGGCAGACGCCTGTGTCAGCTACTTGGGCATGCACAATGCGGTGTACTACGCAGTCACAGAACTGCGCCATTGGCTCAGCCGGTACAACCGTATTGCGCAAAGCGCAACAGCACGATATTCAGCCGTCATATGCAAATCATCTGATCAGCCATTCAAAGGTGCATTGGCGCGATTTGCATCTCATTAAAGTTGCTCCACTACTAATTTGCATGCATTACGCTATAAATGTGCGACAGTGACCTGCGGTGGCCAGAGTCGGCTACTGCAGGTGAGAGGTGAGTTGCATGCTGTGTGATGTTCTGGGCAATGGTCATGGGATAATGCTGTATACTGCACAATGACAGGTGTCCACTTCCACCCATTCAGACCGACATGGCTGAGCAAGGACTGGGTGAGGAGGATGATGGTGGGCGAAGGAGGAGGCCCAACTTCACGAAGTCTGAGACAGAGGCACTCTTCCAGGTCTACCTGGATGAGGAGCTACTACTTAGTGGACGGCGGGGCACCCCTCAGGCCCGTGCTGCTGCATGGGAGGGGGTAGCTCGCGTCGTAAACCTGCACGGAAGCCACCAGCGCTCCGTGCAGGAATGTAAGAAAAAGATTGGGACTGACAGGAGACGGGTGAAAGAGAAGGTGGCAGCCCTCAGGGCGGCACGCGCTACCACAGGCGGGGCCAGCCAGAGGTGGTACAGCTGACCCCGTGGAGGAACGTCTGGCTGCATCCATGCAGCGCAGTGCAATCGAGGGCGTTCTAGGAGGTGGCTTCCAGACAGGTAGAAGCCCATCACTGCACGGTATGCCATGGTGGGGGGGGTTGATGACATGCACTAACATGTTCTCACTTTCTGTTACAGATCCTGTGCATCTGCAGGGGATGGTGGTGGTGGGACCATGCAGTGTGGACATCCAGCCAGAGTTGGAGGAGGGTCCATCCACCTCTGCTGCCAGCCAGCATACATTGCACCAGTGTGCACGCCTGGCTGCCATCTCCGATATTGGTGAGTCAGGTGTGGGGGGTGCCCATCCTGTGTCACAGCAGTCTGACATGCAAGCATGCCAGCACGCTGTGACTGTGGCTGTTGCACGAACCTGCACCATTGATGATGCAAGTACCGCAATGGGCAGTGACACATGTGTCTCATTGCGGACACACAGCAGGACAGCATGTGCCCCTGGACCTAGCTGGTTCCAACGTGTGTGCCAGCACGTCAGCACAGTCCCAGGCAGTGCCTAGCAGCACCGGTGGGGCAGCACCGGTGGCTGTGCAGGTCTCTGGCACTGCTGCGGACACAGCAGTGGAACGAGTGGTCCCTGGGGCACAGCAGTTGGAGGGGCAGCAGCAGCAGTCACCCACCAGGTCTGGGGTTACAGGGTCCAGCGGTGGCACACATGCACACCGCCCGTTGATATGCCCATACCTGGTCCTGGTGAACAGCGCCCACCCTCAAGGGGTGTTGAGCATCAGGACCTTCCATACCCTGGGGAACAGGTTGCCGAAGTGGCAGACTACCCGCTAGACAAGCACACCCACCTGCTGCGGGCATCAGTACAGCAGCAGATGCGGGTTGCATCATCCGTGGAGGCACTGTGTGTGGCTATGGAGTGGCACAGCAGGGACAATGCAATGATCCTTGCAGAGATGGTCCAGATGCAGATGGATGTGACCGTCACCATTGACGGGCAGACCCAGGCATTGGTCGCTGTTGTGGCCGCATTGGGCACACAGTCAGGTGCCCCTGTACCACGCACCCCATGCAGTATGCTCTCCACTCCCCGTTCCCGGCATCGTGTGACACCCAGCCTGTCGACGCCGGGTTCCGCTGTGGGCATCCCGAGCACCCCTGGTGCAGGTATGTTCGGCATGCTGCAGACCCCTGTGCAGACAAGGTCGCACTCGCGCAGTGGGACCCCTGGTGGTACATCGGTGCCATCCCATGTGGCCCTTGCTCAGCCTGCCAGTGCTGCTGGGTCACGGCGGGGCCACCCATGCATCTGAGGTGGCCGTGGCACAGTGTCACCTGACTGACCTGTCTCCCAGTGCGGGCCCTCTCTGGTGCTGCCCTGTGTGCAATGTGTACCGTGGTGGGCAGTGCACTGGTGGGTGCCCTGCCCAACACGCCGACACACGGACCACCTGCACACCCACCCGACTGCTGTCCACAGATGCGTGTGCATGATGATGCCTGCATTGTACTGTACACCAAGGTGCAAGGGTGCCCAGCATCTGACACACGTACTTGGACAGTACAGGTGGTGGGAGTGGTCCGTGGATCTGTGTGTTTCACATGTCTGTTCCTGCTCTGCTGTGCACCTGCCCATGTACGCTTTGTGCCTGGTGTGTGTGTGTGTGTGTGTCTCCATATAGCATGTAACTATTCACCCCTTCCTGATGGTGCGTATGTGCGCCTGGACCCTTCCACTCCCCTTGACATCATGCACCCCTGGTGTGTTACCCTGTGTGCCTGCGGGTTGCGCCTAGACAGTGTTGGCTGCACATGGCCCCATGACTTACCTGTGTCTTGTGAAATGCTCCTCCATGATGGTGTCCCGGTGCAGCTGGGCCTGCCGGATCAGTCGGGATTCCCGCCGTCCACAGGGGGGCTGCTCATCCCCATCTTCACCGGCGTCACCGTCATCCTCATCGCTGTCCGCCTCCTCGACCTGCATGGCTATCCCACAGTCTTTGGCCATGTTGTGCAGGATACAACATGCCAGGAATATCCCACAGGCCTTTGAGGGGCTGTACTGTAGGGCACTGCCGGAGGTGTCTAGGCATCAGAAGCGTGCCTTAAGCATCCCATACACCCGCTCGATGATGTTGCGTGTGGCAGCATGTGCCTCATTATAGCGTTGCTGCGATGGGGTCGTGGGGCGCCGGTAGGGTATGAGCAGCCAGGGATGGAGTGGGTATCCGCTGTCACCTGTGTGGAGATGGTGGAGTTAAGTATCATATTCAGGTCCATCTTGCCCATAGCCCTGTGTGACACTACCATGGCACCTGTGGCTTTCCCACCCTTGCCCCAACTTTGCCACTCCTAAATGCATACTCACCCACTAGATGTCCTGTGGGATTTCCCCACTCTCGAATCGATGGCACAGTGCAGATTGGTACTATATGAAGGCATCATGTGCTCCACCAGGGTGTGTGGCACAGACATTGATGATGCGCCCACTGGCATCACACACCACCTGGCAGTTGACACTGGTGAACCCCTTCCGGTTTCGGTATGTGGCCCCATCAGGGCCAGGTGGCATGTGAATAGCCACATGGGTGCAGTCTATCACCCCTAGCATGCCAGGCATACATGCTACCCTGTGGAACTCCTGCATGTTTGCTGTACGCTCTGCCGCGTTGCTGGGGAAATGGATGTACTCCACAGCATGTGACAGCAGTGTGCTGAGGAATTGGGTGAGGATGCGTGACGTGGCCGACTGTGTTATGCCTGTGGTGTCCCCTGTTGGCCTCTGGAAGGTACCGGTGGCGAGCAGGCACATGCAGGCTGTTACCTTTGTCTCCACTGACAGAGCGTGACTCCGTCGTGAGGGTGCCTGCATCACATCACTGCACAGCTCACAGAGCCGCCTCAGTATTGCCCTGTTCAGGTGGTACCGGCCCACAATCTCAACATCCGTGTACAGCTCAAAGCTGATGCAGGCACGGTACTGCCTGTTGGGGTGTACCGCCGATGGGCCCTTCCATGGCCACGTCCCCCTGCAGCATGCCTTCTCACCCCTCATTACAACTTCCATGTGGAAGCTGGCACTGTCCATGTCCCTGGCTGTGTTCTCTGGCTGTTGTAGCTCTGTTACCCCCGCTTGTCCTGACTGCTACCTCCACTGCACCGGGTACACCTACTGGCCTCTGCAGTCTGTGGCCCCACACACCTTCCCTTGCCCCTATTCTGTCCTGGGATCTCCCCGGCCTGCCCTCTTTGTCCCTCTTGCCTTGTCTCTCTCCCTGCCCCATGTGGCTTCCCTGTAGCGTTCTTGAGCCTTTTTATTTTGGCTAATTTCCGCCATGGCGCACCTTCCGGATGATCCGCTGTTGCGCATTGCGCAAGCCTTTCAATATCGCATTGCGCTCTTTATGCATGGTGCCACCCCCTTCAGTTGCGCATGCCTTCATTTGCATTGCGCTGTTGCTTAGCATGTTTTCGGTGGCACAACTGCCTCCCGCTGAATATCGCAGAATGGCGCATTTTCGGACTTGTGCTAGCGCAACCCTATTGCGCATGGCGCAACCCTTTTGAATATCTGGCCCCTTGTGTCCTAATTTTCAATGTCGTACTAGTCTCTGATCAGTGCGTAGCAGTCTGTGGGGAAAGTCAGGGGCTGGCACACTGCTAAAGGGGCCTTTTGCAGCTATCCAACCTTTGTGAAAAAAAAAGTTTGTATTTCCTAATTTCTACTGTCGTACTCTCAGGTCACTAGTGTCTAGCAGTCTCTAGTCATAGTCGGGGGCTAGTACACATTTAGGAACCTTGCAGCTATCCAACCTTTTTGAAAGAAAAAATAAAAAAGTCTGTATTTCCTAATTTCTACTGTCATACTCTCAGGTCACTAGTGTCTAGCAGTCTGTGGTCTTAGTCAGGGGCTGGCACACATTTACGGACCTTGCAGCTATTTGTGAAAAAATAAATAAAAAGTCTGTATTTACTAATTTCTGCTGTTGTACTCTTCACTGGTGTGTCTAGGAGTCTGTGGTGATAGTTGGTAGTTGGCACACTTTAAGGGCATTTGCAGCTATCCACCTTGTGAAAAAAAAAAGGTCCTTGTCCTAATTTCTGATGTACTCTCTGTTGTCAGTGTGGCTCAATTGGTAGCACATCCGCCTCTGGACCAAAAGGTTGTGGGTTCTTGTCCCACACCAGGATTGGACTTGCACCTAAAAATCACTGGCATCCGAGTGCAGTATTGGGGGTGCTGTACTGCTGGGGTGTGCCGTCCTTCGGATGAGATGTTAAACCAAGGTCCCTTCTGCCCATCCTGGTGGGTGTCCAGGCAGAAGTAAAAGAACCCAGGACACTCTTTGCAAAGAGCAGCGAACATTCCTGGTGTCCTGGCCAACATTCCCTTTCCCATAAACCGGTTCATGCAATTATCCAGGCTATGTGTGAGTGATGATGTGCGATATGGCTGCCACCACACATTCAGTCACTTCACTACCAGTCTAGCTTTGCTTGTAAAGTGCTTTGGGATACTGTGTATGAAAAGTGCTATATAAATGCTGATTCTTCTTCTTCTGTTCAGTGTCTATCCAACCTTTGTGAGAGAAAAAAAAAACATAATCGACTTTGTAAATAAAAAACACAGAGCCAGTTTGCTTTGAAAAAGGTTTTATTACATGCAGGACACATCATGTGGTGTTTTCTTTCAAATGTTGAGCCCCCTCCTGCAAAAAAAAAAAAAAAAAAAGAAAAATCGGAAAGTGATAGAGCTTATGAAAAAAATGTCAGATGCAGGACATTTAAGACTGCTTGGCAAACTAACTTTCCATGGGTTAGGTATGATGCAGAGAAAAAAAATTATATTCTGTTCCATGTGTCAAGGGTCTGATGCTGCAGATAGAGTCCCCTTTTGTACACGGTTGTGGAACATTTAAAGTGTACTCTTTAAAATCGCACCATACCATCAGGGGACATGAGAGAGTTACTAACAAACTTAAATATGGCAAGCCATTAGGGACATAATTCAGAATCTCTGGCTGTATAGTAAAACACACACTATATGGTGAAATACATACATCATATAGTGAAATATATACATTATATAGTGAAATACATACACAATGTAGTGAACCACATACAGTATCTACTGAAATATATATATATCGTATAGTGAAATACATATACTGTATACTGAAATACATATATTATATAGTGAAACACATACACTATATAGTGAGATGCTTACATTGCATAGTGAAATACATACACTATCTACTGAAATCCACATATTGAGTACTGAAAATCCACATACACTATATACTGAAACAAATGTACTATGTACTGAAAGATATACACTATCTATTGAGATACATACACTACAGACTGAAACATCCACATAAACTATTTACTGAAACAAATACTCTATAGATTGTAACACATACACTATATATTGAGAAAAAATGCATACACTATATACTGAAACAATTACACTATATATTGAAATGCATACACTACACACTGAAAAAAACACATACACTATATACTGAAACAAATACACTATATATTGAAACATCTACACTTTATATTGAACCACATACACTATCTATTGAAATAAATACACTATGCACTGAAAAATCTGCATACACTATATATTGAAACAAATACACTGTATATTGAAATACATACACTATCTATTGAAATGCATATACTGCACACTGAAAAAAGCACATACACTATATACTGAAACAAATACACTATATATTGAAACATCTTCACTTTATATTGAAATACATACACTATCTGTTGAAATAAATAGACTATGCACTGAAAAATCTGCATACACTATATACTGAAACAAATACACTAAATGGTGAAACACACACACTATGTATTGAAACGCATACACTGTAGACTGAAAATTCCATACTCTATATACTGAAACAAATAAACTATATACTGAAATGGACTATGTTCTGAAACTACCCATCCCCTGCCCTCCCCATGAATGTCCTAGAGCTGAACTCATTGCCTGTTGCATTCAGTTAGCTGCTAGCTTGATGAGAGGACATCTAAAACTGCAGAGCTGAGGTAAACAAAACAGGGCTATCTCTTATTCTACTTCTTTATGGGGGTTTTCCTTTTGTTTTGCTTGCACACCTTTAGTCAAATTTCAGACCATTGTGATGTGACAAGAAACTTTTAAAACTAATTTAAATGCTGTAGTTTATTCTTTTAAATAAGTGCTGCCTTCATTTACTGTCAGACAACACCTTTGTATAGGAAGCTAATGCAGGATATTCCTAACATACCTCTATACATAGGGAGCTGCATGCATTTTTCCAAGTTAAAGTGTTGATTTGTTTTATGTGTAATTAATTACTGTGTAAGTCCAGCAACTTATCTGAGTTGAATGCTTGGGAAGCACTTCAGGAGCTGTGGAAGTGTAAGCCAAAATCATTGCTAGGTTGTACTCTATGGACTATGTTTTAAGTTTTTATTTTAAAATATATATTTTTGCTGCAATCCCTCAGTATTCAGTTCTCATCAGGAGTTTAGCTGGCATATGCATCTAATTTGCATTGTTTTACTAAATAACTTTACTGTGAATCCTCACTGGAGGCATGCACAGTCTGTTTTGGGGTTTGAGCTTCTCAAACTGTGTTTTATTTCTTTTTTTTTCCCATAGAGATTTTTATCTCCCTAGTCACCCTGGTACCCCTTTGCCCACTGACATCTCCAGCCCAATCACTTACTATCCACAGGACATATTTGCTCTGAGATCCCCCCCACTCACATCCCCTGTGTTGGGGCCAGGAGGGGGAGGGCTATTGACAAGGAGACACATATATGAGCAGAGCCTGGTTAGCAGTGCAAAATCTGCGGCAGGTTGTTGGATCATTTTTGCCATTAGGGGGTTTCTACCTTTGGTTTCATCCCCTGGGCAGCCAAGCATGGAATGATGCAATTGCATATAAAGACACATGCTTACTTTGTGCCTGCCTGAGCCCTCCCCCTTATGCAACTCCACTGCTCTGCCAGTCCTTCTCAGCTAGGTGGATGTTGAAGAGCGCGGTGGTCAGACTTCCCATCACTGAGAGGAGAGCATTCCCCGAGATGCTCAATCATATCTCCCCCCCCCAGCTAACCCCTGTGCAACTCAGGTCCACCCCCAAAACTGGGCCGCTGGCATGGGAGGCAGTGCAATCACCACCAAGCTGCTAGGCCAGCCCACCAAACTGTGTTTTTATAAGTAAATAAAGACAGCATATAGGTAAAAGAAGAAAACAAACTGTATTTTAACTAGTCTGTTATAAACATTTTAAGCCACATCACAATGTTTTGAAATCGGATAAAGGTTTTGCAAGCAAAATACGATAAAACAATACATAAAGAGATAGATAAGATAAACCTTTTATGTTTACCTTCTGCATCTTAGGAGGCATCAGCCAGGATTTTTAGTCAATTGGAGCCCCATTTTCAGAAGGTTAGCGTGTAGAGATAAACATTACACTGTGGGAACAGCATGGTTGGATCGGTGTCATATTCAGCATCACCTGATCATGTGCATGTGCATATTTACTACTACGGCCATGTAAATGAGTAATTCTCTCCTGCATACAGAGCACAGTGCTGTATAAAAGGTTTCCTTAGTGACCATAAGTACTTCCCTCTACATTTTATACTCAGCCTCTAGGCTTCTAGTACCTAGATGCTTGATTTTGTACTTTTTGGCTTTGAACCCAAACTGCCATGTCCCATAGCACTCTTTAAGTTTTCTAATGTCCCCACTCATTCTCTCCATCTGCACCTATCAAGGCTATTACAGATTGTGGTGTCATCTACAAAAAGGCAAACCTCCCCTTCCAGTTTTTCTGTTATGCCACTTATAAAGACACTGAAGAGGATGTGTCCCATTACTGAGCCCTCCGCACCCTACTGGTCTCTCTCTCCTCACTGGAGGAGTGCCATTTACCACCTTCTGTGGCTGTCGCTATCTCAGGTGCAGCACTAGGAGTGCACAACACTAATCTGAAAAATGGGGCCCACATACCACTGTAAGAGGACTAGCACTGCATTGTGATAAGCATGGCTGATACTATTTTAAAAAGCATTCTTCTGTGCAGTGCTAACCTGTTAATGTGGCACTATTTTTTTTTTTTTGCACAGGATTACTAATTGCAACCAGGTGCGCATACAACTGGGGGCTACTCTAATGCATACAAGGTGTACAGGTATACTAAATGCTTTCTTGAAGTGTTAACACACAACGTGGTTAGTGCCAATTAATGATTCTGGGGAATCGTGTTTTAACTGCACACACGCAGCCTGCCAGAAACCCCCCACACACATACACACACAGTCAGTTCTGGACACAATAAAAAAACAAGCATTTGCCATTGCCGAATGTTGATTGCGTTGGTCCGTTGTGCTTGCTCACTGGCTCTCTGTCACTCGCTCGTTCTGTTTCTCCCAGTGCTGCAGGCTGCTGTTTTGTACTGAGCTCCTTCCTGCGTTGGCACCCTTTTCTGTCCACAAAGAAATCCGAAGCTGGCCTGACAGAGCTCCGTTGAGGTGGGTCACTCCCCCATCTCTGACTCCCTCATTCTGTTTCTCCTTGCGCTGCAGGCTGGCCTTTTGTACTGGGCTCCTGCGTCTGTTGGTGGCTTTTTTCTGCCAACAATGAAATCTGCAGAGTCCCAACACAGGTCCGTTGAGGTTGCTCACTCCCCCTCTGTCACTCACTTGTTCCGTATCTGCCGGCACTGCAGGCTGGCCTCTTGTATTGGGCTCCTGCCTGCGTTGCCACCTTTTTCTGCCCACAAAGGAATCCACAGCAGTCACGGTAGAGCTCTGTTGAGCGCACTCACTCCCCCCTCTCTCACTGACTCGTTCTGTTTCTGCCACCGCTGCAGGCTGTCATTTTGTACTGGGCCCCTGGGTGCATTGCTGCCTTTTTCTACCCACAAAGAAATCCGTAGCGGTCCCAACAGAGCTCTGTTGAGCTCACTCACTCCACTTCCCTCACTCTCTCACTGGTTCTGTGTCTCCTGCGGGTGCAGACTGTCCTTTTGTACAGGGTTCCTGCCTGCATTGGCGGCTTATTCTGCCCACAAATAAATTTGCAGCAGTCCTGATGCAGGTCCGTTGAGCTTGCTCACTCCCTCTCTCTCAGTCACCCAATCCATTTCTGCCTGCACTGCAGGCTGGCCTTTTGTCCTGGGCTACTGCCTACATTGCTGCTTTTTTCTGCCCACAAAGAAATCTGCAGCTGTCCCAACAGAGCTCCATTGACGTCACTCACTCCCCTGGTCTCACTCGCTCATTCTTTTTCTCCTGGCGCTGCAGGCTGCCCTTTTGTACTAGGCTTCTGCCTCTGTTGGCACCTTTTTCTGGTCACAAAACAATCTGCAGCAGTCCCAACAGAGCTCCATTGAGCTAGCTCCCTCTCCCTCTCTCACTCTCTCGTTCCTTTTCTGCCAGTGCTGCAGGCTGCCCTTTTGTACTGGGCTCCTGCTGGCATTGCCGCCTTCTTCTGCCCACAAAGAAATCTGCAGCAGTTAAGATAAAGCTCCGTTGAGCTCGCTCAGTCCCCATCTCACTCGCTCATTCTGTTTCTCACGCTAATGCAGGCTGCCTTTTTGTAGTGGGTCCCTGCATGCATTGCTGCCTTTTCCTGCCCACAAAGAAATCTGCAGCAGTACCAACAGAGCTCCGTTGAGCTCACTTACTCTCCATCCTTCACTCGCTCATTCTGTGTCTCACTCGCTGCTGCAGGCTGTCCTTTTGTACTGGGCTTCTGCCTGTGTTGGCACCTTGTTTTGCCCACAAAGAAATTCGCAGCTGTCCTGACAGAGCTCTGTTGAGGTCGATCACTCTGCCTGTCTCATTCGCTCATTCTGTTTCTCCCGGCATTGCAGGCTGCCATTTTGTAGTTGGCTTCTGCCTCTGTTGGCACCTTTTTCTGCCCACAAAGAAATCTGCAGAAGTCCCATAAGAGCTCCATTGAGCTCGCTCACTCCCTCTCTCTTACTCAATCATTCCGTTTCTGCCGGTGCTGCAGGCGGCCCTTTTGTACTGGGTTCGTGCCTGCGTTGATGCCTTCTTCTGCCCACAAAGAAATCTGCAGCAGTCACAATACAGCTCCATTGAGCTGGCTCACTCACTCCCCCCCCTCACTCGTTCGTTCTGTTTCTTTCACCGCTGAAGGCTGCCCTTTTCTACTGGGCACCTGCGTGCATTGCTGCCTTTATCTGCCCACAAAGAACTCCGCAGCAGTCCCAGTAAAGCTTCGGTGAACTCACTCACTCCCCCTCCCTCGCTCACTCGTTCTGTGTCTCCCACTGCTGCAGGCTGCATTTTTGTACTGGGTTCCTGCCTGAATTGGCAGCTTTTTCTGCCCACAAAGAGATCTGCAGTAGTCCTGACACAGCTCCGTTGAGGTCGCTCACTCCCCCTCTGTCACTCGCTCGTTCCTTTTCTGCAGGTGCTGCAGACTGGCCTTTTGTACTGGGCTCCTGTGTGCATTGCTGCCTTTTTCTGCCCACAAAGAAATCTGCAGCAGTCCCGACACAGCTCCATTCAGCTTGCTCTCATTTCCCCTCTCACACTCGCTCATTCTGTTTCTGCCAGCACTGCAGGCTGCCCTTTTGTACTGGGCTCCTGCTTGTGTTGCTGGCTTTTCATGCCCACAAAGAAATGTGCAGCAGTCACGATAGAGCTCCATTGAGCTCACTCACTCCTCCTCTCTCACTCGCTCATTCTGGTTTTCCCGCCACTGCAGGCTGCCCTTTTGTACTGGGCCCCAGCGTGCATTGCTGTCTTTTTCTGCCCACAAACAAATCTGCAGCAGTCCCAAAAGAGCTCCGTTGTCCTCATTCACTACCCCTCCCTCACTCACTCATTCTGTGTCTCCTGCCACTGCAGGTTGCCCTTTTGTACTGGGCTCCTACCTGCATTGGCGGCTTGTTCTGGCCAGAAAGAAATCTGAAGCAGTCCCGACACAGCTCCATTGAGCTCGCTCACTCCCCCCTCTCACTCACTCATTCCGTTTCTCCCGGTGCTGCAGGCTGGCCTTTTGTACTGGGCTCCTGCCTCCGCTGCCAAATTTTCTGCCCACAAAGAAATCCGCAGCATCACAATACAGCTCTGTTGAGCTCGCTCACTACCGCTCTGTCACTCACTCATTCTGTTTCTCTTGGTGCTGCAGGCTGTGCTTATGTACGGGGCTCCTGGCTGCGTTGGCACCTTTGTCTACAAAGAAATCCGGAGCTGTCCCGACAGAGCTATGTTGAGGTCACTCAGTCTCCCTCTGTCACGCGCTCATTCTGTTTGTCCTGGCGCTGCACGTGGCCCTTTGGTACGGTGCTCCTGCCTGCATTGGTGCCTTTTTCTGCCCACAAAGAAATCCGCAGCAGTCCTGCTAGAGATCTGTTGAGTTCACTCAGTCCCCCATCTCACTCACTTGTACTGTTTCTCCCATCGTTGCAGGCTGGCCTTTTCTACTGGGCCCCTGCCTGCTTTGACGCCTTTTTCTGCCCACAAAGAAATCTGCAGCAGTCCTGACAGCACTCCGGTGAGTTCACTCACTCACCCTCCCTCACTCGCTCTCTCGTTCTGTTTCTCCCAGTGCTGCAGGCTGATCTTTTGTACTGGGCTCTTACGCTGGGGCCTTTTTCTGCCCACAAACAAATCCGCAGCAGTCCCAACAGAGCTCAGTTTAGCTCGATCACTTCCCCCTCTCACTTGTTCGATCTTAATCTGTCCCAAACACTGATTTCCCACAGCGACCGTGCTGTTCTCCGGCAGGAGTGCAAAAACATATTTAGACCGGATGTGAAAAATGACAGCTGTACTCTTCCTAAGGAGGTGTGAAAAAAGTGCCACTGTTGAAAATGTGGTGTGAAAATATTACAAATGTGTGAAGTTACAAGGGTGCGTGAAACAGTTCAATGCACGCTTGTAACACAGTCATGTTATGGAGTTTCGTCACCAAATTTTCAACATAGGGCTTTTAGGACCTCTGCTCATGAACAGTGCCACTGTCATTTTCTTAATCTGTCCCTAACACTGATTTACCACAGTGACCGCTTTATTGTGTGCGTCAACTGTCAAACCACATTTCAGTCAGGATGTGAAAATGTGACAGCTGTACTGCTCAGTAAGGAGGTGTGAAAAATGCCACTGTTGAAAATCTGGCATGACAATATTACAAATCTGCGAGGTTACAAGGGTGTGTGGAAAGTGTGCAACGCACACTTATAATCTGATCATTGCTGAGCTATCATCACCAAATTTTCAACATAGGCATTTTAGGACCTCTGCTCATGAACAGTATCACTGTCATTTTCTTAATCGGTCCCGGACAGTGATTTCCCAGCAACTGCTCTATTCTGCACTGGAAGTGCGAAAATCATTCGGCCAGGATAGGAAAAATGGCGGATGCACTGTTCATAAGTAGGTGGAGAAAATGGCAATGTTGAAAATCTGGAGAAAATATAATTCAATGGTTACGAAGGCAGCATGCAAACTGCGCGAACACATGCTCGTGAACACAGTCATTTTATGCAATCGTTAGCAGATTTTCAACACAGCCATTTCAGGATCTCTACTCATGAACAGTGTCACTGTAATTTTCTTAATCTGTCCCAAGCACTGATTTCTCACAGCGACCATGCTATTCTGCACCAGAAGTGCAAAAACACATTTCCGCCAGGATGTGAACAATGACAGCTGTACTGTTCACAAGGAGGTGTGAAAAAATGCCAATGTTGAAAATCTGGTGTGAAAATATTGCAAATTCACGAAGTTACGAGCATGGGTAGCAACTGCGCAGCACACACTCGTAAAACAGTCATTTTTTTGATTTTTCCCACCAAATTTGCAACATAGACTTTTTGAGATCCACCTCATGAACACTGGCACTGTCATTTCATCAATTGGCACCAAAAGGTGATTCCGCGCTGTGACCGCGAAATCACCTTCCGGGGCCGATTAACACAATGACAGTTCAAGAATTCATGAGGAGGGTCCCAAAAACCCTATGTTGAAAATTTGGTGAAAAAAGTCCCAAAAATGGCTGAGATATGTAGTAAAGTTGAAAAAACACTATTTATTATGTTATACAGCTTACCGGCATTTTCTCAGTTCACGGTCGGCTTTGAAGAGTGCAGACGTGTTCCTGGTCCACCGAAGATCATCGCGCCAAGCTCCGGAGGTAAGTATGGGGTGACGGGGGGGTGTGGGGAGACAGTGTGCATAGTGGGTTGGTGCGGGTTGCAGGTGAGGGCCAGGGACACTACGAGAAACCGTTTCCTTTTTTGCAGGTAAAAAAAAAAATACTTCATGGGACCGTTTTTCCCTTTACAGGGGCATGTGGCACGCTGAGATGGGCACCCAGTGTGCCACCAATGGCTTTCTTTTGGGGGGGCAGCAGTAGCCGATGGGGATTGGGCAGCCCGTTGGCAGGAATAAGCGGGGGTGTTACACAGAATGCCGACGGGGTAGGCTCCCCTGTCGGCACCAGAAACAATGGGGCACCAAGGTCGATGGGGTTTGCGGACCCATTGGCACATAAACATGGTGGGGGGGTTATACTGTTTGTGAACAGGGCGGCAACCTGCCACCCTGTTCACAAACAATATCAGGGTTTTTACATCCCACCCTGCAATGATGGGTAGCTCCCTCATTGCAGCAGATGGCAGACGCTGCAATGA
Organism: Neoceratodus forsteri; assembly: GCA_016271365.2. NCBI lineage: Eukaryota > Metazoa > Chordata > Ceratodontiformes > Ceratodontidae > Neoceratodus > Neoceratodus forsteri. The sequence goes on from JADMNL010000025.1 coordinate 333,443,117, forward strand.
CGAGGCAGCCCCTGATTGCAGCAGCAAAATTGTCAGTAGTTGGTGCAAATATTCCAAACTACTGTCACCAGCAGCCTGCAATATGTTATTTGCACTGTGCGCAATCAACATAAAAATGGTACATCCTGTCTGCCCCAATTCCCATATTAAACCTCAGAACCTACTGTCCATGCAGGGTAATAGCCTTCACTATCCACTCCCTTGTTCCCTTCCCTACTACTATCAGCATGAGTAACCATTATACCCTTCACTTTGTCAGAGCCATGCTTGAAAAGCATTTATGGTTTTGGTGCCTGCCGTCTCAGGTGGCAAACTATTCCACATTTCCACCACCATTTCTGGAAAATAAAACTTTCCAATATCCCTCTTGAACCTCCCTCCCATCAGTCTCTACTTGTGCCCCCATAACCTTAAACTGTTACTCATGCTAAGTAGTTCTCCATTCACCTTGTTTATTCCTTACAGGAACTTGAAGGTCTCTATCATATCATTCCTCTCTTGACTGGTCTCCAGTGAAGACATGTTCAGTGCCTTGAGCAGATCCTCATACGATCTGTCCAGCCAGCTCTGAATCATCCTGATCACTTTTTGTCCTTATCTTTCCTGAGGTGAGGTCTCCAGAAGTTCAGAACTCTGAACAGTATACCCAGTGCAGCCTCATCAATGATCAATAAAGAGGCAGTAAACCTCTTTTCTTCTACTATCAGAACCCCTTCTGGCACATCCTAGTATCCTATTTGCCTTACTAGATGCCTCACTGTACTAGCTTGATTGTTTAAGGGAGTCATTAATGATGAATACTAGGTCCCTTTTCTCAGCTATAGTGCTCAGCTCTACCCCTCCTATCCAGTACTCTGTCCTGGGGTTCTTGTCCCCTAAGTGAATCACCTTGCACTTTTTGGCATTGAATTTCAACTGCCAACCTGGGCCACCTCTCTAATGTTTACATGTCAGTCTGCAGTTCCTACTTCCCCATCACTATCTACCTCCCATGAGCTTGGTGTCATCTTCAAAGAGACACCAGATTGATTCTCAAACGTTGTTAATGAGCACATTGAAGAGAGAACAAGAGTCAGGATGAGTCCCTGTGGCATTCCTCTTGACTTCCTCTTTATTGATTTGACACCATAACCACAACCCTCTGATGCCTCTCATTCAACTAAACCCCTCACCCCCACCAAAACACCTTATATTTTCCTTCAAATCCTGGACCTCACCCCTTGCGCCTATGACCTAAGTCACTCTGTTTGATCCCCTATCTCATTGGTCTGCTCCACTGATTCCATGCTAACATATTTCAAAACAAAATTACTCTAAATATATATATATATTTTAGTTGTTTAACCAGGAGTAGCACACTAAGCTGCTTTTTACAGGAGCAGACCTGGGAGCACAGGGGAAGTTAAGTGACTGCTCAGAGTCACACAGTATGCAAGTGGAAGCTGTGGATTCAAACCCTAGGTTTGGTCTGCTGGATGTCACCAGATTTGCAGCTCAGAGCCTAAACCACAGCGCTATACTGCCTCCCTTTATGGGACTGCCATGCCCCACCAGAGCAGGACATGAGAAAGGTACACCACCTCCCTAGATCATGGCTGACCTCATAGCTTACTTGCAAGTGCATGATTTGGCCTGGTCTAAAATAAACGTAACCCATCCCCCATGGTTCCAGAGGTATGATCATCTCTGCAGCACCTGTACCATGGCAATAAAGCTTCCCAAGGTGAGAATTTTACATCTAACTTCAGTACCAACATTGGTTACCTGCCTAAATTTTGAAAGGCTGCCACAATCTCTTCTCCCCTCCCACTCCTTTGCCTGTCCTCAGTCAGTGACACCCCTGTCTCTAACCTCTCCTTCATCACCATAGAGATGTAATTCCTTTTCATCACCTGTGCCTCCTTTCTCCTCTCCTCCCTCTCCCCTTCCTCACCTCCCTCTCACCCCTGCCAGCCTGCATGATTGTCATCTCCTTCCTTCCCACTATTGTTTTTTTTCTCTCAAACTCCATCCTTTATCACCGACACACCTCCCGCCTTAACCTTCCAAGGGTAGGAGCCCAGACACGGGATAGCAAGCTCCTCCATCTGACTGTTCTGCAATCTCCTCCCAATTGGATGACCTCCCTAACCTCTCTTTCTGGTGTTCCTCCATCTCGTCTGACTGAAGGCTGCCACTGTTACTCCTGCTCCTCCAAAGATGGTGACCCAGTCAAGTACGCAACAGCTACCGACTCATTTTCTCTCCTCCTCCAAAATACAAGAACAAATTATCTTGTCACAACTCTCTCCCTTTCTGGACTGCTCTTCCTTTTTCACCCAATACAAGTCTGACTTCCGCAAAAATCACTCCACCACCTGCTCAGGCTCACCAAATCCATCCATAATGGTATGGATCACAGCCTATTCACTTCTGCTATCTTTATCGATCTAGCCAAAGCATTCAACCCTGTCTACCACCCAATTATTAGCCAAACTCCAGGCTGCAGGCCTCTCTGCCTTAGCCATCAGCTGTTCCACTCCTACCAGAGGGGTAGGTCCCAAGCAGTCAAAAGTGGTGACCCCCTCTCTCCTCCCTGCCTGTATCCACTTGGGTCTCACAAGGATCTGTGTCAATCCCACTACTTTTCTCCATTTTCCTTAATGATCTCCCCCTCCATGTGCTTGTCTACATCCATTCACATGTACGTGGATGACATGGTCCTCTTCACAGCAGGCCCACAGACTCCAGCTGGATTTTGATCAAGTTCAGCCCTGACCACACACAAATCAGCTTTTTCTCAGTGCCAAGAAGGATGTCTCCATGTGCTTTGGCACAAGGCACCAGACCCTCTAGGCTCCCTCCCTTTCTACTTTCCATACCCTGGATGGCTCCCCTGTGGAGGATGTTACCACCTTTAGTTATCTTGGTATCTGGCTAGACCAGCACCTAAACATTTCTGAACAAGTGGATACTATAGTCAAAAAGCTGCACCACAATTTGGTGCACTTTACAGGAACTGTGACTGTATCCCACCTCCAGCATGCCATGCTATTATCCAGAGAATGATCCCCAAATCTCTGACTATGGTGATGTGGTCTACAGCGTAGCCCCCTTCACTACCCTTGCCAGACTGGACACACTGTTCAACTATTTCTGCCATTACACTCTCGACTATCCTTCTTGGACTCACCATTGTTCTATACATATAAATCTCTCTCCTTTTCTTTTCTTGTGGACAGACACCATGCCCACTGTGCCAGCTTGGTGGGAAAATCTGGTTTGTTCCCTACCTCCTATCTCCGACGCCCTGTTATAGCCATACCATCGAAGCTGAAATATTCGAACCCTAGCAGTCCTTCAGTTTCCACAACCATCGGCAAAGTCACGTTCAGCCACGCTGCCCTAAAATCTGGAACTCCTCCCTCAGCCATTCACCAATCTCCTCCATGGATTCTTTCAAACCATTTCAGTGGTCTCACCCTCCTCCTACAAATCACTCTAGTTTTCCCTCTGCTCTCCTATTACTTGTTTCCAGTTTAGGTACAACTAAAAGTTGGCACTATGCTTCCACTCTAGCATTATGCAAATGTTTATAGCTAACATTGAGTAAAGCCTCCAGCCCTTTGCGTATCAGTTTGCAGATGGAGCTCACCTCCTAATTGTGAACTCCATCAAATAGCTTGGGGTGACACTTGACCCCCAGTTGGACCTAGGGAGTCATATCCTAAATATCTGTAGAACTGTGAACTGTAAATTGGGTCTGGCCTATATGGCCAAAATTAACCTGACACCTGGTGCTCGTCTGGCACGTGCTAGAGGTGTACTACTTCCCTCCCTTAGCTATGGTCTCCACCAATTTGCCTGTACCTCCAAAGCTCTTCTTACTGGAAATTGGCACACAGCATTACAATAACATCTGTCACTTTGCATAGCGCCCGTCTCACCCACAATTGTGAGCATTTGATGATAAACTAGGTTGGCTTTCCCCAACCAATCACCTGAACTTTGGGCTGGGATGCCTCGTGGGCAAAGTGATCAGAACTGGCACCCCCCCGGGGCTGGCACAGCTTCTCCCACCTCCTGACCCCTCCTCTTACCCACTCAGGTCCCAGGGTCCTGGGATGCTAAAAGTACCCCTCACCCGAACCCTTATGGGGGACAGGGACTTTGTTGCATGTGCTCCTAGGCTCTGGAACTCCTTTCCTGACCATGTTCATTCCACCTCCTCCCATCAGTGCTTCCGGAAGTCCCTGTGGGGGTATCTGAAACTGACCTCAACGTGCGAATGTGCCAAGCCTCCCTAGCCTAATTGTACTTGGAGCAGAACTGTTCTGAGGACCTGCCAATGATCTTTTGGTCGTTTCTCATGATCCAATTGCTCTCCTAGGCATCTGACTGCACTATGTATGCTCTAGACTATATATTGTTGATTATATGTACTTTATCAATTTGTGTCATAGCAGTTCACTCCATGCCTTACCGCTTGTGTGACTCAATGCATTTTGTTACTCTATGTACTTGTTTACTTGCTGTTATGTTCTGATGTATCTGTGGCTCTGTACTCTCCTGGGAAGTTCCTGAAATAGGCATATAACTTGTCTAGTGTACCTACCCAGTTAACAAAAGCTAAATAAATAAATAAAACTGCTCTGTGTTTGATCACCAGCATAGGTTTGTGGCTCCTGACTGTGCTGTATATGCATTGTCGATTGTTTGCTTGGCACTCAAGTTCTCACATCTTGCATGTATTATTCCCAATGTAATTTGTGATTGTGTACCACTCTGTTCCATGTATGTTATGTATTTTGAACTATTGTGCTACTTAAGACCCACTTGTACAAGTTCCCCTTCCCCAGGATGCATCTAGAAATGAGCTCCCAGATTAGTATTCCTGGGTGGGGAGCACTAGACACCAAGGATCATTTTACTATAATAATTGGAGCCATTTAAACTGCGATCAGGGGTGTAGAACCTTTACATGCCAAGGATCATTTTGCTATACTACTTGGGAGCATCATAATGGTGACCACAGGTAGGGTCACAATATGCACCTCTGTGTGCTCAAATTAATTTATTTATTGAAAAGTTTCACCAGGGAAGGTACACTGAACAACAAGTTGCTCGCCTCCCGGTACGACCTGGGGAGAGAGTGGTGGGACACATAGTAACAATGAGTACACACAAATACACAATATCATACAAAAACATAGGTTACAACTCAATTACACATTAAAGAAAGCAAATAATTACAAGGGTAGAGAAGTGAAAACCAGTCACAGTGAGCTTGTGATGAGACAGAGAGAGAAAGAGTAATGTAATAGCAAGTGTGAACCAATGGCCTGCACTATACAGACTAAAAATAGCACAGGATGAGCAAGTGAAGTGAGTCAGTTAGGGCATCAAACAGGATGTAGGACAAGAAAGGGGGGTAGCTAGGGGCAGGTGCAATTTACAGAGAGGAAATTATGAAGAGCTTGATTTAATGAGCCAGGTGAGGAAGAAGATTGAATATGTGTAGGAAGAGCATTCCACATTTTGGGGAGACGATTGGAGTGGGAGGCCTGTCCACTAGCGGTGGATCTCCAGGGAACAGACAGAGTTCTATGGTCATGGGCTCTTAGAAGTTGAGAGGGAGTGGGTGGGGGGATTAGGAAATTTAGGTAGGGAGGGAGTGTGCCAAGCCAGTACTTAGAGATGAGATTTGCGCAATGATGCAGTCGCCTATTTGTTAGGATGGGAAGGCTAAAGCTCGGGACAAGTGGCAGCATGGGTGAAGGTGAGGGCATCCAGAGCAAACCAACAGAATGAGTTGAAAAAAGTATCCAGGTTGGCTAAGGAGGTGACGAGAACAGAATAAACAACATCACAATAGTCAAAACCGGGAGGATCAGTTTTTGGATCAGTTAAGCGTCTTGCCTGTGGCGGGAGGCAGGACTGGTTTCTATATAAGGCACCAAGTTTGGGATGAAGCTTTTTATTATGGCATCTACATGGGCAGAAGGATGAGATGGCTATCCAGCCAGGCGTGCCCAGATACCTGAAAGACTCGGGTAACAGTACAGTTGCTCCATCGAGGGTGGTGAAGGAAAGGGAAGAAGGGAGCCTTGACAGCTTCTGACGTGTGCCAAAAGTCATGGACACAGTTTTCTTGGCATTTAGGAAGAGTTGGTGAGATTGAAACCAGCTCTGAGCATTGTGAAATCATGTTGTTGGAGCCTGTGGCGACCTCCAAGAAATTGAAGGCAGAGGAGAATAGAACTGCATCATCATACATATGTATAGAAGATGAGGCACAGATGGATGAAAGATCACTCAAAAGATGGAGAAGAGAATCGGGCCTAGTATGGACCCTTGGGGGACTCAGAGTATATGGGTCAGGAGGGGAGATGTAGTCGGATATTTTACAGACTGTGAGCAGTCATATAGGTATGTGCTAAACCATTTAATGGCATGTTCCACAGCCCAGCTGATGAGAGGGAGTGAGCAGGAGGGGAGGCAAACTGTGCCAAGCTTTAGCAAGATCCATAAAATGGCAGTGGTTATGTGACCGCAATCCATGCCTGTCAGGAACGCATCAGTGATTCAAAGCAGCGAGGTAGTAGTAGTAGAGTGATGTTTACGGAACCCAGATTGATATTGGGTGAAGAAATTTCTGTCTGAGAGGTACGAGGATAGTTAGTCAAGGACTAGATGTTCTTGTAGTTAGGCTGCGCGTCAGGAGGGAGCTATCGAGGCGGTGGTTCTCAGGGGAGGAGGTCGCCACACTTATGGAGGGAGGACAATAGCATGTTTCCAGTCACAGGAATTTTGGCCGTGAAACGAGAAGTTGAAAAAGAGCAGTGGTGGGCGAACCTGTCTTGAGGCAGACAAGTTTAGTAACTGGGTCCAGTCATCAGAGGAGCTTACCTTTGCTCCAGGTTTAAGGGCCAAAGCCACCAGCATGTCAGTTCTCAGAATTTTAAGAAGGAAAAAAGCTATGAGGTGGAGCTGGAGGACTTCTAATGGGTGCGAGAATAACTGGTTAATAGTTGGGAGGGAGCCTAGCAGAGTAGAAGCACATGAGGTAAAGTGCAAGTTGAAAGCAGCAGCATTGCTAGGGTGGTCAGCAATGACAGAATTGTTTATTTGGAGGAGGGGGCAGGGGAGGAAAGGGGAGCCTGTGGGAAGAAAAGTGAGTGGATTACTTTCCAGAATTTGGATGGGTTATTTTTTATTAGAGTTAGAAGTAGAGCTGAAGTAATCAGCCTTGGCCAAATGAGTGGCCTTTGTGCATTTGTTTCTGAGGACCCGGTAGGCCTCATAGTCTTTAAGGAGCTTTGTGCTTTTATGGAGCTTCCAGGCTGTATCACGTGCCCTTAGACAAGCAATGAGTTTTGGGGAGATCCAGGGAGGTGGTTTCCACGAACCACGTACCAGGCATAGTGGTGCATGTTGATTCCAGACTTCAAGATGCGTTCTCTAGATAGTTAGCTCGACATCTAGGTTACTGGCAACGATATAGGTGCCCAATTAGTGTTGGTCAAATCATAAAGAAGTGGGTCAATGTTCAGGGATTTGTATGATTGGTTGGAAAGTTTATAGGGGACTTTGACTTGGTGAATTTTGCTGGAAAGAAGTCATGCAATGGTCACTGAAGGCATCTGCTAGATACCGGAACAATGACCTATGGGTGTGAGTTGTAAGGGTCCAGTCGATGAGCGAATGGTTTCCTGTCTTGTGATTTAGCAACACGTCAGATCTTGGATAATTTAGGTTCGGTTGAGTGCATGTATAGCATTTAGCACTTTACTGGGCATGGTAGTCCAATTATGTTGAACTCCATAATATATAATTTGCCAGCAGAGGTAGCTAACTGAGGTGGTTATGAGTTCAGTAGAAATGGGTTGTAAGCCAGGACAGCAGTAGACACCTACTACAACAAAGATGGTTTGGAGAAGGGGCCAGATTGCAACAACAGAACCTTGTAGCACGGTAGAGCACTAGAAAAGCCCGGAAGTGAATGGATGGAAGGAGACATAGATGGCTCCCCACCTCCTCTCAAAGTCGGGCTGTCTCGATGTTGAAACCAGGGAGGCAGAGATGAGTTGCTGATTTTATTTAGCCAGGATTAGAAATTATTATTATATCAGGGTTGAGCAGCCACAGTGACTTACAAGTCCACTGGGAGGAGACTACGTATATTGATATACAGTATTTTAAGGCCATTGGAAAGCTGAGCATGGCTCAGTGCCGGCAGGAGGAGGTTGAGCTCGTCCAGGGTTGGGTTTATGTCACAGCTGATAGAGTAGGAGGCAATAATAATATAATACAGTTCTGCGCTGTTGAACCAGGGTGGTTCTGCCAGTCGAACTAGAGCTTTCGGTGATGCAAAGGATGTCAAGAGCTAGCAGCCATGAAGGTAATGTACATGGCAGCTGGACGAGGCACAGGGGCGGTGGGTGGGTGGCAGGATATGGTAATGGAAGAGTTACCTGATTGTAGATGGGGAGGGATATCATCATAATTTCAGAGGAGGATGTGGGATTAGGTGGCAGGGGAGAATAGTGCTGTGAGTGTGAGGCGCATCTTGGTTAAACTGGGGTGTAATGATCCACGGAGGAGGCTGAGTCAGAAGAAAAGCTGTACTGGCTCAGTGGGTCAGTGGAGCAACAGGGTTCTGGAGCCAATGAGAGCAGGGACAGTAGGAGGAAGCCAGAGCATACGTGTATTAAAGGAGGCCTGGGAGGGTGGGGAGGAGAAAATCACAGCAGAGAATGAGCAGGCTGAACTGGAAACCCGAATGCAAAAGGCACACCAATCCGTGAGCTGCTAACTGGCTGACAATCAGATGCCGTAGCAAGGGCTAAGAATCATAGTACCAATGCGTGCTTGACAGCGGTGAATACAGAGTTGATCGGAGGTGAGTTCAGGAGGCAGCAGGGCTGTAGGGTCCCGTCAGCAGCGGCAGCCGAGGCACCACCTTTTGGATTTGAGCACAACAGACCATAGCAGATCAAATGAGACTGGGATTTTTGGAAGCAGTAAACAGTATTACAATTTCAGTTGATAATATAAACCTTTTATACTTTTTAATGCTCTGTATGCAGGAGGGATCCCTCATTTGCAAGGTTTAGTAGTACCTTATGCACATACATGATCGATTAGCATCTGGGGCTGCTAAAATATGAGTACCTGTTCAACCATGCTGTTCTCCCACATGGCACAGTGCTTAGATGTTTAGCATTCCGTAACTTCACAAGGACAACTTAACAGCAAGTAAAGCAAGTACATAGAGTAACAAAATGCATTGAGTCACAAAACGGTAAGGCATGGGTGAAATGCTATGACACAAATTGATAAAGTACATATAATCAACAATATATAGTCTAGAGCATACATAGTGCAGTCAGATGCCTAGGAAACAATTGGATCATGAAACGACCAAAAGATCATTGGCAGGTCCTCAGAACAGTTGGGCTCAAGTACAATTAGGCTAGAAGCAGGACATTGCACGATGAGGCCAGCTTCAGATGCCACAGGACTACGGAAGCACAGTGGGAAAGTGGAGAACATAGTCAGGAAAAGTTCAGAGCTAGGGCACATGCAACAAGTCCCTTTCCCCATAGGGTTTGGGAGGGGTACTTTTAGCATCAGGACCCTAGGACCTACAGTGGAGTAAGGGAGGTCAGGAGGTGAGAGCTGTGCCAGCCGGAATGCCAGTTCTGATCACTTTACCCATGAGGCATCCCAGCCAAAGTTCAGGTGATTGGTGGAAAACCAACTAGTTTATCATAAAGCTCACAGTTGTGGGTGGGAGCAGGCGGCCAGTACAAAGTGACAGATGTTATGGAACGTATTACCACCAGTAGAAAACTTTGGAGGTACAGGCAAATTGGTGGAGACCATAGCTAAGGAGAATAGTACACCCTCAGCAAGTGCCGAAGGCGGCAGGTGTCAGATTAGTACACTATAGGCCAGACCAAACACAGTTCACATTCTACAGATACAGGATATGACTCCCTAGCTCAATTGGGGTCAAGTGTCACAAATTTTTGTGGGTTCACAATTAGGAGGGTGCTCCATCCACAACTGATATGCAAAGGGGCTGGAGGCCTTTTAACTAATGTTAGCTATAAACATTTGTGCATAATGCCTAGGTGACTTGGGTGCCAATTTTAGCTATTAAACTGAAACAAGTAATAGGAGCAAGAGGAAAACTAGAACAAGTGCAGGAGGATGTGAGACCACTGAGTGGTTGAAAGAATCCATGGGAGGAGTTGGTGAATGGCTGGGCGAGGGTTCAGATTTTTAGGGCAGCGGTGGCTGAACATGACTTGCAAATGGTTGTGGAAACAGAAGGGACTACTGGGGTTGGAATAGTTCAGCTTCTGATGGTATGGCTATAACAGAGACGTCCGGAATGGGGAGGGGAAACAAAAATTTGCCCACAAAAATGGCACAGTAAACATAGTGTCATCACAAAAGAAAAGAAGGAGATTTATATGTATAGAACAATGGTGATCAAGAAGGATAATGAGAGTGTAATGAAATAGTTGAACAGTGTGTCAGTCTGGCAAAGGTGTGAAGAGACTCGCTGTAAACACATCACCATAGTCAAGATTTGGAGGATCATTCTCGGATATAAGCATAGCATGCTGGGGTGGGATACAGTCAGTTCTGTAAGTGCACAAATGTAGTGCAGCTTTTTGATATAATATCCACTTGTTCAGAAATGTTTAGTGCTGGTCCAGCCAGATACAAGATAACTAAAGCGGTAACATCCTCCACGAGCCATCAGGGTATGGAAAGTAGGAAGGGAGGGAGCCTAGAGGGGGCTCAGTGCCTTGTGCAAGGACATGGAGACAGCCTTCTTGGCATTGAGGAAAAACTGATTGGGCATGGTCAGGGCTGAACTTGATCAAGGTCAGCTGGAGACTGTGGGCCTGCTGTGAAGAAGACCGTGTCATCCGTGTACATGTGAATGGATGCAGACAAGCAGATGGAGGAGATCATTAAGGAAAATGGAGAAAAGTAGTGGAATTGACACAGATCCTTGGGAGACCAAGTGGACTGAGCAGGGAGGAGAGGGGTCACCACTTTTGACTGTGGGACCTACCCTGGTAGAGTGGAACAACTGATGGCCCCAAAGCAGAAGGCCTGCAGCTGGAGTTCTATTTATGGTGGGTGTGAACAGGTTGAGATGGCAGCTAGATGGGTAGAAGATAGCAGAGTGAATGAGCTGATCCATACCGTTATGGATGGATTTGGTGAGCCTGAGCGGGTGGTGGGTGATTTTTCGGAGTCAGACATATTGGGTGAAAAAGGAAGAGGAGTCAGAAAGGGAGAGTTGTGACAAGATAATTTGTTCCTGTTTTGGAGGGAGGAGAAATGCAATGGCAGCTATTAATTACAACGGGTCACCATCTTTTGGAGAAGCAGGAGTAACAGTAGCAGCCTTCCAGTCAACAGGGATGGAGGAACACCAGAAAGGATTAGGAAGTCATCAATATGGAGAAGTTACAGAAGCAGTCAGATGGAGGAGCTTGCTATCCAGCCATCTGGGCTCTACCTTGGAAGGATTAAGTGCAGGAAGTGTGTAGTGATAAGGATGGAGTTACTGGAGAGAAAAAAACAATAGTGGGAAGAGGAGATGACAATCATGCAGGCTAGCAGGGTGAACAGGAGTGAGGAAGGGGAAGGGAGGAGGAGGGGGTACAGGTGATGAAGGAATTACATCTCTATGGTGATGAGAGGTTAGAGACAGAATTGTCACAGCTCTGAGGACAGGCAAAGGGTGGGAGGGAGAAGATTGGCCTTTAAAATTTAGACAGGTGACAATGCTGGGTACAGAGTTAGATATAGAATTCTCACCTTTGGCAAGCTTATTGCCATGGTGCAGGTCTGCAGAGATGATGAGAATACCTCCTGGAAGCCATGGAGATGATTCTGTTTTTTGACAGGCCAAATCATGCACTTGCAAGTAGCTATGAGGTAAGACATGATCTAGAGAGGTGTGCACTACCATGTTCTGCTCTACAGAGCATAGCAGTCCCTAAAGGAGCAGTATGGCGCAGTGGTTTAAGCTCTGACACAGTTGACATCCAACAGACAGACGGTTTAGATCACGGCTTCCACTTGCATACTGTGACTCTGAGCAGTCACTTCCCTGTGCTCCAGGTCGCTCCTGTAAAAAGCTTTCAGTTTAAGTGCTACTTGGACAAACAACTAAAAAAATTTATATTTAGAGTAATTTTGTTTGAAAATATGGCATGAATCAGTGGAAAGACCAATGAGATAGGACAATCAGGTGACAGGTCCCAGTGCAAAGGGTGAGATCAGGGATTTGAAGAAAATATAAGCAGTGTTTGATGGGGTAGGGGTTTAGTTGAATGAGAGCATCAGAGGGTTGTGGTTATGGTGTCAAATCCAGAAAGAAAGTCAGGGGAATGCCACAGGGATCCATCTGACTCTTATTCTCTTCATATATAGTAACAATATTTGAGAATGATCTGGGGCTGTGACTCTTTGAAAGATGACCCAAGCTCATAGAGTGAATAGTGATGGGAAATGAGAACTGCAGACGACATGTAAACATTAGAGAAGACACCTAAGGTTTGGCAGTTGAAATTCAATGCCAAAAATGAAAGGTGATTCCTTAGGGACAAGAACCCCAGGACAGAGTACTGGATAGGAGGTAGAGCTGGCACTACAGCGGAAGGGACCTAATATTCATCTGGCTCATAAGCAATAAAGCTAGTACAGTAAGGCATCTAGTAAGGCAAATAGGATACTAGGATGTCCCAGAAGGGGTTCTGATAGTGAAGAAAGAGTTTACACTCATGATCGTTAGTGAGGCTGCACCGGGCCTGTTCCAGGTTCTGAACTGGAGACTCCTCAGGAAGATAAGGACAAAGGGTGGTGGTTGATTCCAAGGCTGACAGGACAGATCATATGAGAGATCTGCTCAAGGCACTGACATGTCTTCATGGAGACCAGTCAAGAGGGTGGTATGATGAGACCTTCAAGTTCACCAGGAATAAACAAAATGAATGAAACTACTTAGCATGGTAACGTTTAAGTTATAGAGGCACAAGTAGAGATTGATGGGAGGAGGTTCAGAGGGATATTGGAAGTTTATTTCCAAAATGGTGGTGAAATGAATAGTTTTGCATACCCTGGATGCGAGCACCAATACCATAATGGTTTCAACGCTCCGACAAAGTGGGGTATAATGGTTTTCATGCTGATAGTAGTAGGGAGAACAAGGGGTGGATAGTGAAGGCTATTACACCATAGACAGTAAGTTCTGAGGTTTAATACAGAATTGGGCCAGCAGGTCTACCATTTTTATGTTGATTAGCACAGTGCAAAATAACATATGTACCCAGGCTACTGGTGACAGTAGTTACAGGAATATTTGCTGCAACCACTGACGTTGCTGCAATCAGGGCCACCTAATCAAAACAATCAGCATCGCTGCAGAGGGTAACCCATCATTACGAGTGGTCAAACCTGATATTGTTTGTGAACAGGGTGGCAGGTGCCACCTGTTCTGTCTCACGTGTTTATGACTTGAGGTCCATAAACCCCACCAGCCTCGTGCCCCATTATTCTGGTGCCGGCGGGGGCCTCCCGTCGACATTCTCTCTTCCTACTTTTATTCCTGCCAGACAGGGTGCCAATCCCCATCGGCTACTGCCTACCCAAAAGAAAGCCATTGGTGGCAAGCTGGCTGCCCATCCCAGTGCCACATGCCTAACAAAGGAAAAGGTCCCATCAAGTATTTTTTTACCTGCAAAAGAAACGGTTTCTCGTAGTAACCTGGCACCACCTGCAACCCACCAACCCACTGTGCACCCTGCCTCCACCACACCCCGTCCACCCCATACTTACCTCCGGAGCTTGGCGCGATGATCCTTGAGGTGGACCAGGGTGCGTCTGCACTCTTCAAAGCCGACCGTGAACTGAGAAAATGCCAGTAAGCTGTATAAGTAATAAATACTGTTTTCAACTTCAGTACATGTCTCAGCATTTTTGGGACTTTTCTCACCAAATTTTCAACATAGGGTTTTGGACCCTCCTCATGAAATCTTGAACTGTCATTGTGTTAATCGGCCGAAAAGGTGATTTAGCTATCACGGCGCGGAATCACCTCAGACCAATTGACGAAATGACAGTGCCAGTATTCATGAGGGTGGATCTCAAAAAGTCTATTTTGCAAATTTGGTGGGAAAAATCAAAAATGACTGTTTTATGAGTGCACTCAAGTTGCTACCCATGCTTGTAACCATTGAATTTGCAATATTTTCATGCCAGATTTTCAACATTGGCATTTTTCACACCTCCTTGTGAACAGTACAGCTGTCAGTGTTCACATCCTGGCGGAAATATGTTTTCGCTCTTCAGCGCAGAATAGCACAGTCGCTGTGGGAAATCAGTGTTTGGGACAGATTAAGAAAATGACAGTGACACTGTTCATGAGTAGAGTCCTAAAATATCTGTTGAAAATCTGCTAACGATACTCCATAAAATGACTGTTACAGGCGTGTATTGCTTGGTTTACACTTCACCTTCGTAACTAATTAATATTTCCCCAGATTTTTAAACATTGCCATTTTCTCACACCTACTTATGAACAGTGCATCCGTCATTTTTCCCATCCTGACGAAATGTGATCAGCACTTCCAGTGCAGAATAGAGCAGTTGCTGTGAAATCACTGTCGGGACCGATTAAGAAAATGACAGTGATACCGTTCATGAGCAGAGGTCCAAAAATGCCTATGTTGAAATTTGGTGACAATCAACCCAACAAATGACTGTATTACAAGTGTGCGTTGCACACTCACACCTGTAACCATGAATTTGTAATATTGTCATAGCCAGATTTTCACAGTGGCATTTTTCACACCTCCTATGAGCAATACAGCTGTCAATTTTCACATCCTGATTGAAATGTGGTTTCACAGTTGTCACACACTGTAATGCGGTCGCTCGCGGTAAATCAGTGGAAGGACAGATTAAGAAAATGACAGTGGCACGTGTTCATGAGCAGAGGTCCTAAAGCCCTATATTGAAGATTTGGTGACGAACTCCATAACATGACTGTGTTACGCATGCATTGAACTGTTTTACGCACCTTGTAACTTCAAGACATTTGGCAATATTTTCACATCACACAACAGTGGCACTTTTTTCACACCTCCTTATAAAGAGTACAGCTGTCATTTTCGCCATCCAGTCTAGCATGCTTTTGCACTCCTGCCGGAGAACAGCACGGTCGCTGTGGGAAATCAGTGTTTGGGACAGATTAAGATCGAACAAGTGAGAGGGGAGTGACCGAGGCTAAACTGAGCTCTGTCGGGACTGCTCGTGGTTGTTTGTGGGCAGAAAGGCCCCAGTGCAGGCCAGTACAAAAGGGCAGCCTGCAGCACTGGGAGAAACAGAGCAAGGAAGGCAGTGAGGGAGGGTGAGTGAGTGAACTCACGGGCTGTCACAGGACTGCTGCAGATTTCTGTGGGCAGAGAAAAAGGCGTCAAAGCAGGCAGGAGCCCAGTAGAAAGACCAGCCTGCAGCAGTGGAGAAACAGGACGAGTGAGTGAGACGGGAACTGAGTGAACTCAACAGATCTCTAGCAGGACTGCTGCAGATTTCTTTATGGGCAGAAAAAGGCGCCAATGCAGGCAGGAGCACCGTACAAAGAAGCTGCTTCAGCGCCAGGACAAACAGAATGAGAGACGTGACAGAGGGAGACTGAGCGACCTCAACGTAGCTCTGTCAGGACAGCTGCGGTTTCTTTCGTGGACAGACAAAGGTGACAACACAGCCAGGAGCCCCGTACACAAGCACAGCCTGCAACACCAAGAGAAACAGAATGAGTGAGTGACAGAGCGGTAGTGAGCAAGCTCAACAGAGCTGTATTGTGACTGCTGTGGATTTCTTTGTGGGCAGAAAATGCGACAACGGAGGCGGAGCCCAGTACAAAAGGCCAGCCTGCAGCACAGGAGAAATGGAATGAGTGAGTGAGAGGAGGTGAGCGAGCTCAATGGAGCTGTGTTGGGACTGTTGAGATTTCTTTCTGGCCAGGAACAAACCCGCCAATGCAGGCAGGGAGCCCAGTACAAAGGGCAGCCTACAGTGGCAGGAGACACAGAATGAGTGAGTGAGGGAGAGGTAGTGAGTGGAGTATAGCAGACTCTTTGGGACTGCTGCAGATTTGTTTATGGGCAGAAAAGAGACAGCAATGCACGCTGGGGCCCAGTACAAAAGGGCAGCCTGCAGTGACGGAAAACCAGAATGAGCGAGTGAGAGAGGGTAGAAATGAGCTCAATGGAGCTACACGTGACTGCTGCCATTTCTTTTGTGGGCATGAAAAGCCGGCAACACAGGCAGGAGCCCAGTGCAAAGGGCAGCCTGCAGTGCTGGCAGAAACGGAATGAGTGAGTGAGAGAGGGAATGAGAGCAAGCTGAATGGAGCTGTGTCGGGACTACTGCAGATTTCTTTGTGGGCAGAAAAGAGCAGCAATGCACACAGAACCCAGCACAAAAAGCCAGTCTGCAGCACCTGCAAAATGAATGAGGCGAGTGACAGAGGCGGTGGCGACCTCAACAGAGCTGTGTCAGGACTGCTGCAGATTTCTTTGTGTGGCAGAAGAAGGCGCAATGGCGGCAGGAGCCCAATACAAAACGGCAGCCTGCAGTGCTGGCAGAAACGGAAATGAGAGGAGTGAGAGAGGAGAGGCAAGCTCACTGGAGCTCTGTCGGACCGCTGCAGATTGTTTGTGACCAGGAAAGGTGCCAACAGAGGCAGGAGCCTAGTACAAAGAGCAGCCTGCAGCGCCAGGAGAAAAGAATGAGCGAGTGAGACAAAGGGGTGAGTGACCTCAATGGAGCTCTGTCGGGACAGCTGCGGATTTCTGGGCAGAAAAAACAGCAATATAGGCGAAGAACCAAGTACTAAAGGCCAACCTGCAGCGAGGAAAAATGGAATGGGTGACTGAGAGGGGAGTGAGCAAGCTCAACGGACCTGCATCAGGACTGCTGCAGATTTATTTGTGGGCAGAATAAGCCGCCAATGCAGGCAGGAACCCTGTACAAAGGACAGCCTGCACCGCAGAGAGACACAGAACCAGTGAGAGAGTGAGGGAAGTGGAGGAGTGAGCTCAACAGAGCTCTGTTGGGACCCTCTGCGGATTTCTTTGTGGGTAGAAAAGGCAGCAATGCACCAGGGCCCAGTGACAAAATGACAGCCTGCAGCGATGGCAGAAACAGAACGAGTCAGTGAGGAGGGGAGGAGTGCGCCAACAGAGCTCCCGCCGTGACTGCTGTGGGATTCCTTTGTGGGCAGAAAAGGTGGCAACGCAGGCAGGAGCCCAATACAGAGGCCAGCCTGCAGCGCGGCAGACACGAACAAGTGAGTGACAGAGGGGGAGTGAGCAACCTCAACGGACCTGTGTTGGGACTCTGCAGATTTCATTGTTGGCAGAAAAGTCACCACAGACGCAGGAGCCCAGTACAAAAGGCCAGCCTGCAGCGCAAGGAGAAACAGAATAAGCGAGTCAGAGATGGGGAGGGACCCACCTCAACGGAGCTCTGCTGCCAGCTCGATTTCTTTTGTGACAGAAAAGGGTTCCAACGCAGGAAGGAGCTCAGTACAAACAGCAGCCTGCAGCACTGGGAGAAACAGAACGAGCGAAAAGGACAGAGGGCCAGTGAGCAAGCACAATGGACCAACGCAATCAACATTCGGCATTGGCAAATGCTTTGTTTTTTATTGTGTCCAGAACTGACTGTGTGTGTATGTGTGTGGGGGTTGCTGGCAGGCTACATGTGTGCAGTTAAAACACGATTCCCAGAATCATTAATTAGCACTAACCACGCTGTGTGTTAACACTCAAGAAAGCATTTAGCATACCTGTACACCTTATATGCATTAGAGTAGCCCCAGTTGTATGCGCACCTGGTTGCAATTAGTAATCCTGTGCAAAAAAAAATAGTGCCACATTAACAGGTTAGCACTGCACAGAAGAATGCTTTTTAAAATAGTATCAGCCATGCTTATCACAATGCAGTGCTAGTCCTCTTACAGTGGTATGTGGGCCCCATTTTCAGATTAGTGTTGTGCACTCCTAAGTGCTGCACCTGAGATAGCGACAGCCACAGAAGGTGGTGGTAAATGGCACCTCCAGTGAGGAGAGAGTGACCAGTAGGGTGCCGGAGGGCTCAGTAATGGGACACATCCTCTCAGTGTCTTTATAAGTGGCATAACAGAAAAACTGGAAGGGGAGATATGCTTTTTGTAGATGACACCACAATCTGTAATAGCATTGATAGGTGCAGATGGAGAGAATGAGTGGAGACATTAGAAAACTTAAAGAGTGCTATGGGACATGGCAGTTTGGGTTCAAAGCCAAAAGTGCAAAATCAAGCATCTAGGGTACTAGAAGCCTAGAGGCTGAGTATAAAATGTAGAGGAGGTACTTATGGTCACTAAGGAAACCTTTTATACAGCACTGTGCTCTGTATGCAGGAGAGGATTACTCATTTACATGGCGTAGTAGTATATGCACATGCACATGATCAGGAGCATCAGGTGATGCTGAATATGACACCGATCCAACCATGCTGTTCCCACAGTGTAATGTTTATCTCACACGCTAACCTTCTGAAAATGGGGGCTCCAGTTGACTAAAAATCCTGGCTGATGCCTCCTAAAATGCAGAAGGTAAACATAAAAGGTTTATCTTATCTATCTCTTTATGTATTGTTTTATCGTATTTTGCTTCAAAACCTTTATCCATTTCAAAACATTGTGATGTGACTTAAAATGTTTATAACAGACTAGTTAAAATACAGTTTGTTTCTTCTTTTACCTATATGCTGTCTTTATTTACTTATAAAAACACAGTCTGGTGGGCTGGCCTAGCAGCTTGGTGGTGATTGCACTGCCTCCCATGCCAGTGGCCCAGTTTTAGGTGGACCTGAGTTGCACAGGGGTTAGCTGGGGAGATATGATTGACATCTCGGGAATGCTCTCCTCTCAGTGAGGGAAGTCAGCACCCGCTCTTCAACATCCACCTAGCTGAGGAGGGCTGGCAGGGCAGTGGAGTTGCAAAGGGGAGGGCTCAGGCAGGCTAAAGCAAGCATGTGTCTTATATGCAATTGCATCATTCCATGCTTGGCTGCCCAGGGATGAAACCAAAGGTAGAAACCCCAATGGCAAAATGATCCAACAATCTGCCGCCATACCTCTCAACCTCTTTGCCTCAGGAATCAGGACAAGGCTTAAAAACATCAGGGACAAAGACCCCAAATCAGGACACATCTTAAAACTGGTACTATTCACTCAGAAAGCTGATAGAATAAAGGGATTGGTGTTACGATGCATTTTCTGAAGAACAAGTCTGTTACTTTAATGTTTGACATTATTTGTGCTTTTAATCCCCACTGTTCTGTCACAAAACACAAATTTTACGAGGGACAGAGAAAATTCGAGGCAAAATCAGGGACATTTGAGAGGTATGCTACACAGATTTTGCACTGCTAACCAGGCTCTGCTCATATATGTGTCTCTTGTCAATGCCCCGGCCCCAACACAGGGATATGAGTGGGGGTATCTCAGAGCAAATATGTCCTGTGGATGGTAAGTGATTGAGCTGGTAAAAGGTCAGTGGGCAAAGGGTAGAGGTGACTAAGGAGATAAAAATCTCTATGGAAAAAAAGAAATAAAACGCAGTTTGAGGAGCTCAAACCCCAAAACAGACTGTGCATGCCTCCAGTGAGGATTCACAGTAAAGTTATTTAGTAAAACAATGCAAATTATATGCATATGCCAGCTAAACTCCTGATGAAAACTGAATACTGAGGGATTGCAGCAAAAATATATATTTTAAAAAAAAACTTAAAACATAGTCCATAGAGTACAAACTAGCAATGATCTTGGCTTACATTCCACAGCTCCTGAAGTGCTTCCCAAGCATTCAACTCAGATAAGTTGCTGGACTTACACAGTAATTAATTACACATAAAACAAATCAACACTTTAACTTGGAAAATGCATGCAGCTCCTATGTATAGAGGTATGTTAGGAATATCCTGTATTAGCTTCCTATACAAAGGTGTTGTCTGACAGTAAATGAAGCAGCACTTATTTAAAAGAATAAACTACAAGCATTTAAATTAGTTTTAAAAGTTTCTTGTCACATCACAATGGTCTGAAATTTGACTAAAGGTGTGCAAGCAAAACAAAGGAAAACCCCATAAAGAAGTAGAATAAGAGGTAGCCCTGTTTTGTTTACCTCAGCTCTGCAGTTTTAGATGTCCTCTCATCAAGCTAGCAGCTAACTGAATGCAACAGGCAATGAGTTCAGCTCTAGGCCATTCATGGGGAGGGGCAGGGGATGGGTAGTTTCAGTACATAGTCCATTTCAGTATATAGTTTATTTGTTTCAGTATATAGAGTATGTGAATTTTTCAGTCTACAGTGTATGCGTTTCAATACATAGTGTGTGTGTTTCACCATTTAGTGTATTTGTTTCAGTATATAGTGTATGCAGATTTTTCAGTGCATAGTCTATTTATTTCAACAGATAGTGTATGTATTTCAATATAAAGTGAAGATGTTTCAATATATAGTGTATTTGTTTCAGTATATAGTGTATGCTTTTTTCAGTGTGCAGTATATGCATTTCAATAGATAGTGTATGTATTTCAATATACAGTGTATTTGTTTCAATATATAGTGTATGCAGATTTTCAGTGCATAGTGTATTTATTTCAATAGATAGTGAATGTGTTTCAATATAAAGTGTAGATGTTTCAATATATAGTGTATTTGTTTCAGTATATAGTGTATATGCTTTTTCAGTGTGTATATATGCATTTCAATATATAGTGTATTTGTTTCAGGATAGTGTATGCAGTTTTTTCTCAATATATAGTGTATGTGTTACAATCTATAGAGTATTTGTTTCAGTAGATAGTTTATGTGGATGTTTCAGTCTGTAGTGTATGTATCTCAATAGGAAGTGTATATGTTTCAGTACATAGTACATTTGTTTCCAGTATATAATGTATGTGGATTTTCAGTACTCAGTATGTGGATTTCAGTAGATAGTGTATGTATTTTGCTATGCAATGTAAGCATTTCACTATATAATGTATGTGTTTCACTATATAATATATGTATTTCAGTATACAGTTTATGTATTTCACTATACGATGTATATATTTCAGTAGATACTGTATGTGGTTCACTACATTGTGTATGTATTTCACTATATAATGTATATATTTCACTATATGATGTATGTATTTCACCAATAGTGTGTGTTTTACTATACAGCCAGAGATTCTGAATTATGTCCCTAACGCTTGCCATACTTAAAGCCACAACTAGTGAACCCTCCTGTAGTGAGGCTGGTAGAGCTCTGCAGAGTTTAAACAATGCTCCGATTAATAGGCTTAATATTCTAATGAGGAACAGTCATGCATTTGCACAAGCAGTCTCATTCATTTCACAGCTTTTGTTTGGATAAGTAAACTGGACCAAATGAAGGGTCTGGAGACAGGAAGCACCTATGTCAATGACAGTACTGCAGGAGATTTTGTGCTGCCATTGCAGAATGTGAACAACTTAAAATTATGAATGAAGCTAAGAATTCCTCATTCTGTTCTGTTCTATGTGATGAAGCAACTGATACCCCATTGCAGAACAACTTATAATTTATATTCATCATGCATACAAAGGTGTTATAAAAACATTTCTAAGTATAGTTAGACTTGAGAGGCCAAATGCTGACACTATTTATGAAAGTCTTGTAAGTGAGTGCTCTGCAGTACTTGAAATAACTCGGGAAGAGTTTCTAACAAAACTAGTCGGCTTTATAGCAGATGGGGCAGCAGTCCTGCAGGGCAACAGAACTGGTGTTGCTGCCGTCCTCGTGAAGTATAGCCTTTGGTAACTGTTACACAGTATGCTTCATCGACTGAACTGGCCTTTAAAAGCTGTAAAAATCAATGCCCTGTTACAGTAAGGTAGAGGACGAGATGCTACAGTTTTACTTATTCTACCACAACAGCCCTTTGAACAGAACAGAACTGAAGAATTCTTGCCAGGCAACAGGGTCTGATGTTTAGTCCCAACTAGGGTAGGAGGCACCAGATGGGTTCTGCATCTAAAAGCGTGCCTTGGAAAATTTTAGAGATTTATCCTACAATTATTTCACATCTTGAAAATACTGTTGCATCCACGAAACTCAATGGCCAGTGATAGAACTCAGGATTTTGGAAAAGCTCACATCAGAACAGTCTGTGCAGTGTGCCTTGGAGCTTAAAGATGTTATTCTTGTAATAGCAAGACTTTCCCTGTTGTTGCAGGAAGAACAGGTCAGTATTAGCAAAGTGATGGAGGGATTGACAGTTGTTCTGAATGGCCTTGAAAAGTTTAAAACGAAATCATGACCAATGGCCCAAATGTTCACAAAGGAGACATTTAAGGTATTCCCTTAAAGGAAATATCTAGAAAAAAGATACCAACTCCTTTACCAGATTTACAGAAACTCTTTTAACAGAGGTTAACAGCAGGTTTCCTGACAATGAGCTGTCTGTTGTAAGGAAAGCTGGTGTGACACTTTAAACCTCAAAATGTGGCCCAATTTGACAAACAGCACTGATTTTGGTGATAGTGAAACTGAAGAACTTATTAACGAATATCAAGATGTACTTCACAAAATTGGTGTAAAACTGGAAGAAGTGGAATTAGTGGGCCTCTTTAAAAAATTCCCTGAGCTCTTGTACCTCAAGTGTTACTACATGGGAAGAGATAAATAAAAGGTTTTCAGATGGACACCAAAATATTCTGTCCCTTGTCGACTTCCTCTTATCCTTGCCACTCACTTCAGTGGAGTGTAAACGTGGATTTTCAGATATAAAATCCGTGAAGTCAGATTGGAAAAGTAAACTCAGAAGTGATACACTCACTGATCTGTTACGAATCAAACTTCACTCACCATCCATTGAGGATTTTGATGCAACAGGTGTTTTCAGTTTGTGGCTATAATGAAATAAAGCACATTGACATCAGCTGAGCCAAAATCTATAGAGAAATAAAGCCCGTGATATCAGCTGAGCTAAAACTGTAATGAAATAAAGCCCAGTGACATCAGCTGAGCCAAAACTGTATTGAAATAAAGCAGAGTGACATCAGCTGAGGAAAACCTGTAATGAAATAAAGCCCAGTGACATCAGCTGAGCCAAGAACTATAGTGAAATAAAGCACAGTGACATCAGCTAGCCAAAATTATAGTGAAATAATGCACAGTGACATCAGCTGAGCCAAAATCTATAGTGAGTTAGAAGACCATGCAGTGGATCTCACAGGAGAAGAACAGATGCAGCTGCTACTGAAACTGTAGACAGCTGTGATTCAGGCATGGACTCTGATGACAGTGTGACAGCCCTTGAGGATCTAGAAGTGTGGCAAGACACTGATTCTGATAATATCTGACCAGAAATATGTCACCCTGACCCCACTCTGCTCTGATTTGATTTTGCACTTGACCACAACCTCTGCAGTGTCCCTCCAACCAGTTTCTTGCCTAACTGCGTCTTTCTTTTTATACTTAGGTTCATTTTGAATAATTGAGCAATTTAATAGAATTGAATTCACCACTGCTAGGACGACATTTTGTGTTCCACTTCAAATTTTCAAAATTAGTTGCAGGCCACCATGAAGTACTGCGGCCATCAAATTATTAGAAGTCTCTGCCCGATGGCCAGTAGTTTTTTTTCCCCTAAAGTCAACCCCTGTTTTGGTAATATCACTGGTGAATCTGAGTAAAGCTGTTTCCGTTGTAGCCCACTCTGAAGTCATTCTGTGCTTCAGTGAGTAGATTATGTTCTTGAAGAAAAGAGATTAATTGTGAGTGAACAACCTTCTCGATGATCTTGGAAAGAGGTGCCAGGAGTGAGATAGGGCAATAGTTCCCTACATCACTCCTGGACCCCGATATATAGGGTTTGATCGTAGCTGTTTTCCAGATGCTAGGGAAGGTGCTAGAATAGAGGAGTGGTTGAGGATGTTTGTCAGGTGTTTGGCCAGCTGCAAAATACAGAGCTTCATAATGTTATAATAAATGCCATCATCACCAATGCATGGCTTAGGGTTGTTGCTTCTGATGAGGCGGATGGTATCCGATGGATTTAGTGACGGAAGTAGAATTTAGGGTAGTTTTTGGGCTCACTGCAGGGATGGTTTTGGCAGGCAGGGAGTTGAGAGACAGGGCTCTTGGGTGGAGGGTTTGAACTTATTGAGGTCACCAAAGAAAGAATTAAACATGTTGGCCACTTCGCTTGGGTGATTTGTGAGCATATCCCCTTGAAGCAGGGTAATGAGTTCCCAAGGCTTTGTTTTTCCTAGAAGAGAGTTTAATGTCCCCAGAGCTTTCTAGGTTGTTAGATTCTCAAGTTGTTTGTTACAGAAATGGTTAATTTTAGCCTTTCTGATGGCAGATTTGCACTTGTTTCTTAGTTCTTTGTAAGTAACAAGGAGGGAAGAATTGTGTTTTTGTTGTAGCATGACCAAGCTTTGTCCCGGCCCTTATAAGTTTAATGATGTCAGAAGAGACCCAATCATTTCTATGTCTTCTGACCCTGATTTTCCTTAAGGGACAATTTTGTCACAGATACTAAGGAAGATGTTTGTAAAGTGGTGAAAATGGTGTCAGGTCGTATGGACCATTTGTAAAAGGCCCAGACGACCTGACAGAAGCACTGTTAGCTTTTCATTGATGTCATTAGTCAGACGCCTAGAAGAGATGAAATTAGGGGAGGTTTGGGGATTTGGAAGACCAGAGGCAGGGGATGACACAGTGGTTGCTGAGGCAGTCAGGCAGAGTGCCAACCTGAGAGACATGGGCTGGGTTTGAGACAACAATCCAGTCAATCAGGGATTGTGTACCAGTCTTGTAATTTGTCCCTGTGGGGTGGTGATTACTTGATGGAGGCCGAGGCCGAGATGCATCCTTAAGCTGCATCAGATTTACTTGAAGCCCAGTTAAGGTTAAATCCCGAGAAATATCTATTCCTGTTTAGGGAATGGAGTTCTTTGAGATTAAGAAAGACTCAAGGTCTGAGAAAGGGGTGCCAGGGGAAGGTAAGTAGTGGTGCGGGAAAGTATTTTGCCCTTACCTAGAGAAGGTTGATGGAGAGAACTTCCAATCTTTCAAAAGCCACTTCTGAGGAGTATTCAGTAAAGGAGAACCAATTTGAGACATAAACAGGCACCATACTCGCCTTTTGTGTCCCGGTCTGTCCTTATGGGCAGTGGTGAAGCCTTGGAGGTCAATCTCCCGGTGGGAACTGAGTCAGTGAGCCATGTTTGGAGAGTGCAATGGCGTCAAAATTGCTATCAGCGGCCCAAGCCCCAAACGCATCGAACTAGCGGTTAGGCTTTGTATATTAAAGTGTACGATAGAAATACCATTTTGTGGCAGGCTGGGTTGAGGGAGGGAGGGGGAGGTGGGGCCAGGGTTGGGGTGGATGCCAGTCATCAGTAGGAGGAGGAGGAGGATTAGGACTTTGGCTAAAATAAAGATAGGCGGCCGAGATTTTTTGAGCTGGCAGCCTACCCATTTAGTCCAGGAAACAGTGGAAAGTTTGGAGTGGTATAAAGGGGTAGGCAAAGTAGAAAGGAGAGATAAGATGCATAGGAACAACAAGCGAGGAAAGTAGTGGGTGAGGGGGCAGGGGGACATGGGTGAGACCAGGAAAGGCAGACTGACCAGGAGAGGATCCCAAGAGTGGGAGGATGGGTGTGGAAAGGGGCTGTAGACCATGTTTAAAGAAACTTGAGAGCGGGGTGAAGTGCAGAAGAAGGAGAAAGAGAAGGATGGGAACAAACGTAAGTAAAGGTTTAGGGAGACGATGCTTGAGGGTGGCCACTAGTGGAATGGGAGGACAAGGACAGAAAGGGATATGGGATAAAAAGAGCAGGAAACCAGAGACCCTACTGTTGGTAGCAGTAATTTTTTATTGTTTAGTAATAGCTGTTACAATATTATATGACAAATACATCATAAATATATAATAAATACATCATAAATGCACAAAGTTGTTTAAAATAGATACATAAGGTCACTCCTATTGCACATCATGAATATACCCTATTCAATACCTATTTCACTGCTGAGTTGAACTCTCCACCAATAATTATCGATCAATAAACATAGACAAAAAAATAAAATTATATGTCTATATCAGGCTCACACTATTATTGCCATTCTTTTCCTAACTTGGAATAACATTAAAATATCCTGCAAGCAACTGAACTGTAGATATGTCTGCTGTATGGATAAGTATATTTGTAAGAAGGCCTTGATCGATTTGGTATTGATTCTGGATAAACATTTTAAGCCAAAATAATCTCTCCTTATTATAGTACGTACATTTCCAACGAACATGTTCAAGATCCTCTCTACCACCTTTGGTGCAGTCACTATTTTCAGACTAATTACTGTTGTTATTAAACCTTCTCCTTAGAGCGTCACTATCAAATTGCTCAAATTTATATCTTAAAAAGCTGTCCTTAAATGTTTATCCGTAAGTATGTCTAGATAAGGCTTAAAGCCAAAGTAAAAAGTTATTTGACTAAACCAATGAGTAACTTGACACTGAAATAGAAGTTAAAGCTTGTGATTTCCAATAATTAACAATGTTTTCCGATATATTTTTTATACTGAAGACTCAGTGTTATTCCTTTGTTGACACATTTTTCAAATTCAGAAGAGAATATTGTTTTAACAAATTCATAACTAAAGTAAACCAATATCCACTTCTATAGTCAAGATCAAACCTTTTTTTTTTCAATACGACATTGTTTAGTCATCCTCTGTTCAGGTAATCTTGATATTTTTAACCAATAATTTAATTTCCTAATTTTGAGTTTTGCCATTATGTCAAGTAATCCCAGCTCTGCACGTAAATAGGTTGCAGGGCATGACTGACCTAAACTTGATGCAGATCATAAAAAGCATAAATTGGGTTAATAAATGAGACATTTGATTAACCTTACTGCCCATACTTCTGCACAATACAGTAATTGGGCCTCTGTTTTAACTTGCAAAACGTTAATTAAAGGCCTCAGTGATCATCCTCTGTATTTATAAGTTAAACCTGGCTAGTCCACTTGTAGATCTCTAGATCTTCTCATGAAGTGATGTAAGATGGGTATTCCATTTATTATTTGAATTAAGTCCATACCAAGATAAGTGTAATACTGCACCACTTCTACTTTCTGGTTTCAAGAGTCCAATGTCCAGATATATTTTATCCCCAAACTTAATAACTTTTGTTTTTCAAGTTCATCTTTAATTTTAAATCTACAGATTGTGAAGAAAGGTCATCCATTTTACTCTGTAAACCCTGTTTGACCTATTGTTGGTACTGAGGTAGTGTGGTTGTCTTTGGGTGTTAAGGGTAGAATGTTCAAGACCAGGGCCTGCCAGATGCTATAGAAAGGACCTCTCAGCTCCTGCTGAGAGGTAAAAGTACATGTGCTTTTACGATTTAGGGGCAAGAATAGTGGGTTGCAATGGTTGTAGGACGACAGTCTGGATGAATGTATTATGGAAACTAGGAGGGTGTCCCATCTGTCACAGGCTGAGGAGACTTGAGGAAGAAGTGCAGTGGCTTGGTTGGGAGTTGAGGAGGTTGGGGGGAGGGGGTAGCTGGGGCAGAGAACAGGAGGATGTCATGAGAGTGGAACAGCGGTTTGGGGGATGGGGAGGATGGCGGGAGCAATACAACTAGGTGGCCTGGCACAGGAAGAGGGGAATGGGCAGGAGGAAGGAGCCACACTCAGCATGACCAAGAGGGTAGCTAATAGGCTTGCAGTGCTAGCAACAATGGAGGAGGAGGGGATGAGGGATCTCCAGGAGGAAGTAGGTAAAGGAAGTGGGAGGATTGCACAAGGACAGTAGCCAGGCAGAGGATTGTGGTAGGGGTAAGAGGGTGGGGCATGACTAGAATGATGGCTGAAGGGAGCAGGGGTAAGTGGGAGAGAGCAGTGATTGAGCAGAGAATGGGAGGGACTTAAGCGGGGGCAGGGAGACCAGTGTGGAGGAAAGAATGGGGTGGAGTGTGAGGGAATGATGAGGGTGCAGGATTATGATGGAGGTGGAGGGAAGGATCCGGATCCACAGGAGGGAAGGGCAGGGGCTCACCTGGGGCAGACTCTAGCTGTAGATACCAAGGTACAAGGGGAGATGAGGATTGGAGGGAGGGTATTAGTACTGTGGGATTCCATACTTAAAGGATAAGATGGGGCAGCAAGGGGAATGGCATAGTCATCTGGGTGGAGTCCATACCTGGATTAACTGCAGGCAGGGCTGGGCAATCAATCCTTAAGTGTGCTAAGAGGTGGGAGAAACCACATCTCATGGTGCGATGGGTATGAAGGACCTGGTGGGGAGATGGTGGAAGTAGTGAGGGAGAGGTTCGAGGAACTGGGCAGGCTGTGTGATGAGCTGGGGAGTCGATGGCTTTTCAGAGGTGCTCCCGGCACCCTGCACTAGTGTGGTGAGGAAAGCAAGGACTGGGAGTTCAACACCTGGCTGAGGGATTGGTGTCAATCCAGGGTTACGAGGTCGGTGGGGGGCTGGGACAGAACCTGGGACAACAATGAACTTTATGCAGGGGATAGACTACATTTGAGTGGGGAGGGAGGGGTATTAATGCAAAGGGTAGGGGAGTATATAGCCACAAAGGTGGATTTAAACTAGGTAGGGGGGGTGGGTGGGACAGATGGTAGGCAGGAAACCCAGAGAGGGAGCCAAACGTGCTTACCCCCAGGCTGGTAGAGAGGAACCTGGAGCAGTGGCACAGGGGATCAAGAGGGGGTAATTCAGGAGGGGCAGGGACAGGTTGGAGGTGGTCTCACTGAATGCAAGAAGTCTTGGTAACAAATCAGCAGAATTACAGGCTCTCTTGGCAATAGGGAGGGTGGACATAGTGGCCATCACGGAAACATGGGCCACCCAGCACCAGGAATGGGATTTAATGATCCCAGGGTATAGGATATTCAGGAAGTATGGGGCTAAGGGAAAAGGGGGCGTGGCAATATACATACAAGGGTGGAATAAAGTGCATCAGGGAGGAGGGGAGGACAGCAGAACAGAGGCCCTATGGATGCTGTGTCAAGATTCAAGAGGTAGGACAGTGAGGATGGGTGTGGTGTACAGGCCACCAGCCAAAGGGATGATCTGGATGGGAGTTAGCTGAACAAATCAGGAGGGTCTGTAGGAAGGGAACACTGTGGGGTGGGGAATTCAACCTACTTGGGGTAGAGTGAGCATCACAACCACTACGAGTACTAAGGAACAGGACTTATTAAAGGCATTTCAGGACAGCTTCCTGGTGCAGTTGGTCTGGGAGCCAACTAGATTGGGCAGAACGCTGGACCTGGTTCTATCAAATGAGGAGGCTATAAGGGATCTGGAGGTGGAGGACCCTCTGGCTGAGAGGACCACCACATGGTATGGTTCATGCTCAACATGGTCAGGGAAACAGGAGGTACGGGTACCAGGGTGATAGACTTGAAGGGGCAGACTTTAAAGGATGGGGAAATTTGGGGCAGGCATCTGATAGAATTCAAACGCACATGGACACCAGTCAAAAATGGGATATTTTAGGAAAGAGATTGGTGGAGGCTACTGGGTCATTTACAAGAATAAAGAGTAAGAAGGGCAGGGCAAAATAAGCCAGCTGGCTGATGAAGGCGATCATGGAGGGGCAGATCCAAAAAGGCATTTCAGAGATTCAAGAAATAGGAGGAGGGATAACAGAGAGGTGTATCTTAAGAAGACCAGGGAGGTTACCAGGCTGGTCAGAGGCCAAGTCTTCCAGAAAAATGAGATTGGCACAGGGCATTAAGACCAGAGAAAGGACTTCTTCAGATACATTGGTGAAAGACAAAAACAAGGCTCAGATTGTGAGGATTAGGAAGGACAGGGGCTGGATGGAGAAGGGGAGGATCAGGCAGAGGCATAATGATTACTTTTGCTCTGTGTTCAGAAAGGAAAAAGGGGTCAGGCACCATCTAGGAGAGAGTGGGCAGTGGGAGGAAGGGTAACAGATATAGGGATTACAGAGGATAGGGTGCTGAAAGGATTAAGGGCTCTAAGGGGATAAGGCACCAGGTCAGATGGTATTCACCCTAAGCGTACTCAAGGAACTAGCGAGTTCCTGCAGGACCTCTGGCTGACCTGTTCAATACCTCCTTGGACACAGAATGCGTTCCACCGATTGGAGGTTGGCCCATGTGGTATCCATTCACAAAAGTGGACCAAAGGATGAACTAGGCAACTATAGGCCAGTGAGCCTCACATAAATTGGGGAAAACTCATGGAGATGATCCTAAAGGAGAGGCTGGTGTCCTTCTTGGAGAACAATGGGCTCCAGGACAGTCAGCAGCATGGATCTGTCTTGGGAAGATCCTGCCAGACAAACCTGACTGAGTACTACGATTGGGTGACAAGGAACTGGACAAAGGCCATGCAGTGGATGTCCTATATTTGGATTTCAGCAAGGCCTTTGATTCATTAGGACATGGAGGCTGGGGGAAGCTGAATATATATAGGGTGACGACACAAAGATGAGAGCTGGTAGATGACATCGAGGGGTGGAGGGACTGCAGAAGGACCTGACCAAACTACAGGAGTGGTTGGAGGCATGGCAGTTGGGGTTAACACCAAAAGTGCAAGGTACTGCACTCGGGCTAATAATCAGGAGGAGCTATCAGCTGGGGGTACAGCTGAAATACACTGAGGAGAAAAAGGATCTAGGGTTGATTATAATGGGGAGTATGAATAACTCAACACAGTGCAGGAAAGCGGCAGCAAAGCCAACAAAATGCTGGGGTGTATTGCAAGGGAATCTCCTCCAGAAATAGGGAGGTGATCCTGCCACTATACAGGTCACTGGCCAGGCCGCACCTGAATACTGCATGCAGTACTGGTGCCCATTCCTGAAGAAGGACATCAGGATTGTTGGACGGTGTCCAGCAGAGGGTGACAAAGATGATCTAGGGGTTAGAGGGATACTCCTATGAGGAAAGGCTGTGTGAGCTGAACATGTATTCCCTGGAGGAGAGGAAGGGCGGGGGGACATGATTGAAATCTTTAAATACTTAAGGGGACAAACAAGACTAGCACAGAAGGGATTTTCCAGATCAGAAGGGGGAGGGATCACGAGGGGCACCACCTGAGATTGGAGGGGAAGATCCAGGAAGGAAGTCAGAAGGTATTATGACACAGAGAGGGTGGTGGACAAGCGGAATGGTCTGCTTGAGGAGCTGGTAGTCTGTAGCATGGTAGACAGCTTTAAGAGGGATGGGACAGAGTGAGGAACATAATTATGAAAAGGGAGGGGTGGATGGGGCTGCTGCAAATTGAGGGGCTAGCTGACAATCGAGGCAGACTCAATAGACCGTGAGGCCTGTTTCTGCTGGCGTTTCATATGTTCATATAATAAGAGTGTTGTTGGATTAATTGTACAATGGTTTTCAAGAGCACCTATGGGTATTTAAGCTTGAAATGTTTGTTGTAACCAAGCCCTGATTAAGCCTTTGTAGCAAAGTGCTGGGGTTTTGGTGGCTGGCTGTTGGATTTGGGGTAGATCTTTTGTTCTGCATGTTTTAGAATTTGTGTACTTTATGAAATGGAAGAGCAGTGTGTGCAATAAAAGCTTTTTATGACAGGATATTTTGGAGCATGTGTTATACATTTATCTAATAGCACTTTTGCTCTCTTGAAAAATCTTCAGACCTCGCAAGCTCCGTGCTCACCTTTTAGTTGATTTTAATGAGGGCTCAGCATTAAATTCTTGTCTCCCAACATATGGGATGCTTTTGCAGAGTTTTGTTTCTTGAAACCTTCTCAGATTTCCATCCAGGTCTGAAAATACAGTGTTACGGTTGGACAACTCCAAGACAGGACCCCACCATGGGTCTGTGCAGGGCGGTAATGGGGTGTTAGGATTGGAAACTCTAATGCCACATTTCCTATTTTTGTAGGTTTAACTCTAACTGATGCATTAACAAAGTTTTTGCAATTTATTGCCTTACTTTTTGAGATAGTATAATAGTATCCTTATTTTGCTTGTGAGCCCCATCCCTCCATAGATGTGTATATGTATGTGGCTGTGAGCACAGGGACCTCCACCTCATGCTTCCAGTTATAGGACAACAGTCACAAAATTGTCAGCATAGCCATGTTATTACCCCAACTCATGTACCCGTGCAGAAAATGTTTCAATTTATCTTTATTTATTTATTTATTAAATTCTCAGATTACATACCTATGAGTCAGAGACTCTTTTACATAGGTTCCATGTCAAAATACAGTGTTATAGTAAGATGGAGATAAACAAAAGAGTCAGAGACACGTTGAAAACAGGCAGTACACAATATCAGATGTAATCCTAAACAACATAAAGGGCAGGAGAAGAATCATACAGAGACTAAGGTGACACTAGTCAAGTTGCAGAAGGAGATTGATAGTTATAGTAGAGTCACTGTTGCAGTCCTGGGCCAGAATAGCAGGGTAGTTGGTGGTGAAGGCAGTCAGAGTTGGCTCTGTCCAGTGGTGAAGCAGACGAGAGATTGGCGTGGGAGGGCATCAGTCGTAGACTCAGGCTGGCAGGTGGAAGATGAATGTGTAACAGCCTGATACAGGGATGGAGGAGGGTAGGATAAGTTAAGGGAGAAAAGTGGATGCGGGGAACAAATAGTGCTACAGGTTGCTAAGCTGAGCAGTCACAGCTGCTGTGTGAGATCAGGTGCTGTTTGAGGAGATGCTTGAAGTCCCAAGATTGGGAACCCCACCATGTCAATAAGCCAGAAAGGGGCCCAGTAGCTAAAGGAACGTTGGACTAAACGTTGGGAAAATGAGAGTGCTCAGAAAAGCAATAGCAAACAGGCAAGAAAGAGGGTGGAGGAACAATGGGAGTGATCAAAACAGCCATCACAGAGGCAACAAGCCTTTGTGTAAAGGAAATCAACAAAACACAATGAAGGAAAAACGCTATGGTTCTCAAAAGAGATGGCAGGGAAGGTTAAGGAGAAAGGATAGCATTCAAGAAATATAAGGAAACACAGAAGGAGCAGGACAGAGAACATTATCAGTTAAAGCAGAAAGAGGCTGGGAAGGCAGTCAGAATAGCAAATGCCCAAACCAAGGAAAGGATAGCCAACTCTGTTAAGAAGGGATAAGACCTTTATAGGTGCATTAGGGAGCGAAGAAAGACTAAAGGAGGGATACTGAGGCTTAATAAGGGGAGGAATGTGGGTAGAGGGTGACAGTGAAAAGCAGGGATACTGAACGAATATTTCTGCTCAGTATTCCAAAGGAAGAGGAGGGGAGGTACCTAAACCAAACAAGAAAACACACTAAGACGGGCCTATACCAGTCCATTTAGAAGAAAGAGTTCTGAAAGAACTAATAAATTGAAGGTGGACAAAGCAATGGGACCTGATGGATTCACCCAAGAATTTAAAGAAACTAAGGGTAGAACTAGTGACACCACTGACTACTCTCTTTAACAAATCATGGGAGGATGGGTGGTACCTGAGGACTGGAGGAGGGCGGATGATTCCTCTTCACAAAAGTGGGAGCAGGACAGAGGCAGGAAACTACAGACCAGTTAGTTTGACCTCAGTGGTAGGGAAAATGATGGAATCACTTCTGAAGGAAAGAATTGTTGAGTACCTAGAGAGCTTGTGGGGCACAGGACCCAAGGCAGCATGGATTCATGATGGGAAGGTCATGTCAGATGAATCTAATAGATTTCTTTGACTGGGTGACCAAAGAAGTAGACCAGGAGGGAGGGCTGTGGACATGGCCCACCTAGATTTTAGCAAGGCATTTGATACAGTCCACACAAAGATTAATACACAAGTTATCCAGCCTTAGAATGGGTCCCAAGGTGGTAGCCTGGATAAAAATTAGCTAGACAACAGGACATAAGGGCAGTATGAAATGGAGTCCACAGTGAAGAAAGGAGGGTTACTAGTTGTGTACCGCAGGGTTCAGTACTAGGACCGGTCCTTTTAATGTCTTTATAAGTGACATTGCAGAGAAACTGGAAGGAAAAGTATGTCTCTTTGCAGACGACACAAAGATCTGCAACAGGGTTGATACACAAGATGGAGTGTAAAGGATAAGAAGGGACTTGGCAAGGTTGAAGGAATGGTCAGATGTATGGCAGCTCAGATTCAGTGCAAGAAGTGCAAGGTAATGCACCTGGGAAACAAAACCCAGGGAAGAGTATACAATGGGGTGAGATACTGACAACAGTAAAATGGAAAGAGACCTGGATGAGTACCATCAGATGACCTAAAGGTGGGCAAGCAATGTGAGAAGGCAGTAAGGAAGGCTGGGGGTACTGGGATGTATAGGAGAGGCATCAATAGTAGAAACAGAAAGTTGCTATCCTCTGTATAGACAGTTGGTGAGACCCCATCTGAGTACTGTGTGCATTCTGAGACCCCATCTCCGCAAAGACATAGACAGGTGGAGGCTGTCCAGTGGAGGGCAACCAAAATGGTGTAGGGTCTGCACCAGAAGACATACAAAGAAAGACTAAAGGAGCTTAATATGTATACCCTTGAGGAAAGAAGGAGAGAGAACATGATAGAAACTTTCAAGTACCTCAAGGAATTAACAAAGTCCAAGAGGTAGCATCTTTCAGAAAAGAGATGTGCAAGAACAAGGGGCACAATTTGAAGATAGAGGTGGGGCCGGCTCCAGAGGTAATGTAAGGTATTTTTCTAAGAGAGGGTTGTGGATGCATGGAACAGTCTCTCTGTAGGAGGTCATGGAGTCAAGAACAGTGGGGGAATTCAAGAATACATGGACAGACATAAGGCAGTCCTAGTGAGGGTAGGAGAAAGTAAGCTGTTGGTTAACTAGGATCTGCAGCTTATCTGTTAGGTAGGAGAATGGGCAGACTAGGTGGGCCAAGCGGTCCTTATCTGCCATCACATTCTATGTTTCTATGTACTAGGGTGATGCGACAGAAAGGGACTTGGAAATTCAGTCTGGTGGTACTCCTAGTGCCGCATGAGTGTGGAGCGTGAGTGATGAGGCACTGGGATTTCAGGAGTTAGGCCCATATTGATTTTCTTTGCATATAAGCAGGAGTGGTATTGGATTCTGTCCCTAAGGTTCAGCCAATTTGTTCTGGTGTAAAGGTAAATGCATTGCGTGATCTTGGCGGCGCGCCCATTACTGGGCGACAAGCCTTGTTAAGGGCAGAGCTAATCCTTTTAGAGATGACCCTGTGGCAGCGCCATAAATAACTAGGGCCTGAGTCTACAATTGACAGTATGGAGCTGGTAACAGCCACATGAGTGCTTCTTTGGTCATATTATTTCTATTCCTGTAAAGGATGCCTAACCTACAGTTTACTCACAAATAACTTCGATGTGCTCTTTGAAAGAGAGGACGCTGTTGAGTGTAATTCCAAAGTATTTAAATGATTGAACTTGTTCAATTGGGGCATTGAGGTTGTTTAGGATGGTAAGTGGGGCAGATTTTAGCTTATTATGGGTGCTAGAAAACAGCATAGAGTTAGTTTTTTGTAGTTCATGATAAGTTTGTGGGTTGCAAACCAGTCTTCAACTGATGAGGAGTTGTGTTGTAAGTCAAGCGAGAGTGTGTGGGTTAGGGTGACTAGTGAAGAATACCGTGTCATCCACATAAGGAGTAGGTCACTAGGGCAGGATTTAGGACGGAGTTCAGAAAGAGGCTGAATAATAGGGGCCTAAAATTGAGCCTTGGGGTACACCAGAGAGGACAGGTAGACTGGAGAGATAGAGCATCACAAATTTTTACCTGCTGTGACCTATCTTTCAGGTAATTTTGAGCCAGCCAACCATCTCGGTAGAGCCCCCATGCTGCTAGGGAGTCATTAAAAGGGTGTGGTGTACCATGTCAAAGGCCTTAGTGAGGTCAATGTACACTGACCCCACTAAGTGCCCACAGTCAAGGCTTTGTGTACAAAGTTGGTGTACTCAAGCAGAGCAGAGGTGGTGCTGTAATTTTTCCTAAGCCATGTTGTTCAGAGCATTGGATGTTATACTTAGTTAGATATTCAGTGAGCTGGGCCTCTGCTATCCATTCCAGGCCTTTAGAAAGGGAGGTAAGATTGATATGGGATGGTAGTTGGGGTGGAGGGCTCCATCTCTCTCTATGGATGGGGGTCACTAAACAGCTTCCACCAGACAGGGAATTGCCTGAGACACAGGGACTTGTTCAGTATTTTAGTGAGGGTGCAAGGACAGAGTCCAAAGCCAAGTGTAGCAGCTTCAGGGCTAGTGAGTCGTTGCTAAAGTGAGATTGCCTAGAATCTTGAGTAGATATTTTCTGGCACTGCTGGTGGAGACTGTTTTGAGAGGTAGAAGGGTGGGTTTGTGGTCTGAGTGTCAGTATCCCTCACTGTGAGTGGGGGGGTGAGAAGGATCAAAGGCGTTAGAGGAAGTACACCACTAAGCCATGTTAAAGGTGTTGGCTATCTGCTGTGGGTCTTGGATGATAGTACCATCAAGGTTGAGCATGGTAAGAAGGGTTTTGATGGCTTACCAGTAAGTTGTTTTAGGTTATCTCAAACTTCCTGCTGTCAACCCAGGAGTTTGAGAGAGCATCTTGAAATGGTCCCTTTGCTTGTCTGACGGCTTGGGTGCAGGAGTTTTTAGCGCTCTGTACTGCTTCCAGTGGAATTGATTGCCTGTTGCCCAGGCTTTGTGCCACAGGTGGTCTCTGTTGGCCATTTGGGATAGGAGTGAGGGAGAGATCCAAGGTTAGAAACTGTCTTAGGCCTCAGCTTATAGGGGGCATAGATGTCACAAGCTGTGTTGAAGCTGGTTATGAAGTGGTCCAGGGCCAGATCAACACTGGGAGCAAGATCCAGGATCAACCAGTCCAGGTTGCGAAGGTGGTCTTGGAACTGTTTGAGTTGACCTTTCTTAAGAACACGTTGGTGGGTGGATTTTTAGTTAGTTTGGGGACTTATTGGACCACAAGCAGATGATAGGTGAGTGGTTGCTAACTGCGTCAGAAAGAACCATAGAACTGGTTATTCTGTCGGGTCTATTGGTGAAAATGAGGTCCAGTAAGGTACAGTTGCCAGTTCTAGGGTTGTGTCTGGTCGGGAGGTTACTACTTGGGCCAGATTAATGGCGGTGGTAGTGTCTTTGTAGATGCCAGCCTCGGGTGCCAACTAGTTTATGTTGAAGTCCCCAGGAGCACTACTTCAGTGCTGGGGAAGTTTGGAGAGATAGTCACTTATTGCAGCGAAACCATTGGATTGGTCACAGTAGCAAGAGATGACAGTGATTTTCCGTGAGGTGCCAGAAACAGTTTAAATACAAGGACTTGGGAGCTACCCAGGTAACTATCTTGGGAAGAGCATGTCCTGGAGGGGCTTTAAGGTAAATTGTGCAGCCTCCTCCCTTCTACCAATCCTGTCATCTCTGAAAAGGGTAGCCATCCAGTTGTATGGCACTGTCAGGAAGTTGGGACAGCCACTTTTCAACAACCGTTAGAACGTCAGGCTGGTGTTGGGACACCCTCATCTGAAGGATTGATTTTTTGGTGGAGACTTCTGATGTTTAGGGATGCCAGTTTTAAGGTGCCAAATATGGTGCTATGCACCTCAGGAGCTACATTGCTCCAGGGTTAGGGTGGATATTTTCCAACAATAGTAGGAGTAGCAGGAAGTTCCACATTATGATGTATTTGAGTGCCTTGATGACAGATAGGGATTTGTGGTTTCTGGGTTTATGTGCAAATGTGAGAGTAGTTGGATGAGCGAGAGGTGGGGAGCATAAGAAGGGTGGAGATTTTAGCAGTGTCGACAAAGGACTAGTCAGGGAGATGGGGGTGGTGCGGGCACTACTGGTTGTGGAAGCAGTGGGGATACCCTGCTCAAGGGTGGACTGTGGGTCTCAGGCAACTGTTTGGTAGCTAGGCATTGCAGGGTAAACCTGTTAACAGGAGAGCTAGAATTACTAGATGACTAAGCGGGACCATCCTGCCAAATGTAACTCCGCACAAGTGCAACACCAATCCACAGTGCAGGTGCAAAAACACATTTTGGACAAGATTTAAAAATGACAGCTGTGACATACATAAGGTAGTGTAACAAGAAGGCTAAGTTGAAAATCTGAGCTCAAAATATTTAAAATTCACAATGTTACAAGCATGCATAGTGAAATTGCAACAGTCACAACTGTGCCATTTAAATAATTTTGACCCCAAATTTTCAACATAGCTTTATGACTTCTCAAATGTACCCAGTACAGAAAATGTTAAATCCCCACCAAAACGCCATTCCGCGCAACTGCAACATCATTCTGGGGCCACAGGTGCGAAACACATTTTGCCAGGATTTGAAATATGACAGCTGTGGCGTGGAGGTGAGGTGGGTAATAAGAAGACCGTGCTTGAAAATATGGGTGAAAATATTAAAATTTCCAAAGTTATGAGTGTGCATAGCAAGATTGCAATGAATGATCATAACACAGCCATTTTGAAATTTTGACCCCAAATTCTCAACATAGCCTCTTATGATCCCACCTTCTGAACAATATGACTGTCCTTACACAACTCCCACTGAAAGGTGGTTTTGCCAACCAACCACAAAATCGCTTTCTGGTGGGAGCAGCCTAATGATAGTCATATTATTCATGAGGTGGGTCCCCAAAAGGCCATGTTGAAAATCTGGGGCCAAAATCACAAAAAACGGCTGAGTTATGGTTAAAGGAGAACTCTCCATTGAAATACATTGAAGTGCATTTACATTAGTTTCTCATATTGCAGTCACTGGTTCCAGCAGCAAGATGTGTCTGATCAGCGGAACAGGTCTCGAACCTGGGACCTCTGTAAGTGAATGAGGGCTGTGCGGACATCACGGGGGTGTGGAGAGGGTGGGTGCATAGTGGGAGGTCGATTGGGGGTGCGGTGTGATCGGCGAAGGACTTGTTTTTTACAGGTAAAAAATAGCAACAGACATCAAGGGATTTTTTTTTATTTTCAGGAAAAAACAAAAGGGAGCATGGGGGGATACCACTGCCACCAATGACTACAAGGGCAGTGGAGAGTGAGGGGTACCACTAGACACCAGGGAAAAAATTAGAGCACTGTGACCTCTTCCCCAAAAAAGCGGGTCCAGGGGTCACATTATAAAAAGAACAAAAGAAAGCCAAAAGAAATACAAAAGGACTGTTTTCACCAAGTGGAATCCTTTTCTATCAATCCTTTCCTGTGGTGGTGGAAAAGGATTCCGTCTGGCAAAAAATTATCCATTTTCCTGACTAGATGGCTGTTTTTGATGACCAGATGTCCCGAAAAGGTTTTCATGACCAGATGGCTATGAGAAATTCCTTTTTGTTACTAGAATTCCTTTTCACCATCCCTATTGTCATGGTGAAAAGGAAATTGGTTGTCAAAAGGATTTCCATTTTGATGACCAGATGACCCATTTTGACGACCAGATGGCTCTCTATCGGTATCCTTTTCGCCAGCCAATTTCTTTTTCACCATCCTGTTCATCATGGCCGAAAAGGAAATCATCTGGCAAAAAAGGATTACTGTCAGGGCCATCTGAATGTGAGAAAGGGCCATCTGGTTGTCGAGGTACGTAGGTATAAAGATAATACTGACACAGTAATCGGACAACACACCTGCAGTGTGTTTTATTTTATACAAAATAGAAAAATAAATAAATATAAATAAAACAGTTCAAATAGAACAAGAAAATAAACAATAGCTCAAGGCTAGTTCACCTTACATCAGGTATCTTAAAACAATTCAGCTTTCCTGCTGTTAAGAGATAAATTCCTGTTCAGGCACAGGTCCTTCTGCTTATCTTACTCCAGGTAAGTGAGACTGGCTATGCAGCTAATCTGACTCTGAGTGTTTGAGGAGGGCTTATATAGCCCTCCCACTTATGGGAAAGTCCCTCCCGTAACATCCAATTAGTTCTAGAATGGTCCCTAAATAGGGAAACTCTTCCTCTATTACAGGCAGAACTCGGAGGGTGGTGTCAAGAATTTTGCCTCGGCCCCTTTGTCCTGCCTTTGGGGTGCCACAGGGTTCGCTGCTTCTCCATGTTGTTCATGGTGTATATGTTGCCGCTGGTAGACATTATAAGGCTGTATAGGCTAAGTTTTCACTGCTATGCAGATGATATTCAACTCTACATGTCCTTTGTACCTGAACAAAATAATGCAATCTCGATCTTTAACAACTGCCTCACTGATATTCAGGACTGGATGAGTGCTAACTGGTTGAGACTGAATCGGCAAGACTGAGGTGTTGGTGGTGGACACAGGTCAGAGTGTAGAGAAGTTGACTCCTGGGCAAACTGCCTGGCCTTGTGTTCGGGGTAGCCAGTTGAGACCTTCTGAGCGGGTGTGGAACCTGGGCGCTTGACAAATCTAACTGACGCTAAAAGCACAGGTGTCAGCAGTTGTCAAGTCCTCATTTTACCATCTGAGGAACATTGCCGGATAAAGCACCTTGTTCCACAACAAAGACCTTCCTATATTGATTCACACCTTTGTGTCCTCTCGTCTTGATTACTGCAATGCTCTATACCTAGGGTTACCTGGGTGGATCTCCGCCACCTGCAGCTGGTGCAGAACGCTGCAGCCAGGTTGTTGACCTGGTTGTCAAGAACTTGTCATGTCACACCTGTGCTGTGCGAACTGCATTGGCTGCCAGTGCAGTGGAGGATCACCTTCAAGGTCATGTTGCTGACCTATAAGACCCTACATGGAGAGGGACCGGGTTACTTGCAAGACCTCCTTCGCCCTACCGCCCTCTCTGTCCACTTCACTCCACTGATGAGGGATTGCTAGAGGTTCCCAGGGTTTGTCTTCAGTCATCAGGGGCCAGGGCTTTTTCTTTTGTGGCTCAACCCCGTGGTTCCCTACTCGCCGGATTTGAGTATTTGTCCACTGGAGACTTTTAAAGCCTGAAAATGTATTTATTTAATCTGGCTTTTGGAGACAATGTTTAGTTTTATTTCTGCCGCCTTTTTATCTTTTTATATGTTTTTTATTAGTTGAATGTTTGTTGTTCTGTCTATAATGTATTCACGCTTTGGTATTTGAAAAGCGTTATAAATAAATAAATATTGATTGATTGATTGATTGATAATGAGGTTTTACTTATGGGAAATTCTCTATAAGAAATCCCTTCCTGAGGTCTTACTAACAGGTCAGCACCTATTTTCTATATATGCAAACAGTGCAAACATTTATTGTATTTATACATGTACTGTATAGACACTAGCCCTTTATTTTATATCTCAGGGCTCTATACATAATGGGGCTCCTTTAGAGACCTGGCGTGTCTCTTTATTCTTTAATTTGTTTAATTACGTTATTGTGTTTTGTTTATTTTATATCCCCTCCTTATTCTGAGGGCTACTCTATCTGTATAACATTTCCATACATAGGACATTCCTGTCCCTTTAAATCAGTTGATTTCTATGTTGTAGCAGAGCAGCAGACTGTTAAACAATCATCCAACCGCTCTGCTTTGGTGCTCTGCATAGCTTTGCACGCCTTTTATTTCTTTTATACTGGGCTGTAGCTTTTAAGTGTAGGGACAGCACAGTCCTTTTATTTTCCAAGCTCACTTTTCCAGAGTGCACAAATTACTTGGGGAAGTGGGGTGGCTGAAAGTGAAAGTTTGCCGCACCATGGAAGCCTGCCTCTAGCAGCCTGGACTGGCTGCACACATGCCACAGACTCCTCCACAGCTAGCTGGAACAATTCTACATCATATTTTATACAAAGCCAGCAGCCGTAAATCCTAGTAATACAGAGGCATCAGTAATTATTTACACAGATACTGAGTGGCAGCAAAGTAAAAGTTAAAGTTTGCCACTCGGTTCAAACAGTTCCTGCTTCAATGCAGGATTTCTTTGGCATAACATTTTACATAACAACGGAGAGGCAGCAAAATAATTTAAACAAGGGAGACATAATGTCGCTCCGTTATTCTCATATTCCACCTATTAGAGTGACATTATTTTTCATTTAACTGCCAGATTAAATATTTCTTCACCATATACATACAAATGGCATAAGCATTAACTTAATTAAGCACTGCATCACTTTAAACTCATAATATGGCACAAATGCACTCTATGCACTTTCTTCAACCAGCACCTTATATACTTAAAGGCATTTTATATCTTTTGGCATTAAATGCCATAAATGCAACTTATTTCATTCCTGCCAGCTGGCCTTGGCCTGGTGCGTTATTTTGGGGAGTTCTTGGTAAGGGATGGATATACAGAAACTAGAAAAAAAAAGTAGTAGGAAAAAGATTTAGTGAGAAAATAGGAAAAACTAACGTAGGGTGGCCAACCCTACACTGGAAGGAAAAAGGTAAAGTATAGGAGAGGTACTATTGGCAACAGATTACAGTAGAAAAGAAGAAGATAGGAAAGGCATCCCTCCACCAGGGTTATCGGATCCTCTTAAGAAAAAACAGTAACTCTTACAACACTGGTTTTAGCACAAACCCATAGAATGTATGTACATTCTGTACTGATGAGGGTTTGGGTTGAGTCCCACCCACCCACCCACGCTTTAGAAGCTCCGCCCCAGGTCCCTTTAAACAATAAACAAATTACAGTACAGTCTTTACTTTATGCACTATAATTACACCATTACCCTGGGGTTTAAAACATATTGCACTATGAACAAATTACTCACCTTAGTAATTATGTTTCTTCTAATGGAGTCTTGCTGTATTCTGACAATTGCAGTGATTCCCAACCTTTGAACTTCCCAGAGAACAAATAGTTAACTTTCTATGCAGGGCATAGAATGCTGAGCTCGAGCTCAGTTGAAGTCTCTGTCTGGATTGATTCAAACCTAAACTGTCAGATTCTTACAAGCCCAACTAAACTAAAAATTCTATGTGGAAATTGCAAAATTCTTACTAGCCAACTGGTTGAAAAAGTTTTGGATTCCCAAGGAAGACTCAAGTCAGGAAACCCAAAAACAAAACCCAATGTACCATAAATAATAATAACAAATCAGCACCCAAACAAAAGGAGAAGGGTGCAAGCAAAAACACTCCTGGGTGCAAATTGCACCTGCCCACCCACTTCCCAAAAACAGGTTCTGAGAGGAGGCAGGAGGAGGTTAGAATACAGCAAGACTCCATTAGAAGAAACATAATTACTAAGGTGAGTAATTTTTCTTCAAACAACATGAAGTCTTGCTGTATTCTGACAATTGCAGACTACTACAGTACCTTCCAGGAGGAGGGCAGAACCTACTTTGGGAATAGGCTCTGAAGTACTGCAGGCTAAACCGAGTATCACTCCTAGCCTGGATATCCAGAGAGTAATGCTTGGTAAAGGTATGGACTGTTTTCCAGGTGGCTGCTTGACAAATTTCTAAGAGGGATATCCCTGGCAGCAGCCAGAGAAGCAGCTGTACCTCCTGTGGAATGAGCTCTCAGGCCTGAGGGTGGAGTTTTTCCAACTTTTCATAGCAGAATTGTATACAAGACACAATCCACCTGGCAATAGATCTTTGGTGGCAGGCTTGCCTTCCCACTTCCCCATAAGTGAGGAACAACTGAGGAGTCAAACCTGCAGACCTTGGTACGCCTATGCAGTAACTAAGGGCTTTTGACATCTAAACTGTGTAGCCTCCCTTTCCTGAGGAATAATGATCAGTGAAGAAAATAGGAGAGACATAGACTGGTTTAAATGGAAGTCTGAAACCACTTTAGGCAAGAACCTTCTATTGGTTCTAAGGACCACTTTATCCCTGTGAAATGAGATAAAATCAGGTTCCACTGACAGGGCTTGCAATTCACTAATACGCCTGGCAGAGGTAATGGCTACCAAGAACACAGTTTTCCAAGTCAAGTACTTAAGCTCTGCTGAAGACATAGGCTCAAAGGGGGGAGGTGGCTGTTGAGCAATGCAAACATTCAAATCCCAGGCAGGGCAGGGTCTCTGAAAGGAGGACTGGTGTGATGCAATCCTTTAAAAATGTACAAAACACAGGATGGGAAGATAGTGAGGAAGACTTCCCCACAGACAAAAACGCGGAGACAGCTGAGGTGTACCTTGAGAGTAGCTGGTCTGAGGCCTAGGCCATTAAGATGGACCATATAATCCATAACCATAGGCAATTCAGCAGTGTCTGGAGAAACATGCTTTAGAACACCAAATGCTGAA
Source organism: Neoceratodus forsteri (assembly GCA_016271365.2). Taxonomy (NCBI): domain Eukaryota; kingdom Metazoa; phylum Chordata; order Ceratodontiformes; family Ceratodontidae; genus Neoceratodus; species Neoceratodus forsteri. The sequence goes on from JADMNL010000025.1 coordinate 333,487,349, forward strand.
TCCTTTCCATTTGAGTTGTAAGTCTTTCTGGTGGAGGGCTTTGAGAAGCCTTGAGGATATCCAGAACCCTTGGGAAAGATGCAGATCTGCAAACTCTAACTCTTCAAGAGCCATGCTTTGAGATTGAGAGACTGAAGATTGGGGTACCAAATCCTTCCCTGAGAGGATGTTAACAGGTTGTAATTCCTGGGAAGAGACAGGGAAGATGGACTGCTAGGGACAGCAACAGGGGGTACCAGGGCTGTCTGGCCCAATCTGGAGCAATCATAATCACCTTGCAAGGTTGAGAACTTATTTTTGCTAAAACTTTGAACAGGAGGGAAGGGGAAAGGCATACAGAAACTTCCTTCCCAATTCAGGATGAGGGCGTCCAAAGGACTGAGCCCAGGACTGGAGGTCTGCAACAAAAGAGAGGGAGTTGGTGATTGTCTGGGGCTGCAAAGAAATCTATCTCTGGAATGCCCCACCTTGAAAAATCACTTTCAATACCTGAGGGTCCAGGGACCATTCATGATGGCCCTGAGAAATCCTGCTCAGTACATCTGCTAGCACATTTTCCTTGCCTGGAAGGTGAACTGCTACAAGAGAGGTTTGCAGGAATAAGCCAGGGACCACAACTTCATGGCTTCTGTGCACAAGGCCATGGACCGAGTGCCTCCTGCTTGTTGATGTACAACATGGTGCTGTTGTTGTCTGTTCTGACTTGAACCACCTTGTTCTATACTGACTGTGAGAATGCTTTTAGAGCCAAAAACTGCCCTGAGCTCTAGAAGATTGATGTGGAGAAGGGATTCTTGGGGACCACAGCCCGGGGCAGTAGGGACCCCAGGTGGGCTCCCAGCCCAGGAGAGAAAAATCCATGGTAAGGACCACTGAACAAGGCTAAGCAACAAAAGGAACACCTTGTCTTAAATTGTCCTGATCCTGCCACCACTGGAGGGCTTGGATCAAGGTTAGAGTCGCTGGGATCAGTTTGGTAAGGGAACTTTTTCTGAGACCAGAAAGCTCTCAGGTGGAACTGAATATCCTTCATCTGGAATCTTGCCCTTGACCACTGCTGTTGAAGCTGCCATGTGGCCCAAGAGCTGTAGGAAATGTCTTGCTAGTCGAGATACCCGAAGGCTGAAGGAAGAAGCTAGTTCCATAAGAACCCTTGCCCTTTCTAGAGGAAGAAAGGCTCTTGTTCTGAGTGTGTCCAGTTCTGCCCCTATAAAGGTAAGAAGCTGGACTGGTTTGAGAACTGACTTGGGAAGGTTGAGAAGAAATCCTAGAGAAGTGAGCACTTGCTGGGACATTTGCAGGTGAGACTTGACTTGGTCTGGAGACTGACCCACTATTAGCCAATCTTCCAGATATGGAAAATGGAAATCTTTGCCTTCTTAGAAGGCAGCTACTACTGCCAGGCACTTTGTGGAAACCCTTGGGGCTGAGGTTAGGCCAAAGGGCATAGCTCTGAACTGATAGTGGCCTGAGGGCAACTTGAACCTGAGGTACTTTCTGTGGGAGCACCTGAGGGAATGTGTAGAGGCATCTTTGAGGTCCAGGAAGGCTAGCCAGTGTCCCCTGGCCTTAGAGAGGGAAGGATTATTCCCAGAGTTATCATCTTGAACTTTGGTTTTAAAAGATGTTTGTTTAGATATCTTAGGTCTAGAATGGTCGCCACTCCCTGTCTTTTGGGGGTCAGGAAGTACCTGGAGTACAGTCCTTTGCCCCAGTGTAGGTAGGTACTCTCTATAGCTTTTAAAGCGAGGAGATGAGAAACCTCTGCCTCTAGGGCAAGGGTTTCCAAGAGATTTGCAGGTGGAAAGATCTGGCTCTCATTTTGGAAATGTTTTGAAGCTGAGAACCAGTCCCTGACTTACTACTTCCAGGACCCACTTGGCTGATGTAATAGACATCCAGTTCTGGACAAAGTGAGCCAGCCTGCCCCTACTGGAATTGGAGAGTCAACCCAGGCAGGCCCATCAGGGTGTCTGCTTAGCAGGGCTTTAGGCTGAGGTGGATGCAGCCCTGCTCATCCCCTTCTGCCTCTCCCTCTGAAGAACCCCCTCTGAGAAAAGGAAGAAGAGCCTGTGCTTGGTAAGGCCTTTGAAAAGGCCTGCCCCTGCCCCTAGACTGCTGCCTTTGAGGAATTGCCTGCCTTTCCTTGGCCTGAGCACTCCTGTAAGTGGTCCTGTACTCATCCATTTTCTATGTAATTCTCTGTCTGCTCCCCAAACAGAGAATTACCCACTACAGGAAAATCCATGGCCTTAGCCTGGGTGTCCTGTGAGAGGCTAGTGCATTTGAGCCAAGACATCCTCTGAAGAGCCACAGATGTAGCCATGACTCTTGATGACACATCATTAGAGTCCACAGCATCATGAAACTGAACCTTAGATGCCTCAATCCCATCTGCAGCCACTGCCTCCAGCTCCTTGGCTAGCTGGGGAAGCCTGTTTAGCCAGTGCCAGTACAGTGTCCCACCTGGACTTCTGGTACCTGGCTGTATAGGCCATGTAATCGCCTGTCTGAGTGCCAAAGAAGATGCCATGTACTGCTTCTTTGCCATGGCATCAATCTTCCTGGAGTCCTTGTCAGGGGTGTGAAGCCAAGGGAATATTTGCCTTGTCACAGGCAGCAGCCTGCACTACCCCAACATGGCTGCATTTTTGATATAAGAACTCCATGCCTGAGCCTGAAAGTGTATACCTTTTGTCCATTCTTCTATCCACAGGAGGTATAGTGTTAGGAGACTTTAAGATTTTTTTGTGTTTCCCAAAAGATTTATGCAGGGAATAGACAGTCTCCTGGACTCTGGGATGTCTATCATCTCTACATAATCAGGCTCCTCTTGATCTTCCACAGCCTCCTCCATAGGAAGCTGGAGGGTTTCAGCCACCTTTCTGTAAAACATAAAGTGAGAAGGGACTTAGAAAGCCTAGAGGGAAACACCTGAAGGTCTGTCTGGGGAGATGTCCGGTTCCACAGGCACATCCAGACCTTCACTTACATCATCATCCTCAAATTCCCTTCTCTTCAAAGTCCAGTTCATAAAATTCTTCAAGGGTATACTCTTGAACCGGGGAACCAACCAACCAACCCCTGCCAGAAGGAGCTGGATCGGGTCAGAACCGGACGGGAGCGATTCCACAATCTGAATCGCTCTGGCTATCTCTTCGGCGGTTGGAACATGAACCTCTGGATCCGAACCAGTCGATTTATCTTTGCATTTTCTTTTGTCGGAACCAATTCCTTGAAATTGGCTCTCCTTTGCCCGAAGAAGTATCGCCTGGTCAGAGGGCATTCTTCTGGTTCGGTCGAAACCGAACCGGGCTGGCCATCCGGGTCAGCAGACTTCTCGGCCTTTTCCTCAGTCTACCCAACTCTTCTCAAGGGTAGATTTGGGAAAGCTTTTACATATTTGGCAGTCTGAATCGAGGTGGCCAAACCTCAGACAATAAACACAGGTGGTGGGGATCGGCCTTAGCAAAGACCTCCCCACACTCACTGCAGTGTTGAAACCCAGTGGGCCCGTTTTTTCTGGTTTCTCAGACATGGCCAACCTAACAAAACTTACCCTTTTTCGGCAACCGCCAGGCAAGATTCCCTTATCGGTTCCTAACCGTGTCACGGTATTGGAAAAATGGTTCAAACACGCTTTTTAGAACCGATAAGAACCGGTAACCACACACTAAGTAAACAAACAAATTTCACTAACAAATGGACGGTTCAGCGAACCGAGCGCACTTTACAAGTTCCACACAGAAAAACAGAACAAATCCTATCTAGTACTCATGGCACCACAGACAGAGACTGAACCGACTATGCGGATACTTTTTCGTTTAAAACTGACAAAAACTGAAAACTTTAACTGACTTTCAAACCGAGCTGAAGGAGAAATCTCCGGAGTGACCGTTCAGTGAGGGGAGTAAAGAATCTGACAGTTTAGATTTGAATCACTCCAGACAGAGACTTCAACCGAGCTCGAGCTCAGCATTCTATGCCCTGCATAGAAAGTTAACTATTTGTTCTCCAGGGCAGTTTAAGGTTGGGAATCACTGCAATTGTCAGAATACAGCAAGACTTCATGTTGTTTGAATAACCATCATAGTAAATCATTATAACAATTCAAGATATATACAATCATACTATGTTTCATTCTCCTTCACTATATCTGCCCCATGCCATGACAAAAAATCAATGTTTTGTATTGACTTCCTGACCAATATTTTACCACAAAATGGTAAGGTTGCAATGTCAGGTACCACCGCATCATGTGGGCATTTGATCTTTCATTTGATTTATCCACACAAGTGGATTGTGATCTTTAAGGAGAGTAAACTCTGCACCCCACAATAAAAGTGCAAAGCTTCAATTGCTCCTTTGATGGCTAGGCATTCTTTTTGATTGTGGCATGCTTTTGTTCCCTATCATGCAGTTTCCTGCTAATATAAATGATAGGTGCCCTGTCCTTGAATGGTCTGACTCAGGGCTGCTCTTATCCCTGTCTCAAAGCATCCATGTGCTCTTTGAAAGGGAGACTAAAATCAGGGCACTTCAATACATGTGAGACACACAATGTTGCCATTATAATGCTAAAGGTCTCATCACACTCAGGACTTCATTCTACTAGGTTACTACACCTTTCTTTGTCAGGTTTGTTAATGGTGTGGCTATTGAGGCAACATTAGCTATAAATCAGTGATAATATCCAGCTAGGCCTAGAAATGAACTGACATGTTTTTGTCTTTGGCACAGGACTCTTAGCTACTGCCTCTACTTTCTTTACTTCTGGCCGTACACCCATTACCCAAAAGAAATCCAAGGTATCTGGTTTCTGACATAGCCAATGCACATTTTGCTGGGTTTATAGTGAGTTCAGCTTTCTGGATGGAGCGCAACACAGCAGTCAATTGTGTGATGTGTGTCAATCAATCTGGACTATAGATGACAACGTCTCCAGATAGACAGCACAGTAGGCAATGTATGGGGTCAGGATCTGATCCATAAGTCTCTGAAATGTTGCAGGGGCTCTGTGTAGGCCAAAGGGCATGGTAGTGAATTGGTATAATCCAAGTGGTGTGCTGAATGCTGTTTTCTCCTAGACTCAGGGATAAGAGAATTTGCCAGTATCCCTTAGATGCAGTGTGCTAATGTATCTAGCATTGCCAATGTTGTCTATGATATAATCTACCCTAAGCAAGGGTTATCCATCAAAGTGTTATACAGTATTGACCTTACTGAAGACCAGGCACAGTCTGATTCCACCCTCCTTTTAGGGACCACCACTATGGGAGATGACTAGAGCACTAGTGGATGGTTCAATTTTACCAAGTTTCTTCAATTTCTCTATCTCCTGCTTCACCCCTTCTCTGACTTTTTCAGGAAGCCTATAGGTTTCCATCTGATTGGGGCTGGAATCAGTTCTAATATAATACTGTACCCCAACTGCCTTTCCTGGGACACTTGTAAACATGGGTGCAAAGGTTTTTAATGGCTGGTGTATGCCCTCTTTCTGCTGTGTGTCTAGCTCAGGGTTGATTTTATGTTAGAGAGGATGTTCTTTTCCTCTAATCTTTGATAAGCCATCTCCAACTCAGACATGTCCTCTCTGGGAGTATGCACATAGTCCCCATAGCTTCCTTTCTCTACCCATTTCTTTAAAAGATTGGCATGGTAAATCTTTCTCCTGGATATTTATCCGCTGTCTCCACTTCAAATGTTACTGGTCCTATTTGTCTGATGATTGTGTATGAGACCCTTGCCACTTCATTTGTAGCTTGTTCTGGGTGGTGGGAAGTAACAACAGCACTTTATTTCCTGCCTGCAATTCTTTGGCTTACAATTCTGATCATAGTAGGTCTTCTGCTTCTCCTGATAACAGTACTATTTTGGTGTGCCATTTTTGTGTAATCTATCAACTTTTGCAAAGCTGAACCATATAATCAGTGATGCTGGCTTATCCACATTGGTTGCCTCTTCCAAAACTCTTTACCACATCCAGTGGTTCTTTGGGATTCCTTCCATATAGCAGGGAAAAGGGGAGTACCCTGTAGCTGCCTGTGGGACCTCTCTGTAAGAAAACAACAAGAGGGGAGGTACCTATCCCAATCCTTTCCTCATCATGTACAAATTTTTTAACATATGTTTCAGTGTTTGGTTGAAACCTTCAACCAATCCATCTGTTTGTGGGTGGTAGGGCATGGTTCTTATTGCCACTACCCCAATAAACAGTACAGTTTTTCAAAGTAATGTAGCCTAAAAGTTAATGCCTTGGTCGATCAATACCTCCTTAGGTATCCCAAGATGGCTGAAAACCTTAACTAGCTCCTCTGCTATTCGGGGACAAGAGTCTGTAAGCAATGGTATGGCCTCGGGTATTTTCTTGCATAATCATAGATGACTAATATGTATTTGTATCCTTGGGCACTTTTCTGTAAGGGGCCAACAATGTCCATTGCTATCCTGTTCAAAGGGTGTGCTAACTATGGGCAAGGGTACCAGGGGCACTATATCTTTTCAGGTTACCTGGGCCACCTTCTGACACTCCAGACAGGCTCTGCAGTATCCCACCACTTGCTCATGGATACTGGGCCAGTAAAACATTGTAATTGCCTGGCCAGGGTGTTATCCCTACCTGCATGACCTGCCCATAGTAAGTCATAGCCTAAATACAAGATTTGGTGCCTGAACTGTTTCGGGACTACTAGCTGGTTAACAGTTTCACCTGTATGGGGGTAAATACATATCCGGCAAGTATTTGGTTGTTACATTTATAGGGCTCCTGGTGGTTTCTTCTGCTTCACCTGTTGGAAAAAAACAGCTAATGTGTTATCCTTATGTTGTTCCTGGGCAATATCACATTTAGCAACAGTTTATCTACAGTGTCATTAGGCAGCCCAGTATGAGCTCTCCATATCTTCTGTGCTTTCTTCTTTCCCCTTCGATCTCCTGTGAGCACTGGGTGTATCAAATACATCCCCTCAAATGGAAATGCATCTCCAAGGGTTTTGCCTTGATCTGTGACCTGTTGATAATGGCTGTCACATTTTCAGGGGTCACCAATGCTGAAAAATGGGGAAAGTTGTGCCCAATAAATACAGGTACTGGCAGCTTTGGTACTGTTCCAACCACCATTTCTGCTTCCTGTCCATCAATGTTTAAAGTCACCTTGGTGGTGGGATACTGATTAGTGTCCCCATGTCACATATTGTATGACACCAGTATACACATCAGGAACTGGGGCCTTTTCTAGTACATCTGGGTGTACTGATGTCTGTGGACTGCCAGTGTCAATTAAACTCATCATTTTTCTCTCTGATGGTGACTGTTGTTGAAAATTACCCCATTGAACAAGGGCCAGATGGGTAGCCTCACTCTTTCTTGTAACAGAACTATTCAATATGGCCTTTACCATTGCAGTATCTACAGATAATGTCTGGATTATATGGCCTACCCATCTGCCTTCTTGTCTACCTGCATTTCTCGGAATGTGATGGGTAAAAGAAGCTGTTTTACCAGTTGCTGGGTGGGGTGATGGTCAAGTCCACTGTCCGGTATCCCTTCTTTGTTGGTTGCCTGGCCACCAGGAAATCCTCCGCGGGTGATTGCAACTTCCGCCATTTCTGGATGGTGTTCCCACACCCAGATCTGGACCTTTGCAGGTAGAATCTGAAGAAACTGTCCCATGACTACAGCCTCAATTATATCTAACAGTGCCTTCCTTCTGGTTGCAGCCATTTTTTGTAATGTTCATTCAGACGTGTATATGTCTCATGAGGAGTATCATTCCCTTGGTGTTTCATGGAGCTAATTTTCAGTATTAATATCAAAGTGCTTCAAAATCTCCTTTTGACAAGGTCATACTTCTCAGTGCTTCAATGGTCCATGTGGCTATAGGCCAGTTGTGCTTGACCGTTAAATATGGAGCCAACCTGACTACTCACTGCTCTGGAGGCCACCCGCATACCTTTGCTACTCTTTCAAAAGTGGTTGGGTATGCCTCGATGTCATCTGTAGCTGACATCTTGGTCAATTTGATGTCTTTAGGGGAGGCATGCATACCTTGCTGGACCTACTAGTTCCAATGATCTGTAGGGCCCTCAGTGTGTCCACCCAATGCCTGCCTTGCCATCTTCATTCCTCTCCTCTCTCTCTCTCTCGCCTCCTGGCTGTCCTTCCCCAAGATGCTCCATCTCTATTTGTTTCCTTGCAAGTCACTTCAATAGCTTGCTCCTGTCTTCCAGTGGTTCCTCAACTCTCACTTCCTCCAGTCCTTCTTCTTCTTCCTCTTTGCTGTCTTCTCCTCCTCCAAAGGAGTCTGTTGCCTGATGTGCCAGCTTGGCCTTTGGTTTCCTCTCCAACTCAAGGCCTGGGAGCAACTGCTCACCTGTCACTCAGCCTGTGCTCTGGTCAGAGCAGGTCATACAGGGTCATCATGATGACAAAATATACCACCATGCCATGGGTTACCTTGGAATCAGGCCTGACACCTACTGAATCCACCCTGTGGCTAGGACTTTCAGTATCCCACTTCTAACACCAAATGTTGCAGGTACATAGGTATAAAGATAACACTGGATACAGTAATAGGTACAACAAACCCGCAGTGTTTTATTTAATACAAAAGTAGAAAAATAAATATAAACGAAACAGTTCAAACAGAACAACAAAATAAACAATAGCTCAAGGCTATTTCACCTTACATCAGGTATCTCAAAACAATTCATCAGCTTTCCTGCTGTTAGAGATAAATTCCTGTTCAGGCACAGGTCCTTCTGCTTACCTTACTCCAGGTAAGTGAGACTGACTATGCAGCTAATCTGACTTGAGGTTTGAGGAGGGCTTATATAGCCCTCCCACTTATGGTAAAGTCCTCCCATAACATCTAATTAGTTCTAGAAATGGTCCTTAAATAGGGAAACCTCCTCTATTACACAATGAGGTTTACTTACGGAAGTCCCTCTATAGAAAATCCCTTCCTAAGGTCTTGCTAACAGGTCAGCACCTATTTTCTATATATATGCAAACAGTGCAAACATTTATTGTATTTATACATGTATTGTATTGTTACAGTATAGACACTAGCTGTTTATTTTATCTCTCAGGGCTCTATACATAATGGGTCTCCTTTAGAGACCTGCAGTGTCTTTATTCTTTAATTTATTTAATTTCTTTCTTGCATTTTATTTATTTTACAGTTCTCTCCTTATTTTGAGGGCTACTCCTGGTTAAACAATGTTCCTTACTCTATCTGTAAAGCATTTCAAACATAGGGACATTCCTGTCCCTTTAAATAAGTTGATTTTATGTTGTAGCAGAGCGGCAGACTGCTATACAATCATTATCTAGCCACTCTGCTTCAGTGCTCTGCATAGCTTTAGTAAGCCCTTTTATTTATTTTTATACTGGGCTGTAGCTTTTAAATCTAGGGACAGCACAATCCATTTTATTTTCCAAGCACTCATTTTCAGAGTGACAGATTACTTGGGAAGTGGGGTGGCTGAAAGTGAAAGTTTGCCGCTCTGTGGAAGCCTGCCTCTCTAGCAGCCTGGACTGGCTGCGCACATGCCATAGACTCCTCCATGGCTAGCTGGCACAATTCTACAGCATATTTTATACAAAGCCAGCAGCCGGGAGTGCTAATAATACAGGGGCATCAGTAATTATTTACACAGATACTGAGTGGCAGCAAAGGAAAGGCATCCTCCACTGGGATTATCGGACTGGCAGAACACTGTTTTGCCACACTGGTGGTCAAAAGAGAAATCCTTTTCACTATCCGATTTCCTTTTCACCATGATGAAAAGAAATGGCAAATAAAGAAGGAAGTAGTGATGAAAATTAAAAAGGATTTAAATTAAAATAAAAATTCTGGAAGCATACAGAGTTCAGAAAGCACAAAGAACTGTTCAGCAACTCCTGATGAGCAAGATGCATACCTTGATGTCTGTAATAGACATCCCTAGGCAGAGTTATGACATTTTTTAGATAAAAATAAAAACAAGATGGCAGCTCATGAAAAGGAATTATTTCTGACGAACAAGGATTAGCCCTCAAGAACAAGCATCCTTTTTCATCAGAGCAAAATCCTTTTTGTTCATAGGATCTATCCTGAAAATAAAAATCCCATTGAAAATAATGGGACCTTAAAAATGCTATAACTTTGGAACAGATTAATATTTTTCACCAAATAAATGCTTGGCTGATTTGTGACCCAAGCTCTTTCTACCATAAAATTTCAGATCAAACTTGAACACTGCCTGTGCACAGCACGATGAGGAAAACACTGCAAAAATAGTGCATTTCAGGTTTTTGCTATCCAGTTCTCAGAATCCAAAATCTGACCAGAACAAAATTTAGCCTGTCAAGAGATCTACTCCAGGAGACTGTGCATGCAAACTGTCATGCAAATCGTTGAACGGTTGCAAAGTTATTAAACTGCAAAATTTGAGGTTTAACATTAAAGTGCCTGCTCAACCCTAAATACAGTGGTGCTACCACACACACACATATATACATATATACACACACACACACACACACATATATATATACAGATAGAGAGAGAGAGAGAGAGATAAGGTTCAAGTATTATAAATCATCTTTTTTCTTCCACAGAAGTCAATGAGAGACAGTGCTGAACATGAAGACTTCTTATACAGCACAGAGGTCTTCATGTCCATCAGACTCTGTCTTTTAAGAATTTTATAAAGGTTCCACATTCCAACCATTGTTTTATTTTAAATGTCTTCTCCTTCCCAATTCACCCATCAATAGTGTATAGGCTAATCATAATGGAAGAGTAACTTATCATAAAACGTTAACATACTGTCCATATACCTCCGCCTCTGCCCATGAGCATTATTTGCAGACAACTGTGCACTGAGTGATACCATAAAAGAATTTCATCTACAGCAGCACCAAGTCATTTTTAGCAACATTTTTCCAATATAAATGAACAGCTGTACATTAAAAGAAACACTGGTTTAAGTGCCAGTAGACAAATGCTACATATACCACCACAACAAACGTTCAATACTTAGGAAGACTTCTTTGATGTAATATGAAATTGACATCCTTCCTTGATCAGATTTGGGTCTTTGTTTGGCATTAACTGCAACAAAACTCATAGGACTTAATAAAAGAATGGTTTAATGTTAGCAGTAATGAAGAACAATACCATAACATACTGCTGATCTGTTATGACAATGGCTGTTGGAAGCATGTTGCCAGTTGGGGGATGTGTGGTAAGAGTGCCTCAAAAACATCAGCGTCAGCACTTCAGGATTATGTGAACTTTTTATGAGTTCATATGGTGTAACATTTTAAAAGAATCTTTTTCTTTTTCTTTATTTTTGCACTTTGAAATGTGCATTTAAACCTGTGTGGCAGGGGAATCACACATACCCATAAACTAGCATGGTGTGACTACATTGCTGTTTTTTCCCATGGTAGGTTCTTGTGCCTAGCTGTTTCAAAAGATTGTTAATTTATCCTTTGCTTTGAAACACCCAGCTTAGCAATTAAGGAGTTTGACGAAGATGGAACTTTGGGAGAGCTGAATAGCTGCTGGTGTAAATGACAGTACACATGCACATCGAAAAGGGGGGTGTTGAAGACCTCTGTTAGGAAATAGTCACACACAGGGATTACGTAACACATTTTTATTTTAATTTAGCTTGAAAGACAATACATTTCTGATAGTGTTAAATAGGGTTTTCACATAGGTTGCATGATTTATCAAAGGTGAATGGAGCTGGTGAGATGTCTCTTGGCTCATCAAGAGCATAATCTCAAGTCTCCTTAGGGTTTCAGAACCACTCAGCTTTGCTTTGGGGTTCTTGAACCCTAAGAAGTTATAAGATGACACTCTGATAAACCAAGAGATCTCTTGCAAGTCCCATTTACGTTTTCTGCTTGTGTACTTGCCAGTAATTAATTCCAACTCTGTAATTGATTTGTACTTGAACTAACTGTATACTGACCTGCAATTAATCCCAGGTTGCCCTAAAAGGGGCCTCTGGTCTCATTGGGCCTACCCAGTTACCAAAATTCAATATATAAATTAATTAATTAATCTATGAATCAAAGATTGAAAAAGCATGTATCTTCATTAATACAAAGAACGATCAATAATAGACCCAGTTTAAAGGCCAAAAATACTTTCCTCCCTTTCAAACTTCCTATTTAAGCAGCCCACAAATGTGAGGTGGTGATACAAGCAAAAATTAAATATGTTTGTATTTCATTCTAAGCTGACATATTACTTAACTAGAGTAGCACATAGTTAAATGATTAAACTGCCTTTAAGTAAATAACAGTAAATAATAAATGGACATTTGTCTTGCAAGGGGTCTGTTGGTGATGTAATCTAAACACTCTTATTGTGTAGGGTAAAAATAATAATACAGATTCTTGTGTCTCGAGTCTGCCAAGAAACATTCGTAAACAAGCAAGGAGTACTAATAAAGTTTATTATACTACTTACACCAAGCATGTGACAAAGAAAATCACAAGGGAGATGGGCTTCTCACCACTAGCCTGAAGAATGTACATAATCTCCAAGATTGTAGATCTTAGGTTCTCTAAGGTCTTGTGTTCTTCCCCATCTTCCAGCTCTCTGCCAGAGAGTACTAATTCTTCTAGAGCTGAACTAGTAGTGTCTAGGGACAACTATATACTACAGATAACAGCATAGCAACAGAGATTACCTCATACTTACAGATATGAGGAACAATATGTATTGGTCCTAAGTCATTCTTCATTGGAGAATGACTTAGGAGACAGAATTACCAATGAATATCATATGAGACAGAATATGCTTCCATTTGCATTATAAGCTTGGACAAAAGAAATGCTGACAGGTTCAAACTACATGTGGCATTTCTTGCTTACCTACAGTATAAAACATAGAGACATGATAAAGGATTTCTCTGTGTCAGCTTGCTTAGACAAAGAGAACTGCTGAGAGGTCCCTATTACATATCTGCCGAGTATAAAACACACACTACATATAATTATATGAGAATATAAGTATACAAAAATCATTGATGATCCCTCAGAGTCATCATATCAGTAATTATATAGATTATATATGGAATATCTATGAAAGACAAACTAATCTAGATAAATGTATTATAGTGAGGTATAATGAATCAAGCATGACAATATTAGCATGTCTTAGCAGCAAAGCACATTCCTAGCACTCATGCTTATATGATGTGCGCCCATATCTATATGTGAGCACAGAATAGCAGTATCACAGTACAATAGACCAGGAATACAGTGTGAGGTGTATTTGAGGTGTATGTGGACGATAGGGGCATAACTCAGGCATAATCACTCTTTGTTGCCATAATTGCAAAAGTGGCAACACAACAAAAGATGGCAGTTAGGCACCATTCGCTCACAGGCCCGAGGGCAACGAGCTTGATAGAGGAATAGTAACGGGTCATGGTAGTGTATCAGGGTTTTCCTTAAACAACAAAATGTAATTATAAGGGAACATATTAGTAAACCCTGTATTACTATAAACATTTGGAATAAAACTTCACAATGGGGTTTTCCAATATGAAAACAATCAGTAAATACTGATATGTATCAGGTGTATATCTGTCCTATTGGGAAGAAATTGAAGAGACAACTTAAGTTGCCTGTATGGATATTAAAAGAAGTAAAATCGAGATAGAGCATCAAGATAGAACTAGACTTAATGATATCTGCTTCCGGATGGGAACAGGTGTGATTACCGTATAACCTATTACCTGTTTAGGGAGTAAAAACAGAAGTTAAAAAGTTCACTTTGCATAACATTTAGTCCACATCAGCAGAATGTATAGTTGGTCACACACAATGTTTCACATCAGCAGAATATACCACCTTGAAGGATAGCATTTTTCATTTGGTAAGTTGAACAGAACACGAAATGTCAATCTCCATAAGCCATAAACTACGAACAGTTCAGGGATAAATCCAGGGTTTCTTCAAGTGTAAAGTGAAGATTCATAGTTCAGATTTGATGCATTCAGATTTCCCAAAGGCTGATCAAAATGTTCAGGAGGCAACAGTATTTTCAGAAGCCTCAACAGGGGTGCATTAGATTGCACATTGAGTTTTACAATGGAATAGCAACAGTGTTCAGCGGAAGATGATCACATGGCTGCACAAAGTGTAACATTTTATAACAGTACTCAGTTTTCAGTCTGTATAAAATGCCAGCCAGGCTTGGAAAACAAGCAGTGAAGAAAATGGATTTCTTGATTGTAGATCAAATGAAGAAGAGTCTTCTTGCTGAGTTAGGGATTGCTCCCACCCAGACTAGCTTCATAGTATGCATAACAATGAGCTTGATTGTAGAATCTTAATTGGCTGGACCGAATACAGTTTATTTGAAAGTTCACAAATGGAAGCCCAATTTCAGTTATTAGGCCTGCATTCATAAGTTGGTAAGACAAGTTGGAAGATTTCACATCTGCATAAAGGTGATGTTCCTTTCAGGCATGACATTCAATGTTCAGAGTCAGTCCGATTTCAAGACCTCATGGTAAACAAGGAAAGGAGGTAGTTTCAACCTTTCACAATAAAAGTTCCCATCAAGATGATCAATAGAATGGACAGTTGCCAGACAATCAGAGATGGATGTTGCCAGATGAAAATGCGGCAATGACACTGTGAGAGTTACAAACAGGCTTCCCGGATTGTGCAGGAATAATTTTCAAAACATGGAGCGATACTGGTGTGTGTGTAGTGACATATCCAAGGTTCCTTGCCATTGACAAGGGAATAGTGCTAGATTCAAATAAACATTTGTTAACACATGCAATAGAAGTGCAAATGTGGCAGTGCCACTGACCCATACGTCTGTCATGTATGAGATCAAGGATATATCCTAATTCCAGATCCCGGAAGAGATAACCAAAGGGTTGTAAAAACATAATAGCTGTAGGCAGTGCAAAGGACTTTCTAGCTATGTGATGCTCATCTGCCTCCTTAATGTGACCAGAAATTAATTCATTAACATGAACATTTGTCAGGTCAAACCCTTCACAATATCCTTAATATTGTAAATGTAAATCACTCTTAATGAGCAAAATTATGTATAACATACAATGGTGTGTGTTGGGGGGTATGATATTATATTTCATACTCTCATGAACCTTTAACATATGTGCTTGAATAATGGCTAAATCAGCCCTATTTCAAATAGATATGTCAGAGCCAAATAGGTCTGAGTCTAAACCTGTGCTTTTTTTTCAAAATAAGAAAACAAAACCAACATGCCTAGTGCATTAGGGTAGGTTTACAGTCATAGGATGTACCACTAACATTCAGGATGCGAAAATCCTGTGTGTGTGGTGCTATCAGTCCCTGTATAGGGAGTCTTTAATGAGTACCTGGTATGCTGCCAGGGTATTCATCACACCATTATGAAAAAGTGGAAATGTTTGTTGTGAAACATATAACAAATCACTCCACATTTAAAAGGGTGAGATTTAAAATCACTGGGATGTGCATGAACTGCACATTATTAATTAGAGTACCTGGTTGAGAAGTGGCTGTTAGACCACATTGGGTGGGCCAGAGTTCTGGTTTGGGCACTCAGTATAAGTGTCACAAATTATGGGTCATCACAGGGTTAACAACCTTAAGATCTAATGACTTTTAATGACATATAAATTTGGAAGCAAAATCCTGATTATCAATAAAATGTAAACAGGAGTCCAGATCAAGTCTAACTTCTAGAATTGATCCAAAGCAATGATCATAACATTCAGTAGGGCCTCCACTACCCTTCGGGACAATGAACATGTCTTTTAGGACTTTAGTGTGAATCCTACAGGATGCAATTAAATCATGTGGGCTTGTGAGGTACTCTGCCTCAGCAATCTGTTTAGGATTAGGTCACTGGTTCTTATCTACAATGAAATGTGCAGTTTGGGCTTGTAAGAAGACCCATACTTTTAAAAAGAATAATAGGCATAAAAGCAAACATCTCTCTCTGGAACCTAAAAGGAAAGAGAAAAGAAAACATAGTTAATTTAGTACTATTCCACCCATTGGGGTATAGAAAAGTAATTTAATCTCCTTTAAACAGGTTCATTTGACTGGCATTTAGCCAGTTATCAATGACTGTTATAGTGAGACAGTCTAACTGGTAGACTGCTGGACTGAGTTTGTTTACAATGGAATAGGGCCTGTTGTTGGGCCTTGCCCATACATTGTGCAGCAAACAAGGGTACTTTTTGGATGTCTTGTTTGAGATATTTAACATAGTTATCTACTGATGCTCCATCAGTGTGGCAGTACACAGGTCCAGACGTAAATGTTCTGGAGTCTCATGGACCATCCGGTCATGATTTCAAAAATGGGGTCGCTTATGTACCTGCAGAGGTGTCCCTCTTATTGCCATAAGGAGTAAAGGCAATAACAAATTCCAGTCCTTTGGATTTTCTGAACAAGTTTATTATAAGATAACTTTGATCTACCTGTTAGCCTATTCCACGTGTCCTGATGACTGTGGGTGGTAAGGGATGTGAAACTTTTG
Organism: Neoceratodus forsteri; assembly: GCA_016271365.2. Taxonomy (NCBI): domain Eukaryota; kingdom Metazoa; phylum Chordata; order Ceratodontiformes; family Ceratodontidae; genus Neoceratodus; species Neoceratodus forsteri. Next base: position 333,503,877 of record JADMNL010000025.1, read on the forward strand.
TTTTACCCATAACAAATCCAGAATTTCCTGCATTACTTTGGCTAAGAAGCTGGATCTCTGTAATCAGAATTTACCTTTAAGGGTAAACTCTACCTGGTAAACAACTGGTTTACTAAGACATTTGCAGTCACTTTGACTGTGTTGTTCTGTTAGGTTGGTGATCACTAGTGCAAACTAGTTGTCATTAGTGGTTGGCATAAGGCCAATGTAGTCAATCTGAATATTGTTCCAGGGGCCTTTTGCCTCTGGGAAAACAATGTATTTGTCCTAGCTGGTATAGGAGTCTTCTGTTCACAGGTCAAACAGTTACTAATGCAGTGTTCTGTATCATTTCTCACATGTGGCCACAAGACAGAGGATGTCAGTCTGTCTAGGGTCTTTACTGACTCACTGGTGCCCACCATTTGGAGTATCATGTACTTGGTACAGTAGATAAAATCTACTTTCAGGTGATCAGGAATTACCTGTAACTTTTCATGAGTGTTACAGCAGTGATGTTCCAAATGAGTAGGCCATCACAGCATAGGTGAATGTAATTTTCACTTTCTTATAAGAGTTATTTCTGGAAGTTATTCCTCAGTTCCTTTATTAAGGAACCTATACACTGCCCTCAAATAACCAATGCTGGGGCCATGGTTAGTGATTCCAAAAGAAAGACAATGATATCAGTATTAGGATACCTTGTACCTTCTTACCAGATGTGCCTGCCATTGTCTGTACTGGGAATAGCCCAGGCTATCCCTGGCTTGTGCCTGCTATTGTAGCCACAGTATGGGATGATCCAGGTGTCACTGATGGAGGGTTCTACATCCTGTGCAGGCAGTGCTGGCACTATCAAGCATGCCTGCACAGTAGAGAAAAGTGTTGTGCAAGCTGCTCATAGTTCTCCAGCTATGGATTGTGGTTCAGTAGCCATCAGGGTGGAGAAAATAGTGCTGGAAACAGTTGTCAGCCCAGGTTCAGAAATCAAACCTGTAACCTCTCTAACGTGGCCTGTGATGCTGAAAATATCACAGCCACTGGGCTTTTAGAATCAGGGTTGTCCCTCCCCATCAAATGTAAAGTGGGTTTCCCACCAGAATGTTGATGGATGTAGCAACATTGTTTTTAATGTTGCAGCTTAAGGTATTAATGCATTGCATAGGAAAAGCAGTACATTCAGTCTTCTCAGGGAAAACTGATGTTAAATTGCATAGGAAAGAATCATAACAATTCATGTAATTAACTCAATGTGTTCTTTAACCAAGGGACATGCTAATAAAGCAAACATAAACTGTTTCTACAGCATCAGATGCTGACTTCATGACAGATTGCGATCAGCCTTATTCAAAAGTATGTCAACATCATTTTGAATGAGAATCTTATGTCTCTCAGAAACACTAGTGTTACTGATAACATATTAATCATGCCAAAACTCTGGTTTGTTTTGTTTGGTTATGGCAGCAATCACAAGTCCTTGTGACTGCAGGATCGAATCTCTGTGATATGGCGGTCGGCCATTTTGGATTACCTCATGGGCATCTCAGGTTACTGTGTCATGATCATCATCACATGACCATGAGTGGCCATCTTGGGATGGTATGGGGATGCACCCTGATGACATGTGTGTCCACCATTTTGAGACTCTAACAATTCTCCATTTTATGAATCAAGAAAACAAGTGATTAGCCTTTGCTCTAGTCCACCCCACAGCATACTGTGAGTGTTCAAAATCAAACTCTTCAACATCAGAAGAGACAAGGTCTTTGGGCATTAAGTTAGTATGCCCTGCCAATACCTCTGGCTGACAGCGCAAGTTCGCCATATCTGACTTTTTACTCCTGGGTGACTAGGGAGGTGGATCAGGGAGGGCAGTGGCCATGGCCTATCTGGACTTCAGCAAGGCCTTTGACACTGTGCCACATAGAAGACTATTACACAAACTGGGAATATGGGTGTGGGCAGGACAGTAGTGTGGTGGGTAGGTAACTGGCTGGGTGGCAGGACACAGAGGTGGTGGTAAATGGCTGTCACTCCACAGAGGAAGAGTGACCAATGGGGTACCACAGGGATCAGTGCTGGGACCGGTCCTATTGAACATCTTCATCAGTGACATTGCGCAGGATCTAGAAGGCAGAATTTCACTGTTCGCTGATGACACAAAGCTCTGTAAAGAGTAGACACACCAGAGGGTGTAGACAGAATGAGAAGTGACCTGCAGAAACTTGAAGAATGGTCAGAGGTTTGGCAGTTGAAATTCAATGCAAAGAAGTGCAAGATAATGCATATGGGGTACAAAAACCCTGGCACAATATATCAGTTGGGGTGAGGATATAGCATGCACCAAGCAGGAAAGGATCTTGGGGTTGTCATGTCTCTGATGACCTCAAGGTAGGGAAACAGTGTGACAAGGCAGCAGGTAAAGCAAATAGGATGCTGGGATGTATAGGCAGGGGCATCACCAGCAGGAAAAGGAGGCATAATTCATATACAAGACTCTAGTGAGGCCCCACCTGGAGTACAGTGTACAGTTCTGGAGACCATACCACGTAAGGACATAGACAGGGTAGAGAAGGTTCAGAGGAGGGCAACAAAGATGGTGCATGGATTGCATCACAAGTCCTATGAAGACAGGTTGAAGGAACTGAACATGTACTCCCTGGAGGAGAGGAGGGAGAGGATATGATAGAGACATACAAGTATCTTACAGGGAGGAACAGGGTGCAGGAAAACACTATTTTTAAGTGAAAAAGATGTTCCAGGACTAGAGGGCATGGGATGAAGTTGGAGGGAGGACGATCCAGAGGAAACATGAGAAAGAATTTCTTCACAGAACGGGTGGTGGACAAGTGGAACACCCTGCCAGAGGAAGTGGTGGGGGCTGAAACAATCATGGGATTTAAGAATGCATGGATAGACATAAAGGAATTCTAGAGGTCAGGGTAAGGGCAACAGACTTCTAGGAAAATTAACTGAACTTACAAGCTCAAATGGGCAGACTGGGTGGGCCATAGGCCCTTATCTGCCGACACTGTCTATGTATCTATGTATCTATGTATCTATGTATCTATGTATCTATACATTCTAACTGCTCAGATACAGGAGTTTGCATACTGTAAAATGCATTGTTTTCAGATTGCAAGACATTCTCATCTTGTAAAACTTGCTTTTTTAATCAACGGAATCTGTGTTATAGTTTATACTGAAAACATTCATTTAGAGTCTGCTATAATTAAAACATACTGAATTACACTGTTCAGTCAAGGTCTGGTGTTGAAATACCAGCACGTTAACTCTTTCAGTAATTACTTCAGACTTATCTCTAAGTTTCTTGTTTCAAAACGTAAAATCAGAGTTACTAGCCAGAACACCATTTGTTTGAAAAACTTTTCTAACAAATTTTCCTTGTCAGCATTATCTCTTAAGACATGCAGGTCATGCCTGCTTCTCTCATTAAAATAGAGACTCATTTACTAGATGGACAGACTCCAGCTCAGATTGTAGTCCAGTTATCCTTTCCATATTAGAAGCCTCTTTCAGACTAATTATCTGCTTGAAAGCAGCATTCTCCATTTTGCAAACAATATACTCAGATTCCAAAACAGATATTTTATTTAGAACAATATAAAACAATTAAACAACGTTGTAATTAATAATCCTACAGGATCATTGGTCCCTGTTTTCAATTCCCATAATGGGCAATGATATCCCTTAAAGGGACTACCATTGATTCTGCTCCTCAGCAAAACCACTCCAACCACCATAAGCAGTTTGGTTTTTTAAGGCATTCAGCCTCAACTCAGTACTGATATATTTAGACATGTCATATAAGATAAGAATCCTTAGCTGTCTGTGGATCAAAAACTTTGTTTGCAACCAAAGTTCATGACAGGACACAAACAGCCTTTGGCATATGTGGACTCCTAGATGAGTAAATACCCATTAGGATTTGAATCCACAAGAAAGCAGTCTATGTCTGTTCAGATCCTTTTACAGCTGTGTATTCCCACAGAGAAAGCATAAGGGGAAAAAACTCATACACAGAGATTGAATATCTGCCAAGAGATTGTTTTGTCTGCACTGCAACACACAACAGATTGAAAATTTTAACATAAGACACTTTCTTAATTGCTTGCTACTGGGGATTTTCACCCATTGTTTTAATTTACAGAGGAAATTAAAATGAAACTTGCAAGCATACAGACTCTACTCACGGTCGCCATTTATGTAATCTAAACACACTTGGTGTGTATGGTAAATAATAATAATAAAGATTCTTGTGTCTCAGAGTCTGCCAAGAGACATTCATAAACAAAGTAAGGAGTACTAATAAAGTTTATTATACTACTTACGCCAAGCATGTGACAAAGACAATCACAAGGGAGATGGGTTTCACCACTAGCCTGAAGAATGTACATAATCTCCAAGATTATAGATTTTAGGTTCTCTAAGGTCTTGTGTTCTCTCTCCATCCTCCAGCTCTCTGCCAGAGAGTACTAATTCTTCTAAAGCCGAATGAGTAGTGTCTAGAGACTACTCTATACTGCAGATAACAGCATAGCAACCGAGATTACCTCATAGTTACAGATATGAGGAACATTATATTGTCCTAAGTCATTCTCCATCGGAGAATGACTTAGGAGACAGAATTACTAATGAGTATCATATGAGACAGAATATGCTTCCATTTGCATTATGACTTGGACAAAAGAAATGCTGACAGGTTCAAACTACATGTGGCATGTCTTGCTTACATACAGTATAAAACATAGAGACATAACAAAGGATTTCTCTCTGTGTCAGCTTGCTTAGACAAAGAGAACTGCTGACAGGTCCCTATTACATATCTGCCCTTAGTGTAAAACACACATTACATATAATTATATGAGAATATAAGTATACAATAATCACTGATGATCCCTCAGAGTCATCATATCAGTAATTAGGTAGATTATGTATGGAATATCTATGAAAGACAAACTAATCTGTGTGAGGGAGGCCCTTCGGGCACTGAAAACTGATAAGGCACCAGGACTGGATAGGCTGCATCCGAGGGTTCTGAAGGAACTGGTGGACAAACTAGCAGTTCCGCTAGCTGCACTCTTCAACACCTCTCTGTAGACAGGATGGGTGCCTCAAGACTGGAGGGTGGCTCATGTGGTGCATATCCACAAATGGGTGTCTAGGGAGGAGATGGGAAATTACAGGCCTGTCAGCCTAACATCTGTGGTAGGCAAACTAATGGAGGGCTTCATCAAGGATAAGCTCGGAGGCAACTGGAAAGGTTGGGGCACATGGATGACAAACAGTATGGTTTTGTCCTGGGGAGATCATGTCAGACCAACCTCATAGATTTTATGACTGGGTGACGGGGACCCTGGACTAACAAAGACCGTCAATGTCCTATATCTGGATTTCAGTAAGGCATTTGACGCAGTACCTCACATCAGGTTGTTGACAAAGTTGGGGGGATGGGGTGGGAGGACAGTTGCTTAAATGGGTAGAAAATTGGCTAACAGAAAGAACACAGAGGGTAGTGGTTGGTGGAATAGTCTCCCCTAGGAAGGTCTTCAGTGGGGTCCCCTAGGTTCAGTACTAGAGCCACTCCTGTTCAATGCCCATGTCTCTGATATAGGGAGGGTTAGGAGTAGGATGAGCCTCTTTGCAGATGACTCAAAACTGGGAGCACTGGCAGACAGGGAGGAAGCGAGGAGACAGTCCAGAGGATCTGGATAATCTGGAGAGTTGGTCAAGAAGATGGGGACTGAGGTTTAATCCAGGGAAGTGTAGGGTGCTGCATCTGGGTGTCAGAAACCCAGGTCATGTATACACCCTGGGAGGGGTCTCACTGCAAGCCACAATGAGTGAAAGGGACCGGGGTGGTGGTAGACACCAAAATGAATAACACTGAAAACTGCAGAAGATCTGCGCAAAGGCAAACAGGATTCTTGGCTGCATAGCACAGGGAATTACATCCAGGAGGAGGGAGGTGATCCTCCCTCTGTATAATGCCTGGTCAGGCCACATCTTGAGTACTGCGTGCAGTTCTGAGACCTCACCTTAGGAAGGACATAGCATTGCTGGAGAGGTTCAGAGGAGGACAGCCAAGATGATTCGGGGCATGAGTGAAAGGACCTATGAGGAAAGGATGGAAGTCCTTGGGCTGAACTCACTGGAGGAGAGACAGGGGACATGACAGAGGTCTCCAAGTATGTGAAAGGGATCAACAGGGGCAAAACCAAAGAAATGTTCAGGCTAAAGAAAGGGGGCACAACCAGAGGGCAAGGAGGGAAGCTGAAGGGGACTACAGGGGGGATGTAGAAGGCATTACTTCACTGAGTGATGGGGCCATGGAATGCACTGCCCGGGAGTCTGGTGGAGGAGGGCACAGTGGAGGGCTTTAAGAGGGGTGAGACAGGTGCATGAGTATACTGAGGTCAAGATGACCCTCTCTAGGGGCTAGGGGGTGGAGGAGCGAGTGTCCAATAGGGCTGGCTACTGAGCAGACATGAAAGACCATTAGGCCTATTCTGCTGGCTTTTAGTATGTTAGTATGTTAATCTAGATAAATGTATTATAGTGAGGTATAATGAATCATGCATGACAATATTAGCATATCTTAGCAGCAAAGCATTCCTAGCACTCATGCTTATTTGATGTGTGCCCATATCTATATGTGAGTGCAAAATAGCAGTATCACAGTACAATAGACCAGAAATACAGTGTGAGGTGTATTTGAGGTGTATGTGGGATGATAGGGGGCATAACCCAGGCGGAATAGTGGTGGAGTGCCCCAGGGCTCTGTCCTGGGCCCGGCATTGTTTAATGTTTTTTACTTTGACATAACACAAAATTTGCAGAGTACAGCTATAAAATATGCTGATGATATAAAGTTAAGGGTCTTTGTACGCTTGAAGTAGAAGTAAGAAGACTTCAGCAGGATTTGAATAATATCTCCCTTTGGACCCAAGAATGGGACATGAAATTGAACATAGGTAAGTGTAAACATAGATAAGTGTAAAGTGCTTCATTTGAGAAGACTTAATAATAAACAAAATTACTTTTGGATAATGCCTCACTTACCAAAACTGATGGTGAAAAGGGTCTGGGTGTACATATAAGTGATAACTAAGTACATAAGAGCAAGTTAGGAAGCTGCAAAAAGGGTAATGTGGTCCATAAAGAAAAATATTGTGTCAAGATCCAGCAGCTGTCTTATCCCCTATATAGGCATGTGTTCATTCCCATCTCGCGTACTTCACTCCAATTTGGAACCCTTACAAAGTCTCTGAAAGAAATAAGGTGGAACAAGTACAGCGCCGCTTTACAGAAAGGGTCGATGGTTTAGTAACATACCCTATGCTGAAAGATTACATTCACTGTGACTTCTGTCTCTGGAAGTACATGAGGCACATGGCGATATTCTTTTTGTATGATGTACTACAACACCCTAGATTGATGTGTGATTTAGACATAGCCTTTATAGATAATATTATGGAAATCAGGGACATCCATTACAAATCAAAGGGAAGAGGTTTAGAACAAATGCTAGGAAATATTCATATACTGTCAAAGTGGTAAATCTGTGGAACTCACTGCCATTATATATTATAATAGCAGAAACAAAGAGTGTGTTTAAAAGCAGATTAGGCAAATATATTCTTGATGGTGCTAATTTAAGGTATTATAAATGAGGTTGGAACACAAATGGCTATGGCCTTTATGTTCCTATTCCTACCTTAGTAGGAACCTAGTATGAAAATGTTCCTTTGGGTGTTACTGAATGGCAGCATGGATGGACTGTAAGTCTTTTCTGCCATCACCAGGCATCTACAGCATGTATCTACTGGAGATATGCAACGAGGCAGAACTGAATACATTTTTATCCTTGTGAGTTAGAGTGACCACAGCTGACCTCACAAGTGACAGATTGAAGGGTAGCCAAAAGTGAAATGTCTGAGGTCATCACAACAATTATGGATGAAAAGATGTATCCCAACACTGCATATGCAATTCACCCAAGGCAGTTTGTGTTTTTATGGTATTGTTTGATTGAGTTATGTATATGTATTAATGATGATTTTAAACAAAGTCCATGTAACTATTTTGTTAATTTGTCAGAGCTATGCTGCCGTTTACCACTTAATAAATGGGAGGAACACAAATCTTTCTAACTTGTCCACGTAATGTTGGAATCTGAAATCTGATCCAACAGCTGCTTTAAGGGAGGGAGGACAGTGACATGTGGATTGTCTGCATAAAATGACACTGACAGAATGACTTATTCTTATTTAGAATGTAGAACCTGGTCAGATAAATTATTTTACCCTGCATTTTTTTTCTTTCACATGCATTGTATAAATATGTATCTATGCATGTTGAGTTAGGTCACTTATTAGTCACTCATTTGTTACTAGAGATGTTGTGAAGTTTTAATTGCCAGCGAAGTTCCAGCAAAGCTGGCAAATTCACTCTGTGGAGTAATCCGGGTTTTGCTGTTAGCCTTAAAATTCGCCTATGTGACTTTGCCATTTTTGGGGTGGAAATTTAAACTAACAGCGGAATTTCACATCATAATGGTGGAATTTCACCTCAAATAGCAGAATTTCACTGGCAAAGGTGAAATTCTGCTCTTCATGGTGAAATTTTGCCATTCACAGATAAAATTCCGCACTGTGACAGAACTTTGCAATTCAGAGATCACTCAAAACTCCTAATTGCACTAAATTCACAGATTATTTTGCAGAGCTAAGTTTCCCAATTTTACTCATCTCTATTTGTTACATAGTATGTTGATCTACCAGATCTAGATAAAACAAGCATTTGTCAATGCCGAATGTTGCTTGCTTGTATGTGCTGTTTGGGTATTTGAAGTGATAGTTTCATGCCTTCCTCCCAAGACATCCACTGTGTCTTTCCGCTCAATATTCACAGAAGAGTGGAGGGGCAAGGGCCACAGCAGTACAGCAGTTGCCAAGGGGTGAAGAGGTGACAATAGTCCATTCAGAGGCAAAAGAGTCCTGTAGAGCTCACTAAATTGAAGGTGGACAAAGCGATGGAACCAGATGGCATACGCCCAAGGATATTAAGAGAACTGTGAAGGAGATAGCAGTACCTCTGGCAACCATGTTCACTGAGTCATTCAACATGAGTGAATTGGAGGAGGGCACATGTGGTTCCTCTACACAAGTCCCGCATCAGAGAGGAGGCAGGGAACAATAGGCCATTCAGCCTCACCTCAGTAGTGGGAAGATCATGGAGACATTGCTTAAAGAAAGGATAGTGGGGCATGTAGAGCTATAGGAGCCCAGGACCATAGACAACATGGATTCACAGTGGGGACATCATGTCAGACAAATCTGGTTGATTTCTTTGACTGGGTGACAAAGGAAGTGAATCAGGGTGGGGCAGTGGACAACGCTTACCTCGATTTCAGCAAAGCCTTTGACACCATCCCATATAGGAGGCTGATAAACTAGCTGGGTAGGCTGAGCATGGGGAAAGGGTGCAAATTGGGTTAGAAACTGGCTAACAGACAGGAGGCAGAGAGTGGTGGTAAAATGGTGTGCAGTCTAGGAGAGGGGTCACCAGTGTGGTGCTGCAGGGATCAGTCCTGGGACCAGTCCTGTTCAATGTCTTCATTAGTAACATTGCAGAATGTCTGAATGGAATTTTTCACCAAATTTTCAGCATAGCCATTTTAAGACCTCTGCTCATGAACAGTGTCACTGTGATTTTCTTAATCTGTCCCAAACATTGACTGCGCACACCGAATCGCCATTGTGCACTACATGTACGGAAACACATGTTGGGCAACATGTGAAAAATGACAGCTGTACTGCTCATAAGAAGGTATGGTAAAATGGCAATGCTGAAAATCTGGAGTGCAAATATTAAAATTTGCGAACTTCACAGTGCGTGGGAACTGCCTGGCGCATTCATTAAAACCAAGTCATTTTAGAATTTTTCACCAATTTTAAACTAGCCATTTTAGACCTCTGCTCATGAACAGTGTCACTGTGATTTTCTTAATATGTCCCATACAATGATTTCACACACCCACTGCAGCCATTGTGTGCTACATGGGCAGAAACATGTTTTGGGCAAGATGTGAAAAATGACAGCTGTACTGCTTATAAGGAGGTGTGGCAAAATGGCAATGTTGAAAATCTGAGTAGAAATATTGAAAATTCTGCAACTTATGAGCGTATGAGGATCAGCATAACAAATGCTCATAAAACAGTCATTTTGGAATTTTTCATCCAGTTTTCAACATAGCCATTTTAAGATCTCTGCTCATGAACAGTGTCACTGTGATTTTCTTAATATGTCCCAAACATTGATTACAACCGACTGTGCCATTTGTGCTTCATGCATGCAAACACATTTTGGGTGACATGTGAAAATTACAGCTGTACTGCTCATAAGGAGGTGTAGTAAAATGGCAATGCTGAAAATTTGGAGTGAAAATATGAAAATTAGCGAACTTACGAAAGGCAGAGTAGGGAACTGCCGCGCAACGCCGCATCAGAAAACAGTCATTTTAGGGAATTTTTCATCAATTTGCAACATAGCCATTTTAAGACCACTGCTCATGAACAGTGTCACTGTGATTTTCTTAATGTCCCATACATTGATTTCAAGACAATCGATTTCGCACCATTGTGCGCTACATGCTGGAAACACGCTTACGCCGATGTGAAAATGACAGCTGTACTGCTCATAAGGAGGTGTGGTAAAATGGCAATGTTGAAAATCTGGAGTGCAAATATTAAAAATTTCGAACTTCTGACGTGCGTGAACTGCATAATGTGCACTCAGAAAACAGTCATTTTAGAATTTTTCACCAAATTTGCAACATAGACTTTTGAGAGCCCACCTATGAACACTGGCACTGTTGTTTTATTAATCAGTCCCGAAAGGTGATTTTGCGGCAGTGACCGCAAATCACCCTTTGGCCCATTAACACCATGACAGTGACAGAATTCATGAGGAGGGGTCCCAAAACCCCATGTTGAAAATTTGGTGCCAAAATTCCAAAAATGCCTGAGATATGCATCAAAGTTGAAAAACCCTATCTATCCCATTATACAGCTTACCGGCATTTCCTCAGTTCACGGTGGCTTTGAAAGTGCGAACATGTTCCTGGTCCACGAGATCATCACGCCAAGGTCCGGAGGTAAGTATAGGGTGAGGGTGTGGGAGAGAGGGTGTGTGTGGGTGGATGCGGGTTGTGGGAGGGGGCAGGGAGAAGCGAGGACAGTTTTTGCATTTTACAGGTTGTTTTTTAATACGGACGACGAGAGACGTTTGCCATGCTGGGGTGGGCTCCCAGTGTGGCAGCTGGATGCTTTGGGGGGGCATGGAGCCAGCGGGGATTGGGCACCCCTGGCTATAAGACATTTTGCCACGCTTTGGGGCTCCAAGTGGCATCTGGATGCTTGGGGGCGGAGCCGACGAGGATTGGGCACCTGTCGGACATAACACATTTTGCACACTGGGGTGGGCTCCCAGCATGGCAACTGGAAGCTTTGGGGGGGCATGGAGCCAACGGAGATTAGGCACCCCGCCGGCCAGACAGCGACGGGGAGGGGAAGGCATGAGCACGCAGTATGTGCATGCGCAGAAGTGTGGAGGGGAGCTCTGCTCACTGAAGCGGAGCTCCTTTTCAACTGTATGACCACTGCATTTCAACTGCTGTCATAGACAGCTGCAGCAGTGATTGGTAACTGGGGTCATGCCTGCAAACACAGTGACTGAATTGAAGACGGGTGCACACCTCCAAAACTTCGGATGATGGCACTATGTTTCTTACACATGCGGCAAGCAACATAAAAAGAAACTCAAGTTCAATTCAGCATAGAAGCAATATCAAAGCAATAGTCAAAGTACTCAAGCGTACTCCACGTTTCAAACTTTTTCTTCTCAATGATTTCTTCTAAAGAAGTTTCCAGAGTCCCAGCTGTCAACATTGAAGATATATCCTTACTAAATCCAGGAAATACCTTTGAAAAGTCCTAGACTAATCCAGATTCAGCAGTGACACATTGGATCTTAAACTTCTCTCACTTTCCCTCAAAGTCGCCTTACTCCTGCTTACTAAACTCCTAAATCTCTCACGCCCCTCAAACAGTTCCCCTAGCTCTGAAAACATCCATTGTCACACCTGTACACAAAACAGTGATAGGTCCCTGCACTCCAATTACCGCCCATCTCCATCTTACCACCACTCTCCAAGGTACTTGAATGTATTGTTTCATACCAGTTCTCTGAACACCTCCCAAATATAATCTACAGTGCCCACAGCAACATTGCTTTCAAAAAGCCCATAGCACTGCCACTGCCCTTCTTGAATTTACTAGCCAAATACACAAGCCCTTTGACGCAGGACACATACTAGGTGCAGTGTGCACTGACCTACAAAGGCCTTTGACACCATGACTCACTGGTTTCTGCTGGATTCCTCTCTATTCTTGGCCTTTCACATAGAGGTCATGAACTGGTTTGAAAGTTATCTACAGACAGGAGCCAACAAGTTAAGATCAATGACGCTTCTTTCCTGTAGCCTCAGTGCACTCTGGAGAACCCCTAGGATCCATCCTTGGCCCGCTATTATTTAGTCTCTTCATTAACAACCTCCCTGCAGCCTGCGCAAATAAAATGATACTTTATGCAGATGATGCAGTGCTGTTTTCACCCATACTGACCCTGGCCCTCTCCCAGGATCTCCAGAAGAACTTCAGTCGTGCAGAATCTTGGTTTGATCAACATAAACCGTTGATGAACTATAAAAACAAGGCCATGTTGTTTTATAACTGAAAAAGCAAATTTAGAAAGGCCAGCCTTACCATCTACAACAACATAGGTAACATAGGTAATACTAGGCTTTTCAGACTTTCAACTATTTTGCCTGCCACTTATTATACTATAGAATTTTATTTTTTCTTTATAATAATTATCTAAATTTGTTTTAAGTGCAGTCATGTTTTGGCTTCCTACCACTGTCAGTGGTAATGAATTCCATATTGGCACCAGTCTTTGAGTGTACCAGTTCTTCCTTTTAGTGAGTTTCATCTAAGTGCTTTTAATTGTAATATGTGAGCTCTGATATTATGATGGTGCACTTTTTAGTTCTAAAGCCAAGTCATCCCATAATGTTTGGTCTGTGAAAGCTCTGTATAGCAGACACATATCACCCTCAACCTCCTATAGCTAAAGGTGTATAAGTTTAGTGCTTCCAATCTCTCTCATATTGTAGATGTTGTAGTCTTTTTTTTTTTTATTTAGTTGTTTAACCAGGTATAGCACACTAAGCTGAAAGCTTTTTACAGGAGCGACCTGGGAGCACAAGGAGGTTAAGTGACGTGCTCAGGGTCACACAGTATGCAAGTGGAAGCTGTGAGATTCAAACCCAGGTCTGGCCTGCTGGATGTCACCAAATTTGCAGCTCAGAGCCTTAGACCACCGCGCTATACTGCCTCCTATAGATCTTGTGACCCTTCGCTGTACCCTCCAACCTACATACATCCTGTTTCCTGTACAGAGCCCATACACGGGCACAGTACTCCAGTTGTGACCTCACGAGTGAGCCATACAATGGGATCAGCACCTCAGGGCTTCTACTCCCTACATGTCTAAGGATGCAACTTAGTGTACCGTTTGCCTTCTTGATCACTGTATCACACCGTGTGTTAAAGGCCAGATCTTTACTAATCATCACCCCTAAATCCTTTCCTCAACTGTAACTTCCAAAGAATGGTTTTCTAGTGCATATGACCAACCCAAGTTCCTTCTTCCCATGTGCATAACTTTGCATTTGTCAATATTCAGCGCTAGTTTATAACAAGCAACAACTACCACCGATCAAGGTCATGAGTTTAAATATCTTGACATTACCCTTGACTCCACTCTTTCCTACAGCTTGCATGTCCACCTCATCTCCAAAGCCACTAATTCAAGGATTGGCGTCCTTACCACCACCACCACTGCCTGACCGACGAAGCCATGAGCACTACTGTAACTAGCTCTACCCAGTCTATTATTGACTACATGCTAGTCTTTATGGGGCTGTTTGAGACACCACCCTAAAAGACTCAGGACCTCTCTTAACAAGTGCTGCAGACTTGTCACAGGAACAGGCAAGCGCATGCATACCGTTGATCTATACACACAGTCTAACTGGCTCAGTCTTATGGCAGATTAGCCTATCAGACCTGCCTCCTGGCAAAGAAAATTTGCCTTCACCTCACCCTCCTGTAATGCATGCCTTCTTGCAACCCACCTATAATGCACGCTTACACATAGTTCACTCAAACCCAAATATCTTGTTCCATTCTGCAGTACCTCCCAGGCTCAGCATACCTTCTTTGCAGGGCTCCAACACTAATGAATGGCCCCACTACTGTAGTCTCAGATGAGAATAAGCTTGGCCCATACAAGCACAAACTATGTTAGCAACTCACTAATCTCAGCCCCACAAAAATAGATACTGGGTAGAAGCAGGACCCAACAAAAAATGAGATACTGCCTCTCAGCTGGCCCGTGCCAGGTCAGTAAACTGTACAAATGGGTAGAAGCAGGACCCCACAAAAATGAGATACTGCCTCTCAGTTGGCTCCGTGCCAGGTCAGTAAACTGTCCAAATGGGTAGAAGCAGGACCCCACAAAATGAGATACTGCTCTCAGCTGGCCTATGACAGGTTAGTAAACTGTACAAATAGGTAGAAGCAGGACCCACAAAAGTGAGATACTGCATCTCAGCTGGCCCATGCCAGGTCAGTAAACTGTACAAATGGGTAGAAGCAGGAGCCAACAAAAATGAGATACTGCATTTCAGCTGGCCCATGCCAGGTCAGTAAATTGTACAAATGGGTAGAAGCAGGGCCCCACAAAAATGAAATACTGCCTCTCAGCTGGCCTATGACAGGTTAGTAAACTGTACAAATGGGTGAAGCAAGACCCCACAAAAATGAGATACTGCATCTCAGCTGGCCCATGCCAGGTCAGTAACTGTACAAATGGGTAGAAGCAGGACCCCACAAAAAATGAGATACTGCATCTCAGCTGGCCCACGCCAGGTCAGTAAACTGTACAAATGGGTAGAAGCAGGACCCCACAAAAATGAGATACTGCATCTAAGCTGGCCCATGCCAGGTCAGTAAACTGTACAAATAGGTAGAAACAGGACCCCACAAAAATGAGATACTGCCTCTCAGCTGGCCTATGACAGGTTAGTAAACTGTACAAATGGGTAGAAGCAGGACCCCACAAAAATTAGATACTGCATTTCAGCTGGCCCAAGCCAGGTCAGTAAACTGTACAATTGGGTAGAAGCAGGGCCCCACAAAAATGAGATACTGCCTCTCAGCTGGCCTATGACAGGTTAGTAAACTGTACAAATGCAAGACCCCACAAAAAATGAGATACTGCATTTCAGCTGGCCCATGCCAGGTCAGTAAACTGTACAAATGGGTAGAAGCAGGACCCCACAAAAATGAGATACTGCATCTCAGCTGGCCCATGCCAGGTCAGTAAACTGTACAAATAGGTAGAAGCAGGACCCCACAAAAATGAGATACTGCCTCTCAACTGGCCTATGACAGGTTAGTAAACTGTACAAATGGGTAGAAGCAGGGCCCCATAAAAATGAGATACTGCCTCTCAGCTGGCCTATGACAGGTTAGTAAACTGTACAAATGGGTAGAAGCAAGACCCCACAAAAATGAGATACTGCATTTCAGCTGGCCCATGCCAGGTCAGTAAACTGTACAAATGGGTAGAAGCAGGACCCCACAAAAATGAGATACTGCATCTCAGCTGGCCCATGCCAGGTCAGTAAACTGTACAAATAGGTAGAAGCAGGACCCCACAAAAATGAGATACTGCCTCTCAACTGGCCTATGACAGGTTAGTAAACTGTACAAATGGGTAGAAGCAGGACCCCACAAAAATGAGATACTGCCTCTCAGCTGGCCCATGCCAGGTCAGTAAACTGTACAAATGGAGTGACGGACCCACAAAAATGAGATACTGCATCTCAGCTGGCCTATGACAGGTTAGTAAACTGTACAAATGGGTAGAAGCCGACCCCACAAAAATGAGATACTGCATCTCAGCTGGCCTATGACAGGTTAGTAAACTGTACAAATGGGTAGAAGCAGGACCCCACAAAAATGAGATACTGCCTCTCAGTTGGCCCAAGCCAGATCAGTAAATTGTACAAATGGGTAGAAGTAGGACCCACACAAAATGAGATACTGCCTCTCAGGTGGCCTATGACAGGTTAGTAAACTGTACAAATGGGTAGAAGCAGGACCCCACAAAAATGAGATACTGCATCTCAGTTGGTCCATGCCAGGTCAGTAAACTGTACAAATTAGTAGAAACAGGACCCACAAAAATGAGAGTCCGCATCTCGGTCCATGCCAGGTCAGTAAACTGTACAAATAGGTAGAAGCAGGACCACAAAATGAGATACTGCCTCTCAGCTAGCCCATGCCAGATTAGTAAACTGTACAAATGGGTAGAAGCAGGACCCCACAAAAATGAGATACTGCATCTCAGTTGAGCTGACTCAGATAAACAAATTGGAAAACTGGGTTGAAACAGGAACTTGCAGAAAATGTGAAACTGCTTCTCAGCCGGACCATGTCAGGTAAATTAAATGTAAAATGGAGCAAAGCAGAAGCCCCAGAACAATAAATATTGCAACTCAGCTGATAAATTAGTAGTAAATACAATGTAAAAAAATGGGTAGAAGCAGGATCCACAGAAAATGAGATACTGCATCCTGACTTGGCTGTCCCAGGTTAAAAAATTAAAATGGGTAGCAGCAGAACCATATAGAAAATGAGACAGTATATCTCAGGAGAGTAATCACAGGTAGATAAACCGTTCAAATGGGTCAAGGCAGTACCCCACAGAAAACAAGATCTTGCATCTCAGCTTGGCCACTCAGGTAAATAAACTATAACGATGGGAAGAGGTAGGACCCCACAGAAAACAAAAATTCTCCAGCTCAGCTGAGCTATACTAGGAAAATAAACATTTAAATTGGGTAGAGGCAGATCCCAACAGAAAACGATGTATTGCATCTTAGATGGGCTGCCCCAGGTAACAAAACTGTAAACATGGTAGAGGCAGCATTCTGCAGAAAACAAAATGTTGCATCATAGCCAGGCTGTGCCAGGCAAATAAACTGCAAATAATGGGTAGAAGAAGGAACCCATAGAAAATGAGATTAGGGGCGAGGAAATCACAGTATAAGTTTAATTGAAGTGGGTGCTGGCCTGTATATCAAACAATCTGGTTGTGGCTGTGACTCAGCTTTTCATAAAGCACACAGGAGATTCCAAGATGGCCACCGACCTGTGAGCACATACTGTTCTGAGCTCCCAGCCAGCAAAACTAACAAGTCTGTTCAAGTCTGCAGGAACTAACAGCAGGCTGGTGAATAAGAAGGAAAAGACACCAAAGGGCACAGCCCAGAAGGGAAAAATGGGATCTGGCAACCAGAATTTAGCAGAATTCTGCATTCTTCCAGATGCCATGCCTCTGAAACAAGCAAACCTCCAGGCCGGAGCACCAGGACAGCAGGGCGGAGCGAAGACCATTGCAACACACCAAGGCACATATAACTTCTCCCAGCCTGCCTTGATAAAAGAAATGCAGCCAGCCTGGTGGCATGGAAAGGCTGAAGCATCATGCACTACTTCCTGCCATGCGGTGACCCATATTCGCAGTACGAGCAGGTCACCAGGGTGGAAGAGGATTGAGCATCCAGAGGACAGCTCTCCTTCCAAGGGAGGGAGGACATGGAGGTTGCATCCTGACACTCTAGCGGTGGCTGGGTGTCAGAGTGCCTGGGTCCCGCTCTGTGAGGAGGGGTGGAGCAGTTGTCCAGCATGCTGTGGGCAAAAGCATGCACAGCTCAGCCATTGCCAACACCACATTGCTCTACCTCTGGGAGGGGGCTGGGAGAAAACCCGGAGGAGAAAAGCCTGGGCAGTTGGATGACCGCCGACCCCGCAAGTGCCGCCCCACACTGGCAGCCACCTCCAGAACTGGATCCGTGTTGGCAGGTTGAGCCACCACCCTGCCACGGGGGAAAGCCATGGAGGAAGACATATGGCGCTGCGCTGGTGGACGGAGCTGGGAGTTACAGAACGTACACCCACAAGGGGAGAAATTGAGTATAAAAAAAAAAGAAATGCAGAGAGGGTTTGCCTCCATAAATGAAAAGCTGGCAGATATACAGCAGAATATGACTCAACTAGCCCAAAACTTACAGCTTTGGCCCAAAGGGATGAAAACGTTGAGCAGAGAGTCAGCTAAAATGAGGACAGTCTTGCTCCAACAGAAGTGGTGGTTACTAAACATGTAAAGACAATCTCGGCTCTACAGCAAAAGATCAATGGGCTGAAGAATCACAGCTGAAACATAGAACATAGAAACTGTTGGCAGATAAGGACCGCTAGTCCAACCAGTCTGCCCATAGGCCCTATATATTGTATGTGGCCACTGACCCTATGTGATCAATGGCTTTTCAGGTGCTGAGAAGGTATTTTAATAAAAGGTCTCCCAGAAGGTCTAGAAGGAGAGCATCCAGCAAACTTTTAGCAAGCTGTTTCTGAGTTTTTACAACCCAGAGGGGTATCAGGGCTGAATGGACATCGATCTGGCTCCCGAGATTTAACCACCCAACCACCCCAGCTGGCAAGTCACAGTTTCTATTATTCAAGTTCCACAAATTTCAGGACAAAGACTGGATCATCCAACAGGCATGGAAGGAGGTAGGAGATAAATACAAAATCACACTCTGCAACTGTACCACAATATCAGTGAGGAGGTGTTTGCTGGAAGAAAAAATTTGCTGATGTAGAAAAGAAAGTGAAGCACAGCAACCTCCCTTTACCCTCCTGATGTCAGCCAAATTACAGGCACTGTCAACAGTAAGCACTCCTTCAAAGATCCCGAAAAGTCTCAGACTATGTGGACTCCTGCTGGGATAGTTCAGGCATGTCAAAATTCCCATATCATCACTCGCAGCTTTGGGAGTCATGTTGGTCTGCTGCTCCTCACTCAGATGTATGGGGAGTGTCATGGGGGCTAATCAGTGACCATACCAAACGCTTCTACTTCTAACGGAGATGAACTGGCTTAATGGGACTTTAATTCCCCAGAGACTACAACCATACAGTGAATTAAATAGGAATGAGAGAGGCTCAGGGAATGGCTGGAAGGCTTACATGCCTCGATGTCTGCAAGAACAGGAACAATGCCATGTAACTCTTCACATGTCAGGAGCACCACAATTTTAATACAAAAGGCTCTCTCCCACTAGAGCAGAGGTGGATACAATGAAAGTGTGGGTCATGGTGTAGCAGTCTGTTCCATGAACCAGTAACCATCCTGAATACACATGGCCTGAAAACGAAGACGAAACAGTTCCAGGATTTATTACCTCCACATGACCACGTAATTTGGGAAGGGACTTCAGTATTTTGGACAAGGATTTTGATAACTTCTCCATCAGATCATACCAACTGAACAAAGTGGAGGAACCATATTAGAGCAAACAAGACAGCTGGGGCTTAGGGAAATATGGAGAGTACTACACCCTACCACAAATGACTCCTCCTTTTACTCTCCAATTCACCAGACACACTCCATAGATTTTATTTATGTATCTCAGGGCATTGTGGGGAGGTGGAGACCTGTGAATATCTGCTCAAAACACTGTCAGACGATACTCCAATAAGAATGCTTCGGAGTGAGGAGGAAAGTAACAAGAGCAGCAGAGTCATGGCTAGATTCCATCCTCCTAAACAGGGAAGGATTCATGGAACAGCTGAAAATAGAAATTAAACATTTTGGGAGGATAAAAAGGCTTGGTGAAGGATGTGGTTACAGCATGGGACACTCTAAAACATACATTAGAGGGCAAGCTATTGCATAGTCTGCAACATTAAAGAAAGAGTCACAGGAGAAACTATACACATTAGAAAGCACCTTTGCTCCCTGGACAAGGAACTTAAAAAGCAGCTTAATACAGGGAAATACTATAAGCTTACACAATTGAAAATGGAATACCAATGCCCTGAGCTCTGAACAAATAGGATGTGCCCTAATGTATCAAAGAGTAATATGCTATGAGGCAAAGAGTAAGTTTAGCAAACTGGTTGCCTTTCAACTTAAGGAGGAGGAGAAGGCAGCCTGACACACAAATGAAGTATACAAGCACAGTGGGGTTACAATTAATAAACAGACAGAAATAAGGTTTTGTGGACCATTACTCAAATTATACACAGCAGGACAGGGAAACCCAAGTACTAGTAACCTGACAAATAGAGAAGATTTCTACACATGGCTTCCTCAGCTCACAAAGGAAGAGAGAGAGAAAGACTGTCACTTGAGGGCCGAGCTGTTAACTGCAATGGGCTCAGTGTCATGCAGCAAGTTTCCTGGTCCAGATGGGATGCCCCTAGACTTATACAAACAAGTTCTGGTCAAGCCCTATGCTGCCCATAGCAAATTATGCAGCAAAGCGATAAAAAGTTCGGAGCTCTCACTGCACTGGAGCTTGCCCTGCCATCCATAAGATGGTGGCTCTGACAGATCTGGGCCTGCATAACACTCACGCTTGCACAGTTTGAATCAGAGCCACTAAATAACTTCCACAGTTGTGAAAAGTAGTGCACGGGGCACCACAGAGAGGGAGCTGTGTCCACGGAGAAAAGACAATGGGATTGCAGCACTGTGGACAACAGACCAAATTACTGTAGGAGAAGACAGCATTTGTTTCCGCTTCTCTACTGCAGTGATGTGATCCCAAAATGACTGGATGGCTCTGTCCATGCAGCTGTAAAATTAGCAGCAACTATAATGGTGCCCCTGGATGATACCATGCAGGCTGTTTTCAAAAATAAGTCACTTAGCTGGTCTTTTAAGGAAGCCAGGATAACAGTACTTACCAAGCCCAACAAGCTAAAACTGAGTTGACCTCTTACATACCAGTATCACTGCTCAACACAGAGTTTAAAATTTGAAAATACTGGCAAGCAGAATGGACAAAGTGTTGCCCAGAATACTTTCCATAGACCAAGCAGGTTTTGTGAGGAATAGAGGGCCCGCATGAACCTAAGAACACTGATGCAGATTTTGGTGAGAGGAAGCTTGGACCTAAGAACTGCCCCATGGTGGTCTCACTCGATACCAAAAAGCATTTGATCGGACAGAGTGGAACCACCTCTGGTGAACTAAGATCCACATGGGCTTTGGGCAAAAATTCCTGGGACCTGTGAAAGCTATTTATAACAATCCCACTGCAGCAATTTAGATACATTTATGGGTCTCAGAACAAATCTGAGTTGGTTGGGGATCAGACAGGGTGCCCACTGTCACCCCTGCTGTTTGACATAGCAACAGAAGCACTAGCACTAGCCCTTGAAGGCACCCTTGAATTGCAGGCATAGATGTGAGGCAAGCACTGGCCCCATTGCACTGTATGCAGATTATTTAATGGGAAATATCACCCAGTCTAAAGTTCTGCTGTCATCACTCATGGAGGTGGTGACTGCCATTGGTTCACTGTCTGGATACAGGATAAACCTCTTCAAGTCCATTATCATGCTGTTATGTCATTCAGCATACTTGGATTTGAGGGGCAAGCTTCCATTCCAGTGGAGTAGGCATGGGTTCAGATACTTGAGGTAAATATCATTCTTCGTATAAAAATCTAGTCTGTTCGCGCAAACTACACACCACTGCTACGAAACACCAAGAAACTGTTCAGAAAATGGGCCTCCATCACTGATAGGCAGAGTTAATGTTTCAAAATGATTGTCTTACACAGGTTCCTATACTTATTTCTGGTGCTCCCGCTCCTGTGCCATCCTCTTTCTTTAAGCAACTGAG
The DNA here is from genome assembly GCA_016271365.2 of Neoceratodus forsteri. Classification (NCBI taxonomy): domain Eukaryota; kingdom Metazoa; phylum Chordata; order Ceratodontiformes; family Ceratodontidae; genus Neoceratodus; species Neoceratodus forsteri. Next base: position 333,525,771 of record JADMNL010000025.1, read on the forward strand.
AGCCTGTTGCAGTAATTGGATTTGAGCACAAAAACACAGAATTAAATTGGAGCAGTTAATATTGCTACTGGGGGCAGTGATTAAAGTGAGGGGGAACTTGGGAGGATAGTCTCCCAAACCCCCTTGTGGTTCTCATTAGGAGAAACTCATGTGTACCCCAAGTCATTTTTTCCTACAAGTACCCCAACTTTTGTCATTTGGTCCCCAAAAAATATATCACTTTCAGGGATTTTGCAAGTTATGGCCTTAAATGCCTAATCAAGGATGTTAGGGCAGTAAATGGTATACACTTCACTACCTCTCCAATATAGAGTCAGCAGTAGGCTATTTCACTGATGCCCTTGCAGCATCCAGGACAAACACTTTCCCTGACAATGCATAGGGTGCATGGTGGCTGCACTTGTTGGATCACCAAGGACATACTCACACTATGAAGAATAGAGGCACACTTTGGGCCACTTATAAAGCCACACCCTCCCCGCAGCTTGGAATGAGTATAGGAGGCTGAGAAATAAATGCAAATAGCAAATTAAAGCCAGCAAGGCTAACTACTACCAAAACTGCAATCCGACAAGTTTGGTAATCCTCGAGATTCTGGTCAACAATTAACAGCATGATGGCACCTAAACCTTGCCACCACATCCTTCACCTCCAAACCACTGCTGGTCTCCTTACTGACCCCGTCCACAGTGGCAAATGCCCTTAATGACAAATTTACTGACCTATCAGCCCACCTGAACAAATTACCCACCACCCCAGCCCCAAATATATCACATCTAGTGGCACAACCACCCATGTCAGATTCCTCCACACCTCCATTTCACTTCAAGGTCATATCCCACAAAGACACCTTAAAGCGCTGCAGAGCCTACCAAACCAAGGAAGCCCAGGTACCAATGGAATCTGCCCCATTTTCTGAAGCTCATAGCCCCTCACAATACCAGACCTCTAACTAAGATATTCAACCTGGTCCTAACCACTTCATCAATACCATCCATATGGAAATTGGCAAGTAGTACCTATTTTTAAAACAGGTGACCCTCTTTCCATAGATAACTATGGACCCATTTCAATCCTACTGATCTGAATAAGCTCCTGGAAAAAAATTATCCACCACCAACTCGGAGCATATAAATAAACATAACCCACTCTGCCATAACCAGTATGGCTTCAGAAATCACCATAGTACAGTATCGGCCCTAATCCACCTAACTGACCATATCACAAAAACACTGATACAGGAATCTCACAGGTGCTGTCTTCATCGACCTTACAAAGGTTTTCAACCTTGTCGACCATTAAATGCTGCACAAAGATTAGTAAGCCTTGAGTGCTCAGAGGGGACTACAACTTGGTTCAGAAATTACCTTCTAAATCATCACCAGACGGTCACCGAATAGTGCAATCTCTGCAGCTAAAGCCGTAACTACTGGAGTACCCCAAGGATCCATCCTGTGCCTGCTACTTTTCTCCATATTTATAAACCCCTACCTGAGAAAAGATCTGTCGCAAGGCCATCCTGTACACTGATGAGTTGGTTTTATATCGTAGTGCCAAATCCCCAGCAAACATCTCCTACCAGCTAACTAGCAACTACCAAGCAACACACAACTTGTTCCTTGAAACAGACTGTTGGTAAACACCAAAAACAAAACTATGCTACTGGGATCCAAGCCAAAATTAACAAACCTGGCAAACAACTCATCTCCCTATCTAGTCTAGCCTCAGGATGGCACGCCACTTGAGAACGTGCTTTATTTCAAATACCTGGCTGTCATACTGGACCCTTCCTAACATACTGTAAATATTAACTCCACTATACAAGTAAACCAGAAAATGGCAACTGGCAATGGGCTACTGCCTTCATCATCACCTGATTCCAGAAGCTATGCTAGCCATAGCTCAGGGAAGCCTCATCCCTCCTTGACTACTGTGCCCCATTTACACCCACATCTCCTCTAAACTACTTACCAGACTCACCTCTACCTACAATAGTATTTGCAGATTTGTACTAATGGTTTCCTGTTCCACTCACTACTGATTCCTTTACCATTTTCTGGGATTGGTCTCCTCCTGGCACACTGGAACGTCTCCCTAGGATGCATAGTGGCTAAAACCATCAGAGACGGTGACCTATCCCCCTATTCTACCCTCCTCTGCAGGAGAAAAGACCCCACCTCCTTAGAAGCACTAGCATCCCCCACTGGAAGTCCCCAGAATCTCAACAACTCAGGAGGTAGAGCTTTCTCCATTGTAGTACCCAGATTATGAAATAACCTCCCCATCTCCCTCCACTCATTTGACTCTCACACACTTCTTTCCAGGCAAACTATAAAGCCTCCTTAGTTGCAGCATCTAAATGCACTTGCTCCTGCCGGTGACTCTATTCAGGGGTCTGTTGCCTCTTGTATTTACTGATCAGTCATTGCCTAATGGAAACTGTTCACCTTGTATATATGGTATTGCCATTGTAAATGTAACTGCACTTTATCTGTACCCCATTGTGCCAGTCCTAATGCTACTGTAAATGTATTAGTTTAAAACTGTTATGTATATCCTTTTGTAATTGCTAACTGCATGGCCGGGCCATGGCTGAAAATGGTCCATGGAATCAGTGTGCCTACTCAGTAAATAAATAAATACTGTACCTTTAAGCCTGAGGACAGGCAATCTGCTGGCACTAGAACCATGTGGAAATAAACTGTGATGCACCAACTGGGACTCAGGAGGAGGAGACTGATTAATAGTAAAATGGTATGATCCTCCTCCTCCCGCCCACAACTGACATGCTGCTGCTGCTAGAAACAGAAAGACTCGGAGTGACTCCTGGATTCGCACCTGCATTGAGCCGCCCCCTGGGCAGTCGTCTGCCCCTCGCCCTGCCGTTGCAGTACTACCTACTCCAGGGTAGACCAAGTGACTAATATTTAGGATGTCACCTGACCTAATCTGCTCCAGTCCATCCACACAGCAATTAGTGCGGAAGAGAGGTGGACCATGAGCAGATCTATTGCACATGCGCAGTTAATGTGTTTGTGTCATCATAATTCATTCATTTTCTGACTCTTTCATCATGAGTTGTTAACTTGGAAGGGAGAGTCATCCTGTGTTGTTGTTGGAGTCAGGAGAAGAAGCATAGTTTAAAATATATGCTAGCTGGACGTGGCACATATCTATTACTGTGTGTGGAAATTGGAAAATAAATAATAAAAATAAGCCTTCAGCCAAAGAAGATCATTTTATCTCCCAGTCAGAAAGGGAAGGAGCTGAGCTGGTGATGCACTAGTGTTTCCACTAGACTGAAGTGAGACTGAGTGCTGCTGTTGGGGCTGATCTCTCAGGGTTTTGAGGTTTGGCCAGCAGTGAGGGACATGGAAACAATTTAGGGGAATAGGGGCCTGGATGGCATGATAATATAGCTGTACACATATGATCCTACATCCTCCTGAGACAGTGAAGAAATTGTTCATTTAAAAAAAGGCAACAGCAACTGGCCAACTAACAGCTCTGCCCTGTTTGTCAAGAGCAGTGTCTGTGTGACTTGGTGAAGAAAAAAAAGAAAAGCAGATTAGATATTGAGGGCTGCAGCTGTGGGGGTCTCTTGAAGTTACTAGAGCATAGAGATTAGAGACCGTGTGTGTGTGTGTTGGGGGGTGATTGGTGAACATTTGCACTGGTGCCCTTGCCCTAATTGTTCCTAACTAAACTTTTTGTGTTCTGTTTTGTGGGTAAAAAAAAAAAGCAGCTTATAGGGCTGGGCTGTTTTGTCTGAGGGGTTGCAGTGTTGCCTTGGGCTCTTACTTTCAGCAAGTGGAGTGCTATATGGGAGGTGGCTAGGGGGACTTTATTGAAGGGCTCTTGTGGAAGAAAAAAAATAAAATAAAATAAAAACAGAGAACAGGACTGCCTTAAGAGCTGCCAGTGTCAGCTGCCGGCCGGGCAGGCTCAGTCTCTCAGCAGGTGCTGGAGGGCTGAGGGGATTTTGTCAAGCCTTTGAGTGAGGGGATAGAAAAACAGTTAGCAAAAAAAAAAGCCCATTTGTAGAGATATTTCTTGTGGAAAAATACAGAAACACAGATAATAGGGCTATCTTGAGGGCCGCAATGTCTGTTGGGGTGGGCTCTCCAGCGATGCTGGAGGGGCTGAGTGTTGGATCTTGTGACCCCTTGACTGTGGGAGAGAATCATTCCAAAAATAAAAACACTTTTCTGGAATCCTGTGGAAAATAATGAAAAAAAAAAAATGACAGATAACAGAACAGGGCTGGCTGCTGAGGCGCCAGTGTTGCCTACCTGGGCTCTTGGCAAGTGCTGGAGGGGCCGCTGAACTGAGGGGGATTTTGTTGTGTCTTTGAGTGAGAGGGACAGAAAAATATTTAGAAGAAAAACAACCCTTTGCAGGAATCTTTCTTGTGGAAAAAATACAGAAACAAACACAGATAACTGGGTTGTCTTGAGGACCGCAGTGTCTGTTGGGCTCTCAGCAAGTGGTGGAGGGACCCTTAGGATTTCCCCTAGGGGATGGAATAATTGAAAACAAAACAAAACTCTTTTTCAGGGATCTTGTGGAAAATACATTTAAAAAGTACAAAACAGATAACACAACAGGGCTGCCTGTTGAGGCTGCCAGTGTCACCTACCTGGGCTTTAGCAAGTGCTGGAGGGGCTGCAGGCTGAAAGGTGAGTTTGTCATGCCTTTGAGTGATAGGGAACAGAAAAACATTTAACAAACAAAATACAGCCTTGTAGGAATCCTTCTTGTGGAAAAACAAAATGGAGAAAACACAGATAACAGGGTTGTCTTGAGGACCGTAATGTCTGTTGGGCTCTCAACAAGTGGTGGAGGTGCCGAGGGTGGGTTTTGGTGAGCCTTTCAGTGAGGGGACAGAAACATTTAAGAGAAAAAGTAGCCCTTTGCAGGGATCTTTTGAAAAAATACAGAAACAAAAGTCAGATAACAGGACTGTCTTGAGTGCCACAGTGTCGGCTGGCTAGACTCTCAACTAGTGCTGAAGGGCCGAGTGGTGGATTTTGGTGTCCCTTTCGGTCAGGGAACAGAATCATTGAAACAAAACAACAACAAAATGTTTTCCAGGGATCTCTTGAGAAGAAAATAAATTAAACAAAAAATAACCTCAAGTGTTGGTCTGGCTGTCTGCAAGACTAGTGCTGGGGGATTGATCAGTTTAACCAGAAGAGAAGAAACCTTGCAACCTTTTAACTATCTTTTTATTCCTGTAGCTCAACATTACAAGGGTATCTGTACAGCTATGTCTATCAAGAGAAATTGTCTGGTGCGGAGCATCGCAAGGCCAGATCACGATGATTATTGGAACAGTCTACACATAGTGCCAGGACAATATCTGATTTCTTCAAAAGCGAAACTTGAGCCTCTCAACTGAACAGCAGCCTAGACTCTCCAAGTCACTTTCAGTGGACCAATATGAAACAATTACTAAATAACCCACACAGAGAGCTCCCTCCAGGAGCAGGACTATCGGGAGGTACATAGCAAGGTAATAAACTACCTCTAAGCAGCACCCTTGTGAGGGGGTAGCCTGCTCCAGCCACCCACCCACCCAGGGTTGTCCCTTCATTTATTGGCCCCTAGTATGACATCACTTCCTGTCTGCTACTAAGTCCCCACTTTTCCATTTGCAGGTTATACTGGCAGCCACTAGAGGTACCCATAGACTCCCACCTCAGGTACCTCTATTTCAGACCTCCTCCTCCCCTACTTCCTGGATCCTTCTAACCACCTGTTCCACTTCTCTCCTCCTCAACTTCAGCTACTCTGCCCATACCTCTCCCTGCACCCAGCCCTATAACTAGCCTACTTTCTGACCCTTGCCACACCACCAAGCCTACACCCAGTGACCACTAGGAGTCGTTATTTCTCACCCTTTTCTGGCCTAAACCTAGCCTGCTTCTAGCCCCTAGAATGTGGTTCATGGCTCTCACCCAGGTCCCTTTTTCAACTGCTCTGGGAGAGTCTTGAACCTGGTACCCTGCCCACCAGAATGCGGTCACTATCACTGATCCAAAGTGGCATCCCACGCCTGGAGGGCTACCAAAATATTTCTACCTATCTGCTCTGCTGCTGTTAGCACTATGCTGAGCCACCTCCTCTAAAATGCCTCCCCTCATCCTTACTCTGGTACCCTCTGCCCATCAACCAGGCAGCCCCCTGGCACACTAGCTCTAGCACCCACATTTTTCCAGACATAGTAAGATCCCACCCACACTCACCACATGCCCAGCCCACAGCATCCTCCCCGGTTACCTCCCACTGCCTACCCAGGCTCCCACTGGAGGCTTATCTTTCTCGCCCTTCTGGCCTGGCAAACCCTGCCCATCCCTGTTCCCAGATCCTCCTCACTACATATCTATTGAAAGCTCACTCATCACCACCCCTGGCCAGAGCTGTGGTCATCCTATTACTCTTAACAGGCAATATACATTCCAATCCAGGCCCTGCCCATACTAGTCCACCAGCTGGGTCCCCGGGCTCGCATAGCATCCATGAATATATGCAGCTTTCTGAAAACATTTGATTCCCTCCAATGCTGGGTCACACTGCATAAACCAGATGTCATAACACTGGTGGTAACCTGCTATCAAAGTCCACCCCTGACTCCTTTGTCACCCTCCCAGGATACACCCTAACCGGAGGATCATGTAGGCAAATGGGGGGTGGCTGGCAATCTATGCCAGGGACTCTCTCAATGGACAAGCACCCTGCCCCAGCTCTTGTAAATGGGGCGCAGGCCCTAACCTCAAACTTACTCCTGACCTCTCCAGGGGCCCCATATATCTCACCACTGCCTACTTTCCCTAAGAACCAAAGCCTGGCACTGGTATCCTTAGCAGATTATCTTGCAACCCTCCATCACAAGGCTGACCAAATCCTTGTGGGAGACCTGAACGTGAACTGGCTCAGCACCTCCTCCTCCAATACTGGGACTCCTTCGCGGCAAAAGATTTGACTCAACTCATTTCCCAACCCACTAGAGTAAACACAAAGAGAGGTACCAGCACCCTTCTAGATGTAGTCATCACCAACTCGAACAAGTACATGATATCCAGGTCCTTCCTGACTCACTTAGTGACCGCTCCCTATCCTATTCCGTTGGGTGAACTCCACACCCAAACTCACAGCCCAACCCACACTACGCCGGCACCTCAGACCAGGTGGGCTAAAAGCCTCAAGCAACTTCTTGCCCAAATAAACTGGTCGCCCATACACTACGCCCCTGACATACTGTAGATACCTCCCTAACCTTTTTTCCCAAACCTTCAACAAAGCCTGTGACATATTTGCACCCCTCACGGAAGTCCGAACCAAAAAGAGTAATGCACCCTGGGTTACCCCTGCCCTGCTACAACTGCTCAAACACAGGATGACCTATGGCACCTGGCCACAGAAACAGGCCAGATGGGGACAGACAGGCATACAATGCTGCTGAACAAGTGCACCTGGGCTATCCGAAAGCAAAGGCCGATCACTACCAGTCCACACTCACCTCCTCCTGGGAGAGTGCAAGAACATTCTGGGACAACATCAAACAATTAAATGGGAGCGAGGCCCTCCCCATCCCAGATCACCAAAGACGGCTCTATCTCTACCGACCCTGCCTGCATAGCTAATTTCCTAAACACATCCTCTGCAGACCTTAGTTCGGTCCTTCCTAGCAATTTCTTTGACCCACCCCTCCCTACCTGCCCCAGTCATCTAACACTCTAGTTTCCACTTATGTGGGTAACTGCCCAGGAAGTCAGACCCCATCTGATCAAAGCACTAAGAGCAATAGTTCTGGCAGCAACTCCTGGACCCCAGCATCCTCCATCGGGTGCTGGATCAGGTCCTTGCTCCACTCACCAGCCTTCTCAACAAATCCTCTGCCTGGGACAGTTCCCATCAGCATGGAAAACTGCCACAGTTACGCCCATACACAAAGGCAGAGACAGGTCCACGGCCGGAACTACGGCCAATCTCCATCCTCCCACCCCTCTCCAAAGCCCTAGAAAACTGGTGGCCACTCAAATTACTGATTACCTGACCAAACACAACATCCTCTGCCCAGAACAGCATGGTTTCTGTGCAGGTCACAGTACCAGCACTGCCCTAATTGAGTTTTCAAATTTCCTACACCTCCCCTGGACTCTGGCTCCCTAGCCGGGCAGTGTTTGTTAATCTCAAAGGCCTTGACACTGTCTCCCCCCCGTCCCTGCTGGATGCCCTCAGGCACACTGGCTTCTACTGGGCGGTCTCCTGGTGCACCAGCTACCTATCTGCCCACTCCCAGTATGTTAAAATCAATGGGACTTATTCCAAAACATGTCCCATTCGCTCAGGTGTTCCCAGGGTTCCACCCTGGGACCACTACTCTTCTCACTCAACCTCAACACCCTGCCCAGTGCATGCACTGGAAAAATTCTGCTGTATGCAGATGATGCTGTCATCTTTGCCACCCACCGCAACCCCATTTCCCTACAGACACCTTACAACTATCCTTTAATGATGCTGAAACCTGGTTTAAAGAGCATAGACTTGTCATCAATCCAAAACACAAAACTATGCTCTTGCCCACCCCAAAACAAAGTCAACAACTTCTCACTCCACATCCTCCCTAGTTCCAAACAACCTCTCGAACAAGTCCGCTCAGACAAAGTACCTTGGGGTTTCCTTCGACCAGCCCTCACCTACCACGCCCATATTGATGCTCCTGCTTCAGCTACCAATGTCGGCTAGGTATCCTCTACTGCTACAAAATTGTCTCCCCGATGCCCTCCGACTAGCGGTTACATCCTCAATACTTCCCTTGTGGACTACAGCTTGCCAGTATATGGTGCAGCTGACTCAACTGCCTTCTATAAAATTCACCTCACCCTGAATAATGCCTTAGACTAATTATGGGCCTCCAGGCTCACGATACTTGCCAGCTCTATGAAATGGCAATGCTGCTAAACCTGGACGAATCGACTTAGATATAAACCTGCCTCATAACAAAAACTCTTCTTGAGCTATCTCCTCCGGGCTGACAGCCTCCATCCCCAAGCCCAACCTTTGGTTCAAACTCAAACCTCCTGCAAGGCCACTCACTGATCCCAAGATCCAGAACCACCCATGGACAGAGGTCCTTCTGTTACAGAGCCCCTTCCTGGTATAACACGCCCCTACTTCCATCTCTGACACCCCATGATCTCCTGCTTCAAAACTGCACTTGAGCCAGCTATTTAATACACGAGCTGCACTTGTCTCTAAGGTGGCATAGCTCTATGCACTGACAAAGCTCATTGAGCTGCTACTCACCCCACCACACCCCAACCTCACCCCATCTCCCACTGAACTATTACCACCTGCTGTTTCTGCACGTAACCTCGTGCAAGTATATTCCATTGTAAGTTAGCTGTCTCTCCCTGTACAAATGATTGTAACTGCATGTGTTTGCAAAACTTGTAACCTCTATGATGTAACAAAAAGTTGTAATGTATTTGTCCTCAATGTGACGAGGTACCTTTGGAAATGAGCCTCTGGCTCTAAGGTTGTAAACTGCTGTACAAAATAAATAAATCAATAAATAAATAAATTGCCCTCCTCTGAGAACAGTGAAAGAAGAACTGCTCTTCTGGAAGTGCTGCAACCCTCTGGTGAGCAACAAACACGGCAGATGTGGTACCATCTGCATCATCTATGCAGTCATCATCATCCGTTGAGTATATTGAAAGCATAGAATGTCATACCACAAAGGCTGATTCCTTGTCTGTGACCTGCCATTTGCCTGACTGTTGGACAGCAGATCAGGGCGAGTATTTAAAGAACGCCACAAGTGGCTGTTCATCCTCAACAAGAAGATTGTCTGCTCAGCCTGCAAGCAAGCAAACCTGGTTTCTAATGTCACATTCACTAAGGAATGGGCTGCTGGTGAAATCTCACCATATGGCACAGACAAGGCGAGGCAGCTACTCTTGCTCTGAAAGGTTTCAAACATGAGAAGTCACTAGGACACCAACACGCTGATGAACTCTTAAAGAAACACGTGAAAAGTTATCGACACAGGCTGCGAAAAGGTTGACAAGTGAACATCTGAAGCTACCACATGAGCCATGAGAACATCATATTATGTAGCCAAGGAGAATCGTCCATTTACTGACCAACTGAAACTACTTGAGCTCCAAATACTAAACAGAGCTTCTGTTGGCTCATATCTGCAAACTAACTAACCTGTTCTGAAATGACTGACACAATTTCTGAAGAAATGAGGAGGAACCTAATGAGATACATAGTACAGACCAGATGCCCCATATCAGTTCTGGTTGATAAAAGTACAACGGTCAGCAACAGATCAACTTTGATCATTTACATATGTGTATACATGGAAAAGGAATCAACTCATGTTACATTCTTCCTTCAACTGGTACAGCTGTCTTTCACAACTGCACAGGAATTCACGATGTGCTCCTATCCAAATTGGCACAATATGGCTTGGGTGACAAAGAGCTGAGAACAGTGTGGGTTTGTTTCACATGTGATGGTGTGAGTGTGATACTAGGTAAGAGAGGGGCCTTGGAGCATTTCTACTCCTCAAATATCCTAATCTCTTTGTGTGGCACTGCCTCAACCATCGATTGGAACTTTTAGTTGCTGATGTCATTGACTGCTACATTGCTGTGAATCACGTCAAGATATTCCTAGATACACTGTATTCATTTTACAGCTGTTCACCTAAGAAAGCACAAAATTAGAAGTGACTGCTGAGGCTCTCTCCACTCAGGTGGCTAAACTTGATAGGTTGTTGTTGACTCGTGGTTGCTAGTAGCTACTGTGCTGTTTTACTGTATGGAAGTCCTTCGCTGCACAAAGTCAACACTTGAAATCAGTTTGTGATGATGCTAAAAGAAGCTCTGACAATAAGCAGCTCTGTCATGGTCTGCTGAACAAGATGACATCACTACCTTCATCCTCAACATGGACATAATGCTGTATGCTCTTGATGAATTAGGTTCTTGTCAGAACATCTCCAGAATCTGGGTGTGACAGTGTTTGACACTGGCAGATACATTAAACGTTGCATACAGGTATTCAACAAGATGAAGAATCAGCCTGACACATACACAACAGAAGCTGAAGATATGGTTAAATGCAAGGAGTTCCATGGTGTCTTGGTAGAGGACAGGAGGGCAATGCCATTTCTCGTCAAGAGCTCTACCAGGCCTTGATAGACATGATGGCAACACGAACGGATGTTAGAGGAAGTATTAGTGAAGTGTGTTGCTATGCTCCAACTTGACTAATGGCCTGAGTATGTACAGGATGGCTTTGGAGAAGTGGAGTTACGGATGCTGGTGAATAGATTTGAACCTCTACCATAACTCCCAGAATGGAATGCTGTAAAGAGCAACTTTGATGACTTCATATCATTCAGAGGTCGTGGGAAGGAACAGTCCCTATGCAAGTTGCTGTCCGTGATTAACATAAACCCTGTGAGTACGGCAGACTGTGAGCAAGGTTTAGGCACAATGAATATTATTGCCAGCCCGATCTGTAACAAACTTATTGTTGAACATCTGTCTAACTTTATGTTTATTAGCCTCACTCACCCACCAGTGACCGAATTTGATGCCATAAAATTTGCACAAAAGTGGCTGAGAATGCATTGATTCCATACACCAGCGAAGAGGGCTAGAGAATCCACCAGTGAGCCACATGTCTGCCTGTTTAAATGCATGATGCAACAGTATACATGGTGACTGTCTTTACTGAGAGAGACTTGCAAAATATGTTATGCAGTGTCAGACACTGACGTATCCAGCCTTCCAGCAGGAAGTCACGCCACCCAAGTGCATCATTTGACTTACCTTAGTTTTAAGCATACCACGACAGAGCTTCATACTGTTGGAGTTTCTCTTAAGTGTACATTTTAGAAAAATATCTCACAGGATGAAAACTTGTAGGGAGGGGTGACTTTTACAATTAATCATGCAATGCAAACATTGCTGCTTTGTTTACTATCATCAGCATTATGTTGCCTTTAGTAGGCTGTTATGAATCTGCTCCACAGCCTGCTAAAAGCCACAAAAATACACCATTTGGCATCAATGTTTAAAAAACTTTTCTGGGGAGCATGTCCCTGGAACCCCCTAGAAAGGTTAGGATTTTGTGCCTCTTCCAACTTTCTGGTTGCATGACACCCTGTCATGTTGGCACCCTTATTTTTCCTGTACTTTAAAAAATATCTTAACAGGACCAAAACTTGTAGGAGGGAGTGACTTTTACAATTAATCATAAAATACAAAATTGCTGTTTACTATACCTCAACATACTACTGCCTTTTAGTAGGCTGTTATGAATCTGCTCCACAGCCTGCTAAAAGCCATCAAAATGCAGCATTTGGCATCCATGTTTTAAACATTTCTGGGGGCATGCCCCTGGACCCCCATAGAGGTTAGAAATTTGTACCCTTAGCCCCTCTGCCTATAGAGTTCCCCTGTTCTGAATGTCTGCTTTAACCACTGACTGGGGGCAGGACCTGGAGCACATTTTGAAAATGAGACTGGGCAGGACAGACGGCAGGGTTACGTGGTTGCATGCCATGACATGTGAAACAAAAGGTATCCTCCTTGAACAAGAGGTAACACAGTGAGGGCATATCACTGACCTATTGCAGGCAATCAGCTACAGGTAGCAGGCAATAATCTGGTAATAAGCATGCCACAACTGTGGCACAAATTCATAGGGTAATGGAATTACTGCCAAATATATTACTTTGACCCCCATGAAATAATCCACTACTCTCAGAATTCTGAAAGATCCAGGATTTAAGATATGGAAGGAGGGAAATCACCCTGTTAGCCACTTATTTGACCAAGGGAAATTACCATCCTTTATTGAGCCATGTCAATGGTTAAACATTCCCAACTCTCACGGTTTTAAGTATAGACAAGCAAGACACTTTCTGAGCTTGGTCCCATCACCTTATTTATAACCACAGGAACACTCTCAGTTGGCTACAACACTGGACAGCACTGACAAATCAAGGGGTTTGATAACCAGATTATACAAGCACATTCCTCTGGGAATACCCCAAAGCTGTTAGATTATAAAGGGAAATGGGAAGAGTAGCTGGGGGCTTCTGTTTCAGAAGATGATTGGACACACCTACGAGAAGATGGATGGTGCAGTATATTCCCTCAGAGCAAATTCATACGGTACAGAACCTATCTGCCAGGCCTATTCCATGCCTGCATGCTTACAAAAATTTCAACACAATATGACAGGCTTTGCCCCAGATGCTAATAGGAAAAGGGACACTGTCGACATGATGTTCTATTGCACTAAGTTGCATCAGTTTTTGGGGCATAGAAAATTGCTCTGTGACACAACATGCACTAAAATAAAGTTGAAGGGCAGATGGTGCTAATACGGAATCTGGATAAGCTCCCTAACATCGAATATATAGAAACATAGACTTTGACAGCAGATAAGGAACGCTTGGCCCACCTAGTCTGCCCATTTCCCTACCTAGAGGATAAGCTGCAGATCCTATTTAACCAACAGCCTATTTCTTCCTACCCCCTGCAAAAATTGCCTTATATCTGTCCCATGCATTCTTGAATTCTCCCACGGTTTTAGACCCCACAACCTCCTCAGGAAGGCTGTTCCATGCATCCACCACCCTCTCTGTGAAAAATACTTCCTCACATTGCCCCTGAGCCATCCCCTCTATCTTCAGATTGTGTCCCCTAACCTTAGGGAGGTCCTAGAAGGTTTGTATACTTGGCTTTGGTGTGTAGGAAACTAGAAATCTTAACTCCTTGGAAAATGAGAAACCACCATCCAGAAGAGCTAGGTTAAATAAGCTAGCCAAGTGTGCCCAAATGAAAAAATGTATATATAGATCAAGGGGCAGGTTAGAAGAACATCTGGCTAACCAGAGGCACAACTCACCTATACACAGCCAGGACTAACCAGCTGGGGTCACCTCCAAAATCCTCAGACTTGTCTAAGACTAAGTACTAAAATAAGAACAATCATGACTACAGGTTGGCATTGAAAACACATTTTCATTGAAATATGCACTAAGTTTCAAATATTTATGTTTTATGGGTCACCTTAATAAATTTTCAGCATACAACTATGTATTCACAAGGAGAAGTACTCCTAAAATGTAAAAAGATAGTAGTTAATAATTGATGGTGTAAACTTGCCACATAATTTTGTACTGTAGTTTTTATGTATTTAATTTCCTTCTAGCTATATTGACAAGTTTGAATGAATCTATGAGGAGAAACGAGAAAGCTAGTTGCCAAGGCGTGCCAGATCATTCTGTACTACAGGACCCCTGGCCAGTTAATGGGAGCTTTAAAACCAAAACAGTCCTTTTATGCTTCAAAGTCAAAACAGTCCTTTCATGCTATGGAAAGGCTCTGGCTAATACTGAAGCAGTCACCTCCACTGTGAGACAGGAGGTAGGACAAAGGAGGTGTCCTTTGGAAATATGTAACCTCCTGAAGTCCAGATCAGACTGGTTTCTCTGGGACACAAAGTGCTGTTCTGAAAATGATGTCATAAGACATCATCATGTTTTCAAGGTTGGTGGAGACTGTTTTTGGGAACCCTGTTTAAGCCTGTGTTTTGTGAGAGACAAGACAATCAGGTTGTGACACCAAGCAGTTGCCATCTAAGGTCCAAATCTGCCCTGATTCATTAAGACCCTATCTGGTTAGGCGTCTCGCTACTTTGCTAGGAGTCGAGAAGTTATAGTAAGATTTTCCAATGGGTTTATCCTGCTGTGTGCAAGACATTTTCTATTGATCTCTGTTGAATTATTATTCACCACAGTTTTGGTGTAGTACCCTGTGTTATATGTGTCAATATCTTGAAGTATTAAATATACTTTTATATATATATTTCCTGTTTCTGTGACTAAGTCCTTAAAGGTGCAGATAAGTGGGTTATGCTGACAGAAACTGTGTTTCATCTCTGAAGAGAAGGCTACAGTTACCACATTTTGTTTGTAAAGCAAAGTGATTCTCAACTGTGCAGTAGGGTGGGTTTCTTGCCCTTTTGTAGAGCACCGTTCTGCATAAGTAGTGGCTGTGGTGGGAGTCAGACTCAGAAATAGCCTGAGAGGCTGTGACTGAACAACAGTGGCATTCCAAGGTGACACTTTCAGGCATCTGAAGGGTTGAGAAAGCTGGTAACAGCCACAGGCTGAGTCCAGGAAAGACCTGTCTGCCACAAACTGGAGGCAGTGGGTGGGATCTGAATTAGTTTTGTCAGTATAAAGGTTATCTGTCCAGTCACAGAACATAATATACAAAGGGACCATATATTCTACCAGTTTTATTTTGTCATAAGCAAGAGTAGATAGGTAGAAAACATTATGTCTGAGGCCACATGAGAAATGTACACTGCCAAACCTTAATGACGAAAGCCAGACCCAGGTGGAACTCAAACCTTTATGAGGAAAGCCAAACCCAGGTGGAACTCAAAGACATCCTCGAAAAAAGTGACCAGGGAAACACTGCAAAGTGGTCACTACTAGCCAAAGAATGAGCTAGAGGGTAGGGAGAATGGAGATTAGTCAGAGCCTATGACTAGGGCAGCTGCACAAACAGTCTGGGTACAAATGCTGGAGCTGGAGCTTGCCTTGGTTAAGGCAAAGGCCGGAACTGAGAGGCAACAGGCAGATGCAAATCTGTAGAGGCAACAGCTGGAAGCTGAGGAACAAGAAAAGCTGTGTCAGTGAGATCCAGCCAGAGCAGCAGAGGAAGTGTCAGCATGAGAACCAGCTGAGAGAGAAGCAAGAGAAACAGCATTATGTGAGATGGAGATTCTGTACCAGAGGACAGCAGCACAGACTGTGAGTGATGGCATGTGGAGTTCGACCCAGGAAACAAAAATTATTCTAAACTGTTTCCCAGATAGCAGGAGGAGGATTCTGATTTGTTTTTAAGATCTTTCGAGAGACCTGTGTGGGCAATTTGAATTAGGCAGGGCTCCTTGGGTGACTCACCTATGGACATTGCTTAAACGCAAGGCATTAGACGTTTTGCTAGAATGGACAATGAGAACTGACTGGACTATGATAAAGTGAAAATGTCTTGCCAAAGCATTTTAGTTAACTCATGAGGCCTACAGGCAAACATTTAGAGGGTTAAGAAAGGCACTGGGAGATAGCAATAGTGAAATATGTATACAGTTAAGTAATTTGTTAGAACATTGTAGAGGTGCAGAATCTTGCTCTGTAGAAGAAATAAAATATGTATTTCTGCTGGAACAGTTTCTAAAAATGTTATTTATTTAGTTTTTGTTGACTGGGTAAGCGCACTAGACAAATCCTGCCTATTTTCAGGCACAACCCGGGAGGGAATATAGTTGAATGCCAACTGACCTTGAACTAGATTAGGCTGTTGATGGTATTTTTAGGAATGAGGGAAATTTGACCAGGACACCAGAGAAATTCCCTACTCTTTTCAATAAGTGCCATGGGATCTTTTACATCCACCTGAACTACCACCAATGCAGGCAGATGGGACCTCAGTTTAACATCTCATCCGAACACGGCACTTCAGAAGTGCAGCACCCTCTCATGCTGCACTACAGTGTCAGTACTGGGATATTAACTCAAGTGCCAGATGTGGGAACTGAACCCACAGTCCTCTGATCTCCCAACCTCAGAGGCAAGTCTGCTACCTGCTGAACCACTGACACTGACACCTGTACCTGAGGAACTGAGAATATGGCTGTTGGATATAACTCTGAGTTCTGTGAGGAGGCAGCCAAGAGGGATGATTGGTTCACACATATCCAGCCTACTATCCTCTCATTGCAAAGGTAATGGAGGAGGGACATCAGGTGGTTTTAAGGAACCCTGGGGGCAACCTAAAGGAAGACAGCCTGTGCCTGAACAAAAGTGAAGCCAATTGGTTTCAAAAGCAAGAAGACAGGTGAACACAGGTGTTATATCTGCCAGAAACTGGGGCTGTTGTCTTATGGTTGTCTGAAAATGTGAAAAAGAAGTTAGTGAATTGTAATCTTTACTGGAATTGCTTAACTCATTGCCTCCACAGGAGCTCTCTGAAGTTGCACGACTTGTCTCCTGTATACTGTTAACAGTAAATCCTGTGCCTTTCTAAGCAAAATCAAGCTATAGTCAGCATGCCACAAACAAATCCTAATAGCTCCAAGAACCATGAGAGCTAGACATAAAGTATGAGTGGCGAAGTTATTAAGCACAAAATTACCTTTCCAATGGTGGTATGCAAATAATAATATGTAATTTTGTTTTTTTCTATGTTGAGTTGAAACAGTGAAAAAATATATTTTTTCACCAAAACAGGCAACATAAGCCATATACGCACCATACCATAAACAAATGTGAATAACTCTAAAGTATTCATGATATACACAAAATATCAGTGGTGAAGTTGTTCAGCACACAATTACCTTTCCAGTGGTGGTATGCAAATAATAATGTATTTTTTTTATGCTGGTTGAAACAGCAAAACAAAACAAAAATTGTTTCCACTAAAACAGGCAACACAAGCCATACACACCATACCATAAACAAATGCAAATAACTCCTAAAGTATACATGATATACACAAAATATCAGTGACAAAGTTGTTCAGCAAAAATTGCCTTTCCAACAGTGCTATGCAGTCAAATATATATTATATTATATTCTGTTACACTATATATTAAAATATATAAGTGACTTCTCCAGACGCTGTAAGGGCACACTGGGAGTCAGTAGCCGACTTCTGCAGATGTCCTCAGGACACACCAGTGTATTTTACTGACGACTACAGGCATCTGGTAGAGACAATGAGTTAATGGCCTGTACTGCACTCTAAAATAAATTAATGAAATTTAAGTATGAAAAAAAAAGACGTTAGTGCAGAAGGAGGGGTAGCCTAGGAGCTCACAGCAGATAGTGGCCAGTACACAGAGTGCAGTGCCCTTTAACTGTTTCTGCACATTTGCACCTAGTGGTGGTGAATGGATTGTAATCCAAATATTGAGGGCCACTGGGGCTTCCATTTCTATGGTGACACAGGATTTGATTCAAGAGGAACAGATCCTGCCTGGTCAATTTTCTAGGATTAGAGGAGTGATGGGTCCTATAGTCTCAATGCCAATGGCCCAGATCTTTCTAAGATGGGAAGTTGGCCAGGGCATACGGAAGGTGGGTGTTGTACCCAACCTGCCCATGGATGTAATTATGGGCAATTACTTTGACAGTAAGGCCAATATTGTGTGTGTTACCACCCATAGTGAGATGAAGGAACCAGCTCCTGAGGCCAAAGAGGGAGCAGTGATGAGGAAGCAGCCCCGACCTCAGTAGCAGAAGAAGTTGTAGCTGAAGAATGAGCTGAGTGCAGGAGTTTGAGTC
The DNA here is from genome assembly GCA_016271365.2 of Neoceratodus forsteri. Taxonomy (NCBI): domain Eukaryota; kingdom Metazoa; phylum Chordata; order Ceratodontiformes; family Ceratodontidae; genus Neoceratodus; species Neoceratodus forsteri. The sequence continues at coordinate 333,544,171 of JADMNL010000025.1, forward strand.
AGAGCTACAGACTGAGGAGAGCCCAGCAGGGCAACTCTCTCACAGCAGAGTGTGCTTGGGAGAAAGTCAGGTATGTAGAGCTAGAGCGCTCAAGGCTGAGCCCTCCCTGCATAAACTAAGGAGCTGGCCACCAGGGTGGAAGGTGACTCCAAGGGTCTGAAGAAAATGGAACTGTACTGGGAGAATGAGCTCCTGTAAAGTGCATGAGTTCCCAAGAGAGATGGGAGCAAAGGGTACTCCAGCAGATAGTGGTTCCTAGGGAGTATAGGAAGCAGCTTCTGGCTTTAGCCCATGACATACTCTTTTCTGGACACCTAGGGGTCAGTCATACAAAAGACAGAGGACTAAGAATTTACTGGCTTAGTAATTTTGAAGATGTGGCAAACTCCTGCCAGATTTGTCTGCAATGCAAGAGGGTGGAAGGGTTCAGGACAAGGCTAAGGCAGCTTTGATTATCCTGCCTATTATTGAAAAGCCAGTTTGGCGACTTACCATGGACATTGTGGAGCCATGCAGTACCCCAACTCACACCAACAAGTGGTACATTTTAGTGGTCACAGATTACACCACAAGGTATCCAGAGGCAGTGCCCTTGTCCTCCATTGAAGCCAAGAAGGTGGCCAATGAACTGCTGAGGATATTTAACTGGGTGGGTTTTCCCAGGAAATTGTGTCGGACCAGGGCACCAACTTCATATCTGATCTGATGGTTAGTCTTTGGAAGAAGTGTGGTAAGGCAGCTCAGGGCCTTGCCATACCATCCCCAGATTAATGGTCTACTCAAGCGATTCAGTGGGTCTCTTAAGACCATGTTAAGGGCATTCGCCAACCTGCATGCGAGAGACTGGGACAAGTACTTACCCGGCCCCTTATTTACATATAGGGAAGTCCCCAGGAGTCCACAGGGTCTCCACCTTCAGCTCCTGTTTGACCATAGGGCAATAGGTCCCCTTAATTTGGTAAGGGATGAATCAAACAGTGAGCTTGCTCCTCAAGGGGAATCTGTTGTGCAGTGTATCCTGAATTTCAGGTCATGACTCAAGGAGCTTATGGAGTTTGCCCAGAAGCACCTAGCCACTGCACAACAGAGGCAGAAGATGTGGTACAACCATGGGGCCAGAGCCTGGTAGTACAATGTTGGCAATGGGTGATGGTACTTCTCCTGTCCAACAGAATAAATTACAGGCAGTTTGGTGTGGGGCCTTACTCAGTGGTCACAACGTGAATGTTGTTAATTATATGGTGGAGTACCACATAAACATGATAATGGCCTACCATGACAGGAACGAGATTGTCCTGGCTGTTTGCAGCTATCTGAAGGAGGTGGCCAAAGCAGACTCTGGTGGATCTCCTGAGAAAGGTTAAAGGAGAATCCTCAGTGGATGCTGTCACCTTCTTGGAGCAGCTGGCACTGGCCCAAGCTGCCAAAATGCATGGTGTGCTGCATATATTTGGTGAAATGTTCACAGAGAAGCTGGGGTATACCATGCTGGCAGAGTGCCACATGGATACCAGGTCCCAAGCCCCACTGAAACAGTCACCTACAGAGTCCCAGAAGGAGTAAGATCTGCAGTAGAGTGAGATCAGGAGATGCTGGCTGTCTAGGAGATCCAGGAGTCCAGTAGTCCCAGGGCCTCCCCATTGGTACTGATCACCAAAAGTATGGGACCATGAGGTTTTGTATCAATTATTGCAAGCTCAACAGCTGCACAGAGTTGGATGCTTACCCCATGCCCAGGACAGATGAGGTCCTAGAGCTGTTAGGGGAGTCTTTTACTGGTCCACCATAGACCTGACAAAGGGCTACTGGCAGGTACCCTGACCTCTGAAGCCAGAATGAAGTTGACCTTCATCACCCTGTTTGAATTATTCAAATTCAAAGTAATGCTATTTGGGAGGAAGAATGCCCCAGCCACCTTTCAAAGGCTCATGGATTGCATTCTAAATGGTGCAAGGAGACTTCACTCTGGAGTAGATGGATGACATTTCCATCTATAGCCAGACTTGGGAGGATCACATCAGGCACATGACCAAGGTGTTCCACCAACTGCAGGCCACTGGGCTGACAGTCAAGGCAGATAAGTGCCAGACAGGAATGGTAGAAGTAGTCATACCTTGGGCACAGGGTGGGGAGTGGGTACATCCAGCCTGAGCCAGTGAAAATTGAGGCCATAGAGGGATGGGCCATGCCAATGCTCAAGAGAAAAGTACGGGCCTTCCTAGGGATGACAGGGTACTACCATAAATCTGTGATGAATTTCAGAAGCATGGCTAAATACCTGTTTGCTCTTACCAGGAAGAAAATGCTGGCAAAGGTTCAGTGGATGGAAACCTGCAATACCATGTTCCACCATCTGAAGAAGGCATTGTGTTGGGCACCCGTGCTTGCCAGCCAGAACTATTCTCCAAGGTTTATTGTGCACATAGACGCATCTGATCATGGGTTAGGTACAGTTCTGAACCAGGTTATGCACTCAGGAGAGGAGTACCCAGTTATGTACTTGAGCAGGAAGCTGCTGCCCAGAGAGGAAGCCTACACCACAATTATGAAGGAGTGTCTAGGTATTGTCTGGGCATTCTAGGGTTCCATGAGATAACGGCGATCATGGACTGGCGATCATCGTTAGGGCGAGTGTATATCACCGAAAATCAATTTCGGCAATGTACACTCCCAGCGCACAGCAAAAGAGTGCCGGGGATTTTTTTTTATGCAGGAGGTTGTGCCCCCACTAAAGGATTCTTAACTCCAGGGGTGCATGTCGGGGTGCAAAAGGAAAACAAAATAAGCCAGGCACAACAAAACAAACACACACCCGAACCGAACCTAGCACCCTCGCAACCCTAGCCTGCCACCCACCCACCATGCCACATGGCCAGCTCGGCAGCCCACTGCCACACTATGACTCACAAACCCTCCCTCCCTCCCTTCCACCCATCACAAAGCATGCTCTTCCCCAAATGCGTGTACATATAGTGACATCCTGTCATCCTGTCACTATATTCATACCCCCTATCCAGTTGCCCTCCTGCCCAGTAGCCCTGTGGACAGGTGCCATGATTTAGTCATTTTGAAAGCACTCAATCACGGTTGCCATTGTCACAGGCTACCCTTTGCAGAGGTTGCAATCTTATCTGTATGGTATGGAGTTCACCGTGGTCATTGATCACCACTCCTTACATAGCTGCTTAAGACCAGTGGACAGAATCCAGAATTGCTAAGGTGGTGCCTGGTACTGCAGTCCCATAATATGGACATTAGGCACCATAGTGGGTTGCAGCATGGCAACACAGATGAGTTATCTAGACAATAGTTAGTGCCCCTTTAAACAAGAGGCACTGAGAAAATCATGTGGGTTCACTCAGAGTGAAGAAAAAGCATAGAAGTGTGAGCCAGCCAGCTCACATGAAAACAAATGTTATTTAGGGTACCTTGCCATATCATTTTGTACTGTAGTTTTTTCTTCTAGCTGTATTAATAAGTTTGAATGGATCTGTGAGGGGAAATGAAATTAAGTTAGTTTCCAGAAGCATGCCAGATGACTCTGAAGAGTGAGCACAGTCTATTTGCCCCATACTACAGGACCCCTGTCCAGTTAATGGAAGAGCTTGAGAGCCAAAACAGCCCTTTAATGTTATTGGGAGGTCCTGGCTAATGACTGAAGCAGTCACTCCTGTTATGTGAGACAGGAGGTAGGACAAATGAAGTTTCTTTGGAATATGCAACCTCCTGAAGTCCAGATCAGACCAGTTTCCCAAGAAACTTCCTCTAGAGACACAAAGAACTGGCCTGAAAGTGATGTCATAGGACATGTGTGCTGAGGATGGGTGGCGACTGGTTTTTGAGAACCTTGTTTGCCTTAGTTGTGAGAGACAAGAGAGTCAGGGTTGGACACCAAGCACTTGCCATCTAAGTTTCAGAATCTGTCATGATTCATTAAGACCCTATGTAGTAAGAAATCTTTACCTTGTTAGGAGTTAAGAAGTTATAGTAATTCCTTTGATAAAGGAATGAGATTCAAAAACACATCAGGCAACAAGTTTTATGTTGGTGTGAAATGAATATTTTAAACTTTAAAATGTTTTGAGTGATGCATCAGTATATAGAGGTGGTGAGTGTCCCATTTCTTGGTTTCATTACAAGTTATAGTAAGGTTTTCCTACGTGTTTTGTCTGCTGTGTGCAAAACATTTTCTTCTTATCTCTGTAGAATTACTGTTCCCAATCATCTTAGTGTAGTATCCTGTATTATATGTGTATGTACAGTGGCATCCCCAGGATGAAACACAATACTGCAGCATTTTCAGCACTCTGCAGAATGCTGCAGTGGACTACTGAATAAAGCAATGTAATTTCAATGGCAATTAGTCCCTTTTGTCATTCAGGAAAATGTGACACTGCCAGGATGAAGTAGATGCCACAGTTCCTGCATGACAAAGGGACTAATTGCCATTGAAATTACATTGCTTTATTCAGTAGGTCCACTGCAGCATACTGCAGAGTGCTTTAAAATTGGTTTCATCCTGGGGACGCCACTGTATCTTGAAGTATAAAATATTATTTTCATATACTTCATGTTTCTGTGACTGAGTCCTTGAAGGTACAGATAGCTGGGTTATGTTGACTTGTGCTCCATCTCTGAAGAGAAGGCTATGGTTACCATATTTTGTTTCTAAAGCAAAGTGATTCTCAGCCATGTAGTAGGGTGGGTCACTTGTCTTTTGGTGGAGTACTGTACTGTTTGAGCAGTGGTTCAGGTGGGATTCAGACCTAGACATACCCTGAGTGAAGCTGCAGTTGAGTGGCAGTGGCTTACTAAAATGACCCTTTCAAGCATTCGAACATTAGGAAAGCTGGTAAACAGTCACAGGCTGAGTCTGGGAGAGACCAGTATATCACAGATGGATAAACTGATTTTTATGTAACCAAACAGATGAATGCCAGAATCAAATACAACACAATGTTTTATGTTGAAATACTCAATAAAATGTATTTGGAAAAAAATAAATAAAGCACACAGAAAACTATGTTCAGCGTCAATATCTTTTATTTTCTATATTCTGTCCCAACATTTTGCTTGATTTAGGCTTCCTTGGAGAGTGAAGTCAAAAACAAGGTAACCTAATAAAAGAGCAATGACAGCCAGCCTGCCGGTGCAGTGGTAATGCTACCACTGAATGCTGGTGACCCAGGTTCAAGAGTGGACCTGGGTTGCTAGAGAGCTGGCCAGGGGAGGCAGATTGATCAGCCTCTGCACACTCTCCACTTCTGTGGGGGTCTTAGCCTCTGGGTGACCACAGGACATCATGTTGCTGGAGACACAAGTTGGTAATGGGAGGTGTGCTGGATGCATGGTGTGCTAACACCACAGTGTCACTGCGAGCCATGTTTCCCACAACTCTGGAAGAAAAATCCAATTGACGCGCTTTAATGACACCCACATTGCACCACTGCCCCACGTAGCTGGCCTGGGGCTTCCAGCCCGACACCGAGCATGGCGCTGAAGGAGTAAGGAGGCCCTGGAGGCCCCACCCTGGGAGGTAAGTCAGAAGGAACATCAGGTAGAGGCTGGCCTCAGTGTTGCTGCAATGATGGCCACGCACAAGTAAGGGCTGAAGGAAGCCGTCCTGGCTACAGAAAGTGCAGAAAGTTAAAAAAAGAGCAGTGAAATAAACAAAGGCTAAGACAAACACGAGTAAATTGTTTTGTACAGTTTTCACACTATGACTATAGGAAGCACACGTAGAGGATAGTCCAGGACAGGAAGTCGAAAATTGAACTGAAGGCTATAAAAGAAACATAATGGATAAATAAAAGAAAGGGAAAAAGCTGAAGGTGAACATTGTACAGGTTTAGACTTTGGAAAATCATGCTACAGAGTGGATTAGCTGGAAGAGGTGGACACAGGTCACTGTGGACCAAAAAGCCTGATTTCATTCCAGGTCACATTTTTGTTGCAACTATGTGCTTGGTACATTTAAAAGAGAACATTCTAAAGGGAGAAACAGATAATAAAAGATTGCTTACATGTGCAGCTGGTAATTTAACATTTTAATTGATTATGCCTCAAGGCCCCTGGAATCTATGATTCCACGGCAATGGAATTTTCCACAGAATTTGCTTCATACCACATAAGATAGATATATAAATATATATATATAATACTGGCGCAATCGTGCCAGTATAGTTAGGGTGAAATGGCACTTCTAGGTTAAAGTCCAAACTTTGAGCATTAATAACTTTGGAGCCCTTCAATGAATTTGCATGTAATTTGGCATGCATAATCTTAAGTGGTTTCTGAGATATAAAGTGTTGAAAAACAGAAAAATCAATTTTTTAACATTTCTTTGCTCACCTGTATCTCAGGAATGCCTTTATGTTGTGGTCTGACATTTTCAGCACTGAAAGCTTTTGGGTCACATATGTGCCTTTTGAAGGTTTGGTGAAAAATATTAATCTGTTCAAAAGTTAAGACATTTTAATTTTCCCATTGTTTCCTATGGGAAAATGTATATGTCGGGCATGAAAGATCCATTTTCGCACAACAGGAGTATTGTGCGAAAAATAACAGCTTATAGTCAAACAATAGGACTACTGTGTGAAATATACTAGCTTCTTTTCACAAAGAATGCTGGTATTTTCTTTCAGTTCACAGTCCTCACGATCGATTAAGCTGTGTTATGGCGCTCTTGTTTGCTGCTTAGCGAGGATATTGAAGTACCGAGAGGTTTTAAACACAAAAACATCAGAAAACAGCTAAAGAGAACCTCTTTAGGTGTTTTCTGATTTTTAAGTGTTTTAAGCTGGACCCAAAGATTTTTTTTCTCAGGAGTTGCTTATACAGAGAATGGCTTGGAGTCCATTCTCTGTATGAGAAGAGCAGTATTTTCTCGACTTCAGTAACCACAGCTGGAACTCGTATGTTAGCTGCAGAGTCAAGGAAGATCCACTTTGTGCACACAATACATACTGTGTACTGGGCATATTGGGAACCCACCCTAGTGTGCCCAAATGTATTATTTAGTTGAAAAACCTGTGAAAAGAAGAAACCATCCCCAAGGTCTTTTCTTAAATGCAGAATCCTACAAATGAAGAAAACTGTCCTCAAAGTCTTTTTTATTTTGATCTCAGAATGAAGAAACGGTCCATCATCGTCTCCCTGTCCCCATCCCCACCCTCCTTCTGTGCATCCACCTCCCTGCACCCCCTCACCCATACTTTCCCTCCAGAGATCAGAAGCCACAATCTTCTCTGGACTGGGACACGTCTGCACTCTTCAAAGCCGAACTGCGAAATGAGGAATTGGGTAAGTGCTGTATAAGGGGACTCAGTGAGGGTTTCAACTTAGGTTGATATCTTGGCCAATTTTAGAATTTTGCACCAAATTTTCAGCATGGAGTTCCTGGGGCACTGCCTCCTGAACACTGGAACTGTTGTTTTGTTTCTTGGTCCTGAAAGGTGATTTTGTGGTCGCTGCATGGAACCACCTTTTAGGATCGAGAACAAAATGACAGTGCCACTGTTCCTGAGGTGGGGTCCCAAAAAGCCTATGTTGCAAATGTGGTGAAAAAATTCAAAAATTACTTGTGTTATGGGCGGCATTGCGCAGTTTCTACGCATCAGAAGTTCAACAATGTTTAATATTTTCACTCAGATTTTCAACATTGCTATTTTTTCACATCTCTTTATGAACTGTGCAGTTGACATTTTGCACATCCTGCCTAAAATGTGTTTTGGCACCTGTGGCACAGAATGGCGCGTTGCTGAGCAAAATCAATTTTTAGGATGGGGATTAACAAACTCAGAGTTGCACTGTTCATGAGGGAGGTCCCAAAATGACAATGTTGAATATTTGTTGAAAAAAAATGACCGGTTACAAGTGTGCATTGTGCAGTTTCTATGCACACTAGTAAATTTGTCAATTTTTCATATTTTACTGCTGTATTTTAACATTGCCATTATGGACACTGTTTTATTATCTGCATGGTGTTGTGCTATCTGCATGGAAGGATGGGTGCACAAGGTCCAAAGGACCCTGCACTCCCCAGTAAAATGAAGATACAATTATACTATCTGAAAAAGAAGGAAATTCTTTGCAAAAACTTCATTAATGCATCAGTTAGGGTGAATACCACAGCAACAAAAGCAGGGAAATGAGGCATTGGGTTTCCAATGCCCCACACCCAGGATTCACACCCCTACCACCCCACCCCTGCCCCTTACCATTCACACCCCACCAGGCATCGGGTGTGCCATTTGATCATCAGGCCTAACTCTCATCCCATTGTCCTACTGTAGCATGTAAGCTTGTTTACATGTTGAATGGGAGTGAGAGTTGGGCCTGATGACAATATGGCCACCCCAATGCCTGGTGGTGTGTGAGGATGAGGGATGGGTGGATGGTAGAAGGAACTCCTAACACCTCATTTCCTACTTTGTCACTATAGTATTCACTCTAATTGATGCATTAACAAAGTTTTTGCAAATATATATATATATATATATTCATGGCAACAAAATCTGTTTAATGCATCAGTTAGGGTTGTTTCACAGTGACAAAAGCAAGGAATTCGGTGTTAGGATTACCCCCTTGCACCCCACCGCCCACACCGTCCCCACCAACAGGCATCGGGTGTGCGCTGGGGGTCGGCTGCCCTAACTCTCACCCATTTCCATGTGTAAAGAAGCCGAGGTGGTGCAGTATAGAGAATCTGTAACTGTGAGGGGGCCAACTTCAAATGGCAGTAACTCTGAACGGAACAACAGTTTTCACCAAACAAAAACTGGCATGTTCCCTGAATACAGGTCAATCTACATGGCAAGTTTCAGATCAATCAAACACACTGGCTGTGCTATGCATTGGGAAGACATTGCAGAAAATAGCAAAAACAATGTTTTGCACTGTTCTGCACAAATACAAAATGCAAGCGGTAACGTTAATGCAAATGGTGATGGCAACAGTGAAGTAAAAGAAAATAGTAACACTAATGGTAACGCAAATGCAAGCGTAAACGGTAACACACACGGTGATGCAAATGGAAATGATAACACAAATGGTAAGAGATACGCAAGCGCAAAACATAAATGAAAACAGAAATGGTAACGCAAATGGTTATGCAAACACTAACGCCAACAGAAACGCAAACGGTAATGAAAACGGTAATGCAAATGTAAATGGCAACAAAAACGCAACCAGAAAAGCAAACGTAATGGGCAGTGGTGATGCAGAAGGAAGCAGTTACGCACTCAACAACAGAAATGCTACTGATAATTCACACGCTAAGGCCAACGGAACGCAAATGGTAATGAACACCCAACAGTAACGGTAACACAATTGGAAATGGAAACAGTTATGATAACACTAACGATGACGCCAAAGAAAACCGTAAAAGCAATCGGAAATGCAAATGCAAGCGCATACGTTAAAATGCAATGGTAATGCACATAGTGACACAAAGTAAACACAAACAGAAATGGTAATGGAAATGCAAATGGTAAGAGTAATGCAAACACAAAGGGTAATGCACATGGTGACGTAAACGGAAATGCTAATGCAAATGGTAACTGAAGCATAATGAAATGCTAATGGTAACAGTAATGCATAAAAGCACACCTTTTTTCCCAAAAAAGTGCATTCAAGCACAGGAATACAAAGAATGTATGCATAATAATGGCCCTCAGAGCAGAAAATGAGCACTTAGAATACTAAATTCTTTATATCTCAGGAACCGCATGACGAGAAAAATTTTTTAAATCTCATATTATTTATGACTTTCCAGGCTTAGTTTTGTACTTAGCCCTTGGCAGGGGACTAAGTATTCTTCCGACGAAAAGTCCATATTCGAACTGTTTTCAAGATACTGGCCTCGTAAAGGTTAGACGTACTGTGAATGTTAGCCTATGGAAAAATCATCAGCTTTGGAGTGCCATAACTTTGCAGCCTCTAACATTTTGTCGCTAAGCCACCAAAAGGCACATCTGTTGGATCTGCTTTATTCCATCCAAATTTAAGACCAAACCGTTCTTTTGTAGCAGGGTAGCGAAGATTCCCTATTGTTTTGGCCATTGTGTCGCAGATACTTTCGCAAATCATGACACTTTTGCAAATGAAATCATGAAAGTGTCACATATGGAAAGTACTTTATGACACTACTTTAAAAAAAAAATTAAAAACATATTTCTGGGGTGTTTTACCTCCAAAAAGGACTTGGCTAGCTTCCTCAGCGCCGACTAGGTGAACACAACAAGAATTGTGTCCCTAGAGGGTCCCAAATATAAATGCCAAGCATTTCTGTGACCACCAACTGAAAACAAGATGGCTGATTTGCAACACTACAAGGGTCAAAGTAAAAGTGTTTTCGCGACACTTTTATATTTGTTAACTTTCCCATTGACTATAATGGGAAACTTGTATTTGAATAACTTTGAACTGTTTAATATTTTTCACAAAATCTTTGAAAGACACATTAGGGACCCTGGTTGCACGTTTCTGAAGGTTTCAGAATCAGTCGTGCAAACCGTGTGGGCTGTAGGCCAGCGAGCAAGAATGCACAAAATGTGTAATTTGTGCGTTTTTGATGCTCTGTGTAACTCTGCAACCTTTCATCCAATTGTAATGAAACTTGGCAGGTCCATAGACCTATGGTACCAGACCATGTATTCCAAATTTCAGGTAAATCCATTGTACAGTGGTAAAGTTATTAAGCTGCCAAATTTCAGATTTATCCTTAAATGGGGTACTCAACCTAACTATAGTGACACTACCATGCCACTATAATACACACATACATACATATATACATCATGCTGCAGAACTAATTATGCTTAGTGAATTTTCAAACATGCAATTTTTCTCTAGTGCCTGGCTCCAAACCCTACCTCATTTATCCTGCGGCCCCTCCTCTGTGCACTCATACTTGATGACATATTTTAGCCAATGGCATGATTGTGTTCTGCCACAGAAATGAATAAATCATGCTGCCAAATTAGAAAATGCTGTTGCAGGAGCCTAAGAGCCCTGCCGTAGAAATAAGGACTACTGCCCAAGAGACACAAATACGGGTCGGTTGAAGATCCTCTGGCCTGCGCTACAAGAGCTGGGTATGCAGGTGGCCTTCCTCACCCTGCAAGACTTGGGGTTACAGTGAGTGAACAAGTATATTATTTTACTGATGAGAACACAGTCCAAAAAGTTTTCATGAAAACACAGACAATAAGCAACAAAACACAGATGACAGTGATGCAAGAGTGACAATGAAATGGATTTATCTGCTGCCTTTGGTCACACAAACTGCTTTCCTGTAACCCCTGCTAGAGCTCTGTCAGTCCCCCAGGTTAAACTTGGAATTCTAAAATGTTTGCATGTAAATTAAGTCTTTGGGTTGTAGCAATTTCTTTATAAAATGGTCTTAGGAAATCATGGTATGTGATTGGCCAAAAGGCATCACATGACCCTGCATCACTCCCCCACATACAACCGGCTGTGCAAGTAAACTTTTGTTTAGAAAATGGTCTAAGAAATCCCGGTGCTGATTGACTGCTAGTCCTGGCAAAGTGGGCGTCATCAGTCAACAGATCCCGGTAAAAAGTGCCAGTGCCAACTGACCACATGCTTAATTTCAAAGGGCACAGACACATTTCAAACTGTGGACCCGCACTTTTTTTCCTCTCGGTAAACCGAGATTCATGGTCAACTGACATCAGGTAGTAACACCACACACACACACACACACACACACACACACACACACACCTTTAGCCGATTCCAAGATGCATGGTGCCACATGTGGTATCTTGAGGATTACACCATGTGTGCTATGCAGGGACCCTGTGCAATATTCCAAGACAGGCAGGGTCCCTGACACCTACTGCCCTGCAACTTGCGGCAGCCGCAGGCAAGTGCCACAAAAATGGTGCATTGGACCTGGGTGCCAACAGTCGCAGCCCACAGATAAACTGCCCCACCCCAGAACACCACTGCAAGCACCTGGGGGCATTGGAGGAGCTGGTCAGGTGGCACTGGCGTTTGGGGGCACTGTGAGAAACAGACCCGGGGTTCCAACATTCGGAGGGGCATGTCTGTGCTGGGGGCACGGGAGATGGGCTATGTGCATGCCTTGGCACTGTGGGTGGGCATCCATCAACTGGCATGGACGGATACCCCTTAGACCATCTCCCTGCTGGTCTAACTCCGCTTGCCATTGAATTGCGTAAGTGGTTACGGCAGCCTCCCTTTTGGAATAGGATGCAGTTGCTGCCATAACCCACCTGCACCATGCCACAGCAGCTTGCAGGCGTAGTGGGTGGTGTAGTCCCTTTGGCGCCAACCCACATGCGGCATGGTGCGCGTCGCGACTTGAATCCTGACTTGCTTAACGCATGGTGTAAGTTGCAATTTGTGCCATGGGGTTTGGTGTAAATCGCTTGCGCCTGCCTAACGATCTTGGAATTGGTCCCCTTATGTCACAAAATCATCAGTTTGAAACAGAACACATATTAAATGTAAAATAAAGTATTTTTCAGGCACAGCAGAGTGCTCTGTTGACAGATAGCTATTCGCATCCCCATTCCCCAAAGACCAGTTGATATGGTATAAGGTGCAAGCTGGCAACGCTGCCTTCATCTATGGGGAGTGAAACACACAAAACTGCCACCACTGCTCCTCACCTCGGCCTGATTTTTCCGATCCATGCAGTTGTAAAATTCCAAGCCTTCTGAAAACTTCCACTGACAAGTGCACACTAAAGCCACAAGAAAATACATAAATATACCAGTTTTACAGGGTTAGTTTTCATTTTCCTGTCAGCTCACTCGACTTCCATGACTCTGTGACTGATTGCGCCTGGCACAAACATCGTGACATTCTCCTGCACTGCCCCACCACTGAACTGATCCCCAGTCATAATGTGACAACTAAAAACATAGAAAAGTTATGGAGGCGAGTGACAGAAAAAATGATCAACACCAAAATGAAGAGACACTGCAAGCTTATAAGAAAGTGGTCTCATAAGCAACAGCACCATCTAGTGGCAATTCAACCAAATGAACCAGTAAAAGGACTATTTTACAGAAGCTGCTGTTTCTGTTCATTTTATTAATATGTTACCCTCTTTTTCCTTATGAAATAGTTATTTAAAAAAATTAATGAAAGACCCTTTTCTAAGTAATAATGCCCTCCAGGGTAGGGTATTGGGCAATACTGGACCTTCTAGCATAAGGCCCTCCGCCTGCAGCGTCGGGCCTCAGTTATGCCCCTGGGTGGTCCGGTATTGCCTAGCACTGCCCACCCTGTCGGGTATTATTGTTTACATCCTAGCAATGCAAACAGTGATAATCAGAGCCTTAGAGTTCTGTGATAACAATGCACTTACATTCTAAAATCTCCATACAAAAAACATAATACCATTGCAACATTAACAAATTTCAACTCACTTTCAAAACTGATTTTAAAAATATTAGAAAAGAGAAAAACCAGCACACAAAATTCACTCGGAGAGCAAACACAGTGGATCATTCACCTCTGATGAACTGCCCTCTGGCGAGAACATTATTTTGGCTATCATGGCTTAGCTGATTGATCCCTCTGTGTTACTGTCTCTGAGAGTAAATATTATATTTAATAAATAGAGAATAAAGCACTCCAGCTGAGTAGTACAAGCTGGTAATCCACACTGTTAGTGTGGGGACATTATAGACACGAGAGTCGAGCCTCGAGTACCCTTATGATGTCACCACACTTACAAGGTGTGAAATTTTAGTGCAAGAGGGGCCCGCTTCAGAAACACTGGTCTTCAAATTTAGCCTGCCCATGGGTTACCGCTGCCCTAACACATTTCCCATTTCAGTAAATCAGGTACAGGAAATAGCGTTTCAGATACACAGTGGTAATATGATGCCCTGATAAAGGCCTGCATAGGTCGGCCTCAGGGGTATGTGATCCTCCTCATTGATTCCTAAATAAACAGTTTGTCTGCATATTGCTTATGTCTGCCAGTTTTTTGTTTTCCTCTCTCCATGAATGCTACATTTTGTAGTGACTGCACAGTGGTAATTTATTTTATTTTTTTATTTTATTACATTCTCGGATTACAATACTTTGAGCAGAAACTGCTCATTTACAAAGGTTCCACGTCAAAGGATGAGGGTCAACATACATACAGAGGTAGTAAAAGAATGCACAATAAACAACCAAAACAACTAAAAGAAAAATAAAGATACTCAGTTATAACATACTTTGAGATAATATTCACATAACGAAAGCAGCTTGAGTAGGCAGCTGGCTGCGGTAACAATATGAGATAGAGGGCACCATAGGCAGTGAGTATTGCAGGCGTAAGACTGGGAGAGGAAGTTGGCAGGCTAATGGGCCACTGTCCAATGGTGATAAGGTAATATACCTCCTTTACCCATGAGTTACTGCTACACCGACACAGAGCCCGTTTCAGAAAAACAATGACAGAATCTGAATATTAGCTTTGTTTGTATACTATTCCTGATGTGTTTTTAGTACTGTCGGGGGAGGGGTTATAGCATACATAGATACATAGATACATAGACAGTGTCGGCAGATAAGGGCCTATGGCCCACCTAGTCTGCCCATTTGAGCTTGTAAGTTCAGTTTGTTTTCCTAGAAGTCTATTTCCCTTACCCCTGACCTCTAGAATTCCTTTATGTCTATCCCATGCATTCTTAAATCCGTGATTGTTTCACTCACCACTTCCTCTGGCAGGGTGTTCCACTTGTCCACCACCTGCTCAGTGAAGAAATTCTTTCTCATGTTTCCTCTGAATCGCCCCTCCTCCAACTTCATCCCATGCCTCTAGTCCTGAAACATCTTTTTCGCTTAAAAATAGTGTTTTCCTGCACCCTGTTCCTCCCTGTGAGATACTTGTATGTCTCTATCATATCCCTCTCTCCCTCCTCTCCTCCAGGGAGTACATGTTCAGTTCCTTCAACCTGTCTTCATAGGATTTGTGATGCAACCCATGCACCATCTTTGTTGCCCTCCTCTGAACCTTCTCTACCCTGTCTATGTCCTTCGTAGGTATGGTCTCCAGAACTGTACACTGTACTCCAGGTGGGGCCTCACTAGTGTCTTGTATAGCGGAATTATGACCTCCCTTTTCCTGCTGGTGATGCCCCTGCCTATACATCCCAGCATCCTATTTGCTTTACCTGATGCCTTGTCACACTGTTTCCCTACCTTGAGGTCATCAGAGATGACAACCCCAAGATCCCTTTCCTGCTTGGTGCATGCTATATCCTCACCCCCAACTGATATATTGTGCCAGGGTTTTTGTGCCCCATATGCATTATCTTGCACTTCTTTGCATTGAATTTCAACTGCCAAACCCTTGACCATTCTTCAAGTTTCTGCAGGTCCCTTCTCATTCTGTCTACACCCTCTGGTGTGTCTACTCTGTTACAGAGCTTTGTGTCATCAGCGAACAGTGAAATTCTGCCTTCTATATCGTGTGCAATGTCACTGATGAAGATGTTGAATAGGACCGGTCCCAGCACTGATCCCTGTGGTACCCCACTGGTCACTCTTCCTCTGTGGAGTGACAGCCATTTACCACCACCCTCTGTGTCCTGCCACCCAGCCAGTTACCTACCCACCACACTACTGTCCTGCCCACACCCATATTCCCCAGTTTGTGTAATAGTCTTCTATGTGGCACAGTGTCAAAGGCCTTGCTGAAGTCCAGATAGGCCATGTCCACTGCCTCCCCTGATCCACCTCCCTAGTCACCCAGTCAAAATGCTCCCAGCATGCTCATGGAGTGCAGTTACCATAGTGCTCCTGATGACTACCTGATAGCAACTGTGGTAATGAGCTCGGTTTGGTGGTGACTGAGGTGGAGAACGGAGCTCATTATTGTAGTTGTGTAAATAAATAATTCACATTCTGGAATGTGAATTATTTCTTTGGCATGTTAAATACAAGATTTCAGAGCTGCCGCTGAAATGGGCTCATTGTGTACTACGGGTATATAATGTGCAGTAGAGCATTGTTCTGTATAGAATTCCATTCCTTTTAAAATGCTGTTGTACCACAGTTCAAAGGTCACAGAATGTGACAGCACCTTCTGTGGTACAACAGCATTCTGAAACCTCTAGGATTTGTACAAGTCAGTTTCATTCTGAAAGCGAAAGAACCACAGTGTGCACATTTCATATAATACTATACACTATAAAAAACACAGGATGAGCAACTTTATGCCAACCAGTGTGTTCCGCTTGTGGGTTCTGATTCCCATGGACCTCTTGAACTTCACTCTTTGAGGTCAGAGGGAATCAGAACCCTCTGCAGCAGAACACACTTGTTGTGCATAGTTGCCCATCCAGTATTCTCTGTATGCTTTTGGAATAATTCCTGTGTAGTAGGATATCTGTGTCTAAGGGTATATAACTTACAGGATGTTAAGTGTGTTGCGGTTTTCCTTTTTCTACTGTTTTGTGTTACTGGTGTAAGCCCCCAACACTGTTGGACTTACATCCGTGCTCCCATTTTGCCCTTGCATCCTCCCAGCCACTTCCCAAGTCTTCCAGGTACTCAGTACTTCCTCCCAGCCCCCATTGTATTCCCCATTGGAGGGGGCCGGAGGAGCTACAATCGTGGATCCACCTGCTGCAGCCCTCAACATTTATGCGAGTGTGGTCCGTGCTCTTTAGGTTTGTGCACATTCATTTTCTTGCCGCTGCTGCAGTGATCCTAATGTCTCCCCAGTGCTCCTAACTCCTGTATTCTGTTAGTGGGGTTCCGGACACGTGACGAAGTGCCAGAGAAGCTCCAAATATGTTTCGCTTTGGAGTGCCATCAGCGTATTGTGGGCTGTCTCATAAATATTAATATGGGGGTTCTTGAATATTAATGAACCATCCTGCTGCCTGGGGTACAGTTTTGCAGCAGCATCGACGGTTCCTGTTGAATAAAACTTTAAATTCTACATGTGGGTGGAAGGGCAGAGGGAATAATATTGAACACTGGGGGCAATTAATGTTAAAATGTTATTTGTGGCTGCAATGTATATGTATAAGTTGGGACTCTGTTTGGACTGTAAATGCGCAGTCATGATGTTACCTTTACCCACTGCACAACCAATCAGGGCTAGAATTTTGCCAAAGGACTCTTGGGACTGAGAATGAGGACTTTGGGGAAATACAGGGACAATTCTTGGCACCCATTCTAAGGATCAATAGGGCATCAAGCCAGTCAATTAATATTAATTTGCCTTGACAGGCAAGGGTGTCAGCCAACAGAAGAGGGCTGTTTCAGAGATAACAAAGAGGACTGATTTTGCCCAGGAAGGAGAGAGCCTTGAGAGCATTTGGAGAGAGAGAGAGAGAGAGAGAGAGAGACTGCTGTGGGCTTGCGCCCAGCAGGCTGTAGTTTTTTCTAAAAGGCCTTGCCTGGCCACAGCCTGGACAAGCTGCAAAACTTCTGGAAGGATACCTATCCCTGGGAAAAGACTGGACAGTGAGAGTGTTTCAGGATGAGAATTAAACCTGTGCCTTTGTGAATTTGTGTTAAGTCTTTGTAGAGCTGTTGCTCAGATTGGAACCCTTGGCTGTGAAAAGTGGGACCCGTAGTTCGAGAGAGAGAGAGAGAGAGAGAGACACTGTGGAGATTTACTGCTAAAAGTAGTGGACTGTTCTGCAGTGCAGAAAGAGCCCTTTGAGTGAGGCAGCTGAGTAGCAGCAACTGTAAAGTCTAGGAGCCTAAAGCTACAATGCTGCAGCTGGATAGAAAAGTGTTCTGCAAAGTTGTATTTCCCTCAGTGGGGTCAGAAGTTTAGAGACTGCTGCTGTTGCAAGCCATAGCACTTGTGAGTACTGAGAAAAGAGAGTAAGCCAGTTTTCCAGTCCCTGTATGATTGCATCGGTGAAAAGTGTGTGCCAGCCAATAGTTTGGGGAGCCATTCAGACTGTTTTACCCAGACCGAAGAGGAGATCACCATGAGTGAGCCGCTGAGAGGCCTGTCTGGTGAACATTGCTTACAAAGGCCCTGGGGAAGGGAGGAAGATTGGAGAGGCCTGACAGGTGAAGACCAGCCTCGTCATTACCTCTTCAGTTGCCTACACGCTGTGATGCGCCACCAACTACCCCAACAGCATGGTACTGTAAAATCAAATATCTGTAAAACCCCTGTGAACCTGCAGAACTGTAAGTACCCGGTTACAGCTTTGGGGAGTCTCCATTCAGCTAGCTAGGCAGAGAAATTTCAGGCAAATCTGTCATACGGTGGCAAAGTTATTAAACTGCCAAATTTCAGATTTAACCTTAAATGGGGTACTCAACCCTAACTATAGTGGTACCACCTGCCACTATAATTTATTTCTTTGGCACTCTTTGTATTCTCTCTTGTATTTCAGTATGTCGGTTATAGTTAACTGTTGTGTGACAAGGTATCTCAGAAAACTCCAATAAACTTTAATTGTTCCTTGGGGTTTGAATGATCACCAGTACAGCATTAGCGTTGCCCTAAGTTCAGCACTGTCTGCCAGGCAGAGAGATAACAGTCACACATCAATTCTTGGAGACATGGCAGCAAAGTTAGGCAACACCAACAATATGTTACGTGATCATTCAGACTCCATGGCATGCAGATTCAGCAAGTCCCAGTGGACATGTAACACTAACAGTGCATTTCCCTATTTTTCCCTTTGTGCTGAAACCCCAACTTGCACCTTACTGTAATTTGTTTGTAATGAATAAATACAGTACTTTATCCTTATAATCGCTTACTGCCAATATCAGCTCTCAATAACTATAAAGTTTTGACAGCAGTACGGATTGTGTATAAGTTTGTAATTATTCAGTGTTTATACCATTCTTTTATTTTTATTTATTTATTTTAACATCAGTTTAACAACCTTTGAGCGGAGGCTCATTTACAAAGGTACCTCGTCAAGAAGGGAGACAAAGACATACATATAATAGACAAATGCAATACAGCACAGCAAAAGGTACAGGCAGGTACATGTAAGGTGAAGCAGTCAGCAACACAGTTCAGCAATATGAAAACCTTTTTTTTTTTTTTTGAGGTTGGAGGTAGGCAGAAGAGTTGGAAGGAGTAAAACAACAGTCACTCATGTTAAATGTCACATTATAAATCAACTTTATTTTTTTTTTTCAAAATGCATTATGACAAATAAATTGGGCTCAGCTGAACATGATGAGATGCAAAGCTATCTCAGGGAGTAGGCTGGAACGGTTATTATGTATAATTGAGTGTAGTTTATCACCTATATTATTTTTACTTTACACTAACTGTGTGCTGATTGGTGAACCTCAAACAGCAACTGAAAATGTAAAATGAAGGATTAAGAATGGTCTGGAGCCCCATGCACTGTTGCAAGGGACTGTCACTAAGGACCACAATGACTGCTTATCACTAGCCCCTTATAACTGCAGTACGGTAGCGGTGACAACTTTGACCTATACCTTTCTATTCTGTTTTAGATTGACCCATATCACTTAGCTTGTATAATGCCTTTTTCCCCACTTTGAGTCTGCTTTAGCATTTTTACATTTGAAATAATACTATGGATAATGGGAGTGTCATGTGATGTTCCCAGACTAATCACAGCGCTCCTTCAGTTGTATAATACTCTATTGCGTAAGAGTACCTCTTTGCGCTCACACTGTAACAGGCTTCCTGATACCCCCACTCCACACCAGAGAAATGTGACTCCCAAACTTTTTTTCTTCTAAATGGTGCCATGACCTATAGTAAATTATAGGGCGCTTAGGAGGGCCTCTTATGGATATGAGTGTCACCTTCATGCCCTTAGGGCACCAGAACTGTTTATCTTCAGTTCACAGTTCTCTTGCCCTAAGAATGCATGAGATGTCACTCTATAGCCGTAAGACGCCTCCTAGCACCTCTACAAACTTATAGAAGAAGCGCCTTGTTAATCTGACTCAGTCCAGGTCTTCTGCCCTGCTCTTCGTTGTTTTGGAATACCTGTTGTTTACCATCTCTTTTCTTGTGACTAAAATGAATGAGCACACAGCAGACATGGCTTCCTGACCTTGTGAGACAATGGGTGTACAAAAACAGTTGGGAATACTGTCGATAACCTGGTCCAAGCCATGTTAAAGGGAGGGCTCCGCTTATTATTTCAAATGTAAAATGTATTTTGAACCTTCCTACAACAAGCACAAGGCACAGGAGAGGAATCAGATGAAGTTCTTGTGAAAACCATCCACAAAATGGCAGCCAAGGGAACTGCTGCTAATGAGTGGCTTCAACCTACCTGAGGTAGACTGGAGCACTCTGACTGCAAGTACAACAAGGGGCAGGGACTTCACGACTGCTCTGAATGGGGCAAACTTAAGCCAGCTTGTAGCAGAACCAGCCCATGAGAAGGCTGTACAGGATTTGGTCCTGACCAACAGGGACAGGATCACAGATGTGGAGATGGGCAGTCCTCTTTGGTATCAGCGACCATAGGACAGTGTGGTTTAAGGTAACCATAGCGGAGGAGGCAAACCATACAAGGATAAAGGTCCTAGATTTCAGGAAAGGCTAACTTTAAGGAGATGGGTAGAAATCTCAAAAGAGCCTTAGCAGCGGAAGGTACAGGGAAGATGTGAAAACAGTGGTCCAGACTCAAGTGAATCATAACAGAAGTAGCAGATCACTGTGTCAAAATGCACAGCAAGAGTAAAAAAGAAAGAGCCATTATGTTTCTTGAAGGTAGTGGCTAAAAAATAATGGGAAAAGAAAAGAAACTTCAGAAGATATAAGGAAACAAAAGGATGAGGGCAGAGAACAATATCTGAGAAGCAGAAGGAATCTGGGAAAATAACTAGAAGGGCTAAAGCACAGACGGAAGAAGGTATAGCCCAGGCTATTAAGAAAGGCGACAAGGCCTTTTTCGGATACAGTAGTAGCCACAGACATTGCCAGCTATTTCCAGATATTTCACTAAATTTCTAAAGAGTTTCTCTCTGCTGCCGCTTACTGTGAAAATGGAGTAAGCATAAGATATTTCTGGAAATATCACAGAAATTTCAGGAAATAGCTGGCAGTGTCTGTAGCTGCTACTGTACATTAGTGAGAGGAAAAAGACCAGAAATGGGATTTAGGCTGAAGAAGGAAGGAGGAGAAAAGGTGGAGGATGACCTAGGAAAGGCTGACACACAGAACAAGTAATTTTGCTCAGTATTCACCAGGGAAGGGAGGGTGAGGGACCGAGACTCAGTAGAGAGGTATTCAGGGAGGGAGGTAGACACCAGCCCATTCACAGTGCAAAGACTCCTAGAAGAACTCTGGAAAATAAAAGCAGATAAGGCAATGGGGTCAGATGGGATCCACTCCAGATTATTAAAGGAACTCAGGGAAGTGCTGGTGGAACCACTGACTGCCCTTTTCAGTGCATCACTAGAGACAGGAGAGGTACCTGAGGGACTGGAGGAGGGCAGATGTGGTCCTTCTCCACAAAAGTGGAAGCAGAGAGGAGGCAGGCAATTACAGGCCTGTAAGCCTGACCTCAGTAGTGGAGAAACTAATGAGTCCTTACTTAAGGAGAGGATTGAAGTTTCTGGAGGATAGTGAGGCACAGGATCCAAGGCAGCATGGATTCTCAGCGGAAGGTCCTGTCAGACTAATCTTATAGATTTCTTTGACTGGGTAACCAGGGTGGTAGATCAGGAGGGGCGTGGATGTAGCCTACCTGGATTTCAGCAAGGCCTTTGACACCATCCCACACAGGAGATTGCTAAATAAATTGGGAGCCTGGGAGGTGGGTCCTATGATAGTAAAGTGAGCTGGGAACTGGCTAGGGACAGGACTCAGAGGGTGGTGGTAAATGGCATGAAATCTGAGGAGAGGGAGGTGACCAGCGGGTGCCACAGGGGGAGTACTAGGACAGTCCTATTCAATGTCTTCATTAGCAACATTGCAGAGCGCCTGAGGGAAAGGTGTTCCTGTTCAAGATAACACCAAGATCTGCAACAGAGTGGACACACCAGGGGGTGGAAAAATGAGAAATGACCTGAACCTATTAGAGGAGTGGTCGGGTGTTTGGCAGTTGAGTTTCAATGCTAAAAAGTGCAGGATCATGCATCTGGGTCACAGGAATCCAAGGAGGAGTACAGGAAGGGTGGGAAAATTCTGACCACCACAAGTCAGGAGAGAGACCTGGAGGTTATCATATCTGATGACCTGAAGGTGACTAAACAGTGTGAAAAGAGTGGTGGGGACAGCAAACAGAATGTTGGGGTACATAGGGAGGGCATAACAAGCAGGAGGAAAGAGGTGGTGATGCCACTGTACAGACTCACTGGTGAGGCCTCAGCTGGAGTACTGTGTCCAGTTCTGGCACATCTACAGAAGGACGCTGACAAAATAGAGGCAGTTCAGAGAAGGGCAATGAAGATGGTACATGGACTGCACCAGAAGCCCTATGAGGAAAGACTTAAGGACCTTAATATCTATTCACTGGAGGAAAGAAGGAGAGGGCAGGTATGATAGAAACATTCAAGTACCCTCAGGGGAATAAAAAGGATACAGGTGGAAAGTATATTTCAGAGAAAAACTCTGCACAAGAACAAGGCGTATAGGAAACATAGAATTTGATAGCAGATAAGGACCACTTGGCCCACCTAGTCTGCCCATTTCCTACCCTAACGGATAAGCTGCAGATCCTAGTTAACCAACAGCCTACTTCCTCCTACCCCCACTAAATTGCCTTATGCATGTCCCATGCATTCTTGAATTCCCACTGTTTTTGACTTATGACCTCCTCAAGAAGGCTGTTCCATGCATCTACAACCCTATTTGAGGAGTGGTTGGGTGTTTGGCAGTTGAGTGTCAATGCTAAAAAGTGCAAGATCATGCACCTGGGTCACAGGCATCCAAGGGAGGAGTACGGATGGTGGGAAAATTCCTGACCACCACAAGTCAGAGAGAGACCTGGGGTTATCATATCTGATGACCTGAAGGTGACTAAATAGTGTAAAAGTGGTCTGTACAGTGGCAACACCACCTCTTTCCTCCTGCTTGTTATGCCCTCCCTAATGTTGGGAAGTACTTTTTCACTGAGAGGGTGGTGGAGCCGTGGAACAGCCTTCCAGCAGAAGTGGTGGGCGAAACAATATGGGTGTTCAAGAGTGCATGGGACAGCCATAGGTACCCTGGAGATGTGCAGAGCAGGAGAGCTACAGATCAAACAGGATATGGGGCTGCAGCAGTGAGTAGGGAAATGAGCAGATTAGGTGGGCCAGATGGTCCTTGTCTGCCAACGGATTCAATGTTTCTATGTAAGCAGCCTTATACTCTTGGGCATAGACTGGTCATAGATTAAATCCCCACCCCCTCGCATACACTTCAGTCCTACCAACTGTAGATATATATATATATACACACCCTAGAACCTCATTCTGCATGTCAATAATTGTGTGTAGAAATGAAAGTCTTGAATGACCATGTGCCTTTCTTTTTCTTTTTGTTAACTAGATAAGGCCCTGTGCACAGGTGCCTGTTTTCAGGGATGATCCAGGAGCTTTGGGTGATTAAGTGACTTGCTCAGAGTCACATAGTCTGCAGATGGAGGTTGTGGAATCAAACCCAGGTTAGCTGGATGTACTAAGCTCATTCACCGCTTATCACTCTAACCTCTAGGCTATACTGCCAGCCATGAATCTCATTGTATTACTCCCAGTCACTGTCTCCGTCCCATTACTTTATTGTTATCTATTTTGTATTGAACTCTGTTTGTACTGAGCAATTGTCATAACTGTTCCTTGCTTTTGGCCAC
Organism: Neoceratodus forsteri; assembly: GCA_016271365.2. Classification (NCBI taxonomy): domain Eukaryota; kingdom Metazoa; phylum Chordata; order Ceratodontiformes; family Ceratodontidae; genus Neoceratodus; species Neoceratodus forsteri. The sequence goes on from JADMNL010000025.1 coordinate 333,567,936, forward strand.
CCTTCTTGTATTCTCCCAGAGTTGTGACTGAAAATATGCATCTGATTTGTCTAGTGCACCTACCTGGTAAATAAAAACTAAACAAATAAAGAGTGCTAAAGTAGGGGCATTCTAAAAGGAATAAAAGCATAGGTACAGATGTTCACCATAACATGCACTGCTGCTTTATTAACTTCTGCCCCATGGTGTAGTGATCAACAGGGTCACAGGTCTTCCCTGCATATTCCTGCTGTGCAGAGGAAGGGTCAGGGTCGTCATGTAAATTGCCTGTGGGGCCAAGTATGCTGCATTGTGGCCCTCGTGACAGTTGGTCACATTTTGCAACCCCATCCTTCTGCCTGTAGTGACACTGCATGCTGGTGGTAGGAGCATCTCAGAACAGCAGCTGACTCCGCTGGGGCCAGCGAGGGATGAGATCATCAAAGAATCTGAAAAAGAAAACCAGAGATGGGAAACCAGGCTAGAAGGGAGGGGGCATCTCTGGATACCATGGACTGCTTATGGCTCAAGGGATACTTGACCACCAGAGATGATAGGTGAGGGACCAATGATTAGATACTGAAGAGCCCTACAAGCAGGCTTCGAGGTAGAGGTGAGCATGGTAGTGGGACTGCTGCTATGCCAGGTCAAGATGTCAGTGAGTATGCACTGTAGAGTGTTGGGAATACTATTTGTGCCCATTAACACCTGGTGGCCATATTAGAGCTCTGTGTATGACAATGTTCTGTAGTAATGCAAGTGGGTGCCTCTTTGCACCCCGAGTCTACACCACCACACACTGTATGTCGGGCCCCAGATCTTTTACATCAATGTTTTCTTTCTCCACAGGTTTATGTCTACATACTTTAACCACCTTTTCTTTACATCTACATATCTTTTTGGTAACCTATATTCTCTATTCCTATATAGTCAAGATTTACTTTTCCTTTCTATAGACTTTTTAAACAATAGGGCATGACAGGGTGTAATATGTGTAAGCAATAAACATGACAGGGTGTGTGGTAGTAGGTGATCATACCCAGTGTTGGAATTACAGGGGCTTGCCAGGGCTCAACCCCAGTAGCTCACACATCACTGCCATTGACTTATAATGGGAAGAGGGCTCAATTTAAAGGACACAGGGTCATATGCCTGTAGCAAAAACAGCGCAGCCAATGTACCACTTGTAAATACAGTGTATACATGCGGTAAGCTGAAACTGGATGCCGAGCTAAGTTCGGAACAAAAGTAAAGCAGTTCTTGCCCCCGCACACCTCATTACAAGGGGCTGCATCCCCAAACCCCCATCAATATAATCAACTCTGGGGTCAACACAGGGATGAGGGGAAAATACAGGTGGGGGAACACAATGCAGTTTCAAAAGTCTGGGACTGGGATTCAAGCCCCGTCCACAGACGCAGAGCTGCCCTCACTGCTGTGGGCCATCCCACTGAGCCATGGCAGCTGCTCAGCGGACTACCTCCCCAACAGAGGTATTGACCTCTGTGTCACTCCTCCACCATCTATGCCTGACAGGGTACAAAACCGCATGCAACATTTGTGCCTTGTGGGGTTTGTTACCATGTCCTGCTAGTGCTAATGCTATATGTGGTGTGCAGTTTTGCCTCATGCAGTTCTATAGTTGGCAGAGTGATCCAGTACCAATTTAGATAGGACCCTTATGGGCCCTCCCCACAAAGCTCATCAAGTGTAATTCCAACACTGATCATTGCACATCCAGGGGTGTAATAAGGCAAGAGGCCACAGGCTCGAGTGCCTTATTGTCACTGGATGTGTGGTGATCACACTACTGCCCACACCCTGGAGTGTCTTATTGCATTTATTATATGGCAATGTTTAATAAAATGAAGCAACAGTTATAAAACATGAGTTTTAAACATCAAACTAGTCTATTTTGGGGTAAAATATTACTACTCTGAAGAAAATAGTCCTAACAACGATGCCCATAACTTTGTTGTCTTTTAATATTTTTACGCCAAATTTTTAACATCACCTTCTTATGACCTCACCTAGTAAACCCAGCAGGTGAACATTTTCAAATCCCATCCAAAATGCCATTTTGCACCAGTGCGAAACATGTTTTGGCCAGGATTTGAACAGCTGTCACATTCATGAGGTGATGTGAAAATGATATATTGAAAATTTGGTGCCAAATTTTGAAAATTGCCAAAGTTATGAGCAGGCATTGAAAAATGTAAGCATACACTCATAACCTTGTTGTTTCTTACTATTTTTTCACCAAATTCTCCACATAGCCTTCTTAGGAACCCACCTCATGAACAAGCGTGGTGAAATGTTCAAACCCTCCCAAAGGTGATTTATAAAGCAACCTAGAAATTGCCTTATTGGGCCACATCTGCACAGTTCCACCACCACCACTGGTCATGAGGTGGGGTCCCAAAAGGCCATGTTGAAAATTTGAGGTAAAAATATTCAAAAATGACAAAGTTTTGAATAAAAGTTCAAACCCCACTGAAATACATTAGACCAGATTTACCTTCTTTCACATATCGCAGTCACTGGCTCTATCAGCAAGACGATCCTCCATCAGAGAGTGGATCTTCATTGTGGGGCATGATCAGGTTAGTGTGGATATGCAGAAAGGTATGGGGTGGGGTGCTGAGTGAGAGATTGGGGTGGTGGGGGTCTGGGGCCCCAGATAAATACATCAATGGATGGTTTTCTGCTTTGCAGGTTACATTTACCTTTAAGAAAAAGACTATGCAGGACCAATGGATAGGTGACACTGGAGACTGGGCACCCCAGTGTCACAGATATTTGGCAGAACCAGGAGAGGCACCTGGTGTCCACATACATGAAGTGGGTTGTGGGCTGCACAAATTTTGGGGGAGACTCACAAAATAAATATTTATACAAGTGTCGGTCTCAGTGCCACAGGTGGGGGATTTGCCATGCTGCAGAGGGACCAGCTGCTGGACTAACTGGACACCCAGCTAATGGTGACATCAGGAGTGAGAGTTGCACTTTCAATAGGTTTGTCGATGTCAGCTACCAAGATTGACAAACCCTAGTGTCAGCTTCACAGTTGGGATCTTTTGTTTTCCTTCACATTTTCAAATGCAGCAATCAAATGAGGTATACAGTCCCTTTTGTTTTTTGGGAATGGTGTGATTGTTTATGACAGAATCAGTGGTTTTGTTGGTAGAAGGCTGAGCGTGAACGTCAGTGAGAGTTACGTCATTCAGGAAACTGACACTGTCTCTGCGGCTGCATTGCACTCACTATGACAGAATGGAAAACCAGCTTTAGGGTTTGTTGACGCGATTTATTTTAAATGATCAATGTCTAGTTCATTAAAATTGCTGTCTGGCACATTGGACACTGTGGTTTCATTCTACTGATGGTCTAAGGGAAGAAGTTAGTGGCAGCTATCTGAATCCATTTTGACTATGTAGCACAGTGATTCTTTGACCATGTGATTGGGCACCAAGGCTGGTAGTAGTCACTGCCTGTTGGTATTAATGCCATCTACCAAGGGGCACTAGCCAACCACAACTGAGATTTCTTCCTTGTCATATGATGAGCTGGGATAATGGCATGCCTGAAGTGGGTAGAAGCATAAGGCCAAAAGCTGAGTGCTTTCACTGTATAAGTACACTGTAATGCCATTATCCCAGTACAAAGTATACCCTGGGGTGTCATATTGTGATTATGAAATGAGTCCATTAGGATTAGTAAAGGACTATATAGTTTTAAAATGAGTAATGTAAATAGGTAAAATTAGAAAACAAGGTTAAAAAGGAGAAAACAAAAAGAAAATAGCCCTATTTAGTGATTGTAATTATGCTGCTAGGCCAGTAGATGGCTAACACTGCATTTTTTAAATACAAGTAAGTTAAATGTCCATTTGGGTGTCCCACAGGGCTCAATTCTCGGCCCACTCCTGTTCAGCATCTTCCTCAACTCCCTCCCTCAAGCTTGCAACACCAACCTCTTCCTCAATGCAGACAATACCACGCACCAGGCACTTGGGTTAAAATCCCAATACTTTTTTTTTAACCAGGAGAGAGACACACTAAGAAAGCTTGTTCACAGGTGCATCATAGGAGCACAAGGAAGTTAAGTGACTTGCTCAGGGTCACACAGTATGCAAGTGGGGCTGTGAGATTCAAACCCAGGTCTCCAGGTTTGCAGCTCAGAGCCTTAAACCACTGTGCTATACTGCCTCCTGACAACACTGACACTGTAGTGCAGCATGAGGAAGGGTGCTGCACTCCTGAGGTGCCGTCTTCTGATGAGACGTTAAACCGAGGTCCCATCTGCCTGTTCTGGTGGTAGTTCAGGAGGATGTTACAGATCCCATGGTACTTCTCAAAAGAGTAGGGCAAAATTTTATTCAATAACACATAACAAAATATAACAAATGTATTCCTTCATACAATAGCATCATAGGAAAAAGAATCAGAACAGAACAGAAATAAGCATAGCAACATACAATAATTACACCCCAAAGGACATCCTTATTGCACCTAGCTCCCCCACCAAAAAGTAGGGAAAAAGAACCTAATCAAAGATTCATAAAGAAGTATAATAAACATAATTCAATGTACTTCAGTCATACATGAAAAGATGAATCAAAAGACAATCTGTATATCATCATTACAAAATACAAAACTAAACCAGATATCTCAATATACCACCCCCACCACCACCACCACCACCCAGAGGTGAGTATAAAACGGTTACCAGAATTACTAGCAAATAAAAAGAAACCAAAGTTCTCTGGCTAAGTACTAACAAAAAGCAAAAAGAGTGAAAGGAAAACTACGCTATCTCATCTTTCATAAACGGAACATCCTTACACCTAATAGACCATACCATTTGTGACATGTATTTTCTTTCAAATAAATATTGTTTATACAATTTGCTCAAAAATAATAATAATAGTATGTGAATCTTGATACATTTGTTTAGGCACCCACTTAACCCTTGATTGCCATAAGACGAATTTTATAAAAGAAAAGATAAGCCTAATTAAACCTGCATCCAAACCCAAGTTATCTACTGTAAAACCCCTTATCACCTCCGGGTAGGTCACTGTACCCTAACACGGGTGCTCCCACTTCACAGCCAACTGGGACCACATGTTCTGAACATGGGGCATTGAATAGAAAATGAGCCATTGTCTCTTCCTGTGCAATACAACATTCCCTAGGGCACATCCTTTCAGATAAACTCTTATGTTTGGCATTCCCTTTAACATAGAGTCTGCCATGACATGACAACCATGTAATATCCCACAACTGTGGTGTTATATATGGATCTTGCAAAGTGACCGACAGGTATGCATAATAGAGTGGTGGTACACCCTTAAATTCTCATTGTAAACAAATGCCAGATCTTGTATAGCAATGTATACTTGCTTACTTGATTACAGGTTACGTATTGAGGAGTCGGTCTCCATTTCTTCAATTTAATTAATGCAGGTTTCAAATAAAAATAACTTGTTTTTGCAGAAGAGGAAAAGTGCCACTTTTGTTTTTGCCAAATCTATCTTATCTGTCCAGTTCAGCAACACATTGTCACCCCTCCTAAACCATACCCCAACACAGAGAAGGGTTCTTCTGACACCAAAATACCCTGAATATCCCCTAAATGTGGCACAGTATCATTAAGGGATAAATAATACTTCTTCCTTTGTTCACGTGTGCCCCTGAGATAAGAGAATAACATTGAACCTGCTCCATGACCCTTTCTCCTGACTCAGGGTCTGCTACAAAAATATAGACATCGTCCTGCATATGCTATTGTTTTGACCTCCAAGGCACTCCCTGTGGCTTACGTCCCTGAATTAAATCATCCTGTTGTATTAGATGTAAAAGGGATCCAAACATAAGACATATAACAAGGCTCATCGGGCACCTCTATGCATTCCCTCTGAATGTCTATATAAATCCCCATATGGCCATTGACCAATGGAATGGCTACTGCAGTTTTATAAAATAAAGCTACCCATGAACAAAACTCCAGTGGTATACCATAACGCCTGTAAAACATGTGTGATAAAAGAATGAGGGACCCTATCAAAGGCCTTTTCCTTTTCTAATGATGGAACATACCCATTAAGTGCTTTCTCTTTACCTTGTTCTATGAGCTCCCATACTAACAGTAAACTCTGTTCAACGGAACGTCCCAGTACCGAATCTGCTTGGGCTACAGTTACCAAATCTGAAGCTATGTTTGCCAATCTGGCAGTGAGAATCTTTATCAAAAGTTTGCAGTCCATATTCGCAAACAGGGATCTCCAATTTTCCAAATTATTTGTTATCATTTTTCTTATGCAACAGAATCTGACTGCTGTACTGAAGTGAAAATCCACTTCTAAGTGATCCAAAATTAAATTATAGACAATAACCAAAACTTCCACCAGTGGGTTTTTGAAAGCTTTATAAAATTCTGGGGTAAACCATCAATACCAGGTACAGTGACATTTTCAATTTGTTAATTGCTGATTCAACCTTGAGACCTGTATAGGTCCTATAAGAGGCTGCAAAACAGCTTTCTGGGGTTTCTGGAATCTGAAGAGCCACAAGAAATGTATGTACTGTATAATGCCCTCCTCAATCTGGGGCAGTATACATAGTAGTCAAATATTGAGCAATTCCGTAGCCAGAATTTCTGGGCCAGTGGACACCAGTGAACCATCTGCAGTCCAAACTGATGTCATTAGCCTATCTGTCGCTTTCTGATTACTTTGTTTAAAAGCATCCCCAAAGCTAGTTTTACCAGGAGAACAAATACAATGTTCATTCGTATGAGGAGGCCCTGAGTATTGTAGGGCTTCATTTCTTTTTAGGTTATTAACCTGGGCTGTTAAATTTATATGTTGGGTGTTAATTTCAGAGTAGACTTTCCCTAACTGCATTTAAGGCCAGATATTTTTATAGTCATTAACTCAAGAAACAGTAGAAAACATATATGAAACTCCTGCAGTTCACTTTTAGTACGAACCCACCAAGAACTAAAATCTTCCACTAGACCTGCTACAGACAAACGCATACAAAAGCTCCTGTATATGCTGTAACAAGATTTCATCCTGTAAAGTGAGGTATTGAGCTTCCAATAGCTCTTACCATACGAGGACTGTAGTTACTCCCAAAACTAGAAGCAAAATAACATGATCCAAAATCTCTATAGGGAGGGTTTTAGCTTGTTGTACTATAACTGTCTGTTTTGTAAAATGAAGTCAATGCAAGTGGAGACTCCTCTAAAATCGTATAACCTCCCTGTGAATTCAGGGCTCTATAGTGTCCTGCAATCCACATTGTGAGAGTATATTGCAAAGACAGTTCATGTCACTGACATTTTTGGTGTTGCAGCCCTCTATCTTGGGTGGCAATCACGCAATTGAATCCTCCCCAAATTACTTGTTTTGTGGTAAACAAAAGGTTTTACTAAATTAAAAAGGTTTACTCACTCCTTTTCTTTAATGGGAATAAACATTAATCAAGCTCCATGCAATACCTTTAAACAAAAGTTTAATAATAATGCTCTACCAGCCAGTATCTCCACCAACCCTGAGACTTTAAACTCATCACCTCAAAATAAAACCCCCACTCTGTCACAGGTTGCCAAGCCAAAGGAAAAAAGGAGGATCCCAACACCACAACTTCTGTGCAGCTCTCACCAATGAAATAAATTCAATCTCATGTCCTGCAAGAGACAAATATCACAACCCAAGTCCTTCAAAACTGAGAAAGTAACCAATCCGCCTCTAGCATTCTTAAGACTATTGACATTCAGGGAAGATATGCCAATAGGGAATAACAACAGAATGAGAAAGGAAAAATCACTCAAGATTTTTTTTAATCTTAAACTTCTTCTAGTTCATACTCCTTGATTTTTGTGCCATCGTTCATTATTTATAATAGTGAGCTGTGGATCCTCCTCAGATTCTGAGGAGGGAGGTGCATGGGAGAAAGCCTCAGAGTCACCCTTGTTCTGATTCCTGTGAACTTTTGACCACTATCACAAATTTATTCAAAAGTGGAACCACCAGGCTCAGGAAGAAGCTTTAGCCACTTTAGGACGAGGCCGGGACTGGCGATCCCCCGTTTTTTGGAGGAAACCTGAACGGGGTCATGTTAGACTGATCCTGAGATAGGACCTCTGAAACCAATGAAACTGAGAGGGCCATTCCAAGTCCTGGGCAATGTCCATCTCATCCTGACCCAGAAGTTCTGGCTCCTGTTTGGGAGCTAGATCTGGAACCACAGGTGGTAAGGGGGGGGTGGAGAGGAGGAGGAGGAGAAGGATTAGTAGGAGCCATAGAAGACTTAATGAAAGCTGGAGGCTGGGCCTGAAGAAGCAGGACATTTGGGAGGGTGAGACTTAGCTAATATATCCTTTTTCTGGGCTTCCCATAACAGATTCTCTTGACTTGGGCGGTCTGTATGATTATGAGTTGCCCATGGACATGCTCGATACGCATGCCCACCCTCAGTACACAGATTGCACTTCAGTTCCTCCCTACAATCCATTCTGGCATAACCAAAGGAAAGGCACAAATTGCACCTCAAGCGGTCACATACAGAACTTAAGTGCAAATGTGACCCTGACTTAAAACAAGACCTCGCTAACCAATGTAAAACAGTGCCCTCTTTCCTACCAAAAATAGACTGTTGGGTAGGTGAACAGGGCCTGAACTATTATTTCTAAGACAGACTTTAACTACACCCCCCCAACCACAAATGTTCTTCATCGAAGATAGGCTGGGGGCCTCAAAACATCACACCTTTATTGCAACCAGTGTGAGATATCATGGACAGACACGGGTCTCATTACGGAAGGAACTGTAACATACTTGATCGTGGAGTTTGTTAAAGGGAGGGTTCAAAAGGCAGCCATAAGGCCAAATACTTCAGGGACTCATACTTTGTCCAAAACCTGTCTTGGCCCTGAGGGTGTTAAACTAACATTGTACAAATCAACCCCTGATACATGTATCAAAGCATGCACTTTGTTAGAAAAAAATTGAATCCTTAATAAGCAGTCACCCTACATAAAGTCTGTCTGGCATAACTTCTAAACCCCAAATACTGTAACAGAACAGCATTGCTCTCTCTGCAGTGGGGGGACCAACAAAGGGTCCTTTTCTGAAAGTTCTCCCAATTCGACTTAGCCTTATCCCATGGGTCCTAGAGTGGTCCTGGTTGACCTTGTTCAGTATCCATTCTATCACCCCACCTGGGGTCTAGGATTGAGCCCTTCTTCCTCAGATGAGGAGCACAAAATGTCAGGCAAAGACTTAGCAAAGTCGGGGCAGTTTTACCCAAAACAAGAGGAGCAATTTGAAATCAATTTGGGGTTAGCACTACTCATGTCCAAGTCTAATCATGGGGAAACATGCCGAGGACTGCCCAGGGATGGGACTATGAGCCGGGTCTGGAATCCAATTACCTGCTGCACCCTTCTTCCATCCTGCCTTAGTTAATGAAAGTGCCAATGAATGTGGAGAACTCCGCTCAGTTACAGAAGGCAGTTCAATATCCCTCTCCGACCGTAAGGGTGTTTTAGGAGAAGTAATGTCACAATCAAGTACAGGAAATACACGGATACTCACTCCATTTTCAACACATAATACTGCAGCTTCTGGCAAAAGCACTCCTGCAGACTGAACTGTTGCTCGCTTCTCTGGCTCCTCCATTGCTGAGTCAGACGTTAGAATTCGGTTGATGCTAGTGCATCACCAGAAAGTTTGACGTGGGCCTCAGCAACAACTGACACCGCTAGACGGATCTGTAGCCAACTCTGGTAGTATACTTACAGGAACTTCACCTGTGAAGTACACTGGTTCCTTGTTAAATCCACAGTGATATAAACATTTTCCAAAGGACAAATAAACGAGTGTTCTTCAGCTCTAACCATAGCAAACACCATTTCTCTGTTAGTTTGTAACAAATTCTTGAGCCAAACCTCTTCAGGCATCAGCGTAGGAATAGATAAATCCACCATGTCCTGAAACTGTTCAGATTCTTTTCAGATACAACAGTTTACATACTATTCCCTGAGCTGGACCTCTGGGTTGGGAGATCTGCACTCCACAGGTACACCAGCAGAATGAGCCTTCTCAGAGTTGGCTTCCATGAGAACAGCGCCCTCACACAAAGAGTAGGAGAAGTTCCAGGTGCCCTGGCCAAATTTCCTCCCATTCACTGAAAATACTGCCAACAGCTTAATCTGGTTCAAGGTCAGTTGGCATTAATCTGTATCCCCGGTCGTGCCTGAAAATAGGCAGAATCTGTCTAATGCACTTACCTAGTCAACAAAAACTAAATAAAATAAATAAATAAATGATGCAATGCTCTTTACTAGTGATGCCAACCACAGTGCCCTCAGGCTATGGCTTCACAATCCAACTTTGCGGCTGTAGAGCTGGTTCACAAACAAAACTGGTTATGAATTATAAAACACCAAATCCATGATCTTCGCAGTCCCCACAACAAGCAAAAATCTACCACCCTTTCCATCACTAACGCTGCCAACACCTCCACTGACCAGGTCCACACCTTCAAATACCTGAAATTACTCTCAACAGTGCCCTCTCCTATAGAGAGCATGTCTGCAACAACCCAAAGCAGCCAAAATAAGAATCGGTCAGCTGTATAGGAAAAGGCGAACTTGACGAGGATGCCCTAGCCACAGCCATCACTAGTTCCATACTATCTATCATCAATTATGGCCTGATAATTTATGGTTCCACCACAGACACCACCCTTAACAGAATCCACACTATCCTTAACAAATCCTGGTGGCTGATCACTGGTGCCCCTAAACATACTCACACATGTGCCCTCTACTCCAGTACTAACTGGCTAACCCTCAAGGAAGACTCTCCTACACATGTGTATTTTCGCTAAAAATCAGCATAGGACTCATCGCACCATCCTGTCTGCCTCTTCTCAACCTGGCTACTAAAGCCCATTGCACCAGGAGTGGCACCAGAGTCTCCTACCAGACCACTTTTGCCATACCTCCCAGTCCCAATGATCTTTCAGTTATCGGGCACCCAACCTCCTTAATGCCATCCCCCGATGTTCTTGCTACTCCTACTCTAGGCCTCTTCAAGCAGATGATTAAGGAATACCTCGTGACACTCGGTAGATGTGACTGTCTCACCTAGCCCTCCTCTCCATGCCGGTTTTACCTATCTAGTTCAACAATTATTGACTGCTCTTCAATGGTTCTGCTCAGCAATGGTTTGTAACTGTAACTGCCTTTGTCTAATTTGTCCCTGACAAGACCATTTTCAATTTGACTGCTTTCTTATGGCTAGCCTGCACAAATGTATGTAACTCTTTGAATATATCTCTATGTTATATCTCAAATGTAACTGCCATGTTTTATTGGCTCTGCCTCAATAGTTGTGTTCTACTGTGTCTATCTTACCTATTGTTTTTTCTGAATTGTTGTGTTTTTTGTCATATTTTTGTTACCTGGATGTGGAACCTCTGTAAAAGAGTCTTTCAACTCAAAGGCTGTAATCCAAGACTTCAAATAAATAAATAAATAAACTCGGTATATTGATACAGTTTTGCTGACAATGTAAAGAGATCAGTGTGGTCACATATCTTTTTCAGTGCTGCTGCTGCTGTGCTGGGATACTGGGATTCCAAGCTCCTCAGTCAATCAGGTTTCTGGATTTTTATACCCATTTCATAACCTAATTTTGCACACTAGCATCTCAGCCATAATTATACATTGTGTATCACTGGAAATAATAACCACATCTTGCACATTTTACTATACGTTATTGTGTCCTCCAAGGATATCTCTATTGTATAAGAGAGTCATCTTGTGAGGTTTGAGCAAATGAACCACATAGTGCAACTAAGCGGGTCTGGCTGCTGAAACATCACAAGATGACTACTCTCTGTACAATAAAACACATCCCTCGTAGGTACTATTAATTCATTATAAATCACTCAGATTAGCTAGAATGATTTAAAATGAGGCTACAGGATAGGCTTTGGACTAAGATTCATATAATGGATTCAATATATCTGTTCAAATTCAGCAGCCAGAGTTCACACAAATTCTAATGTTTCAGACTTAATAACGCAGAAAGGAGGGACCCATCATGGCTGTCCACTTTCCCCACTGTTATATGCCACATGGAGCCATTTGCTCAAGCTATTTGAGAATCTGAAGAAATCTAAAGAGGGAGGAAGATGTGAGGGGCAGCTGCTGGCTTCAGCTCTTTTAACCCTCATTTTCTGCCCTCCAGATGCCTCCTACCCTGTGGGTGGCCACAGAGGTTCCTTCCCATAGGTGGTGACAGGGCTAAGCCCCAACCCTGTGGACAGAACCTTAGCTGCCTGTCTAAGGCCAAGTTACAGGGAGGGACACAGACACGGGACATCTGCTGCAGTTCTTTGGCAGACTTTATATAAGGTTTTCTTCATGGAACATGAAAAGATTCGCAACAATTTCTAAGGAAAAAAACCCTCCATATTAGCTTAGAAAATTATATAATTCAGTTGACAAAAGACGGTTACAACTTTCAAACATCTAGTAACATTACTTGGCTTGTCAACTTAAGCCAGTTGTTTTTAGTTTCGAAAGGAGACAGTGAAGAGCCCTCATAGATTCAGATTGAACAGGACACAGCAACAAAAAAAAAAACTAGCAAAATTAAATATCTGCTCTGTCTGCCAACTCTAGATCTTAGACAGACCATAAAAATGTTCACACAAACAACAGTAAAGGTATGGACAGAGAATAATAAAGAAACACAAAACAAATCCAAAATATCAAAAGTCACCACTTCAAGGTAATATGTGGTAGAGGCTCAGGGATTAAGAGACACTTGACCACAAAGAAGGGTACAAACACACAAAAGTGTGTATTTATTGAAAAGAAAAACTTGCAGAAAATCAAAATAAATGAAGAAAACAACAGTACACAGCTAGGACTTTACAGCATCAGTCCCACCCTCTGCGTCTTCACCCTGTACTCAGGCTGAACTAAACTGTCTTCTGAATCAATCACCAAGTATTTATACACAAATGGTCACATGATTTAAAACTCTGCCTCCTAGACTAATACACAAACATTTTCCACGCTTAAACCATTTCAAAATACATTCACATTAATCAGGACGCAAGAGTTTGAAACTCATACTATATTTGATAAGAATTAGAGTTTAGCAACTTAAATAAACATATTTTCCTCATAATGGTCTGGAAGCTCTGCCCATTCAGCTATGATTGACAGAAAGTGTAGTATAACTATAGCAACCATTTGGGGTGCTGGCTCCTAAGGAGAGAGAGATCTGCTTGTTTGCTAAGGTAACTTTGGTATAGGAATAGTACATTTATACAAGATTTACTGCATAAAAATATTGCTGCAGTTACAATAATGTTATACTGAGCTATGCTAAAATAAAAGTTTTTAATAAATCAGGCACAAAATGTGAAAATGTGCAAAAAAAAAAAAAAAATGTTGGCATTGTTTTACCCTGCATGCAAGGTTCGCACAACCTTGCATGCAAGGTAATCAGGATAATGGAGGCCAAAACATTTTAAACATTACGTTTCAGACAGAAATTAACCACTGCTTTCATTTACGCAAAGGAAAACAAAACAAAACAGCGGCATTTCAAGCGGGAGGAGTGCTGCACAGAAGAGCATTCAGTGCTCCTGACTCACTCCCATGCACTCCCCACTAGGTTGGCAGGCTGCAAAGCATATGTTTTCTACAACAGTCTTTTCTTCAAACCAAAGGGAAATAGCTTTTAATACCAGAGAAGCGTCGGCCCGTCTGAGCAGCGGTAGGGTTACCACTCAGGCACCAGCGACCCGGGTTCAGGAACAGAGAGGAGGGAGGATCGGCGCCAGAGGCTGTTCTCCTCTTCCAGGGTGGGTGGGTCGCTTGTCCTGCTGCTATACCACCATCTGGGTGACCATGGGTGGAGGTGCAGCAGGACGAACGGAAGAAGGGAGGGAGGACGCCGTCTGGGAGCCGGAGTGTATGCACATCCTGATGTGCTCTGCCCCTAAGCTCTCCCAGCGAGCCAACATCCTGGGTGGACCAAAACCAGAAAACACCCCACAGCGCTCCCAGTAGATGGAGCTCCTGGTCCCGGTCTCCAATGCCCCTACCAGCACCAGCGACAGCATCTCTGATGAAATACAGACGTATCGAGATGTAAAGGCCCACCCGTACCCACCTGGGAGTATAACCAAGGCTCCTTGGGGGGGATGGACTGCGCTGCTGGCCAGCTAGAGAAGTGGCACTGTACAAGGCCACAGGAGTCTCCAAAGAAGGGAAGTACTGCGCGAGAAGGGGCATAAAAGAAAAAGAAAAAAATACCAGAGAAGCAGGAGGGGCACAGAGTGAGAAAATAAAACTGTTATACAGAACAGCTCCATGGCACCACCCGCTTCTCAGAGCAGGTTGTTTTGTGGGAGTCAGAATGTATTCTTTATTTCCATTACTTGCAATACTGAGGGCAAACATGAAGCGGGACTTTACCAACAATTTCTGCACTTCTGAAACATAGCTCTGTGTCACCTGTTCTTTGAAATACAGCACTAATGACAATATACTAACTCTGGGCTTGAATTGGCATTTGCCTTGAACAACATGTCTTTCTGAACCTGTGCGCCTTTAGGGCCTTAATATATTTCATGCCCCTCACTGTACTGAACGCTAAACTGTGTACCTAAGAATAGTGAGGGACATTCTCACAATATAACGCCGTACACAGGGCTGCAATATTACAGTAGCAGTCCTACGGCATATAGCCTCCTCGCAGCTTTGAGCTACTAACCCACATTAAGTACTACTTTATTTTAAAGATGCAGCACATACTACATCAAAGTTAATGGTGTTACAGAAGCTTGGCAAAACTAATGCAACGGAATTCTCATCAGGCAGGGTACATCCTTATGGCAGGCAGACAATGAGAGAGAGGCAGCTGAAGGAATAAAAGAGAAATAAGAGGAGTAGCTGGCCAGCCTAAAGGATAGAACAGGACAGGACGAAAGGAAAGAAGTGCTGTTGCAACAGACTTTTAAGGAGATAAAACAAAGAGATATGAAGATGTACAAGAATTTAACGGCGTCCCTCTACATAATGTCTCCCACAGCTGGTGGGTGGGGTTACTTGGCTCTACCACATAATAAAATTAAAGATTTGTGGCAAAAGATATTAGATGAAGGGTATAAGCTGGGAGGAAAGAAATAAGTAATGATTCTTTAATATAATTTGACAAGTTTAAGAATAAATATAAGGTCCCAGTAGGACATTCTTAAATGTTCTACAAATAAGGCAAAATGTATTAAAATAGCTACATAAACATATACAAATCTCATTAACTAAGCTGGAAATGTTACTAACACATGAAGAAGAATCACAACAAAACTAGTAAAAAATGCATAACATTTTGTTGAAAAGCAAATCATGCCACCTTAATAAGCTACACGATAGATGGAAGAAGGACCTCAGTCTAAGTTTAATAAATAATATTTGGAGCACAATAATACAGTCCCCCAAGTTAATATAAAATTACAAAAACTCTAACTTTATAGTGCATATAACCTACATTACCCCAATGAAATTATATACATTTTCAACTACAATATTAAATTGTAAATAGTAGACTGTCAAAGATGAAATCAAGAAGGCTCTGTACTGCATATGTTTATGAACATACGAATTTGCCAGCAGATAAAGGCCTAGAGGTCTATCAAGTCTGCTTGAATGTCAGCTAGCACCCTTATTCTGCAGCTGCCCTCCCTCCCTTCCACCCTTCCCTTCATTGACCCTCCCTTGTCCTGTCCATCCCCTTTGAAGCAGTCCACTGTTCTACTGGATACCACTTTGGCAGGTAATGTATTCCACCCAGCTACCACCTCTCTGTAAAATGTGTCTCCTAATTTCCCTCCTGAACCTTCCTCCTCAGTCTCATATCATGGCCCCTGGTATCCCTCCCTCCTTGCTTTGAACAGCTCCTCTGTACCGTCTTGTTTATTCCTTTCATGTACTTCAAGGTTTCAATCATGTCCCCACTGTCCCTCCTCTCCTCCAGCAAGTACATGTTCAATTCCTCAGCCTCCTCTCATATAATAAGTCCCCAGCCCCTTGATCATCTTTGTCACCCTCGCTGTAAACTTAATGCCCTCTTCAGATCGGGCGCCAGTACTGCTGCAGTACTCCAGGTGTGGTCTAACTAATGGCCTATACAGTGGCAGAATTACCTCCTCCTCCTCAAGGATATACTCCTTGCAGTGCAACCCAGCATTTTGTTGGCCTTTGCAGCTGCCTTCCTACATTGTGCCAAGTTGTTCATTGACCCTGTAATGAGCACACCCAGATCCTTCTCCTCCTCTGTCTGGGCTAGCTGCACTCCCCCAGCTGGTAACTCCTCCTTGGGTTCTTCATCCCAAAATGCAGCACCTTGCACTTTTTGGCATTAAACCCCAGCTGCCAGGAGTCTGACCAGGTTTCAAGCTTTGCCAGATCATCTTGCAACCCCTGCCATCCCCTAGGTCATCCACCACCACTCCTACCTTGGTATCATCAGCAAACAGACTGATCTTGCCCTTGATGTCCAACGATATGTCTGCAATGAATATCCCAAACAACACTGGTCCCAACACCAAGCCCTGTGGAATGCCACTCGTCATTACCCTTGGGTGTGAGCACTCCCCAACCACCACCACCCTCTGTTGCCTTCCTGAAGCCAGTTCCCTACCCATCTTACCAGCTTTACCGCCCCTGTGCCTTCTAACTTACTTCCCAGCCTTCCATGCGGCACCGGTTGAATGCCTTACTGAAGTCCAGATACAGAACATCCACTGTATGGCCCCTGTCCAGTTGCCTAGTTACCCAGTCATAGAACTCCACCAGGTTGGTTTGGCAGGATCTGCCCTGTATGAAGCCATGCTGTCTGCTGTCCTGTAGTCCTTTGGCCTCTAGGAGGCCACCAGCCTCTCCTTCAGGATAGTCTCCATTAGCTTACCCACGATGGATGTGAGGCTCACCGGTCTGTAGTTCCCGGTTCATCCTTGGGACCACTCTTGTGGCGGGCACCACATGAGCCATCCTCCAGTCCTGGTACACACCCCAAGTGTAGTGAGGGCATTAAATAGGACTGCCATAGGTCCCGCAAGGACCTCTGCCAGCTCCTTCAGTACCCTGAGGTGGATGCCATCTGGGCCTGGCACCTTGTCCACCTTAGTGCCTTCAAACCCTCGAACTCTGCCCTCCATGATTTCCCATCTGTCACCTCCCCCGTTTCTGCCGTTCCTCCCCCTTGGGTGTCACCCCTCTTCTCCTTAGTAAATACCGAGCAAGTAATCATTTAGTGCTTCTGCCTTATTGCACCCTGCTTCACCCAACCCCCTCCTTCCTAATCCTTATGTAACCCCTGCAAATGGAGGTTCCCAAAGTCTTCCAGGAGCTTGCCTGAATGCTCCAAGCCTGGAAGCGTGTTGGCGTCCGAGCTGTTTAAATGTGGTTCAAGTGAGTGCTATTTGAGCCTCCACATACTGTCTCTTTAGAGCTGTCTGCTTGCAGACATAATTAGTTGTATGGGGACTGTGTGTTTCCTAGCTTGAGTCCCGCTCAAGCCGCTGACAAATCGCTCTGTTTCTGCTGTCGCTAAGTGGGCAGAGGGGCACTTTAAAGAAGTAACTGTTTGCCAGAAATCATTTAGAGTATTAGTGGAAAGGTAGTTTGTCTAACCTGCCTTTCTTGCAGCTGGAACTCTGTGTGTTTTGCCCTCCATTTTGGATCTGAATTACTGAATAGATCCACTCAGTGCAGGGGGGCCTCTAAAATGGAGTTTATGTGGACCAACCAGAATCAGGACTCTCTTGGGAGCTGGCTTGCCATAAGACATATAGCTAGTAATTCTGGGAAGTGAAGTTCTGGACCTTGGCACCTAATTGCACCAACAGAGGGGTTTGAGTGATTGACAACTGAGTCCACCAATTGGACCAGGTGGCGCCGAATGGAATGCCCTGCCTTGTGTCTGGAGGCAGATCCGTTGTGACCGTGACAAGAAGGAGCTCCGAGCTTCTGCGCTATACAGTTTCGGCGGGAAGTGCATGGGAAGCCCAAACTCAGGTGGCGTGTTGCCATTTGACTCAGACTCAATCCGTGGCTACCGAGAGGAATGAGAGGCTGAACAGTGGGAACCAGGCTCACCCTGTAGAGGACTGGAGAAACTGCTTAATCACGCTCGGTCTATCAGGAAAGTGAAGCTGCAGTGTACTCCCGGGTTAGCAGTAAGTGCGATCAGAACCTGAGACAGCTGCCTGGTATAGAATTTCCTTTACATATAAATGTGTGGAGTGCTTGAGAAGGACAGCTAAATGGGTCCTCTTGTCCCCGTGCGGTGTAGACTGAAAGCCAAATGCATGTATGCAGACTGAATCCGTTGCTGATCGAAGCTGTGTGTCTGGCTTGTAGAATTTCATCTTCCTGCTGTGTGAGGGATCTGGCAATCTAGAACCCCATCTGTGCCAGTTTTCGCATCAAGTTTGTGAGTACAAATCAGGGTAGTTCCTGCCATCTGTTTATCAAAATTGCAAGTGTTTCATCTGATTTCTTTTCCTTCCTTTCTTCATGAGCTGAGCCATCTGGCTCCAGTTACAATAGGTTATTGTGCAAGTGTTTTTCCATCACAGGGCCCCAACCAGCTGCACCGATCCTGGCTAGCCCCCAGCATCCTGGGTACCCAGTAAAGTGACATTTTGGGACTCTGAATATGCTCACAGTACTGTGATTATTAATGTGTCTAACCTAATTAACCTGATTTCCCTTTCCTTGTTATAGCTCCTTAAATAAATAAGATCTGTTTGTTGCAGCAAAGTTACACTGACTGTGGTGTTCGTTTATGTTAAAGTACTGTGCTGTGGCAATTGTACTGCATCATCTTGTTTTAAAGGGGTCCCCAGAGTCAAGCTGACCGAACCAGTCCTGGGGGTAGAGTGTAAATAGTGGGGATACTCATGGTGTACTGTATTGGGCCACTAGTAGGAATTAAAGGAGTGTCAGTGTCCCAGAGGGCTGTGAGCATTAGTCTAATTACTGCAAACCTGACCTCTGGGTGGAGGCACCCACCATAGAACCTAGGCCCTCTACCTGTTAGCAGTTAAACAGGCAGGGGTAGTAGCCTTGGGATAGCGCCACCTGGAGGTTACACTTGACCACAGTATGTGGTCCTTACAGCTCCTTTTCTCCCTGATGTACCTAAGAAGTCCTTCTCCCCTTCTTAATGCCATTTGCCAGCCTGAGCTCCATAGATGCCTTGGCTCCCCTTACTGCCCGTGTCACCTCCTTGATTCCATCAAGTACTCCTCCCCTGTCCTCCCCTCTCTGTTTCTTGTATCTCTAAAGGCAGCTTTTTCCTCCTTACCTTTTCCGTGACCTTCTTGCTCAACCAGCTTGGTTTCTTAGCCCTACCTTCTTGCTCTGAGCCTTGCAGCAGGTTTTGGTTGCCTCCACTATCCCCAGCTTTATGAGCTCCCACCTCTGGTTAGTGTCCATACTAGGTTGAATTCTGGCCAGGTACCCTTTTACCACTTCCCCATTCTCCCAAATTCGGCCCTCCTGAAGTCCAGCACTCTTGTGCCAGATTCCCTCCTTCCTTGCCCATATCCAATGTGAGCCATACTGAGTGGTGGTCACTCCTGACAGCGGTTCTTCCACTGTAAGTTCTCTCACAAAGTCCCCATTTGCCAGCACAAGGTCAAGGGTATTCCCTAAGCTGGTTGGTTCACTGACCATTTGCAGCAGGAAGCTGCCCTGGAAGGCATCCAGCAGTACCTGCTCCCTTCTCTTCCTGGTTGTTGAGGTACTCCAGTCCACCCTGGCATGTTGAAGTCCCCACAATCACCACACTACCTTCTAACAGGTCCTCCTGATCTGTCCCACTAGTTCCCTGTCTAACTACTCCGTCTGAGATGGTGGCCTGTACACCACTCCCATTCTGAGAATCCTATTCTTGGAATCCTGGATTTGCATCCAAAGTCCTCCGTCTACCCTCCTCCCTTCCTCCTTACACACTTCAGTCCTTCCGTACATATAGTCCACCCCCTCTTTTCCCAATCACCATGTCCCTACTGAAATAAACTGTACCCTGGTACAGACAGGTCCCAGTCATTGTATTGGATGGCCCATGTTTCTGTGATGGCTGCAATGTCCACCTCTCCCTCTGCCATGAGCAGCTGCAGAGTCTGCAGTTTTCCTCCCAAGGCTCCTAGCATTAAGGGTAACCACCTTCCACCCCCCATCCTGCCATTCTTTACTAGCATCACCAACAGTACTTGCCATTTGTCCTTTGTCACTGTTATGGGGGTAAGCTCATATGGTTTCCCAACCTGTGGTCTCTGCATGTCTCTTGCCCACTTGCCACCCTCGCTCCTAGTTTAAATTCCCAGCTTCCTCTATGTACTCCTCCATCCTCTGTTTCAACACTTTCTTTCCTCCTCATTCAAATGTAGTCTGTCCTTGGCATAGAGACTACTGTCCTCCCAGGTCCCTCCCCACCCCCAACAGCCCATACCCTTTAGCACAACACCAGGTTCTTAGCATCCGTTAAATTTCTCTTTTCTCAGCTTTCTTGTTGTGCTTGCCTTGGGCACTCGAAGTATCTCTGAAAAAGTTACTGATTTTCCTGCCCCTCACATAATTGTCCTAGTTCCTCAAACCTCCTCTGGACTATATCATGTCAGCCAGGTCATTCGTCCCAAGATGTATAATTAAATGAGGCTTGTCCCTACCCCATCTAGCATATTTCAGAACAGACTGTCCCACACTTTCCGCTGTCATTCCTGGCATGGCCTCCATCCAAATGAGACTATTCCTCTCCCTGCTACCCCACCTGACTCCTCGTAGTATTGAGTCCCCAGCACTAAGATTCCACCACTCTTACTCCCTGCTTGCTTCCATTCATCTCCATCTCTCATTTCCGGCTCCTCTTCTTCCTCCTGCACATTATTCCCCCTTTTGCCCTGTTGCAATACTCCCAGCAGAACCTCCCCTGCACCGGTTTGGTCCAGGCATTTATCAATACTCCTTCAATTGCATAATTTCTCTCCTCCTCCTCCTCCTTCTTCCCTTCTAGCAGTGCAAAACTATTTTCTGAAGACCCTTCACAAATGCCTCCCTCTCTCTTCATAGTAACCTGTTCTCCGTTTACTCCATGACTTTTGCCACTTCTTCTCCTCACCTCACAAGTCCCTATCTCCTCCTCCCATTTGTCTTTTGTCTCCTGACCTGGTTTCACCCACAGTCGTTCTTCCTTTCCTGGGCCCTTTGTCTCTGCTTCCTTCTTCTGACCCTCTCTTCACCACTGTTGGCCCAAATCACCCTCCCTCATCTCCCCTCTCCTCTCTCTCCAGTATTGGGCTAAACCCACCCCAGTCTGCCTTGCCTGTCTTAGTTCCTCCTGCAGACCCTCTATCTCCTTTCCAAGTTTCTATGTGGTTGCACACTAAACATCCCCCACACTACAGGCAATTTTAAAAGATTGTTTGTATTGTGTCCAAAACATACAAAGGTTTTGGAAGAGAATTAAACAATTACTATCAAAAATATTAAAGTCACATTCTCATTTGATCCTGGTACCATACTATTTGGAATAAATGATAAAGTCAATCTTTTATTAGTAGACAAACAAAGGATTTGATAAACTTATTCTTGATTAATGTAAGAGAATGAATATTAATGCACGTAAATTTGAAATGGTGTGGTGGGATACACCACGAGCAGGAACAATAAAATAGGTAGAGATAAAATAGTTGAGTGCTATCAGAGATAATGGTCCATATTCAGACAAAATGCATGGCACATCCCTGGATGCTTGGCATCTCTGGACTTCCGTGGGCCATGGGGGCATGCCATATTCAAGGCCACCGGTGCACTGCACACTCCTGACTGTGCCACCACACGATATTGTGATGCACCTATGCACATGGGGTCCCTCATGCATATGCCCGCATCACAATATTGAAATAGTTCCATGTCATAACGGTGACTGCTAAATAGCAATCGCCATTACAGTGAGTGTACATCACCAAAAAGCACAATGGCAAGGCATACTCCCCAGCGACCAAAACAACAGCTCAGAAATTTAACAAAATGGACAAACATATCTACACAGAACGCAAGCCAACCGCACAACCCTAAATTAAGATTACCAGCTCCAGGGGCGCATGTCAGGGAGGGAAGAAACTCAGAAAGAAAACAAAACTTTAACTCCTGCAAACATCAAATAAAAAGTACCCCTAACCAGCCCTGAACCCTAAACCTCTGTCATTGCAGCCATCCACCCTCACTACCATACCACACAGCCAGCTCAGCAACACCTTGTCAAACTACCACCTACATACCTCTTCCTGTAATCCTCTTGTCCGCTCGCCTCCTGAACAGTCACTGATATTTTTATTTATTTATTTAACAATATCAAATTACAGTCCTTGAGTCAGAGACTCATTTACAAAGCTCCACGTCAAATGAGTACACAGGTTACAAGACAAACAACAAATGTTGAGTAATGTTACATAATGAACAGTATCTATGAAACAACTCAAAGGGTAATCAACAGGTAGCAGGCAGGATGGGAGTCAATTGTCCAAGAGAAGGTGGGAGGAGCAAGAGGATGGAAGTGGGGAGGAAGAATAGGCAGGACAGAAGTCCCTTGTCTGAGAGAAGGTGAGAGAGGGCCTGGGGCCAGGAAGTTGGAGCTTCGTTAGTGGCAGTTCTTGATGCGAAATTGAGGAGATGGTCCTGAAAGAGGGTCTTAAAGCAACCAAGTTTGTTCTCAGAGGTGACAAGGTTGGAAAGAGAGTTCAGCCAGGTGGGAGCACAGTAACAGGATCGCTGTCCCAGCGTTGTTCTAAAATGTGGAACTTGGAGGGGAGGGTTTGGAGCAGCCACGGGTAGTTACAGTAGTGGGAGATGGCTGCAGGAGGGAGGATAAAGGCCACAGATAATTTTCTGGCAAATAGAGAGGTCTGGTACTTAAGCCTTTCATCAAAGTTGAGCCAATTAGGTGAGATTGTAGAGAGTGCAGGTATGAGTGAGTCTGTTACAACCAGTAACTAGTAGACAGGCTTTATTCAAGGAGACCCTAATTCTATGTAGAGTAGTGTTATCCGCAGACTCATAGACTAGGATCCCATAGTCTATGAGGACAGGACA
The DNA here is from genome assembly GCA_016271365.2 of Neoceratodus forsteri. NCBI lineage: Eukaryota > Metazoa > Chordata > Ceratodontiformes > Ceratodontidae > Neoceratodus > Neoceratodus forsteri. The sequence goes on from JADMNL010000025.1 coordinate 333,591,114, forward strand.
GAGGAGGAGACAGCAAGCCAGAGGGCCTCAGGGCAGACAGTTTCGGTGTGGTGAGAGCTGGCTGGTCCTAGTGTTAACAGTTGTGCCGAGGAGGTGAATGTGCTCGTGGAAGGTAAGCACAGGGTCAAGGGTGATTCCAAGGTATTTGAAGTTATAGACCTGCTCAAGAGGGTGGAGATGATTGGTATGAATTAGGAGGGGTACCTTTGAGTTTGCTTTGGTAATGGAAGAATAGCATGACCTTATTTCTCCTGGACTTGCGCTATTACCACTCCTCGCTAACCTCTTACACTCTCACTCATCACGGTGCTCAAACTGAGTTGCTGAAAACTGGGTCGCCTCAATTTGAGTCACCCATATTATGTGATATCTGTTGAAACCTCCTGAAGCATAAAATGGCGGCTAGCTGCACCAGTGCATAGTTACGCTTTAACTATGCGCAGGGTAGGTGGTGCTCGTGGCAGTCTAGGTCAGATACACAGTTCCCAATCCCCAGCCCAGATCACTGTGAAATAAAAATAATACCCAGGGCCCTGTTTCCATAGTGTAATGTCCCTCCAGCCCGAGCCCTGTTAAAATAAAATACACAGATATCCCGTTTTCAAGATAGTGTAATGTCCCCTAGCCACGATCACTGAGAAATAAAAATAATACACAGAGCTCCATTTCCATAGTGTGTGTCCCCAGCCTCGATCCCTGTTAAAAAAAAATACACACGATCCTCGTTTCCATAGTGTAGTGTCCCCCAGCCCCAATCACTGTTAAATAAAAATAATACCTGGAGTCCTGTTTCCATAGTGTATTGCCCTCGCCAGCCCTGACCACTGTTACACCAATCAAAACCCCAATCTCCATTCCCTGGTGGCTAGTGGTCCCTCCACCCCAGTGAGCAGTAACCCACCACCCCTACCCCCCTCATGACCCGTGCGGTGACTGGCACAGCCCTCCTCACCCTGCCAGGCCAGCTGCAGACTGAGCTGCTACTGTAGCAGTACAGTATATAGCACAAGCTCATTGGTCGGTCTTGAGCAATGACGTGTACTATATTCTATGTGCTCTGGCACAACTCAGTCGGCAACAATAGTGAGAAAAACTGCGTCGCGGCTGCAGTGAAAAAAGGTGTGTGTAAGTGGTGGGTTACCTGCAAGCGAGGGTTGGGGAACACTAGCCACCAGCGAACAGGGATCAGGGTTTTGACTGGTGTAACAGGGATCGGGCTGGGGAGAACTAACTATGAAACAGGGCTCCAGGTATTATTTTATTTAACAGTGATCAGGCGGTGGGAACTAGACTACCAAGGAGATGAATGGGGACTGCTTTTATAACATGGGCGAGCAGGGATTGGGGAGGGTCCACTGGTCCACCAGAGACAGGGTTTTCTTGTACAACCTACAGGAAAGGGACGGGATGTGTCCACTGGATCACCATGGCTGTCATTCTTTTTACTTCTATGGGGCTTGGTGGGGCTGACCCAGCACCTTCTGCCAGGCGCAGCCATGCAAATAAGCCCATAATAGGCATGCAAAAGCCCTTTGCACCATGCAAGCCCAATGGGCTCATTTGCATGTTTGGGCTGACAATCACCCATGGGGTTGCGGTACATACAGGTATGCACCATGCATTCCCCTATGGACGATCTTCAGCCCACACCTTGGATGCGTTGCACCATACAGGGCGGCCGCTTGCTGTGCGTGCGCATTCAGGGTCCGATATTCAAACAGATTATGCGGTCTATTCCGATCATGCATTCTGTTTAAATATCACGCCAGAGCCAGACGACCAACTTATTTCGCGGTGCACCATTAAGCACGCACATCCGCCGGGCTCTGAATATGGGGCCCTATGTCAACAAATGAGAAATGATGAATGGTCAAACCGTTCTGAGTAAATTAGAGCTAATGTGCCATTTCTGAGCTCCAAAATAAGAAAAATGAGGTTTGTATTCATTTTTTTAATTTTAAAAGCAGGCATCTAACCACTCCTCCCTTCTGCCTCACATATGGCTGCCCCATTTAACATTTCCACATGTAACCCCCTGCAAATGGGGTCTCCAAAGACTTCAGGAGCTTGCTTGAATGCTCCAAGCCTGAATGGTGTTTGGCGTTTAAGCCATTTATCAGTGAGTGTTTTTAGAGCCTATGGTACTGTCTCTTTAAGAGCTGTCTGCTTGCGGACATAATTAGTTTGTATGGGGGACTGTGTGCTTCTCTGTTTGAGTACCACTCGAGCTGCTGCCAATTCACTCCATTTTGCAGTCACTAGGAGTGCAAAGGGAACCTATCTGAAAGATGTAACTGTTTGCCAGAAATCATTTACAGTAATAATGAAATTACAGTTTGTCTAACCTGCTTTCTTTGCAGTCAGAACTGTCTGCCTAGTTCCCCATTCTGGTTTTGAACTGCTGAACTGGACCAATCAGTGTGGGGTAAGCTAGCTCTAAAATGGTGCCTTGGACGAATCAGAACTTGGACTCATAATCTGAGCCAGCCACAAGAGGATTGTAGAGGCAGTGACTCTGGGAGATGTAGTTTAGACTTGGCGCCTTTTGGACCAACAGCAGCAGTCTATTGTGAGTGATAGCCAATCCAGTCAAGAACTGGGAGGAACTCAAAGGAAGTGCCGGTTTTGTCTGTTGGAGTTTCAGTTTAGGTCTGGCAGTGAAGGGAAAGAAACCCTGTGCTCCTTCAGTGCACAGTTTCAGTCAAAAACGTGTGTAAGGCCCAGAGTTCCGGTCTGCAGCTTGTGTAACTGCTTGTTAGGACTGAATCCGTCCTGTGAAAAGAATCAAAGGATCTCTGAAGAGTAGAAACCAGGCTCACCCTGTAGAAGACTGAAGAAATTGTTGAATTGCACTCGGTCTGTCAGGAACTGAATCTGCTGTGTGTTCTCCCGGTATTGTGCAGTAATTGCGATCGGGATAGAGAAGCAGCCTGCCTGGTATAGTACTTTCTGTTTTTACCATATAAATGTGTGAAGAGTCTCGTGGAGCTCAAAAGTAGCCCTGCTGACGTTGAAGGACCCTATCTTGTTTGGAGGTCGTGAAGTACTAATTCAGGGTAAGCTCCTGTTGAATTGCCACATTAAATCCAAATGGAATCACTGTACTGCTGACTGTTTAAGCTAATTTTCTTTTCACTGTGTGAAAGGGCCCCTACCAGCTGCCACGGTTTGGTCTAGCCACTAGGGCTTGGGTACCCAGGGACAGTAACTGGTAGGGATAGGCCTGTGCACAGAGCCACAGGTAGATAGTAAAGTGATAAGCTAATTAACCTGATTTCCTGTCCTTGTTATATCCCCTAAATAAATCAGAGCTGCTTGTTTCAGCAAAGTTATACTGCCTGAGGTATTTGTCTATGTTAAAGTACTGTACTGTGATTGTTGCACTGTATCTTATTTCACAGGAGGTCCCAGTGCGGAACCAGACCTGGGGTAAGTGTATACTGTGAAGGTAATTCTGATATATTGTGTGGGCCACTAGTGGGAAGAAAGGGGGTTGCAGTGTCCCAGAGGCTGTGACCAAGTTAGTTTAACTATTGCAAACCCTGACCTCTGGGTGGAGGCACCGCCATTGGATCCAGGCCCCTCAACCTGTTGGTAGCAAATCAGGCAGGGGTAGTAGCCCTGGGATGCGCCATCTAGGGGTTACATCTTGGAGGCTCACCGCTGGGATTGTGTGTCCTCTAGTGGCCATATTTATGAACCACTGTTAAGAAAAAATGGGTACCCGACAGAAGTGGCTGTGCACCGGCTGGTGGAGTGGTGTACTGGGAGGAGATTGACCCCAAAATGCTATGCTTATCCTGGACATCCCCTGGGTATCAATACGGACACTGTACAGGAGTACTTCCAAGGTGGAAGGTTTACAAAACCCTGTGGTGGTGGGTTGGCATGCTAATCTGCTCACCCACACTTTCCTGGCCCTAGTAGAGTTTAAGGATCCCATAGATAGCTCCAAAGTGCCACAGACCATTACCCAGAGGAGCCCTCACTGCCTGGAAGTGATAACTAAGTACAGTAAAGACCCGGGGGAATGAGCCCCACCACTGTCTGAAACTTTGAGGAGAAATTTGCTAAATGGTTGCTGGGGAAGGGAAAACTGTGGAGGACTTGAAGAAACTATTCTTGCCACCTGGGGTGTTCCTCCCAACACCCCTCTCCTGCTCCAGTACCCGTAATGGTGGCTAAACCAATGCAGACTCCTATTTCTGCACCTGCCATTAGTCACGACTCTACCAAGGTTGAGGATCTTCTCTGGCACCCCTCCCACCCCAAGGGGAGGATGACTGGGAGACCTGGATAGACTATGTTGCCCCCAAGTGCTAGAATGGCAATGCTCGGAAGCCAAAAAGCGAAAGAGGGTTAGTGAGAGCCTCGAGGTCCTGCCCTGGCTACCATCCGTGCTAAACGGGCCAGTAACCCTGAAGTGACTGCACAGGCCTATCTTGAGGCCTTGGAGAATGTGTATGGGAGCCAGATTCTGATGAAGACCTATGGTGGAGAGTAAGAGATGCACAACAGTACCAAGGGAGTTGTTGTCTGTGTATGTATCTCGGCTGGAAAAATTATTGCAAGAATGCCTCAGAAAGGGTAGTTTGCCAGCGATTGAACTGGACCGAACCAGACTGGACAGGATCCTAAGTCTGCCCCTTCTCAGAACTGCTGTTGCTTCAGTTCGCCTGGCAAATCGACTGGAATCCCCACCCTCCTATGATGAGTTAATGAGAGAAATTCGGGGAGTTGAGAAAGGCGACCTCGGAGGGACCTGCACCAATAGCTGCAGCCACGACCTGAGTGACTGAGGTGGCCCATCAAGTGAAGTTCAGGGGCAGAGGTTGGCAGTCAATGAGTGCTCTGACAAGGAAAAGATATGCCACAATGGGGCGAACAGTTGAGAGAGATCCGGAATTCAAAACAGTCCCTTTATGAAGGCCACGCCTGCAAGTATGGGCCCTGACCTATATCCGACTGCATCTGCTATGGGGTGGGGGTACCCACCCATGTATCTCCTGCTGATAACAGCTCCAAACTCAATTCCTTGACCATGGAAGTGGAGAAACTGACGAGATGTCTCCAAATGCTTATCACGCGCAGACAGAGATGGCACCAAGGTTTCCAGTTAGTAATACCCCGCCCTGGCTCCCAGTGTGGTGCCTCGGCCAGCTCAAACTCCAGAAAGTATGTTTTGCTATAATTGTGGGAAGGATGGGCACATGAAAAGGGAATGCCGGTCCCCAAAAGACACTGACAAAGTTGCATATAGGCTACAAGGAGAGCTTCGGAGAACAAATCAGTGGTTAAGAGGTGACGAAATGATCCCAGTGAGGGCACCAAAAATGCTAACTCACATCCTTTTGTGGCAAGGTCAGTTGCCCAGGCCCCCACTATCGCCTCCAGACTGGTCCAGAATAGTGGGTCCCTCCATGGAGACCACTGTAAAGGTGAATGGAGTGTCTACAAGAGCTGTATTAGACAGTGGCTCCCAAGTGACAATTATGTTCCAGGATTGGTATCAGAAGCATTTGTCAGACGTACCCTTACAACAATTAGAAGGACTGCATGTATGGGGTTAAGTGAGAAGGCCTACCCCTATTCCGGTATATCCGAATTTGGCTGTCTTTCCCCACCTCCGTGGCTGGAGTGGCCGAACAAGTAGAGACCCTAGCCTTAGTGTGTCCCCCACTGGACTGTATGATGGTGTCCCTTTGTTGATTGGAACAAATGCTCATATGTTCAGAAGGCTGGCACAGTTGTGTTATGAAAAACAGGGGTCAAAGACTAGTAGAGCTTTAAGAGTTCCAGCTTTAATTAAGAAGGCCTATGAGGCACAGAGAGATGCTGAAAAATAGAACCAGAGGAACTGGTAGGAACTGTATGGAAGAAGGATCCTGAGTCTCTGATCCTGGCGCCAAATGCCCAGTGTACCTTACAGGGAGAGTCCGTATCAGAAAGGATGTTAAGAATAAAATATTAATGTTGGATGCACCAGGCGATGGAAAATTGCCAGAGGGACTGCTGGTCAAGCCTAGTATTTTGCCGCTAGAGCCCATGCTTATGCCAGAAGGGTAATGGTCCAAGTTCATAATGTGTCTGAAAGAGACATTGAGTAAATAGAGGTTGCATCCTGGCTAATGTGCATTGTGCAGACACTGCAGTGCTGTCCAGCAGCAAGAGTTCAAGGAAGAATGACAGAGTAGCGCCTGACTTGTTTGATTTCGGCGACTCCCGCTGCCAGTTGAATGGAAAGTGAGGATCAGTGAGAAGCTTGCCCAGAGAGACCAGGTGTTTTCTTTAAAGGAATGGGATGTAGGATGCGTGCAAGGAGCTGAGCACAATATCCGGCTGCATGACGAAAGACCATTTCGTGAGAGGTCTCGACGCCTGGCACCTGCTGAAATAGATGATGTGAGGCATCTGCAAGAAATGTTAGCTGCTGGTGTAATACAAGAATCCAGAAGCCCTTATGCTTCCCCATTGTGGTAGTGAGGAAAAAGAATGGAACAGTAAGGATGTGTGGATTATCGCACCTTAAACCGTGGACTATCCTTGATCAGTACACAATGCCCGCATTCAGGATGCTTTGGACTGCCTAAACGGGAGCAAGTGGTTCTCTGTGCTGGATCTCCGCAGTGGGTACTACCAGATCCCGATGGCCCCAGAGGACCGTGAGAAGACAGCCTTTATCTGTCCGCTGGCTTCTATGAATTCATGAGGATGCCTCAAGGATTTCAGGTGCCCCAGCCACTTTTCAACGATTGATGGAGCGTGCAGTGGGGGACATGAACTTACTAGAGTGCCTGGTATACCTAGATGATGTTATTGTGTTTGGCAGCTCACTGGAGGAACATGAGAGCAGATTATTTAAGGTATTGGACCGACTGGAGGACTTTGGCCTTAAACTGTCCATTGTTAATGTCAATTCTTTCAAACATCAGTAAAGTATGTGGGACACATAGTATCCACCGAGGGAATAGGACCGACCAAGTAAAGTTGAGGCCTTGACCACCTGGCCACAGCCCAAAATCTAAAAAGAACTGCAAAGATTCCTGGGATTCTGTGGTTATTATCGGCGTTTCATCAAGGACTATTCAAGAGTGATCCGTCCTTTACTTAACCTTACTCAAGGGTATTCCCCAACCCACAAAAATACCAAAAGTCAGCGTCCCTCAAGACTGAAAGAGTGTATTTTCATCCGAGTGAAGTATTTGGGGCCCGCTGACTCTGTATTGTGAGACTGCTTTTCATGAGATCATATATCAACTTACCCATGCTCCAGTGCTGGCCTATGCCGATCCAAGAAAACCTTACGTCCTGCACACTGATGCTAGCTTGCAAGGGTTGGGGCTTAGTTGTACCAAGAGCACGAGAATGGCCTGAGACCAGTGGCCTTTGCCAGTAGAAGCCTGACCCCATCTGAAAAGAACTATCCTGTACATAAGTTAGAGTTCCTAGCTTTGAAGTGGGCTATTGTTGACCAATTCCATGAGTACTTGTATGGGGCTAAAATACTAGTAAAACTGACAATAATCCTTTGACCTATGTGCAGACCTCAGCTAAGTTGGATGCCACTGGCCATAGGTGGCTTTCTGCATTATCTACATATGACTATGCTCGAATACCGAGCAGGTCTGAACCACATAGATGCTGATGCTCTCTCCCGAGGCCTGTTCCCCAGAATGATTGGGTCCGATTGGCAGAACTCTGACATTCGGGCACTCTGCCGGAAGTTTGACAGGGAGGAACAAATGTCCACGACGCAGTGGACTGCATGGTGGATTGCTTGGGACCCTCTGAGAATTGCATACCTGCTGCTTATTGCCACTTTTCTGCATAGACATTGGTGCACTGCCTCAGCTGGACAATGACAGTATTCGATGGGCTCAATCCTGCGATCCCATGATCAAAGCAGCTTTAGAAGCCCTCTATGCAGGAAAAGATGTGTCCAAATTACGCTCCACTGATTTGAGAACTGCACTATTATACAAAGAAGGTCCTAGTTGAAACTGATCAATAAACTGTTATACAGAGAAACAGTAGACAGAGGGGACAAGTAGACAAACAACAACTAGTGCTGCCTACTGCCTTTCGGAGACTCAGTACTGATGTCCTTGCACAACCACATGGGGCACCTTGGTATAGACAGAACACTTGACTTGGTGAGATCCAGATTCTATTGGCCTAAGATGGGGGCTGATGTGGAGCAACACATTGAACTTGTAGTCGCTTACAGAGGAAAGCTTTGCCCCAGAGGGCTGCCCTTGTTAACATCACCACCAGTGCACCCATGGAGCTGGTCTGTATTGATTTTCTGAGTTTGGAGTCAGATCAAAGAAATATCAGTAATGTGCTGGTGGTCACTGACCATTTCACGAGATATGCCCAAGCTTTCCCACCAAAGACCAGAAAGCATCCACTGTGCCAAAGTACTTGTAGAAAACTTTTTGTTCACTATGGGGCTCCACAAAGAATCCATTCTGATCAAGGGAGAGACTTTGAGAGTCGTCTGATCAAAGAGATGCTTCTCTGTGGGGAGTGCGAAAGTCCAGAACCCTCCTTAAAATCCCCAGGGGGACCCACAGCCTGAACGCTTTCAACCGAGACTTTGCTAGATATGCTAGGCACCCTGCACCCAAAGGACAAGCCTAGATGGAGCCAACAAATTAGCACCCTGGTACATGCTTGTAACTGCACCAAAAGTGATGCCACTGGGTTCTCCCCTACCGCCTGATGTTCGAAGAGAAGCTCACTACCAGTAGATGTGTGTTTTGGGGTCTCTCCTGATGGGGTTCAAGCTGACAACTATTTACAGTATGTGCAAAAGTTAAAGGCCCAGCTAACTCATGCGTACTAACTGGCTCAAACCATGGCTGCCAAAAGAAATCTGGCCAACAAAGAACGGTATGATAAAAGGTGAAAGCACAGGAACCCAGGAGGGAGATCGGTATTGCAAAGAAATCTGGGACTGCATGGCAAACACAAGATTGCTGACAGATGGCACCATCTCCTCATATTGTAGTGGGCAAACTAGATGATCTGCCAGTGTACAAAGTAAGGCCTGAGAACAATTCAAAAGATGTAAAAACAATGCATAGAAATCATTTACTGCCCATTGGACAAATCCTGATTGAGTCTGAGCCCTAGAAGATGCCCTCTGGACCAGTGACTAGAGCTGCTGCTAAGAAAAGATCAAGGAAGTCTGCACCTACAGAAGCAGAGTTAAAGTGTTCCCCTGCACAAGTCCCAGTTGAGCATGACTGTCAGTCCATATCAGAAGAAAGTGAGAGTGACTTTGAATACTATCCTTCTTACGAACTGAGTCAATTGTTTCGGGCAATCCCCTAGTCAATACTGGAGACAAAGTTGGGCCTTCTGGACTGTCTAAGCCCCCAGCTTCATCCCTGGAGCCAATGCTCCCAGAAAGTGAAGTGCAAAGCATCAGATCAGATGAAATGGAATCATTGTGCATGGTTGAACTGTTTGAGCTTTCAGGGAGGAAATGATAGATTGGGGCAGACTGGTGATACACCCAGAACAAGAAGAGTATTTTGAGTGCCCTGACAGTCCACTGCCAGTGTCCGAAAGCTCTCCATGCGAGCCAAATGTTGTGGACTCAGAAACTGTAACTCCTGGAGCTGAAAGTGCCCTAAGTTCTAGCCTCTCTACCCCATGGAGACTCCTGACAAGTGAGGACAATGCTGAAAATGAGGCTCAGAGTGCAGAGCTGTAACAGTTCCCCCTAGAAAGACTGGTCGAGCTGTAAAGCCTGTGGTGCACCTCAGTTATGATTCACTTAGGAGGCCTGTGGACTTGCCTCTCAATGTTGTCCATAAAGGAGTGTATGTGTCCCCGAGCTCATTGCCCAAACTGAGCATCAGTGCTAACTCCAAGTTACTTGTGTTGCCCTCTAATATGATGCCCTTTGCCCCGTCCAGCCCCAAGGTAACTGATAGGAAGGGCCCTCTTCAGGTTTCATGTACAAGAGGTAATAACTTGAGTTATGGTACAATGTGTGTGTAATACTGTGTAAAGAGTGACGACTGCAATGTTTCAGAAATGTGTTCTTGGTAAAATGATGTATTGACTGATGATTACATGTGTGAGCCTAATGCAAATGTATATGGTTGCAGTTGAAACTTATGGGGTACTTGCTTGACGCGGACGTCAAGCTTTCCCAGGCCAGGAAGGGTGTAACCCCTGCAAATGGGGTTCCCAAAGACTTTCCAGGAGCTTGCTTGAATGCTCCAAGCCTGAATGGTGTTTGATGTTTAAGCCATTTATCAGTGAGTGTTTTAGAGCCTATGGTACTGTCTCTTTAAGAGCTGTCTGCTTTAGGACATAATTAGTTTGTATGGGGACTGTGTGCTTCTCTGTTTGAGTACCACCTCGAGATGCTGCTAATTCACTCCATTTTTGCAGTCACTAGAGTGCAAAGGAACCTATCTGAAAGATGTAACTGTTTGCCAGAAATCATTTACAGTAATAATGAAATTACAGTTTGTCTAACCTGCTTTCTTTGCAGTCAGAACTGTGTCTGCCTAGTTCCCCATTCTGGTTTTGAACTGCTGAACTGGACCAATCAGTGTGGGGTAAGCTAGCTCTAAAATGGTGCCTTGGACGAATCAGAACTTGGACTCATAATCTGAGCCAGCCACAAGAGGATTGTATGGGCAGTGACTCTGGGAGATGTAGTTTAGACTTCGCGCCTTTTTGGACCAACAGCAGCAGTCTATTGTGAGTGACAGCCAATCCAGTCAAGAACTGGGAGGAACTCAAAGGAAGTGCCCGGTTTTGTCTGTTGGAGTTTCAGTTTAGGTCTGGCAGTGAAGGGAAAAGAAACCCTGTGCTCCTTCAGTGCACAGTTTCAGTCAAAAAACGTGTGTAAGGCCCAGAGTTCCGGTCTGCAGCTTGTGTAACTGCTTGTTAGGACTGAATCCGTCCTGTAAAAAGAATCAAAGGATCTCTGAAGAGTAGAAACCAGGCTCACCCTGTAGAAGACTGAAGAAATTGTTGAATTGCACTGGGTCTGTCAGGAACTGAATCTGCTGTGTGTTCTCCGGAATTGTTGTGCAGTAATTGCGATTGGGATAGAGAAGCAGCTGCCTGGTATAGTACTTTCTGTTTTTACCATATAAATGTGTGAAGAGTCTCGTGGAGCTCAAAAGTAGCCCTGCTGACGTTGAAGGACCCTATCTTGTTTGGAGGTCGTGAGTACTAATTCAGGGTCGCTCCCTGTTGAATTGCCACATTAATTCCAAATGGAATCACTGTACTGCTGACTGTTTAAGCTAATTTTTCTTTTCACTGTGTGAAAGGGCCCTACCAGCTGCCACGGTTTGGTCTAGCCACTAGGGCTTGGGTACCCAGGGACAGTAACTGGTGGGATAGGCCTGTGCACAGAGCCATAGGTAGATAGTAAAGTGATAAGCTAATTAACCTGATTTCCTGTCCTTGTTATATCCCCCTAAATAAATCAGAGCTGCTTGTTTCAGCAAAGTTATACTGCCTGAGGTATTTGTTCATGTTAAAGTACTGTACTGTGATTGTTGCACTGTATCTTATTTCACAGGAGGTCCCAGTGCGGAACCAGACCTGGGGGTAAGTGTATACTGTGAAGGTAATTCTGATATATTGTGTGGGCCACTCAGTGGGAAGAAAGGGGTTGCAGTGTCCCAGAGGGCTGTGACCAAGTTAGTTTAACTATTGCAAACCCTGACCTCTGGGTGGAGGCACCCGCCATTGGATCCAGGCCCTCAACCTGTTAGTGGCAAATCAGGCAGGGTAGTAGCCCCTGGGATAATGCCATCTAGGGGTTACACACACAAGACTACTGTACACAGAATAAGAGGTCCTATGCATGTGAGTGCTGTTTGGCAGAAATCATGTAAGTGATTTATAATTGTTATTGTCTTCGTCTCATCTGGGACCCCACTGAAAATGAGACCCTGGGTCCAGTGAGTATAAGCTTGGTTATATTTATACCCTTGAATAAATACATTTAAAAAATTATCAATCAAATCAAATCAAAGTTTTATTTATAAACGCTTAATACCAACGCACATATACAATATAAAACAAACTATTCATCTATTAAAGCATATAAAAATAAAAGGCAGCAGTAATAAACTAAACGTCACCCCAAATGCCAAACTGAATAAATATGTTTTAAAGAGGATTTGAATGTCTCGGTGGACAGGCACTCTCTGATCCAACGAGTAGAGAGTTCCACAGGGATACAAAAGCAAAAGCTTGCTTTGTCCAGATGAGGCAGGAACAATAACAAAGTGCATGAAGCCAGAACCTATATTGGAAGGCCATTCACAATGCAGGCTACAGCGGTGACTCCCTTGACCTGAAGTTGTTAGCACTTGTCCTTGAAGAGTCCTTGAACCCCTGACAAAGGTCCTCGATCTATCACTAAGGATGTCCCAGTTCCCATCTCGCTGGAAACAGGCACAAAACAAAGTGGAGACAAATCACTGCACTCCAACTACAGACCTATCTCCATCCTCCCTCCATTGTCTAAAACCCTGGGCGATCGCCTCAGACCAACTAGTCAAGTACCTGGAAAATACGACATCCAGTGTCCTGAGCAAATGGTTTCTGAAAAGGGCACAGTACCACCACTGCACTATTAAAATTCACGGGCTTCATCCATACCACCTCGATCAAGGAAACTGTGTAGGGGCAGTATTCATCGACTCTTACGAAGCCTTTGATACTGTGAACCACCCACCCTACTCAAGCAATTATCAAACATTGGGCTCTCCAATGAAGGCTGCTCTGGTTTTCAAGCTACCTTAGGGAGAGGGTCCAGCGGTTAGGATTGCCGGTGTCACCTCAGAAGAAAATCCAGTCCTTTCAGGGGTCCCACTGGGGTCCATCCTGGGGCCACTACTCTTCAACCTCTTCCTCAATGATCTTCCCAGTGTCTGCCACCAGAAATTACTGCTCTACACCGATGTCATGTTCACTCAACCACCAAAACGCAGAGCTCCTCGAGAAACAATTACAGCTTGAATTCATGCGCATCGAAGAAGGGTTCAAGTCACACAAACTGGTCATGAACTACAGCAAAACAAAGTTTATGACCTTCTACAATGCCAGGAGCAAGTACAAATCCCATGACCTCACCATCCTAAACCAAACAGGGACCTTACTTGAACATGTTCCTGATTTTAAATACCTAGGTGTCACATTGGACAGCTCACTCTCCTACCATCGGCACATAGATTCTGTCGCCAAAGCCACCAACATCTGTATAGGCCTGCTCTACAGGCACAAATACTGCATGACTCTGACACTTCTGGTTGGCTATCAACAGCTCTGTCACCCATCATCGATTACGGGCTAGCAATTTATGGCTCTGCCTCTGCCTCTGCCCTCCGTGAGAATTACAGTTGCACTCAACAAAGCATGCAGGCTGACCGACTTACACACACTTCAGGAGCTGTACACTCAGACAGGATGGCTTCCTCTCATCAGCCGTATACAGTATCAAACCCGCATCTTAGCCAAAACAGTCCTCCTCGGGTCATGCCCCGGCATTAAAAGCTCCTCATTGACCACATAGCACCCAGCGAACTAGAAGTTCACAACAACTAACTTTTCTTGTCCCCAGATGCCGGACTACCATGGGCCAGAGGGCTTTTGCCCACAGAGCACCACAGTGGTACAATACTCTCAACAAAGAAACTCTTACTGCTGCTGCTCTTGGCCCTTTTAAGAGACAACTCGACTTCATCTCATTTCAACTAGTCATTGGACTGCCTCGCCTAATCAGGGCCCACCGCCACTGCCCTCCACTTCAGTCTTGACAGCTACCTCTCCGCCTGCCCCTTCTACCTGCCTCACCCCTTGCCCCTCTCTCTTTCCTCCCCAGGCATTTCCTGACTTTTATCCCTCCTCCTCCCCTTTAGAGCTCTTACCCTTACCTCTCCCTCCGACAATGGCCTTCCTGCCTGCATACCCCTTCCCTCTCACTTGCAGTGCTTATTTCTAACATTGCCCTTGGCTGGTATGTCAAGCTACCTAACATTTGGCACATTTTGAATTACTGGAATTTCCTAAGCCTCAGTCTCTTACTTTTTATTGTGTAACTATGTATTATTATGTTGACCTTTGTATGTATGTATACCCCCATTCCTTTGACGTGGAACCTTTGTAAATGAGCAGTTCCTGCTCAAAGGTATTTGTAATCCTAGATTTCAATAAAATAAAATAAAATAAAAAAGCCCTAGCACTTGATGTCTGAAAGACGGACCCTGGGAACCTCTAGCAATCCCTCGTCGGTGAGAGAGGAGAGAGGGGGAACAGTAAAGCTGAAGGAGGTCTTGCAAGTAACCCGGTCCCTGTCTGTGTAGGGTCTTATATGTCAGCAATGCGACCTTGAAGGTGATCCTCCACCGCACCAGCAGCCAGTGCAGTTCATGCAACACAAGCGTGACATGGCAAGGTCTTGACAACCCTGTCAGCAACCTCGTCATGCTTTTGCACCAGCTGCAGGCGACAGAAATCCACCCCGTAAACCTAGGTATAGAGCATTGCAGTACTCAAGACGGAAGGACAGAAAGAGCGGAGCCAATGTAGGAAGGTCATCGGGCAGAACAAGGTGCTTTATCCGGCGATGTTCCTCAGATGGTAAAATGAGGACTTGACAACTGCTGACACCTTGTTTTAGCGCCAGTTCAAGTATCACACAACACCCAGATTCCGCACCTGCCGAAGGTCTCAACTGGTCACCCCTAACACAAGGCCAGAAGGTTGCCAAGGAGTCAACTTCTACCCACTGACCTGGGTCCACAATCAACACCTCAGTCTTGTCCGGTTCAGTTTTAACAGCATGGGGTCAAAATGTCGCAGCGGCAGAATGTCGGTGTGATAATCGCGTTGCACAATTTATGTATTTCTTATGATCTTTGGGGGCTCTGCTCCCCATCACTCTACACGGGGTCTGCATACCGGACCCCCCACTTAGGATTCTAACCCAGGGGGTCCAACACAGACAGCGCACAAGTCCGAACGTCTGCATAATGCCGACGCCATTAAGTGTACGACATTATGACCTGGTATGAGTTTTAACCAGTTAGCACTCATCCAGTCTTGAATCTCAGAAGGCAGTTGTTAAAGACCAAGATCGCACTATTCTGTTTGGGTTCAAGGACATGTAGAGCTGAGTATCATCTGCATAGCAGTGAAAACTCAGTCCATACCACCTTATAATGTCTCTTAATGGCAGCATGTACACTGCACAACATAGGGACAGTACGGGAACCCCACGGCACCCCTAAAAGGCAGGGTGAAGGGGCTGAGGAAAAATTTCTGACACCACCCTCTGAGTCCTGCCTGTGAGGAAAGAATGAAATTACCCAAGGACTGTCCCTGACAGTCCACAGATTAGCCGCAGGTGTTCCAACAACACCCCATGATCCATGGTGTCAAATGCTGCAGAGAAATCAAGGAGGACCAAGATCGAACGACTCCTCCGATCCCTCGCTATTAAGAGATCATTAATCACCTGAACTAATACTGTCTCGGTACTGTGCCTCTTCCTGAAACCAGACTAGAGAGGATCATAGTGTAGCCCCTTGGGGCACTATCCCAAGGGCTACTACCCCTGCCTGCCCTAACTGTAGCAGGGGTGGGGGCCCAGATCCGTTGGCCGGTGCCTCCACCCAGAGGTCGGGTTAGAGCAGTGAGGTTGACTCGGTCACAGCCCTCTGGGTTGCTGCAACCCTCCTTTCTTCCCACTAGTGGCCCACGTAGTTCAATTTCAGAGTCCTTGCCATATTACATTTACCCCGGCTCCAACCAGTCAGCTCACTCCGGGACCCCTGAAAGTAAGGTACAGTTACACCACCTTCACTATGCAGTATTTCACCATTAATACACAGACTAGCCAATGTACTTTTGCAAAACAAACAATCTGATTTATTTGAGGGGAGATAAAAGGACCGGGGAATCAGGCTGATTAGCTTACCATATATGAAAATCTACCTATGGCTCTGTGCACAGGCCTAACCTATTAATTACTGTCTATGGGTACCCAAGCCCTAATGGCTAGTTCCTTGATGCAGCTGGTTGGGGCCCTGACACAAGCGAGATTTAATTCCTGAGAAGATCAGATGGAGCCAGAAAGCTCAACTAGTGCAGTCAGCAATATAACAAAATGATTTTGCCTTTGTTTGTAAGCTTTAACAGGAGCTACCCTGATCCAGTACTCACAACTCCAGCAGATAACCACCCTTCACCACTTGCAGGGCTCAGCCTGAGTTTCAAAAGCCTCCTCACACATTTATATGGAAAACAACAGAGGGTACCATACCAGGCAGCTGCTCTTGGACCCAAACGAACTCCCAGCTATCGGGAGTCTCACTGCAGATTCAGCTTTCCTGACAGACCGGTAGCGATTTAGCAGATTCTCCAGTCCTCTTCAGGTGAAGCCTGGTAGGTAGCTGTGCTTGTACACAGCCTCCTCTGATCGCAAGCCTGCGAATTCGATTCTGGAGTGTGGGCAATGAAAACGGCCGCCTCAGGCCTTTCACGTGCTTCCCGACGAACACTCAACGGCGCAGAAGTTCAGAGCTCCCTTCCCTCTTCACAGTCAAAATGCCTCTGCCCCTAACAGCATGGGGCATCCTCACAGCTCGGGCGCTACCCGATCTCATTGGCTGGTCACACATGCCAGTCACTTATTCCAGCCCTCAGTGGTGCGAAAAGGCACCATGACCCATAATGCCACGTCCAGGAATTACAAGCTGTGTCCCCATTGGTCATCTGGCTCCATCTAGAGTCCTGGTTTCTGGTTGGCTGCTTTACTCCAGATTAGATATCCCTCGCTCTTATTGGACCCTCGAACTGTCCTGGTCCAAGATGGAGGAACAGCACACAGAGTCCCATCTGCAACAAAAGCAGGTTAAACAAAACTGCATTTTACTATCACTCTAAATGATTTCAGGCAAATAGTTACACTGTTGAGGGAGCTCCTTAGGCGCTTTCAGCAACCACAAAGAGGGGCAATTACAGTACAGCTCGAAGGGACTTGAACAGGGAAACACACAGTCCCCTCTTAAACAATGAGTTTGCCTGCAAGCAGACGGGCTTTAAAGAGACAGTACGTGGAGGCTTTAAAAGCACTCACAACCCCCACAGTTAGTGGCCTTCGCGAACATCAGCCAGGCATGGAGCATTTAAGCAAGCTCTGGGAAGGCTTTTAGGGACCCCCATTTGTAGGGGTTACAATAGACTTCATGGTGGTAAGAAAGCTCTCAAGCTGCAAAGCGACTACCTTCTCAATAACCTTGCCCAAAAACAGCAGGTTAGAGACCGGTCTGTAGTTCACAAGGCAGTCTGGGTCGCGAAGATTTCTTTAAAAGGGAGTCACCACAGCCTCCAAGGGGTCGGGAACACCCATTGATCCAGCGAGCACCAGACTATCTCAGCAAGGATTGGTCTGATGGCATCCATACACCCCACAAGGAGGCGTGTGGACCAGGATCCAAACTACAGTGTCAGTTGCAAGCCTCGAACAATCTTCATGATATCCATGATTGCTGGCGGTCTAAATCTGTCCAGACAGACCGGTGTCTGAGTCCTCGCATCGACCTCCGCTGTACTCATTTGAACGAGTTAAGCAGATCTCTCACCTGATGGAGGACACCTTATCTGCAAAGAATTGAGCAAACTCCTCACACTTAGCTTGTGAAAAGCTCTCCGGCTCCAAAGGCAGGATGGACTGTACAGCCTGTCCACAGTCCAAAGAGCTGAGCCGGTCGATTCTTTGCTGCAGCACTCCTGACAGGAACTCTGCCTTCTACGGGAGATTTCTGATTGATAGTCCAAATAATGAGCAATCAACCTAAGTCTGTCCTCCTCCAGGCCAGATTTCCACCAACAACGTTCCAACCTTCATCCCACTCTCCTCGCTCTGTAAAGTTCCATCAAACCAAGTGGACTGAGGGTGAAGTGGGAGGGGTGAACTCAGACAGGAGCTATAGAGTCTAGGGCCCTCAGCACCTCACTATTATAGTGCATTACTAGGTCTCCCAGATCCAAGCATTCCAATGGCCAACTCAATGGGTCCAGCACCACCAACAGAACCTCTAGGTAACACCCCTCAAAGGGCGTACCGACCATCTCTAAAGGGGCTGGTCTCATAGGAGAGCTACAAAACTGAATCTTATAGAGCGATGGTCCGACCATCCAACTGGTTCCACCACCAAGTCAGTGGCCTCCATCCTCAGGAGGAACGCCAGGTCCAAGGAGGGACCATGAATATGGGTTGCAGCGGTAACTACCTGTGTAAAGCCCAACAAAATCATTAGTTGGAGAAGTTTGACCAAAAAGCTAGAGTTCATCATCATCAGGCATTGAAATCCCCAGGACCAACCACCTGGAGGATTCCAACACCATAGCGACCATGAAGTCTGGCAACTTCCTGCAGGAAAACGTTCTCATCTCCGGGTGGACGGTAGATGAGAAGAATCCTGCTACCAACACCTGCTCCCAAGATACACTCAAGGGATCTAGTGATCCCACTGGAACCTCTACAAGGCCAAGTTCTGTCTTAAAACAGATGGTTACAGCCAGGTCTCAGTGATGCACACCAGATGTCTCAAGAAGATCAGCAATAATTGCTGTCTTGTTCTTTATAGACCTGGCATTACATAACAGTACCGAGTTGGATGAGAGGCCATGGAAGAATGGGCAACTTGCCCACTATCAGTGGAGCCCTTGTGTATGGGTACCAGGCATGGAGGACCCCTTTCCTGGATCCATTTCACCCCAGGGCGCCTCCTAGACCTCACTACACCTATCCGCCCACCCTGCTCCTCCCCTAGGACCAGGGACCCTGCCCCTTCGGCCCCTCCGCAATACCCAAGGTACGACAATGCCTATACACCTCGGTTGTAACAGGGGACTATCAAAGGGTGAAAGTCCTCAACCTGACAGGGAATAGCACCTGCCCACCAAAGCTCATTCCCTTTTAAAACCTGCTACCTATTAAAAATCTACTACAATATAAGTATTTAGTACAACCACAAAAATCTATTTCAGGCTCTACTAATAAAATACCTCGAGCTCTCACTTCAAGGGTTTAAAATGTATTAAATCTAATAATCCAAGCAAACACCAGTCATAAGAAATAAAAAATTCTGAAAGTGAGTTCTAAAGAAAGAGTTCTCTCACTACTCTGGCAAATGCCCAAATGACCTTACCACCACCACCACCTCTCACATAGCGGGGAGAGTCTGCAGAAAATAAAAGAAAATCACTCAAATAATAATAACACTGAAAATTATAAAACTTTATGTCCAAGTCAAATCACGTCTCTCCAAGCATCCCATAAGAAAAGCAAGACACTCATCCTTGTGTGCACAGTTTATTCCATTCAAGCGAGCAATTGAATCCTGAAAAGTTCAGTTTGATCCAAGTTTGAGCACACAGCCCAAGTAATTTATTTCAGCCCAGCAGGGCCAGAAGCAGTAAGCTATGCACACACGACGGCTGGCATCCCGAGGGAGTCCCAATTGCACCAATAGGAATAACCCCTTACCCCCTAGCCACCCACCGACCCACAGCCACAGTCGCCCCAGAGGGAGGCCACAAGGTCTACCTCCCAGACAACTTAGGTGAGTCCCCACTCCACTCCAACTCCCCTGAAGAAGTAGTAAGGGCACCCTGCCTGGTCCTGAGCTGCACAGGAACAGGGCCCTACAAGGAGAGGAGGACCCCCCACCCCCAGTGCACCACTGCTCCTGGACTTCACTGCACACTATATTTCTCACTCATGGATCCAGGACATGCAACATTCATGCATGATTCTTCCAGGGCACAGAGTCAGCTCTAAGTCCAATAATGCTCCAACCAATAGACTCCTAATCCAAGCAGAGTCCAGGGATTTAACAGCAGGTAAAAAATCTTCCTCTTCAAGACAAATCCCGTCCTTATCTGCCCACAGATGATGCCTCACTCTAGAACTCAAAACCAACAAATAGACAGTCCAATTGATAAAAGAGAGGGCGACAAGGATAACCATTAAACAGGTGCTAAACTTTCTATTCAAACAACCCCCAAATGCTCGATGGACCGAACACCCGCTGATACGCTCCTTCTCACCGTCAAATATCGCTCGGCTCCAGAACAGTCCAACGGCTACTAGGTGCAAGAGAAAAGTCTTTCGGCAGCAAAATATTTCGGACCACAAACGCTCGATAAAACCAAGGACTCGTAATGCGGTCAATCAACTAAAAGCAGATAAAAGCCGAGAGACGAAAATAAAATAAAGAAAACTTAAAAACTCTAAAGAACGCCTGATGGCAGGCCCAGCATGGCCGCCATCTTGTCATCTTGGTATCATAGGCACAGTTAGAACTCTGGTGGGTTAGGCTCCCTTCTGCTTGTGTACAAGCTCAGGATACCTCTGTACTGGAGCATTCATCACTGTCCCCAAGTACCCACTTTCTGTGCCCTCATTCACTGCCCCAAATGTACCCCTCTGGGTGGCATCAACTGTTTGGGGAGGAGAGCAGGCCAGACACTTTCTAGCCAGAGAGGAAGGATGGGACCCAAAGGTCAAGGCTCTACAACTCAGAGAGGATAGAGTGACTGTGGCATCTTCTTCAGCACCACCATTATTGTCACTTGTTTATTAAGCCCTATATATCCCCCCACCTCACTGGGGCATGGTCCAAGAAGGGGAGAATGTTCTGATCAGTCAGAAAAAGGCTTTGACCAGGCCAGCCCACCACACTCTGCCTGACTCTTACTGTACAGGACTAGCTGTACGGGCACCGCCACCATTTCATATGTCAGCAACCTACATCATGCCAGCAGCAGGATTTCCCTTCTGGAGTCACACAGTCCTGTCCTTATGGCTCCCGCCTCCTGGGCTACTTAGTCTATCAGGGCAGGGATCACCACCACTCGCAGAGGCAAGAGCTGTGCAGTTCAGATGCTCAGCACTGCCTGCGCTGCCCAATACATGATGCCATGATGGGCTCTGGACTTCAACCTGAGTTTTCAGCATGTTGAGCCATTCTACCGACCTTTGGATCACCAGGTGGCCTGAAGTCCAGTTTTGACAGATAAGTCTCAACAGTGGTATAAAAGTTGTGATTTTTTTTTTGTAACTTCAGTCCTTTTATCTGTAAGGTCAACCTACAGTATTTATGGATTTACTATGGTAAATTATTTTTGCAGGTGTGTAACCTAATTGTGTGTCCAGTTCTGGACAGAAAGGCAGATTCTGTGCCGATGTTAGCCACATAACAGATTTTTCATCCAACTTGGACTGCAAAATAATGTCTGCAATTTTGTGAAGCTGTCAAGGATGGGGAGACTGACTTTTATGAGAGGCTAACTTATAGATGCGATATATGAAAATAAATATTTTAACAAATTGAAAGCACAATAAATGACCCCTTAGTGCACCTGTCTTTGACATCACATAATAAGGAGGTTTTGACCCACTGAAATTAAAATCAAACAGATGGTAAAATTAGCTACATGTCTAAGCATCTCCTGGAACTGACCTCAGGTTCAAAATGAATCCAATTGTTAGCTGTGCCAAGGCACCACTTATGGGGAGTCCTAACCTTCCTCTCTAAAAATATGCCGTTAAAAATAAATGTTGTACAAAAGGTAATGAAACTTCAGGTTTTCTGTTGCTAGTATACCAGTGTGGAACTGCGGTTGTGGGTACTTCAGAGCAATTCCAAAGGCCTTGTGGCCTCAGGGTAACTGAGACATAACAGTAGCCAGTCAGTAAAGAGATTCAATACAATTCAATTCAGCTTTATTCAGGATAAAAAATATTGAGCAGAGCTCATTTACAATGGTGTCCTGTTAAGACAAAACTTCTGGGGCCGATATTCAAAAGTTTGCACAGGCACTAATGGGACTGCCCATGCAAACCAGGGTCTGGGCTGGAGCCCCATATTCAAAAAGGCTTTTGCTTGGACAAAGAGGGTTAGTGCCTGCACAAAACATAATGTATGCTTGCAGGCAAGGGGAGGCGTGGCCATGAATATGCATGCAATCCCGTATTCAGCAGATTTGTGCTGCACAAAGGGTTTAGCGGTTCTTTAATGCCGGCGCAAATACCTCAAACAAAACCCTGACTTACTCCGGGCAACCTAGTAGCTGCCGGTAATACAGACTCCTAGCCGGTTGGCCACTGGGAGAGACACATCTCCCATCTGTAATCCTTTGGCAACCCCACTGGCCAATCGCCAGCCTATTCTTTAAGGCTTCCTGGTGCTAGTGGTAACCTCCATCACTGGCCCGTTCTTTACTTTTAAAGACTCCTGGTGCTAGTGGAAACATCACCCCTCCCAGCTGATCACTGCCTTGTTCTTTACTAATAATTGTTCCTGGTGCTAGTGGTAAGCCCCTCCTCTGATTGTCATCCCCAGCTTCGTGATTGTTATCGCTGGTAGCAGTGGTAAGCCCTCCCTCTGATTGTCATCCCCAGCTTCGTGGACTGTTATCCCTGGTGCTAGTGGTACCCCAAATGCCATCCCCAGCTTTGTGAATGTTATCCCTGGTGCTAGTGGTAACCTCTTTCCCTCCGACAGTCATCCCTGGGTTTGTGAATGTTATACCTGGTGCTAGTGGTACCCCTCCTGCAAATGCCATCCCCAGCTTCCTGAATGTTATCCCTGGTGCTAGTGTAACCCATTCCCTCTGATTGCCATCCCTGGCTTTGTGAATATTCTCACTAGTAACAGTAATGCCCTCTTCCCCTCCGATCCCAGCCCTGGCTTCCAGAATATTATCCTACATGCTAGTGGTGCCCTCCTCCCTCTGATCCTAGCCCGTCACTATACCCCTCTGTCCCTGGTGGTAGTGGTGCCTTCTCCCCGATCGCCAGCCCTGACTTACAAACAGCCATCCCTGGCATCCAGTCATTCCCCCATGGCACGGGCGCACCCACACTCACCATATTCTCAGCAGTGGTGCAGCGGAAGGTGCCTATGATGACAGCACAGCCTCTTCACCTCCTTGGAAAGTTGCTGGATGTACAGCCAGATCGTGCCTCTTATTTACAGAACAGACCTGTCCTATAACAAATATGAGGCAGGCTCCCTGGCTGTACATATAGTGGCCAGCCAAGGAGGTGTGAGGAGGGCTGTGTTGTATCCACCCACGGCACCACCACTGAGAATATGGTGAGTGGGGGGGTACCTGGTGCTGCGGGGGACCATTGGACACCAGGGATGGATTGCTTAAGTGAGGACTGACAACTGGGGTGAGAGCACCACTACCACCAATGATAAACAAGTGCATGATGAGGCTAGGATCGAAGGGGAAGGGCACTACTAGCACCAGGGATAATATTCTGGAAGCCGGGCTGGGATCAGAGGGAGGGAGGGCACCACTAGCTCCAGGGATAACATTCATGAAACTGGGGATGACAACTGGAGGAGGTTCCACTTAGCACCAGGGATAATATTTAGTAAATGAACGGGCCAGCTATCGGCCAGGGTGGGGGTTCCACTGGCATCTGGGAGCCTTTAAAGTAAAGAATGGGCCAGCTATCATCCAGAGGAGATTCCCTTGTGGCTTAATGCTGGGCTGATTTGGCCCTTATATTCGGGTCAATAGCAACAGTGTGCTATTCCACTGAATACAGCATCTTCGGGCACCTGGGCAAGACAAGGTGAGGCGTAAATTTTTGCGCTGCACTTTGCACATATTTGAATATCAGGCCCTGATGACAAGCGAACATGTTACAGACATAAATAGTGCTAGACTGTACAACTTACAAGGCATTGTATGTTTACATAGGTACAACAAAGTTTCAAGTGTAAAGTAAGGCCCAGTGCAGAGTTTACAGGTATGGAAGCTCACAGTTGTGGCTATGTTATGCCTCTGAAATGACTGCAGAAAGGTTCATGCCCAGAAAAAACTGAAATGAACCATTACATAACTTTTATACTGGAGGGCAGGCAATTTACAGCCATAGGGATTCTGGAGGATTTGCAAACAGTCGGGCATCTGTGACTGAAGGCGAGGATCTGCAAGTCATATTTATCTACATGACCATCGGCTCAACTGATCCAGTGGAGTGCAAAGAGCTAGGACAGGACCTGCAGGTAAGCCCTAGTGCAAAAATAGGATACTGCCTTTGATGCATGTCAGGCAGAACAGGATGAAGTGTAGTTCCTTCTGTTACCTAGGCACAACCAGTTTAATGCACTGTAGAGCTTACAGTGGTGAGTGCCATAAGGGCAGTCGGTAGCAGCATGGCTAGCATGTTGTAAAGAATGTTTAAATTGGCAATCCAGACTTGGAGGCACATGTCCATGTAGTCGAAAGAAGGGAGTATCGAGATTGAATTATTCTCTCTCTCTCTCTCTGCAGTCCTGGGGCAGCAAGGATTTGTTTCTGAATCAGGTTGTTCGAATCCTCCAAATGGAATTGGATTCATCAGATTCCGATCTGATTTTTGGATTTAAAGTCCAAAATCCTAAATCCTAAACTGAAGCCGAAAACCTATGTTTACATAAGCATTCAGGATTTAAGGATTAACAATTTCAGATCTAAATCCTAAATACTATCTTTAGATTTTATAAGGATTTAAAATGGATTCAGAATAGGATTCAGAAGTTCAGAAATTCTTAAATCTGAAACTTGGATCAGAATCAGACTATTCCAAGCATCCCTACTTCTGAACAGGTAGCCAAAGTACATGCCAAAGGTGTGTATCCCATCGGTGCAGCTCCGCACCCAGAACAGGTACACACCAGCTGGTATTCACTATCGCTGGCCACCTGTCTACAGCCCCACCCCAGGCGCACAGTCACACATATTGCTGGATCTATGATGTGGGGGCAGAGGGAGGATCCAGGGACATCTAATCAGCTGTCTGTCCTGAGTCCCAGAGTGGATCCCTTATGCAGGCATGTGGGGATCCTGTGCAGGTGCAGAACCCCATGGAATTAAGGAACAGTCCATTCCTATCAAGGGTACCGTGAAGGAATGGTCATAGAAGCGACAGTGCAGAGGATGGTAGTGATATATAGTCCGGGTGACTGAGCCCGCATCCCTGTTACACTGGGTGCATATGGGATGGCACATGCCACCACATACCAGTGGTAGCACACTGACACTGGGTATATGCACCCATCACGCCACTGGGTAGTCACAGACTACCAGCCCAGGTATGGGTGTGCTGCCCCCATGCTGCCTTATACCATCCGACCCTAAGGACAGCAGTCACCCATCCAGACTGTGATCCATGCTAGTGAGGCACACCATTCAGCCTCCTGCCAAGGATATCGGAACAAGTCCAGTGTTCCTCCCAACCCCGCACCTGTTGTACTGTACCATCTATCCTCCCTTGGTGGTCTAGCAGCCCCTCAACCCCAAACCCTTGGTATGGTATGAGCATTCCTTCCTGGTGGTCTTGCAGCCTCCACCCCTCCACCCAACAGGTATCGCACCACCCTGGGTGGAGATGAGGTGAGGCCGCAAGCCCTCAAGCTTCCAAATAGCATTGGGATCCTAGCTCAGATGTCAGGCAGGGGATCAGTCTTGTGCCATGGGTCTGTCATCTCCTGGTCAGGGCCAGAGCTTTTGTATAAAGTTTCCTCTTGGCTCTCAGGTCATGCGTGCAATGACTGCAGGGGTGTACATTGCAGTGATGTCACATGCTGCTTAGCCTGACTCCGCCCACCCCTAGTCATGGCAGGCCTGTTTGTCCCCTGCTTCCAGGGAGTAGTGTAGCACCCACTGACTTGACCCTCCCTCCCAGGAAGGAAAGCGTCCTCTGGGGCACTCAGTTCTTGCCTCCTGGCTGGCCCCGATGACCCAGACTTGCTACTGAACCACAGTACTGCTGTCATGAGTGGTAGTGCTACCGCTATGCTGACAGGCCAGTGTTTTATCATCTGCTTCATTTTGAATCTAGGGAACAAAAGCCTCCAGAAATGACCCAGTGATCTACATTTGTGGGTAAGTATGGGACAGTTTTCTCTTGTCTTGGTCCATACCAATGCTACAAACACAGCCATTGGGAGGTCAGTAGTTGACAATCAGAAGTTTTGGAAACATAGTGGAATCATTTCTAAATAATTTGAAACCCCAATGTATACTCTGTATGTAAGATATCATAACTTTGCTAATTTAATATAATTTTACCACTCACGAGGGAGGCGTACACAATTCACTCATAGCATCGTCTCTCGTGACTATTTCTGCGTTTTCAATTGTCGATAAATATTTTTATTTATTTGATTCTAGTCTTTGGTAACCAGGTAAGGCCCACTAGGCACAACTGCCTGTTTTCAGGGTGACCTGGGAGCACTGGGCGGTTAAGTAACTTGCTCAAAGTCACACAGTGTGCAAGTGGAGGTTGTGAGAATCAAACCAGGGTCTGGTCTGCTGGATGTACCAAGCCGCTCACAGCTCGTTACTCTAACCTCTAGGCTATACTGCCAGCTCATATCAAAATGCTACCATGTGATATCCTTCTCATATGTATCTATAGGAATTGTGCTGCCGTGTTAGTCAGACTACAACTGATCAAAAGAGAAAGAAAAAGGCTGCAATGCCTTTTATTTGACTAACAGAAATTTTCATACAACATATGAACATACTGATGTGCCAGCAGAAACAGACCACCCAGTCTATCTAAGTCTGCTCAGTGTGCAGCCAACACCCCTAGTTTGCAGCTGCCCCACCCCCCTCCTCTTTGTCATCCACTGCCACCTCCCACCTCCCCCACCCTCAATGCAAGCTCGAACCCATATAGCCCTTTTTATCAGGCACTGGCATGAAGGGCCTATAGTCACTAAGCTGTAATAAGTTTGTTAGTCAAAAACAGGCATTACCTTACAACCTGCTTTATCTTCTTTCTCTTTCTCAGTCATGCACTGTATCTAAGAATTTGTCAGGAGCCTCACTCATGCCGTCCTGTCTCTTCACTGTACTATGGTGAAGGGGTCTCCCAGTGGCTTATGGAAATATCTGCATCTTTGTGACAGGTGTGATTTATTCACATGCACCCACTGGTATAGTTATGTATGTGTGTGTATATATATATATAGTGATAGAGGCAAATCTCAGTTTAATGTGTTAGTTAAGAAATTGAAAAGAGAGTTTGAAGGTTGGAACCTTGACCCCTGACCTTTGTCAGGTAGAGATTGAGCTTGCCAGCCCCAACCTCACCCCATGACATGTAAAGCAGAAGCACAGGAGAATGGGTGTGAGAGTTAGACCCACGATCCCAATGCGCACCCAATGCCGGGTTGGGGTGTGGGGGTCCAGGGGTTTTCAACCTAACAGCGAATTTCCTCACTTTGTCGCTGTGGAACAACCCTAACTAATGCATTAAACGGAGTTTTGCCTCTAATTTCCTTCTTTTGAGAATGATAACGAGAATAGTGAATGGAGTGTGTTGGAGCGCTGGCCCGAAGGGGTCTCAAGGCCCGCCTACATGATGTGTTGTGATACTAACAGGGACAGCAACGCAAACAGAAATGCTAACAGTGGTGCACATATGGTAACACAAGCACAAATGAGAGCAGAAAGGGTAACGACATGGTGGCTAGAGAAGGAATGGTCTGCCACGTGAGGTGTTGTCACATAGTAACATGGTGCCTGCAAACAGAAATGTCAATGGGCATGGTGATGTAAAGTGAAACAGTAAGATAAACAGTACTGTAGACGAAATGGCAAAAAAATAAGCACCAAAGCATAAATGAAAGCAAGGATACGCGCGTATATTGGCGCGGAAGCGTCAATATTAGGTGAAGCAGTACAGATCCATAGCGGAAAGGGCAACAGTAACAGTAATGTAAGCGCATAGGCTGGTTTTCCCAAAACCTGCATTGAGAAAGACAGTGAGTACAAATAATGTATGCAAAATAATGAGTATCGGCAGAAAATGAGATCTTGGAATACTAGATACATTATATCTCAGGAACCGTCTGACGATAGAAAAAAAAATTTAAAGTCATATTATTTGCAACTGTCCTGGCTAATGTGAATCTTAAGCCCCAGCAACTAAAGAAGTTTTCCGACGAAAAGTCCGTTATCTTGCACCGTTTCGAGAGATCTGGGCCCTGAAAAGCGTGAGCGCCCGTAATGTTATCCTATGGGAAAAAAGAAAAGTTCGGAGCACCATAACTTTGCCTCCTGTAATGTTTTTCACCAACTTCTGAAAGGCACATCTGTGGGCTGTTGGCTGTCTTCCTCCCAAATTTCAGGAAAAAGACCAAACCGTTATTTTGCAGCAGGGCTCCAAATGATTTCTGTTAAGTGTCGGCTACCAGAATGTTATTCTATGGGAAAACCGTCAATTTTGGAGTGCCGTAACTTTGCCACCATGTGATATTTTTTCACCAAACTACTGAAAGGCACATCTGTGTACTGTTGGCTGTCTTCCTCCAAATTTCAGGAAAAAGACCAAACCGTTATTTTGCAGCAGGGTGCCAAAGGATTCCTGTAATGCTTCGGCCCGTAATGTTATCCTATGGGAAAAACTGTCAACTTTGGAGTGCCATAACTTTGCCGCTGTGTAATATTTTTCAATACAACACTGAAAGGCACATCTGTGAGATGTCAGCTGCGTTCCTCCAAATTTCAGCCCAAAACTCCCAACGGTTATTTTGCAGTGCAGTGCCAAAGAATTGCTGTCATTTTCCCACAGACTAGAAAATTACTGCTCTAATTTAAGTAAAGCTGCAAAAATTTGCAACACTTTCATGAGCACGAAAGTAATTTGCAAGTACTTTTCCAGAAATTTGAAAAACATATTTCTGGGGTGTTTTACCACAAAATAAAGACATGGCAAGCATCCTCAGGGCCCTACTAGGTGAATACAAAAAAAATTAGGTTGCTAGAGGGTCCCAAATTTAAATGCCAACCATTTTTCTGATCACCAACTGAAAACAAAATGGCGATTTCTGAAAGTAACAGGCCCATTTCTGAAAGTAAAATGCATTTGCAAAGTGTTGAACTTTTTGTTAACTTTTCCCATTGACTTATAATGGGAAACTGTTTTTGAATAACTTTTGAACCGTTTAATTTTTTCACAAAATCTTTGAAAGGCACATCGGGGACCCGGCTGCACATTCCCTGAAGATTTTGGGCTGGTCCACGAAACCGTCGACCTGTAGGCGCGACCACAGAATTCCAGAAAAGCGTGAACGTGCCAAGACAGATCACACTTAATAACTCCGCAGCTGTATATCCAACTAGTACGAAACTTGGCAGATCCCAAGGTCTATGGTTCTTGATCATAAATTCCAAATTTCAGGCAATCCATCAAACGGTTGCAAAGTTATTAAGGTGCAAAGTTTTGAGGTTTAACATAGAAATGGCTCCTCAACCTAACTATGGTAGCACTACGTGCTACCATAATATATATATATATATATATATATATATATGTATGTGTGTGTGTGTGTGTGTGTGTGTGTGTGTGTGTGTGTGTGTGTGTGTGTGTGTGTGTAAAATACTGAGGCAGGTAGGCACCCTGAGATGAAAACAGCTAATTTCCAGGCGTGTTCTGAGGACACTAGAAATTAATATGTATGGAAATATGACAACTTTTCTTTTTTTTTTACAATGTATTTACTGGACAGCCCAGTTGAGATGCAACATCTCATTTCTAATAAAATCCTGCATTTACCCATTTCTGTAGCTGGGTGGACTAAGGCTGAGTTGATGCTGAATTTGTATTTGGTGAATGTGCTGAACATAGAAGCTGCTGGCAGAAAAGGACCTCTTGGCCCACCTAGTGTGTCCTAAAATCTCTACCTACAACCTACTGTGCTACCACAGATCCTAATTGATCTCCAGCCTCCCACCCCACCCCAGCCCTGTAACTAAGGTCCCCTGTGTTTATCCCATGCATGTTTGAAACCTGTTACGTTTCAGTATTCCCCCACCTCTGTAGGGAGGCTGTTCCAGATGTCCACCACCTCTCCATGAAGAAATGTTTCCTTACATCTCCTCTAAGTCTCCCCTTCCAGCTTCTATCATGCCCTCTTCCTTAGCATCTCTTTCTGTGCAATATGCCACGCTCCTGTACTTTATTGATACCCTTGAGGTATTTGAGTGTTTCTGACACATCCCTTTCTTCTCCATCCTCCAGTAAGTACATATTTAATTCCCTGAGTCTTTCTTCGTAGGGCTTCTGATGCAGACAATGCACCATTCTAGTTGCCCTCTCTGTACCACCTCCACTCAGTCTATGTTCTTCCTGAGATGGGGCTTCTAGAACTGGACACAGTACTCCAGGTGTGACCTCATCATTGATCTTTATAGGGTAAACTTCTTCCCTTTTTTCTGCTGATGATATCCCTTCCTGCTCCAACATCCTACTAGCCTTTCCTACTGCCTCATCACACTGCTTTGCTACCTTCAGGCTCATCAGATATGATGACCCCCAGATCCTGCTCCTGTTCTGTTGTTGTTCACTTCCCCAAAATGATACGTTGCCCTTGGGTTTCTGTGCCCCATCTGCATAATTTTGCATTTTTGACATTTCATAGGTTTGTACTGAGTTTATCTATACTTTGCCCTTAATGTTCGCTATGTTACTAAAATTTTCCCAGTCTGAATAACTCATCCAATTTTAGTTTAAAGGCCCTATCAATGAACTGTCTACCAACTCTTCCAGTAAATCATTCCATTTAGCAACCACCCCTTTGTTGAACGATTTTGCGCTCCACATCCTGCAGTTCTCACCATTCAGTTGCAGTGTATGGGTTCTAGTATTAAAGGGTTGATCTCTATACTCCAGTCCCAGCTTTTCCCATAGTTCATGGTCATCCAGTGCTTTTAAACAGTAAGCACATGCCCCCCCATACTTCAGGGGAAAGGTCCAGTTCTGCCAGTCTGGCATTGTAATCCTTATCTATTATGGTAGTTGTGGGAACGATTATGGCTTGCTTTTGTACCCTTTCAATCATATGTATTTTGTTCTGATGATATGGAGACCACAAATGGGCACCATATTCAAGAATGGGCCTCACCAATGAGCTACACAGGGAATTATTACCTGCCTGGTTGGCTAGCTATATGTTTTGTTTTTTCTTGTTTGTTTTTACTTTCTGTTTTATCCTCCTACCTTCTGCTCCAGTTCCTCGATCAGAACTCCCTAGTGGCACCATGAGCATCCACACAGGACCAGGAAGCTTGCTTCTAGAGAGCCACACGTGCTCTCTCTCACATCGGGCATCCGGTTTACCCTCTGGGCAGGGCAAAGGAAGTGCTCCCCAATTCTTCCTCTTAAGTCCTCAGTGAGACGTGCACACAGTGAAGTCTGACCTCGGTTCCTATCTGGGACACGGTGCCAGGGTTCGTCACCTAGATCTGGGGCAGAGTATTTTCTGCTGTTCTGGTTCCCCTGACGTCAGCATGCAATGAGGACCAACAAGCCATATGCATACAGAGATGTGCATCCGCTCCTGTCCTCTGCCAGCGTCAACCCTTTTGCTGGTTTCCTGACCACACCAACATCCCCGAGATTCTCAGGTGGTGGCAGTATAGCGGTGGGGATAGCCTCCCACCCCTCCCGGAGAAGAGAGCAAGCCATGGCACTCAATCCTTCTCCCCAGCCAACCCTCGGTGGCCCAAGTCCGTTCTCGAACCTGGGTTGCCAGTGTGGCGCGGGTTTGGCATCCAGCACCTCAACCTCAGTGCCACCGGGCTGGCTGGCTAGCTATATGTTTAATATGCAGTTTAGCATGTTTGCCTTTTACTTGTTTTATTGCAGTGGC
This sequence comes from Neoceratodus forsteri, assembly GCA_016271365.2. NCBI lineage: Eukaryota > Metazoa > Chordata > Ceratodontiformes > Ceratodontidae > Neoceratodus > Neoceratodus forsteri. Next base: position 333,622,844 of record JADMNL010000025.1, read on the forward strand.
CTTAAATTGTAGGTCATCTGTGATAATTATACCTGGTCCCTCTCCTCTGTTACTGTTCTCAATGTAGTATTGCCTAGATTGTAGGCCTGATATGTGTTTTTCCTTCTCAAGTGCATTACTGTACATTTATCTGGATTTAGGGACATTTATACATCCTACACCACTTGTGTATATGATTTAGGCCTCCTGTAAGGATTTATGATCTCTGTTGTTTGATTTCCATCCTATATCAGTGTTGAAGCTCAGTTGCCAAACCCTTGACCAGTCTTCCTGTTTTTTTAGATCTTCCTTCATTTTCTCCACACACCCGGTGTGTCCACTCTGTTGCAAATTTGTGTGTTATCCATGAACAGGCATATCTTTCTTTCTAGTCCCTCTGCGATGTCGCTAACAGACATTGAAGAAGACTGGTCCCAGTACTGACCCTGTGGCACCTCGCTGTTTACCTTAACTTCCTCTGAATGAACTCTGTTTACCACCACCCTCTGAGTCCTGTTACTTAGCCAACTTTGTACCCATTTTACTATCTTGGACCCAATCCCATGCTGCCTAGATCATTTACCAGTCTTCTGTGTGGAACAGTATCGAAGGCCTTACTGAAATCCACGTAGGCCATATCCACTGCTCCTCCCTGGTAGCCCATTCAAAAACTCTTATCAGGTTTGTTTGGCAAGATCTACTTCCTGTGAACCAATACTGCCTCGGATCCTGCAATCCGCTAGGCGCATCACCCACAATATTCAGCAGGGGCATACAAATGAGGCCATAATATATGCAAGGCACAACTGGGGCCATTTGCATGTCATTATGGCCCCATTTGCATGCCTTGCGTGGGCAGCCCAACAAATTGTGCCTGGTGCCCTGCACAGAATTACCTATGCACAGTTGGGGTCCTGGGGCTACCTCACTACATATAGCCGATCGTGGTAAATGTAAATAAACATGCCCTGGCAGTCTAGTGAACCCTCCTCCCTCCGTGTCCCCAATAGCCGGTATCTGACGGTAATTAAATCCCTGGTAGTCCAGTGGCACCTCCTGCCCATGTCCCAAGCGCAGGCATCTGACATTTATGAACATCCCTGGTAGTCCAGTGGAACTTCCTCACTTATTGTGGTGTCGTATATCTCCATATTATAAATCCTTGTGATCCAGTGGCACTTCCCTCACGCTCAAGATACGCCTGCCGCCTAATTTAATGATTTAGTAGAGAGTTTGTATATTACTAGACCAAAATGGTGAATGACTTGTCACATATTTAGATTCGCTTCCAGTGCCAGTATGCCCTGCAAGCCCATACTGTACCTGTCAGTCAGTGGGCGGCCGGCAGTATGCGGGTGGGGTTGCAGCCGCCTCCGGCGATGGGGGGAACGGGTGAGCAAGGGATTCTGTGTGGTGGGAGGGGCGGGTGCCACTGATCACCAGGGATTTAGAATACGGAGATGTACTCATATCGTGCAACGGGCGTGGTGACTACTAGGATTTCTCTGAACGTTGATACCAGCGATCAGGGTCAAGGGCTAGAGGGGGTACCACTAGACTACCAGAGAGTGATATGAACGCTCGATACCGGCAATCGGGGACAGAGCCGGAGGGGTTATCACTAGACTGCCAGGGCATGTTTCATTTTACATTTACAGCGATCGCAGCTACGGGCAGCGGGTGTTTCACTGGATTACCAGGGATTTTCATAAATGTCAGATACCCGCGATCAGGGACATGGGAGGGAGGGAGGGTGCCACTAGACCACCAGGGTTATGTGGGTGCTTCGTGATGGTGTGCTGGTGGGTGGGTGGCCACCCACGGCTGGCAACTGCTGAGTTGTGCCATGCCATTCAGCAGCCCCGCCTGTGGGTGGCCAGGAGTTGCTCCTACTCTGCAGGGCTCAACTCTGAGCCCTCCTTTGCAGCACAGTGCAGGGGTGTGCCGGCATATGTGCCACACATCCCGGCTGAATATTCTGGATGTGCCGATATGAAGGGGCACGCCTTGCATCTGCACAGCATACATTATCATTGTGCCCCGTGCATGGGTTTGCACTGCACCAGGCAGCCTTCTTAATATCCCACTGGAGCGCAATGCGGGTTGTGTTGTTGCAACTCTGTTGCGCCAGGCGCAACCCCTTTGAATATCCGGCCCCAAAGTTTATGGGACTAAAGTTGTGAAAGCCCCAAAGTGGGTGGGAATACACTAGCCCAGCTACTCAAAAGAGAAAGTTGTTAGATTTTGTTACACATAGTCCAGTTGGACTGAATGAAAGTTTGATATGAAACCCTTTCTAAGATAGAATACTTTGATAAATCGGTTATGATCGTAGATAACACATTGTTTAAGTCATATTATTTGTATAGGAACATATCCATTATTTATTTATTTATTTAGTTAGTTAGTTAGTTAGTTTTTGTTGATCAGGTAGGTGCGCTTAGACAGCAAAGCTGCCAATTTTCAGGCACAACCCGGGAGGTTACATACAATAGGGTGGGAAATAACAGTTGAATACAAAGACTAAATCAGGTAACAACAATCAGGTTACAACAAGCAGTAAAAATAGACAAAAGCATTAGTCAGGTAAACAACAAAATGAAGCAATAAGTAAGGTATGGGTTTATACAGACGTAATACATTGCAGTGGCATGGACAAAGATGCAACAGAAACAGTGCCCCTGAACCAATTATTAACACTGAACAAATAGAGGGCAAGTGTTAGAGAAATAATTGGTTCAGGTAAAGCTCTGGAAGCACAGGATATGGAGAGTAGGAACAAGTGCCAGGGCAATAGCTAAGAAGGTCAGGCAAGGGGTGGGTACACCACCACAGGAGCAGAGTTCAGACCTGGCAAGAACCTTACTGAGTCCCTGCTTAAAATTGGGGATGGGGGTTAGAGTTCCTGATAGCCAGCAGAAGGAAATTCACACTTTCGGAACACTAGCAGAGAAGGTGTTTTCACCCATTTGTGTGTTACACTTTGGTTGGGCAAGGTAGGACTTATCCACAGATCTCAAGGGTAGGCAGAGTGAGCATGTACAACAGTAGGGCCAGCTTGTTAGGTTTCTGGGAGGCGATGAAGTTTTGATGAAGCAAGTGGTAGTGTATTGCTGAAAGCTGTGGGGCTAGTCAGCCCAGGCCAAGTAGCGTGAACAGTGGTGAGTGAGCTTGGGTACTGACAGTGCAAAGTGGCAGATGCCATTATAGCAGACATTCCACTTGTGGAGGAGCCCCTTGAGGATTCCGGAAGGGCAATCATTCCATTGGCCAGTTTAGGTCTCTGAACCCCTGAGTGATGGCCAGCCTTGCCACAGATGTGAGGCTGTGTCTAATTTTATATGCCAGACCAAGTTGTATGTTGACTGTTTTGATAGTAGCAGAAAGGTGCAGGTCATAGTCCAGGGCCGGATCCAAGGTAACAACCCCTTCACCCCAAAACCCATTCAAGTCCATTCAATGATAATAAGTCAGTTAAAATGGTAGGTTGTCTAAGCTAGACAATGCGATCTGCAGTTTAAAGGATATATATCATTATTTTACTTATTTAATTTGTACATTTGTTATGTTTGCTTGCACGCATGTGCAAGAAACATAGTGCCATCATCCAAGTTTTCCAGAGGTGTGCAGCCTCTTCCAATTCAGTCAGTGTGTTTGCAGGCACAGTCGCAGTGCACCAATCACTGCTCCAGCTCTCTATGACAGCAGTTGAAAATGCAGTGGCATACAGTTGAAAGGGAGACTCCGCTTCAGTGAGCAGAGCTCCCCTCAACACACACACGCATATGCGTGCTCATATGCTCCCCATGCACATACTGTATAGCCGACAGGGGTGCCCAATGCCCCATCAGCTCACGCCGCCCCACCCAAAAAAGCTTTCCAGGTGCCAAGCTGGGAGGCCACCCAGTGTGGCACACGTCCCGTGCTCGGCGATGGGGTGCCCAATCCCCGCCGGCTCCAGCCCCCTAAACAGTTTTTCTAGCTGCCACGCTGGGAGCCCACCCCAGCGTGGCATTAAGTCCAGTGGCTGACGGGGGTGCCCAACTCTGTCAGCCCAGCCCCAAACAGTTTTCTAGGCTGCCACGCTGGGAGCCCACCCAGCGTAGCAAACGCCCCCGTCGCCTTCCTCTAAAGATAAAAAAAACTGTAAAAAGAAAATGTTCCCTCGCGTTCTCCCAGCCCACCGGCATCCACCCACTGCACACCCTGCCTCCCCACACCCTCACCCCATACTTACCTCCGAGTCCGGCGCGACGATCTTCGGTGGACCGGGAACACGCTCTGCACTCTTCAAAGCCAACCGTGAACTGAGGAAATGCTGGTAAGCTGTCTAATGTAATAGATAGGGTTTTTAAACTTTGCTGCATATCTCAGGCATTTTTGGAATTTTGCACCAAATTTTCAACATGGGGGTTTGGGACCCTTCTCATGAATGCTGTCACTGTCATGGCATTAATCGGGCCCGAGGTGATTTCATGATCCTGCGGCGAAATCACCTTCGGACGATCTTCATTCTAACTGCCGGTGTTCGTAGGGTGGGCTCTCCAAAAGCCTATTTTGAAAATTTGGTGAAACAATTCCTAAAATGACTGTTTTAAAGCGTGTGGTTGTGCAGTTCCTACGCACACTTTGTGAAAGTTTGCTAATTTTCAATATTTTCACTCCAGATTTTCAACATTGCCATTTTACCACACCTCCTTATGAGCAGTACAGCTGTCATTTTCACATCTTGCCCAAACGTGTTTCCGCCCATGTAGCGCGCAATGGCACAGTGGTGTGTGAAATCAATGTACGGGACATTAAGAAAATCATAGTGACACTGTTCATGAGCAGAGGTCTTAAAATGTCTATGTTGAAAATTTGGTGAAAAAATTCCTAAAATGACTGTTTTAGGAGCGCGTTCGCAGTTCCTACAGCGCTGGCAAGTTTGCAATTTGTATTTGCACACCAGATTTTCAACAGTGCCATTTTACCACACTTCCTTATGAGCAGTACAGCTACCATTTTTCACATCTCGCCCAAATGTGTTTCAGCACATGTAGCGCACAATGGTACAGTCGGTGTGCGAAAACAATGTTTGGGACAGATTAAGAAAATCTCAGTGGCACTGGTCATGAGCAGAGGTCTTAAAATGGCTATGTTGAAACTGGTGACAAAAGTCCATAAAATGATTGTGTTATGAGTGAGCATTGCGCAGTTTCCACGCACCTGTAAGTTCATGAATTTGTAATATTTTCAGTCCAGATTTTCACCAGTGGCATTTTCCACACCTCCTTAGAACAGTACAGATGTCATTTTCCACAACATGGCCGAAATGTGTTTTCACACTTTCAGCGCAGAAATGCGTGGTCGCTGTAGGAAATCATTGTTCAGGACAGATAAAGAAAATCACACTGACACTGTTCATGATCGGAGGTCCCAAAATGCCTGTGTTAACAATCTGCTGTAAAAATCCCCAAACTAGTTACATTACGGATTGTGTATTTCTCAGTTTCTCACATACGCTCGTGACTTCACCAGTTTTTTAATATTCTCAAGCAGATTTTCAACATTGCCATTTTACACCTCCCCACCTAACAGTACCGCTGTCATTTTCACATCCTGTTCGGAATGTGTTTTGCACCTGTGGTGCCAAATGCCATAGTCGCTGTGCAAAAGCAGTTTTCGCAAACAAACTGATATTGCCACTGTTCATGAGGTGGGGTCACAAAAAACATGTTGAAAATTTGGAGTGAAAATACTAACGAATGCCTGAGGCGTTAGGGTTTCCAACCATAACGCCCCACCCTGTAAAATGACAAGCATCAGGGTGTGACTTGGGATTCTTGCCTGTAATGCTCATACCATTCCACCCCACCCACACCCTGCAGCCAGTGAGAGGCATCAAGGTGTGCCTCGGACTCTTATGCAAACTTTACCCCCATTCTCTATACTGTACCCATCTCACCGTATTTCCTGATGGAATGGGGTGCGCATAAGGGCCAAAGACCCCAAGGCACACCGTGACATTTGTCAGTGTCTGCAGGGTAGGTGTGGTGAAATGGCATGGTCGTTATGCCTGACAACCCAAAGACACACCCCAATGCCTGTCCTCTCTGTAGGGTGGTGGTGGGTTGGCTTCAGTTCAATACTTCACTGCCATTCCTATTATGCAGCTCTGTAAGTCCTACACTACCAATGCCAATGCTAGCAAGCAAACATTCGGCATTGACAAATGCTTGTTTATTCCTAGATTTCATGCTCAAGATCATTGCACTTTCTCTCTCTCATCTGTTCTTCAACCCCATTTTCCTGGTGGCACTGAGCCTGTTGATCCCCAGGAGCTCCTGCTAATGAGGGTGATTATGGGAGCAGAATTTAAGAAGGGAGGGATTTGCTAAAGAATGTAATAAAGGTATTTGGCAGGGTTCTATGTCATAAGGGTGAGCCTGATCGCCATTATGGCAAGAGTACATCGCTGAATTCAATTTCAGCGATGTACACCCTGGTGACAGAGAAAACGCGCAAGGAACAATAATATTTACTTTTATGTGGAGGCTTTGCCCTCGATCCCCTATTATTAGATTCTCAACTCCAGGGGTGCCTGTCGGGGGTGCAAGAGTAAGAAAAATGTACCTACTCAGGCCGGTGCAACAAAACATACCTGTGCCTAGACTCAGCCACCCCAGATCAGCACTCACCCACCCCGCCCGGAGCCAGCTCGGTGCTGACCACGGCACCACCTACAAACCCCTCCACTCGCTTGGAGTGTTCACTCCCTCAGTGCATGTGTAATATGACATCCCTGCCATTCGTGAACCTCCCCATCCGTTGCCTCCCTACTCCCTCGCTGCCTGGGTATGAGCTGCAAGTGGGTTGCCATTTTGGTAGGCACCCAATTGTATATGCCCTGATCACAGGATACCATTTGGGTGTATATAATGAACTATAGTGATTTATCATATACATACATATGAACATACGAAGAAGCCAGAAGAAGAAGGCCATTTGTTCTATCTAGTCTGCTTGTATTTAAGGTACACAACTTGAGCTACTGTCCCTGCCCTCCCTCCTCACACCTTCCACCCTCCCTACCCATGATCCTTACCTTCCCCTATGCCTATCCCAGCCTCTTAAAGCTGCCCACTGTCTTTAACGAGATCCCTCTTCTGTCAGCGCATTCAAGTGTCCACCACCCTCTCTGTGAAGAAGTGCTTCCTGACGCCCTCCTAAACCTCCCACCCTCCAGCTTAAGACTGTGCCCCTCATGTTATGGTTGCCACCAGCTTAAAGAGACTCTTCTTATCCACTTTATTTATCCCTTTCAAATATCTGAAGGTCCCAATCATGTCCCTCTCTCTCTCTCCTGTCTTCTAGGAGTACATGTTTAGTGCCCTCAACCTCTCCTCATATGCCTTACCCTTCTAACCCACTATTATCTTTGTAGCCCTCCTCTGGACCTTCTTCAGCAGGTTAATATCCTTTTTGAGGTGTGGCAGCAGTACTGAACCCCATACTCTAGATGAGGCCTTACCAGGGACCTGTGCAAGCAGTATAACCTCTCTCCTACTACTGATCCCCTAGATATGCATCCCAGCATCTTGTTTGCCTTTGCTGCTGCTTTCTTGCACTGCATGAGTACTTCAGGTCACTAGTGATCATCACTCCCAGGTCCTTCTCCTCCTACTCCTCCTCTGATGCAGATATTCAGACTCCACCCAGATAGTACTCTGTCCTGGGATTCTTGGCTCAATATGCATACCTTTGCATTTCTTGGCATTAAGCCAAGCTGCCAGATCCTGGACCACCTCCCCACTTTTCCAGATCGTCCTGTAGGTCCTGTATCCCTTCAGCTGTGTCCACTCTCCTGTAGAGCTTAGTGTCATCCACAAAATGTTCGTTCTATTTTTCTGCAATTTAGGAGTTCATGTTTTCAGCATTCATGTGTCCAGTCCTTTTTATGTTGGCTCGTGCTTGCATGCCAACCAACATATTGCAGTAGCAGCAGATTTGGAGGGCGGTCACTGTGGCGAATGCAGGCACGCATCAGTAGGTGCATCCTCATTCCCCAATAAGCCAGCATGCAGGCACCGACACCAGCAACATGTAAACTGGCCACCAGATCTAAGAAAAGTGCCATTGCAATGAGAGCCAGGCTCGTCATGCAGCAGCACAATAACAAGCCTCCACAATAACATGCCTTTCCTGGTGAAGCAGGTCGAGAAACATGGTGGCACTGACTGCCGCCGTACAGAGTGCTGACTTCAGGGTTGCCTAATCCCCTGTTGGCATGCCCTGACCTACATTATTGCCGATGGGGGCCACTCCCCATCAGCATAATGCCCCCATTCCATTCTGTGCCAGGGGTGCCCAATCCCCCTCAGCATCATGTGCCCCCCACAGTCTTTCTTTGCGTGACGGGGCCCAATCCCCGCAGCTTCAGTCCCCTTGCTTAGTCCACTTGGCCGATGGGGAGCCCACCCATCAGCATAATGTCCCTAACCCCCATTTGTGCTTGTGCCGAGGGGTGCCCAATCCCCTCAGCATCATGCATGCCCCCACCCATTTCTGTGCCGTGGGGGCCCCAATACCCATCAGCTGCAGTCCCCTCCTGTATTGCAGGTGGTACACTGGGAGCCCACCCAGTGTACCAAACATATACTTGCAAAAAGAAAACCGATGCAGTCTCTCCTGCCCTCCTCCAACTGGTGCCCACCCTCTGTGCCCTGCCTCCCCACATCCCCTGCCCCATACTTACCTCCAGAGCCCGGCGCGACGATCTTCAGTGGACCGAGAACACGTCCGCCTCCTCAAAGCCGACCGCGAACTGAAGAAGTGCAGGTAGGCTGTATAATGGCATAAATAGGGTTTTTCAACTTTGGTGCATATCTCGGCATTTTTGGGAATTTGACACCAAATTTTCAACATGGGGTTATTGGGACCCCTCCTCACGAATACAGTCACTGTCACGGCGTTATTCGTCCCAAAAGGTGATTTCACGGTCACTGCTCACAATCACCTTTTGGGCCCAGTTTATGAAATGACAGTGTCACTGTGCATGAGTGAGCTCTCAAAAAGTCTATGTTGTAAATTTGGTGAAAAATCCAAAATGACTGTTTACGAGTGTGAGTTGTGCAGATTCTACGATGCTCATAACTGCGGAATTTGTAATATTTTATTCCATTTTTCAACATTGGCATTTTCCACACCTCCTTATGAACAGTACAGCTGTCATTTTACATATCCTGGTCAAAATGTGTTTTCGCACCTCCGCAGAGAATAGCATGGTTGCTATGCAAGATCAGTTTTAGGGACAGATTAAGAAAATGATGTGACACTGTTCATGCACAGAGATCTTAAAATGCCTATGTTGAAAATTTGGTGATGAAAGTCCATAAAATGACTGAGTTACAAGCATGCGCTGCACAGTTTCCATGCACCCTTGTAACTTCGCAGATTTAATATTTTCATGCCAGATTTTCAACACTGGCATTTTTTCAGACCTCCTTATGAACAATACAGCTGTCATTTTTCACATCCTGCCCCAAATGTGTTTCGCACCTGTGGCACACAATGCCATAGTCGCTGTGGGAAATCAATTTTGGGACAGATTAACAAAATCACAGTGCCACTGTTCATGAGGGGAGGTCCCAAAATGCCTATGTTGAAAATGTGGTTACAAAAATCCAAAAATGATTGGGTTACAGACGTGTGTTGCGTAGTTTCTATGCATGCTCATGACTTCACCAATTTCTCATATTTTCACTCCAGATTTTCAACGTTGCCATTTTTTTACACTCCTCATGAACAATACAGTTGTCATTTTCACATCCTGCCCAAATGTGTTTTCATGCCTGTGTCACCAAATGGCATAGTCGCTGTGCAAAGCCACCTTTAGCTAACAAACTGATAGTGCCGCTCTTCATGAGGTGGGATCACAAAAGCCCATGCTGAAAATTTGGAGTGAAAATACCAACAAGCGCCTACGATGTTGGGGTTTCCAACTGTAACACCCGCCCTGTAGAGACTGACAGGCATCAGGGGTGTGACATGGGATCGTGTCTGTAATGCTCATGCTGTTCACCCCCCCACCCCCACCCCGCGTGCCAGTGACAGGAATCGAGGTGTACCTTGGAGTGTTCGCCCCAACGTCACCCCATTCTCCCATACTGCAGCCATCTCAGTGTATTTCCTTATGGAATGGGTAAGAATAACGCCCAAAGGTCCTCAAGCACACCACGATTTGTCAGTGTCTACAGGGTAGGATGAGGTAAAATAGCTTGAGTGTTACAGCTGACGACCAAGGGCACACCCCCAACACCTGTCAGCCTCTGCAGGGTGGTGGTGGGTTGGCTTCAGTTCAGTATTCACTGCCATACCTATTATGCATCTCTAACTCCTGCACTCCAATGCCAATGCCAGCAAGACAACATTCGGCATTGATAAATGTTTGTTTGAATAGTGTTTGTATATGTGTGTGATTTTAGTAATCATTAATGGGAAGGTGTATACTGTGCATTACCTGTTTTAGTCACTATGAGTTATATGTGCCACTTATTACGATGTCATCATTACCGGCCTATTTAAACATGGAAAGTCTGCTATAACCTGCCCTGGACCAAACCATTTCTGGTGAAGTGTTGGGTTCAAGGTCTCCAAGTGAATTGGGAAACTGTCTGCACCCTACATTTTGCTACCTAGCCTTTGGCAATAAAGCAGACAACTTTTGTGCATGAATTGGGTGTTGGATGATGTTCGCTCCATCTTTCTTTGACTGCAGTGGCATCACCTGCAACTGAACATAATTGTTGTCTTTTGTTCTATGACTGACTAGACTAAAATGGCTATCGTGTTTCTTTGCTAACCATGAAAGAAAAGTAGTTTGAAAGCTTGGAGATTTGGATGCATGAGAACAACAGTGACATTATCTGCTCTGCACCTGAGACAGGAGATGCAGAGGATTTACAGCTTTGCAAGTGTGTGCGAATGGCTGTGAGACTATACAGGAGGACAATAAAGGTGGGAGACAAGAGACCTTACTGAAAGGAACAAAGTATGCAGCGGAGTAAATGGCACTTATCATGGGACAGTGCATGTGATAAAGCACAAGTTTTCTGCATGGTGACAAGGACAGAGAAAGCATGGACTTGCAATCATAGCAGGAAACAAATGTGATTTGTTTGCTGTACTGCCAAGCAGACAGGTGTGTGGGTGAGAAGATCTGCACATAAAGTCCTTCACAGTGACTCTTGGTCATTTCACTGCCAGCTGGTACCTAACCCTGTCATGTAGGGAGCAGAGCCAGAGGTAAATCACTGCAGGTCTCACAAAGGCAGTCAGTCAGTTCCTCAGTGTCTTCAAAGGAGGAAGTACATAGGTCAACTTTTTGCATAACATGGCCAAAATACTGAGCGCACATTCAACCCACTCCAAACCACATCCATAGTGGATACGACCTCCAGTGGTCTAGGCCCACACTTTTCATGCCATCCATGGTGAGAGGAGCTAGAGCAAGGGGACATTGAGAATCCTCGTGCACCTGCTACTTTTTTTGTCTTTGCTTTGCAATCATTCTGATTGGCTGCCACACTGAAAAAAGTTTTTGTTTTTAAATCCTGCCTCCTTTTGACACTGTGTTCATACCATTTTCTGGCTGCTCACAGTTCATATACTCATCTTAGGGCTTCACTGCCCACACATGATCCCCAGGAATGGCTGCAGTCTCTAGGATTGGGCTGAGGAGGCTCTTCTTGCCTAATTATAGGTTGATCCTGGTTGTTGATTTTCTTGTGACCCTGCCTCATTTGTTGCAGTCTGTGGGGTTAGGAGAGCAAAGCTCAGTGCCATGGTTCATTATTTTATTTACTCCTTGGTGGAAGCCATGGCTGTATGTATCATTGTGCATCTTGTGGCTCAAAGATCGTGGTTTGCCTTTTCCTAACAACTGAAATGCTACCCTCTTCAATGCTGTGTAACCTCAATGCCGTATATTTTCTCAGCAGTTATCGATCTTAATGTATTAGGATTGTGATAGCAGATGTTTCTGAGGGCACATGGTACCAAACCCCTCTAAAATATTTAATGGTGGGCATTGCATAGGAGCAAGAACTTTCAAAAACTCTAAATTGCATATCTCAGTTCAGGAATGAAGGAACCTGAAAAGAAAAATTGGTATAGTGATGTTTCTGCCAGAAATACATTATGACTAAGAACCAACATGATAACTAACAAATACTGCTGCTTACGGCCTATCGATGCACCCCCCCACCCACCCACCCACCCAATGCTCCTTTTACACTACAATTTCTCTGCCCTTCCTGGAGTAGGCATCTTTCTACTGGACTACTTTCATTTTCATGTTCTGGTAAGGCCTTCCCTACTGGTACCACAGCTCTTTCTCATCCATCCCCATACCATAAACTTAATAATTAAAAAAAGTCCCAAGAAACTCGAACTGTAATTCCTTCTCCATCATCTGCTCTAAGACCTCAGCTGGCCAAGCATCCTTCTTATACAGACTCTGTCTTCTCTGGCCCAACCTCCCTCTGTCTCCACTCTTCCCCCTTCTCTCTCACTGAAGCCCCTACCCCATGCGTCTATAGTACAGCCCACACCTGCTCCTGCACCTAACCCTTTCTCCCTCCCCCTCCTCCTTTCACACCCCGTCCTCTTTCTATTTCTGGTCACTCCCAAGCTCCCTATTCCCTCTGTTGTTGCCTGTGCACCATCCTGCTGCTTGTATGTTGCCTAACCCTACAATGCCGCTCGTTTGTTAGATTTGGCAACTGCAGTTCTGACAATAATTAACTAATTAAATCATTCTCCCAGTGTTCGACTGAGCTGGCGATCCAAGATGCTCCCTAAGTGTGGTTTGCACCAGTGCATTGCCACCGCGCTTATGCGTGTATGTGCACTGACCCTGCCATATTCAATGGTGCTGCACCACGGCACATCCCATTGAATATCACCTGACCCTGGTCCTGGCGCATCACAGTTGCGCTGGCGCCAGACTTCTGCGCCACTGCCTGGTGCAGTGTGGATATCCCGGCCTAGGTGTTTGGGATCAGTCTATGGTGCTCACTGAAGTGACTCCTGATGCAGGTATCTTTTTTTTTTGCGCAATTAATCTCACATGCTCTTACACCTTTTCTATCAACATTCTAACTGTTCTCCCCATGTAGCATTGATTACATGAGCACCACAACATGTATATACTATGAAAATAGTAGTGCATGAAATGAAATCCTGCAGTTCTATTTCGCTATGAATTCTATGCAGGAAAACCACTTGGCCTGGTTGGAGTATTGGCATACTTTGTAGTTCTGGCATTTGTAGTTGCCCAATGGATGACTAGGTAGCCAGGTCAGTTTGCTTGGCTAGGATCAATGAACTGACTGTGTACCAGCCTGTCTCTTAGGCTAGTGCTTTTCTGGAATGTTACTCTTAATTTTGGACCCACTACACTGCCCACGCAGTCATCACTCTGTAGAATGGGCCAGTTGCACCAGATAACATTTCCTATTCTCCCAGCCAAGTTGTTACACTCTGTAGTAATGTCACAGGGCCCCACCCTTTCTATGTTTACCATTTAGTTTTGGAACAAGCAGTCTGTCCCTATCCTGTTCTCTTACCTCCAGATATGCTTTTCCTAACAGGCTTTGTCATAGTCTCTATCACTGAATCTTTTCATAAGTTCTTTAGCCTGTTTGTCAAACTCATCAATTTCAGTGTAGTGTCTCCTGATATGGATACAAGATTAATTTTGTAAGAGATTCAGGATGACAGCTGTCAAACCTGAGAAAGGCATTTCTGGAAGTTTCTTTTCTAAAGCCTTTGGTCAGTACTTTGCTACTGAACCTATCACCTGTTAAGGTAATGTCCAAGAAATTAATTGAGTCTAGGCCAATATTGGCAGTGAACCTTAAATTGTACACATTAGTGTTCAACCATTCCACAAAATGCTTGGCACTTTCTTCTGATCCTTCCCAGACACAAATCCAGTCATCAGCATATCTATGCCATATTTTGATGTCATGTAGAAGGGGTTTACTGCCCAATTGTAGAGGACTCTCCTCCTCCTCCTCCTCCTCCCACAATCCCAAAAGCAAAGTGTATAAGTGGAAGCCATTGAGGCCCCTTTGCTGTGTCACAGGTTTGTAGGCAATGAACTTGATCAAACTAAAATACATTATGCTTTAATAGAAACTGTAATGCATTTATTAGGAAATCTGGTGGAATACTGTTCCTGAGGCACTCTTCAAGAAAATGTCTACATGCCCTGATACAAGCATTATGGTATATGGCGATGTACAAGGTTCCACATCCACACTATTCTACATATAACTCTTCTCCATTTAAAATTCTAAAACTCCTCAGTGTATCACTAGTATCCTTTAAAAGGATGGTAATTTTGCATGTTGTGTTGTAATTGAAGTGTAGAAAGTTACCCAAATTAATGGTAAGAGATCCCACCCTCGATACAGCTGGCCTCCTTGTGGGTTATTGAGGTCTTTATGTATTTTTAGGAGAATGTAATAGGCTGGGTAATAGGAAATTGGTATAAGTATTTATATTCATATTCATTGTCTTCATAGTTCCACATGAGACACCTTCCTATAGTAAACCACATCATTCCTTCTTAAACTCTGGAAATGGGTTGCTTGAAATGTTTTATAGTTTCTGACATCAGACAACAAATACAACACAATCTTTCTGTAATGTTATTTATCTAAAATCGCAGTATTGCCCCCTGTGAGCTGGCTTCACAATTTCTTTCCTTTCTGACAGATTCTTAATGCCTGCTATTCAGAGGGGAGATGTTGTTGTCTGTAATCAGCAAGGATGCTGATTATTGTTTTTACTGGAAAATTCAGTAAAATTCTAGAATTTGGTCTTTCTATACATTGGTAAAAACAAGGCATTTCACAGAATGTGCCATCTTTTTCTTACCAGATCAGTGAATCCCAGAAATGTTACTTTTCTATACATCCTTTCTTGTATTATTTTCATTTTGCTTCTTTTAATTTGATGTACACTTAGCCTTCTTTTATTCTGAATATTTGTACACATACCAAAATGGTACAAGGATAGAACACCATTAAAACTGATTTTGGCTTTGCCAGACACCAATGACAATACCATTTTTTCATCTGCAAAATGAAATTTGCCCTTTATCAATCATAGTAAATCAGTGTCCCTATAATCAGCGCTTAGCGCTCAACAGATCATCAACTTGTTTAGCTACCACCTGTTCAAACAGTAAACGGTATTGTCATTAACAAAAGGATAGAAGTCTGATTTGGCTTTGAACAGAAATTCTTTGACTTCCTTAAAAGCTTCAATATTCTCACCTAATGGTTGATTATTCCTTCTTCATTACTTTCATCCCACAAGGTGAGTAACGTTTCTAAATTTTGCAAGTCTAGACGATCCATTACTGTCCCCAGGTTCAGTGGTATTATTTTCTTCTTGTTCCGGTTCTTCTGATATTAGATAATCCAAGTCCTCATTCCTGCCAGCTTTTCTATGGTATTACTTGTGCTGTCTTCTCCCTTAGGGTTTTTTGTTCCTGCAGTGTTTTCTCACCCTCCTGCACGTAGGGGAGGTGACTGTTGTTATTCAGACCAAGTGAAGTGAGCCAACGAAGAAATTAATGTCAAGCTCTCTTCAATACACCCACCCAGGTGGTAAGGCAGTTATTTTCCTATTTGGCTACATGATGTAATTTTCACCAAATGGAGATGCAGAAGGCACAATTAGAGAAAAGGAACTTGTTTATTGGCAACTGATCATAGGGTAGGGACACAAGAGAGGGACAATCATACATACACAACTTACTTTACCATATGCAAGATTATATTTCACTATATGCAAAAGGAATAATCAGCTGTAACAGCTATGCTGTAAGAGCATCTTATTTCTATTTCCCAACCAGAGTGGTGGACCAAGGGGAGCAGTTGATGTCGCCTACCTTGACTTCAGCAAAGCTTTTGACACTGTTCCACATAGAAGATTGATAAATAAGCTGGGTAGGCTCAGGGTGGGCTGAAGTTGGTCAACTGGGTGGCAAACTGGTTGACGGGCAGAAAACAGAGAGTGGTGGTAAATGGTATACAGTCAGAAGAGATGCAAGCCACAAGTGGGGTACCTCAGGATCAGTCCTGGGGCCAGTCCTCTTCAATATCTTCATTAGTGACCTTGCAGATGGACTAGAGGGTAAGGCTTGTCTGTTTGCAGATGACACCAAGATCTGCAACAGAGTAGATGATCCAGATGGGGTGGGCAGAATGAGAAGAGATCTGGATAAACTAGCGAAATGGTCAGAAGAGTGGCAACTGGGATTTAATGCAAAGAACTGCAAGATCATGCACATAGGGAAGAGAAACCCTGAAGCCACCTATAGGCTGGGAGGGAGTTGCTGGCAATCACAAAGGAAGAAAGAGACTTGGGCATCATCATCATTGATGACCTGAAATCATCCAAGCATACCTCTAAAGCAGTAGGTAAGGCTAGGGGATGTTAACGTGTATTAGTAGGGGTATCATGTTGTAAGAGGGAGGTAATAATCCTCTTTACAAGACACTGGTTAGGCTCCCATCTGGAGTACTGTGTGCAGTACTGGAGGCCACACCTTCACAAGGACATTAACCAAATTGAGGCAGTCCAGAGAAGGGTAACCAAAATGGTGCAGGGACTGCATCAGAAGACATATGAGGACAGATTAATGGAGCTCAATATGTATACCCTTGAGCAAAGGAGGAGAGAGGTGATATGATCGAGACATTCAAACACCTTAAGGGCATTAACAAGGTGAAAGAGTCTAACATGTTTTAATATAAGAAAATAGCAGGACAAGGGGACACAGCATGAGATTAGAGGGAGGCCGATTAAGGGGAATGTGAGGAAATTCTTTTCACAGAAAGGGTGGTGGATGCATGGAATGGCCTACCTCAGGAAGTGGTGGCTATGAATACAGTGCAGGGCTTCAACAGGCATGGGATAGGCATAAGGGAGCAATACAGATGAGTATGAATAGATAGGCCACTGACACAGCAAAGGCTGATGGCATATTCATAAGGTAGAAAAAGAAATGGGCAGACTGAATGGGCCTTGTGGTCCTTATCTGCCATAAACCTCTATGTTTCTATCTCCTATAAGAGGAAATACTACAGCAGAAAATACCAGAATGGATCAATCGACTGTAACATCTATGCTGTAAGAGCATCTTTCCTTTCCTCAGATATCTACTTCCACCCCGAGTGCACCTCCTTAAACTTAGATTTGGAAGATACAGCCACCCTAATACTACAAGAAGAATCTATGTGGTAGATGATTGCCAGTTGGTGCACATAAATTTTCATCGGGCAAAAGAAATGTGGAACACTCCACTGGTTTCCCAGTGAAATACGAAACCCTGTGGGAAAGCTAAGGATGCAAAGAGGATTTAACAGACCATGGGTTCTCGGCTCACTCCACCTCTCTAGGGTTGCTGAAAGGAATACAAGATCCGCTGCAGTCCGCTTCTAGACCTGCCCAGAAAGAATAAGCAATGTAGACCACCTGGCCCAATCCGCTTCTGGATTGCCAAGTGAAGGATGAAGAAGAAGACGTAGAAGAAGAAGAAGAACCAACAGTCTACTTAGGACTGAAGATACACTCTGGGCTGATGAACACACTGGATTGGGAGAATCAGAACCTCTGGACCACTCTTGGACTCCAGGCAGCATTCCTCTGGACTGAAGACACACGGCTGATGATACCACTGGATCAGGACCCTGGACCACTCTTGACTCCATGCAACCACTCCTCTGGGCATCAAAGTGCATCGGTCTTCTGAGTTCCAAGGCCAGACAAGCCAAGGCACTCGCTAAAACAATAAATCGTACATCGTACTGTGACCAAACTTGGAGTCCACGGCCGGACACACTAAAACAACAAACCAAACGTCACTTGGAGAACTGACACTGACGGTCGAATGGTACTCGCCATGGACGTGAAAACAAGAAACAGATGGCAAACTTCTGCACTGGGCCAGGCCGCATTGGGAAACTGTAAGAGGAAAATAACAAATGGGACGATGCAACTTCAAGGTGACTGCAGTATGGCTCTTTGTGGATTGGCTGTTGTCTGCTTCTGGATGCACTGGAGGATGATTCTGGAAGGATAGGTGAAGACTGACAGGACTGCACTGGGTGAAGTGACTCTGAAGACAGTTGAAGACTGATTCAGATTATTATCGAGCACCGAAATGCTGGCACAAAGCAATGCAAGACAGTTCTGACACTCAATAATGTTCGTAGAATGAATAATAATGCAGGAAAATGCAAACAGAGTCTCAGTTCCTTCTGCAGTGGTCAATAAATATATAGTCTCAATGTGCAGACCACAGTAAATATACAGGCAATTTATTGTACTGATTCAACCCTAGCTCTGGTGGACCTAACTATAACTGGGGTTCTTTTAGCTAAATCAGGTTCTCCTGTTACTGTGGAAACACTACAGTGGGGAATAGGCTCTCTGAAGGCTATACAAAGGTGAGTGACTGGGCCCTTTAACACTGGAGGGCTTACATGGCTAGCTAGGCTCCTATTAAATCTGGGGTCACTTCTATCACTGGGCCCCTATCAAACCTGTGGGCCTAAATAGCTAGCTACAGGTCCTGGGCCTTGTGTTGCCCTGACTTTATTACTATTGGGTCTGGTGCCTCCACTTGGCTGGGCCTTGTGCCCTAGTACCACTGGGCGGGCTTGCCCTAACTTGCTAGGTCGGGGATGACCTTTACTACTGCTGGGCTGGCTTGCCCTAACTCACTAGGCCTGGGCTGCCCTAATTACTGCTGGGCTGGCTTGCCCTAATTCACTAGGCCTTGCGCCTACTTACTGCTAGGGCCTGGTTTGCCCTTAACTTGCTAGGCCTGGAGCCCTACTTACTACTAGGGCTGGTGCCCTTCTTAAACTGGGCCTGGTGCCCTCGTTTTTCTGTTGGCCTGGTGCCCTCTTTACACTGGGCCTGGTGCCCTTCATTTTACTGTGGTCCTGGTGCCTCTTTATACTGGGCCTGGTGCCCTTCATTTTACTGTTGACCTGGTGCCCTTCTTAAACTGTGGGCCTGGTGCCCTTCTTAAACCTGCGGGCCTGATGCCCTCTGAAATGGGCTGAGTGCTGCCCTTTTAATCCCAGGAGGCAGGGCCCTTTATTCTTCAGCTCTCTGAGAGCTGTTACCCGATCTCGCCTCCTCCTTAAACTCCGCCCCTAATGAATATTCAAAAGGCCTTTACTCGCCTTGCTAGATAGCCCCTCCTGTGGGTGTTACTCACCCCGCCCCTCCCAAATATGAAATTAAGGGTCCTCTGACCAGATTCCCTACAGCTCAGCTGTTCCTCCAGGCGTCTAGCTAAACAAATATTAAAAAAAAAAACAGTGTCTTTATTTATTGGGCAGACAGCATGAATCATGTGCTGCCACCAACTCACCACTCCGCTGGCTGCTCTGGTGTAGATCGGGAGGTAAACGGAGGCAGGAGGTGTTCTGGCAGTGGGAGGGAACCGATCAGGCAGCAGGGAGGATGGCAGGGGGCCTTGGATGGTCACAGCTTATGGGCTAATGTGGCTCTTTCTCTACCGCCAACAGGGGACCAAAATTACTTTTAAAATTAAATGAGGGGCTAAAATAAAAAAATCAATGGGGCTCACAGCCCAAAACAGCCGAACTGTACAGTTTATTTCTTCGTGGTGCCCCAATGGCACCACCTACCCACCACACAGCAGCAGAAGGGACTTCAGGCACTGGAGGCAGAGGAGGTGCACAGGCAAGTCCTATGGGACAGCTTCAACCAAAGGTAAGCCCTTTACCTGTCCCTTGACTTGCTGCGTCCTGTCTTCAACAGGTGCCCAGGAACTGCCAAAACTATTAAAACTTTTGAAACCAGGCTTCTGGTTCCAGAATGGTTGGGGTGGAATGTTGTGCATGAGCAGCTCAGCACAGTATTCCATCCAAGCCATTATTGCTAGCTGCAATAAAATCTCTCTATTTTTTATTTACAGTGTGCACAGGGCACCTTACAGTGGAACTGGGGACTACTGGGGAACCTCTGACTGTGGCATATTACAGTACATAGTGGATTATGTTTAAAGTCCAGCTGCAGCTGGTCTAACAGATAGGCATCCTGTATGATGTCATAACACATCAGGAGATTTCCCCAATTCTCCTTTTTTCAGGGCATGAGGTTTAACTTTAATAATCTGTCTTCATATGGTTTCTCCATTAACTCATATATTATTTTAGAAGTCCCTCTCTGTACCATCTCCAACCCATCCACTCCTCCCCTTGACTGAGGGCCCACACAGGGCTACAATAGTCCAGCAATGGTCTCACATATGTTCTATAAAGTGGCATAATCACCTCCTGTCCCTGCTTTTAAAGTTTCTTTTTTTGCCCAACCATAGTATTTGTTTGCTTTGCTGTTTGAGTGGTACACTGAGTTTTATATGTTAGTTTGTTGTCTATAATCATACCCAGGTCCCTTCCTCTTCCGAGCAACTTAAAGCTTGTCCATTTAGGAGTAATTCACCATTTTATTATGTTTACCCAAGTGTATAACACAGCACTTATCAGTATTAAAGCTCATACCCTTCATTTGACAGTTTTAGATTGAAGAGCTTTGTCGTAATTGACAAATTCAGCAGTATTTATGAATTTACCCACTTCCTCTTTTGCATAGTTCATTTTAACAGTTAAATCCTCAAATCTTCCACTGTCTTCTTTATAACCAGCCTAGTGAAATTTAGAGATCACAGTTTTCTGCTAGCTTGTTCCAGGTTTCCTTATTCCTGAATTTATCTGTGCACATGAGGGAACTTTGGTAACTCTCGGTGCCCTGGAAACCTGGCCCGTTTCTATGCTGATTTCAAGCTTGATTATGATACAAGTACAATTCAGTTCTTTGTTAGCAGTCTCTCTCTCTAATTTTAGAACACTGGTTTTAATATCGCCATTAGACACTGCACCAGAGTGGTGTTCTCAGCTCCTGCTTTGGATCCCCTCAGTTTCTCTTTCCTCTTAGTATCCATGTAGGCAGCATTTGTGCAGACCCCAGACTGCAGTCTATGTGTCCTGAACTCAGAGTTGCTCCTAAACATCCATGTTCATATTTTGTGTTGCTGAAGCTGTTTCAAGGATAGGCTGCACACATATCCCTAGGTAAAAACTTCTCTTTGTATGAAAATGGGGCAGTTTTTGTTATTGGAACTGGACTTGCTAGCAGCTTAGTCAGCCTCCCAACTTGTATAAATGGCAGCATCTTATTTTCCCCACCCCCAAAAAATGACTGCTTGTGTGGTCAAGTGCCCAGCTTTACCTAATTTTAGAGACATTCCCATATTCTTGGAGATGCCCTCCCACCTGTACCTTAGAGACCCTCTCCAAACTAACCAATGTGCAGCTCCGTCCCATTCTGCTTCCATCCTTCATCATCTTTGGATGGTCTGGCTGTATGTTTACTAATGTCCCCCCGATGACCACTATATCCATGACCCCCTTCATGAGAATTCTCCTCGGCCTACAGATCATTAGGGGCCCCCTTCAGGGCATATACCCTTCTGAATTATCTTCTCTCCTGGAATCCCTTACTGTTTCCATTCTAGGGCCACAGGTTCAAATACCACCTCCTAGCCTCAAGTCAAGTAACATCTGAGTACCTGAGGTCCAGTCTGGCCATGCCAGGCATCCAGATGTACCCTGTGACACCCCAGGAATAATGGGGTGCCAGATCTAGTACCATCCATCTTGAGTTGGATGGGCACTCCATAACCAGGCAGGAGCCCGCATTGGCAACAATACCCCCTGGTGGTGTGCGGGCTAGCCACTCTGATGAGCCACATACTGAGCCCATCCCCCCACAAAGCATATCAATATCCACCAAGTACACCCAACCACGGAGCTGACATGCATGCAGAAGTTCCTTCCAGCCAGCACCTTGGCATAGGGCACTGCACTGGTCCCTTGCTAGTTTCCTGGGAACAGTTGGGAAAGGCACCTGTGCCATGATACCCTCCGTTTTATCTCCTGGGCTGGCTAGTCCTACTCAACCAGCTTTCTGCCATACTCCACACCAGCTCCTACCAACCAACCCAGACCACATGGCCCTTTTATAGTGCTATCCTCCTCTCACCCCATCCCACTCAGGATGATGTGTAGTTACCAGTTTCCTGTTAAAAGCATGACTATAACAACCCTGCCCCAACCATCAGGGAGGGAATGTCACATATTTAAAGTGCAAGGATACAACAAAACATTCAAGGTCTCACAATGGCTGTGCTTTGCTGTACTATCGACCACAAAACACCAGACACTTCCTGTATACAGATGAAAATGACTTCTTCACTAGAGAATTCTTGTGTGTGCCGCTTTTTAGTCTGCCTTGTGTGTTTTGGAGTAGAAGCACCACTGAACTGAGTGTTGTGGGTTTTGTTTTTGTTTGTTTGTTTGTTTACGAACATACGAATCTGCCAGCAGAAACAGGCCTTATGGTCTATCAAGTTAGTCTGCTCGAATGTGCAGCTAGCACCTATACTGCAGCTGCTCCCCACCTCACCTTTAGCCCTTCACACCCTGTCCCATGCCCTTTAAAACTGCCCACTATACTACAGGATCCCACCTCCTGGTAGAGTGCTCCATTCTCCATCACCCTCTCAGTGAAAAAATGCTTCCTTATCTCTCTCTGATATCTTCCACCTCCAACCTGAGTCCATGCCTTCTGGTGTCCCTTCCTCTCCCCAGTTTAAATATCCCTTCTGTGCCAGTTTTGTTAATCCCCTTCAAATACTTGAAGGTCCCAATCATATCCCCCGATCCCTCCTCTCCTACATATTCAACTCAGTCAGCCTGGCCTCATAAGTTTTGCCCTCCAGCCCGTGGATCATCTTAGTTGCCCTACGCTGCACCCCTCCAGCAATCTGATATCCTTCTTCAGAAAGGGATGCCAGAACTGCATGCAGTACTCCAAATGTGGCCTGACTAGTGACCTGTACAGCGGCAGGATCACATCCCAATTTCTGGATGAGATTCTCTCTAATACATCCCAGCATCTTGTTGGACTTAGCTGCCACCTTCCTGCACTGAGCTGAGTTGTTCATGTTACCGTTATGATCACCCTAGGTCCTTCTCCTCCTTCTTTTACCTCTATCTGAACCCCTCCCAACTGGTAGCTTCCCCACTGGGTTCCTTGCTCCAAAGTGCAAAACCTTGCACTTCTTCACACTGAAGTTCTATTGCCACTTTTCCGACCACTCTTCCAGTTTGATCAGTTCCTCCTGTAGCCCTGCCAACCCTCTATGTTTGTTTTGATTTGAATCATTGTGCCTCTGTGTGAGCAGCAGAGCAGTGCAGTGTTTCTGTAGATCTGCATATCAGGAGACCTGAGTGAGGAGTTCATTTGCAGGACTTTCTGTCAGAGTTTTCCAGAGCCTTTAGATGTGCTCAGTCAAGACTTGTATGAAGTGTGATCTCAGCCTATGAGCCCAGAATCAAGTAAAGCCCAGTTTGTGTTTTCTCAAACACTGAAGCCAGCCAGCAAAACAGTTTGCAGAGCCAGAGTGTGACCATGCCTGCAGCTGCTAATAGCACAGCATTTCTTTTTGCCAAACAGTGTTGGCTTGCAAGCACCTCCTGGTCAGATTGGCTAGTTCCCAATAGCAAAGGCTCCACAGGAGGTAAAGATGGTGACAGTCCTCTAAGGGTGACTACAATTCTAGATGAAGCAAATGGTTGCAGTACATCTGGTCTTTGATAGACACCAGTTGTCTGCTGTAGGCTGCCGCCACTCCAGTCCTTGAATCAGGATTCAGATAATTTTCCATAACTAGCTGCTCAAGACCTCCCTCAGGGAGCTGATAAACCTGAGCTGCAGTAATCCATGAATAACCAAATCAGGGAGGCAATACAGCACAACGGTTAAGAGTACTTAGCTGCAAATCAGGAAAACTGGGTTTGAATCCTAGAGCTACCACTTACACAGTGTGTGACCATGAGCAAGTCACTTAATTTCCTGTGTTCCCAGGATGCACCTAGAAACAAGCCTCAGCTTAGTGTGCCTTCCTGGCCAAAAACTGTAACATAAATAAAATAAATCAGGCCCTGCCCCTATACTGGTGTGTAGATACTGTACATATAGTTTGAAGAGATTTTTCTTGTTTCCATCAAAAATTCACATCTGGTATCAGCAGAAGAGTTACCAAAATATCCTCAAAATGTCAAGACCTTCCATTGTTTATTACAGAAGGCATCCCTGAGGCTTCATCTATTCATCCTGTTTGTTTTTTCAGTTTTGTATAAGGATTTTGTGAATATTACCAAAAGGAAAATTTTCTGTGACAAAATACATCACACAAGGACAGGTTCAATCAAAATTACATAGATGCAGCCTTACAGGGTACTTTGTGCACAACTGTTACCTCACTAGGGAGGGTACATTCATATAACTGTACCAAAACACTGATATCGCTAATGCTATATATGCCATCAACATCATCTATATCAATGTTATACTAGTCCAATGCGTAAAATAGAGATTTGAAGACACAGTCTGGGTTTTATGTGATAAGGGCAACTTAACAAGAGCGCCAACCAAATAAAAGTGAAACAAACAACGCCTGACATGAAAAGGGCAACTAGACTTACAGCGACCACTGCAAACAGCCACGGTCACTTACTTACTCAATGCGGCAATACACAACCCCCAATGTTATTATAATCAACTCCGCGGGGACAGACACAGGGGAAAGAAGAAAACTAAAAAAAAATAATTCCACACAGCTGGACCTGAACCCAGGTCCACTAACTCCAGGGGCAGTGACTGAAGCCACTACACCAAACAGCCAGCTCAGAAGTACTTGACTGAGCGCAGCCTCATAGCCTGCTGCAGTGGGTATAGCTCACTGCCACCCTTGCTACACACGACTCCTCACTGCACTTTCTCGCCACTATTGCTATGGGCGGTCAACCCACATTACATGGTACCCACAGTGTGACACCACTTCAGGCTACATAAAAAAAAAAATGAGCACCATTCATTGATTCTCACTACAGATGACACAAGAAGGTATCATGCTGTAGGCTTAGAGCTTGTTTACTTTCCACATTACCCAATGTTCCATTAATGTGCAAGAATAATTAGCTGTAGAACTAGTTAAATGAATAGAGTCCGATAACTCAGATTCAGAGTTACACATTTTCAGTCACTGAATGAGACCAAGATGCATCCATTTCAGCAGGAAGCTGACTAAGGCCCCACCAGCCTTATTTTTCCCATACCAGTCCAGACACATTCACATGCCATTTGACCAAATATCTAACCAAGTTAACAATGACTATAAAGACATTAACAATTCACAAACATTTTAATGGCAGTAACAAGCCATAGAATAAGCAAGAATAACATGGCATATTTATATCTGGTAAATAATGATAAAGCAAGTAATATCATGCTTGGTCTATGAGGGAGGGAGAGGGTTTCCCAGAACATCACCAAATAAACAATTTCCCCAACACTGCACCGCACTGCTCAGAATCCTCCACTCACTCCATTACATCAGCCAGCTAGCTGCTCCATCTCTGATTTTCAACTTTAATTAGGAGTTTGCATCCTGCAGGAGAAGAACATGTAGATTTTACCAGCCACATGTTGCATAAACCATGCTGGAGGAGAGAGGGCAAAGAGACTTTCACATCACATCCCGTAGCCATTTACTGCCTTCATATTTCTTGCAGCCAGCACAGACTATACAAGGGAGGCCATAGAACAGGTTGAAGATCGCATGCCCAGTCAACAGTTTTTATTGTCCTTGCTGCTGTTAGTGCTCAGCCAAGTAGGCCCACTCTGGTCAGGACCAATAGGAATGCCTGTGATAGGTGGGTGTCCTTCAGTGTCTTATGGGTATACCCCTAGAATGCCTAATCTACAAAGCCTGAGGGTGGTATTGTGTCCCTCTGTAACACTTACGAGAGTCATGCACTGCAAATGCCACAGGATCATCCCCCTCCATAGAAGTAGCTGGGAGGTCCTGGGTGCCCAAACAACTCCTTTTATCTTGCCTCCATTATGATTTCATATAAAAATGTTGTACGCCCAGACTAAATAATGAATTTCTTTGGTGGAAGTCCCCATTCCCAAATCCTCAGACAGTCCAACCATATGCAGGTGACTCTCTCAGAGGACAGCCTCCAGGCACCTCTGTAACTGCATGGTCTCTAAAACATCCTTAGTGGTGGTCACCATCACATTTCTCAGCCTGTGAGGAACAGTCTCCCATGATACATAGACAGACAGACAGAGAGACAGATAGACAGACAAATGATATGTGGTAGTGGGTGGCACTGTTAATATTTCCTTGGGGCCAGCACCCTGGGACCCTGTGTGCTGGAAGGATCCCATTGGGAGGAGGCACCATGCTATTGGATTTATCAATTTAAGGCCTCAGGGACCAGCCACAACACACAGAACCATCTGCCCCAAGGCATACAGGTACCAGCCATTCCTTACCATCTACCAGGCTGTGACAAAACTTAGGGACAGGGGTTACATTGGCATGAGGCAGGAGTGGACAAGATGGACTCAAGTTCCTTCTGTCACCACAGTACTAATACCATGTTACACATGGTTATAGGCAGTTAGTTTGCTCTCAGATTTCCTGAACAGGTTTCAACTATAAATCAGAGGGGATCAGCATTGCTAACTGTGAAAACTAGCACAGTGATGAATAGGGAATCCCAGGAGGAGAAGTAGCCATCTATGTCGTGACAACATCATCGCATCTATGGTGGACTCAACTACAGTCCCAAAGGAGTTCGAGTGCCTCACACTAAGAATCCAACCTGCCCAATCTACCTCCATCTGTACCATCAGTGTTATAGGCCACCGCCAGTTGGCCTCTCACTGCTTAAAACCTAAGTGACATACTAGGAACTACATCATCAGAAGTATCCATCCTTGGTGACCTCAACCTGGACTGGCTCTCTCTAGCCTCCATACCGTTGAAAGAATTCTGTGATGCTCATGGACTTACACAGATCATAAATGACGCTACCCACCCTAACACCAAAATCCAGAGCGCAGCACCCTTCTTGATCTAATCCTGGTAAGCAAGCCCCACCTCTTCTCCCATTCAGGAGTATTTTCCAACGATCTCAGCGATCACTGTGCCATTGTGTGCGTAAGGTCAGCACACCACCAAACCTCCTTTTCCTCTAAATACATCTTTAAGAGATGCAAACAGAATTTCTGCCCAAATGCATTTCTCGACCTCCAGTATGCTAACTGGTAGAAGTTCTACCTCGCACCTTCTGTAGAAGAGTCACATGAGATCCTTATTTATTTATTTATTTATTTAAGAGATTTACCAGATAAGCATACTGAGCGGGGACCACTCGTTTCCAGATGCGACTGGAGGTTACATAGGTCGAGATAGGTACAGAATGCACAGTACTATAGTGGTTAGACAGCAGGTTCAGTAGACAACTCAGTACAGTGGTATGCAAATCAGCTGAGAATGGATACAAACAGGGAGAGATTGCCAGTGGTATTACAACAGATGAGAGTGCATACATACAGGGCGAGATTTGTAGATACAGTAGGTGCAGCTAGGTTGACAGTAAATGTAAATTATGAGGTTTGGTCCACAACATACTCACTGAAACATTAGATCTCCATGCCCCAGTTACTAAAAGCAGAACCAAAAGAAAATCCTGCCCCGTTCATAGAAAACGTAAAAGCTGCCTTATGGCACAGGGATGCCCTTTGGAAAAGAGCTAGAAAGACAAAATTAGCCACTGATTGGTCTGCCTTCTGCACTGCAAGGTACAATTGCACAAGAACTACCAGAGCTGCCAAGTCTAGTTATTTCCATTCAGAGCTTAACACATCCACCAACTCCACTACTAGGTTCTGGAAAACCCTAAGGAGGTTGAAGGCCATAATATTTGTGTCACTCTTCCCCAAAATTTTGAGCAGTGGCATTCATACTACAGATAAAAAGATCCTCAATCTCCTTAATAACCACTTTGCCACGGCAAGGATGGCTTTGATACCTCTCCAGCAAATGCCATCAGGGCACAGTTTCATAGACAGTCACCTGAATGCCTAAACCCTGACTCTTGTGCTCTATGCCACTTATTCTCCCATCCGATATCTGTCAAACAAGTCGAGGATCTCCTTCTTCAGCTTGATACAAAGAAAAGGGCGGGGTGCGGATATGATTGAGCCATTCTTTCTAAAATTAGCTTCCTATATTCTGTCTCTCTCCCTGGGCTCCCTCCCTAAGAGCTGGAAGACGGTTCATGTCATCCATCTTTTTCAAATCAGGGGACCACTGCAACCTAAATAAGTACCATCCAATCTCCCTGCTCCGCCTTGTCTAAACTATTGGAGAAGGTAGTAAATGAGCAGCTCAGATCACATCTTGAAAGTTTTAATGTACTAAACCCGATTCAGTCCAGTTTCCATCCAATGCATAGCACCACTACTGCTCTCACCAAGGTTATAAATGACTGGTAGATTGCACCTGATAACAAACAATATGTCTGCGCCTTGTTTCTGGACCTTAGCAAAGCCTTCGACACAGTGGACCATGATCTACTTGGTGACCCTAAAGAAAGTTGGGGTGACAACCTGGCTTTAAGTTGGTTCATAAATTACATTAATCAAATAGACACTGGCCTATAGTTGTCTAATATCCACCTCTTTGCTGATGACACAGTGCTCTACATTGACAGACCAACTCCGATTCAGCTTGCAAGGACCTCCAAAGTGACTTTGTCGTCCTCCAAAAACCTGCTTGACTTGAAACTCTGCTCAACTCTAAAAAATGAAATCCATGAATTTCTGTCACTAGTCTTGCATCTAAAAATCCATCTGGTATGGTTCATAGAAACATAAAATTTGACAGCAGATAAGGACCGCTTGGCCCACCCAGTCTGCCCATTTCTTACTAGTGGATAAGCTGCAGATCCTAGTTAACCAGCAGCCTACTTCTTCTTACCCCCACCCCTAGAATTGCCTTATGACTGTCCCATGCATGCTTGAATTCCACCACTGTTTTTACTCCACAACCTCCTCCGGAAGGCCGCTCCATGCATCCACAACCCTCTCTGTGAAAAAATACTTCCTTAAATTACCTCTGAGCGCACCCCCATCTTCAAATTGTGCCCCTTGTTCTTGCACACCTCTTTTTTGAAAGATGCTACCCTCTTGGACTTTGTTGATTCCTTGAGGTACTTGAAAGTTTCTATCATGTTCCCCTCTCCTCCTTTCCTCGAGGCTATACATATTAGCTCCTTAAGTCTCTTCATATGTCTTTCGGTGCAGACCCTGCACCATTTTAGTTGCCCTCCTCTGGACAGCTTCCATCCTGTCTATGTCTTTGCGGAGATTGGGTCTCAGAACTGCACACAGTACTCAGATGGGGTCTCACCAGCTGTCTGTACAGAGGATAATAACTTCCTGTTTTCTACTGGTGATGCCTCTCCTATGCATCCCAGTATCCCCCAGCCCTCCTTGCTGCCCTCTCACATTGCTTGCCCACCTTTAGGTCATCTGATATGACTACCCCAGGTCCCTTTCCATTTTGTTGTTGTTAGTATCTCACCCCCATTGTGTACTCTTCCTCTGGGTTTTGTTTCCAGGTGCATTACCTTGCACTTCTTAGCATTGAATCTAAGCTGCCATACATTTGTCCATTCCTCTAACCTTGCCAAGTCCCTTCTCATCCTTTCCACCCCACCTTGTGCATCAACTCTGTTGCAGATCTTTGTGTCATCTGCAAAGAGACATACTTTTCCTTCCAGTCCCTTTGCAATGTCGCTTATAAAGACATTGAAGAGGACCGGTCCTAATACTGAACCCTGAGGTACCCCACTAGTAACCCCCTTTCTTCAGAGTGGACTCCATTTACTATTACTCTCTGTGTCCTATTATCCAGCCAATTCTTTACCCAGGCTGTCATCTTGGGACCCACTCCCAGGCTGGCTAACTTGTATATTAATCTTTTGTGAGGGACTGTGTCAAATGCCTTGCTAAAGTCTAGGTAGACCACGTCCACAGCCCCTCCTGATCTACTACTTTGGTCACCCAGTCAAAGAAATCTATCAGATTTGTCTGGCATGACCTTCCACTGTGAATCCATGCTGCCTTGAGTCCTGTGCCCTCTGGCCTCTAGATACTCGACAATTCTTTCCTTCAAGTGATTCCATCATTTTCCTACCACTGAGGTTAAACTAACAGGTCTGTAGTTTCCTGCTTCTGCCTTGCTCCACTTTAGTGAAGGGAATCACATCTGCCCTCCTCCAGTCCTTGGGTACCACCCATCCTCCCATGATTTGTTAAAGAGGGTAGTCAGTGGTGTCACTAGTTCTACCCTTAGTTCTTTTAGAATTCTGGGATGAATCCATCAGGCCCCATTGCTTTGTCCACCTTCAGTTTTAAGAGTTCTTTCAGAACCCTTTCTTCTGTAAATGGGCTGGTATCAACTTCTGTATCCAGAGTGTTCTACTGTTTGTTTTAGGTACCGCCTCTTCCTTTGTAAATACTGAGCAAAAATATTTGTTTAGTATCTCTACCTTTCACAATCACCCTCTGCCCACCCTCCCTCCCTTTATTAAGCCTCACTATCCCTCCTTGGTCTTCCTTCACCCCTGATGTACCTATAAAAGGTTTTATCCCCTTCTTAACTGAGTTGGCTATCTTTTCCTCGGTTTGGGCCTTTGCTGTTCTGACTGTCTTCCCAGCCTTTTGCTTTAACTGATACAGTTCTCTGTCCTGCTCCTTCTGTGATTCCTTGTACTTCCTGAATGTTTTCTTTTCTCTTGAACCTTCACTGCCACTTCCTTTGAGAACCATAGTGGTTTCTTACATCGTTCGTTTTGTTTATTTGCTTCACACAAAGGCTTGTTACCTCTGTGATGGCAGTTTTATTATTCCCCATTGTTTTTCCGCCCTCCTTCCTGCCCATTTGCTAGTGCATTCCTTAGGCACTCACCCATTTTGGCAAAGTCAGCCTCCTGAAGTCCAGTACTTTTGGCTTTGTATGGCTTGACTTTTGCTGTGTTTATTGTGAACCATACTGTTCGATGGTCGCTATGGTTCCTCACATAAGCACCCTCTTGGAAGAAGCCCTGGAGTTCGTGGAAAATTTCAAATGCCTGGGGTCTGGACTGACTCAAATTGTCCTTCCTTGATCACATTGACAAGTTCACCAAGAAACTGAGGCAAAGGTTCAGTATTTTTCTGAATCAAGCACTCGCTTACCCAAGAGGCTAGAAAACTCCTACTTCAAGCTACCTTGCCTCTCTTAGACTATGGACTTCCTGCATGGTCATAGTAGTAGTATGGCTCTCTCCAAGCTTGGCACCCTCTATCACAGAGCCCTTAGGTTTATCTCTGATGCCCCCTATGCCACACATCACTGCATCCTCTATTCTTCCTTAGTCTGGAGCCTCTTAGCTTCAGGAGGCAGAAGACTGTACTATGGACATACAAGGCCATTACTCATAGCTACCCCAGTATCTCTCAAGCTGCTTACCTCCCTGTCCCCCTAGCTCTATCCTGTCAGAAGTCTTACCATCTTATCTCTCACTATTCCTAAAGTTAGAATGCGCTTGGCAGAACCTCTATAAGCTACACCCTTCCTACACTCTGGAACAAGATTCAGAAATCCCTAAGGCTCACTACCCTGTCATGTTCTCCCTCTTCAAAGCTACGTTCCTGAAGACCTTCTCAGAGGTCTCTCATTGCTTCAAATCAAGGTCCTTAACATCAAGGTCTGTCACTGCTTTAATTATGGGTCCTAACACTAATTATTGCCTGAGGCATCTGTTGTCCTCCTTCTCACAGTCCTTCCTCCTTAGGCCATCACATCCAAACCTCTTCAATCTCAGCTGCCCTCCCACCCTCTAACCCCTCCTTCCCAACCCCATATGCTAGTTCTTGCCCTCGTATTTACTCAAAGGCCTCATCCACCTTCATTTGCATTGCACCGTGACTATAGAGGTTCTTCTATACCTGCTCACTATGGCCCTCCCTATGATGACTACTGTATAGCTTTAGCCCATTGACCCTTATGTCTTTATATCTGTATCCATGCAATTGTATTTATGAGGCACTACCTCCTGTTGTGCCCATTGCTATGCTCCAGTGTATATAGCTTGTCATATATTTAATATGATCTCTGTAAGTGTTATTGTACATGTACTACAACTTGTTATTGTCTAAACCCGCTGGCAAGTGTTCTGCCCCAGGTCCATCTTGTAAATGAGCTTGTCTCAATGATGTTCCACCTGGCAAAATAAAGATATTGACTGGTTGATTGATTGATAGTTGGTCAATACAGTTGTCCCAGATATCCAATAAGTTTGTTTGCTCACAGCTGATGTGGAAAGGGACCTGATTAGGAAGGTGATATTTGCCATGACGTTAGAGATAGTACGTCCTTGGAGGACACTGTTTATCCCCTTCAACATAACATTGCAATTTGCATAGTAGTCCTGATCTGAAATATTTTGATTGGTTTATTAAAACGTTTAAGAGTTGCCCTCCAGGATTGTCTCCTTTCACAATGACTTATGTAGGGAAATTACTGAACAAGACCAATTCAGACAATGATTCGTACAGAAGGAATCATCATTACAAGCATTAAATGCTTCATTCGCAGACAGGTTTTCCATGTTGCTTTGAAGAAGCACTTCTGATCTCTCTGAGGAGAGTTACAGAGCCTGGGGCCTAGAAAAGAAAAGATGTATCTTCTGAGACCAGGGCTAAACAAGTGATGGCAAACAGATGGAGGGAGCATTGACAGAGACTTCAGGGGAAGCACTGACAGATACTGCATGGAGGAGCACTGACAGAAACTGCGGGGAGGGAGCATTGATAGCGACTGGAATGGATGCCAAAGTAAGTCACTAGTTCACATGTGATAAATACCCATGTTGGTCCACATGCAATAAACTCATATACTGGTTCATACATGATAAACTTGTGTGCTGACACAAAGACAGCAGGTCAATTGATGCAGCACCATTCCTTCAAGTGTTAATATTGAGGTGGGGTGGGGTCCAGGGTTGGGATGCACATTCCCAGGCATCAAGAGTAGTAGTAGCAGTAGGAGTCTGAGGAGCTGCTCCTGGATAAGTTTTGTATGTCATTGCTGTTGCCATCTTCTGGGTACCTGGGTTTTGTGTGGAAAAAGCAGACTCCTAGGACATTGAGGGCAGCACCCAGAACAGGTCATAAGTCAAGTTCTGCTTTCCCATGGTCTTAGAGGGATGCAGTCTGGGGGCCTGAGCCAACAGGGAGGGAGGATGTCACTGTACCATATACATATAGTGTCACCGCATCAAAGGTTGTCAGTGAGGGAACAGAGTGTCCATTGCAGCTGGTTAGATAGACAGCAATGGAGAAAACAAGGAACCATTGCAGGGTCTTCGAGACAGTGGGGACCTTGCTGATGCAGCAGGGATAAGTATTTTTGCCATCACTGTGAGAGGCAGGCACAGAAGAGGAAATGGGAGAGGTTAGATGAGCAGGTAGTTGGAGGAAGTAGGTGTTAGCAGAGGAAATAGGTAGACTGTGGGTTTAAGACTCAAAGTGACAAGACTACTAGCATCCAATTGGGTGGGATTAAGGGAGGAGGTGGGGCTAGGTGTATTTAACTAAGGTTGGAGGAGGGCGTGGGGAGGGCTGAAAATCTGCCCCAGAGCAGCATGAAAAGCCTTAGGAGCCCAGCTCTAAATTTGATTCTTTTGCAGCCCAGTTATAACATTAAATGTGTGCTCAGGCTGCAGACAGGAGCACCAACAAATTGTGTCAGAAAAAGGTGCCAAGTTCAAATTTGTGCCCTGCAAGCCTGTACCTGGAGTTGGCGGGGGTGTTGCATTTCAGCAATCCCTGGTCCGAAGAAGAGTTTTGCTGCTTGAGTAGCTGGCCCTGGGGAAGAGAAAGGGCAAAGGTTAGGTTTAGCTGTAGTGGAACAAAGGAGCGGGAGGGGCTGAGTAAGGGTCTGGGTGGAGTAGAGCTGGCTACGGGTGGGGAGGACAAAGAAAGAAAGATGTGGAGGGGCTTCCGTTACAGGAGTGGGGGGTCTGGGTAGTTTCAGAAAAGAAAGGCAGCAGGTTAAGAAGGGAGTTCACTCAGAGAAGTGGAAATAGAAAATCTTAATTTTCTAAACATATCGGTAACCACACAAAAGAAGTGAGTCTTAAAACAGAAACCCTATAAAACAAATATTTGCATGTCAGTTGTGCTATCCTGGCTAAATAAATTGTATCAGTACTGCCACAACATTCATTGTACTTTTTTTACTGTTCAGGTGCCGAGGTCAAGTGACATAATATGGATTACTCCTTAGAGATCACCAGACAGAAGGAGACTCTTCTGAGGAGCATTTACAACCTTCATGTAAAATCTGAACACACCCTCCAGAAAACCAGCCCTCTTCTGCACTTCCAGCGAGGGATGGGCATGGTTATGAAACAACATGTTCGCCAGCTGACTCAGACCACAGCTGATGTCTGCCACAACCTGGATGACATTGAGAACCTCCTTCTCTTTCGACAGAATGAGCTTGTCCAAACCATTCGAAACCCTGATGGGTACCAATCTGAGGGATCACTGGTATCCACTGCTCACCTACTGGGACCATCTACATCACAAGCATTAACTGCTTTGGGTTCGAATCCTAAACCGTTCAGGACAAACCTACCAATCTTTGCCATGCATTGAGTGGGGTAGGGATAAGCAGTACTTCTTCCCAGAAGATGTCACCTTGACTAGGGCAGGGCTGGTGGCTGTCACGGATCTTGTGAATGGAGCTGTGCGTATCTTCAGCCCTCACTCTAAGTTCTCCAAGGGTGAGTGGCTCAGTATTGGGAAAATAAACTCCCAAGGGGCTTGTGTGGACCCTCTTGGGCGATTACTAGTTACAGACTATGGGCAGGAAAATCCATGTTTTTACGGTGAATCGTACCTTCAAGCTCTTGCATGCCCATGCCATTTCAGGGCTGCGTGGTCCTCGCTATGTCTGTGCAGACCCTGAAGGCAATATAATTGCAAGTGAAGAATATGGAGATGTCAAGGTGTTTGGAAAGGATCATAAGTTGGCCTACTCTGTCACTGCAAAATATGGTCACCATTTTGGCAACCCAGCTGGGGTGTGCTGACTCCCAGGGAACATCCTGGTGGCTGAGAACAAAACAGACAGGTGTTCCTCTTTCCAAAACAAGGATCTCCAGTGTGCCTGGTGTCAAAGGGATCATGGAAACCTACTGGTGTTAAGCGTGTTCCCCACGGCCTGCTATTGGTAGCAGATACAGGGAGAACTGTGTCAAAGTCTTTAAGTATAGAGTGATGCCTTATTACCATCTTCTGAAAGGGCTTCCACATCTGACCCCAGCACAAATGTCACCCTGAAGTACACCATGTAGGGCTCTGAAAACAACAACCAGGGCCCTCGTTTTAGTTGTATTACATTTTTATCTCATCTTCCTGAGCACAGCCTATTTCCTCCAAAATAAGGATGTACCATTGTTTGTGCCTAGCTCTAGACTTTGTTATTGTCAGACACCATATTGTGTGAGTACATGTAGAACTGGCCCCTAATTAATCTGCCCTATGCATACTGTAAGTGAACTCGCTTGAACTCTGTGAATGGACTGGGCTCAGGGCACAGAATTGGACTTATCTAAGACTGTTTCACCCGTTATGCAATTTTTTTCTCTTGTTGTCTTAGAGCTCATGCATACTATATACTTAATGGGTAATGCCTTGATTCTTGGAGGTTCGGGATATTTGCAGTATAAGAGTTACCCGGAGGGTTGGAGATTATACTTTGGGCACTCTGTTATAGATATAATAAATTGGGTGCCATATGGGTCAGAGTAAATTGCTGGTCACTGGTTGCTAGTTCTATTACCAAATCATTATTTTAGGCTCACCTTTATGCTTCCTTAGCTGCATGCTGTGGGTACCAATGTTTTCTTCTGATATATGGTTCTTCCTATGTGGTGGCTATGTGGAGGTGTTGTTTAGTACTGCTTGATAACATCTGGTATATATATCTTTGTTACTCTCCTATGCTGTATGATTTTGTATGTTGTACTCAAAATTATAAATAAATAATACAAAATAAGGATATACCAAATCTACAGTGAACAGCCTCCCAGACTCTGTAACAGATTTCAAAGTCCAAAGAAGGTGAAAAGGAGCTGAGAAAAATAATTGGTCAGACCTTCCCCCACAGGGTTATAACACAATATGTTATGTTTTACAGCACTTTCTCCACAGTATTATTATGTATCCCACATGCACATACATGTAACATAAAAACCTCATACATAATTTTTTTTTTTTTTGTTAGTTGTTTAACCAGGACTAGCACACTAAGCTGAAAGCTTTTGTACAGGTGCGACCTGGAAGCACAGGGAAGTTAAGGACTTGCTCAGGTTCACACAGTATGCAAGTGGAAGCTGTGGGATTCAAACCCAGGTCTGGTCTGATGGATGTCACCAGATTTGCAACTCAGAGCCTTAAACCACTGCGCTTAAACTGCCTCTATATACAATATATAGTTGCAAGCAAACATCTCACACAAAATACACAATGCTCCTACACATTAACACTTCCTAAGCATACATCTCCTACACAAACTCATAAAACTCATGCACATCACACATATACATTACACATGCACAACCACACATACACAAACCTCTTACACATGCACACATCTCACTCATGCATCCCCACACACAAACATCCTAACGTATACATCTCACGTATGGATTCTACATACACATGTCTCCTATACATAGGCACATCCCATTCATACATCTCACACACAACCACCCACACGTGAAACCCATCCCATTTGTACATCTCACACACAAACCTCATACATATGCACACATCCATGCATACGAACATATGAAAAGTGCCAGCAGAAGGCCTAGTGGTCTATCAAGTCTGCTCGTACTGCAAAGTCCCAAGTGTTAACTAAAACTATGCCCCTCTCCTACTGCTACCCCTTTCCACCCTCTCCTTGTGGCTCTGACCTCACCCTTTACCCTGTCTCACCCCTTTGAATCTCTTCACTGTATCCAGTGAGATACCTCCTCAGGAAGCTCATCCCATCCTGCAACCACCTTCTGTGAAGCAATGCCTCCTGAACTCTCCTGTACCTCCCTCCCTCCCTCCCTCCAGCTCAGGTCACTGTCTCCCCATAGCTTTATTGCCACTGAGACTGAAGAGGCTCCCCTATGCTCACCTTGTTAATTCCTTTAATGTACTTACAGGTCTCAATCATGTCTCACTCTTCCTGCTCTCCTCCATGGAGTATATGTTAGGTACTCCAGCCTCTCCTCATATGTCCTGCCCTGCTGACTTTAGCCATCTTAGTCGCCCTCTTCTTGACTACCTCAAGCAGGTTACTGTCCTTCTTTATGTAGGGATGCCAATACTGCTCACTATACTCCAGGTGCAGCTGTACCAGTGATCTGTATAATGGCAGTATGACTTCCTCCCACCGGCTACTGATCACCCTGGCAATGCAGCCCAGCATTCTATTTTTTTATTTATTTATTTATCAAGTCTAGGATTACAAATATCTTTGAGCCAAAGCTCTTTTACAAAGGTTCCATGTCAGAGAAATACAAATTATGGGGAACATCAAGACAGACATTACAACAATGTGGACATTGCAAACAGATTACAGATTAATACAATTCAAGAGTAATGTTGTAACAAGGCAGCCAGTGGCATTTGTCCGAGAAAACAGACAAGAGATAAGAAGTGCCAGAGTCATAGGGAGAGGGAAGAGGAGGGGAGGGGGAAGAAGGAATGTAGGTAGGGTGGGGAGAGGGTGAAAAGAATTGGGTATACTAAGATGTGAGGGTAGAATCCAGTGAGGAGGGAGGGGGCCACTAGAGCAGGCAGGGAAGTGGAGAAACAAGGTTAGTTGGGCAGTTACAGGAGCTGTTGGTAGTGAGATAGTTGTGGAGCCTAGTTTTAAACATACCAATTGTCGGGCAGAGGAGATGGTGGGGCTAAGGCCATTGTACCAGAGTGGTGCTCGATAAGCAAGAGAGTGTTGTCCCTGTGAAGTGTGACAGTAGGGGAATTTCAGTAGCTGTAGCGTGGATCTCTGAAGGCACCATTTGTTGGTTCAGTGTTGTAACAGAGTTGAGACCCCAGAAGGTGCAAGGCCAAGATAGATTTTTTCGCTCGTGGAGCAGGTGAGAAACTTTATACGGTTTGATAGTTGGAGCCAGCCAGTCTGAGTGTACAGGTCACATGTGTGGGTGAGACTGTGAGCACCAGTGATGAGCCGACATGCCTTATTTAAGGCAGTTGAGAGGAGTCTAAGGGTTGTGGTTGTGGCCAAGCTTACAAATGATGAGACCATAGTCTATTACAGAGATCACAGAGCTCAGGATTGCAACCGTCAAAGCTTCTGGCGTGAGTTGTTGTCTGTGTTTGTAGAGGAGACCAAGCGTGTATTAGCAGCTCTAGCTACATTATCTCGTGAGGTCCATAGGAGAGATTAGGGTCAAGCTGTATCCCTAAGTATCTGAAGGACCCCACCTAATCTAGAATGTTCCCCTGGGTGGTGGAGATAGCCAAGTGGTGTAGCTTGTGTGGGTTATGAGAGCTGCAGAAGAGCATAGATTTGGTTTCCTTGTCATTGAGGACCAGTTTGTGACTAAGGAATCATGTCTCTGCAGAACTGAAACCAAGTTGAAGGTTGTGTTGAAGAGTTGCAGGATCTTTGTGAGTGGAGAATACAACAGCATCATCAGCATATAGTATGATCTGATCACAGCAGTGGTAAGGGAGGAGTTTAAGAAAAGGTTAAAAGGAGGGGCCCAGTATGGATCCCTGTGGGACACCTGAGCGAACAGGCAGGGTGTCAGAAACAGCGTCAGCAATTTTACTCTCTGCAACCGGTTTTCTAAGTAGCTTTTAAACCAGAGAGAATAGTCAGGTGATAGCCCAGCATTCAGTAGTTGGTCAGTTAGTAGTCCATGGTGTATTGTATCAAGGCCTTGGAAAGGTCAATGAAAACAGCCCCTGTGAGAAGGCCATTGCCAAGGATTTTGTGCAAAGCTCCAGTGAACTCAAGAAGGGCTGTGGTGGCACTGTGACCTTTCCGGACACTGTATTGTTGTGGACAAGGTATATTGTATTTATCCAAGTGGTCGGTAAGTTGATCAGCCACGATGCACTCGAGTGCCTTAGAGAGTGGGGCAGTATGGAGATAGGGCGATAATTTGAGTGATTCGTCTTATCCCCACTTTTATGGACAGGTGTCACGGTGGCTGTATTCCATAAGTCTGGGAATTTTCCACAGCTGAGAGAGAGGTTTAGGATTTTGTTAATGGATGAATTACCTCATTGAGAGTGAGCAACAGAAGCTTAAGATCCAGGGTGTCGCTACCAGATCTAGATTTAGAGATAGCTGCAGTAATATACGCGAGCTTCATTCAACCTTACCTCCCTGAAGTAGAAAAGGGATGGTTAGACTGTGGGGCTGAGGTATTTGGGGAGTAGGCCCTGTTTTTGAAAAAGTCATGGGGTAGGACAGCACTAAGGTCTGAAAAGCCATGTTAAAGATGTTTGTGATCACCTTAGGGTTGAGGATACATCAACCATTAACATGGCCAGAGGTTTTTGGCTGCTTCCCGTGACATCCTTGATATTGTCAGTGGCTCAGTAAGTAGTACACTCGCCTCTGAGGGCGGGAGATCAGAGGGCTATGGGTTCAGTTCCCACATCTGGCACTTGGGTTAATATCCCAGTACTGACACTGTAGTGCAGCATGAGAGGGGTGCTGCACTTCTGAGGTGCCATCTTCGGATGAGACGTTAAACCGAGGTCCCATCTGCCTGGATTGGTGGTAGTTCAGGTGGATGTTAAAGATCCCATGGCACTTATCGAAAACAGTAGGGGGGTTTTATTGAAAATCACATAACATACATATAGCCAGAAATGAACAATATGTAAACAAACATATATAATCCCTAAAAGAGAGGAAATGAGGAGAAAAAAGAAAACCAACTAAGATTACTTACATTTTACAAAAATTTGAAACCCTTTCCACCATCTATACACCTTAGCACTCAATAATGTGACACGTCAGAATTACACACTGCAGTCATTGCCTGGGCAACCAGCAAACTATAAACAGGATATGACATCAATTTCTGGGAGAGAACCCATTGGCAACGAGCTTGCCATAGGTAAAACCTTAAACAACATAAAAAAATAAAATATGTTTCCAAATGAAGGTCAGTATTCTCAGTAGGCAAAAGGCTAAAACTAAAGTGTCATAATTTAAACTAAACAACCAATTCATATGCCATTTATCTGCAAGAAAGGTCCACAGAGGCTTTGAATATGAACAATGTAACAAAAATGAGACATAGTTTCTTCCACATTGATACATGTCAAATAAGGGCAATTTCTGTCCGCCAGATTTTAATTTTAGCATTTCCTCTAATGTTCAGCTTACCGTAAAGTGTGAGCCTTAAAACCTCCCACATATTTGCAGGCACCCTAATGTTTGTAAGCTGTTTCAAAACATGCTCAGTAAGTGCGGGGAACAATTTTTAAAACTGGGTTCAGGAGGGTACAAGCGAGCCAATAAAGAAAAATAAAATTTTTCCTGGAATTTTGTAAAATCTCAGCCTGAGAAATTTTCCATTTATAAAGTTTTTTGAGCCATGGGGTAAAAGTAATCTGGGATTTGAAGTCTCGACGCAGCTTTGGTGCTATATCGCTCATTTAGATACATACTGTACCAAGACTTGCTGTACCACCCCTCTGACCATCAGAAATAGAGGAAATGCTATACAAAACCGTATGATAAATAAATAATGAATGAAAGAAAATTAATGGTTCAATCATACCCAATCCCCTTGCTTCTTACTTAAGTATGTAGCAACATTTAACAGGGTTAAGTTTATTGCATCAGAGCATCTGGAAAAATATCCCATATAAAGTAGTCTCTAAAGAAGAAGGGAGAGGAAAATATATCGCAACAAATTGCAATTGCAGAACTATAAATTTCTTCAATATCTGTATTCTTTTAAGCTTGAAAGTTTCCAGAACTGCCATCTCCTCACTTTAGCCTGAGATTTTAGCAATACTGACTCCCAATTTTCTAAGGGAAGGTTAGTTGAACCAAACTTAATACCCAGAATGACTATAGGCTGTATGGAAATATTAATCCCTGATACCTGACACAATTGAAACCCAAGGGCTATCATTAACCCTTTACTTTCAAACATTAAGCCTAGAATTAGAAACACCTGCATATTTGTACAGTTCCTGCAAAACACAGAAATATGATCTAAGTGAGAGAAAAAACACAAATATCATCCGCATATGCTATTACTGAGAGGTTAGCAAAGTTCCCATCCTGATAATCTATTTAACTTCAATTTTGTCAGGAGTTGAAGTAAGGGTCAATAGAAATAAATAAAGTAAAGGACTAAGAGGACATCCCTGCCTAACCCCTGTCAGGATCTTAAAACCATCCATGATTTGCCCTTTTAAAGAACTTTCACATAGACCGGAGAATATAATGATTCTATAAACTTTATAAAGGCTAAGGGAACCCAATATTTAGCCAATGTAGCAAACAAAAACCCCTGTCAATACGATCAAACGCTTTTCTTGATCTAAGGACAGTATACAGCCTGTTTGACCCCTCATCAGTAAAACTTCAATAAAATCTCTAATAACAAGGGCATCTTGAATCTTTTTCCAGGTAGTCCACCAAATTGTAGTACTGAGAGTACTGAGGAAGCATAAAGCTTAAGTCGAGTGTTAAGGATATGGGTCAAAATGTTATAATCAGAGTTCAATAAAATGATTGGTCTCCAATTGGAGATGTCAGTTCTATTTCCTGATTTAAATAAATAAATTAATAACCCTTCAGAAAAAGAAACTGGGATCTTCTTCTGTTGGAAAAAAAACAAAAACAGCATGTAAAATGACAGAAATTTGAGATATGCAAGTTTTATAAAATTTATTTGGGAGACCATCCAGTCCCGGAGAATACCTACTAAGGCTACAGATTGCTTCTTCAACCTCTGGTACTGTAATCTATTTCAACAGTAGCAAAGCCTCTTCATGAAACTACTGAGCTTCAAAATTTCCAAATATTCTGAAATCTTCTCTTAGAGGAAATTTCCATGGGTTCTAAGGATTGATAATGTAGTTTAATAAGGTTTCCAAATCTAAAACCGAATCAACAAATTTCCATTTGCATTCAGCAAAGAGTCCAGAGACATATCAGAAAGAATCTTTTACAGGCTTCATAGGGATCCCCAACAGGTGATTTCTGGGTTCCGCTAGAAAGCATAGTGGTTATAATTGTAGCTCTATCATATTGATACATCAACATGTCTTTTTAATTTTATTAATTTTATTAATTTGAGAGAATGATCAAATTTTGTAAGATAAGAAATGAAATATAAGCTGCAATTGAGTCCAAGAGAGATATTTTAAAAACTGTTTGTTTTCCAAAGATTTGTTATAGTTAATAAAAAACTTTGCATATCTTTTTGGAATCTAACCACCATCTCCTATATCATTATATAGACAATAGACCGAGAGTCTAACAGACAGCAAAGTAGTAAGCTGCTTCTGAAGTTCTAAAGATGTCAGTAAAGATGGATTTAATTTCCATCTGCTTTTAATCTTAGTTTATGGCTAAACTTTCCAATAATAAATTTTAACAGTAAATGGTCAGAAAATTCAAAGGAATGATGGAGAACTGCCCTTTAGGAAAATGTTGGAAAGAAACAGGTGATCAATAGTAGTTCAAAACTACCTCTAAAATATGTAAACCTTGGACCTTTATTGTATATACTACAATCTATTATATCTGCTGTGCTGATTAAAGTAGTTGACATATTAGAGTCACAATACACTTTCTTTTGTTTTCACCTTTCACAGGAACCCTAACAATATCACAGTTAAAGTCACCTCTAACACTATCATATAGGAGGAAACTAAGTATGGTTGAACCATTTAAGAAGACCCACTCTGTCAGCTTTGGTTTAAGGCCCATAAACATTGATGAAACGAAAAGCAGAAAGTTTCCATGTGCCATCCAACATCAGCAAACGACCTGAATTAAATCCACTAATTTTATCAAAGAAAATCATAAGAACCAAACAAAATACCTAAC
This sequence comes from Neoceratodus forsteri, assembly GCA_016271365.2. Taxonomy (NCBI): domain Eukaryota; kingdom Metazoa; phylum Chordata; order Ceratodontiformes; family Ceratodontidae; genus Neoceratodus; species Neoceratodus forsteri. The sequence continues at coordinate 333,666,033 of JADMNL010000025.1, forward strand.
CCATCTGCACAATCTGGGCCAAAAGACCAATAAGAGGGCCCCAAATCCAGTGTTTTTAAATGACAAAAGCTGTTCCCTTGAACACATCCATGTTTCCTGTAAAAAAACAGATCAAAACCAGAATCATGAATGAAAGAAAAACTGCTTGTCGTTTAACTGGATTTAAAATACTGTGGATGTTTAACGACACAAATGAAAAACCAACCATAAGGAATTTAAGTCAGGAAAACCAAAAAAAGTATCAGCAGAAAAAAAATACTCTTATTTTTTCCTTTTTTATTTTTTTTTTTTATAGTCCCTTGACTCACTCTCATGGAAGGCTGATTACTCCCTACTGATTGAGAATCCATCTCCCCATGATCCATGTCAGAACCCTCATCTGGCAAGAACAAAGCAGCATAGGTGTTATCATCTTCTCTCAGTACCGGAGAGTGTAAAGAAACAGGAGGTCTGTTGTTCCTAGAGGAACGCCTTCATGTTACCGGCAGAAAAACCTTGCTATCAACTACCTCACTCCTAAGGACAGCAGATTCCTTATAACAGACTGGGGTTAAAGGGAACTAATAGGGTCTTCTATCACCAGAGAAGAAGCAGCAAGTTTGTCAACTGGAACCACCTCTGGTTGGGGCCTGAATCAGGATATCAACCTGAGAAAGAATTGGCTTAGAACCAGAGGTTTCATTTTGAATCACCTTTTCTCAGCAGTTGAGTCCTGTGCTTGCTGTATCAATAACTCACGGCTAGCACAAGAGGCCTTGTTCTTAGCAGCCCAAGGGCATTCACTAAAGACGTGGCCATCATCCTCACACATGTCGCATTTCGTCAGGTTAGCACACTGCATGGCTATGTGACCAATTTCCCACAATTATCACAGCGGGCCTTATCACAAGTACTAGACAGATGAGTCCGTGCTCGATTTGTAGCAGGCCCCAGGCTGTCCTGCATAAAACAAACTCCCCTATCTCTGCCTAATAAAAAGAGTTAGGATATGTTCCATTCCTGTATCTGTAGCCTTTAATTTAACCTTATATTTCCACCCCATCCAGAAAGACTCTAAATCTAACAGGGCTTCTGGGGTACTCAGAATCTCACACTCTGAGACAACCAAAAGTAATGTCACAACATGAACCCCTCATTTCTGAACATGACTGTCACATATTTAATTAAAGGCTTTGTTAATGGTATGACTAAAAAGGGGCCCAAATGGGAGAAAATTTAACATTTACATATCGTTCCCAGAAAAATTCTAGAGCATATGCTGTACGAAAACTGATGTCATAGTTATCCTCCCAGAAATATTAATTAAAGCAAAAACATCTTTGGGAGAGAAAAATAAAGATTCCTTTAATAAAGTCCGACCAACATAAGTCCGGTCTGGTCTATTCTCCAAACCACCTTTATATCGTATCCAGACAGCATTCAGCGAGGAGCGGCTTCCTTTTAGTTCTAGAAAAAAGTCTGATAATAAGGGAGGTGATCAGACCAGGGTCAGGAAGCTTCAGACTCTGTTTAGTTGGAATCTTTTCTTCCATGGGAGGTTTAACTGTTTCCAACACCTGAGGAGCTTTGTCAGCCTCAACCTCAGAGGGTTTCCACTCAGAGAGGATTGAAGAAAAGTTAAGGAAGAGTCCCAGCTAGGGTCTGGACGCCAGATCCCTTGCTCATTTTGCAACCATCCTGCCCTCTGCAAGGCTTGTTGAGGAGTCCAGTTTACATCAGAGGTAGTCATTAATGAAGAATCAGTCGGCAGATCAGGGAAGGCAAAGGGATGGTTATTTGCTGGCCCATGGGTTTAGAAGGACCCTCCTGAGGCACAGTTTTGCTGGGCAGTTTTGTTTTTTCTTGTTGAAAGGAAAAATGGTGGCCCCCATCTGAATATTTGGTTGAGTCTGATAAACAATGTTACCCTCTTTTTCCTGTTGCCCATCCTTTTCACAGAGTGTTTTAGGCAAGCGAAAAACAAATCCTGCTTCAGTCAGTAAACCGGCTCCGTAGTGGCTACTGCAGATTTTGTCAGTCCTGAAGGGAGCGTAAACCCTTTCAGAGCGCTGCCTCTGCCTTTAGCAGAAATTTCACTCGCCATGGAGTGCGAATCACTTGTTTTGGGCTTTCAGCACACACCTGCCTCGTGTCAGCACTGCCAGCCCAAAAGAAGAGACAGAGCGAGTTCGGAAAGGAAAACATCGGCTGTCGGCACACACTAGCTTCGCTAGGACTGCCAGCCGGAGAGAGGTAACACATCAGCACAAAATTATTAGCCAACTCACCATGTTCCAAATGGCAAATGAACCTTTCGCTGTTTCCCAGTAAAGGCATCCTGCTCAGGTACGAGTAAACCTTCCGAGCGATTGTAGTCATAGGAGATAAAGGCAAATCATCGGCTTTCTGCCAAACATTCACCTCTGAATTAATCGGTAAATTAGAGGTAGAAAAGGATGCGAAGCATGTAAGGATACTCTGTTTCGAGCCATCTGTAGTTAAGTCTTCTGTAGAAACAAAACCTCAGTGCCATCTCCTTCTAAATCAATATCCAAACGAGTATTCAGGAGAGCCTCTTGCTGAACAGGAGAAGGAGAGGAGGCTCGCTCCCAACTCCGCTGCAACCTGTCGGTCCAACGACTCACTCCGAATGGCCATCACAATGGCCCATAGCCCTACTGGCCACACAGCAACGGCATCAGAGTAGGGGAATTTCCTGAGCACTGGCCAAATTTCCTCATTCACTAAAAATACCACCAACAGCTTAATCTGGTTCAAGGTCAGTTGGCATTCATCTGTATCCCCTCCCGGTCGTGCCTCAAAATAGGCAGGATTTGTCTAGTGCACTTACCTGGTCAACAAAAACTAAATAAATAAATAAATTGTCCCAGAAAGCACGCCATTTCCCATGGATTGGTGAGAGCATCATTGTAATAGGTGGATTTCATGGGCCGGATGGCTTTTTGTGCAGGCATTTCATGCTTGTTTGTAATTTTGGATGTCCAGTTGTTTGCCAGTGGCCCTGACAACTGCCCAGAGGTGGTCTCTTAGGTTCAGCTGTGCAGAGAAGAGCCCGGTGAGCCATGGGTTAGAGAGAGATTTTGTTTTGCGCTTTTAGCAGGGGCAAAGAGGTTGCAGGCTTTGTTGAAAACTGAGATGAAGTGATCAAGAGCCAAGTTAACATCTGTTGCTTCATAGATGGGTAGCCAGTCTTGTAGAAGCAGGTATTGTTTGAGATGTGGAAGTTTTCCATGAGGAAGGACTCTGCTAGAGATAATTTTGGGAGGGGTTTGAGGAATTTGTTAGACCATGCACATATGACTAGGGAGTGGTCACTGACAGAGTCTCCAGAACGGTCTTACAAGAAATCCTTGTGGGGTGAGTGGTGAGGACCCAATCCAGGAGGGTACTGGTGCCAGTCTTGTAGTTAATCCTAGTAGGGAGTTTACCATTTGCGCGATGTTAGCAGCTGAGATGGAGTATTTATAGGCACTGGCACCCGATGCTAACCAGTTTATGTTGAAATCCCTAGTAGAATAAGTTCAGCTTCAGGAGGATGAGAGTTGATAAAGTTTAGGATGTCGTTGAAGCCATGTTTAGGGTCCCTGGGAGGGATGTATACGGAGACAATAGTCAGGGCTTTATGGTTGGGACCTAGGACGATTTTTATTTGCAGAATCTGGGCTGAGGCAAAAGTGATGGAGTTGCTACAGGTGCCATGACAGGGAGTCTTTGATATAGTTTGCGCACCACCACCTTTTTGGATATCCGTCCAGCCTGTGGACATTGTAGCCCTGTATTGTTACTGCTGAGTCAGGAACTTTAGGCGTCAGCCAAGTTTCCACAACTGCAAGGATGTCAGGTTTGTGTTGGCATATGAAGATTTGGAGTGCATCCAGCTTTGGTAGTAGGCTGCAGATATTAATGGTTGCAAGGATAAGGGCACCTGGGTTTGTGTGTGGCCTGAGCTTCTAGGGCCAGGATTGGGATGGATGCTGCCTGAGATGAGAAGGAGGAGGAGTAGGAGTTTTAAGGAGCAGAGTCGCAGCTCCTTGAGAGAGTTTTGATCATTGTTTCCGGAGTAGAAGTTGCAAGGTTCCAGGTGGTATCCCATATGGACTGCAAGGTGGTACAGTGTAGAGAGGTGGCCACACTTGCTGAGAGTAGTGGTCGGGTAAGTAACCAGGAGTATCCAAACGGTGGACCAAGCACAAGTCTCGAGTGGAAGTGAGGGTTCCTTGAGTAGCAGTTGAAACCAGAGTAGAGGGTGGCGGGGGCAAGGGGGTGGGGTGGCTAGGACCAGGAGAGAGAAGGGGGGCAGGGCAAGGAGGAGGAGAGGCGAGAGAAAGGCAGATAGAACCTGCATGGCTTATGACTAGTACAGTAGGGGTAGGGAAGCAGTTGAACAGGAGGGAGTAACATGGCTAGCAGGAGGCAGATAGAAAGAGAGATTGAGAAAGAGAGCACCTTAATCAGTAGCACTACGTGGATGATAGAAGGGGATGGGAGGCATAGGCAGAGCAGAGGAAGCTACAAGTGTTGGTGAATAGGCAGTGAGGGGGTATGTAAGAGGAAGAGAGCGGATTAGAGGTCTAAGTAAGGTGGGGGGTGGGAGGGTGGGTGAAATTCTGTGGCAAAACTAATGCAAAGTCAATGGGCGAGTGTCCGGAGAGCAAAGCAAGGCAGTGAAGACAGGGCCAGCCAAACAGCTGCTGTGTTTACAGATGGTGGGAGAGCGACTGTGATTAACCCCTGTAGGTAGACTGGAGCTAGAAGCACAAGTGGTTAAAGGTGAGAGGGATGGCAGGCTTATCTAGTTTTTAAGAAGGGAGAGAGAGAGGAAAAGAAGAGCCCACTGAGGAGGGAGCATTGTGATGATAAAAGAACAGAGAGTGTGATGTGCCAGATAGGATAGGAGCTGCTACCAGAGATACAGCCCTCAAGTGGTGAGAGGATATAATCTGCTAATGGAAAAGTCAACAAAAAGCTCAAAATTCACTTCTAATATCAACTCAGAACTTAAAATGACTGTAAGGATTAAACAAATTATTAAACCCTGGCACATAAATTCAACTAGAGACACAGAGGGAGATATAGTAGTTAGAGATGCGTTCAGCAGGAGATAGTGTGGGCCACTTGGAAATCAGCTTCCACTGGTACCAAATCCAAAAGTCCAGGCTAGTACTTTGCAGAATCAGCTGAGCTGTAGTTCATGGAGGATTTCTGAACCACTGTTTAGGTTCAAGAAATTGAGGGGTCCCTGGCCTAGTCAAGGCTCGCTGGATTCTGTTGGCCTTTGCTGCCACTGTCTTGCAACGTGAGGAGTGTTTCAGGTCACTAGTGATCATCACCCCAGGTCTTTTCCTCCTCAGACTTGGTTACCTGGACCCTCCTAGATTGTATTCCGCCCTCAGGTTCTTGGCTCCAATATGCATAACTTTGCACTTCCTCACATTGAACCTGAGTTGCCATATTCCAGACCACCTCTAAAGTCTGGCCAAATCTTCTTTAGGACCTTAATCTCTGCTGCTGTATCCACCCTCTCACAGAACTTGGTGTCATCTGCAGAACATGCTAACCTTGCTCTATACCTTCTGAATCATCATTAATGAAGACATTAAACAACTACAGCCCAAGCACCAAGACCTGTGGGACCCCGCTGGTGATTTCAATAGATTCTGAAAGCCCCTCCCCAACTACCACCCTCTGGTTCTGTCTTTCAGCCAACTGGCTACTCATCCACAGAGTCTCATGCCTAGCGCAGATCCTCCAGTTTACTGATCGATCTCCTATGAGGCACAGAGTCAAAGACCTTGCTGAAACCTAAGTATATGATGTCAACTGTTTGGCTTTTGTCTACTGATTTTGTGACCCAGTCAAAGAAATCAATCAAGTTTATTTAGCAGGATCTCCCAACCATGAAACCATGCTGTCACTGGAGACCATTTTCCTCCAGGTAACCTACCAGCCTACCAGCCTTTCTTTAAGGATGGCCTCCATGAGCTTAAATACTATTGAGATCAGATTGACTGGTCTGTAGTTTCCAGGTCCTCCTGGGTCCACTTTTATGGAGTGGCACTACATGCACCATTCTCCAATCCAGTGGTACAACTCCTATTCAGGAGAACTATTGAATAGGTCTGCCAGGGAGCCTCCTAGATTCCTCTGCTACTTCCCTCAGGACTCTGGGATGGATGGATGCCATCTGGGCCTGGGGACTTACCTGTCTTAAGGGACAACAAATCTTTCTTCACTTTCTCCTCACTGATCTTTTCATCTGAGCCCCATCCGTCCACGCCTCCCACTTCATCCCCCTCTAGTACTGGGCCATTCCTCTCTTTCATAAAGACCAACAGAAGTACCATTCAATACCTCTGCCTTGCCCCAACTATCTTCCATGTGTAACCCCAGGTGGCGCTAAACCAGGGATACTACCCTGCCTGCTTGGCTAGTAGCAGGTTAAGGGGCCTGGGTAATGAAACAGGTGCCTCCACCGGAGGTCAGGGTACTTAGTGGTCAAGTTAACCTGGGCACAGCCGCCCAGAACACTGTAACCCCACCCTTTCCCTTCTAGTGGCCTGACCATTATACAATAATTACTTTCACAATGACCCTTATTCACCAGGCAATTACCCACACTGTTTGCACTTACCACCAGGGCTGGTTCCTCTAGCTTGACCCTGGGGCCCCTGTAAAACAAGGTTAAGCACAGCAAATAGCAATAGTACAATATTTTTGGCACAAACTGGAACCACAGTCAGGTTAAATGCAAATAAAGTTAATCTGATTTATTCAGGGACTTGAACAAGGGCGGGCATAATCAGGTTGATTTGCTTAAAAGCTATATTAATCAGACAGTTATGCATGCAGTTCAGAGTCCCTACAACAGTCACACACTCTGTGTACCCAGATAGGAAAACAGTGGGCTAGCCAGGAACGTTACAGCTGGATGGGGCCCTGTGATGGAAGAAAGCAACAAGCACAACACACACTATTTGTAATCCGGAGCCGGAGGGCTCAGTTCATGAAAGAAAAGGCAACAAGACAATCAGATGACAACACTTTTAGATTTAGTTGTTGTTGCAGGGAGCTACCCTGATGTTTACTCACGATACCCAATACTGGACACAGGCAAGATGAAATCGAGACTGCAGGCTGTTGAGCTGGAGTGCCGGAGAGGCAGGGCCCACACACGAGTCACCGAGGCATCGTTCCTGTTCAAGGAGTTGAGCAGGGGCTGATCCCATGCCGGTCTCTCGTCGATGACTTTCTGCAGTAGGTATTCTGGCTGGGCCAGTGTAGCAGGGCCCAGGCAAACGGAAATGGATACAGATTCAGTCCGTGGAGCTGGATACAGCCTCCAGCAAGCAAAACACAGTTCAGACACACAGTGGGGAACCAAATCACGACCCACTATAAGCACACAGCACATTCACATGTAAGGAAATTCCACTGTACCAGGCAAACGGCTCTCCAGTCGCAATTACAGAGTCTCTGCAAAATCTTGGAGTTCAGAGGAAGCTGGAAGTCCTGACAGGCCAATCGCATTCAACAAATCTTTGCTCTTCTTCAGGTTAAAGCCTGGTTACAATTCAGTGGCTTTAATTCACTCTCCAAATTCAGATTCAGTCCAAAAGCACAAGTTCCTCTCAGGAACAACAGGCAGGCATGCAGGCCAAAATCAGGCCTTTCCATTAGTTCTACCATAATCCACTATGGATTGCTGCTCAAACTATCTTGAACTGTTACTTCTTCACTTCCCAACTCAGATCTAACTGAAACTGCAAGCAGTGTGAGACTTTCCCAAGATCCAAAAGTTCGGTTGGCTGATCTGTCTGTCAGTCACAACAAGGACTCCCTCTCCAGGTTATTTTAGGCACCAAAAGCCCAAAACTACAATTCCACAAGTTTTGGTCCCACCAAGCTCCTGTAGGCAGGCTCCATTTTAGAGTCCCAAATGTACTGATTGGCCCATTCTGCAGTCCAGGACCAAGATGATGGAAACAAACAGAACTCTCCATTCTGCAAAGAAGGCAGGTTAGAACACAAACTGCAATATTATTACTACTCTAACAGATGATCAGCAAACAAGTACATCTTCCAACAGAGCTCCCTCTCATGTTAATTATGACTGCAATCCAGGCAGCTCTTAAAGAGACTGTACACAGAAGCTATACAGGCACTCTCTGGTAATACATTTAAACTGCTAAACGCAGAACACCAGCCTGGCAGTGAGCATTTAGGCAAGCTCAAGGAAGACTTTTGGGAACCCCATTTGTAGGGGTTACACCTTTCCTGCCTGGAGAAAACTTGGTGCCGCATCAAGTCTGTACCATCATGCATCAGTTAACATAAACTTATTACTTTACTATACATATTCACTACACTTCATGATACTATATCCATAAGAACAATACTTATGCATGTTTCTACAAGTAATACTGATTCCACTATGATTAACACATTAGCAACATCATAATACTGCTTCAGGTAATATCTTCTTGCACATTAAACAATGTAAGAGGGGCCCTTCCCTATCAGCTAACTTGGGGCCGTATGGGGCAGGGGTACCAAGGAAAAACAAGTATCCTGAAATTGGCTGTCAAGCTCAATTTCAGCAGTGAGCTTTGGCGAGACGTAAACCCCTTTGTGAACCACATTGAGAGGCATATCCACTGGCCTCCCAGTGGAATCATAACTAAAGCATAGTACTGGCTTGACAGCTAGGTCAGTCTTTCTGGGGAGCAGCCACAGTCTCTGTACTTTCAGCACTAACTTTGGAACTTTTGTCACTTGTGAGGGTGCCTCTACATGGATGGGAGTGTCCAAACCGGGAACACCATTAGCTCCTTGCTCTGTAGGCTCTATTTCTACACCACTTTGCTCATTATTATCCTCTGACAAAGGCCCAGGTTACTCATTTGTAGGAGGATCTAGCACAATTAAGCTTTGTGGCACTGAAGTGGGGCTCTCAATACTCTCACATTGTTCCTCAGGTTCTGTGTGTCACCAGGAGACTCAGACCATCAGCCCCTTCTTCGGCAATTCACACAGTTCCACAAAACACAGAGAGTCCCGTAACCTCAGATGTGATGCTTTACACTCACTTTCAGGGAGCATTGGCTCCAAGGACGAAGCTGGGGGTTAGGCAGTCCAGAAGGCCCAGCTGCATCCCCACAATTAGTCATAGGGTTACCTTGAAACAGCTGGCTCAATTCATAGGAGGGTAATAGGCATTGTCACACTCACTATCGTCAGAGGTGGACTGACAGTCACTATTATTCTGGGCCTGCTGTGAGGGAAACCTTAACTCTATAACTACTGGGGTAGGTTGACTCTGTCTCTTTTGCAGCAGCATGAGTCACCGGCCTAGGGGAGGCAATGTCTGCTGGCTCAGCTTCAATAATAATTTGGCCGATAGGGCAAGTGGTGATGGTGCATGGCCTTGACAGCTTTGGAGTTATTCTCGGGCATACCTTGTATACTAGTAGATCATCCAACTTTCCAACTACTACATGAGGAAGATGGTGCACCTATCAGCAATTTTGTGCTTTCCATGCAGTCCCAAATTCAGTAACAACACACAGTCTCCGGCTGTAGCTCTTGAGCCTTTACTTTCTTGTCGTGCCTCTCTTTGTTGGTGAGATTTCTTTAGCAGCCATTGTCTGGGCCAGTTGATATGCATGGTTTAACTGAGCTTAGTCTGCGACATACTGCAGGTAGTTTTCAGCTTGGACCCCATCTGAGAGACCCCAAAACAGACATCAACTGGCAGGCAGGCCTTCCTCCCAAACATGAGGTGTTAGGATGAGAACCCAGTAGCGTCATTCTTGGTGCAATTGTATGTGTGTACCAAGGTGCTAATCTGCTGGCTCCACTTATGCTTGTCTTTGGGTGAGGGTGCCCAGCATGTCTAGAACGATGCAGTTAAAATGTTCCAGTTGAGGGTCCCCTAGGGTGATAGGGTGGTTCTTGACTTCCACACCCCAACAGAGAGAGCATTTCTTTGATTAGCTGACTTTCAAAGTCTCTGCCTTGGTCAGAGTGGATCCACTGGGGCACCATAGTGGACAAATAAATTTTCCACTACACCTTGGCCACGTAGAGGCCTTTTGATCTTTAGTTGGAAAAGCTTGGCATACCGTGTGAAATGATCCGTAACCACTAACACATTGCCAATATTCTGCTGATCAGGTTCTAAACACAAAAGTCTATGCAGACCAGTTCCATGGGGTACTGGTAGTAATATTGACAAGGGGACAGCCCTCTGAGGAAGGGCTTTCTTGCAGGCAATGACTGCAGGTCTTTACATGGTGCTCAACATCGCCCCCATCTTGGGCCAGTAGAATCGAGATCATACCGGTCGAGAGTTCTGTCAATGCCGAGGTGCCACATGTGATTGTGGAGGGACCTCAGTACCAAATCTTTAAAGGTTATGGGCAGGACCAATTGCTGCTTGTCTACTCGACCATTCTGATCCACTGTCTCTCTGTATAACAACTGATTGTGTAACTTCAACCTGGGGCCTTCTTTAAACAATAGGGCAGTTTGCAAGTCAGGGGAATGCAACTGGACACATCTTTCCCTGCACGCAGGGCATCAAGTGCTGGCTGAATCATAGGATCTTGGGATTGAGCCCACTGGATGCTGTCATTGTCAAATTGAGGTAGTGCACTAATATCTAGACCAGAGAAATGGCAATAGGCAGCCGGTATGCAAGTATCAGGAGGGCCCAAGCAATCTACTAAACAGTCCACTGTGTCCGTAGACATTTGTTAATCTCTATCAAACTTTTGGCACAATGCTCGGATGTCAGGTTCAGACAACCTGACCCAATCACTCTTGGAGACTGGCCTTCATGACAGGGCATCAGCATCAATATGGTTCAGTGCTGGCCTCTATTCAACAGCATAATCATAGGTTGATAAACAGAGAGCCACGGTGCCCAGTGGAGTCCAACTTAGCTGAAGTCTGTACATAGGTTAACAGGTTATTGTTGGTCTTCACCAATATCTTTGCCCCATACAGGTACTCATGAAACTGGTCAACAATGACCCATTTTAGGGCAAGGAACTCCAGCTTGCACAGGATAGTTTAGTTCTAATGGGGTCAAACTCCTGCTGAAAAGCCACTGGTCTCAAACCATCCTCATGGTCTTGATACAGCACGGCTCCTAGGCCCTGCAGACTAGCGTCCATATGCAGCGCACAGGGCTTGGTTGGGTCAGCATAGGCAAGGATGGGGGCATGGGTGAGCTGGTATATGACTGCGTGGAAGGCTGCTTCACATTCGGGTGTCCAGCAGGGCCCAAAAGTTTCACCTGTCCGAAGTATACTTTCTCGGTTCTTAGACAGCCCCTTTCTTGTATTTATGGTTGGTAGGGGTAACCCTGGGTGAGATTCAGGAGCAGGCGAATCACCTTGGAATTGTCTTTTATGAACCTGCGGTAGTAGCCACAGAACCCCAGGAAACATTGTAGTTCTTTCAAGTTATGGGGCTGGGGCCAAGTAGTCAGTGACTCAACCTTACTGGGATTGGTCTCTATCCTTCTGCAGATACTATGTGCCCCACATCCTTCATGGAGGTTTGAAAAACTGGCACTTGTCAATGGACAGCTTGAGACGAAGTCTTCCAATCGGTCTAGGACTTTAAACAGTCAGGTCTCATGCTCCTCTAATGTGCGTCCGAACACAATGACATCTTCTAGGTACACTAGGCATTCCAGCAAGTTCATATCTCCACCGCATGCTCCATCAGTCGCTGAAAGGTGGCCAGGGCACCCGAAATCCCTGTGGCATTCTCAGGAATTCATAGAACCCCAAAGGACAGATGAAGGTGTTTTTCTCATGGTCCTCTGTGCCATCGGAATCTGGTAAAATCTGCTGTGAAGATCCAATACTGAGAATCATTTGTTTCTATTCAAGCAATCCAGGGCATCTTGTATATGGGGCATGGTGTATTGATCTGGGACGGTCCACCAGTTCAGGGTTCGATAATCAACACACATCCTCACCGACCCATTCTTGTTCGCGCAACTACAATGGGAAGGGATATGGCTCCTTGATTCCTGTATCATGCCAGCAGCGAGCATTTCCTGCAGGTGTCTCCTCACATCATCTATGTCCACTGGGGCAAGGCATCGGATCTCTCTCGAAATGGCCGGTCATCATGCAGGCGATATGATGCTCTGCACCCTGAACACATCCCACATCCCATTCTTTTAATGAAAACACTTGGTCTCTCTGGGCGAGTTTCTTGCTAATCCTACCCTTCCATTCAGCTGGCAGCGGGAATCACCAAAGTCAAATAAGTCCGGGTCACTCTCTCCTTTTGGCCAGAGTACTTGTTATTGGGTAATACTGCAGTGTCTGCATGGTGTACTGTAGTTATAGTGCCCCTCTGTTCACCTGGATCTCCCTATCTGACACATTTTGAATCTGGACCATCACTCATCGTGCATAGGCATGGGCATGGGCAGGCAAGATGCTGGGTTTAACCAATAATCCTTCTGGCAACTTTCCATCACCTGGTGCATCCAACATTAATATTTTGTTCTTTACGTTTCTCTTCAGGCGGACTTCTCCATGGATTGTGCACTGGGCACTGGGGGCCAATACCAAGGAGTCAGGTTCCTTTTCCACATCTCCCCACTGGCTCATCTGGGTCCTCTTCATTGGGTTTCTGTTGTAAGTGATATGCCCTTTTACTAAGGCTGGAATTTTAGGCCCATCCAGTCAGCTGCCCTTGTTTCTCATGGCAGAGTTGTGCTAGTCTCCCAAACATGTGGGTGTTTGTTCCAATTAACAGGGGAACCCCATCATACAGTCTGGTGGGGAGACACACTAGGGCCAGTGTCTCTACTTGCTCCTCTACACCAATTACAGTTGCAGGAAAAGACAACCAGAGGCAGACATATCCTAGGTAGGGATAAGACTTGTTGCTCAGCCCCTCACATGTAGGCCTTCCAGGGATTGTAATGGCACATCAGATAAGTGTTTGTCATACCAGTCCTGAAATACAACGGTCACTTGCTACCCACCGTCAAGCACAGCCCGAGTAGGAATACCATTCATAGCCACAGTAGTCTTCATTGAAGGCAAATATTTTCCTCTCACTAGTGGCCCACACAATATATCAGCAGTACCTTCACAGTATACACTTACTCCCAGGACTGGTTCAATCAGCTTGACTCTGGGGACCCCTGTAAAGCAAGATGCAGTAATACAATAGCCACTGTATGGTATTTAAACACAAACACATATCTCAGGCAGTGTAACTTTGCTAAACAACCAAATCTGATTTATTTAGGGATAGTAACAAGGACGGGGAAATCAGGTTAATTAATTCAGTCACACTAATGTTCAGAGCACTGTGCACAGGGCTAGAGACCCTATAAGTCACTGTCACTGGGTTCCCAGGTTGGGAGAGGCTAGCCAGGATCGGTGCAGCTGGTTGGGGCCCTGAGGATGAAAATACTTGCACAATACCCAATTTGTAATCCGAGCCGGTAGGCTCAGTTCGTGTTATCAAGAAGGAAAATCAGTTGAAACCCTTGCAATTCAACGATTCAGCTGGCAGGAGCTACCTGATTTTTACTCACGACCTTTGCTGGACATCTTTCACACAGCGAGGGACACAGGCCTGTAAGCAGGACACACCCCACACATTTATATGAAAAGAAGGTTACCATACCAGGCAGCTGCTTTCATATCCCGATCGCACTTACTGCCAACCCGGAATTCGCGATGCAGCTTCACTCTCCTGACAGACCAAGCGCTATTAAGCAGTTTCTCCAGTCCTCTACAGGGTAAGCCTGGTTCCGGCCACACTGTCTCTCCTTTTCCTCCACACACAGCGGATTCAGTCCGAATCACCACGGCAAGCGAGCCGCCTGACTTTGGCTCCACACGCGCTTCCCAGACGAAACTCTGCAGCGCAGAAGCCCTGAGCTCCTTCCTCAGTCATGGCCACAATGGATCTGCTCTCTGCCATTGGGCAGGGAATTACCATCGGGCACCACCGACCCAATTGAGGGCTTCAGATGCCAGTCACTTACAACTTCCCCTTTGGTGCTAAAAGGGCCACAGTCCAGAACTTCACTTCCAGAATTACTGGCCATATCCCCATTGGCAGCCGGCTCCCGAGAGAGTCCTAATCCTGGTTGGTTGCTCAATACTCCATTTTAGCACCCTCCTCCTGATTGGATCCAGTTTACAGTTCCGATCCAAATGGAGGAGCAAAGCACACAAGTCCCAGCTGCAAGAAAGGCAGGTTAGACAAATTACATTCCCACTAATACTCTAAATGGTATGTGGCAAACAGTTACATCTCAGAAAAGTGCTCACTCTGCCCAGTTAGCAATGGCAGAAACGGAGCGATTGTCAGCAGCTCGAGCAGGACTCGAGCAGGGAAACACACAGCCCCCATGAACTAATCATGCCTGCAAGCAGACAGCTCTTAAAGAGACAGTACTAGAGGCTCTAAAAGCACTCGCTGATAAACAGCTTAAACGCCGAACACCATTCAGGCTAGGAGCACTCAGCCAGCTCCTGGAAGACCTCTGGGAACCCCCATTTGCAGGCGGGTTACATAAACATTCAACTTTGGAGAGTGCTCCTCTACAGTGTCCTTATTGGTACCTAGGGAATATCCAGTATAAGCAGAGCATTTTGGGGTCGACCTCCTGTCAGTACACTACCCCACCAACTGGTGTACAGCCATTTGTACTGGGGTAGCCATTAATCTTTAACAATAATTCGTAATTTTTGGCCACAAGAAGGCACAAAATCCCAGCGGTGAGCCTCCAAGATGTAACCCCTAGGTGGCGCTATCCCAAGGGCTACTACCCCTGCCTGCTTGGCTAGTAGCAGATTAAGGGGCCTAGGTAATAAAATGGGTGCCTCCACCCGGAGGTCAGGGTTGTTAGTGGTCAAGCTAACCTGGGCATAGCCTCCGGGACACTGTAAACCCTCTTTCCCTTCTAGTGGCCTGAACAATAGACAATAATTACTTTCACAATGACCCTTATTCACCAGCCAATTACCCACACTGTTTGCACTTACCACCAGGGCTGGTTCTCTAGCTTGACCCTGGGGCCCCTGTAAAACAACATTAAGCACAGCAAATAGCAACAGTACAATACTTTTGGCACAAACTGGAACCACAGTCAGGTTAAATGCAAACAAAGTTAAATCTGATTTATTCTGGGGACTTGAACAAGGGAGGGCATAATCAGGTTGATTTGCTTAAAAGCTATATTAATCAGACAGTTATGCATGCAGTTCAGAGTCCCACACTGTCACACACTCTGGGTACCCAGGCAGGAAAATGGTGGGCTAGCCAGGAACGTTGCAGCTGGTTGGGGCCCTGTGATGGAAGAAAACAACATGCACAACACACACTATTTGTAATCTGGAGCCAGAGGGCTCAGTTCATGAAAGAAAAGGCAACAAGACAATCAGATGACAACACTTTTAAATTTAGCTGTTGTTGCAGGGAGCTACCCTGATGTTTACTCACGATACCCAATACTGGACACAGGCAGGACGAATTTGAAACTGAAGGCTGTTGAGCTGGAGTGCCCATGGAAGTAGGGCCCACCTGAATCACCGAGGCATCGTTCCTGTTCAGGCACTGAGCCTGGGGCTGATCCCCAGGCCGGTCTCTCGTCGATGACTTTCTTCATGAGCAGGTATTCTGGCTGGGCCATGTAGCAGGCCCAGGCAAATGGAAATGGATACAGATTCAGTCCGTGGTGCTGGATACAGCCTCCAGCAAGCAAAACACAGTTCAAACACACAGTGGGGAACCAAATCACGACCCACTATAAGCACACAGCACATTCACATGTAAGGAAATTCCACTGTACCAGGCAAACGGCTCTCCAGTCGCAATTACAGAGTCTCTGCAAAATCTTGGAGTTCAGAGGAAGCTGGAAGTCCTGACAGGCCAATCGTATTCAACAAATCTTTGCTCTTCTTCAAGTTAAAGCCTGGTTACAATTCAGTGGCTTAATTCACTCTCCAAATTCAGATTCAGTCCAAAAAGCACAAGTTCCTCTCAGGAACAGCAGGCAGGCATGCAGGCCAAAATCAGGCCTTTCCACAGTTCTACCACGCGAATCCACTATGGATTGCTGCTCAAACTATCTCGAGCTGTTACTTCTTCACTTCTCAACTCAGATCTAACTGAAACTGCAAGCAGTGTGGGACTTTCCCCAAGATCCAAAAGATTTTGGTTGGCTGATCTGTCAGTCACAACAAGAGCTCCCCTCCAAGTTATTTTATGCGCCAAAAGCCCAAAACTACAATTCCTACATGTTTTGGCCTCACCAAGCCCCTGTAGGCAGGCTCCATTTTAGAATCCCAAATGTACTGATTGGCCCATTCTGCAGTCCAGGACCAAGATGATGGAAACAAACAGAACTGTCCATGCAGCAAAGAAGGCAGGTTAGAACAAACTGCAATATTTTCTACTCTAACAAATGATCAGCAAACAAGTACATCTTCTAACAGAGCTCCCTCTCGGGTTAATTATGATTGCAATCCAGGCAGCTCTTAAAGAGACATTACACAGAGGCTATACAGGTACTCTCTGTCAATACATTTAAACTGCTAAAACGAGAACACCAGCCTGGCAGTGAGCATTTAGGCAAGCTCAAGGAAGACTTATCGGAACTCCCATTTGAGGGGCTACACCTGCCCCTCTCCTCTCTTTAGCCATGCTATGTCATCTTTCTTATCTCTTTTTCACTAATATACCTAAAGAGATCCACAATGATAAGCCCTGCACCATACCTATCGGTGCCTTGCTACCAGAGGATCCATATAAAGTTAAGATGTCCGTGAAGTTTGAAGTAATTAAAAGCTACACGCTCAATAAATTGCAAAACCAGGTCCCAAGAACTTCCTGTATTTTTTGCTGCTGCCCGCGACTCCACCCCGTGCTCACTAGCTTACTTCAAACTTCACGGACATCTTAACTTTATATGGATCCTCTAAGTGCAAGGCACTGATAGGTATGGTAGGGGTTAATTGTATTATCTTAGTGAATTTTTTTTTTTTTTTTAAATACTTTTCCCCAATATACTTAAAAAATTTATTTTTTCCCTTTCTTAATTCCTTCTGTTAGTGGAAGTTCCTTCTTAGCTTTGGCCAACTGGGCTGCTTCCTCTGCCTCTGACTTTACTCTGGTACGCCTTACTTTCCTCGCCTCATCCCTCTAGGTCCTCCAGAACTTCCTGTATACGGTCCTTTTGTCCCTGACTGCTTGACTACCTCACAGCTAAACCAGCTGGGTATTTTGGCACTCAAGTTTTCCCATATAGCCTTACACACTCATTTGTGGCTGCGTATAATCCCTCCTAGATGATAGACCATTGTCGATTCACCTCTATTCCTTCACTGTGGCTAGTCAGGTGACCCCTTAGCAGCTCCATCTTTCTGAAGTCCACCCTTTTAAAGTCTAGGACCTTAGTCTTTGTGCTTACCTTCTCCATCCCCATATCCAACTTCAACCACAGTGTGCAGTGGTCACTCCTCATAAGGGCTCCTCAACCTGGATGTCTTGAACATGGCCCCATTTGTCAGTACCATATCAAGGATCGCACCCTCCTGTTGGGTACCATAACACTCGGGTCAGGAAACCACTCTGCACTGTATCCAGGATTACCTGACTCCTGGCGCAGGATGTGGCTGGATTTTCCAATCCACCTTGGGCGGTTAAGGCCCCTCCAATTATCACCTCGGTTTTGCCCACAGCCACCCTGATTAATGTCCCCAACTCCTGTCCCTTCCCCTCCTGGTAGGCAGTCTGTAAATCACTCCCAGCTTTAGCTTCTTTCCTCTAGTGGACTGCAACTGCACCCACAGCACCTCTGCCTTCCCCTCTTCTGCCTCTTCCCTCATACAGGTTATTCCGTTCCTTACTAATACCGCTACCCTCCCCCAATACTCCCCATTCCTTCTGTACAACTTATACCCTGGAATGAAGCAGTCCCAGTCGTTTGGTGTAACCCAAGTTTCTGTGACTACCGCAATGTCACCCTCTTCTCTGTCAGCACTGCCTGCAGGTCATCCATCTTGTTACCAAGGCTTCCTGCATTTAAGGACACCACCCTCCACCATGTTTCTGTGACTCTGTCCGCCACAGAATGACTGTCCTCCTTCTTGCTATCCACTGTCCGCTCCCTCCCTGTCACTTGCACCCCTTATCTCCCTTACCCTCCTGATATCCTTTCCTGTTTGTGCTTCCTCATCTTGCATCCAGCCTCCCTCCCCTGTAGACCCTGCCTCCTCTATCCCCTACAAGTTACTGCCCCTCTCTGTTCTAACCTCACTCCCAGTTCAACTGTCTCTGAATGGGAGAGAGGCCTGATGGCCTCTCCTCCTGCAGACTCTGGGCACTAAGATCCAGTCTACTCCACCCCTCAGTTTAAATTAAGGCTCCTGGTTATGTGCTCCCAACCTATCCCTAAGGACCCTGGAACCTCCTCCGCTGAAGTGAAGCCTATCTGAAACATAAAGGGTTTTGCCACTCTATGTCCCTCCCATCCTTCTATGCAACTTATAACCTCCCCACACCACTCTAGTAGTCAGGTATTGAAGTGCCCTATCCTACTTTTTCTAGCTGAGCTGGCTCTAGGTACCAGTGATATTTCAGAGAAGGCTACCAATCTGGCCACCCCCCTACAGATCCTCCCCCAGCCCCAAACCTCTCCTATAGTACTTCTACCTCTTCTCCAGCTAGGTCGTTTGTTCCTAAATGGATTATTACATGGCTTCCCCAACCCCTGTACAAGCTGCTCAATCATTGGCACACTCACTCTGCCATCATCTCCAGCATGCACACCACCTTCCTACCTGTGTGCACATCCTCTTCCTTCCCCAGCATAATCCCTTCACTATCAAGTCCCCAGGATTACAAACTCCTCACCCATACCCCTTCCTTTCTCTGCCCCACTGCACTACCCATCTCACAAGATTCCACTTGCCTGACTGCTCCCACTCAGCCTTGCCTTCCAATATTTCCTCCTGCCCTCCCCACCAGCCTGAACATCCCCACACTGCCCTGCATAGCTATCCCTTCCACCTTCCATCCCATAACTCTGTTCGGCCTTCTTGCACCCTCTGTTCTCTTCATCTATTCTCCACATCACCCTCCTACTCCCACCACTCCTTACTCCTGCACCTCCTCCCTAGTCATCCGCCCCTACCTTCACTACTACCATACAGCCTCCACCATCTAACCCCCTGGCTTCCATGTCCTGAACCAGATCCCTCCACCTCCTCTCTCCTCCCAAGACAGGGGAGGAATCTATTTCACCACACTAGGTGCTCCCACCCAGTTCCCTCTGTTGTGACTTCTCCCATTCCCCACCTCTCTCCACCCCCAGGTTTCTCACCCTCTCAGGTATAGAAGCCCAAAGCATCTTTGTCCGCCCTCCACAAACTTCCCTGCCTGCCTCTTTTCTCCTGGGCTATCCCACCTACACCCTTCTTCCATGCCCCATCTCCCACTGCTCCCTCACTAACCTACCTAACTCCCATCTAAGCTGTCTCCACTCTGCCATCAACTGATTTAGATTCCTGCACCCTGGACATCCACCTACCTCCCACAATGTTCTTAAGAACACCACAACCCCACACCCCTACAACTCACCACCCTGCTCCTGTCCTCTTGCCACCTGAGCATGACTCCTTCCCACCACATGCCACCTATGTCAGTGCAAGTCTCTCTTTTTTACTATACAGTAACTGCTCCCTTCCATCTAGAGAAGTACTTCCTACCACACTCTTTGTGGGCCTACCCCAGATAGGGTGTAGTTGCAACCTTTATTTCCTGTGTCGGCCTACCCTAGATAGTGTTACCTTGTGCAATCCTATCCTTCCACTGCAAGACCTAACCTAGATAGAGATTAACTGTGGCCCTTGTTTATCTTGCCTTCACAAGTCTACCTAGATAGCCATAACAGTCCTACTAGATTCAATTCTGCTCAGCTCTGTTACTATTCCCTCCACCTTATTCATTCTGTTAGAACAAGTCTAACTTATTAACAATTGCTTCTCTTTGTCAGGCCTCTAATACTTTACATTAAATAACATATACCATGCTATCCATTAAGCATTTTAAACACACTCTACTAAATTTGTTTTTTTAAGCACCTCAGCATCAATGCATCTTTAATTTCACATTACAAAACTTATATTAATGTAAATTATTTCAAAATGAAGACATTATACTAAATTTCCCTTTATTCCATTTGTAAAGTGAAGTACCATCTACCAACCCCTTAACTATATACTGCTTATAATGTGTATGAATTAAACCCACTTTTTATGTTGGCTCGCATACGCGACCAGTCAACATATTGCACTAGTAGCAGATTGGGAGGTGCGGTCACTGTGGGCAAATTCAAGGCATGCATCAGAAGGTGCCTCATTCCCCAATAAGACAGCTGCAGGTGCTGACACCAGGCATATGTCAGGTGGCCACCAGATCTAAGAAAGGTCCACTGCAATCATGCAGTGGCACAATACACACCCTCTGGCGTGCCTGGTGACAGGCGCCTGCAGAGTGCCCGATGCACTTTTTTGCCAATGAGGAGCCCACTCCCTGTTGGCATAATGACCCCTCCCATTTACAATGGCTGAGTAAGCTTCCAATCCCTTGGTATCATGACCCCAACAGTATTTCTTTGCCGAATGGGGCTCAACCCTGTCGGCTTCAGTCCCCTTCCCTTATTTATTTTGCCAACAGGGAGCATACTCCCGTTGGCATATCCACTCTGCTTTTGTTGTAGGCCGAGGGGTGCTCAATCCCTCGGCTCTTGTCCCCCCCGCCGGTATGTGCCAACAGGGTGCCCAATCCCGTCAGCTACAGCATCCCGCCTAAAAAAAAAAATACTTAGGTGGCACCTGGGAGCCCACCTCAGCGTTCAAATCCCTGAAAAGAAAAACTGTCCCGCAATTTTTTTAAACTGTGAAAGAAGAAAACGGTCACTCTCAGTCTCCTGCCCCTCCCCACCCCATGCCCGCCCTCTGCTGCCCCTGCCTCCCCACAACCACACTTACCTCTGGAGCACGCGCGCGATCTTGAGTGGACTGGGAACACATCTGCACTCTTCAAAGTCGACTCGCGAACTGAAGACATGCCGTAAGCTGTATAATGGCATAACTTGGGTTTTTCCAACTTTGGTGCATATCTCGGCAATTTGGGAATTTTACACCAAAATTTCAACATGGGGTTATTAGACCCTCCTCATGATTCAGTCATTGTCATGTTGTTATTCGGTCCCGAAGGTGATTTCGCAGTCATCAGCAGAATCACCTCAGGACCGATTAACCTAAATGACAGTGCCACTGTTCATGAGGGGGCTCTCAAAAGCCTATGTTGCAAATTTGGTGGAAAAAATCAAAAAATGGCTGTTCTGACGTGTGTGTTGCGCAGTTTCCATGCACACTCTTAACTTCGTGAATTTGTAATATTTCCCAGATTTTCAAAATTGCCATTTTCCCACACCTCCTTATGAACAGTACAGCTGTCATTTTACATATTCTAGCGACATGTGTTTTCGCACATCCGCGGCAATAACGCGCTGTGCAAAATCAATTTTTGGGACTGTTTGAAGAAATGATTATAGCACTGTTCATGAGCAGAGGTCCTAAAATGTCTATGTTGAAAATTTGTTGATGAACATCCATAAAATGACTGTGTTACAAGAGTGCATTGCCGGTTTCCACGAACCCTTGCAACTTCGCAAATGTGCAATATTTTCATGTCAGATTTTCTACACTGGCATTTTTTCACACCTCCTTATGAACAGTACAGCTGTCATTTTTCACATCCTGCCCAAATGTGTTCTCTTACCTATGGTGCACAATGCATGGTTGCTGTGGAAAATCAACTTTTGGGACAAATTAACAAAATCACAGTGCCACTGTTCACAAGGAGGTCCAAAATGCCTATTTTGAAATTGTGGTTAAAAACATCCAAAAATAACTGGGTTATCGATGTGTGTTGCGCTGTTTCTATGCATGCTCATGACTTCACCAATTTTTCATATTTTCACTCCAGACTTTTAATGTTGCAATTTTTACACCTCCTCATGAACAATACAGTTTTAATTTTTCACATCCTGCCTAAAATGTGTTTTCGTCCCTGTGTCACCAAATGGCATAGCTGTGCAAAACTACCTTTCAGCTAACAAACTAATAGTGGTGCTTTCATGAGGTGGCATCACAAAAAGCCTATGTTGAAAATTTGGAGCGAAAATACCAACAAACGCCTACAGCATTAGGGTTTCCAACTGTAACTTCCCACCCTGTAGAGACTGACAGGCGTCAGGGGTGTGATTTAGGATCATTGACTGTAATGCTCACACCATTCCACTCCCCACCAACACCCCACCTGCAGCCAGTGACAGGCATCGAGGTGTGCTGGAGCATTGACCTTAAAGTTCACCCCATTCTCATACTGCCACCTCAGCATATTTCCTTATGTAATGGTGTAAGGCCCATGACCCCTAAACACACCACGACACTTGTCAGTGTCTGCAGGGTAAGATGAGGTAGAATGGCATAAGCATTATAGCTGACGACCCAAAGGCACACACCCTAATGCCTGTCAGTCTCTGCAGGGTGAAGGTAGCATTGGCTTCCAGTTCAATACTTCACTGCCATTCCTATTATGTGTCCCTAACCTCTGCACTACCAATGCCTATGCCAGCAAGACAACATTCAGCATTGACAAATGCTTTTACTTACAGTGTCGGATGTTTTGATGCTGGGTGTTTCTTTCCATCAATTAAATACCATCTTACATGATATAAATTTAAATTAGATAACAGGGCAGCTTTGGTTTTCACAGTTGGGGTGCAGTGTCTCCTGTCAACTGCCACCCACACTGTTGCCCCAGGGTGTTGCACTTGCTATCACCCTTTAGTTTAAGGACTGCTAGGCCAAAGCCTAGAAATAGTGTAACTGTCCCACCCCATCCCCAACAGTGAGCTCCCAACTGGAGCTCAGGGGAGGAGGGAGGAGAACACAAGCAGGAAGCAGCAGGTGCAAGTCCCTTGCAGTTAGTCTTGTCAAAATCCTGCTGCAAGTTGAGCCAGCTGGCCTTCACCCTGCAGACTCGAAACAGTTGATGACTTTCACTGACTCAACCCATGGCTATTTAAAGCCACTCACTGTCAAGTCTCGCATCTCACAGACAGGTACACAAACCTCATACACTACATGCATCCTATTCATACATCTCACACATACACAAACCTCATAGACATAACACATCCCATTCACACATGTTACGTATAAACATACACACACACACACATCCTATTCATACATGTTATGTACAAACCACATTCACATACACCCCATTCTATACATCTCAAACCTCTTACACATACACATCTCTATGCATACATCTCACACACACAAACCTCACACATACACACATCCTATTCATGCATGTTACATACAAACCACATACACACACACCCATTCATACATCTCAAACCTCTTACACATACACACTTCCCATGCATACATCTCACACACACAAACCTCACACACATACACACATCCTATTCTATACATGTTATGTATAAACCACATACACATACACACATCCCATTCATACATGTTACATACAAACCACATACACATAAACGATCCCATTCATACATGTTACGTACAAACCACATACACATACACACATCCCATTCATACATGTTACGTATAAACCACATACACATACAATTCATTCTATACATCTCAAACCTCTTACACATACACACTTCCCATGCATACATCTCACACACACAAACCTCATACACATACACACATCCCATTCATACATGTTCCACATCAAACCACATACATACACCCCATTCATACATC
The DNA here is from genome assembly GCA_016271365.2 of Neoceratodus forsteri. Classification (NCBI taxonomy): domain Eukaryota; kingdom Metazoa; phylum Chordata; order Ceratodontiformes; family Ceratodontidae; genus Neoceratodus; species Neoceratodus forsteri. The sequence goes on from JADMNL010000025.1 coordinate 333,689,915, forward strand.
TCACATATGCATATACAAACATCTTACAAATCGTACATCTAATACACACAAACCTCATACACATACATGTAACGCATACTCACCACAAACATATTTATCACACACAAACCTCCTACACATCCCATTCATGCATCTTCGCACAAACCTCATACAAAACACATGCATTCTATACATACACCTCATGCACAAACTTCCTACACATATTAACACATAACACATTAAAACACACCATACACACATCGCAAGAATTGCACGCACCCACACATTGCGCACACTGTACATACAGTATATGTTACACACACACACATCAGCTCACACCTCATACAGATAAACACATCACATTCATACATTTCACACACAGATACTCCAGCCTCATACACAAGCAAACATCCATTCACACATCTCACACACACAAACTCCCTAGGGGTCCACACATCACACATACCTCATACACAAATTGCAAGCATCGCACACTCCCACGCACTCTGCATACACATTATGCAAACTTTACATACGTGCATGTGACACACACACACACATACATATTGTGGCCACTCTGTTTACATACCAACAGTTACACTACTTGTAGTTAGTTCATAATTGTTATATATCTCTGTCAGATTGTCAGAGATGTACTAATCAGGCACTGGTGTCAATTTACTGCCGACTCACATTTTGCCTTCTGCAGCTGCTGCAGGTAGCAAACTGTGCTGCTGTCAGAGCATGTCCCCACTAGCTGCTGTGGTACAACAGTGACACCTGGTGGTCCAAGTACAACCACAGGGAGAAGAAGTTCCAGGTGATGTTGTACAATGCTCAGGGACACCTCTATACCATTTCATGCTCTAGTCTAAAGGGATATCGGAATCTATTTGGAGGATCTCCACTGCTCAATGACATTTGATGATTTAGTGTTCTGAGGTTCTGAAACCTAGGTTAGAAATGGTAGTCCAATCCCACTTTAAGGGAATTACAGGAGATTCAGACACAGAGAGTCTCATTTTCAAAAGATGTTTATTACTGACACGAATAGGAGAAACCTTTTCAAACATGAGGTCCATGCTCTTGTTCTTGACGTCCATAACTGCTGGCCATGCCAGTACCTTACCTTCTGGCTAAGTATGGCCTGACAGATTAATCGCTGGTCTGAGTTACTGGCTGCCTGGTTTTCTCCCATAGGCTATTTGAACAACTAGTTGAGAGTTGTTGGGTCACGTAATGGTCTCTCTCAGAAAGCTGCCCAGAGAGTCAGACATTGTCCTGAGACAAGAGAAAAGTATTGTTAATGTCCTATTGTAACATGGTAAAAGTAGTAGGACTCAAAGGAAGAAAGCCGATAGGACTAAGGGTGTCGGGTGGTACAGGAGGAACACGGCATTATGGCACGATAATGCTGTGTTGTTTCAGAACGCTCAGAGCAATAATGCCCTGTTGAGCTCGTGAACGCGCTTGAGAAAGGGGAGAATGAAGCTGCCAGTAGGCAATGTCGACTCAATAGGTGGTACTAGGAAGAGGGACTCCAAAGTACAAGGGATGGCATCAACACAGTCAGTGAAGAGGGCTGGTTCCAGGTGTAGGATATGTGAAGAACTGGAGCGAACAGGGGAGGTGGAATGTCAGCGTGTTGGCAGCCACCCATTCCCACCCAGTGACTAAAAACAGTAACACTCGCAGTACAGTGGAAGAGACGTAGGGCAAGGCTAATAGGAAAGAAACAATCTGGAAAGAAAAGAAAATTTTCATTTGGTTTTAACGGCGCCACCTACTGGTCGGCAAAAGGAGAAAACGGTGTGGCAAACTGTTGTATCATAGTCCAATAGTGAAGCACTGGACAGAATGGCGAGGAGAGAATAGACATGGAAGTAACATAAGCGCTCTTGTGTGGCAGCAATGCAACACAGTCATGGAATAGTACCTCAGCAGAGCTGTATTAGAAAAGTAGGAGCGAGCACAGGAAGTGACATGTAATGGAGAGGAAAACTCCTATGGCATGGTAAAGAGCCACCTATTGGTCGGGACAGTCACCGCCTTAAAGAAACAGCTCAGAGAACTGCAGTGACCATCCACGATACTAAAGGATGAAGCAGAACAGGCTCCCCATAATGTAGCACAGCATGAATGGTACGAGAAAATGGAGGGTCAGCAAGAGAGCAGCCGGACATAAGCAGGAACTTTGCAGGTCTGATTATTTTGAAATCGCAATGTCAGAATGTACAGCAAAGTTGTAATCGCAGAAATTGGCACACACCACATTACTAAATGTGGCCTGGGCAACGGTACACGCATGGTTCTAGTTAGAGAGGGCTTAAAAGTAAGAGATGTGAACATGGAATATAGAACTCAAAGTAGTTGTAGTGATCATTTCTGTGTCAAAGGAAGGAAAAGAGTATTTACTAATAGTTCCTTGCACCTGCCATGTTACAAGCACATTAATCCACTCCGAGAGGTGGCAAATAATGGGGAGTTAATGCATGGTTGGTCATTGTAGGCACTTGGCCACAATGGCTAATCACGCATTAATCCCCCATTAGATGCCACCTTCGTCAGAGATTAATGCTTTCATGTAACCCCCTACAAATGGGGGTTCCCAAAAAGTTTTCCTTGAGCTTACTGAAATGCTCACTGCCAGGCTGGTGTTCTGCATTTTAGCAGTTTAAATGTATTGTCAGAGAGTGCCAGTATAGCCTCTGTGTACTGTCTTTTAAGAGCTGCCTAGATTGCAATCATAATTAATCTGAGAGGGAGCCCTGTTAGAAGATGTATTTGTTTGCTGATCATTTGTTAAAGTAGTAGTAATATTGCAGTTTGTTCTAACCTGCCTTCTTTGCAGCATGGACAGTTCTGTTTGTTTCCATCATCTTGGTCCTGGACTGCAGAATGGGCCAATCAGTACATTTGGGACTCTAAAATGGAGCCTGCCTACAGGAGCTTGGTGGGCCAAAACATGTTGGAATTATAGTTTTGGGCTTTTGGCACCTAAAATAACCTGGAGGGGAGCCCTTGTTGGACTGACAGACAGATCAGCCAACCAAACCTTTTGGATCTTGGGGAAAGTTCCACACTGCTTGTAGTTTCAGTTAGATCTGAGTTGGGAAGTGAAGAAGTAACAGCTCGAGATAGTTTGAGCAGAAATCCATAGTGGATTCCGTGTGGCAGAACTGTGGAAAGGCCTGAGTTTGGCCTGAATGCCTGCCTGTTGTTCCTGAGAGGAACTTGTGCTTTTTCGGACTGAATCCGAATTTGGAGAGCGATTAAGCCACTGAATTGTGACCAGGCTTTAACCTGAAGAAGAATGAAGATTTGCTGAATGTGATTGGCCTGTCAGGACTTCCAGCTACCGCTGAACTCCCGGATTGTGCAGAGGCTCTGTAATTGAGACCGAGAGCCATTTGCCTGGTACAGTGGAATTTCCTTACATGTGAATGTGCTGTGTGCTTATAGTGGGTCGTGATTTGGTTCCCCACAGTGTGTTTGAACTGTGTTTTGCTTGCTGGAGGCTGCATCCAGCTCCATGGACTGAATCTGTATCCATTTCTATTTGCCGGGGCTCTGCTACACTGACCCAGCCAGAATACCTGCTATGCAGAGAAAGCCATCGACAGAGACCGCCTGGGGATCAGCCCACTGCTCAATGCCTTGAACAGGAATGACGCCTCGGTAATTCATGTGGGCCCTGCTTCTCCGGCACTCCAGCTCAACAGCCTGCAATCTCAATTTCGTCCTGCCTGTGTCCAGTACTAGGTATCGAGAGTAAACATCAGGGTAGCTCCCTGCAACAACAGCTAAATCTAAAAGTGTCGTAATCTTATTGTCTTGTTGCATTTTCTTTCACGAACTGAGCCCTCTGGCTCCGGAATTCAAGTAGTGTGTGTTGTGCATGTTGCTTTCTTCCATCACAGGGCCCCAACCAGCTGCAACGTTCCTGGCTAGCCCACCGTTTTCCTACCTGTACCCAGAGTGTGTGACTGTGTAGGACTCTGAATTGCATGTGTAATGCCCCACAAATGGGGGTTCCCAAAAGTCTTCCTTGAGCTTGCCTAAATGCTCACTGCCTGGCTGGTGTCCTGCATTTTAGCAGTCTGAATGTGATTGCCAGAGAGTGCCTGTATAGCCTCTGTGTACTGTCTCTTTAAGAGTTGCCTGGATTGCTGTCATAAGAATCTGAATAGGAACTCTGTTGAAAGATGTAACTATTTGCTGAAAATCATTTAGTGTGATAATGATAATGTAGTTTGTCTAACCTGCCTTCTTTGCAGCAAGGACTGTTTTGTTTATCTCCACTATCTTGTCCTGGGACTGCTGAATTGGACCAATCAGTACTGGTGGGACCTAAAATGGAGCCGGACTACAGGAGATGCCTGAGTCAGAATCTGCAGGAATTATAGTTTGGGGTTTTGGTGCCTTTGCACCTGAAGGGGAGCTCCTGTTGTGACCGACAGATAAATCAGCCGACTGAACCTTTGGATCTTGGGAAATTCCCAGGCTTGCTGGCAGTTGAGCCAGATCTAAGTTGGGAGCTGAAGAGGCAACAGCTTGAGACAGTCAAGCAGCCGCCTTGAGTAGTTTGCAGGAGAACTGTGGAAAGGCCTGAGGTGTGGCCTGCATGTCTGCCTGCTGCCCTGAGAGGGAGAAAGAAAATCACTTCGGACTAAATCCGAGTTTGTGAGAACGTAAGCCACTGATTTTACCAGGCTCATACCTGAAGAAGACCAAGATTTTGCTGAGTGTGATCGGCATGTCAAGATTTCCAGCTGCTTTTGGATCCCTGGTTGCAGAGACTCTGCGATCGTGACCGGAGAGCGGTTTGCCTGGTACAGTAGAATATCCTTACATGTAAATGTGCTGTGAGTTGTTAGTGGGTCGTGATTTGGTTCCCCATTGTGTGAACTGTGTTCTGCTTGCTGGAAGCTGTATCCAACTCAAAATGGACTGTATCTGAATTTGTCTCCATTTGGCCGGGCCTTGCCACACTGGCCCAGCCAGAATACCCTGCACAGAGAAAGCCATCGATGAGAGACCTGCCTGGGATCAGTCCCCTACTCCACGCTTTTAACAGGAACGAACCTTCGATGATTCGTGGGCCCTGCTTCTCCTGGCACTCCAGATTAACCACCTGCTGTCTCGATTTTCGTCCAGCCTGTGTCCAGTCTTGGGTATCGTGAGTAATCATCAGGGTAGCTCCTGCAACAACAGCCTAATCTAAAAGTGTGTCATCTGATTGTCTTGTTGTTTACTTTTCATGAACTGAGCCATCCGGCTCCGGATTACAAATAGTGTGTGTTGTGCATGTTGTTTCTTCCATCACAGGGCCCCAACCAGCTGCAATGTTCCTGGCTAGCCCACTGTTCTCCATCTGGGTACCCAGAGTGTGTGACTGTTTATGGACCCTGAAGTGCATGCATAACTGTTTGACTGATTCAGCCTTTAAGCAAATTAACCTGATTACCCTCTCCTTGTTCAAGTCCCTTAAATAAATTAGATCTAACTCTTTTGCATTTACCCTGACTATGGTTCCAGTTTGTGCAAGAGTACTGTACTGCTGTTATTTGCTGTGTATAACCTTGTTTTACAGGGGGTCCCCAGGGCGGGCCAGAGGAAAGCCCTGGTGGTAAGTGCAAACAGTGTGGGTACTTGTGTGTATCAGGGGTATTGTGAAAGTGATTATTGTATTGTTCCGGCCACTAGTAAGGAAAGAGGAGGCTTACAGTGTCCCGGAAGGCTGTACTCAGGTTAGCTTGACCACTACCAACCCTGACCTCCAGGTGGAGGCACGCGTTTCAGAACTCAGGCCTCTTAACCTGCTACTAGCCAAGCAGGCAGGGATAGTAGCCCTTGGGATAGCGCCACCTAGGGTTACATTTTGGAGGCTCACCACTGGGATTTTGTGCCTTCTAGTGGCCAAAACTTACAAATTATTTTTAAAGATTAATGGCTACCCCAGTAGAAATGGCTGTACACCAGTTGGTGGGGTGGTGTACTGGGCAGGAGATTGACCTCCAAATGCTCTAATTATACTGGATATTCCCTGGGAACCAGTAAGGACACTGTAGAAGGAGCACTCCAAAGTTAAATGTTTAAAAACCCTGTGGTGGTGGGTCGACAGGCTAATTTGATCGCCCAAATTTTCATAGCCTTGGTAGAGTGTAGTGACCTCATGGACAGCTCTAAAGTGCCACAGACTATTGCCCCAGAAGGGGTTCCAGCTGCCTGGAGAATGATAACAAAAGACAGTAAAGACCCCAGGAGGATGAGCTCCCACCATTATCTGAGACTTTTGAGGAGAAATTTGTTAAGTTGTTGCTGGAGGAAGGAAAATCATAGAGGACTTTAAGAAACTATTCCTGCCAACAGGGGTGTTCTTCCCAACACCCCTCCCACTCCAGCACCTGTTACTGCCCGCCTTCTGTGCCTGTATCAATGCTGGCCCCATATCTGTACCTGCCATTAGTCACGACTCCTACTGAAGGCTGAGAATCTTCTCTGGCACCTCCTACCCCAGGGGAGGATGACTGGGAGATCTGGATAGACTATGTTGCCCTCTAGTACTTGCATGGCAATGCTCAGAAGCAGAGAAATGAAAGAGGTTGAGTGAGAGCCTCTGAGGTCCTGCCCTGGCTACCATCCATGCCAAGTGGGTCAATAACCCCAGAGCAACTGCACAGGACTATCTTGATGCATTGGAGAAAGTGTATGGGAGGCTGGATTCAGATGAGGATCTGTGGTGGAGAGTAAAAATGCTCAGCAGTACCCAGGGGAGCCATTGTCTGTGTATGTACCCGGTTTGAAAAGCTGCTACAAGACTGCCTCAGAAAGGGTAGTTTGCCGTCAAATTAATTACATCGAATTAGGCTAGACCGATCCTTAAGTCTGCTCTGTTTTCAGAATTGTTACTGCTTCAATTGTGCCTTGCCACCCGACTGGAATCGCCTCCCATGATGAACTAAAGAAAGAAATTTGGGGGATTAAGCAAAGGTGACCCTGTGGGAATTACACACATATCTGCTGCTGCTGCAAGTGACCGAGAGGATCAGCCAAGTGAGGCTCAGGGCAAAAGTTGGCACTTAACGAGCACTCTGAGAATGCAAAGGACTTCCCACCCTGGACCCAGCACTGGAAAGATGAGCTACTAAAAGAAGTCCGAGAGTTGAAGACAGGTGCCTCTGCAAGGGTTTCCCCATGGAACAAGATTATGGTCCCTTTCAGGACGTGATTGCCATGGGATTGGGGTGCACCCTCAGGCATCCGCTACCAGGGTGGCTCCAAGGCTGAGATCACTGGATTGACTGCCACTCTAAAGGAAATGTTAAAACATGTTGCACCACTCTCACTGCTGCAAGCAGATACTTGATCCCAATCTCTTACTACTACTTCAGTTCTTCATACGATGTTCTCTCCCAGGATGACCCAGGAGTCAATCATTTGTCACAACTGTGGAAAGGATGGCCATATGAAAAGAGAATGCCGGTCTCAGAAGGACTTAGAAAGCGTAGTAAACAGACTCCAAGGAGCTCGAAAAGCAAATCATTGGCCAAAGGGTGCCTGAAATGTCTGCAGTGAGGGTTAGAAAACCCTAACTCAAATTTCTTTGTGGCTAAATCGTCTGTTCAGACCTCTGCTACTGCCCCTCCAGACTGGTCCAAAATAGTGGGCCCTTCAATGGAGACTACAGTGACTGTGAATGGTATTCATACTGGTTGTGCTTTGACAGTGGGTCACAAGTGACCACTGTATTCCAGGACTGGTATGACAAACACTTATCTGATGTGCCATTGCAATCCCTGGAAGGCCTACATGTGTGGGGCCTGAGTGACAAGTCTTATCCCTACCTAGGGTATGTCCACCTCTGGTTGTCTTTTCCTACAACTGTAACTGGTGTAGAGGAGTGAGTAGTGACACTGGCCCTAGTGTGCCCCCCATCATTCTGTATGATGGGGCCCCTGTTAATTGGGACAAACGCCCATATGTTTGGGAGACTGGCACAACTCTGTCACGAGAAACAAGGGCAACAGACTGGGAGGGCCCTGAGATTCCAGCTCTGATCAAGACGGCCTATGATTTGCAACAGAAACCCGAGGAAGTAGACCAGGATGAACCGTGGGATCATGTGGAAGAAGGATCCCGATTCAATGGTACTGGCCCCTAACGCCCAGTGTACCATCTCAAGGAGGTCCGCTTTTGGAAAGATGTCAAGAACAAAATGCTGATGTTAGATGTGCCAGGTGATGGAAAATTGCCAGGAAGATTATTGGTCAAGCCCAGCATCTTGCCTGCTCATGCCCATGCCTATGCACGACATGTGATGGTCCAGATTCACAATGTGTCTGATTGGAGATCCGGTGAACAGAGGGTGCACCTAGCTACGTACACTGTGCAGACACTGCATTATTGCCCAGCAACAAGCACCCTGGTGAGAAGGAGAGAGTGACCCCAGACTTGTTTGACTTTGGTGACTCCATTGCCAGCTGAATGGAAGGCTAGAATTAACAAGAGACTTGCCCAGAGAGGCCAAGTGTTTTCATTGAAGGAAGGGATGGGATGTGTCCAGGGTGTGGAGCATCACATATGCCTGCATGATGAACGCCATTTCGAGAGAGGTCCCACGCCTAGCCCCAGCAGACATAGATGATGTAAGGAGACACCTGCAGGAAATGCTCGCTGCTGGCGTGATACAAGAATCCAGGAGCCCATATGCCTCTCCCATTGTGGTTGTGCATAAGAACAATGGGTCTGTGAGGATGTGTGTTGATTATCAAACCCTGAACCGCGGACCATCCCAGACCAATACACTATGCCTCGTATACAAGATGCCCTGGACTGCTTGAATGGGAGCAAATGGTTCTCGGTGTTGGATCTTCACAGCAGATACTACCAGATCCCTATGGCCCCAGAAGACTGTGAGAAAACAGCCTTCATCTGTCCATTGGGGTTCTATGAGTTTCTGAGGATGCCACAGGGGATATCAGGCGTCCCGCCACCTTTCAGCCGACTAATGGAACGTGCGGGAGATATGAATTTGTTGGAATGCCTGGTGTACTTGGATGATGTCATTGTGTTTAGGAGCACCTTAGAGGAGCATGAGAACCGACTGTTTAAAGTCCTAGACTGACTGGAAGACTTTGGCCTTAAGCTGTCCATTGACAAGTGCCAGTTTTTCCAACCTCCATGAAGTATGTGGGACACATAGTATCTACAAAGGGATACAGACTGATACCAGTAAAGTTGAAGCACTGACTACTTGGCCCCATACCCATAATCTGAAAGGACTACAATGTTTCCTGGGGTTCTGTGGCTACTACGCAGGTTCATAAAAGACTATTCCAAGGTGATTCGCCCACTCTTGAACCTTACCCAGGTTACCCTCCTACCAATCATAAATACAAAAAGGGTCCGTTAAAGAACCAGAAAAATATACTCCGCCTCAGGAACTCTTCGGCCCCACTGATGCCCGACTGTGAAGCAACCTTTCATGAGATCATATGCCAGCTCACCCACGCCCCATCCTCACCTATGCTGACCCCACCAAACCCTATGTGCTGCATAATGGACGCTGGTCTGCAGGGTCTAGGAGCAGTGCTGTATCAAGACCATGAGGATGGCCTGAGACCAGTAGCTTTCACCAGTAGGAGCTTGACACCATCTGAACGAAACTACCCTGTGCATAAGTTGGAGTTCCTTATGCTAAAATGGGCCATAGTTGACCAGTTTCATGAATGCTTCTATGGGGCAAAGATATTGATGAAGACTGACAATAACCCGCTGACCTATGTACAGACTTAGTTAAGTTAGAAACCACTGGGCACCGGTGGCTTTCTGCATTATCAACCTATGATTATGCTGTCGCATACAGACCGGCCTGAACCATATTGATGCTGGAAATCAGGGACAGTTAGGAGGTATACCTAAACCCAGAGTCACCCACTGGATATAATGCAAAAGAAACCGCTTGAGTGAAGATTCTGTATCTGTTTGAGTATAAGACATAAAAAGACAAAAAAACAGACACAAGATAAACCCTGAACGCACTACGTATAAAAGTTCTCAAAAGGATATGGTGCTAGTAAAACGTTTATTGCTGTAACGCTCCTCAGTGGGCCACACCCACTTCACCTCACATAATTATATAGTCAAACATTAAGATCAGACATATAAAATAATGCATGACAACCATAAACAACAAAGCTGTGTTTCCACCAAGGGGAGAGATGACATCACAGACCTCGAGAGTGAAAGTCAGTCTTGTTGCATATGGTTGCCTATATGTTATTTTGTATCGCATATGTTTGCCTTTAATTCATTTACCCTCTTTATAGCTTTGTCTTGAACTACAGTCAAATAAACAGAAACAGCAAACAGGATAAGATTTAAATAATTTTATATAATTTAAGTAATAGCTACATGAGCTGATGACATTTCTAGTACTTCATCTTTTAATAAACAATTTGCTTGTTGTGATTTCTGTCCTGCCGATATCTTCATTTTGAGAAATCTGCAGCATAGGTAAGCATGATGACTCTTAATAGGCATTGGACTGTATGCTGTTCTGCCACAGAAGTCACAACGCTACTGTGGTACAGTACAATTCTAAAATCACTACATAGTACAACAGCATCTGGAAGTCTATGGATTTCCATACAACAACACTGAACCATTTACTATAACATTTTGTGAGGTGACATGGGTATTATGTACAAGAGGGAAACTGGGTTTGCTTGGGTTTTTGTTTTTTTTAGAATTTTTGGCCAGGAAATGACACTGAACTAAACCTCATTCTTAAGAGTGTCCCAGGAGCACTGGTAGGTTAAATGACTTCTTAAGATCGCATTGTAAGCAAGTGGCGGTTGTATGAATCAGATTCATGTATGCTGTGTTTCCAGGTTCACAGCTTGGTGCTTTCATCTTCTGGGTTATACTGCTTAGTTGGGGTGTTTTCTTGTGGTGTTCGTTTTGACTGCTTTTACATCTCACTGGAGTAAGAAATAAATGTTTTACTATTACTATATATTTTTTGCACTGTGAATTGCCATTTGTCTTTGCCATGTTTTTCTTTTGATGCATCCCCGCGCCGAGCAAACAGGGTGGCTCTAAGATCTTTGCTTTCTTTATTTAGATGCCTCTACCCTGGTCATACCTCTCCTTCAGGTCTACCTGTCATACTTTCTGCCCAACAGATGCAACCCTCAGCCACCAGCAGTCACCCCAGAATTTTCAGGTCCTCCACACTCCAATCTGGGTCTGTTCCTTCCCAGGAGACTCCCCTCCCTTCTCCAGGAGAGTAAGCAAGCATGATATGGTGGATGTGGCTGAGGGAGAGGGAGCATGGCTTCATAGAAGGTTGGAAGGGTCGGAGGGGATGCAGTGGGCATCATCCAGTGTGTTCAGACAGACCACCTATTGTCTGATGTTTCTGCCCTGCCAACCTTCCACACATGCAGCAACAACCATCAGTGCCTGGTCACTCATGATGTCACTGGTACCACCACCAAGCCTCAAGAGGGGCCACTAACTGAGCAGTGTGATCTTCACCCCTCCCCAGGAAGAGCATGTCCAAAGGACACAAGAAAGCTAGAGGGTCCTAGCCCCTCACGCCGATGCTTGTAAGTCTACAGAATCTGCCACTCCAGGAGAGGACTCTGCACTACACACAGCCCCTACAATGAGATTTTAAAACAAAATTCATACTGAATTTTACTGCTCAGTAAACAGCACACCTTGTGAACATGAAAGCACAAATTCCATTCCCTGCAGTGTCCTGAACTGTTTGTATAATCTCATGAGGGGTCCCCAATTTTCCTCTTTTTCCCCAAGATTTCAAGGACTTGTCCCACATTTGGGGATGGAAGGTACAGACTACAGAGGAACAAGGACTTACCAATCTACAGCTTTAGTAGTGATACAAAGGAAGAGGGCAGAGGCCTAGAGCCCAGCTGTTGACTCCTCCCGACTCCACTTCTCACACGCCAGCAGTGACCATCTGGCCCTTGTGATATAGTTATCAATGCAGATCCTGTGGGGTCCACACCCAGCAGTGAGGAGGGCTCAAAGACTCAGTGCTGCAAACTTTAACTGACAACAGTAAGCAAGCCTAAGATGCAGTATCCTTTGTGCAGTCTGGTCTATAATCACCGACTATGATACAAGAGTGTTTTCAGGTGATGGTGGTCTATGCTTAATTACAAACCTGATGCAGAAAATTTAGGGGCTCTGTACTTTGCATCAGCACATGGGGTTTCTATGAAATTCATGCACATAGTTTAGGAAGAAACTGTTTTATAGCTAGTGTCGCAGTTCAGGACTGTTGGGGCTGCCACATGAGTGAAAATGGCATTTCATTAGATTCTTGCAGATTAATAAATGTCTCATTACCTTTCGGATTCTGTGTTTGAGCAGAACTATCTCAGCTGAAGGATACAATGATGTAGTAATTATACCACTGCAATTGGCAAAAAAAAATTAGAAAGACCCAGAATGTGCATGAGCAAAAAGCAACCTGCAGTGGGCTTCTCTGTGCAGCATACCATGGAGGACCTGGTGGGGGCTGCTCTCCAGGGCTCCAGATAAGCTGAGTACCGACCTATTTTACTCACCTCATTTAGGAAATACTCTTCAAAATATTTTTAATGAATATCAGTACTACTTAACATCTGTAAATGCGTCACTCCATAGCATAGTGCTTCATACCATAACTGGTAATTCAAATGGAGCTGTTTTTTCCAGATTTACAGCACTCGTATGCATCCCATTTAACTTTAAAACTGGTGGGTAAATTACTCCTGCCTGCCATTATTATCTGGGGCACTGTTGCCACTTGATCATTTCTTATCTAGAAAAAACTACATTGTTTTTAAAATGTACTCCTACTCCATTCCGTCCAGAGATTTATACGATCTGAATTTGTTTTACTGACCTCTTACAAATGAGGAGTACAGTATTGATCTCAAAAATCTTATCTGTAGCCCAACTGCTTTCTATTTAAAATGTTATTTATTTAAAATGTGATGACCAGATATGCATGCTCAGCCAAGCTGTGTTTCCAAGTGTGATGGGAGGGGAACAAAAGGACTAGGAAAATAGGAAAGTGCTGCAGAAAAGGACCTCCAGGCCCACCTAGTCTGCCCATTTGCCTAGCATCCCCTAGGCCTGCCCCAGACCCCCTTTCAACAGCCTCTATGTCTGTCCCAAGCCCTCTTGAACCTCCCTACTGAATTCTCGCCCACCACTTCCTTAGGCAACCCATTCCAGGTGTCCACTACCCTCTCGATAAAGAGTTCTTCCTGATGCTGCCTTACACCTACCCTCAAGTTGGAGATTATGACCCCTTTTTCTGGGACACCCCTTCAATTGGAATGGGTTCTCTGCAGGCACTTTGTTGATCCCTTTAGGTACTTGAAGGTCTCTATCATGTCCCTCTCTCCTCAGCTCCAGAGAGTACATGCCAAGGCTCCCAGACTCTCCTCCACGGCTGGTGACTGGAGCCCCTTCACCATCTTGGTTGCCCTCCTTTGTACCCACCGCCTCTCCACATCCTTTTTTGGTAAGGCCTCCAGAACTGGACCCCATATTCCAGATGAAGCCTGACCAGCTGGGTGTACAGGGGAATGAGGACTTCTTCTTCCTGCTGGTGATCCCTCCCAATACAACCCAACACTCTGCTGACTTTTGCTACTGCTCTGTCGACACTCCCGCCACCTTCAAGTCTTGAGAGATGATGATGCCCAGGTCCCTCTCCTCCATGGTAAACGCTAGTGGCTTGTCCCCAGTCTGTATTCCATTCTCCCATTCTTTCTGCCCAGATGCATGATTTTGCCATGTTGAGTGACAATTTCACTTCCGGGTCCACTCCTCTAGTTTCCCTAGGTCCCTCTGCATCCTCCCAGCTCCATCCTGTATGTCTACTCTATTGCAGATTTTTACATCATCCGTAAACAGGCTCACTCTACCCTCCAACCCTCTGATATGTCACTTATATAGATGTTGAACAGCAGGGGTCCCAGCACTGACCCTTGGGGCACACTGCTAGTGACCCAAACTCACCTGAGGGACCAATTTACTAACACCCTCTGTGTTCTGCCCTCCAATCAGTTGTGCACCTACCCTATAACCCCCAGCCCCAGGCACTCCATTTTGTGCACAAGCCTACTGTGCAGTAACATATCAAAAGCCTCCTGAAATCCAGGTCAGCTATGTCCACTAACCCCACCTTATCCACTGCCCTAGTGACCCAGTCAAAAACCCGACCAGATTTGTCTGACAAGATCTGCCTTAGTAAAGCCATGCTGTCTTGGGTCAAGGAGGCCATCTGCCTCAGGTAGCGGTGAGTCTGTCCTTGAGTAGTTTTTCCATGAGCTTGCCGGCACCAAGTCAGACTCACTGGCCTGTAATTGTTCATGTTTGCTCCTCGCCTCATTATGCAGGGTAGCACATCCACGCACTTCCAGTCCTTCAGGATTTCCCCTGCATAAGGACTCATTTGACAGATAGGTCAAGGGCCACTGGCACCTCACCCAGCTCCTCAACATTCTTGGGTGAATCCCGTCCGCCCCATGACCTTGTCAACCCTCAGGCCCTTAAGCTCTTTCAAAATCTCCTCTTCCCAGAATGGACCCACATCCACCCCTACCCCTCCATTTCCACTGGTCTAGTGTCACCCTCCACCCATACCTCCTCATGAATACTACGCTGAAGTAACTGTTCAGTAAATCAGCCTTCTCCGGTCCCCCTACCCTTTCCCCGTCTCTGCAAGCAGACTAGGTATCCCAGTCCCACCTTTCCTCTGCTCACTAATGTACCTAAAGAAGGTCTTGTCCCCTGGCTATATTCTCTTCTGTCCTTGCTTTTGCCGGTCTGACCACCCTCCTGGCCTCCCTTGCTTATCCTGGTATACCATACGGTCTAACTCACTCTGTGTAGTTTTGTAATGCCTGAAGCTCGCCTCTTAGCTCTGATACTGGCCCCCACTTCCTTACTGAACCACAGTGGTCTCCTTTTCTTCCTGTTCTTGCTTACCCTCTTTGAACAGTGGTCTGTGGCCCCAAGATTGCCCCCTTAATCGGTGGCCCATATATTTTCCACCCCCTAAATTCCCCATCCCTCTTAACGCCTGGTGAGTATAATCCCTCATCTTACCAAAATCAGCATGTCCAAAATTCATCACCTTCACTTTGGTCCAGTGGCACGAGGCCGATACATCGCACCATGAACCACACCATATCGTGGTCACTACTACTACCTAGGTTATCCTCACTGCTACCTCACCTACCCTGTCACCATTTGTAAGCACCAGATCCAGCACCACTCCATCCCTGGTTGGCTCCTTGACCAGCTGTCTGAGGTGGGCTATCTGAGAGAGTCCATAATCGCTCTGCTTCTGGATGAGGCTGCAGACATTGATTCCCTACTCACATCTGGCAGGTTAAGATCTCCCATCAGCAGCACCTCCCCTTGGCCAGCATCCAAAGCATCTCCTCAACCATCTGGTTATCCACCTCTATTGTTTGCCCTGGTGACCTGTAAACCACTCCTGTGCACACCAACTCACCCTTTTCTGTGGCAACGAGATCCATAGAGCCTCTGTGTCCCCCACCTGCCCTGTGTTTCCAATGCTGGGATCCCTCCTCACGTAGAGTGCTACGCGCCTCTCTCCTGTTCACCATGTCCTTCCTGAAAAGCGGATAACCCAGGATGTTCATGTCCCAGTCCTGTCTGTTGTGAAACCAAGTCTCTGTAATTCCCACTAGGTCCAACTCATCCTCTGCCATGATTGCTGCCAGGTCTGAGACCTTGTTGCCCAGGCTTCTGGCATTTGTGCACATGGCCCTCCAGTAAGCGGTTTCCTAGCCCCCACCACCCCTGTCTGATGGTCTTCACTCTTGACGTGAAAGCATTTCCAGCCCCAACCGGCTGGCTTGTCTTCTGTGGGGTGGGAGCATGTCCCCTTGCAAGTGCACTGTTAGGTGACGCTTGCAGCCCTCCCCGATTCAGTTTAAATTGTAGTGTGCACTAAAGAACTCCTCCAGTTTCCACTTACACCTCCTTGTCCTGTCTATTGAGGTGTAGCCTATCGGGCAAAGAGGCTGTCATCCTGCCAGATAGTCCCCACTGGCCCACCACCCCATAGCCCTTCTGGACACACCATTTAGACAGCCAGCTGTTGAACTCCGCTTCCTGCTGCCTATCCATGCTAGCTCTAGGGACCAAAGCACCTCTGAAAATGCCACTGAACAAAAGCTCAGGTTGTTACAGAACTATGATATAGCTTGAACCTCGCTGAACTTCCACCAGGCTGTGCCCAGCTAGGTCGTTCATTCCCAAGTGGAACACCAGGTGGGTTCTCATATCCTGTTGCTTTCCCATGAAGGGATGTAGTGAATGACCTCCACAGCTGTCATTCCTGGCAAGCAACTGACCCACACCTTGCTACCCCACCGCCTTCCCCCAGCTGATGCCCATAACAATGGAGTCCCCTACAATCATGACCTTATCCTCAACCTTGCTTACATCAGAACCACTCCCTGCCTGTACCCCTGCATCCAGAGCAATCTTGACCTTATCCTCAACCTTGCCTACATTGGCACCACTCCTGCCTGCCTTTGCCTCTGCCTCACCTTCCCTATGACGTGCTTTCTCAGTCCCTAGGACCTTCTTTCTAACCACTGGCCCACTCCTATTACCTCCTTCAGTAGGACCCCTTTGGTGGCAGCCCCCAGACCCTCAGCATTACAGCCTGTGGCCCCAGCATCCCCTCTTCCTCTAGCTTCCAGTGCCCCTGTCAGCACCGGCACCTTCTCCTGGGCCTCGTGAAACTACCTGTGATATGTCTGTTGTGAAGTCAATCACTCACGAGGCCATACTGGTGTACTGGGGTGACTCTTTGCGCCTCCAACTCCTTGGCGCCCCGACCCCTGGTCAGGTACGATCTGAGGTGTCCCCCGCCTCCATCCTGGGCCCTCTGAACCCCTCTTGCCGACTCCCAACTCCCTATCCATGGAGGATGTCCCACTGCCCCATCACACCTACCCTCAGTGCCTCCCTGGCCATCCCACATTGCCAGCCCACGCATCTCCCACAACCCAGCTTCCTCATCTTTATCCTTCCTTAAAAGTAGTGGTGAGAATCTGTTTTAAGCTCTATGCCATTCCTTACTACCTCCTGAAGGTACACCTCCCGCCCGCTAGCTCTGACTGCACTCCCCAGTCATTTGCCCCAGCCATCTGCCAACAGCTGTTGCTCTTCATGCATTTTGCCCCACCCTATCAGGGCCCTCTTCCTCCTTGTCATCCCCCTGCCTCAATACTGCATGAGCCTCTGATCCGGGGGTACTGCTGGCCCAGTTGGCCTCCGTGTTCTCCCCGCCCATCCTCACCTCCTCTGCCTGGATGATCAGCTTGTTCTACTATATAAGCGCAAGCAAGTCACAGATTCCATTCACAAGAAGGCAGCCAGTCGAGGGAGAGAGCAGGCTGCACGGCTGCCTTTTTTAACTCTCTCTTTAGCTGCAGGGTGCAGGGGTGCATGCTGCTACTGGCTACTGGGGTGGGGATGAGTGTGTGTGGGGCGGCACAGTGATGAAACTTGGTACGCAGTGAGGCAGGTGGGATTGTGCCGTCAGCCATTGGATTTTGGTTGTTTTTTTTTTAATTATGACTTGTGTGAAGTGGTTGGGGAGGGGATTGGTGCTATCTGAGGGTGGGGAAGAAGGGTTCTTTCTTATCTTGCTGGATCTGGGCTAGGAGGAGGGTGGGGGTGCTTTAGCTTTTAGAAGTGCTTCCTGAATACTGGACGAATAGTACTATTCGTTATTGAATCGAATAACGACTAGTTCGTTATTCATGGTATTCAGAAATTATATTCATTTTCACACAGCCCTACTTTAAGACACATTCTACCAAATTGGTAGTACAGTAAAGACACCCCACAGTATCTCCCTTGACAGTCCAAGAACCACCCCTTTGAAAAGGCAGCCAATGTATTATTATTATTATTAATTTAATTTAATTAGTATTTCGAAAGACCTTGAGCGTGAGCTCTTTACAAAGGTTCCACGTCAGGGTGGACCATAAGACAATACACATATTCAATGGTTACAGAGGCCTGCTCATTAGGCATTAAAGAGCGTATTACATGACAATTAGACAAATAGGAGAAAAAAAAACTGAGCAGTTGTAATTGAATACTAAGCTATTTCTAATTGGTTGCCCTAGGTAGCACACCCCTGGAAACCTCCAAATCCATTGATAGACTATGGCAGAGTAACTGCATAGGGTTTAACGCTATCCCAGATGGTGAGAGGCTGGTGACAGTGAAACAAGGGGATTGGGTTTGAAACCAACCCAGAGAACGAGAGGTGGGGGATAGTGAAACGGTGGGGGCTGTGATGGGGGCGGCTCAGAGGACTTTGTCGAGATGGTGTGTGTGTGTGGGGTTTGGGAGGGGCAATACCAAGTGCTGCTTAAAGAGGACTGATATTACTTAAGCCCTTGGCTAGGCTAGAATGGAGGCAGGGTTCTTAAGGTAGCCCTGCTGGTGTATCTCCTCTCCCTCGTCAGTTCCGATGGCTTATAGTCCAGCACTGCCCCACTTAGGAACAGCAATCCAGGTAGCCCCACCCCTGCTAGTTCAGTTAGCCTATTTAAAATGGAGGTGATGCGGGTGGTGGGCAGGAGAAAATACTCAGCAACACAGCTCCCTGGGTGCAGATGTCTGTATGTGGCTGGGTGCCCTGCTTTTAAGCCCAGTCGCTCAGGCAAAATGTGCTCCTTCGCACTGATTGGCTCAGTCCATCAGGGGCCTCCTCCTTCCCTGCAGTTCTTCTCCTCTTCTCAGCTCTGCACTGATGCAGCCGAAATCCCTGCTGCCTCCCGATACGGCCACCAATGCTGTCGCATCCCTGAGTGCAGCGTTTATACCGCCGGGCTGGCGCCCCTGTTTAGCCCAGCCTCTCAATCAAAAACTTGTGCCTTTCATGCCGATTGGTCTAGTCCAGCAAGGGAGACTCCTCTCCCCTTGCAGTCCTTCTCCTCTTCTCAGCTCTGCTGCCAACACGGTGAATCCCGCTGCCTCCTGCACGGCCTCCCGATGCAGTCGTAGTACCCACTGCCTCTCGTGCAGCAACACCGCTCCCTGAGTGCAGATCATTAAAATGTAAGGATTCAAAACAAAATAAGCAATGCATAATAACAGACTACCTTACAAAATGCATAATTACAGAGTAAAAACATATACTAATATAAATTAAAAACAAAATTTGGGACTGTCAGGGAAATATAAAGGTGCAAAAACACTGGAAACTGTTGGTGCCCAGTATTTCATGCATCTGCAGCAGAACATGTTGCATATCATGGAGGGTCCCCTTCTGCAACTGCAGTTCTTTTCAAAAGGTTCCTTTTCACGCAGCCCTTCCCTCAGTTTACAGTGGCTTGCCCAATATTTTTGTGCAGATGCTAGGCCTGGTATTACCATGTATAGCATTTGTATAAAAACAAGGAAATGGTGTCTGTGTGCAGAAACTGTTGATAATAACATATTCACCAGTGCTGAGATTTGTTTCCTGAACTGGTGAGCTGTGCCTAAGAACGTAAGCCCTGGGCCATGCCAGGCCCTTTACAACTGGGCCACAGGAGACATAAAATAAACAAAATATCCAAAGAAAACATGCTCTCAATTTCTAGTGCAGATATAAAGAAAGAGATCTGCGAGCAGGGTGCTGGGTAGGCCAGGTGGCTTTTCAGTAAGAGGACTGAGGGACAGCAGGAATGAAAGGAGTCTAACTGCAGGAGGACATGAGGGCAACATGAGCATGAACAGAAGGGGTGGGGGCTGGGATAGAGGGAGAGGAGGAGGAGGATACATTAAGAGAGGGAGGCTGTTCTATGGGTTAGGGGACGAACAGAGAAAGCTGACTGATCCACTGAGCTTTTTCAGCGAGATATGAAAGAGTGGGCATCACAGCAGCAAAGAGAATAGATAAGAGAGAAGAGAGAATTATGAGATCATACAAGGTATATACGTTTAGCAAATGAACAAGTGTAAATGTATAATGATTGTTTATTATTGTATATTGTGTAAACCTTTGTGAACTGCACAGAACACCACTGAACATGAGTTTGGCTCAATGGTTACTTACTGAATAAACTTGTTCTACTACTTACTACACTGTGTCTGCATTTGAGAGCTGCTGTCCTAGATTGTTGATGGATCCTTTTGGCAAGGCGACTGATTTTCATTTTTAGAAAACCAGGTCCAGTTCCAGAATACAGGCTGCCTGCTCACCAGTAAAACAAAGAATTTCACCAAATTTGCCATTTTATGCCATATCAGTCCGTCTACAGAACTTGTATTTTTTAAAATTGCTTCCTGTACTATTTTAATTTCACTGTATTTACTTTGCTGTATGTTAAGCCTTCTGATTATTTATACTCATACAAAAAGATTGACAGTGGAATCCCAGTGAAAATCCATAAATTAGATTAGCAATTACCAGTGTAATCCTGGAATTTCAAATCTTGAAAACAGAATTTTATTACTTGGTCACTCACAAATCAGTGACCTTGCCCTTTTAGTGATCCTTTTCTCATCATCATTTCTGATGCTCTGCTGGGCAGTGTGGTGTGGGTGGGGCACCGAACTGTAAAACAGGTTACAAGTTTAAATCCGCTCCAGTCACAAGCTCACAGTCTGACTTTGAACATTTCACTTGCACTCCCTCAGCTTCAGTCCCTCCCAACAGCAGAACTGAGTAGAAGCAGGACCCCCACCAACACACACACACACACACACAAACATGCAGTGAGCTGTACAGGGCATATAAACTACTAGAATCCTCATTTTAATTTTTCACAAAGGAGAGCATAACTTTCAGACTTGCTTGGGAATGTCCATCTTATTTTATCATCCTTTGTTTCCTGCATTTGTTGTGTTTTGTTTGAATTCTGGCTGAAGGACTTCAGCACTGTCATTTAACAGTGGGTGTTGCATGGCTGTGAGAAGATCATTCTGAGGGAGGGCTGGAACTTGGCCCCAGTCTGCTCCTCCCAATGTCTGAAGCACACAGAAGTCACTCTTCGAGTAGCTATTCAGAGCAGGAATCATTTTAACAGACATCAGCAGAGGAAGAGCGGGCGCTGTTCAAGGTAAGTGCAGGCTGGTTCTCCTACCTGTGCTGTTCACTGGACAGAGGTTCAGCTGATTAGTTCAGGTGACTGTTACAAAAGATGGCAGGGTCTGTTACCCAGATGATCCAGGTTTAGGAAAAGGGATACCCTTTCTTGCATCCTATTTTCTTACCCATTCAGCCACAGCAACCACCTCTCCTTTCTCCAATCAGCTTGTCCCACCACTCAGACATTCCCTCTGGCACGTCTGCTGGACTTTGAAGTCACCTGAGCAGATCATCCACTCCACTGCCCCCAAAGCTCCTACAGTGGGACACGTTCTACTAGGTGAAGGATTCTCACCTACTAGAGGGCAGCATGTAATGAAGAAGAGGAAGGATGGATCCCAGGATTGTTGGTTGCTACAAGGAGGATGGCCTGGCAGCCAACATCATCTGCTCAAGGTGGACATTCTTCCCTATGTCAAGGCCTCCCATCTCCCAGTCACTACGGCAGAGGCCCTACTGATGGGAGGATGACTAACTTCACATGGTCACCCATCATGTTAATGTAATTTTGCAAACCACCGTGGAGCCACTAGCACAGCAGAAAGCATACCTCCCCAAAGCAGTGCACAATGCAGCCCTAGCCACACTGGGGAGCAGTGCACAATGCAGCCCTAGCCACACTGGAGGAGCAGTGCACAATGCAGCCCTATCCACACTGGGGGAGCAGTGCACAATGCAGCCCCTAGCCACACTGGGGGGCAGTGCACAATGCAGCCCTAGCCACACTGGGGAGCAGTGCACAATGCAGCCCTAGCCACACTGGGGAGCAGTGCACAATGCAGCCCTAGCCACAGTGGGAGCAGTGACAATGCAACCCTAGCCACACTGGGGACCAGTGCACAATGCAGCCAAGCCACACTGCCACACTGGTGGAGCAGTGCACAATGCCACCCTAGCCACACTGGGGAGCAGTGCACAATGCAGCCTGAGCCACACTGCCACACTGGTGGAGCAGTGCACAATGCCACCCTAGCCACACTGGGGAGCAGTGCACAGTGTAGCCCTAGACACACTGGAGTCAAGATCAGGTCTTTTTTTGTAAATATATTTTTAGTAAACTTTTCACAAGATCTGCACAGTAGATAGAAACTGCAGTAATGAGCTAGATTACAGACTGCCTCTGGACTCTGATATTCAATTCCTTATAGATGTAAACAAAAGTAGTGTACATAATCGGTTCCACCTCTTTGGTACAGCGAGGTGGATCAAATTACAACTGTCTAATTTCTGTACACCTCTAACTACAGATAAATGAAGTACCGTCTCAGAGGGCCAGGTTAGCAGAATGGAGGCTCACCCAAATTGGAGACAGCTGTCATTGATGGACCATTCCCTCGGAGTAGGGATCCAGCAAAGAGTTGCAATTAGACTAAATCATAGTGCTGAGGCTCCCCCTTGTCATATAGCAACAACTAAGAGTAATGCTGTTGGGTCCTTACCCATGGAATGAATAAACCAAGATTTCCAATAGGAGGAACAAACCTCTGTCCTATCATTGAAGGAATGTGTGATCTTTTCATCACATAAATTTGATTAACATCTTGCCTCCAGGAGGGGACATTTAGGATGCAGGGTGAGTCACAGCTTCGTGATGGATTTCTTCATAATCGCTACTAGGATTCTTTATAAATATTATTGGGTACTGGGGTCTCCAAATCCCTGGGAGTACTGTAGAAAGAGATGTAATTCTGGGGTTAGAGGGAGTGGCCTGCCAAAGAGCTCTGTTAGTTCTATCTCAAGTGCTTGAAAGTAAGGTCTCAGAGATGGGCAGCTCCACATTATATGTGTGAGCATGGCCTGGGGTTTTCTACATCCCGCCAACAGCTGGGGCTGTGTGTGGGAAGATAATGAAGTAATTACTGGGGTTCAGAAATGCAGATAAGATTTTTCTAAGTGAACTGTTGCCACTGATGCAAACCGTTTACTTTAGAGGTCACTACCAAGGCCTGGGACCAAGTTTCCAGGCCCAGCTGCACTCCCATCTTCTCTTCCTATTTTAGGCCACTGCCATGTTATCCTGTCCTGAAGAGGTCTGCAGAGCCTCGGAAATATGAGAAATAATATAGGGCTGAGCCCTTCCTGTCATGCAGCACACTACCAGCTGAGCCACCAGACCAGGCTGACAAAGGGACACACACACACACACACACACACACACACACACACACACACTCTCACTCACATACACACTCACTGAGTAACTTTTTTATTTGAAGTTTTATACCTCCTCATCTCTGTAGGTCTTTGGGTCCCCATTACTCCACCTGGATGATCCCTAGTCACATTGCTCAGCTGCACCTGTTCTTGGGGTCCTGCTACTATAAACCTGTACCTCTGTAATGTTCCAGTCCTTCCATTCTGGTGTCCCTGTGTACAGGGTTAGACTGCAGCTCTGCAAAAGAGATTGCAAACAAGCCTGAGAGGAGCTCAAACTGCATCTCAGATTAACCCCTAGATTCCAAATAGCTTTTTGCAATCATTTCCACAGTATAACTATATACATTTTCAAACCAAGGGATCCCAGTTTCACATCAGATTCACATACATTTTATAATTGCAAATACACCAGGGGAAGAAAGACAGAAACAGCAAGTGAAGGTAGAGAGATAGCAAGAGGCAGAGAATCGTAAGACCGTCAGAGTGATCAGTTCCTAGGTCTCACGAGAACATGTGGTTGCTTGTGCAACCAGACAGGCAAGAGACAGAAAAGGAGAGGCTAGAACAGATCCTATTTTAACTCTCCTCGCCTGTAACAAATGGGACAGGGGCCTTATTCAGCCCTGTCACAAGGTCCACCTGGAAAGTTGGTACAAGGGCCCATCTGGAAAATGAATAAGGGGACCAGGGTGACACACTCATTTCAGTACCACATTTCAGTATGGTACGCTAGCTCCTTTTACATTTTTCATTGATTTATTTGTCATTTTTGACCAGGACAGGCACACTAAGCTATAATAGCTTGTTTCTAGGCACATCTAAGGTATGGACCTGTTTTGTTGACAAGGGAATGTTGGCCATGACACCCTGGAGACTTCTCTGAGTTAATGAATATTTATCACAAAGAAAGTAAAATGGCTAACAAATTCTAATTGAAATACTAGGTGGAAAAATATAGATTGCATATGTGTCAGATGAATATTGGAGTACAGTTATAACAAGAAAAGACAACAGAAAAACTGGCACTCCATGAAAAGATCTTTGTCTGGGTGGTGCTCTAAACCAACACTGAAAAAACAGACAACAGAAAACTGGCTCACCCACCCTAGATCTCGTCTGGTGTGTTAAACTGTGAAGTGTAAATACAGGATTTTCTAGGACATTAAATAATCCACAAAGCCAAATATATGAAAAATATACTCACAGTTTTACTCTCCACGTATAAAAAGTGACACACAAAACACACAGAACAGCAAAAAGTTTTTTCAAGGAGACAGACAGACAGACAGACTCAGATGCTACAGCATAACCAGCTAAACTGGTACAAACATTGTATGTTTCGTTCTGACTAGGTGGGACTTGATCGTATGTATGTTTTGGTGTGTCAATTTTATATGTGGAGAATAAATCTGGGCATGCGTAGTACTGCCAACGCTACTGTGCATGTCCAGATTTTCAAATTGCATTTTGTAATAGTACATTTCTACATTAATAGTGCTCAGTTTGAAATAGGGATAACTTTATGCAGCTCAGAAATATATTTTGGAAAGAGCAATGATGTCAATAGGGTTTTGAGCGGAGGTGGCGTTTAACTTTCAGGTAGCTTCTGCTCTATTTTGGAGTGTGGTTCACAAGTTGGAGAAGTGACTGGAGGGATAGTCAAGGAGGAAGGTTGGCACTGATGTATTAGAGGCAGTGTTTCTGTTGCAGGAGTTTTGTTTACAGCACAAAATATCTGTTTAAGTTTGTCAGGGTCCATCAATTGCAATGAGGTGTACATTTTTAGTTTTGAATTTCACTATGCTGTGTTTTGGGTGTCGCATTGCGCGTAAGCAAGATGGCAGCAAATGGGTTTGATGTGGAGGTCGGAGAATACAGGGCACCAGATGAGGCTGGCTGGCACCTTTTCCCATCTGGTAATGCTAGATTTTACAATAGGGAACAGGTGCCAACCAGCCAATCAGTATGCAGGATTTTCTTTGTCATTGTATAATTTTAAATTTCCCAAACACTGCAAAGCATCCAGTGGCTCCAAAATAGCTGCCCTTTGATAACCTTAGGGATCTCCGTGACCAGAATTGCCTTTTCAGGTCCAGGTGCATACCTCTGCATGTCGTTTAATTTCTGAAATATTATGACAGTTCTCAAAAAAATTTTGGGGGAGGGTACTAAAATTTTCTTTACAAAGTCACAGGTTTGGAGGAAACACTTGTGACACAGAAACCTCAGTGGTGCCTCCATTGTAAGCAGTCACTGTACCAGGGCTCTCGGGTTCACCTATCCACCTCTCTCGAGGAGGACTGTGAGTATATTTTTCATATATTCGGCTTTGTGGATTATTTTAGGTTCTAGAAAGCCTGTATTTACAGTTATAACCACCACATTTTCTTAGAGGATGGAACAGGACTGCTTTTTCCCTGATTTATATTTTGCCTACCTCTATTTTTTCTTGTACAATTTTTTTTTTGATGTGTTGCTTGAAGTATCTGTTTGTGAAATAGATGAAGTACAGATGGGGAACTGTAGGTTTTGTCTTATTTGTTTTGGATTGTGATTATGTTCAATATGAGAACATTTTGTAAGTATCTTTACCCAATAAAATCCCTGCTCTTCTTTGATAAGAGCCATGGGATCTTTTTTACCACCTGGACAGTGACCACAGATGAGCAGAAAGGACCTCGGTTCTACATCTCATCCAAAAGGCAGTACCTCACCAGTACAGCATCCCTTGTACTGCACTACAGCGTCAGGTGTAGGTGTTATCCCAGTACCAGGTGTGGGGCTAGAGACTCACAGCCTTCTGATCTTCTGACCCCAGTGGTGAACATGCCTACTGAGCCACTGACACTGCTATATACTGACTGGTCCATCATCCTCTCTGCCCTGACACGGACATGGTCCTCTCCGGTTCCATTCAAAGCGTACTTCCGTCTGGGACAAGCACACCTCATCAAAAGTCCACTGTTAAGTCTTCCCACTACCCCTGGATCACATTCAACCTCAGTGATATGTGAATGTCCTGTGATCATGCTTGGGTCCAGTAAATTATCCCTCTCCCTGTCTGTCCTCCTGTCTTACGGCACTTAGAAATGCTTGCACTAAGGGCCGTCCGCACTAACAAAGCCCTCTATTTTAAGGCCAACATCAAGAACAATTTAACTCTCCCACTAAATTCTGGAAGGCGATTCACTCCTTTTCGATCCTCTGCCCAGTCCAACCCCCTCCCAGTCCTAATGGTTAATGGTTCACCTGTCTCTGACCATCTTTCCATAGTTGCTCACTTCAATTAATTTTTCACTACTTGTGCTTTCTCCAATCTACCCCCAGCTCATTTCCTCTCCTCTGTCTCCACCGCCTCTCCATCCCACCCTTCCTTGGGATTTCAGTTTCCCCCTTTGCCCTTTCCTCATTCAACCTGTCCAAATCTAGCCATATGGCCAGGACCTAAGATTCTCCATCTTTCAGCTCCTGCCATTGCCTCCCCTTACTCACCTCCTTAATCTATCATTCCTCTCTGCACTGTCCCCAATCTTTGAAGATTGCCAGAGTTCTCCTCTTTACAAAGG
This sequence comes from Neoceratodus forsteri, assembly GCA_016271365.2. Taxonomy (NCBI): domain Eukaryota; kingdom Metazoa; phylum Chordata; order Ceratodontiformes; family Ceratodontidae; genus Neoceratodus; species Neoceratodus forsteri. Next base: position 333,716,792 of record JADMNL010000025.1, read on the forward strand.
AGCAACTCCTCCACCCTGGCAACTGCTAACCTATCTCCCTCCTCCCTCTCTTGTGAAGCTGCAAGAAAATGGTTTACTCAGGCTTACTGACTTCCTTCACTCTTCCAACTTCTTCTCCCTGTTAGACTCATTTACAGAAGCACCATTCCACTGTCTCCTCCCTGCTATGCCACTGACTCCATCCTCTCTGGGATGGACCAGAAGCTCATCACAGTGGCCATTTTCATTGGTCTGGTCAAAGCCTTTGATTCTGTGGCCCATCCACTTCTCTTGGACAAGCTGAGTTCTGCTGGTCTCACAGTCCCTGCTGTTGACTGGTTCCATTCATACCTGTTGGGCCATCAGCAGCCTGTACAGGTTGGAGCGTCCTATCTCCTCCCCTACCAGTCAGGCTGGGGCCCCACAGGGCTCCATCCTGGGTCAGTCCTCTTCTCTATTTTCCTACATGACCTCCCTCTGCTTGTGCCAACTCACATATGTATTGCAGATGATGCAGTTATTTACATCAGGCCCCTCAACTGTGACGGTGGAAGACTTGCTCTAGCAAGGCTTCCACAGTCCTACTCTGGTTCCAGTCCAACCAACTACAGGTCAGCACTAAAAAAAAAAAACAGTGGCCATGACCTTTTGCACCAGCCACAAACTTCCCAGGTTCACCTCCTCCCTGTCTTCTCCATCTTGGATGGCACCCTTCATGTGGTTCCCTCCTTCAAGTATCTTGGTATGTGGCTTGATCATAGTCTTGACATCCCTGCCCACATCAGTGCCACCACTCCAAACTTGACCCAAGCTTGGTGCTTTGCATCGTGCACCGTGACAAAGACTTCCCATTTCCCCAGGTCAGCCAGGAGCTGGTTAACAAAATGGTGCTCCCAGTCTTCAGCTATGCAGATGTGGTCTGGTTCAGTCAGTGCCTTTATTTGGTAAAGTCATAAATGATGCCCTCTTCTTCACTTGTCAAATTGGACACCCCTGTAATGCCTTTGCTACCAGCTCCCCCCATACTCCCCTCTGTTCCCTCCGCTCCTCCCTATCCATCCTCCCCTACCCTCACGCGCAGTCAGTCACTGTGCCTCCTTCATCTCAAATACTGGTTTGGGTCCTTACCCTCTTACCTAGCCACACTTCTCTCACCATCCCATGCTTCATACTCCTCCACTCGTGGGATCCTCACACCTTCTCACGTCCACACACCCCCTCACTCCTCTGTTGAGGAGTCAGCCTTCTCCTATTGCCTTCCCTCTCTGGAACCTGCTGCCCTCCTCTCTCCTTCTCCTCAGTTTCCCTTAGGCACAAGCTAAAACTCTCCCCTCCTGTTCCTGTCAGACCCCTACCTGAACCACCACCTTGGTGCCTCCCACCCTGGTATGGGCCCCTGGTGAGGTCAGTCATTATTCCTACGTTGCTGCACTGGTTGTTTCAATCTGCTTTGCACCCACTTTAATTGGGCAGGTTGGGGAATGTCATTGCTTACAGTGTCACTTTTTGGGGGCAGAACTGTGAGGGCAGTTTATGCACTGCTTCCTGGGGAGATATCCTGCATTTCAGCAACCAGGTACCCCATATTGCAACCCCAGGTGGAGGCACTGTGCCACATTAGCCCAGTGTGGGACATACATAGGTAACCCAGGTTGACCTCCTCGAGAGAGGTGGATAGGTGAACCCGAGGCCCTGGTACAGTGACTGCCCACAATGGAGGCACCACTGGGATTTCTGTGCCACAAGTGTTTTCTCCAAACCTGTGACTTTGTGAAGAAAAATGTTAGTACCTCCCCAAAAAACACATTTTGAAAACTGTCATAGCATTTCAGAAATTAAAGGTTAGTGCAGAGGTATGCCTGGATCAGAAAAGGCAATTCTAGTCACTGAGATCTCTAAAGCTACCAAAGGGCAGCCACTCTGGAACCACTGGATGCTTTGCAGTGCTTGGGAAATTTAAAATTTAAAATTAAACAATGGCAAAGGAAATCCTGCATGCTGATTGGCTGGCTGGCACCTTTCCCTATTGTAAAATCTAGCATTACCAGATGGGAAAATTGCCAGCCAACTCATCTGAAATACCTGTATTCCATGACCCTCCACATCAAACTCATTTGTCGCCATCTTGCTTACTGGGAATGTGACACCCCAAAACATACACAGCGGAAATTCAAAAACAAAAATGTACACCTCATTGCAATTGATGGACCCTGACATACTTAAACAGATATTCTGTGCCATAAACAAAACTCCTGCAACAAAACACTACCTCTAATACATCAGTGCCAACCTTCCTCCTTGACTATCCCTCCAGTCACTTCTCAACTTGTGAACCACACTCCAAAAGTAAAGCAGAAGCTACCTGAAAGTTAAACCACTCTCCATTCAAAACCCTATCGACATCCTTGCTCATTCCAAAATACATTTCTGAACTGCATAAAGTTATCCCATTTCAAACTGAGCACTATTAATGTAGATGGGAGGCAGTATAATGCAGTGGTTTAAAGCTCTGAGCTGCTAATCTGGAGACCTGAGTTTGAATCCCACAGCCCCCACTTGCATACTGTGTGACCCTGAGCAAGTCACTTAACTTCCCTGTGCTCCCAGGTTGCACCTGTAAACAAGCTTTCAGCAGGTGTGTCTCACCTGGTTAAACAATTGGAAAATGTACTATTACAAAATGCAAGCCAAAAATCTGGACATGCACAGTACTGTGCATGCCCAGATCTTAACAGATTTCTCACAGTAAATTCCGACCATAATGGCGCTTGGATTCAAGTGCTACTGTATGAGTCGAATTACAATAATGATCGAAGCCAGAAGTCTGGGCATGCACAATGCATGTCAGATTTTCGACACGTTTAATAATACAGTGTTCCACTGGAAGAAATAGTTCTGTGTTGCTAGAGACTCTGTGAAGAGTCTGTAATTTCTGCAGTGTTCCCACACCTGATAACATGTCAGAAATACACCAAAGGTGTTTAATGCATTGCCCATTCTGAAAAATTTGAGCAGTTCATAAAGTTTTTCAGAATGGGCAATGCATTAAACACCTGGTATATTTCGACATGTTATCAGGCTTGGGGCTGCAATCTGCTCCAGTAATTTCTTAGGTGCAGCAGGGAGGACTGCCTAGGATGTGTGACCTGTTACAGAAAAAAGTATGATGCCCTGGTGTCTTCTGTCAATCCAGCACTGGTGGTATACGACTGTACAGCCATTCCATGTCCCATTACAAGACTAGCTTTTACTGAAGATTATGCACATTCTCAGATACTGACCCTACCCTGAGTGGGGGATTTTTATTTATTCAAGCATTTCACCAGGAAAGCATACAGAGCAATAAATTGCTTGTTTCAGATATGTCCTGGGGATAGGGAAATGGAGGTTCAGGTACAGCAGTCTTAAATTACAATTAAATTATTTTAACAATGTGATAAAACATAATTCAAATAATACAAGATACAAAATTGTGAAAATAAGTGCAATACGAACAGTAAAGGCAAAGAGTACAATTTACAGAGACCAGAAGCAGGAACAAGAGAACATGAGGGGTTACAGACAAGCAGTGATGAATGGTTAGAAAATCAGGAAACAAAGGAATATGTTACAAAAATAAAACAAAAATAAAAAATGAAAACAGGGTGCAGCCTGGGTATTGAAATATCAGTTAAAACAGGAGAGTGAGGAAATAGTCTTAGTGGTATTTAGGAAATAATATCGATGCTAAGTTGGGCATAGCTAATTGGGCACTGGGAGCATAGAGAAGGACCAGAAGCTTTAAGTGGTACAGAACTCGGATACGGTCAGAGGATAACTGCCAGAGTTGGATGAGTCAACAACTCAGATGCTGCAAGAGTGGAAGTGATCTGAAGATAAAAAAGAAAAAGTAGTAGAAAGTTTACGGGAAATGCTTTGGACGCTATCCAGTTGTTGTGTACAAATCAGCCAAATTGTACCTAACAAGACTACTTAGCAATGGTAAATAGTACTTATGAATCCTCTAGGAGGGCACTGACCTGCTGTTCCAGTTGAGAGCCACCACAAAGAAAGAAGGAGAGAATTTGTCCAATTACCTGACCTAACTGAAAACAGTTATTGGAGAACAGTTGAGGCAGGTGGAATCACATCAAACCAAGCTGATCAAAGCAGATTAGAGCAAGTGCTGAAAGGAGCCATAAACTCACAGATGACTGGATTCTCCCTAGCAGAAGAACTTCAAAGCTTTGCCCCAACCTAAAACAACTTCTGGAAAAGGTGAGAAGGAAGAGTTACAGGCAGAATGGAGAGAGTCAATGAAAGGGTCTGTGGAAACCATCCCTGTCACGAGACAAGCTACTACTGAAAAACCTCAGATGGACATCACTGGGCTCAAACAAAAATAAAGCATCTGGAGAGAGATTGACAGCATTGACCACAGCACCAGAACAGCAACCAGAGTCGAGTCGAGGTCTCCAGGTAAAGGAAGTGCATGAGATTTTCTGCTGTCTCTTGGCATGGGCCTCAAGTTCCACTTCATACTAGGACTAATATGTTTCACCACCAGTGTGGAAAGATGGACACACAACCCAAGGTTGCATTCAGCTAGCAAACCCACAGCTTGTGAATAGAAGTAGGAGCAGCCCACCACCACAGCAGAAAATGATAAGTGGAGCCCTGTGATGAAGGCGACCTTGGTCTCCAACAGTACAATGCTCCATTACAAATCTTTAAGACAGCAATTCACCCTCAGGACTACTGGGCCCTAGAGCAATCATTCCTATCCCTACTGAAGGACAACCATGTAAAGCAATGCTTGACAGCAGGTAACAAGTTACTATTATTCACTGTGCTTTCTACAACTGCCACTTAAGACATCTGCCTCTTATGCCTCTGAAAGGACTCTCCCTGTGGGTTCTGAGTGACACCAGCTATCCTTATGATGGTTACTGTATCGTGCAGTTTGAGTTCCTTGGAGCGAGCAATGGAGTCTCACACAGAACTGATGCCACAGCATTGATCTGGAATTCAAGACCATGGATGATACACATGCGTTGACTTGAACCAATGCAGATATGTTTGAGAGGCAGATCTGGAATCCAACACCATGGATGACTCTGTTGACTGAAATCAATGCATATATGTTTGAGAGGCTAGCCCAAATGTGCCAAGAGAGAAGAGGAGCACAGTGCTTACAGAGTCGGCCATTGCAAGTAACTGTAAAAAGAGTGAGCCTGAAACTTGATACCCTGAAGACAGAGGTAACAAAAAGAGCCCACTGGAGTGATTTGCCACGTCGACAGCAAAGAAGTGGTCTTGCCAGCCAATCAATGCACTGTGCGTGTGGTTGGCATAGCCGAGTTCAAGCATTAGACAGCCAGATGAGCACTCACCATTGATGCAGCAGTTGACAACGGCCTGCCAGATGGCCTGTGGTTCAGAGAGGAGTGATGCCACCACCTGCCACCCCTAGGTGAGATGGGTGACTAAGGATGAAGAATGAGACAGAGAAACCCATCACCTTGAGGAAAGGCTGAGTGTTGGTGAATATTTTCATGCTGACAGTGTGACCGAGTGGACCCTGAAGTAGCCACTGCCTTGGAGATTGACCCTGGACTGTTCGACTTTGGAGACTCACGCATACCTGACCACTACTGATGGAGTCTGAGTAATAAGCTAGCCATGCGGAAAGTGTTCTCATTGCATGAGTGGGACATGGGATGCACCCAGGAGAACAGCACCATGTCCTTCTTCAAGACAACCACCCTTTTGGGAGAGATCCCAGAAATTGGCACCTGTGGACACAGAAGATGTCAGGCACCCTCTACAAGAGCTACTGGTGGCGCAGATTATCAAGGAGTCTAGGAGTCCCTATGCCTCACCCATAGTGTTGGCCAAGAAGAAGAGCAGTCATACAGATGTGCTGAGACTATGACACTCTTAATAAGAAGACAGTACCCGACCAGTACACAGTGCCTCGAGTTGAAGATGTCTGGCTATTGACCAGGAGGTAGTGGTTTTCAGTGTGTTGGACCGGCACAGTGGCACTAATCAGATCCCCGTGGTGGAGGAAGATAAAGAGAAGACAGCCTTCATCTGCCCTCAGGTTTTACCAGTTCAAAGGATGCCCCAAGAAATATCCTGGGCCCCAGATAGATTTCACAGACTAATTGAGAAAGTAGTAGGAGACATGAACATGCTGGAGGTGCCTGTATACCTGGTTGACTTAATCATTTGGATAAACATTGGAAGAGCAGGAAGCAAAACTAATGAAGGGGTTGGACAGGCTGAAGGAGTTTGGCATGAAGGTTTCCATTGAAAAGTGCTAGTTTTATCAGCTATCAGTCAAGTATGTGGGCACACTGTCTCTGCCAATGGGGTACAGATAGACCCAAAGTAAAAGCCCTCTTCACTTGGCCCAGACCACACAATCTCAAGATCCTACAGTTATTCCTTGGATTCTGCAGATACTACAGGCAGTTTGTGAAAGACTATTCAATTGTTGTCTGCTCTCTGAATGACCTCACCTACAGGTACCCACCTACCAACAAGAAAGCCCATTCCAAGACTTTTGTTTCTGTCATTGCACTAATGGCCACTTGACTTTAGAGCTCCACACTGGGTCTACTATTCCCCTTTCAACTGACCAATTGGGAAAATATTAGTACTTACTGGAAATGCCAAGGGAATACCACCAGGCGATCAATTTTAACAGAAAAAAGATACGATGGATCCGATACACAGAAATTGCAGCTCGAGACCTCAGACTCAGAACTCTCAAGGCATCTGTGGAAGTGGGGATCTCCACTGATGCATCCGCAACATCTGCCTGCATCAAAAAGAAAATAAAACTGGACACCATCTATGCCAAATTAGTAGGCTTTAAAGCAGAAATGAAACAGCTATCACAGCGAAATAAAGGATGTTGGAGACTTTAGAACAGAGACCAGATGATACTGAGCGGCAACTTGCGGAGGCCAAGAACCACATAGATGATCTGGAGACAATGGTGTGAGAATTACAAGACCAGCAGGCCTGTATTGCAAGTTGGCAAGAGGATGCCAAAATAGATCCTGTCACAAAACATCATTCGTATATCGGCATGCGGAGGGTCAGAGGCCCAGGACATTAAAGAATTTATTATAACTTTGCTCTGGACCTCTTTGGAGCTGCCTCCAACCTGCCCTTGGAGATGGAACGTGTTCATAGGGCTTTAGGGCCTAAGCCGACTGCTCTGGAGGCCCGATACAGATCTGTGATTGCGTTTTCATAGCTACAGATAAAGACCAAGTTTAACTACCGCTTGGAGATGACCAAAGCTCTTCTATGGACAAATGAGGATGTATATTGACAATGGCTATGCCCTAATACCATGAGGACAAGAAGAGCTTATCAGCCAATGTTCACCATTCTAAATCTTTATGACAAGGCCATCCACTTGGCTGCTACCTGTAACACCTATCACCCCGTTGATTAGTACATGCTAATTTTCTGACTGTTGGTATAAGGCTAGCTCTATTGTTTATACATAGCATGATGTGCCTTGCTTGTTTCATATGCTTGTAATGTCTGTAGTGTGTTTCTTGAGTGGAACCTTTGTAAATGAGCTTTTGCTCAAAGGTATTTTCGAACAATTAAGCAATACAATACAAAATAGAGAATCCGATTCACCACTCCATATTCTGTGCTCTTATTGTCCATTTTTCAGAAGGTATGGAGGATTTTTGTTCAGATGAAGCTAAGGCAGACGTACTCAAACAGGGATATCAAACTGAGAGATTCCACTCAAGAATCTCGTGATCCCAGCAGCCCTAACGGGCAAACGACATCTCGAAGCCTGGTGATAAATCATCTGTGGGAAAATCCATGCAGGATGTCCTCACTAGCCTAGCATCATTTCGAAGGACTGTGACTGGCTCTGCAACCTGAGACTTCCCGACGGACCAGGCATTGATCTCTACACAGGTACTTTTGGGGGTCTGAGTCCCACAGGTTCCATGCTGGGTGACCGATAGCATACTGCATAGATGAAGACATCCATACATAGCCCAGATAAGTTGCTCTTGAACATGTGGCAATTATACTAGTAAGGGCTGGTGGGCGCCCCTTCCTTTGAGGTGCCCCGCCCCAGGGTTGTAGTGCTCCAGAGGCCCATGGCTGCGTCATCTTTGTTGTTTACTTGACTGTGCTTTAAAGACAATAGTCAGTGTAACACTTGGACAGCTGGTTCTGATCAATGTATCATTTTGTAATATAAAAATGTGTTATTGACTGTTTCTCATGAGATATGCTGAGACAGCATATGAGATCACACACACACACACACACACACACACACACACACACACACAGGTTTTAGACACAAGGTGTTACCTGGAAGGCCAGGAGCTAATTACAGACTAGAACAGGCCTTAATCAAGGATCTCCTGTTTATCTAAGTTAAATATAGATTTAACTGCCAAGATAGATCATAAACTTTTATACAGCAGAGGAAGAAGAGCAGGTTATGCGCTATAGTGTGAAGTCATAAAAGATCGTTGGTGTCCTGGAAAAGGAAGCTGATCATAAGATCAAAGAAAGTCGTATGAGAAAATGAGTTGTGCTGAGATCACAGAATTTACCTTTGATAAGACATCCTGTTTTGCATAGATATATCTTTATTATATTCTGACAAGGAGGAGCTAGGTGACCTCATGCAAAGAGGTGGGCAAAGCCAACTTTTAAACAGTATTCTGTCTTCCATTTTGACATTTCTATCTACACTCTGACAAAGAAAACATCTTTGAGCACTTTAAGCAAGTATACAGGTGAGAGAGACAAAATCTAAGTACTATAGTAGGAATTGCACTGTTAAAACCTTGTTCTTTTAAGAGATTGTATTGTTCTTGTGATATATGGTTCTGTATTTTATGTTTTACATACTTTTATCTATTTTAGTAAAACTCTATTTTAGAGCCTACTTGGTATGTCTTTGAATTTCTTTCCTTTAACAAGTGAAGTATATATGGTTAAAGCAAAGCTGTGCAAAAGCTTGAATGGTGATTCCAAACTGGAAAAGGTAAGAGTAATCTGAGGTCTTTATTAGGAGTTTTAAGGGTTCATTTCTGTACACCTGGTTAGGTGCCCATAGGCAATGATAACTGGCCCCGAAGACAGAATTATCTGAGTCTGTGCATTGCACGCTTAACAAGAGTTTCACAGTTTGAATCCCTCCAAGACTTGGGACCAAAGGTTGATTTGAACCCACAAAACAGACAGGAGGGTTACCTGGTTTCTGTTAACTGTTCACAAGACTGCGCTCGGAGGTTGGCACTTTGGGAGTAGAGGGCTGACCTGCTGAGTAGGTTCGTGACAGTCGGGACTAGCCAGGGCTTGAGCTTACGATTGCGCACACACCTCAGCACAAAAGTGACTCGAGCTTTATGATTGCTTCTTATGCCAAACTGAAGGAAAGTCAACTTCTCCTTGAGAGCTTCATTTATGGGAAATGCAATGTTTGATTTTTTTATGGCCCATATAGTATGGTCTCATATTACGGGCCAACGGACACTTAGCTGTTTAAGAATTAAGAAGTACACCCCTTTTATAACTGCATTGCAATAGGCAGGTTCTGTCTGTAATATGCTGTTTATTTAACAAAAGAAATACAGACTACAGTGGTCTGCTGGGGTCTCAAACACAGGGTGTGCACTCATACTGGAGTTAAAATGAAGCCAAAAGAAAAAAAGACCAAAGTCTTTGTATAAGGTAAGCACAATATCAGAAAAAAGGATCTATGAACCTGACTGTTCACACATCAATCACCTTTATTTAAACAGTCATGATAATAAAGACATGCCACATACAGATAAAAACATTTAGTTATCTACATCCACTTCAAAAGAGGAAGAAAAGCTGAAAGTCCAAAAAGCAGAAAAGTTGTACTTCACAAGTCCGAGTCCTGCATGCCTAAATCTTCACACAATAGGCATGGCGTTAAGCATAGCAACAGTGCAACGATGCAGAGGTGCCAGATAGTGCAATAATTCCCAAACAGAAAACAAGGGCCACCGTGACCAACTGCAATAAATCCATATCCAGGAAAGCAACTGTACCTTTCATTTTGCATAACTCAAGCAAAAGCACATAAACAGCCAAAACACGAAAAACACCAAAAACTCATGGCACAGCAAGGACTTGTATTGTTTGCAAGAACTGCAACTGACTTCGGATTGCGCTTACATAGTGACCAAGTGCGGTAATCCACATAGTGTAGCCCAGATAGCAGGATGTATTCCTTTTAAAGGCATTTGCTATAAGGCTGTGCAGGACCCTAAAGTGCCGAGTGCTCATATGTGTGTACAATAGCGTATATTCAGATTCTTGAACCCATAGAAGAAAACTCATATCGTGCAAATAGGCAGTCATTAAACTATGAGCACACATCAATGTATCATTCACAGTGCCACTAAACACCAAGGGTGGGATATTCAGACTGTGCCAGGCTGTGGCGCAAGCCTGGGTGCAGTGCAACTGGGATGTGCCCGGCGCTGACAGGGTGATATTCAACGATGCTGCGCCATGGCTCAGCACCGTTGAATATTGCTCCATGGCCACCCGCATAGCACATGGCGCAGTGGCACTGCACCAGCCTCAGTGGCCCGAGAGAAGCAGGGGATGCACTCATGCGCAGTGCCATTGCGCTAGGTGCATCAACCGCTGATATTCAGCGGTGGACATGCAAATGGGGCCATAATGCACGCAAGACACAAATGGGGTCATTGCATGTCATTATAACCCATTTGCATACAGGTGTGCGATCTAGCGACTGCACCTAGCGCCCTGCCAGGCAGCGCCGTCGGAGATAACACCCCTGCCCCCACCGACAACACGCTCCAATGCTGGATTGCGGGTCGTAAATAGTATTTAACACCCTGGTGGTCCAGTGGACCTAACCCTTGCCCGATCGCAGACTGTAAATACATGTAACCTCCCTGGTGGTCCAGTGGACCTCTCACCACACCTGATCACAGGCTGTCAATACATTTACCCTCCCTGGTGGTCCAGTGGACCTCTCTCCATGCCCGATCGTGGGCTGTAAAATTAAAACACTCCCTGGTGGGCTAGCAGTACCTGGACCCCCTCCCAACCCGCCCACTCAGTCCTGCCACGCTCCCCCGGTCAGCGGCGTGGCAGCACCTCCGCAAGCCACCCAGCTGTCCGCCAACTGACAGCATACAGTACAGAGTACAGCTGTCGCCCATTGGTCCACAGCGTGGGCCAATGGGTGTTGAACCGTGCCGTACTACACAGTCGATATGTGACTGGATCCATTCACATATTGGGACTGTGTGGTACAATGAAGCTCTGCGACGCCCATTGACCCATGTGGAACCAATAAGGGCGCATAACCATACTATCGCGTCAATCGGCCGGAGGCGGACAGCTTGCGGGTGAAACCACTAGTCACCCGCTGCCGACCAAGAGGTAGGGGTGGCAGAAACTGGTGAGGCGCAATGGGAAAGAGGGGTATAATGCCGCTAGACCACCAGGGAATGTTGTAATTATTACAGCCCGATCGATGAAAGAAGAGAGTCCTGAAAGTTCTCATTTCAACAGCCCGTGATCGGGCATGGGGGCGCTACGCCACCGGACAGTGCCACCAGGCTCAGGTGGCCACCCACAGCTGGCAGCTGCCGTGTTGCGCCCTGCATTAGGGCAGCCTCATCTGTGGGTGGCCAGCTGTTGCTCCACCGATAATTTGGCTTAACTGTGTGCGGTGCATGGAGGGTTGCGCTACATATACAGCACATCCCAGGCTGAATATTGGGATGTGCAGAATATGCATGGGCATGCCCCCGCTACCTGCACCAGACATTACTGATGCGCCCGGCACATGGGGATTTGTGCTGCCATATTCCCCATTGAATATCGCTACCAGGGCACATCAGTGGTTCCGTATATATTGAACTCTGTTGGCGCCACGCGCAACCCATTTGAATATCCCACCCCTAGTGCTTAAAAGTTATAAAACTAATTAATAAAGAGTAACATTTATAAAACAAACAGCAGAAGACAGGTATTTGAGACAGTAAACACTTAAGAGTTCACTGAGCCCTGCAGAGTATAATATTTATAAGTAGCTAAAGAGATCTTTGTAGAGAACAGAGCCGGTGTTGTGCCAAATGGTATCCTAACACAAATAGGTTCCTGCTCTCACACCACATGCGTAGTGTGAAAAGGATCGCTGTTTCAAATTGGTTCCATACAGATCCGAACACCGGCAAGTCATGCTCTCTCTCTGTGACCAGAGCACATAAGCGTCATGGTCACTGACTAATTAAGCAACCAGCTTTCTTTACACAATAGCTGGAGCTAAGGGAGCAGAACGACAGAGTCATGCTCCCCAGTGGCCAGAGCCGGCAAGTCTTAGCCACTTTCTTTTGATTTTATTCAAAACTTAGTGGACAGCAGAGCCGGCAAGTCATGCTCTCCATAGTAACCAGAGCACGACAAGTCATAGTCACTATAGGCATTTAAAGTAGTAGATTAGCCTACATTGCCCGAATTGGCTCTGATGTCAGAGACAGTACACTTCATTCACTGAATCCTCCCATTGGTATAATACCTAGGGTAGAGGGAGTGGGGGTTGTATCATAAATTACTATACGGGGATCTCTTCATTAAGTCCTCATGGTGTCCATAGTATCCAGGTCAAAATCCAAAATGCTTCTCTTTGGAGGAGTCTTGTACCTAAATCTCCCCTCAGAACCCAATTTCCACCTTCTCTAATCCCACAAATTTCAGTGAAGCTGGAGACCCATGTCTGGCTTCTCCAATAGTGACGAGCCATTGCATATTCCATATTGGCATTTCTTATAGCTCCCTTGTGCTCTCCTATTCGAAGTTTGAGAGATCTCTTTGTCTGTCCTATATAAGACATGTTTTTATCAGTCTGTGGCATGTCTTTATTATCGTGACTGTTTAAATAAAGGTGATTGATGTGTGAACAGTCAGATTTATAGAGCCCTTTTTTCCAATATTGTGCTGACTTCATACAAAGACTTTGGTCTTTTTCTTTTATGCTGTTTATTTCCTTCATTCTAAGGTGCTGAAGAGTCCAACCTTGGACTGCCCTTGGGAAGAATGTCATGGCTTTATGTGTGACTGCTGGATCTGAAAGCTGTTATGTACTTTTTATACTTTGGTCAGCACTTCCTCCAGTTGATGACATCACTGGGCCTTACACAGATTGTTTCCTGACCACATAATCACGGTCACTCCTTGGATTTAGTTTTCTCCTGGGGATTGAGGCTTCTGATTTGGTGGTGGAACCTGTCAGTTGGTCCGATCACTACACCGTGAGCTTCAATTTTCGTGCTCCCTAGTAGGTCTGCCCTGTGGAGATGGTTCGATACCGCCCTTTACGGAATGTGAGTCCTGAAGACCTGATGGCGGTGTTAAACCTCTCAGGTTTCCGATTGCCAGCTTGGGTCCAGAGGCTATGGTTGTGGCCTATAACCAAGCCATTTCTTAGCCCTGGACTCAATTGCTCCTGTCCGTGTTCGTCCCTCTCTTCTTCCGCTCGGGCCCCATGGTTTGATGGGTCCTTGAGGTTGCAACATGTGGGACGGCGGTTGAAGCGTCGTTGGAGGAAATCTGCTCTGGATGCCAACCACCTTAGTTTGGAGGAGCATTACGGCTCTACCAATAGAGCTCTCCCATAAGAAGGCAGAATTCCTGTCCAGGGAGATCTCTGTCACTCCAGAATCGACCGGCTCAGCTCTTCAGAACTGTGGACAGGCTGTGCAACCCAGCCTGTCTCCAGCTCCATCGAGCCTTTTCACAAAGAGAGTGATGAGATCGCTCAATTCTTTCTTGACAGTAAAGTTGCCAACATCAGATCTGAGATCCATCCAGCACACTCTAAGGGGAAGCTTCTGGTCGGCGTTTGGTCACGGAATCCTCTGTCTCCTGGTGTTCCTTTGACCTGCCGACTTTCCAATGATAGTACGGATCATCCAGGATCGCCCTACATGCTGTAGTTTAGATCCGGCCCTACCTCCCTAATCCTGGGTTGTGTTGAGATCATCAGCCCGTTTCTGGTTCAAATAATCTGGTGCTCCTTGAATTGGGTGAGTTCCGAGCTCCCTAAAGGAAGCTGTGGTGACTCCTTTTGAAGAAGGCTTCTTTGGACCCAGATGTTTTTCCAACTACAGACCGATCTTTAACCTTCCCTTTATTGGGAAGGTTTCGAAAAATAATGGCAAACCAGCTGGAGGACCATTTGACCATCCATAATATCTATGAGCGTCTCCAGTCTGGTTTCGTAAGAGGCATAGTACCGAGACTGCTCTGGTTCGGGTGCTCAATGATCTCTTGATGGCGAGAGATCAGAGGAACCGTTCTATCTTGGTCCTCTTGATCTCTCTTCAGCCTTTGACACTGTAGACCATGGGGTTTTACTCGAACGTCTGGAGTCCATCTGTGGACTGTCTTGTACAGTGCTCAGATGGTTTATCTTTTTCTATCCGGGAGAACCAGAGAGTGGTGTCAGAGTTTTTCCTCCGATTCTTCCCTCTGCAATGTGGTGTCCCCAGGGTTGGTGCTTTCCCCATGTTGTTTGCAGTGTCATGCCCTCGGAGACATTGTAAGAAGGTATGGGCTGAGGTTTCCTGCTATGCTGATGATACCCAGCTCTACCTTTCTTTGCCCTGACCAGGTTAGTGCTCTCATGTGGTGTAACAGCTGCCTCGCTGAAATCCAGGACTGGATGAATCTGAGCTGGTTAAAGTTGAACGCCCGGTAAGACAGAGGTTTTGGTCGTGGACCCGGGTCATGGGTCAGGGGTTGGGGTCTAATCAGCCCTCTGGCATGTTGCTGGGGATCTGATCCCTACCTCTGAGCAGTGCGTAACCTTGGAGTGGTACTGTGATGATGGGCTGACTCTTCATCATCAGGTGTCAGCAGTCATCAAGTCCGCATTCTATCATCTTAGAACATCATGGGTGAAACACCTTGTTCAGTCCAGCCGAATTACCCGTGTTGGTCCATGCCTTCATGACATCTCGCCTTGACTATTGCAACTCCTTTACTTGGGGCTTCCTGGGTTGATATCCACCACTTGCAGCTAGTGCAGAGCTGCAGCAAGATTAATGACAGGGGTGACTAGAAGGACACATATTACCCCTGTGCTGCGCGATCTGCACTGGCTGCCTATACAGTGGTGGATCACCTTTAAAGTAGGTCTTTTGACCTTAAAGCCCTGCATGGGCTCGGTCCTGACTACTTGAAGAGCTTCTGATTCCTTACCACCCGTCGACAGCTCCATTCAACACGGCGGTTGCTAGAGGTTCGAGGTTATATTGAAGTCTTCTGGGGCTAGGGCCTTTGGGTTTGTGGCCCCAACCCTCTGGAACTCTCTGTCTCGGCAGCTAGAGAATGCCGACCGTGGAGGCCTTTTTTTTTTATTCTCCTTTTTCTTGGTCGGACCACCGACTATTTTCTGCCCTGGTCATGACCCGGAGACCTCCACCACCGCCTCGCAGCTGCCGGGGACCCTCGGTCACCCCCAACCACACCCTGGAGGGAGCTGGGCTGTGGCCACCTTCATGGCCACGGAACTGTAACTAGTCGGGGTCCCTGCAGCGGGCGGTGAATTGAGGACCTCCGGGAGGGCTTCATTCCCGGTGGTCCGCCCACCTCCCATTTTCTGTTTTTTCTCCCAGAGGCGGGGACATGCAATGGCCAGCGTCTGCCCCGCCTCCCTCCCTACTGAGCGTTGGCAGCAGATCTCCTGGCCTCCCAGGAGTCCTCAGTACTCGATTGTTGCCCACACCCTCCCCGGAGAAGGAGAGCCGTCCATTGGATGCTCAATCCTTCCTCCCCGGCCAACCCTCTGGCAGTCAGGTCCGTTCCAAACCGGGTCCTGCATCGCAATGGAAATCCCATCGCTGCACCGGCAGGGCGGCCCGTAGAAAGCCTTTAAGCGGGATTTTAAGACTCTGTTATGGAACAAGGCTTTTGTGGATTGATGTCGTTATTAACTGTTGTTTTATATGTATATTTTGATTTTATGATTCATTTGTACAGCGCCTTGGCACTGAAAGCTAAATAAATAAAGTTTACTATTATTATATTACTTTGTAAATAGTTTGAAGGGGATCTCTGCTCCATCTATGGATCATAGGTTCTAACATACTGGGAGGGACGATATGGATTCGCAAAGGGTACCCAACTACCATCGCTCCCCTTCTATGACTACACATAACTAACCTACTGGATTCTAATCATTTTAAGGGTATATCATCCCTTTATGGGGCTGATGTTTTGAGTAATTATAGCGTCTTTCCATACAAAGGGTGAAGGCATAGCTGTTAATTATAGCGGGATCCATATATTGATTTATAAATAATACTAACTCCAATCCTGTATCTTTCCTTTTTGGGAAAAGGTTTCTCCCTTCCTAATCTTTAAAAGACCTCTGCTGGAGTAAAACAGCTGGATGCAATGATGGATTCTTTTCTTTCTCCTTCCTGGAATTTTTGATTTATATAATTTTTAGTTGTCCATCAATTATGGGGATGGCATTGCCCTAGGAGGCCCAGGCATGATTTTGCCCTGGCTTTACTTCCAGCTGGTGGTTACTCCAGAAGTTTTATGGAGCCACTGAGCACCTAGGGGAAAAACTATATTCCCCTCTGCCTTGAAGTCAAATTTAATAATCCCACTGTCTGTCAGATACTCAACCGCTCTCCCAGCCATCTCTACTAGAGGTACCCTCTCCTGTTTGTTTGCTGACATTGGGTTGGGAGAGTTCTACCTTATATACCTAATTGAAAAGTTTTTACTTTTTTCTTTTACTGCTCTGCCGAGTTTGTTCCCAGTTCTTGGGATTTGTTCTGCTTGTTTGTTACAGGACAATGTGCTGTTCTTTCTCTCCACTTTTCTAAATTTTTTAGAAATTGGTCCTGTTTTTATATATATGTTCAGCTGGTTTTGGGAAAATGTATTATGCAGTTAATAAGATACATTACCTTGACTTGTTAACATCCACCTCTTATTTTAATCACTACTCAGAGAATACAGCTTTCAATTATGTTTTTATTATCTTATGTTTGAGATTGTGTTTTATTTCTACTCCAAAGTATTTCTTATGCTACAGAGAAGAGTTGCTGACAGATTAACAAGACTATATAATATCTCAAATCTAAACAATCTTTAATCATGTCATTGAACATAATCCCATCAAGTGTTCCAGACTTTTTCAGTTTTTCTGGTGGGAAAAACAGAAATTATCTTTTACAAGAGACACATTTGTCCCAGGTGAAGAACGCCAAATTGCAGTCATCCAGATTCCAGGTGACATCGTCTTCAGCTCACAAATCTGGTAGGAGATGTGGGGTGGCCATATTAGTTTCTAGGGGATACCTTTACTTTATTAGATCAGTTGGTAGATCCAGAGGGTATATACGCTATTGCAGTGGGCACCCTATATGCCTGTCAGTAACCTTGGTGTCTGTTTACCTCCCACTGGGATCACTAAACAAGTAAGCAAAACGTTTCTTGCAATTCTCCCCATATTACAAGGGCAACTACTCATGGGTGGGGATTTAAATATTGTGCTTAACCCATCCTTAGATGTGTACAGGCCTTTGCCACACCGGAATTAATCCCCTACAGAAATATCTGAAACATACTTTGTCTCTCTAGGTATTGATACTTGGAGACACTGTTTCCTACTACCATAAGCTGCACCTATATGACAATGGGACAGGTGTGTATCTAGGCTTGACTACTTCTCTACCACAACTGAGCATTTGGAGACTTATATGATATATGGCACAGTATGACCTTTCTCTCAGACAAGCCCATGTATATGCACGAGTTGCCTTGGGAAGGAGGGAGGGAGGGGAGGAAGGGTCTCAATGGTGCTTAAATTTAATGCATTTGCAAGACCCTGAATTTAAAAGATGGTTCAGAACTCCATCCCCAAATCTTAATGGAAAACTTAGCATCAGAAGTGTCCCCAACAATAATGTGGGACACATTAAAAACTTGCTTAGTGGAGATATGATAAAATATTTAGCCAAGCAGAAACGGGATATGAAGGCTAGCTTTTGGGGTTGCAGGAGGAGTTAAAGACACTGCAGACCTCCCTGACTCAAAGGGACCAAACCATGAGGGGTAGGATACAGGCAGGCAACCAAAAGTACAAAATCATAGACCACAAAATGAGGAATAGCTATTTTATTTAAATATTCTTACCATGGGGGGCCACGGTGGCACAGAATTTGGCATGGAGGCTAAGAGAGCAAAAGGCAAGCCTGTGTGACTACCATGTTTGACCTTGATATGGGTAAACTTCTAACCCACCCTCCATAATTAGACAAACACTGGCCAAATTCTATCAACAATTACACTATGGAGCAAACTCCCTCAGAGGAGCAAATAGAGTTAAATTTAAGTAGACTTGCCTTGCCTAAAATGTCCCCTGAACAGGAAAAACAGCTTTTAACCCCAGTTACCAGGGCAGAAATTGAAATATTTACAACTGGGAAAACTCTCAAGGTGCCAGGCCCAGACGGTTACCCTTTCAAATTTTATAAATGTTTCAAGGAGTTACTTATTCCAACCCTCTTCTACGCATCATGCTATTCAGGAGGGTGACCTCCTCCTCCCTCGTGGAGGTATGCAGTACTTACAGCCATTCCAAACCCCAGAAGGGTGTTAGATACCTGCCTCTTACCGTCCAATTTTGATGTAATTATGATTATAAATTATACATGACAATTCTAGCTCACAGACTTGAAACATTATTGCCCATTCTGATAAACCAAGATCAGGTTGGTTTTATCACGGGCCATCAGGCACATGATGCAGTATGACATACCTGCTTGCTGATAGACTATGCCACAACACGACAAATTCCCTTGGCCCTTTTAGGATTAGATGCAGAAAAGACCTGACAGGGTTTCCTGGCCTTTTCTGTAGGCGACCCTGTCACACTTTGGCTTCCCAACTGAACTTATCACTCAGTTACAAAATATATATCATTCCCCGGGCATATCTGAGGTTGGATGGCTCTTTGTCTGATCCATTCACTCTGTCGAGGGGACTAGACAGGGAGTGCCCACTGTTGCCCTACTTTTTGTCCTATATCTTGAGCCTTTAGAACAGTCCATACAAATTCACCCAGATATAGAGAGGGCTGTCCCCATAAAATCTCATAATTTGCAGATGACCTTCTGCTTATTTGCTGTCACCTGAATGTTACATCCAGCGGTCTGGGAACAATTGGAGTTATTTGGGTCTCTAGCGGGTTATAAAGTAAATGATCAAAGACAGAGGTCCTCTTGTTTAATTACACATCCTCTCAGTACTTAACAAGCATTTTCACAATGCCGAAAGTTCACTATTGGTATTGCTGTTGTACATGCCTCCCATATTTTTCTGTGTATATTCCTCTGCCTTGCATTTTAAGACATAACTCTCAACACAAATTTCTTATTTTCTTCCAGCACTGGTTCATTTCATTAGAAAAACAAGCATTTGGCATACAATGCCAAATGTTTGCTTCTGATATTGGCATTGGTAGTGCAGGAGTTAGAGATGCATAATAGGAATGGCAGTGAAGTATTGAGTGATACCAACCCCCATGAGACTTACAGGCATTGGGGGTGTGCCTTAGGATTGTCCGACCTGCCTCCTCATGCCATTCCACCTCACCCCACCCTGCAGACACTGACCAGTGTTGCGGTGTGCCTTGAGGTCTTGGCCCTTACCTGACCCCATTCCATAAGGAAATAAGCTGAGATGGTGCAGAATAGGAGAATGGGATGAATGTTAGGGCCAAAATCTCATGTCACACCCCGACGCCTGTCAGTGGCTGCAGGGTGGGGATGGAATGGGATGACATTACAGCTGACAACCCCAAGTCACACTCCTGACACCTGTCAGTCTGTACAGGGTGGGCATTACGTTTGGAAGTCCTAATGCTGGCGTTTGTTGGCATTTTTGCTCCAAAATTTCCACATGGGCTTTTTGGGACCCCACCTCATGAACAGTGGCAGTATGATTTCATTATTCAATCCCAAAAGTGATTTCACACAGCAAGTGTGCCATTCAACACCACAGGTGTGAAAACACAATTCCGGCAGGATGTGAAAATGACAGCTGTACTGTTCATGAGGAGGTTATGAAGAAATGGCAATGTTGAATATCTGGAGTGAAATATGAAAAAGTGGCGAAGTTACAAGTGTCGTGAGAACTGTGCCACAAGACATATAACGAGTCATTTTTGGAATGTGTTCATCAAATTTTCAACATGGCCTTATTGGGATCTCCTCTCATAAACAGTGGCACTGGGATTTCGTTAATCTATCCGAAAGTTGATTTAGCACAGCGACAGCCCATTCTGCACCACCAGTGCAAAACACATTTTGGGAAGGATGCAAAAATGACAGCTGTACTGTTCATAAGGGGTGAAAAATGACAATATTGGAAATTTGGAGTAAAAATATGAAAAATTGATGAAGTTACCAGTGTGCGTAGAAACTGCACAACAGACATTAATAACACAGTTATTTTGGGAATATTTTGACCATTTGCAACAAGGGCTTTTTGGGACCCACCTCATGAACAGTGTCATTGTCATTTCATTAATTGGTCGAAAGGTGATTCCACGCAGCAACCGCAAAATCACCTTCGGGACCGAAAATGACAGTGACAGTGTTCACGCAGGTGGGTCCCAAGAACCCCATGTTGAAAATTTGGGACCCAAACCCAAAAGTGGCTGAGATATCAACCTAAGTTGAAACCTCCCACTGACTGCCGTTATAGGGCTTACCATGATTTTCTTCAGTTTGCGTTTGCGGTCAGCTTTTGAAGAGTGCAGGCGTGTTCCGGTCCACAGAAGATCGCTGCTCCCAACCTCGGAGGTAAGTATGGGTGGGGGTGCAGGAAGATGGGGTGCACAGAGGAGGTGCAGGTTGGGGAGGGGCCGGTGAGAACAGCGAGGGCCATTTTCTTTTTTTTAGTTAAAAAAAACAACTTCTGGGACTGTTTCTTTTTACAGGTAAAATATTTAATAACATGAATTTCAGCACACTGGGGTGGACTCCCAGTGTGCCAGGCTACTGGGGATCAATGCCACCAGGGATTGGGCACTGGAGGTCGGCTGAGAATATAGGGGCGTGGGGGAGGTGGCGATCCGGACACCGGGAGTGGGCATCATGGTATCGGAAACATCAGAGGTAGCTTGGCACACTGGGGTGGGCTCCCAGTGTGCCACATTAATGGGGAGGGGATGCAGCACTGACTCGTGGATTGAGCACCCCTATGTCTGACAGGCAGGGGGTGTTCCGCTTCTGTGATGCGCTGAAAAT
Organism: Neoceratodus forsteri; assembly: GCA_016271365.2. Taxonomy (NCBI): domain Eukaryota; kingdom Metazoa; phylum Chordata; order Ceratodontiformes; family Ceratodontidae; genus Neoceratodus; species Neoceratodus forsteri. The sequence goes on from JADMNL010000025.1 coordinate 333,738,115, forward strand.
GAAAGTGTCTTTGGGCACTGTATACTCCCAGCCCGTCACGGAGCTTAGGCTGTGGCCTACTCCACACAGGTGGGAGAAGAGCAAAGGAGTCAGCGGAAAGTGGAAGAGGCAGGAGAAAAACGCCTCCCACCTTCCAGGAAGGACCGTGGGATGATGGAGGGGAGATGTCAGCCAGGCTGATCGGGCCACAAACAGCTGTTTGCTGTGCGGTGACCTGCAGATGAAAGGAAAAAGCCACCATATGACTGGTGTGGCTTTTCTTTTCAATACTGAACCACTTCAGGCAAAACAGTGTCTCGATCAGCCTGGCTGATGATTGGTGTGATACTGTCGAGCCTTGCAGAGCACTCTGCATTGGACAGAAAGTGTCACACCCTCAAAAGTCACTATCCCAAGATGTTCGCTGCACATGTGCAAACTTAAAACGGCATACCCTTTAAATGGCACAAACAGAACATCCACTATTTAGGAATTAACAAAAAATCTCACACATATTGACTTACTGTACTTAATTATGAACCGTTAACCCAACAAGTCACAGATGATCTCTTGAGAAGGTCCAAAATCCCCTGAGTTTTCTGAGTAGAACAGAGGCCATACAACAGAATATCCTACTCGTATTTTATTCCTTTACAGAACCTCCCTGTCCCACCAGGTAGCTGTTATTTTCAAGCCTGGGACAGACTAATTTCCAATTTATTTGGAAAGGCAAACCTCCCAGAGTGAGGTATTCTATCCTCCAGTTGCCATGAGACAAAGGAGGTCTTAACCTGCCTAATTTCAGACAATGCGCCATGGCCTCACAGTTATGAACCCTTTTCTGCTGGCTGAACCCCAGTATGGTACCTATTGGAAGTCTATAGATTTAACTACAAATGACCTGCATGATCTATCCAGTTATCTCTTTGGTAACCTCATGCAGTGTCTCCCCTCAGCAAATTCTTTCAATATACACAGGAACCTCTTTGTCAGTAGCTTCAAGCTATCTGTAAATACCTGACAATGACCGAAACACTTTATTTAAGAACCTTTGCCCATGATCTTGACTTCCCACCTAACTGTTTGGACAAAAGTTTCCTTCAGTGGCAACACTATGGACTCATGGTATATGTTCCAGTTGGTGGGGACCACCAGCATGCTCCCATTTGTGTCACTGCAGACCTCTCATAATCTCCCTCGAAATACTTTCATAGTTATCTGCAACTAAAATCTTATTTGCAAATACATGAAGAGCTTTAACTGGAACAGCGGAAACTCCATCGTTACTCCTTTCGCTGGTTCATTCCCAAATAACAGGAAGCCAACAGAGCACCTTATTAGTTTTATATACAGAGCACTGAAGGAGAGACTCCATGGAATCAATCAGAATAAAATGGTCTCAAGAACTACAAACTGAAATTCCAAGCCAAAGGTGGTTGGGCTTGACTCTCTGCATACATAAAGCTTCTAGGTCTCCATATTTAAAAGAATATGCTTGGAAGCTCAGAACACGTTTCTTCCATACCCAGCCATAATTGCAAAATATTCAAGGATGCCCTTGGGAGATGTTGGAGAGAACGATGGAACTGAACTGGCAGACCATACACATATAATGTGGGCATGTGGAACTCTGGCTCCTTTCTGGCAGGAAGTCATACAAGAAATAATGGATATTTATGAGTGTGCAGAGTTGATCACGCCTGCATTTATTTTGGCGTTCACCCACTGGAGGGAGTCAGGGTCAATCGGTTAACCCACAGGCAAGTCTCTATACTTATTCTTGTGGCCAGAAAGCAATAGCATTTATGGCACACCAAAACAATACCACCGAGGCTTGAAACTCCTTGGCTGGGGAGAATTTATGCATTGGATGGACTTTCTGCTAGGCTGGTGAACCAGGTGGAATCTTTTGACCTTTGCTGTTGAAAATGGTGATACACCAATTGGACACTACCAAGATTTTGTACCTTAAATAAATAAAAGATTGGAGGTGTTGGAGACTCGATGGGGCCTTCAGGATTGTCGGAGAGGTGATGGGAGGGGCTGAGGATAACCAGGTGCTCAACATAGGGTTCGCTCCTGGATTATAGATTTTAATACATCAAACCTTGAAGCATGGTGTTGCACTGACTCCTCTCTAATGAGAGTATGAAGACTTCTAGTTATTTTTGTCTTCATTTACAATATCATTCATGGCGCCTAATATTATGTTAATTTGACCCTTGGTTGTCTAATTTGACCCTTGGTTGCCAGTGTCAGTGGCTCAGTAGGTAGCACACCGCCTTTGAAGCCGGAGATCAGAGGCTGTGGATTCAGTTCCACATCTGGCACTTGGGTTAATATCCCAGTACTGACACTGTAGTGCAGCATGAGAGGGTGCTGCACTTCTGAGTGCCATCTTTCGGATGAGACATTAAACCGAGGTCCCATCTGCTTGGATTGGTGGTAGTTCAGGTGGATGTTAAAGATCCCATGGCACTAATCAAAAAGAGTAGGGCATTTTATTAAAACCATAACAAATCATAACAGAAAGCAACTATTCAAAACCAGGCAAATTAGAAACAAATATAGAAAGCAAAATCAAAACACACAAAGGGAAAAACCAAGAAACCCCACCCCCAATAAAACATAATACATAATATAGAAATAATAATAAACATATTCAAGGCTGCAAAGAGTTCCATCCATAAAGAATAAAAAGAAGGTCTGTACAGTAAGTAACAAGATCACCAAAATCCCAATATCTTTCAAAATGTTTCGTTTGAGAAGTTTCCTTTCCTTCTTTATCTGATCAATATTTTGCACAATTTTATAGAAACAGATCTGCAGGGATACATAGTGCTGTTGAAACAAAAATCTACACTAACTTGCCAAACCCAATATAATATAATAACAGCAACTAAATTTAGGGTACTAGAGTCATACCTATCCCATGAAGCTGGAAATAAACCAAAAACAAAGATCTTGGGTCCCACATTAGCCACTCACGTGCCAGTATTTACGGCACCACAAAACCAAATTGTTCAATAAAGGGCAAGAAAATATAAATGTACCATAGTCTCAATTATCTCAGCACAAGAATCCCTAAAACAGTAACAATCTAACAACTGTTTATGTTTATGATTCCTAACATTTATTTTGCCATGCACACCCAGCCATAAAATATCCCACATGACTAAAGGAATTTAGTATCAGTAAGGCGATTACCAATCATAGTTTTTTCTGAAACCTAAAATCAGGAAAGACATCCTCCGAAAACCAAGAGTCCACTATGACCCGGGTATAAGCGTTTCCGAGAAAGCTCAGATACCATTACGTACGTAATATGCCATGTCTTAGCATGTCAAACACCACTACCCAATCAGAGGACAAAACATAAATCCGCTTATTTTTGTGCAAAAGAACTTGCCGTAAACCATTCCATAAAATCCCGAAGGAAGTATGGACCAATGGAACCCATGAGCTGGGCATCCGAAGGACCAGAGGTCTCAAATTGGTGGGAAAAAAATGGAATAAAAGAAAACAATTGGGTGAAGCATATTGACCCCATGACGGTAATCAGCATATAAGATATTTCTTTTAACAGGGTTTAATCTACTACCCCAAAAACAGAAAAAAAAGACCCATAAGAGACACAAAAACTGTTTAGGCACTGGAAAATGTGAGCAACATATAAAACAAAGGCAATAAACAAGTCCTTATCAAAAAACCCTTTTCTTTTTCCCCATAAGCCATTTATTCCATTTACAAACGTTTTCCTTACCTATATTCAAATGCGATTCCAATTATATTGTGCCATGTCAGACACTCCAAAAAAGACCCCAAATCTTGTGGGAGAGTCCACCAACCGAATACCACCTAGATGGGAACTTCCAATAGAGGGTCCGCTAAATTGAAACAGACACTCTTTTGAAAATTCAAACGAGAACCAATACAACAGAAAAAACAGGAAGAAAATGACATAATAAACGGCCTACCAGTACGGACAGTACCAAGACACATAAATCATCAGCATAACATATTACTTTATGATTATACAAACCCAAACCCTAAATACCCGAAGTCCAGGATCTTTGAAGTAAACGAATAATAGGGTCTAAAGCTAATACAAACAAAAGCGGGCTTAAGGACAACCTTGTCTGACACCCGACGGATGTAAAAGGAGATCCAATCCACCCATTCACATAGGGCCTGACATAAGCCAAGGAGTAACATAAGCTAAGCCAATTGACAAATATCGGGGAAACCATCGCCGGAGAGTTAACAAATAAATTCTTCAGACACACCATCAAAAGCTTTAGATAAATCAAAATTAAACAAGTAACCAGTAAGAGCTCCCTGTGCCCTTGAGAAAACAATTCTCTTACCAGGATCAAAGCATCTCGGATGGACCTACCGGGACAGAACAATATTGAGAGGGAGAGATCAAAAGGGCAACAATTTGAAATCTTATTACCCAACAATTTCACAAATATTTTAAATCCATATTCAACAGTGTAATCGGATGCCAATTACCTAAATCGGATCTATCACCCTTTTAAAATAAAAGCATCAACCCTCATACATTTGGTCTGAAAGGTGGTCTTCAGACAAAAAGCATTAAAATGGCCAACAAATGAGTAGGCATAATATTCCACAAAGATTTATAAATTTGAAGACAACCCGTCTGAGCCAGGTGCCACCTTAAAGTGGAGATGACCGCCTTCACTTCTTCCGTGAAAGGGGCCAAAACAGCCTGTTGCTGAGCCAATGTCAAGGTAGGTACATCCGAGGCTTGCAACAATAAGTGCATGTCTTCGATTCAGATACCGGGATTCAAAGGTGAGCTTTACAAAATCCTCAACACACTGCAAAAGCTGAGACTTCCTTTAACAAGGTTACTCTGATGATCAATGAGCTGAAACATCTGCCTATCAAAACTCTTGTCCTTGCTAGTATCATAGGGGTTAAACTGGCTCTGTTTCCTGAAGTCCGAAATCGTTGTTCAAAATTTAAAGACCTCTGTCTATCATACTGGACTTGAGTCAGAGCCGATTTAACCTCCTAATATGATCCACAATCTAATTGCGACAAATAAACCCGGAAAACAATTCATACAGCTCAGCCCGAAGAGCAGATTGCGGTGCCTACTATCCGAAAAGTCTAGAGCGGAATTTAAAATAGGCCCTTAAACATAGCTTTGTATCCACCCACTACTCAATCATAGAATCATAAAGAAAAACCACAGAAGTCCGATCCAGAGGAGATCCAAAAACCTTTATGAAACTCCTGATCCAATAATAAAGATGCATTCGTCCTCCAAACCCCAGGCCCATGAGCAGACACCCCTCCCAAATGGATTTGTAGCCTAACAAATTATGATCCGAAGTAGCAACCAGCAAAACTACACCCTTAAAATCCCCAATATTCCGTGAGCAAAGCCAGAAATCTATCCTGGAGGTCAGGTGACCTTTAGAAAAGGTATATAATGGATTGTGGGCAAACACATCCACCAGATCCAAGTCTGCAATAATAGCTTTTAAAGCATGCGTATCACAATACACCTTCCTTGTAGAGGTAACGCCTAAACTAGTATTAAATCCTCCCACAAAACTATCCGATGTGTGAACAAATAAGGCCTAATTAACGAAAAGTTGAGCCCTAGCAGCCTTTTGCTCGGAGCATAGAATTAATAAACCGATAAGGCAAAGCATGCCACAAAACATCTAAAGCAATACTCTCCCAGGACCAAATCCACCAGTTTTGAAAATAAATCCAGAAGTAGAAAAACCAAACCCAACACCAGAACAGAGCTCCTGACCAAGAGACCAATAATAAGGCCCAAACCCCCAATCTCTAGTAGCCCTATCAACCTCCATAGTAGTGTAAAGTCGTACATCCTGTAAAAAGTAAACTTCATAAGATAAGGAATGCAAAGCTGAAAACGTAGCAGTCCGTTTGTATAGTGATCTAATGCTATTGACATTCAGACTAACTAAATGAATAGTAAGGACATCAGAGACATAACAAAAATAGCAACAAAAGAAAGGAAAAATCCCAAAAAAGAGACCAAATCATTTCTTTTTCTAGTTCTGGTAGACCTTTTCTTCAGGTTAGTCCCAGGAACATCAGCCAAAGGGCAGGAACTAAAGGAGCCTCAGGTTGAGAAGAAGAAGGAGAGACTCAGCAGGATCATCCCCATCCATAATGTCTCCTAAGCTGTAAAGGTTCATAGGGCTTAGCCACGAAATGGAAAACTGTTCGCTTTCTCCACCAGTCTGGTGGGCGAAGTCGCTACCTACAGGATGAAAGGGCTCCATAACTACCTCCGACCTCGCACCACTGCCTCAGGAAGGGGCGGCAGGTCGAGTGCAAGGGAACAGAAGTAAAAGGTGGAGGATGGGGTTCAAAGGAGGGAGATAACCACTGGGGTCTCCTGGCCTCTGAGGCGGCAAGGTCACCATCTGAAACTGGCGAAGTGGAACTGGAGGCACAAAACTAGGAACTGGGTTCGAGCCAGAGGGAGGGATTTAGTGGATCAAAGCAGATTTAGAAATATAGAAGTCATGTTCCATGTAATAGCAGTATTATGGGCAGCCACGGGCAGCTGCAAAACATGAGAATCCTCACCACACAAATTGCAAGTAGGAGGAACAGTACATGACAATACCAGTGACCAAGCACCCTACAGGCGCACACTTCAACTGATCACAATCAGAGCTGAGATGGGACAAAGATCCATCTATAGCAAGAGCGAGGCTGGCCAGGATAAAACAAAATACCACGGTCCCTCCCCAAATAGAAACAATTAGGAAGATGCTGAATCCCTTCCTCAGTCATTTTAAGTTGGACATTAAACTTCCACCCTCCAGTCCAAAATCCATTGTCATCAATTAGGGCATGGGGCACCCATTAACAGTACAACGTTTTTCCAACCAATATAGAATATCCAAAACATTCACCCCATCATTTGGAAAAGAACAGTAATAACTTTAGCAGTAGGCCTAGTAAGGAATGACAACAAAAGGCTTCCAAATAGGGTCTGAGCCGGGCAGCATAATATGCAGCCCAGAACTTATCCAATAAAGTAGCGAACGAAAAGAAACATGTATGGTCCCTTGAGGTGTGGATGAAAGCATACACCTCAGTTGGCATGATACCCAAGAGTTAATAATTAAATGCTTGCCCATAGTTGCGGTCGGAGGAAGGTCAAACCACCCTATAATAAATATGAGCCACAAAGCGGCTTCCTTGCAGGTATATCAGACGGCTTAAACAAGGAAGCAGAACTTGCAGGTTTAGTAGAGAACATCCGTTGAGCTTTAGGCACCGCATCCACAACAGGATCCAAAACGGGACCTTACTCAAGACAGGAAAGAACTGACCTGTAGAAGGAGAGCTAGGGCGCAGTTCGGAGGGCGTTGACCATCCTGAGAGGCCACTGGAACAGGAGATGCCTGCAAACAAGGCTCTGGCTGACGAGAATCCAAACACACAGCAGGGACTGCAAGAGCGAGCGCTCAGTATCCCCACGAACCACGGAAGTAATGCAATGTCCCGTCCGTCTCTGAAGTGGGAAACCCGGCTGACACGGCAAACAGAGGGTTCCAGGACCAGAGACAACCCTGCTCCGGGCAAAGGAATGCTGGGTCAGATATCCAGGAGGTGGGAGTCTTGACCCACCCGCCTTCTCGAGAGCCAACTCAGGGGACCAAGAAGAAAGCCTCGCAGTAAATGGAAAAGATTCATCCTCCAATACAGCGGCCGACACTGTAGCCGGTCGACCGCTAAGTCCTCCCACAGTATCCAAATTACTCTTTTTCGCTGCCCGAGGTGCCGGTTGACTGCAATCTGGGCGAGTACGCTTTTCTCATTCCTCCAAGGTCGGGACCGCTACCGGCCAGACGAAACATCCATCGGAATAAGCTCAACAGCATCATGTTGTAAATCCATAGCTCCAGCAGGTAAGGAAACAGCTAAATCACCCTCAGAAGACATTACAACAGGGTCATCAGAAGGCACATTAGCAGGGTCTAAGGAGCTCTCACCAACACATCACACACTCAGCAGTCAGAGACATACTGAGAGCAGTCCAGTCCTCCCAGGTGTCCCCCTACTGCAAGAGTAGGGGAATTTCCCAGGTGTTCTGGCCAAATTTCTCTCATTCACTAAAAATGCCACCAACAGCTTAATCTGGTTCAAGGTCAGTTGACATTGATCTGTATCCCTCTCCCCGGTCATGCCTGAAAATAGGCAGGATTTGTCTACTGCACTTACCCAGTCAACAAAAACTAAATAAAATAAATAAAAAGCTGGCCTGTCAGTGCAGCGGTTGGATTTCTGCTTTGCGGCATGTGACCCAGGTTCGAGAATGAGCTCGGGTTGCTGGAGGGCCGGTCAGGGAAGGCAGCTTGGCGTCCCACAACTGCTCGCTGTCTTCAGGAGGGAAGGGGCTGCAACCCGGTGTTGAAGCGACCACTGGTGGAGGCCAGGGTAGAGCAACAACGTCAGGATCATTGGGGTGATGCGTGATGAGCGTCGGCTCTTGCCTTGGCGTCCAGACGTCACACCTTAAGAAAGCCAGGAAAATTGCTCGCTGGCCACCAGATGATGGCTCTCTGTCCCTGAGGGCCTCCAGTGCCTTCCAGGGCCTTCTGTTCCTCAGCAGCATCCCTGGGCCCTAGAAGTATGTGCTGGGGTCACGCCTCTCCCGTGCCTTCCCCTCGGAGGAGAGGACCCGCCCGATGAAGGAATACACCAGGATATCCTGGGGTCGGCTGCATCTGAGGATCAGAGGAGGGTTGGGTAAGGACAGTAGGGGCTGGAGGGAATTGGTAGAGCCTGAAGGAGTGGTGGACCAGCGAGCACGGAAGGAAAATAGATCACACACACAAAAAATAAATAAATAAATAATTCTAATTTAATAATTTATATTTAGTTGATGTCTTAATTCCTACATGTTGGTGTAACAGATATGTGTTGAGGGATTGGGTATTTAAACACCATGGCTTACTCCTACAGTGTTATATTTAATTATATGCAGTAGATGAGAGGAGAACGAGACAGGTAAAATGTACTCTAGTGGATCTAGCATGGTGGAGTGCACTGGAAGAAAACATTACTCACCACAGTAATCTTCTTTCTTCCAAGGGTCCTTTAGCATCAGTAACTTTAGCAGTTAGTTGGCTAGGTGCAACTGCCGGAGGTGTGCCTTTAGAGAATTTTTATTTAAATGAGCTTAGGGCCATAGCCAGTCAAAAACAGGAGGGAAGTGAGCTGAGTGAGAGCTGCCTGAAGGCTTCAGAATTTTTTGAAGGAAAACAAGGCACATGCCCCAAAAAAGAATCAACAGGATTCAAAAACATGCAAATGTCCACAAAAGTGGAACCAAAAACAACACGAGTTAAAAACTCATCAATAAGAAACTCCAACTTTGGTAAGAGATGTGATAAAGAGCCCTTCTCCAACAGGTGAACTGGGGAGGAAGGGTGGGAGCTACTGATGCTAAAGGACCCCTTGAAGAAAGAAGATTACTGTGGTGAGTAATTTTTTTCTTCTTACCCCAGGAGTCCTTTAGCATCAGTAACTTTAGCAGACTACCAAGCAGTACTGAGTGGAAGGTGAGCAGAGACCCTACTTAGGAAAGAGGCTCTCAGAACCGCTTCCGCAAATTTGCCATTAGAACTGGACTGCACATCCAAACTGTAGTGTTTACACAAAGGTGTGCACAGATTTCCAGGTCGCTGCTTTGCAGACATCCAGGAGGGAATAGTCTTGCTGTGCAGTGCAGGCTGCAGTGCCCTGGTGGAGTGGGCACTGGAGCCCCACTGGAGGTTGGTGACTAGCTTTCTCATAGCAGAATCTAATACAAGAGACCAACCAACAGGAAATAGTTCTCTTGGTAGCTGGTTTTCCTCTGCCTACATCCCTGTGGGTGAGAAACAACTGAGTAGAAGAACATCTGGACTGTCTAGTATGCTCTAGGTAGTAAAGATGGCTCTTTTGACATCAAGCTGTGGAGCTTTTGCTCGCTCAGGAGTGGATTTCTCAGTAAAGAAGCTGGCAGAGTAATGGACTGGTTTAAGTGGAACTCTGAAACCACCTTTGGCAGAAATTTCCTATTTGTCCTGAGCCCAACTTTATTGTTGTGAGGATGATGCAATTTGGCTCAGTGCACAGGGCCTGTAGCTCTGAAATCCTCCTGGCAGAGGAACGGCTACCAGGAAGATTGTCTTCCAAGTTACAAACTTGATGTGGGCAGTGGACATAGGCTCAAGGAGGCTTCATGAGCCTATCTATGCAAAGGTTCAGGCCCCAAGGAGGAACAAACTCCCCTGATTAGAGGCTGAAGATGCAAGAGGCCTTTGAAAAACTGTTCAAATATGGCGTGGGAAAAAATGATTTTTCTTTCCTACCAACAGGTAGGCCGAAATTTCCACCAGGTGTAGCTGAGGGAGATGACTTCAAGCCTGATGCCTGTAAGTGTACCAAGTAATCTAGCAGCTGAGGGTCTGAAGCTGAAAGGGTTCGACCTTTTGCTCTTGCATCAGAGGAAAACCTTTTCCATTTGGCTTTAGTGTTCGTTTTTAGCCATCCTCAGCATCTTAAGGACCTGTTCAGAGTACTACGAGGATGGAAACTCTAGAACCAGGCCTTGAGGTGAAGAGAGCATAAGTCTGGATATTGCACTCCTGTCTGATGAAGGGTCAGCAGGGAGAGTTGGAGGCAGGAGAATGGGCCTGCTGCAGAAAATTAAGGAGAGAGAGTACCAGGCTTGCTTGGGCCAATCCGGAGCCACCAGGATCATTGATGCAGGCTGCTGTCTGAGTTTCAGAAATTCCCTAAGAATCAGGGAAAAGGAGGGATGCATATAGGGACCTCCTGACCAGACCAGGATCAAGGCATCCAGGGAAGTGATCCCAGGACTGGGGCCTGCAACAGAACTGTGAAAACTGGAAGCTGAGGGAACAGGAAAACAGATTCATTTCTGGAGTGCCCAACCACCTGAACACTGTGGCTAGTACTTGTTTGTTCAGAGTCCATTCACTCTGGCCTTGACTGATGTGACTTATAGCATCTGCCAGAGTATCATATTTGACTGGGAAGTGAATAGCTAAAGGCTGACTCCCAAGGAGAAGGCACAAGACCAGATTTATAGAGTCTGTGAACAGAGTACTCCTAATCTGGTCCACTCTGTTGTGAAAAACATTGCAGTGGTGTCAGTTCGACTTTGTACAGTCTGTCCTTTATGACAGGAGCAAATGCTTTGAACTAGAAAGATTGCCAAAAGAATATGTGTAACTGTGACTCTTGGAGAGTCTAGGTGCCAGATACTGAGGCACTGTCCAGATGTGCTCCCCAGCACAGGAGGGAGGCAACTTTGGAACTGTTCCGTCAGAGGTCTTAACTTTGAAAAAATTGTTGGTTTCTAGATTAGCAAGCTATAAGGAAGCTTCATGGTGTCACATCCTGTATCTGAACCCTGGGCCACTGAAAGCATTGAAGCCATGTGTCCCAATAGCCTGAGGAAAAGTCAAAGTTACGTGATTTGCTTAGGACCGATCATATACTGAACCAGTGAGGGTTGATGATTCAAACCCAGTCAAGCAACTGCTGGCTGGTCTCGCTGTCCCTGGATGAAGAAATTTGCCAAGGGGAACAGCTTGAATTCTCACCCTGCGGAAGGAAGACATATCCTTCCTGGATGCTGGGAGGGCCCCAGGGAGACTTTATTTAGATTTACTGGGGAACCTCGAGACTCCAGAGTGAGCCTTGTAAGGGAACAAGGACTCCTTGACCTGACAAGGAAACTTTGGCACTATGAGGCAAATGGCAACTTAGGGTGTAGCTAGAGACACCCAGATTCCTGAGGTGCTGCTACCACTACCAAGCACTCTTGGAAAGACACTTGGGGCCAGGAAGGATGAAGGGCTGCAGTTAGCCCACACCTGAGAAACTGCCTGTGAGACCTCATTATGGGCATATGGAAAAGGAGCTCTTTAGGACCAGGGAGGCTAGCCAGTCTCCTTACTATAAGGACTGTATGATTAGTAACAGAGTGACCATCTTGAATTTTGGTTTTAACAGCAAGATAGGTTGCCACTACCCAGTTGTCTTTTGGGTCAGAAAATACCCACAGTAAAGGCCCTTTCTTCTTTTAGAGCGTGACCTCTCCACCATTCGCAAAGCTAGAAGGTTTTACCTCCACTCCAACAGCAACACCTGTGTTAAGGATAGAGGCTTAGACACCGGGTATACATGGTCTGCCCACAATAACGTCAGGGTCTAGACTGCAAAGCTGCTGGCTGGGTAGAGGTGGCCACCCTTGGCCCTTTCTGCCCTCCCTCCAAGCACCCTGTACTGAGAAAGGGGTAGCTGGGAAATAACCTCTGCCCTAATGCCCTCAGGAGGAATTTACATGGGGCAGGGGCTGTTGCAGTCAGATGTTCTGGAATTGAACAGTATGATTTGATCACAGAGAAAGTCCAGGGCCTTAAACTGGGAGTCTGAGGGTAGACCAGTAGTTCTAAGCCAGAAAAAGCGCCTCAGAGAAATGGCATGAGCCCTGGCTCTGGAAGTGGCATCCTTGTTGTCATCTGCTCTGTGGAATTGGTACTACATAGCTTCGGGGCAGGTTTGCCATATCCACCGGCTCCTGCACCGTGGGAACTAGGACAGAGTGCTTTTTTTTTTTTATCTTTGGCTGTAAAGCCAAGTAGGAAAAAGTTTTGACAAGCATCTGTGGTCAGCTATGAAATCTATTTTCTGGATTCCTCGTCCGGGTAAGGAGGACAAGGAGACCCCAGCTTTAAGTAAGCTGCCTGTTGCACTATACTCACATGGATGGGATGTACAGACAGGCACTCAGCATTGTCGTTAACAATTGATATATTTATGCATTTATTAATTAACATTTCAGACCACTTGTAAACCTCTGCCACAGAAGTGGGGGTTTGAAGCAGTTTCGTGGTATTTTACTTATATTTTTCATTATAGATAGGCACGACCAGACTTTTAGGAGGTGAAAGACCTTTCATCTCCTATAATCTTTTTTTTTTTTAATTTTATCCTCATCCTCACCTTGGATGGACTCCTGAGAAGGAGGTCCAGAGTGTCCAATATGATTTGGATAAGCGAAAGCATAGAGGGGAATCCACCTGGTTGGCGAGGAAGCTCCAGGAGAAGAGTGGATACATAAGGTTCTAGGGCCCTCCAAAGTCATGTCAGGGACATCAGAAACATACAGTATTCATATCATCTGTATCATCCTCACAATCTCTGGAGCGAGAACTGTGAAGTGTTAGCAGCCCTGAAAGCAGGGGCATTATAAATTATTTTTCATCAACTGTATCACCTTCACAGTCCACAGAAAGAAAACTATGGAAAAGTAAATACTAGCCCTGTAAACATAAAGCTCATCTTTATGCGGTCTGAAGGCGTGCCATACTTTTGCCAAAATTTTACCTAAGCAGACAGTGCTGAATGTGCTTTGATTTTTCTTATTCTTTAAGCTGCCTGTTGCTCGCTATTAGCTTTCCAGGAGGAACAGAAGCATTATTCTTGACAGAGTTTCTTTTAGCTACTTCATAGCAGCTTGAGGCTCCTTTATTCATGTTTATAATTTTGACTTTTGTGAGGACTTGGGCAGCCCTTTGGAAGCTCGTTTATTAGCTGGAACTGGAGGCTTCATCAGCCCCTGCTTACATATTTATTGTTATTACTCTTAATGGCCCCTAATTGGTAGCCTTGATATATCCTCAGCTATAATAATTATTGGGTTTCTTGCTACTGTATGTGCCAATTTAACAAAGAGAACCCAAGATCTGGACCACAAACAACTGAGTGCAGGTTTCTGTGAAATGCCACTGGCTAGTCCTGCCCCAGTTAAAACTCTGTCTACTTTAAAATCCTATATATATATATATATATATAGTAGTACTGGATCTATCCAGTGCCAATCTAATAGAAACTCAGTAATACCAGTCAACTGTACATAGGTTTCTGTTGTAATGCCACCGCCAGGACTGTGACAGATGAACTTGGGTCCAGTTTTATGTAGGGGATTTAGTCAAGCAACTGTCAAACACTGAAATCCAACTGATTGCCTCACAGTAAAACCCATGAGGTCTGGGGTAAAAATCAGGCAAAAGTACAGAATTCGATGGTTCCTTCACAGTGCGATAGAAAAGTGAAGAACCGTCAAATTAAGCACCCGTAAAAATAACAGAAAATGAACAGGTGCAGTAAAAAGTCAAAATAGCACAGTTGTGCTAAAATAGAAAATTAGCATGGCGCACAGAAATGTAAACCTTTCACTCAGTGCATCAGAAAATGATTTATGAGGAAAACTTTACCCAGATAAGAACTAGGAGGCTGCCAACAAGGAAAGTTGAGAGGCACCTCAGGAGCAATGTTGCTCAGATCAGCAGAGAAAAAATTCTGAAGCCTTCAGGCAGCTCTCACTCAGCTCACTCCCCTCCTGTTTTTGATTGGCTATGTCCCTAAGCTCATTTAAATAAAATTCTCTTAAGGCATACCTCCGGGGCAGTTGCACCTAGCTAACTGCTAAAGTTACTGATGCTAAAGGACTCCTAGGGCAAGAATGGTGTGTTTTAATAACCTTTAAGATTTATTACCTAACATAAAGAACACCCTAAGGTATAGATGGTCTGCTTACACCATTTGTTAATTAGACCACCTTATTATGTATATAACCCCAGTGGTGCGCTAAACTGAGAGGGCTACTACCCTTGCCTGTGTAGCTAGTGAACAGGTTGAGGGGCCTGGGTCCTATGACACAGTGCCTCCATTTTTATAAGTTGAAACTTGGGGAGAAGGGTATCACTCGGCATGTTTGCTAGGTTTGGCTACTCTGCACAGGGCCCCAAATAACTCCAGACACAGGAAGCAATAACTGTAATGTACAATACCAGAAGTTGGGATTCTAAAGTGTGGCTTTATTCACATCCAACAGAATAACAAAGCACGGAGGTACACTCCTGGTAATGCAGATTTATGGAGATCAGAACACATCTGCTTCACACTGAAACCATCAGGCTTTGAAACACTCTGGGCATTTGGCCCTAACTCAACTCTTGTTTGGTTTCCCTGGCTCGGCTCCATTGCCAGCCCTTGGACACTTCCACGTAGCATGGAACATTTCTCGGTGGCTCCCTAAACCACCTCTGAGCACTTCTGGCTCCATCAGGAATCTTCTTCATCATTCCCACGTCTCTGAACTTTTCTCAGGCACTGGCCAAATACCTGAGAGAAAGCAACAGGTGTCCCAAAGCAAACCCATAGAGGTGAATTTGATTACTACTGATGGGGTTCTCCCACCTCTCGCTCCCATAATTCATACCGGCCATTTCTCTGGACTTTAACACCTCATCCTCAAAAATACTTTACTGTGTAGATTCATTCTCTTTAAATGTATGTCACATTTAATCTGCTGTTCCTCCATCCCACTTGTGCTGAACTTGAAACATACTTAAATAGTGGCTGTGTCCATTGCTCTAGACCCCCACAGAGTTAAGCAGTCCAATTCCCACAACTTTCAAACTGTACTTGGCTGTCTTTTCCTGACCCCACAGTAACAGTCTCTTAACTTCATCTTGTCTCAGATGAAAACACATTGGCCCTTCATCAGAGCAGACTCACCCTTGGTTGCAGGTGCCCCACAGGCTTTTTCTTCTTCAAAGAAATCTCATCCAAAGCTTCTGGTGCCTCAGCAAGAGCCAAAATTAGGCAGCTTCTTCTTCCCTAGCTGGACCAGGGATTGCCCCTGGAAGTAGGCTGAATCCTTCCCCGTCCCCTCAGGAGATGGGGCCCCTGAACCACTGGAGCGGTCTCTACCACTTCACTTGGCTCTTCTTGTGTTCCTCTTCAGGTGAGAACACACATCTCTAACAAAATATAGCTCTTTGTCAAAGCTGAGGGCTATGAGGGCCTGCAGCTGCCTCTCTCTTCCTCTTCAACACTTTACTACAGACTGTTACTGAACTGACTTCAAATTCCCCAACATTCTATTCTAACTTCCCTAGCTGCAACATTCCAGTGTGGCTTATACAGCTGTGACAGTTCTAAAATGATACCATCCTCAGTCTCAGCTGAGAACTGAGAACAGAGAGAGACAGTTTGAAATCCATTTAACTGGAGTTTCACAGCTGCCTTCCTGCCTGCCACTAGGTCTAACTGGGATTCTTGTAACAGGGGTTACATGTATGATTTTAATTTTGTTGATTTGCTTTTAAGTTGGTAATGTACTTGCTGTAACAATTTCCTCTGAGAAAATAAGTAAATAAATAAATAAAAAGAACTGTGCCCCTGTAAGGCCACCATTATGCAAGCAGTCATGCCCGATGAGGGTGAGCGGTATTGAGGCTGCCCTGACTGCCCAGGGGCATAATGAGGCCCAACATCACAGGCAGAGGGTCTTCTAGTCCATGGAGAGGTGGTGTGGACCATACTGCCTACCCTGGAGGGTATTATTGCACTTAGAAAATGGGAAATAGGCTGGATATTAGGAAAAAATTGTTTGAAAATTAAAAAAATTAATGCAAATAATTTTAATGAATAAAAACATTTCATGTAAGAAGAAAGCCCATTCCAGGAGGGTAGCCCCCAAAGAGTACTGGAAAGGAAGAAACCATTTAGCATCAGATGGACTGAGCAGTGTGAAGCTGCCCTCAGAGAAATCATCAAACACCTAACTGAGGCACCAGTGCTGGCATTTGCAGATTCTACAGTACCTCACATATTGCACACAGACACCAGTTAAAGTGGATTAGGAGCTGTCCTGTACCAGGAGTACCCTGAGGGACTTTGTTCAGGAGCATTCTGAACCCATCTCAGAAACTGTATCCTATGCACAAACTTGAATTCTTGGTCCTCAAGTGGGTAGTTACAGAAAAATTCCATAATTACTTGTATGGGGTCCAGATCACAGTGAGAAAAAGACTATAATAGCTCACATATGTGATTACAAAGCAAAACTGGACACAGCTGGACATGGTGGCTTTCAGCTTTATCGATTTACAACTACAGTTTAGAAGTACTGCAGTGGCAAAGTAACACTGATGCTGATGCATTATCCTGTCATCCACACCCTAAGCAGTCAGCCTCAAGTACAAAAATTCAAGTATAGCACTCCAGGTAATGTGTTTGAAGCTCAACACTACTGACCGTGCCACTCCTGCAAACCCACACAGAGCAACTGACATGCTAGGGGCCTCCCAGATGCCATTCCAACAGCCTACCTTAATTTCAGTGGTCTAGACTTGTCAGCTTTGCTTCAACAACATGGCCGTAATTCAAACAAGCTCAAGGGAAGATTGTGTTTACGTGAGTGTGATACATGCCCTGGAGAAAGGACATGACGCAAATCATGTACCAGTAACTCACCCAGATATCCCATTGCTATTGACAGAGTGGAACAGATTGTCTCTAAAGATGGACTGTTCATATGAACCAGTCAGGACAGTGAACACCTAAGTTTCCTGGACAATATTTGGTGTTGTCGTGGAAGTACTGAGAAGCTGTCATCAGATCTCTACATGACATGGGTCATGTGGGGTTTGACTGCACTGGACTTAATGAGCATATTTCTACCACCAAAATGGCAAAACAAGTTGAGAAGCACTGCAAAACCTGCCTGAGATGTATCAAACCCAGGGGACCACTGGAGCTAGCATGTTTTGGACTTCCTTTCATTGGAGCTGGATTAAAAACATTGGCAACATTCTAGCGAATACTACACTCAATATGCTCAGGTGTATCCAACAAAAACAAAAAGCAACCACTGTTATTAAAGTGCTGCAGCAGTATTTATTTATTTGCTTTTGTTAACGGGTAAGGCATACTAGACAGCCAAGTGCCTATTTTCAGATGCAACCGGAGGGTTACATAGGTAAAACCGCACAAGAACAGTGAAGGAGTCAATTTACATACAGTGAGATAACAGGCTTAACGGGATTGGGTAGGTAGCTGACAGTATAAGTCAAATTCTAATATACAAGAAAATAACAGACATAACGGGAATGAATAGGAAGCAAAACAGCATTAGAGACGATTAGCACATGATAAATACAGCTGTGGAACATACAGGGTGACACACGGCAGTGAGCAGCAAAATACATAACAGAGTACGGTTAATGCAAACAGAAGTAAGTGCCAGCAGGGAGGGGCAAAAACAGAGGAGGGGTTACACTGGGGTGGGGGTATCTAGATGGTCAGGTGAAGCCTTAGGGAAGGAGGGGAAGGGAGAGCATGGTGAGAGGATGTCCAGTACTGGTTTCACTACCAACACTGGAGGGTAAGTGCAGTGGAGCTGAGACACCCCAGCATACCAGTCGCTAGTGCGCCTACGAGGTACAGGGACATGTGGAGGATAATTTCAGGAAGTTCCAAAGGAGGCTTTGAAGCAGGGATGGGAGGGAGGAACGGGTGAGAGCTGGAAGCGAGTTCCAAATTTTGGGCACAGGTGGTGAAGGCCCAACCTCGTTGGGAGGCGGGTTCTAGGAACCAGGTGATCCAGTGCTGCCCTTGACCTAAGATGGTAGGATGGGGTGACAGGGTTGAGGGAAGGCGAGGGCAGAAGGGGTAGCTGATCTGATGATTTTGTCGGATGAAGTTCCCAAATAGAAGGTGCGGTGCTTCTCTGGAGGAGCCACTCCAGACATGTGTAGAGATCACAGCGGTGCGTGAGGGAGGGCGAGGCGTGAAGCAGCAGGTGTTGTTGTAGGCAGTGTCCCATTTCAGGAGGCTAGATTTAGGTACTGGGCAAGGTTACTAGCCCATAGCAGAGCATAGGGAGGAGGACCTCTGGCTAGGTCCCATACGAGCAGCTGGAGTTAAGCAGTTTTGGCTCTGTGGCGAGGCCGAGCTTACCATTAGTAGCCTTGCAGACATTCCAGTGTGGTGGAAAGATCAAGCTGCGGGTCCAGAGTGACGCCCTAGGTACTTGACTGCAGCCACTGTCTGCAGGGGGAGCCATCACCCCGAAGATTTGAAGGGAGTAGTGCAGGATTTTGTCTTGTTCTGTGAACCAAAAAGAATGGCTTGGGTTTTCTTGAGATTGATGGTAAGTCTATGTTCCACCAGCCAGGACTGAATGCGCTGAAGTCAACATTTAGTTGGGAGTTAATGGTGGCGATGTCCCAGGCACTGGCCAAGATGACAAGGTCATCTGCATACAGGTGGTATGCCCATGGACAGTGACGGATGGTAGTTCGTTAATGAAGAGGGAGAAGAGGGTAGGGCCAAGGACAGAACCCTGAGGGACCCCACAGAGAACTGGAGAGAAGTTGGAAAGGGTCCCATTAAAGTTGGTGTACTGCTGCCTGCCAGAGAGGTAGTTGAGGAACCACGCATGGGCAGGGAGGGAGAGACCAAGGGATAGAAGAGTGGGCTGAGGAGTGAGTGATCGACCCTATCAAAGGCTTTGGAGAGATGCACAAAGATGGCTCCAGTAAGGTTGCCCTGGTCAGCAGCAGTTCTGATAAATGAGGAGACTACAGCGGGGCGGTGGACGTGCTATACCCTTTCCTAAACCCATGTTGTGCTGGAGAGAGGAGGTTGTGGGTCTGTATATACTGGGATAGCTGGGAGGCCACAACTTTCTCAAAATCTTGGAGGTAGCAGACAGAATGGCAACTATTGAGTTCAGAGGATCCTTAGGGTTTCCTTGTTTTGGACAGGACACCTTGGCCACTTTCCAAATATCTGGGATGATCACGGAATTAAGGGAGGTATTGAAGATGTGCGTGACGGGCCTGGCAAGGAGGTGCGCCCTATCCTGAGCAGTTTCAGCTCAAGACTATCGTGCCCCACCCCGCTGTGAGGGAGAGGCTGGTGAAGAGCTTCTGGGTCTCGTTGGACAGACACTTGTTGTAGGTAGAAGGGGGTCGGGAGTTGGGTCCAAGGCGGGTGTCAGGGACTTGGGAGCAGTGGACAGGGAGGTGGGGCAGACAGTTCGGAGAACATGGAGTTAAAGAGCATTTGAGATAGTATGGGGGTTATGCAGCTGACCCGTCAATGAGTAAGTCAGTGACTTGACTCTGTGCAGACCACCAACAGCGCTTCTGATATTCTGCCAGAAACTCCTCGGGTTGGAGGCTGAGGAGATCAGGGCAGATTAGGCAGAACTCGCTTTTGCTGGCGGATGGCTTTTTACAGGAGTTTCTCAGGGTCCTGTAAGAAGAGAGATCAGTGTTGCTTTGGGAAGCCTTGTAGTCTCCCAGCATTTGTCCCTGAGTTTCATAGGGAGAATAGAGGCCCCCATGAAGCCATTTGGTAACAAGCGCCCTCACTCGCCTTCTAGTGGGAGGACATGTTTGTTCTGCACAGGGATAAATTTAGTTAAGAATTCATCCAGGGCTCATGCTGGGTCATTTGAGGCAGTGACCTCTGACCAGTCAACTAGTATGAGGTCAGAGAGGAAGTCATGTATGTTAAATTTTGAGTAATCCTCATCTGGATCACTTTACTGGGATTTAAGTCTGTGAGATGCCCCATGTGCAGTAGATAGGCGAGTGGCCGAGATGGCATCTGGGAGAATACCTGAGGATGTGATCCTGTCAGGTCTGTTGGTCAGGATCCAGTCGATTGAAGTGACCCTTTGTCCCCGGGAGGAGGCCTAGTAGGTTCAGTGATAATCTGGCTTAGGGCAAGACCGAGCAGTGGCTCATATAATTTGCAGTTGGATCCCATCCAGTCAAGGTTGAAATCACCTATAATGAGGATTTCATTGGGACCCACTTTGTCGCTTATACCATGGAGAAGTGAGGAGAGTCCTATATAGGTGAGTTGTAGGTACATATCAGGTGTAATTTCTTACTGTGCCCAAGCAAGAGAAGGGCATGCAGGAACTCACTAGAGGGAGGTATTTGGTGGGTGATCAATGGTCAGGACACGTTGAGGGTGCTTTGGCAATAGAGGTAACACCCGCCACCATTGTTCCCCAGCGATCGGCGTCTGATGTGGCTGTACCCTGGAGGGTGCACATGGCATCAGGAGTATGAAACTTCAGCAAAGTTTCTGAGATACCCAAGATATCCAGTTTGTAGTGGGCGACCCAAGCAGTAAGCTCTGCTAGGTTGACAAAAGGCTACATACGTTTAGGTGGGCAATTTTAGCCCTTTTCAGGAGAGCCATGCAGAGGGTGACTTGAGAGAAGGCAGGGTGGCAGGCTGGCTTGTTAGGGTGTACGACCCTGGAGGGTCTGGGGACAGTCATGACGACTGGTGGTAAAAAGAACTGCCTGATAGGGTAGGGGCAAGGGACTACCTAAAAGGATTGCAAGGGGCAAGAGCTAAGGAGAGCAGTATGTCAATCATTATGGCATTCCTCAAAGGACCAGACCAAGGGAGGGATTTTGAAAGTAGACTTATAAAAGAATTTCTGGAATGTACAGTATCAGAAAGTTAAGAATCATGCCATACCACCTGCGGGGAACCCTCAGCCTGAACATTTAACTGTTTGACATGTTGGGCACTTGGACCCTGCTCAGAAACCCAACTGGAGCCAGAAAGTAAGTTCCCTGGTGCAAGCCACAACTGCACTCGAAATGACAAGACTTTTGTCTCCATTCTACCTAATGTTTGGCAGAGAAGCATGGCTACTAGTGGATCATTATTTTGGAGTTTCAGCAGATGGTGCATCCAAAAGATCTATCTGAGTACACCAGGCATTTGTGTCAGCTACAGAAAGTTTACCAACTCACCTCTGAGGCAGCAGCCAAGAGCAGCCTTGCAAAGAGGAACAGGAAAGACAAGAGTTTGCCACCACGTGTTACGTTTGAGACTGTGTATTTGAGACATTTGAGCCTTCAAGGAAAACACAAGATTCAAGACAGATGGGTGCCAGAAGCCTACATCATAGCTGAACAAATGTCTGACTTGCCAGTTGCAAGATTCACCAAGAACAAGGTATGGCGGCTTAGAAAGGACTGTCACAGGAACCACCTCTTATCCACTGGAGAGATGTGCCTCAGCCTGCACCTGCAATTGAATGCCCAGTGGCACAGAGACCAAAAAATCAAGGTGGCAGTGGCATAGAGACCAAAAAAATCAGAGTGGGGCGACTCCAACAGAACTGAGGTGTATAGTACTGATACCAGGGGATAGTTGTACTGGGTGCCTGCAGCTTTAAGCACATATTTGCAGGCTCTCACAATCAGACCACCAGATGGACCAGGGATCATTGTACCAGGAGCCTGCAGCTTTAAGCACATATTTGCAGGTAATCTACCGGAGAGCTCTGTGCTCGTGTGTGTGTCAGATGGTTGCAACTGTTAGAATTTCTGAAGCCAGTGTTCCTTGTGTAGCCCTATAGTTTTTTGTTAGAGTTGCGTGTACTTTAAATATGACTAATACTGTATTATTTGAACATGACGTGGGTTTGAACTTGGTGACTCTCCTCCCTACCCCTCTGACTCTCTTCACCGCTTCTGGCCTTGACCTTTCCTCCTCCTGACTCCTTAATCCATCTCCACTGTTGAATATGTCTCCCCTTCTGTCCTGGATTCCTTATGCTCACTTGCAAGCTATAATATGCTGCTTGCTGACCATCCTCCACCAAAAGAGGTGGTGGTTTGGTACTGTATTACAAGGCTCACCTTAACCTCTCCCTTTTACCAAGCAACCCACTGAAATCTTGTGAGGTTCTACATTCTTTACTACTGCCGGGTGGTGCTAAGAAACTCCACACAGTATGTGTTTACATACCTCCCAAAACAGCAAACAAGGCCTGGTGGAACTTACTGATCACTTACCTTCAGTAGTAAGAAAAACAAGATGATTTGTCTAGGGATTTCAACTTTAACTGGGTAGGCCGCTGCTCTCCAACCTCGCTTCCACCATCACAGCAAAGGTAACTTATAGCAAATTATCTCATCACCCACTAAGCTCTCTCATAGCGGATCTAGCACACACACTAACTGATTAGATACTCACCACCAGGAATGAAAGAATTTCCTTCACTGGGGTTTTAAGTGACTCCATCAGCGACCACTCTCCTGTTTATTGCATCTGGGTGGCCTCCCTCCCTCCTCCCCTCCGAAAATCATGTCAATATCCAACTTTTCTGGCTTTGACCGAATGCATTCCTACATGACTTAAGGCAGGTTGACGGTCCCCTCTCTTTACTACTAGTGACATCAACCTAGCCACTGACTACTTCACTAATACCCTACTCTCCTACAAAGAAAGTACATTCAGCTCATTAGATGCAGGGTCAGGGGCACAGCTACCAAATGGTTAAAGTAGCCCTTCTTCAGTTGCTCAGACAGAAGGACAAGTTATGAGTCAAATGGAAATCCTCCTTTCTTCCTGCGGACTTCATTGCGTATCGAACTTCACAGAACATGCAAGAAGGAAATTTGTGTCACTAAGAGCAATTATTAGAAGAGCTGCTGCATGTCTCAGCCAGTGATACTAGGAGATACTGGTCACAAATTAATGAGGTCCTCAGGAATTGTAGATGTCAGGCCCCATGACATGCTGATAAACAATGCCAACTGCGACAACCCCATCACTATTGCTTATGCCTTCAAGTTCTTCTTTACTATGCTTCTGAGCACCTCGCCTTCCTTGCCTCACTCCTTGCAGACTCTATTCACTGTTCCCCAAGTCATTCCACCCACACTGGACCTAACCCCATTCTCCAGGCATGATGTTCTGTGGCTACTAAAACTTACCCTCTCATGGCAGTGCTGATCCTAATGAGGCTCAAACCCAGGATCCTTAGGCTAGCTGCCTCGTTTCTTGCTACCACTGTATAGATGCTTTTCAACCTATTAACTCCTCCACTGTGCCTTCTGCATGGAAAACTGCCAGGACTATCCCTGTATTAAAAGGAAACCCTAAGATCTTATCCAACTACCGTCCCATTGCATTACGACCCACTCAGCAAACTACTTGAAAAACTTATCCATCATCAGGTGTTCAACCATCTACTCAAATTTAATCCTCAGTCTCCTGCCCAGCATGGTTTCAGGGCCAGTCACAGCAGCACTACTGCCCTCACTCAGTTCACTAGTTGAGGTGAAGTCTAATATGGATAGAGGCTTACTTACTGGCGTGGTTTTTATTGACCTAACCAAGGTGTCAACTTGGTAAATCACCTTCTGCTTCTGCATGCTAAAAGTGTTAGGTATCTCCCAGGCTACCTAATCCTGGTTCACCTGCTATCTTCACAGCCGATCTCAATCTGTCTCTTTCAGTAAGGTCCTTTCCTTTCCTGCATCTATTGCCTGTGGTGTTCCCAAGGCTCCATACTCAGCCTCTGCTCTTTTCCTCCTATTATAAATGACCTTCCTGCCCATCGTTCTCACTGTCGAGACCCTACTGTACGCTGATGATCTGGTTCTTTACACTGCTTCCAAGTCCACTGACATCATTCACAACCATCTCTCCTTGCTCTTCAACATATGCAATCCTGGCTCACCTCAAATCACCTAGTCCTTAATGTCTCCAAAAACTAGGTGATGCTCTTTGGGTCCCTTAGAAAATCCTGAACCAAGTCCCCTCAGTTACAGGTCCTATGCCTTGATGGTTCTGCTGTCACTGTTACTACTGTAAGTCTTTCAGATACCTCGGGGTCACACTTGACCCTCCCTGGACTTCTATGTCCACATAAGTGAGAGCTGTAGATCTGTTAATTCCCAAGATTGAGTGGCCTACTGTGTTCGACACTCCCATACTCCTGCTGCCAGGATCTCTGTAGCCCAAGGTGCTTGCTCCCAGGACTGAGCTACTCACTTCCAGTCTTCTCCCAGGCAAATGCAGGTGTACTCTAGAAGTGGGACACTGCCTATAACAGTATATGCAGGTTTGCTTTGTCTGCTCCTCACGTGACGATCCTGTAAGCTTAAGTCTTCCCTATAATGGCTATCCTCTGCCTTGCGATATTATACCTGTGGGTGCTTCACTGATTCCATATCTCATTACTCCCAACCTGTCTCCTTGGCCTCCATGCTTACCCCGTAGTCAACTCTCTCGACATTTGAGGTCCACTACTTCTGCCCTACTCTCTTTCCCATGTTGCTCTACTAAGATGGGTGAACAAGCTTTTTCCCACTTTGCCCTAAATTTTGGAATTCCCTACCTCATCAAATCTGTATCTTCAAATCTCTCCCATGTTCGAGAATGTCCTGTTCTGTTACCTAAACACACCTGATTCTTGCAACTGTACTTGATAACTAACTTGTATGCCTTATTGTATTCTGCCCTGAATTTTTCTTGCTCCAATGTGTTCAATGGCTGTATCCTACTACTATGATCTGCACAATTGCATATCCCTGCATGGATACTACAATCCCTACTCTGTACTATTGCTTATCCCGTGAGTTCCTGTGAATTATTCCTTGTTCATTGTTCTATTGTAGGTTTTGTAATCTATACTGTCCTGGATCGTGCCTGAAAATAGGCAGATTTTTTGCCTAGTGCACTTACCTGGCTACCAAAAGCAAATAAATAAATCAATAAATAATACAGCTCATGTACAAAAACCAGTGTACAATAGTTCTGACAACAGTGCTAATGATATTGTATATGTTGTACCAGGTACCTACTTCACCTCAGTATGTGCCATTTCAGCCAATGGATGATTGAAGAAACTCAAAATCATCCATGAACATAGCCTCTACTGAGAACTTTTAAACCAAGAACTGTCTCATACTCTGAAGCTACAGCTTTCATGCCGAAGAAATGGTAATTGAGAAACTACAGACTAGTTATGGACAATGAAGTCGGACTGGATGTTGAGAGAACAAATCCAGAGACTGAAGTAATTCCTACCAATGCCCTTGTGCTGGCCACAGAACCAAAAGAAAATATGCATGCCGAGGCTGGGCGCAATGATCAAATTCTGAATATGTGGAATGCTTGCTAAAGTTTTTGGAATTTTCTGAAATTCTTTAATTGGCTATGACTTGGTCTAGGTTGCAGCTAGAGGTCTGCAATTTGGCATGCATATTCTCTGACATGGCCCAACAACTGTGCCAAGTTTCATGACATTTTTTCATGAAGGGTAAAGAATTATAGGGCTCAAAGTCAAGCAATTTAATAGTCATGTGAAAATTTCTGAAAATATTTTGCTTTCAACTTAGCCACCTTTGGAGCTAGATAATTGAAAACTTGGATGCATATTTTTGGAAAAAGTCATAGAAACTGCTAAATTGAGAAGTACTGGTTATGTAACTTGTGAGTTTTAGCCATGATCTGCCTCCCGACCACGACTTCCGGGCTCCTTTCTGAACCCGGTCCTCAGCATGGAAACATGATGCTTTGATGCTGGGCCATGGGGTTGCCTTAAAGCCTAATATTTAGAGTCAGTGAACCTAACAATATTGGTGATATTCTGTTCTCTAGTCTTAAACTTATGAGGCTTAAAATTCAGCAGTTTACCTAATTGCAAAATGTAATTTTAAAATTGCTGAAAGTCTGGAGGCTTGTAACTCAGTCACCTTTAAAGCCAGAGATCGGAAACTTGGGACACATATGTATGGGCATAGGTAAAGCCACTAAACCAAACTTGGTGTAATTTGGACAAACCAGTTTAGTTTATGTAGCTGTTATCTGTAACTAAAAATTTCCGAAAGTTGTTAAGCTTATAACGCAGTCATATTTAAATATAGAGATCTGAAGCGTGGTACACTTCTGTATGGGCAGTGGCACAGTGACCATACCAACGTTGAGTGCAATTTGGACAAAAATGTTTAAACTAGATGGAAATAACCAAAATCAAAGTCTGGCAAAATTTCATGAAATGTTCATGGAAATTTCATGAAATTCTGCAGAAGCGAAATCAGCATTTTGACAAAATTCCGCTGGTGGCAGATAAATTTCACCCAGCCCTAGCATGCCCTATTCCTGAGGAAGAAGTAGTATTACCTCTGAAGTCTGGATGTGAGCCCAAGCCATTATCAAGCACCTATGACACCCTCTATGCCTCCTCTAATAACCTCCTTCATGTGGTTCATAAGCATATCACACCTGTAATATACCCCAATGTGTTGCATGCAGGTTTGGGTGGGAAAGTGTATTTGTCTGTCAGTTGAATACTATGGATAGATAGGCACTAGTTGTCTAGTCAGAAATGTACAATGTGGAAATATGTATAAATGCCCAGAGTATTTGTGAATCAGGTGTTAGAAATGCACATACTATTGATATAAATGCTTATGCCAGTGCCATTTGGACTTAAGGATAGTATGGACAATATCTTAGCGAGGGCGCCAAGTCTGGTAGGGGGAGTGTAAGCCACCCCAATCTGGGGCTTACCTGTACTACTTCCTGCTGATGCCTGGATCCAGTCTTCACCCTTTAGTCCCCCAGGACTGCAGATGCAGGAACCAGCATGGCACTCATGTCCATAGTCAGGAGCCCTGATGGGACTTAAACCAGGACTCCACTTTAGAAACCCATGGCGCCACCAGTTCCTCTGACCTTGTGCCCCAACACTGTCCCTGGGGTTAAGGCAGGGGGCAGGGAAATACTAAGCAGCAAGTTTTGGTTCCCTGAACCCGGAACAGTCAGTGAGTGGGGCAGGGAAAAGAAACTGAGGAGCATGGTGTCATGTAGCACCATCTGCACATGTGCAGATCACATAAATGGAGCTGGAGATCTGATGTCAGTAATGGGCCCATGTGCCTGCCTCATTGAAGACTTCCAGCTACAGGAGTAGCGGAGCCAAGAACAGAGTAAAATCACGCCATTGGGTGAATCTAAATGGGTTCCTGGCCCACAGCAGACAGTGGATTGGGAATAGGAACAGAGGGCATTGTACACATGTGCACCATTGGGAGAGTGGCATAGATGACCGCCTCCCAAAAGCAGCACCTGACTCTAAAAACAGGCTGTGTGCCCAGCAATTAAGCACATCCTGGCCCCAGGACAATAAGCAGAGCCAGGGCAGTTGTAAATCAACATGTGGAGACTTAAAATAAAGAGGCAGCAAACTGCAAAGTTGGGAAGCTACTGTGAATAAATATGGCGTCCCCATGACTCCACAGCACCATAGGAGGGGTTGAAGGTGAAATACATTTTGCCTGTAAAGTTCCCCAATCAGGAACCAGCACATGCCAAAGACAGTTTGCCTGTAACCAAGCCTGGTCGATCAGGCATCAAGTTTCAGCCTGGATAAAGGGTCTGGGTTTCAAAGTTCATGGCAGTTCAGTCAGACCTCAATGACAGTGACTATGTCAAGGTGTGGACCAGTGTGCTGCTGCCTGTCCAGGCACTGCAGGCCTGGATTCAGAAGTGTTTGGAATCCAAGTAAAGTGTTTGAATAAAGAGGATAAGTTTTCAGCAAAAATTTAAAAGGCCAGTTGGAGCTGGGGTTTTCCTGACCCACCGCAGACTTTTCCCTCTGTGGTGCAGCTCCTATGGCATCTCTAGTCCACAAAGGCACCTGCCTTGTTCCAGAGTCCAGAACCTGAGTGAGACAGCCAGAGAAAGAACTGTAGTGGAGAGAAGCCACAAGCAAGCCTGGGGAAGCCAGCATGCCAGCTGGGGGCACTGCATCCAGTCAGCCTGTTCTACTAACCTGGACCAAAGTGCTCGTTGTGGCATCAGAACCGTAAAGTAAACGAGTTTGACCCTGCAGCTAGGGAGACAGCTATTGTGCTAGGAGTTAAGGAGAAGTCCTGGACAGGAATGTGTCTGTTTAAGAAGCCGAGAAGACCTGTTGAGGCCAGCTGGTCATCAGATCCCTTTGGATTACAAATAGGGCGCCATAGCACTGGTTCTAAAACAGTTTAAAGTTTGTATTCAAATGTAATGCTGTTTAAAAAGAAGTTTCACCTACAACAGTTTAAAGCATGCCACCGAGCTCCACCCTGCTAGCAGCATTAACATCCCCAGTGTGGTACCCACTGCAACTATTGAGAAATTCTCACCCATGGCCTTTGGGAGGAATTAAGAAGGTGCACCCACACTGGGGTTGAGGACTTCTTGGGGAGGGACAGAATTTAAGGGTGAAGTAGTAATTGTTTATTGCCTTTAAGTCTGTTTTAGAGTATAGATTTATTGCTACCCCATTAATTTCATTTTACCCTTGATGGCCCTAGAATCATAGAAATCTGACTGCAGAAAAGAACCCCTCTGGCCCATCAAGTCTGCCCCTTTCACCCGCTGCTCATCACCTATGTCAAGGGCCTCCCTTCCCCCACTTCCAACCCCTTATGTCTGTTCCATGCCATCTTGAATCCCTCCACTGTTTCAGCCCCCCACCACTTCCTCTGGTAGTTTATTCCAGGCCTCCACAGCCCTCTTCATGAAGTAACACCCCCTCACATTGCCTCTAAATCATCATTTTTTATCATATTTCTTTTTATCCCTCCTGCAGCCTGACCTGTGATCCTCCAGCCACCGCTTCTCTTCCCAAGTCCGTAGGCTTCGCCCACAAGTCAGTTAGATATGCTGCTGTACCTTTGAAGGGACCCTAATCCCTCGACAGGCCAGGAACCACTACCTTAATGCGACTTGCACAACAGCTCCACCAGGCAAGGAAGTTGCGACCATCAAGCTGCCTGGTCAATTGCTGCCATTTTCCTCCTGAATTGTGCCCCCCAAAGCACAGATGGCAATAATGTCTAAGGCACAACGTATGACTGCTGTGCTCATCCCTGAGTGCCCTGCTCCTTGTAGTGCCCCCAATCTCCATCGGGAGTTGCTACAGAGTGATGGGAGCAAGACAAGCACCCCAGGAAGGAGAGCAGTCCTCCAGATGCTCAATCCTTTCCCTCCCACCCCAGACAGCTCGGTGCATTCCCAAACCGAGTCGCCATGTGTAGCAGTGGTGTGGCGTCAGTGCCTCCGCCCTCAAGCGCCACTGGGCTGGCCCAAAATCTTCCTCCTTTTAATCTTAGACTATGCCCTCTAGTTTTAGCCCCACTTTCCTTGTAGATAAGCTCCCTCCCTCACCTTATTAATCTCCTTCATGATGCGTGAATGTTTCTATCATGTCCCCACTCTCTCTAGTCTGCAATGGTACAGATCCAGTTCCTCCACCTCTCCTCATATGGCTTCCCTGCATACCATGTACCATCTTGTTGCCCTTCTTGAACCCTCTCAGTCCCATCTATGTCCTTGCATAGGTGTGGTCTCCAGAACTGGACCCGTCTCCAGATGAGGCCTCACCATGGTTTTATAAAGACGCATCAGTATCTCACTCCTTCTGCTTGTTATGCCGCTCCCAATGCAACATTCCATTTGTCTTTCCTACCACTTTGCTTCATTACCTACCTTAAGTTTGCTTGACATTATAATCCCCAGATCCCTCTCCTGCTCAGTTGGCTTAATTATCCTCCCCCAGGGTGTAAGCAGTTTGTGAGTTTTACACCTATGTGCATCACTGCACACTTTTTGGCATTGAATTTCAGCTGCCAAGTTTCCAACCACCCTTCCAGAATCTTCAGGTTCTCCCTCATGGACTCCACCCCGGAGTCCACCCCATTGAAGATCTTCGTATCATCTAAAATATAGCACACCCTCCCTTTAGCCTGTCTGGTATATCACCAATGTATATATTAAAAGGAGGTCCTAGTACCAACCCCTGGGGCACTCTACTCATCACCCCATCTCCTTGAATGTACCCCATTTACCACCACCCTCTGGCTTCTGTCCTTCAACCAGTATTCCACCCACCCCTAAGCTTTCTAGCTTATTTACTAGCCTTCTATGAGAGATGGTGTCAAGGCCTTACTGAAGTCCAGATAAGCCATGTCCACCACCTTCCCTGATCAACCACCTTCGCACCCAATCAAAGAACTCTATTAGGTTCATCTGACATGGCCTCCCAATTAGAAGCCTTGCTGCCTGTCATCCTGCAGGCTGCTGTCCAGCAGTAGTTTACATAGAAACATAGACTTTGACAGCAGATAAGGAACACTTGGCCCATCTAGTATGCCCATTTCCCTACCTACTGGATAAGCTGCAGATCCTAGTTAACCAATAGCCTATTTCTTCCTACCCCCACAAAATTGCCTTATGTCTGTCCCATACATTCTGAATTCCCCACTGTTTTGACCCCACAACCTCTTCCAAGAGAGGCCGTTCCATGCGCCCACCACTCTCTGTGAAAAAATACTTCCTCACATTGCCCCTGAGGCTGTCCCCTCTATCTTCAAATTGTGTCCTCTTGTTCTTGCACATCTCTTTTCTGAAAGATACTACCCACTTGGACTTTTGTTGATTCCCCGAGGTACTTAAAAGTTTCTATCATGTCCCCCTCGCCTTCCTTTCCTCAAGGGTATACATATTAAGCTCCTTTAGTCTCTCTCCTCATATGGCTTCTGTTGCATATCATGCACAATTTTATTGCCCTCCTCTGGACTGCCTCCATCCCGTCTATGTCCTTGCAGAAATAGGGTCTCCAGAGATGGACGTAGTGCTCCAGATGGGGTTTCATCAACTGTCTGTACAGAGGATAACAACTTCCTGTTTTCTATTGCTGATGCCTCTCCCTATACATCCCAGTATCCCCCAGCCATCGCTACTGCCTTCTCACATTGCTTGCTAACCTTTAGGTCATCTGATATGATTACCCCCAGGTCCCTTTCCATTTTGTTGTTGTTACTACACCTCCCCCATTGTGTACTCTTCCCTGGGTTTTGTTTCCAGGTGCATTACTGCACTTCTTTGCACTGAATCCAAGCTGCCATACTTGACCATTCTCCAACCTGCCAAGTCCCTCTCATCCTTTCCACCCCACCTTGTGTATCAACCCTGTTGCAGATCTTTGTGTCATCTGCAAAGAGGCATACTTTTCCTTCCAGTCCCACTGCAATGTCATTTATAAAGACATTAAAAGGACCAGACCCAGTACTGAACCTTGCAGTACCCACTAGTAATCCCCTTTCTTCAGAGTGGACTCTGTTTACTATTACCTTCTGTGTCCTGTTGTCCAGCCAGTGTTTTATTCAGGCTACCACCCTGGAACCCACTCCCAGGCTGGCTAATTTGTTTATTAATCTTTGTGTGGGACTGTGTCAAATGCCTTGCTAAAGTCTAGGTAGACTATGTCCACAGCCCTCCCTGGTCACCCAATCAAAGAAATCGATTAGATTCATCTGACATGACCTTCCCACTGTGAATCCATGCTACCTTGGGTCCTGTGCCCCACTGGCCTCTAGACATTCAACAATTCTTTCCTTCAGAAGTGATTCCATCATTTTCCCTACCACTGAGGTCAAACTGACAGGTCTGTAGTTTCCTGCCTCTGTCTTGCTCCACGTTTGTGAAGGGAATCACATCCGCCCTCCTTCAGTCCTCAGGTACCACACCAGCCTCCATGATTTGATAAAAGGGTAGTCAGTGGTGTCACTAGTTCTCCCTTAATTCTTTTAGAATTCTGGGGTGAACCCCATCAGGCCCCTTTGCTTTGTCCACCTTCAGTTTTAGGAGTTCTTCAGAACCCTTCTTCAGAATGGACTGGGATCGATCCCCTATCCAGAGTGCTTCTGTTGATTGGATTAGGCACCTCCCCACTTCCTCTTTTGTGAATACTGAGCAGAAGTATTCATTCAGTATCCCTGCTTTTTCAGTCCCTCTCTGCCCACCCACCATCCCTTTTTCAACCTCACTGTCCTCCCTTTGTCTTTCTATGCTTCCTAATGTACCTATAAAAGGTTGGCTATCTTTTCCTCAGTTTGGGCCTTTGCTACTCCAACTGTCTTCCCCCTTCCTTCTGCTTTAACTGGTACAGTTCTCCGTCCTGCTCTCTTTCTGTGTTTTCTTATACTTCCTAAATGCTATCTTTTTCTCCTAACCTTCCCTGCCACCTCTTTTGAGAACCATAGTGTTTTTCTGTCGTTTTGATTTATTTGCTTCACAAAGGCTTGTTTTATTTTATTTAGTTTTGTTGACCAGGTAAGTGCACTAGACAAATCCTGCCTATTTTCAGGCACGACCGGGGAGGGATACAGATGAATGCCAACTAACCTTGAATCAGATTAAGCTGGTGGTGAGTATTTTTGGTAGATGAGGGAAATTTGGCCAGGACACCGGGAAATTCCCTACTCTTTTCGATAAGTGCCATGGGATCTTTAACATCCACCTGAACTACCACCAATCCAGGCAGATGGGACCTCGGTTTAACGTCTCATCCAAAGGCGGCACCTCAGAGTGCAGCACCCTCTTATGCTGCACTACAGTGTCAGTACTGGGATATTAGCCCATGTGCCAGGTGTGGGAACTGAACCCACAACTCTCTCAGTCTCCCGGCCTCAGAGGTGAGTGTGCTACCACAGGCCACTGACACACTGACACTGACAGTTGTTGCCTCTGTGATGGCAGTTTTGATGTTTCCCCATTGTTGCTTAACCCTCCTTCTTGCCTGTTTGCTAGTGCTTTTCTAAGGCACTCTCCCATTTTGACAAAGTCAGCCTCCTGAAGTCCAGTACCCTCACTTTTGTATGGCTTGACTCTGCAGCTGAGTTTATTGTGAACCACACTGTTTGGTGCTCATTTGTTCCCAGATGGCTACCCACTTCAAGATCAGAGATCCTCTCTCTGTCCTTATTTGAGAGTACCAGGTCTAAGATTGCTCCTCCCAGTGGGTTCCAACACTAGCTGTCTGAGGCATGCTCCTGTAGAGCATCAAGAATGGCCGTGCTCAGGATGTGGCTGCAGCAAAGGTGCTCCAGTTAAGATCTGGCATATTCAGGTCTCCCATCAACAATATCTCCCTTTCTCCATCATCCTGAGGATGCCTTCCTCATTCCTTGTCCATTTTCCTCCTTGAAATGGGGTCTGTATACAACCCTATGCGGTTGTGGTGCCATTTCTAGTCTCCAGGGTGACCCACAGTGCCTCCTCTCTCCCTGTTTACCCTGTTGTTCCATTGCTTTGATCCCTCCCTTAAATAGAGAGCTACTCCTCCTCTTCTACCCTCCCTGTCTCTCCTGTAGACTGTGTGCCCTGGTATGTTGACATCCCAGTCATGGTTCTCTGTGTACCATGTTTCTGTGACTGCCACAATATTCAGGCATCCCTCTTCCATCAAGGCCACCAATTCAAGGAGCTTGTTACCTAGACTACGGGCATTGGTACTCATTACCTCCATTTTTGATGGCCTTGTCCCTTTTGCCCCATCCCTGTCCTTACTGCCTTTTGCCTTTTCTCCATTTACTCTTGCCCTTCTCCCTATCAACATCTTTATCTTGGTGTTTACCTCACTAACTACCCTGATTTTTTTTTTGGGGGGCTAGGACTTCCTGCTCTTTTCAGTGCCCCCCTTGGCTAGTTTAAATGCTTCACAATGAAGCATTTAAACTGTCACCTAGGATCCTGGTTCCCTCCTGGACAGATGCAGACCATCACTCCAGTATAGGCCTGCATCCCTCCAGAGTGGACCCCAGTCCTAATGAACCCAATACCCTGAGCTCTGCACCAGTTTTCAACCGTTGATTGATCCCATGGTGCGGAGAACCTAGCCTGACCCATGCCATAGACAGGCAGTGCCTCTGAGAAGGTTATCGTGTGTGCTACTTGTCTAAGGCCTCTCCCCAACCACACAAACTCCTTCTCCACTGTTCTGATCCCTTTCCAGCCAGGTCACTTGTCCCTAGGTGGGCGATGACATCCAGCTCCCTCTCCCGTGCAGCTGCTCATACAATCCCAGGATTTGCTCCCTGTCCCTCCAAGCCATGATGCCAGGTAGGCACCTTACCTCCCTCTCCCAATTCTACCCTCCTAACAATGGAGTCCCCCACCAGGGTTGTTTCCTTCCCCTGTGGGTCCCATGCCACCCTCCCTGGGGTCTCCTTTGTGGAGGTTCCCAGCATCCTCCTTTTGTCTCCCACTGCAGGTGCCTCTAAGAAGAACCACACTTTGCCAAAAGGCATATGAATTGTGGGCGGTACAGTTGGAGATGCGCCTCTGTTCCACCATCCTCACCCTCCCTGAGCCCACTGTGATCCAACCGCTCTTCCTTCTTGGCAACCTCTGAGGGAGGGAGAGGAGGAGAGGAGGCCCCAGATCATGGACAACTCAGCCTGAGATGAGCAACCTCCTCCTCAGCCCAGAGAGGTGCCTGCAGATGAGACAACACTGCATTCTCAGAATGTCTCCCAGGAGCTGCTGCTCCACAGCCACTGCACTGCACTACTCCCATCATGTCTTATTTGTGGCCCTTAACTGTTATTTTGTATACTTACTCTTTCTTCTGTTTATTTATTTTTATATATAAATTTTTTTCTCCCTGCTTTCCTACTGCCTCCGTTGCCCTTAAAGCTCTTGCTCTTCCTGTTCTGGATCAGGAAGTTCCTATATTCCTCAGTAGTCTCCTTCTTACTTGCTCAGAGTCAGACCTCCAGCAGCTAGGGGGATGGAGAGCTACTCTTTTCCCCTCTAGATGGTGAGTCTTTGTGCCTCTGTGATCACTCCTTCCTGCTTCCAAACAGGAAGTTCCTGTTGTCAGTCAAATTGTGCCTATAAAAGTAGAACTGGCTAAGGGTATGGGGGTGGAGGGGAGGGAAGGAGGGTAATATAGTCCCAGTAGAGTAGTAAAGTTCTAACAGCACCTCCTTCCTCTTGCTATTTATCACCCTTTTCTTTTATTAGTGCCTCCATCATCTTACCCACCACTGAGGCAAAGCTGACTGGGCGATAATTCATGCCTTATCCTTGCCCCCACACTCCCCTTGTGCAGTGGCACTACATCAGCCTTCTTCCAGTCGCTTGGCACGCCCTGTATCCAGGGACAAGTTTAACAGCCTTGTCCAGTAGTGCTGTAGCTTCTCCCCAGTTCCCAGAGTACCGGTGCAAGCCAGCTGGCCCCATTGCCTCGTCCACCTTTAATCTGCTCTAGTTCCTCTCCCTACCCTGTCTATGCTGAACAGGTTAGGATCCACCCTTTGTCTTCCCCTACCCCTCCCTCTCAACTTGGGTCCCTTCCTCCCTCCACTGTGAAGATCAAGCAGAAGTAGCCATTAAGCACCCTCAGCCTTCTCAAAGTCCCTCCCAGCTGTATCCCCCTTCCACACATACCCAAAAAGTTTTATCCCCTTGGCCTGCCCTAGCAATTTTCTCCTCAGTGTCAGCTTTAGCCCTCCTTATCTTCCTCCCCACACCCTCAGCCCTCCCTGTCTTCTTCCTCTGGCTTCTTATATGTATTGAATGCCTTTCCTCTTCCTAATTGCCCCTGACACCTCCATAACCGTAAACTCAGTGAACCAGAGTGGCCTTTTTCTTTTTGTTCTTTCTTACCTTCTTAATGTAACATTCAGTGGCTTCCAGTAGTCCCTCTTTAATAGATTCCCATAATTCCTCTCGTCTCCTATCTTCCCTTCCCTGCCATTTCTTCCCTGAATATCCTCCCCATTCTGGTAAAAGTCCGTCTGTCTGAAATCCATAACCCTTGTGCTGGTCCGATTTGACTCCCTCCTGTCTTCACCCTGAATCTCACAATCCTGTGATCGCTTGTGCCTGAGGCTGTCTCCCACCCCCACCTCTTCCACACTTTCCCCATTGGTGAGGCACATTCAGTATGTTATACGCCGCTAGTGGGCTCCCTAATGAGCTGTTGCACGAAAGCACCTTGTAGCGACTCTAGGATCCTCTGCTCCTGGCTGATGCTGCTGCCAGGATCTCCCAGTCCACATCGGGAGGTTAAGGTCCCCACCAGCAGAAGCTCCCCTTGAGAGCCATCTGTTCAATCACCTGCATCAGCTGCCTATCTCCTTCCTCACCCGTGTAGGAGGTCTGTATATCACCCAGCCTTAATGATTCTCCAGTCCGTTTATCCAGTGTGACCCACAAGACCTCTGTCTCCCTTGCTCCCCTACCCTTCCATTGCCCTAATGTCATCCTTGATGTACAATGCCACCCTCCTTTCTTTCAGTCCCGACCTTCCTGAAAGTCGCACCCGGGATCCCTGTCTCCCAAGAACGATGCTCTGACCACCAGGTCTCCATTATTGTCACAATGTCCAGTCCCTCGTCCACCATAATGGCCTCCAAGTCCATCATTTTATTCCCCAAACTCCTGGCATTTGTGGATAATCCTTTCCACCATATACCCCTACCTGTTTGCCCTCCCTTCTACTCCTTCCCTTGGTCATGTTATTCTCTAGCTCTCATATCCATCCTGGGGGAGGTCAGATGCCTCCATCTGTTTTTCCTCCTTGGGTTGACTTTGCCTTCATCTCCCAATACAGTTTAAATTATATGTTCTTTTGAAAAACTCCCCTAACTTCCTCTTTAGTACTGCCGATCCCTCTCTGTTCAGGTGCAGTCTGTCAGGGATGTATAGGCTCTCATTTTCCACATTGATTCCCATTCCTCCACCAGCCCAAACCCCATTTGCTTGCACCAAATCGCCAGTCATTAGTTGAAATTCCTCAATCCTCTGCTTCTTTGATGTGTTTGCTCTTGGCACAGGTAGCACCTCCAAGAAAGCAATAGATTGGAACTTCACTACTACTACAAAACTTGGCAAGCTCCCCGAATCTTGCCTGCACTTCCTTCAGACTATTCCCCTCCAGATCACTGATGCAAGGTATAGCACCAAGTGTGGCCTCCTACCCTGCTGTTTATTGCAAAGGAATGTTGTGCCTCACCTCAAGTGCTGTCATTCCTAGCATGCACTCAACCCAAATTGTACTACTCCTATCCCCCTGCCACCCCATCTGATTCCCTTAATTATTGAGTCCCGTATTAGCAAGACTCTTCCACCCCTTCCTTTGCTTGTACTTTTGGTTTTCCAGTTCACCTCTTTCCCTGCATCCCATTTTCCTCTTTGTTCCTTCCCCGTCCATCTCCAGCACCATATTTCTGCCCTCACCCTGGACTTTATTTCCTTCCTACCACTGCTGCCCTCACCCTGGACTTCATCCCCATCCAACCACTGCTGGTGTTACCACTGTTCTCTGACAACCTTGCCTCTTGCCCCTATGCCCCTCCTCTCTCCCTAACAATTTCCATTTCCACTCCCCTTTACTATGATACCCCAAGACTCTCCCTTCCTCCTCCCTCCCTTGTCCCCTCCTTTCACACCTACTCTCCTTCTCAGTCTTTTCTCAACCATGTCCTGTCCGGGAGCTCCGAGTTTTCTGCCTTAGCCCCCCTTGCCTCTCCTACCCCTCCCCTTTTACCCTCTATCTGCTCCTCACCCCTCCTCCCTTTCCCTTTCCTATCCCCAAGTCTCCTTCCTCCTCCTGACTGTCCGTATCTCTCATATTTCTTAAGGGTGTATAACAGTCTAACCCCACCCCATTGAGATACACCCACCCATATTCTTGCTGCTATCCACTTGACTAGTTTCCTCCTTCCTTCTCTCATTTCTTGGTTCCTCCTGATAATCCCTACCCTATCCCCCCTTGCCCTGTCCCCCATTTGCCCTCCCTATTCCCCATCCAATACTGGATCACTTCCTGCCCTTGAAGGGTTCCCATATGCCACCGACTTAACAAACCCTCCTCACCTCCTGTGTTGTTAGCCACGTGCTGAGATCCCAGCCCATTCTTCCCATGTCCCTGTTCTCCCACTCCCTCCTCAGCCTAACACTTCTGCCTCAAGCTTGTTCTTTCCATACCTTTACTTTTGTAAATAAATTGTTTGAATTGCATTTCATAGTTTGGGAATTGTCATTGCTTACTGTGTCACTTGTTTTAGGGACTCGTGGACAGTCTGTGTACTCTTTCCTGGGGTGACAGCCATGTGCTTTAGCAGCCAGGTACACCATATTGCCACTGCAGGTGGAGGCACCACCACATTAGGCCAGTGTAGCAAATCCATAGGTAACCCAGGCCAGCCTCCTGCAGTAAGGTGGAGATGTGAACCCTGAGGGCCCTGGTATGGTGCCACTTACATGCACTTTCCTTTTGGATTACAGTTACCTCATTGAGATTACAAAGCTCTTTTCAAGCAAGTCCTATTTGGGACCTCAAGTTTCAAGTTCTAAACTGAATTGGCACAGTATGGCCTGTTGTGGGGTTTAAATGCAAGCTTGTTAATTATTTCAACAAGTGCACCACCAAAAGAACTCGGGAAATATAGCTGTCAGAAGAGCCTGCTCACAACCTTTTCCTCTAGAAGGAACTATGAGTATAAGCCTGAGGGCAATTTTATTTTATTTTTTAAATATCTATTTTATTATTTTTCTAATTAATAAGTACAACAAAGCATTCCAGTTACATATACATATTTCTCATATCCCATATAGTATAATGCATTTAAAGCAGCAGTGCAATGAAATATGTTTTTCCAAAAAGCAAGTTTTAGCTACAACTAAGAAAATATTAGCATACCTGTCAAATGTACTTGTCTAGGTACCTCCTATGCTGTGCACCATGAGTCCTTTTTATTTATTCGATCCTAACTCTTCCCAGGTTTACAATGCTATTTATATGCAAATGTGTAGGCCATCTTTTTTCTTGAGAAAAATCAATTAAAACACTTATAAAAGTCTCAAATTTTGGTGGAACTAGAAAATGCTACCACCAAATCAAATTGTAAGATGCCTGGAATCTTTTATATGAAAAATAAAAGTGGGGTCACATTTTGCCCAGTTTGGTTGCACTGCTACTTTAAGGTACTCATTTCCATGTTTCCTTCTTTCCTTTGCAGTTTCATATTCTGGCAAATTATGTGTTTATTTTCAAAATCTTTATAACTTTGATTTAATCTAGTGTTGGTCCTATCATGCTTAAGTTTTTCATGATAAGTTACATACTTTAATGTTATATCCCTATACTTATCAGGTGCAGGATTCCTTGTAAAGACAGAGGGTCTTGACAGGTCCACAATGTAAGTCTGGAGCATTAGTACGATCTTACTTAGTAGCAGAGGGGTGTGAATCTGTGAGTCCCTAATTAGGGCAAGCTGGGACAAATGATCCTATAAGGGCCTCTAATGGGCAACTATGTACACCACTCTGGCTCTAGATATATATGTGTGTATATATATATATATATATATATATATATACACACACATATATATATACATATATATGAATATGACAAAAGAACCTCTGTGCAAGAAGCCCTTTGCCTCAGTGCTTAAGCACAGAGGTTCTTGTCTTTAAATTTTTTGTTTTAAATTGGGTTCACTCACAACATAACCCAGATAGATTATCTTAGGTAGCTGGTTCATTCCACAGGGTGTCAAACAGAGGAGGCATACTGATGAATCCTGGTAGGACGAAACACATGTCTATGTCTTCTGTTGGCACCCTTTGCAAACTGTATGTGAGGCCTTTCGGCACCATGCAATTCTGCTTAAAGTTGAACCAGCATAATATTCTGTGGTGATTTGCATATGCACCCATGATGCTTTGCATTGTGGGGCATGTGTGATTTATATATATATATATATATATTTATACAGTATATATATATGTATGCACCTTAGCCCCCCACCCTCACACCTGTGTATGAGAGGATAGGCTCCCAATATAATATTGCTGGGATTCAGATGGGGCGCCTCCGCATCTCTTTCTCATAATACCTTCTAAAATATAGGTCTATGGTGTCATACCCTCTGTGGTCGGATTAGTCAAGGCACAAAATCATGCGTTTCTCCATGATGTAGTGCATCCAACCTGTCCGTGGGACAGGCACATACCAGCCAGTATTCACCATTGCTGGCCACTGACAAGCACCCCCGGCACACAGTTGTGGATTGCAGCTGCACAGGGTGGAGCATGGGAGGCAGGCAGGCATCCACTAGGATGCCTGTCCTGGGCCCCAAAGTGGATACACTGCTGCACAGATGCAGGAGATCCTGGGAAGGCAAGGACCCTGGGGAATCGGGTCCGATGGGTGACTGCTTGAATGGCTGCCCCCAGCCCTGCCCAGCAGCCCAGTGAGCTGGGGCAGCAATGTGGTGTGGGTCCTGCTGCCAGCGCCACTGGCAGGTGTCTGCTTGGGGGTAAAGTTACAGCAGGATCCCATTATGTAGCTTGCACCCACCCTGGCACTCTGTGCTTCAGTGAATGGCACAGAGTATGGGCATGATCCCAGTTACCTGTGGCAGGTAGCTGCACAGGTGGCCGGGGATCTGGTGTGCAAGGCACTAGCGCACCAGTAGTCAATGCCAGGGAGGGTCTACTGGACCCCGTGTGCAGCATTCTGTAGTGGGCATGCCTGCATGCTGCACATATGGGCCATGCAGGCATTTGTGAATAGGACCCAATGTGCATATGTGTAGTTGGGTTTCTGCCGACCCTCCAGCATTCTCCTATGACTGTTTCCATGTATTTAGCTTGTTTTTCCAGTGTGTTGAAGAATCCTGTAGTATGTTTCCATGCATTTTCTCTCCAGGAGGGGGTGCTTGTTGTTTTTATGTTGCATGACACATATGTTTTGCCATAGTTTATTGGCTACTGGTTTACCTATCTTCTGTCTCCACTTAACAGGCATGTAGTTAGTATTATGGATTCTAACTCTCCCAGCATTCACATATGTGAGATGAAGTTGAGCCCCAAGTAGCCTGCTAGGGTTTCTGTTAGTAGTGAAAGCAGAAGAATTGGTTTCTAATATCTTTTTCCAGCCTCCCATTTGCTGCTTGTGGTTCCTAATCTGCAAGTGTCTGTAGAAATCTGTTCTGGGTGGATCATACTTAGTGCGGATCATTTCAAATGATTTAATTCAGGTGCCAGTTCATAATTGTTAGGGGAATGCAGTCCCAGTCTTTGCCATGTTCAAAAGTTGTGGTCTACTGCTGCAGGCAGAAATAAGGGATCAGAGGCAAACTGAAGGAGCAAGTGGACTGAGTCTGTTATATGGTGCTTGTAGCAGTTCCTCCATGGGAGTAGTAGGGCCTCGTCCATGTCTTCCTATCTGTCTTTTGGATCTATGGCATGTTTTCATTGAATACTGTAATAAATTCCTCCGAGGCTGACAATTCCATCTCTTTCCAATTAGCTTGGTACTGGGATGAGCACCAATAGATTAGGGTTTGGGTTTGGGCTGCCCAGTAATACATTTCCATCAATGGCAGTGTCAAGCCTCTTTTTGTTTGGAGAGTGTTAATGTACTGAATCATGCTCTTGGTTTCTGGTAATTCCAGATAAATCCAGAGATTAGTGTGTTCAGTTCCCTGAACTGTTTTTGGAACTTTCACTGGAAGAATTTGAAAAATATAGTAATCAGGGTAGTGTAATCATTTGTATTGAATGAATTCTGTGGATAAGGCCCATGGGAGGGCTGACTAGTGCTGTAGATCTTATTTGATCTGGGTAGTCAGAGGCCACAATGAATCTGGTATATAGTTCTGAGATTCTTCAGAATGTGAAGTCCCAGATACATCAGGAAATTTATGTCCAATCAGAGGGGTACTTGTCTAAGTGTTTGTGATGGGGTGTAGCTGCATGCCAGAACTTCTGTTTTGTTGTGATTATTTTATATCCAGAGAAATGGACAAAGATGTCCAAAAGCTGCAGGGCTCATGGTAGGGACTTCTCTGGTTCCGTGAGGTAAAGGAAGATATCATCTGCGTGCGACTCACCTTATGTATCCGTCTTTCCACCTGGATCCCACAGATTGCTTCCCCACCTCTCTGATGGCTTGTGCAAGTGGCTCTAAGTAATGCATGAACTGGAGAGAGGGAGAGAGGGCATCCCTGCTTGGTTCCTCGGCCTAAAGTAAAACATTCTTCTACAGAGACCCAACTCTTGCTTGTGGGTCAGTGTAGATTCCTGTAAGAGGTGGGTAAACTCTTGGGGTAAGCCCATGCACTCTGAGATGGCCATTAGGTAGGGCCAAGCCACCCTATCAAATACTTCCTCTGTGCTATCCCAACAGTATTTATTTATTTATTTAAAAGTTTTACCAGGAAAGACATACTGAGCAGACTACCGCTCTATTCCAGATGTGTCCTGGGGTAGAGGGAACGGATAAGTACATTACAAGTAAACATACAGAAATTAGAGAACAGCAAAAGTTTACATAGGATATATACAGTATGTACAAGGTTTTATAATTAACAGTTCTTGTTGATATGACATAGTAGATTCCTTTACAAAGCCAGTTTGGTCCAGGGTGGGCAACAGGTTTTCTAGGTGCCTTGCCAGTATATTTGTGAAAATTCTGTAGTCTACATTGAGTACTCAGATAGGTCTATAGGACTCTAGCAGGGATTTGTCTTTTCTAGAGTTT
Organism: Neoceratodus forsteri; assembly: GCA_016271365.2. Classification (NCBI taxonomy): domain Eukaryota; kingdom Metazoa; phylum Chordata; order Ceratodontiformes; family Ceratodontidae; genus Neoceratodus; species Neoceratodus forsteri. The sequence continues at coordinate 333,781,174 of JADMNL010000025.1, forward strand.
GGTATTACCAAGATCAGCACTTCATGCTACATCCTAGGCAATTACCCTGTTTCAATTATCTCATTCATGGCCTTTTGCAATCTTACCATGAGTTGTTCCTTGGAGATTTCATGCCATTCAGCCATAAAGCTGTCCATTCTTGGGCTCTTGTCTGCTTTCAGCATCGAGATGGCATGTACTAAGTCCTCTGAGGAGATATCCTATAGGATATGTCTTATGTGCTCTCTTGTAGTGAAGGTAATCACAGCCCTGCTAAACAGATATTCCTCTCCACTTCAGCAAGAGACTTGTAGTAGTGGGTGAAAGATGTCAATACATCCTTGGTTGTGAAGACCTTTTCTCCTGAGTCTGGCAGGTTAATTGGGTAACTTGTATGGCTCCCATCTGTTGTGTCAGACAGTATGCTAGCAGTTTTGATGCCCTGCCTCCTCCCTCCTAGTATCTTTGGAGGATATGTCTAAGTGCATATTCTGTATCTGCAGAAAAGATCTCCTCCAGTTTCTCTTTTATGACTTTGATGCTGGCCCAGGCTGTTAGGTCTCCTTCAGCATGCACCTGATGTTCTCCTTCAGTTTTTTCTCCAGATCTTCATGACATTTGGCTCACTGTCTGCACTAGTGCATTGCCACAGCAATTCATTTTCCTCACGTGGTTCCTTTAATATGTTCCTATATTGTCATAGCTGGGATGTCTGGGGTGTCATTCAGGCTGTCATTTGAAACATAAGCTGAGAGTTCCTCTGCTTGTTCTAAATGGAATATCGATAGGTTCAGCTCCTAAGTTTTTGTTTGGGTTCTGTACCTAAGTACTGCTTGGTCAGATATATGTCTGGGGAGTGTTTAATCTACTCTGTATGATAGGTCGGAGGAAGTAAATAAAATCTCTTTTGAATACACTTTGTATAACGCTGATTCAAAATGTATTGTCTTACATTTGTATATTTCATCCTCCAGAAGTTTTTGTGTCCCAGATTGTCGCTTGGCAAATTTTTATTTGGGGGTCAGTCTTTCTCTTTTTTAATGGTGTCTATGTTCGGATTGAGCATAATGTCCACCCCAATGTGTTGCTTTGATCACCATAAGGTCTAATAAGTGTGTCACAAAATGAATGGGGACCCTTGGGGAGAGCTTATACATTTAAAAGTGTTATATTTACTCCATCCAGCTTCCCATTTACCATAACATATCTACCTTCAACATCTGAGGAAGATCTGTTTCCTGAATGGGACACCCAGACAGAGAAGGATGGAGACTCCTTGGTGGTGGCCTGAAGAATTGACTGTATGGAATCCCTTTAGCAAAGCCAACAAATACAATATTTTGCTTTCTTCCATGTCTAAGTGTGTTTCCTGCAAAAATATTAACCTTATTTTTCTTTTCTTTATTAAAGGTTACACCTTTTGCCTTTTTACTGGATTATGTAATCCATTTACACTGAAGGATAATAAAGTATAAGCTTGATTATTCATCTTGCACATCTGTGTGATCTACTTGTTTTACACTTTGATACAGGTCATATCTCCTCATCTCTCTCCTGAGCACATCATTTAGCATCTGTATGCATAGGCCAGACAGAACAAAAATTACTCACCTTAGTAATGTTGTTTCTTCTAATGGAGTCTTGCTGTATTCTGACATATTGCAGTGATGTCCAACCTTTGAACTGCCCGGAGATGAAAGAGTTAACTTTCCATGCCAGGCATGGAACGCTGAGCTCGAGCTTGGTTGAGACTCTGTCTGTTGCTGTTTGAACCCAAACCGTCAGATCTTTAAGAGCTATACTCACTGGGTGTCCTGTGTGGAAACTGTAAACTTACACTAGCCAACCGCTACTAAATATAATAAAATATTTTTAGTCCCAAAACAAAGACTCAAGTCAGGAAACCCCAAAATAAAACACAACACAACACCCACACACCCAAACTAAAGGGGTGAGAAAAGAAGGGTGGGGCACCCCCTGAGTGCCAACACTGCTACTGCCCACCCACATGCCAAAACCAAGGTTCTGAGAAGGGAGGTAGGGAGGTCAGAATACAGCAAGACTCTATTAGAAGAAACAACATTACTAAGGTGAGTAATTTTTTTTCAAACAACATGAAGTCTTGCTGTATTCTGACATATTGCAGACTACTAGGCAGTACCTCCATGGAGGAGGGACAGAACCTACTTAGGAAATAGGCTTTGAAGCACTGTTGTGTTAAACCGAGCATCACTCCTAGCCTGGATATCCAGAGAGTAATGCTTGGTAAAAGTGTACTGTTTTCCAGGTGGCTGCTTGACAAATCTCTAAGACAGGAATATCCCTGGCAGCAGCCAGGGAAGCAGCTGTACCTCTGGTAGAGTGAGCCCTCAGGCCTGAGGGTGGGATCCTACTAGTTTTACGTAGCAAAATTGAATGCAAGAGACAATTCACCTGGCAGTAGATCTCTTAGTGGCAGGTTTTCCTTACCAACCTCACCATAAGTGAGGAACAGTTGGAGGGAGTCAAACCTGTGACCCTTGGTGCGCCTATGTAGTAACTAAGGGCCCTTTTCACATCCAAACTGTGCAGCCTCCTCTCCCAGAGGAGGAATGGTCAGTGAAGAAAACGGGAAGAGACATAGACTGGTTAAGGTGGAAATCTGAAACCACCTTAGGCAAAAACTTCCTATTAGTCCTGAGGACCACTTTATCTCTATGGAAAGAGATAAAATCAGGCTCCACTGACAGGGCCTGTAACTCACTTATGCATCTGGAAGAAGTGATGGCCACCAAGAAAACAGTTTTCCAAGTCAAGTACTTAAGCTCTGCTGAGGACAAAGGCTCAAAGGGGGTGCATAAGCTGAGCAATGCAAACATTAAGGTCCCAAGCAGGGGCAGGGTCCCTGAAGGAGGATTGGTATGAAGTAATCCCTTGAAAAATTTAGAAAATACAGGATGAGCTGAAAGGGAAGAGTGCTTGCCTGCTGAGAGGAAGGCAGAGACAGCTGCCAGATGCACTCTTAGTGTAGCTGGTCTGAGTCCCAAGCTATTAAGATGAACCATATAGTCAAGGACTGTGGGCAGGCCAGCAGACTCTGGAGAAATATGCTTCCCAGAGCACCATATAGAAAATCTTTTCCACTTGAGTTGTAAGTGTTTCTGGTGGAAGGCTTCTGAGAAGCCTTTAAGATATCCAGAACACCTTGAGAGAGGTGCAAATCAGCAAACCCTAACTCTTCAAGAGCCAGGCCTTGAGATTGAGAGATTTGAGATTCGGATACCAAACCCTCCCTGAGCACATGTTAACAGGTTGTAATTCCTGGGAAGAGACAGGAAGGTGGACTGCTACAGAACAACAAGAGAGGGTACCAGGGCTGTCTGGCCCAGTCTGGAGCAATCAGAATCACCTTGCAGGGTTGAGACCTGATTTTGATGAGCACTTTGAACAGGAGAGGAAGGGGAAAAGCATACAGGAACTTCCTTCCCAACTGAGAACTAGGGCATCCAGGGGACTAAGCCCAACACTGGGGCCTGCAGCAAAAGAGAGGAAGTTGGTGATTGTCTGGGGCTGCAAAAAGATCTATCTGTGGGTGCCCCATCTGGAGAAGATCACCTTCAAAACCAGGGGATCCAGGTACCATCTGTGATGGCCCTGAGATATCCTGCTGAGAGCATCTGCCAGGACATTGTCCTTGCCTGGGAGGTGTACTGCTGTAAGAGAGGTGTTCAGGGAATAGGCCAGAGACCATAACTTCATTGCCTCTGTGCACAAGGCCGTAGACTGAGTACCCTTGCTTGCTGATATACCACATTGTGGTGGTATTGTCTGTCCTGATCTGAACTACTTTGTTCTGAACAGACTTGGAAAAGCTTGAAGTGCTAGAAACACTGCTCTGAGTTCTAATAGATTGATGTGAAGCAGAGATTCCTGAGGAGACCACAACCCTTGGGTGGTCAGGTCCCCAAGTGGGCTCCCACCCCAAGAGGGAGGCATCTGTAGTAAGGATTAGAGAATGAGACTGAGTAACAAAAGGAACTCCCTGTCTTAGATTGTCCTGATCCTGCCACCACTGTAATGCCTGGATCAGGGTTCGAGTCACTGGGATTAGTTTGGTCAGAGGATCCTTTTCTGAGACCAGAAGGCTCTCAAGTGGAACTGAATGTCCCTCATTTGGAATCTTGCTCCCTGAACCACTGCTGTAGAGGCAGCCATGTGTCCCAGGAGCTGCAGAAAATGCCTTGCTGGTCAAGACACCTGGAGGGTGAATGAAGAGGCCAGTGAGATGAGGGTCCTTGTCCTGTCCAGGGAAGGAAGGCTCTTGCCTTACTGTATCCAGCTCTGCCCCTATGAAGGTGAGGAGCTGCACAGGCTCTAGAACTGACTTGAAAGATTCAGAAGGAAACCTAGAGAAGTGAGCAGTTGCTGAGTTATCTGTATTAGTAACTTGACATGGTCTGGAACTGGCCTACTATGAGCCAGTCGTCCAGGTATGGAAAGATGGAGATCCTTTTCTCCTTAGGAAGGCAACTACTACTGTCAGGCATTTTGTGAACACCCTTGAGCAGAAGCTAGGCCGAAGGGCATTGCTCTGAATTGGTAATGGCCTGAGGGCAGCTCCAACCTGAGGTACTTTCGTGGGAGCTCCTGATGAGAATATGGAAATAGGCATCCTTGAGGTCCAGGGAAACTAGCCAGTCCCCTGGCCTTAGAAACGGTAGAATTATTCCCAGAGTCACCATTTTGAACTTTGGCTTTAAAAGGTGCTTGTTTAAATATCTGAGATCCAGGATGGGCCGCCATTCTCCTGTCTTTTGGGGTTAGAAGTACCTGGAGTACAATCCTTTCCTTTGTGTAGGGTGAAACCTCTCCATGGCTCTCAGAGCCAAGAGAGAAGAGACCTCTGCCTCTAAGGCAAGTGCCTCTGAAGGATTTATGGTGGAAAGGATCTGGTCCTCATCTTTGGAAATATTTTGAAGCTGAGAACAGTCCCTGGCTTACTACTTCCAGGACCCATTTGTCTGATGTTAAAGACATCCAGTCCTGGACAAAGTAAGCCAGCCTGCCCCTACAGGTGGTGGAGAATCGACCCTGGCAAACCCATCAGGGTGCCTGTTTGGCAGGGGCTTTAGACTGAGGGGTGGAAGCAGGCCTGCTTGTACCCCATCTGCCTCTCCCTCTGAAGAACCCCCTTTGAGCATAAGCAGAAGAGGCCCTGGGCATGGTAGAAAGGCCTATGAAAAGCCTGCCCTACCCTGGAATGCTGCCTCTGGGAGTGGCCTGCCTTCCTTGGCCTGAGCACCCTATAGGTGGTCCTGTATTCATCCATTTTCTTCATATAGTTCTCAGTTTGCTCCCAAACAGAGAGAATTACCCACAACAGGAAAATCCATGGCTTTAGCCTGGGTATCCGAGACAGGCTAGTACATCTGAGCCAAGCCATCCTATGAAGGGCCACAGATGTAGCCATGACTCTAGCTGAAACATCATTGGAGTCCACTGCAGCATGGAATTGCCTTGGATGCCTCAATACCATCCGCAGCCACCTGCTCCAGCTCCTTGGCAAGCTGGCCAGGGACCTGTTTTGCTAAAGCCATTACAGTGTCCCATCTAGATTTCTGATATCTAGCTGTATAGGCCATATAATTAGCCTGCCTGAGTCCCAAGGATGCTGCCATGTACTGTTTCTTTGCCATGGCATCAATCCTCCTGGAGTCCTTATCTGGGGTGTGAAGCCAAGGGTATATTTGCCTTATCACAGGCAGCATCCTGCACTACCCCAACATGGCTGCACTGCTGGGTAAGGAACTCTGTATCCGAGCCTGAAAGAGTATACCTCTTGTCCATTCTCTTATCCACAGGAGGTATAGAATTAGGAGTCTTTAAAATTTTATTGTCTGTTTCCCAAAGGACTTATGAAGGGGAACAGACATCCTCCTGGACTCTGGGATATCCATCATTTCAACATAGTCAGGCTTCTCCTGGTCGTCCATAGCTTCTTCCATAGGAAGCTGAAGAGTTTCAGCCACTTTTGTAGAACATAAAATGGGAAGGGACTCAGAAAGCCTAGGAGGAGAAACCCCTGAAGGTCTGTCTGGGGAGATGTCGGGGTCAACAGGCACATCCAGACTTTCGTAATCACCATCACTATCCTCATACTCTCCTTCCTCCTCCTCCGGTTCATAAAAATCTTCTAAATTATAATCTGGAACCAGGGAACCGACGAACTGAGCCCCTTCCTGATGGTGCTAGTTCGGTCGGAACGGGTGCGATTGAACAATCCTTATCACTTTGGCTATTTCATCAGCGGTCGGAGAAAGAATTTGTGGATCCGCACGGCTGATTTATCCTTCTTTCTTTTAACGGAACCAACTCCTCGGAGTCGGTTCTCCTTTTACCGAAAAGTTTCACCCTGGTCAGAGGTCACTCCTTCTGGTTCGGTTGGAACTGAACCTGGCTAGCCATCCGGTCAGCGGACTTCTTAGCCTCCTTTCCTGAGCCTACCTACTCTCTTTTCCAGGGTAGCTGCAGGAAATTCTTGCAAATCTGGCAGTCTGAATCGAGGTGGTCAAACCCCAGACAATAAACACAGGTGGTGGGGGATCAGCCTTGTAGAGGCTTCCACTCCACACTACAATGTTGAAACCCAGTGGGCCGGTTTTTCTTTTGGGTTTCTGAGACATGGTCAGTCCTAACGAAACTTACCCTTTTTTCGGCAATCCGGCCAGGAAGACACCCTTATCGGTTCCTGACCGTGTTACGGTGTGGAAAAAACGAATGAAAATCCATTTTTTAGAACCGATATGACCAGTTACCACACTCTAAAAGTAGAATAAACTTTTTGAATAACCTGATCGGTTCAAACCGAACCGATCTCACGCTACAAGTTCCACACAGAGAGAAAAGAAAATAAACCTATCTAGCACACCCATACCCAGACAGAGACTGAACCGACAGGCTAACGGATTAAATTCAGTGAAAACTGAGAAAAATGGCACTTTAACCGACAAACTTGAACGAGTAAGGAGAAATCTCAGGCGACTGTTCAGTAAGGCGAATAAAGAATCTGAAGGTTTGGGTTCAAACAGCAACATACAGAGTCTCAACCGTGCTCGAGCTCAGCGTTCCATGCCTGGCATGGAAAGTTAACTCTTTCATCTCGGGGCTGTTCAAAAGTTGGACATCACTGCAATATGTCAGAATACAGCAAGACTTCATGTTGTTTGAAAAAATAAAGCGAAATGTAACAAACCTGAACTCAACTCTATAGCCAACAGTAGCAATTAAGTCTTCTAAGGTAGGAGACTTAATTTCTGGGAAATCTCTAAGACCATAAGACCAGACACAGTGGGGGAATGGGGGCTCTCTCTGTGTCTTGGTTGAATGAGGATAGCAGCTGTTTCCAGCTGAAGCCCCTTCCATATCTAGAGTGATGCAAGTCCACTCCTCCCCAGTGAGATGGGAAGGGGTCAGTGGATAGTCCTCCACATGCTCAACAACCTCTCAAGCTTCCTTCAAGAATATTATGTATCATTGGTGAAGTATTATTGTGACATTTAATGTATAGAATAGAGCTGCTTGTTTCAGCCGTTCATTGGAGTTATAGAAGTGGGGGTTAGTTTGCCGTAGAAGGCAGGCTGGTGCTTCTAGTCTGTGCATCAGATCTTGAGCTAAGTTGGGAGTTATATGGGCGTGCAATTCCACTTGGGTATCTATATTGGTCAATTTTCCCCATCTTTCCGTTTTCTTTCTCCACCTTCAATTCTCTTTATACAAACATATGAAAATGCCAGCAGATACAGGCCATATGGTCTATCAAGTCTGCTAGAGTGTACAGCTCCCAGTCTAAACTACTGCAGCTGCCCCCACCCCTTGCCCGTCCATCTGATTTATCGACCCCTTCCTCCGACTCCTCCCTCAGCTTTCCCCAGTTTTAACCTTACCTTTGACCCTGTCCCACCTCTTAAAACTGCCCACAGATTTCAGTGATATCACCTCCTCTGGCAGTGCTTTCCACCTCACTGCCACCCTTTCCATGAAGTACTGCCTCCTCATTTCCCTCCTGAATCTTCCACCCTCCAGTTTCAGACTGTGTCCCTTGTGTCCCTCCCCTTTAATCTAAACATGCCCTCAGTACTAACCCTATTCATGCCCTTTAAGTATTTGAAGGTCTCAATCATATCCCTCTCCCTTCTATCCTCCAGGGAATATGTGAGGTCCCCAGTCTTTTTCTTGGCCGGCTGGCGTGAGATGTGGCGTCCTGCTCAACCCTCAGTGCCACCGGGCGGGCTTGCCACTCTTCCGACCATTTTGCTAGTTTATCCAGATCTCTTCTTATTCTGCCCAACCCATCTGGATCATCTACTCTGTTGCAGTTCTTGGTGTCATCTGCAAACAGACAAACCTTACTCTCCGTCCTTCTGCAATGTCACTGATGAAAGATATTGAAGAGGACTGACCCCAGGACTGATCCCTGAGGGTACCCCACTTGTGACTTGCAGCTCTTCTGACTGTATATCGTTTACCACCACTCTCTGTTTTCTGCCCGTCAACCAGTTTGCCACCCAGTTGACCAACTTCTCACCCACCCTGAGCCTACCCAGCTTATTAATCAATCTTCTGTGTGGAACAGTATCAAAAGCTTTGCTGAAGTCAAGGTAGGTGACATTAACTGCTCCACCCTGGGTCCACCACTCTGATTACCCAGTCAAAGAAATATAGAGATCAGTTTGACAGGACCTTCCTTTTGTAAAACCATGCTGTCTTGGATCCTGTGCTCCTATGGATTCCAGGTGTTGCACTGACCACTGCCTTAACTTAAGGAGTGCCTCCACAATCTTGCCCACTACTGAAGTAAGACTGACTGGTCTGTAGCTCCCTGCCTCCTCTCTGCTACCATTCTTGTGGAGTGGGATCACATGAGCCCTTATCCAGTCTTCTGGGACCTCTCCTGTGCTTAGAGACTCACTAAACAGTTCTGATAATGGCTCTGCTAGTTCCACCCTTAGCCTCGTTTAGTACCCTGGGATGTATGCCATCATGTTTCTTTGCCTTGTCCACCCTGATCTTAGTGAGCTCTTGTGAGACCCTTTCTTTTGTGAAGGGAGTAGTGCTCACCTCCCTCCCCCTGTGTCCATGGTGTTGAGCTGTGGGCCCTGCCCTACCTTCTCTTCTGTAAATACTGAGCAGAAGTATCCATTTAGGACAGATGCTTTACATGGTCCTCCTCCTCCTCCTCCACATGCCCCTTATCCCCTTTGGTCTTGTAATACCCCGCTGGACTTTCTTCTTTCACCAATGTATCTATAGAAAGTCTTGTCACCTTCTTTTACTGTTTGTGCTAGTGTTTCCTCAGTTTGGGTCTTTGTCTGCCTTACTGCCTTCCCTGCTTCCTTAGGAAGTTTGGTATGCTTCCCTATCTTCATCCTGCTGCGTTCCTTATTATTTCCTGAAGGCCAGCTTTTGGCTCTGACCTTTTCTGCTACTGTTTTTGATAACCACTGTGGTTTCCTTCTTCTTTTGCACTTCCCTTTCTCTCTAACACAATGGGATGTTGCTTGAAGTATTGCATCATAATGCTTGCCCACTTTGCCTGTATCCCTCACCTGTATTTCTTTTTGCCAGGGCTAGCTTAACTCTGTTGCCACTATCAGACTCAGCTCCTCTGAAGTCCCATATTTTTGCCTTGAATGGGATGATTTCGGCTACTCTGGAGGGATAGCCAAGGACAGAATAGCAAGGGAGGATTGGAAAAATGGTGAGGGAAGGGAATAGCATGGGGACGGAAGAGGGATGAGCTAACTAGGGATGTGGAGCATGATGCCACCAAGCTATTCGCGTTGAGTAGCGGGTGGGGATACTGGCTGCAGTGGTGGTGGCCCCAGGCTCAGGACTTCAGACAGGTATGTCATTTTATTTTTGGCAAGTTATTGTTGTCTTCGGTCCCTCATCTTTCCTCCGCTGTCCACCCCCGGACATGGTTATTAAACGTTAGGAGGGTGGCGTTTGAACCCCATAAAGGGAGATGTGGGGCCACAACACCCCGCATTAAACATGTAATCAGATATGCGCCTAATTTAGTATTTGACGTACATGCCTATGTGTTGCATTTTTGTTCACTACGATGTACTCGCTTCTTGCGAGTTGCTGAAAAGATTCACCTTGTGACATGGAACTGTTGGAGGTGGGGATAACAACACTAACCACATACTGCTCTGTATATTGCATAGGACACATGCAGCTTGCAGAACAGTATAAAACACAGAGTTATAATATTAATGTGAAACTCCTAATCATTTACACTGTCTATAAATAGCTGCAGTTCAAGAACGCGGAACTACTGACAGTCAAAATATAATCTCCCTGACCCTCATGCACTCCGGAATGCTAATGGGGAGGGGGGTTTTTCCTTCAGCCCATCAGCTGCCAAAGTCCAGATTTCAGAAATAAAGCACATCATGGTAGTACAGGTTAAGCCACTTTATTCAAACGCTTCGCTGAAAAGATTTAATTCACAAACTGTTATGGGCTACACTAACGAGTGGGAATGCCATGGAGCTGCTCCATATAGTACCCACATACAACTGGGAATGCTGTTGGGGTGGGGAGGGTTCCTTCAGCCCATCTGCTGGAAAATTTAAACTTTTCCAACTAAAAACACAACATATGGTCAGTATGGGGTAACATACTATTTTCACAAGGCACAATAAAATATTTTAAAAAAAAATGACAGTGCAGTACTAAGAAAACACCGCTCTTCAGTGAAACGAGTGGGGAAGCCATGGAGCTGCTCCATTTATACTGGACATCAGCCCAGCACCGCAGCATTAAACATTAGGAAACTATGCAGCCCCTGAAGTGCACCATAAAATGAGTAAAAGCTCAAAAACAGGACACAATTCTCGATCAGGAAGGCATTCTAATCAAGAACAAAATCACAGCAGATAGCAAGTTTTTTTTAACAGACTACAAAGGATTCAGTGGCTAAGCACCAAGAACAGGCATAAATTGAACATAAAAACTTATGATACATTTTGACACCTGCAGAGTATAAGCGTATAGGGTAAAGAGTACCCCATAGGCACCCCTCTGTATACCACAGCTGCAGCACAATACTTCAATAGGCTTCACAACAGAGATTGTAATAGTCACCAAATGAGGTGCTCAGCTTCTCAAATAACCACTTGCATCCACTGTATATAGTTTATATTGGGCAGTATAGCATAGTGGGTTAAGGCTCTGAGCTACAGATCTGGAGACCTGGGTTTGAATCCACAGCCACGTAGATGCATACTGTGTGATCCTGAGCAAGTCACTTAACTTCCTTGTGCTCCCAGGTAGCAACTAGAAACAAACTTCAGCTCAGTGTGCTACTCCTGGTTAAACAATGTTCCCCTATAATGCTTAGCAGAATAATATGTAGTAGTTCTGACATTTGACAGGAGCTACTTACAGTAGCTATTATGACTACCTATAAGTCATAAAGTGGATACCACACAAGTTCACTCAAATATAGGGCACAATGATATAAGGTACACAATATGTACAGTTCAGTATATAGACAGTATCCTTATTTCTTACCCATCTCACATATGAATAAAAGAACACTTAATACCTTGATCTTTTAAGGAAACATTTTAAACATTAATTGGGACACAGGGTGAGGTGTCAGGATTTCCTTTATTTTTTTAATGAGTAACACTACAACAAGACTAGCACACACACACACAAGTCCTACAATGGGAATTGGTTGATGCCTTAATCGAACACAAGATCCAGGAAACCAATCCTGATGGATAGCTGCATGGCTATCCAACAGGAATAAGACAGTCTGTGTCAGGGGTTCATATCTTGAGTGGGCTGAGGTAACCAGCCTGGGTACCTCAGGGATCTGTACTGGGCCCATGTTTATTCAATATATATATATATATATATATATATATATATATATATATACAGTATCTCTTCTCGACAGCCAAAACAAAAGTTTGGGAATCAAAATTTGCTGACAATACCCGGATAGGGCTAGTAGTAAACAACACAGCAGAAGCTAGCATCCTGCAGTCGGCATTGGGGAGTTGGAGCAGGGCCAAACAATGCAAGTTAACATTCAATTCTGACACGTGCACAGTGATGCACCTCAGAAACAAAAACAACAAACTAAACTATGTACTGGGTGGGACAGTTTTGAAGGAAGCCTTAGATGAAAGAGATCTTGAATTAGAATTAGAATGACCTTAGTTTCAAGCTGCACTATAATCAATTGATGAAGAAATCTAGAAGCATCTTGTATTGCATTAATAGACATATTAAGAACAGAGAAGAGAGGTGCTGCTCCACTGTATACCTCATTGGTGAGACCTCATACTGAATATTGTGTCCAGTTCTGGTCACCGGGGAAAAATGAAATCAAAGCACTGGAATGGGTTCAGACAAGAGTCACGTGTACAATAAAGGAGGTCAGGGCAAGGAATATTAACAAAAGGCTGGAAGAGTTAGGATGTACTCCTGAAGTTCCATGAGTTAAGGGGTGACATGTGTCTGATTTATAAGGCCCTATCAGACACAGGGCTATAGGAACAGCTAGGCCTTGTTTTTAGTGAACAGAATTACTGCACAAGAGCACATCCATTACAACTAAACAGGGAAGATATCGTACAAACAAAAGAAACACTGGTTTAGTTTAAGAATGGTTATGATGTGGAATGGGCTTCCAGTTGAGGTAGTCGCTAGTAAGAGCATGGTGGAAGTCAGGAACAAACTGGATAGCCATCTGGTTGCAAATAAAATTTCTGGGTATAGTTGAAGCAGCTTGGCGAGCTATAACGGACCATCGGTCTTCTAAGAGCTCTGTGAAGACCTATGTAACCTATGACCACAATCTGGGCCTCTACATTTACAGTCCATGTAAGTCAAGCCTCAAACATTTAACCTCCCTCCTCATGACGTTCCTAACCCACCCTCACCACAGGCACTGTTGCTGTCTACCAAACCCCACAGCCCTAACACCCCCTACACCCCACACACAGCCCTTGTGGCAGCCCCTCCCATCACAGCCACAGGCTACAACGCCCACCTTCAAGAAATGGATAGCATACTGAATGAGAGCCACCACCCCCCATCACAATGGCTAATTACTGGGTTGGCAACACCGCAGCAATACAGACATACATTAACAATAAATAGGTCATTGTATGTATTTATTATATTTAATATGCAACTACTGATATAAAATATATTAGAACACAGCTTTCTTGTGTTTTGCATCATGCAGGCTGTTGAAGACAGGTAATAACCCCCTCCCCGATTACATACTAAAACCATATTTGTACATGTTAAATCATTCATACAAACAAGTAAACTGTAGTGCTACCTTGGCCCAGTAATGCAAATTGCACTGACTGATCCCTGGCTCCCAAACAAAATTAATTCCACACGTATTTTGCAATTTAAACTATTTTATTAAGATTCCTATGCTCTTAACCGCATGAAGTAATGCACTCAGTTCGACGCTTCTGGTACTGTTCTACCCTCCAAAGATGATGGCTCGCTTTACATGTACTAGGAGCTAGGGGCCATCGAGGGCATTATAGTTTCCAATCTTTCTTTCAAGTTCTGTGTTGGGGAGGGTTACCTCATATAGTGCTCCAAAGTAAGGGAGTAAAACTAAAGGTGGCACTACAGAAAAAAGAAGGTGGTTTAGTCTGTCCCAGGAGTGGTGTTATGGGGCACAATGGGCTGTGTTTAGGGCCCCTTGTAGTGTCCTCCCCTAGAGATTCGTCAAGAAGGGCACTCTGTAAAAAAAAAAAAAATGTTTTTCTTGCCTCTGCTGCCTGCTTGCTCCATTCCCCCCCACGGCAGGCAGCATGAGAAGTGGGCACCCACGTGCTGGGACTGCTGTCTTTGGCCAGCGTGGTGCACCCATTGGATCGACACGGGCTCGCCGTTCTGGAATTAGAACACCAAGTGCTTTTGAAGAAAAGTAAGCAGTTTTTGTGGTTGTTTGTGCTGGGCTTTTGAGGGGAGAGGATTGTGAGGTGTGGCAGGAACCTGTGCTTACCTGATGGTGTTGAAGCTGGTCCTGTCGACTCTACGTGGTAGCCTCCTCCAGCCAGCAAAGAAGAAGGAAGACTGCTGCTCTGCTGTCGCCCTGATCGGTCTGCGGTTGAGTCTGGCGGTTCCCGAAGGAAGAATCCTGTCCCCTATGTTGGTGTGGGCTCCGTTAGGGCCTCATTTGTTAGGGACACACAAGAACAGTAATTCTGGGAAGGGTCAGCAAAAGAAAGGAAAGCTGCTTAGCACACAGCTGTTATTTAGTGACTCTCAAGTACAGTACATGTGTATCTGAACAGTTGTGCTATTCCAAGTACCAAGACTAGATTACATCTACAGAACATACGAAGATGCCAACAGAAGAAGGCCATTTAGTCTATCAAGTCTGCTTGTGTTGCAGGGTTCATAGCTTGTGCTACTGTCCCTGCCCTCCCTCCCCACTCCTCCCATCCTCCCTACTCATGACCCTTACCTCCCCATACCTGTCCCAGCCTCTCTTAAAGTTGCCTACTGTCTTCAATGAAATTACCTCTTTGGCAGTGCATTCCAAGTGTCCACCACCCTCTCTGTGAAGAAGTGCTTCCTGACCTCCCTCCTAAACCTTCCACCTTCCAGCTTAAGAGTGTGACCCCCTGTGTTATGGTTGCCACTGTTTAAAGAGACTCTCCTTATCAACCTTATTTATCCCTTTCAAGTACTTGAAGGTCCCAATCATGTCCCCCCCTCCTGTCTTCCAGGGTACATGTTCAGTGACCTCAACCTCTCCTTGAGGCCTTGCCCTGCTGACCCGGCTATCATCTTTGTAGCCCTCCTCTGTACCTTCTCCAGCAGGGTAATGTCCTTTTGAGGTGTAGGCACCAGTACTGAACTCCATACTCTAGATGCGACCTTACAAGTCATCTGTACAAGGGCAGTATAGCCTCCTCGTTTCTACTACTGATCCCCTAGATATGCATCCCAGCATTTTGTGTGCTTTTGCTACTGCTTTCTTGCACTGCATGGAGTGCTTCAGGTAACAAGTGAGCATCACTCTCAGGTCCTTCTCCACCTCTGATGTAGAAATTGGACTCCACTCAGGTAGTACCTCTGTCCTAGGATTCTTGTCTCCAATATGCATAACTTTGCATTTCTTGGCATTGAAGCAAAGCTGCCAGATCCTGGACCACCCCTAGTTTTTCTTTTTTTATACTTATTTTATTTTGCATTATCTTACTGCATCAAAGTACACATTTTCTTTGATTTACAATCACTAGGTACATTAACTTCTTTCTTTGTGTATCATTACTTTTCCAAATATTCATAGGTAACAAACACACCTTTATAATCATCATTTAATAATATAAAAGAAAATTAATTGTGGCAAATATTAGGCAGGCAACAGACAGGACTCCCTAGCGTTTCTAGATCTTCTTGTAGGTCCTGTATCCCTTCAGCTGTGTCCACTCTTCCACAGAGCTTGGTGTCATCTGTGACTAGGCACATTTGCCCTTAATGCCATCGCCAATGTCACTGATAAAGGCACTGAACAACACTGGCACCAGCACCGAACCCTGCGGGCCCCAATGGTTACCTGTCGTGCCAGATAACTCTTCCTCACAACCACCCTCTGGGTTCTGTCCTTCAGTCAGTTTTTCACCCATCTGGCCATCTTTTCACCAACCCCAAGATCTACCAACTTCCTGATCAACCTTTGTGGGGCACAGAGTCAAAGACCCTGCTGAAATCAAGATAGAGGATGCCTACCTGTTTGGCCCCTGTGTACTGTCTTAGTGACACAGTCAAAGCAGTCAATCAGATTTGTTTGACACAGTCCCCCCATGAACCCATGTTACCTCGCCTGCTGGAGACCATGCTCCTCTAGATATTCCACCAAACTTTCCTTTAGTATGGTCTCCACAGACTTGCCCACAATGGAGGTCAGATTGACTGGTCTGTAATTCCCTGAGTCATCCTTGGGACCTCATTTGTGGAGCGGCACTACATGTGCTGTTCTCCAGTCCTAGGGTACTTTACTGTCTCTAGTGAACTATTACATAGGTCTGTCAGTGGCCATGCCAGCTCCTCAAACAGTTCCTTTAGTACCCTTGGATGTACTCTGTCCGGGCCTGGTGATTTGTCCACCTTTAATGCCAGCAGCCCCTCCTCACTCTGTCCTCCTCTATCACTACATCTGTGTTCCTCCCCAACCGCTCCTTTTTCTCTCCTGAAGGCACTGGTCCGTCCTTCTCCCTGGTGAAGACGGAACAGAAGTATTAATTTAGTATTCTGCTTTTTCCCATTATCCTCCACCCACTCCACCCCTTGCCTAAGCCTAACAATCCCATCCTTCTTGTCCCTTTCTCACCTACACAGCAGAAGAAAGCCTTCTCCCTTTCTTAATTCCTTCAGCTATCTGCAGCTCCTTCTGTGCTTTAGCTCACGGACTTCCTTACTTGCCTCACTAGCCAACCTTAGGTAATTTTCCTATCCACCTCTCTTGGTCTTCCTGAATTTTCTATAGGCCAGCTTCTTTTCCCATCTGCCTGGGCAATAACAGAACTGAAACCAGCTGGGCGCTTTGCCCATGTGTTCTTACTCCCTGAGCCTAACGACTCATCTGTGGCAACCAGTATTCCTTCCTTCCTTAATGATGGACCACCTTGGTCCACCCCATATCTGCTCTGATGCCCACCAGATGGCTCCTTAGCACTTCACTCATTGTTACTAGGATTGTGGTTGTTGCCCTACAATAAACAATTGCCCTGAAATTGTGGTTATTGCCTACAACTAACAATTGCCTCAGATTCTGGTAATTTGCTCATGTTCCTGGTAAACTGCCCCTGCAACCGAACTTCCCAGATTCTGTAATGCCCCTGTTCCTGTCAAATTGCCCCTGCAACGAACAATTGCCTCGGATTCTGGTAATTTGCCCTGTTCCTAGCAAATTGTCCCTTCAATGAACAATTGCCCCAGATTCTGGCAATTTGCCCCTGTTCCTGGAAAACTGCCTCTGCAATGAACAACTGCCCTGGATTCTGGTAATTTGCACGGTTCCTGCAAACTGCCCTTGCAACAAACAATTGCCCCGGATCCTGGTAATTTTCCCTGTTCCTGGCATACTGCACCAGAAATGAACAATTCTCTTGGTGGGAGTGATGATCACTAGTGACCTGAAGCACTCTGTGCAGTGCAAGAAAGCAGCAAAGAGACAAACAAGATGCTGGGATGTGTAGCTAGGGGGTCAGTAGTAGGAGAGAGGAGGTTATACTGCCCTTGTACAGGTCACTGGTAAAGCCACATCTAGAGTATGGAGTTTAGTACTGGTGCCTACACCTCAAAAAGACATTAACCTGCTAGAGAGGTCCAGAGGAGGGCTACAAAGATGATAGCGGGTCAACAGTGTAAGGCATACGAGGAGAGGTTGAGGGCACTAGCATGTACTCCTGGAAGACAGGAGGCGAGAGGGGACATGATTGGTACATTCAGATACTTGAATGGGATAAATAAGGTTGACAAGGAGAGTCTCTTTAAGCTGGTGGTAACCATATCACAAGGGGCACAGTCTTAAGCTGGAGGGTGGGAGATTTAGGAGGGAGGTCAGGAAGCACTTCTTCACAGAGAGGTTGGTGGACACGTGGAATGCACTGCGGAAGAGGTAATCTAGTTGAAGATAGTGGGCAACTTTAAGAAAGGCTGGGATAGGCATGGGGAAGGTAAGAATCTTGGGTAGGGAGGATGGGAGGAGTGGGGAGGGAGGGCAGGGACATTAGCTCAAGCTGTGGACTCTGCAATATGAGCAGACTTGATAGACCAAATGGTCTTCTTCTGCTGGCTTCTTCGTAGATCCGTATGCAGTGAGAACATGTACTTGCCAGCTCTAGTGTTGCCAACATATGTGTATAGACTCACTCTTCTGCCATGATACTGCTCTTTGGTGTTGTTTGCAATCCTGACATGGAATCAGTCTCTACCCAGAAGAAAAGTCCTTCAACAGCTCTTCTCCAGAAGGTATCCACCCAGAAGATCATTGACCACGTTTCTGTCATCCAGCAAAGTCAAGTACATCTAAACCCATGAAGGTCGTACCGCCATTTCTTGTTTTCCTCAGTTGAGCGAGTACTCCAAAGTCTGGGTGCATACTTCCTTTTCACTAGTCGTCTTTGGTTCCTGGTCCAGACATCCAGAAGTTGGCCACCCTCCGCAGTGTGCATGTCCTGGAAGAACCCTGTCAGGTGTCCCCTGGTCGATCGCCGCAAGTCGAGTCTATCAAAGCCCAGTGTGGGATGTGTCCACCATCTTATTATTTTGTTCCAGTTTCCTGTGCTGACACTTCAGAATCATCCATCTTCACCTCAGATTCTTCTGGTTCCTGGTTGCATTGGATATCCATCTTCACCTCAGATTCTTCTGCTCCTGGTTGCATTGGATATCCATCTTCCTCAGATTCTTCTGGTTCCTGGTTGTATCAGAATTGCCACAGCATCATCCAGTCCTTGTTAATCCTCCAGTGGCTTCATCACCAAGTATCTTCCTTGTTGTTTTCCAGCCTTGGTGGCCCAAAATGGGTTTTGGCTGGGAGCTCTGCTTCCAGTTTGATTCTGATAGCCCTGCAGTGGGCTCATCCAGGAACCGGTTCCTCTTGTCCCTTATTGTTGGCAGCCTCAGAGAGAGAGAGTGGGTTTTTATGCCAAGAAACATGGCCTGTCTAAAAACCTCTCACTACCCCAGTGGCCTTTGCTAGGTCTGTGCTGGGACCAATATCTGAGTGTCATAGGAAATTATATATCCCTATCTCTGTACCTACCAACTCTACTCGATGGTGTGATATGAAGACTTCAATGACGAATGGACTCTGTATTGTCTTTGCATGGACATTGATGTAATTGACCTGAGTCAGTAATTGTAAGGTTTTTATTCCGATATCTTAGGCAGTACTAAAGGTGACACAGGTATTGCACTACTATACTGTAATTGATTCCAAAGTAACGTAGAGTATAGCGTCACTAGAATGAGTACAACTAAGAACATTTCTTTCTTTAGTATACAATTTAGGCTTGATTCTAAAATTTGCATTTCAGAGAGTCAATACCAGTTTAGTTGTTTAGTAGTGTGATATAAGTAGTGACTGTTCATGTTCCCTAGTGTTCTGTTCACCCTCCTGTGACTGTGCCATCCTACCCTGTTGTTAAATAAAGTCCAGCATAGCCAGCCCGTCGGCACAGCAGTTGGATTTCTGCTTGTGATACCTGTGACCTGGGTTGGGAATGGACCCAGGTGGCTGGAAAGCGAGCCAGGGAAGAGCGGATGCAGCGTCCTGTGAGCAGCTCTCCTTCTCTGGGGAGGTGGGGATCTTGTTTGGTGTGACAGACCCCTGGTGGAGGCCGGGGGTGCTACCTTCTGACGAGCAACAGTACCAGGAGGCAGGGCGGGCCCTTAAGGCGTCATTGCATGTCCCCACATGGTAAACAGGAAGAAAATTCCCCGCAGTCACTGCCGCCTCCATGAAGCCTGCCCTTGCTGTCAGCACCTGACTGGCTCTCCCCAGATAGTCACAAGGATCACGGCACCTAGCCACTGCAGGAAACGAGCATGGCGGGAAGGTGGAAGCCAGATGAAGTCATCATGACCAGGCAGATAATCAGTGGCAAGACAGTGGGGACAAGAAGATAAAATGATAAAAAACATAATAAAATAAAATAAAGCCCAGCAGGCATCAAACTTATTGACGCTCCTGCCTCTCCATGTTGGATAAATTTAATCTATCCTAACTCATTCGGACCTTGGTGCTCATTACCATCACCGAAGCAGAGCAGAGCACAACACAGAAAAAAAATTGGCGTGATTGGCAGAATCAGATAATTATTTGTCCGAGGAGTCCAAAGCCGGAGTTTCCTAAAAAGAAATGCCAATGGAGCTGGGGTGTAGCAGCGGGTTGTCCGGGGAGATGGTGAGGCGATTGGGAGAGAAAGAGATAAACATCAAGGGAGTATGCCTCCATCACCATTAACTATGCTGTATTACTGGGGTGCCATAGCTTCCACAATTCTCAGGGAAAGAGACGAAGTGAGATCAGCAACTTAGGAGAGTTTAGCTTGAAGATGCAGGCAATGTTTAGACTGTACCAGATCCCAGAGCGGCAAAAGTGGAAATTTGATTGGGCAACTGAAAGAGGCAGCCCAACCGAGAAGTACAGTGCTGGCCAGGTGGAAGTAAGACTCCGCTGAGCCAGATTTTGCAGAGGCTGCAGCAGATATTCAATCACGATGGTGTCAGACCTCAAGAAGAAGTTTTTCTCCCACACTCAGAGGCCCCAAGAGACCCTTCGAGAGTATGTCCTAAACTTGCAAGAGTTGTTGAGGGCCACTGAGTGAGCAGATGCCGAAGAAGTCCAAGATGTGAACGTGTGCTGGCTGAGAAATTTGTAGAAGGGTGCACAGCGAGACTTTGAGATGAGAGCTCAGAATGTTGCACCCACAAGATCCCGAGGGCTGATTTCTTGGATTTCAAGGAGAAGGCGATTAAGATCCTAGGCTGAGGACACTAGGAGAGAGTTATGACCTATCACAAATTACAACACCACTTGGAGCTACACGGCCAGGGTATCCTATGGAAAGGTGGACCAGAGGGACTCGTGGAGAAGAGGACCTCGGCCTGAGGAACTGTCCTGCAAGGTCAGAATATGAAGAGAACGACAGGTTACCCAAGCTATAGTCCAGATCATGGTCAAATGGCACAGGCACCAACCCGTTCTGTCCAGTACAACTCACTGCCCAAACACTGAATTGGCCGTAACAAATTGCCACCCTGACCAGTGAGATGATGGAGGTCTTCTCAGGAGGTGCAGGGTCTGAAGGAAGGTTGGAGGAAAGAGGTGCCCTATAATCAGAATGAAAGGGAGAAAGAGCCAGCAATCACTCAGACTGTCCAAGGAGAGGTGAGAGGGCACCCAATGGATCACTTTGATAACCAAAGGAGACCGATCTGTCATCGGTGCAGCATCAGTAGTCACGTAGAGCTAACGGCAATCAGCCTGTTGTACCACCTTGACGTTAAACAGGAATTCTTTGGGGATGAGGACCAATTCCCAAGGACAGAGGACCAGGTCCAACCGCCTCAATAGACCAGTCTTTCTTCATTAGCAGGAGTCAGGCGGTGCCAGTGAAAGTTGACGGAGTGGAACTGATGGCAGTATTGGATACAGGATAGCAGGTTATCACCTTGCAGGGCAATATTTCTGGAAGTATTGGGCCTGAAGATCTCAAACCACCTCAAGGTCATGGATAAAATTGATAGTAAGTAATGGAGCTGAAGTACCTTATCTGGGCTACCTTGAAGCAACTATCCAGTTGGGGAAGAATACCCAAGACTGACAGGGTATCATCATCAGTGACATGGAAAGCGATAACCTGCCACCACTGATTCTGGGCATGAATTTCCTGCCAGAACTGTTTCGAAGACATGGTCCAGATTCTCCAACAAGAAGCAACTGCCACCGGTTAATAAGCCCCTACAGCAGACCATTAACCTTCTGCAATGCCACCAACGATTTGCCAGTGCTGGCGGTGAGACTGGTAAGGTTTGTGTGACAGATGCCAAGCCAGTGGCGTTGAAGCCAGGAGCAGAGGCCACCCTGTGGTGCAAGGCGAAGGTGGGCCTGAGGGGTCAAGACTCACAGCGCTTTGGTGGAACTATCCTAGTGGGAAGAGGAACCCATAATAGTGGCTAAGAGTATGGCTACCATGACCAAGGGCGAATTCCGTTAGAGTGTTAAACTACGGAAACCATGAAGTGCAACTCTGCTGCAACCAGCTGGTTGCTCAACCTCACGCAACCAGCGGTTGCTCAACCATATCGGTGTACCTCCAGGATATCATTGAGGCAGTAGAGGAGGCTGGACGATCGAAGGGCCAGAGGCATACATGGAAGGAAGGCAAGAGATGCTGGTATGCCGGATGGGCTGAAGCGATCAATCTGGGTAACCCTGAAACCACTGAAAAGCAAAGGCAGATGTACTTAAGGTAGTCCTCAAACATGAAGAAGCTTTCAGCAAGCATCCGCTGGACTTTGGACTAGCTCACAATGTACAAAATCACATTTGCATGAATCAACATTCTCCCATCAGAGAGCACTTCAGGCCGATTCTACCCACAATGTATCAATCCGTTAAAAAATGATCAAAGAAATGAAGGAGGCCAAAGTGGTCAGAGAGAGTCACAGTCTGTGGGCAGCCCCTATTGTGCTAGTAAAGAAGAAGGATGGCAAAATTCAATTTTGTTTTGATTATCGGAAACTAAATACCATCACCCACAAAGCGCTTATCCCTTGCCCAGGACTGAGATTCCCTCACAGCTCTTCAATCTGCTGCTGTGTTTTCTACCTTTAGATCTAACCAGTGGATATTGGTAAGTTCCTATGGCACCTGAGGATCAAGAGAAGACAGCTTTCATCACTCTTATGGGTCTTTTTGAATTTACTAGAATGCCTTTTGGACTCTGTAACGCTCCTGGAACCTTCTAGAGATGGGTTGAGCATTGCCTAGGGAGCCAAAATGTTGATATCCTGTTACCATGTTTAGATGATATCATTGTCTACTCTAAGACTAAAAGGAACATTTGTTGAACCTGGTGAGGTATCCTAGCAGTTAATCAATATGGTCTTAAAGTAAAGCCATCCAAATGGCATCTGTTACAGTCAGAAGTAAATTACTTGGGACATATAGTTTCCTTAGGAGTGTCGCCAGACCCAGAAAAGATAAAAGTGATGCAGGATTGGCCTGTTCCATCACTGTCAGAGATGTCAGAAAGTTCCTGGGCTTTGTGGGGTACTATAGGCGATTCATCAGGACTTTTCAAAGATCGCTGTGCCTTTACATGAACTGTTGAGAGGATCGACAGACGGTCATACTAAGAACCATACTAAGAACTAAAAGGAAGCAAAAGGCTGTTAGGCTCATGGAGCTTCAAGGATTACATATAGAAATGTAAAGGCTTTCCTAATCTCATATAGGTGATCAGTCTATTTTTAAAAATGGTCTCATTATTTGCTACAATAATTTCCAAGGGAAGCATGTTCCAAGGTTGAACAACTCTCTGAGAAAAGTAATAAGCCCTTTTCTTCTTGAAAAACATTTGTTTCTGCAAGTTGCAGTGGGTGGCCTCTGGTATTGACTCAATTTGCTTAAATTCTAGGCCACATTCAACTAATAAGTGAGGGTCATGAATCATGTCACAAATGAGTAGGAGATCACCTTTCAGTCTCCGTTTTCTAGCGACATCAAATTCAATTTGGTAAGTCTATCCTCATATGAAAGGTTTTGTTAGAAATAATAGATTTAGTCACCCTTCTCTGGACCCTCTCAATTCTAACAATGTCCTTTTTCTAGAAGGATTCCATAATTGTGAAATGTAGTCAAAATAGGGTCTTACATCGCTCTATATAGCGGCAGCAAGATGTCAGGTCTTTTCGAGGTTAAATTATGGCAAATAGCACAACATGTTTTCTTTGCTTTACTAATTGTATTAAGTAACATCGAGTCAAAATCTAGACAAGAGTCAACCATAATGCCCAAGTCTCTTTCACTGTTTTTGCTTACTAAGGAGTATTATAAAGATGGTGATGGTACTTTTTGGGGATTATGTTTACGAAATGTAGAACACTGCATTTAGATGTGTTAAAATGCAAATTCCATTTTATTGACCAAGCTCTAACTTGCTTAGATCCTCCTGAATGACTATATGTTCTTCTGTGTTTGTACAGATGTTGGCAATTTACAATCATCTGTGTATTTTGTAATACTACTTTGAATGTTGTTGGAAAGGTCAGATACAAAAATCTGAAAGATCCCTAAGAACCGTCCTGTCAGATAAAGCGACTAAGCAGCAGGGGGCATTTGATAAACTGAAAAAGATACTGACTGAAGCTCCCATCTTAGCTTATCGGACTATACAAAGCCCTTCCTTCTGTATACAGATGCCAGCAACTAAGGATTGGGTGTGGTACTGGCGCAAACAAGATGGTGTGAGCAGGTCACAGCCTATGCAAGCCATGGACTGAGAGGCTCAGAGCGGAATGATGCCACTACAGCTCATTTAAGGTTGAATTCTTGGCATTGGTATGGGCTGTCACCGAAGCGTTCCATCACTAGTTGGCTGCCACCCTTTTATAGTTTTCACCGACAATAATCCTTTAGCACACTTAAATACAGAAAGACTGGAAGCACTGGAACAGAGACAGGCCTCAGGCTAGTAAACTACCAATTCTCCCTCAAATACCATTCTGGCAAAGCAAATGTGAATGCAGATGTATTATTCCAGTGCCGAACAGATGGAAATAGAGACAGATGACACTGCTTAGAGAATACAGAGATGCTGCCTTTCCTCCAGGTACCAGCAGAAATTGTGCAAACCTGCTGCCAAATCTCTCCAGAACCAAGCACTTAAAGCCAACCAGAAACAACTGACACAATTGCAGACCAGAAACGTTTGTAGGTTCAACTACAGGGTCAGGATCCCACTGTTAAACAAGTCAAAACCCTTGTTTTAAAGCTAAAAGTCTTACCCACGAGAACAAAGAAACTTGATGATGAAGTGATGAAACTATGGAGACACAGAACCCGTCTGACTGTAGAAGACTCTTGCCTTATTAAACGAAGCAGAGACCCACTACTCACTGCAAATTGACTCAAATCATAATTCCCAAAGCTAGTGTACCCGTAGTACTTGAAGCATACCATGACCATTCAGGACATTTTGGGCATAAGAAAACAGAGGCTGTCATTAGAAGGTTCTATTGGGTCAGAATGAGGAATGATATTTGCAAAGTGATGTCAGGAATGCCCAGCCTGTAGCCTTAAACGTAGAGAAAAGTGACCAAAGAGCTCCTCTTTACCCCATAATCAGCAGCGCACTTTTAGAGCTAGTTGCCTTGGATCATCTGATACTAGAACCAAGCACCAGTGGCTACGTGTATGTCCTCACAATGGTTGATCATGTCTCAAAATTTGTGATTGCTAGTGCAGTCAAGGACCTCTCCACTCAGACTACAGCAGAAACTATCCTAAAATTTTTGTGCGACCATTTGGCTATCAACCAAAATCCTTACAGATAAAGGAACCTCTTTCGAGTCTAAGCTCTTCCATGAACTGTGTGCTTTTTGGAAGTCACAAACTAAAACCACAGCCTACCACCCCCAGAGTAATGGGCTTCTTGAAAGAACCAACAAGACTCTGCTTGAAATGTTACAAGCCTTACCCGAGTACAAACATTCCTACTGGCCTGCTCTTCTCCCTGAACTTCCTTATTTATATAACACTTTTCACTGCTCTACTGGGTATACTCCTCATTATTTAATGTTGGATGCCACGGAAGACTCCCAATGGATTTAGTACTAGAAGTGCAGCCTGATGAAGCCATGGCCAAACAGCCAATTACAAATTGGGTACACAAGCATAACCAACGACTGCAAGAGGCTGGACAAATTGTAGCAAGCATATGGAACAGGTGTGCCAGAAACAGAAAGCAAACTATGATGCTAAGGCTAATGCCTCACTCTACAAATAGAGAGTAATGTTAAAAGAACTCAAAAATGCAGCAAGTTGGCTACAAATGGAAACCTGAACCTTACTGCATTATAAAAGTCCCTTATCCAGAGTTACCTGTTTGCAAGATTCAAGAAAGAAACAGGGAATGCTGCCAAGATTATACACCAGAATGTTCTGAAAGCCTGTACTTTTAGAGACACTTTTCCAGCATAGATTTTTAAATATATACGATAAAAATTGTTTTGTTTTTTTAGCTGGATATAGTCAGAACTCAGTTAACTTTTTAGATATTTCGATTTTTAAGAATAAGGGAAAATTAGAGACTAAAATCTATAGGAAAGATATGGATCGTAATACCACAATACACTACAGACATTTTCATCCATATAGTTTGAAAGAAAGTATCCATATTCTTAATTCCTTAGGATTAACATACTGCAGTCGCACTAGAAGACTTCAAGAAGGAACAGAAAATTACGGTTGACAGGTTTATACAGCAAGGATATCACCATAATTTACTCTCTAAAGCACAGGAAAGAGTATCTAGACTTGATAGAATACCCTCATTCAGGAAAAACCAGTTTGTCCTAGTGTTAGGACACAGGGAGGCATTACCTTTAGCACTACACACTGTGGTGAAATACCACAGTTGAGACACATTATTTTGGGTCACTGGAAAGTTTTCAGGGCACCCATTGACATTTTCTGTATTCTCCCAAAACCATTTGTTACCTCCAGGAAGGCTCCTAACATTAGGAACAAACTAATTAAAACTGTACATCATTCTAACTTGTCCTTGACCACAAGACAACTGTTACTTGGACCTTTGAAAGGGGTATGTTCCCCTGCAACAAATGTGTAGCCTGTGGAAACACATCTGAGAAAAGATTTTTAAACATCCCTACACAGGCAAAGAATATCGTATCAAAGATCATATAGATTGCACCTCTAAAGGAATTATATACATATTACGTGTCCTTGTGACCATTTATATGTTGGACAAACTGCTAGGAATTGAAGAAAAGAATATCTGAACACAAAAGTCGTATTAGATCTAGGGATGAGAGCCATCTGTAGCTAGACATTTCATGGAAAGAGGTCACACAGCTGTGCAACTCGGTTTAGGGGTCTGGAATCTGTATTATCACCAATAAGAGGTGGTAGCTTTCAAAACAAATTAACTATAGGAAACGTGGTAGATTTATAAACTAGGCACATATCACACACCATGGGGTTTAAATGAAGATCTGCTGCCAATCATGTTGGTAATGAATTTATTTATGATAATATTTATTTCAGTCTCACCACATCCCCACTGTCAAGTTTTTCTTCTAACCATCATTCATTGTTTAATATACTTTTATATGTTCATCTAATGATATTTTTTCCTTCAGGACATAGGATTTACAGACTTTTTTATGTTTGCATTTATTCATTTAATATTCAATAAGCTGTTTATCTACGTAAGAATGTTTTCACTAAAAACGTTCCTTCTCGATCTATGAATGTTTCAGAATGTCTTATCACTTCCCTCTTACTTCAATAAACATGATATTAGTTTTATGGTGTACTGCCACATACCCACATGGGAATCCGGTCACTGGTCTTGCAGCCCGATGATGATGTGTTTTCACGATCCACTGACATCGATCAGTACTTTTCCCATAGTATAAGAGGGTTTGTCTTGATTTGGTCTCTTGCTGCCATACTTGATTAGAATTTGTGCTGGAGAGACTGCATTCGGTAGGTACACCTGGTTACATTTAACATGAAGGCAATTTTGTTACTTTTATGTAAACATTATGTAATGGATGGTTTTATGTTTTTCTTCTGTTTCAGAACCATGAGCTCTTTAGGACAAATATGTGCCTTATAGGTAATTCAAACTTTTTCATTTATGTGAATTAACTAATATGGATAAAGGTGCATAACAAGATTCAAGATAGGCATGACGGCTGAACACTCGTCGACTTAAAAAATTACACGCGTTTTCATTAAGAATCATAACATGGGTTTATGGACTCATTGTAGTTTCCATAAGGAATTCTTTAATTAGTATTTATTGTGAGTTTGGAGAAGAATTTTTATGGTGTTTTGTTGATTTTAGATATTTTGCAGCACTTTGAAATTGGAGTCTCAAGTTTAAAGCGATACGGCATATATACAAAATTTATACTTTCAGGTAGATGCTAATACACTTTGTTGATTGTATTTCGTTAGTAACATTAATACCAGTTTGTAGTAAAATCAAAATTTTGTACCTTGTAGATTTGTTTGAAGATTATTATGGCAGCAACAAAGCGCATCTCAAGCGGTTAACAGCAGGTAGCTTTTGAGCACATTTTTACACTAGCTAGGCACTTAGGCGCCATGGTTATGCCGTTTGATCATACCAGATATTCATGTGCAGTTCTATTACATTATTAGAGACAGTACATTAATTATGTATTTTAGGATAACATTTGTGATAAAGATAATTTTCTAATGATTTATTATATAACAAAACTCTTTATATTGTTGACAGCTCCCAGAAGAAGCCATTCTGGCTAAATGTTGGGATTAAGCTGAGGAAATATCAATAAAAACTTTAAGATGGCGGCCCGGTGATGCTGAGGATTGAGGCGCTGGACGCCACACCTCGCACAAGCGGCGACTCGGGTTCGGGAACAAGCCTGGGTTGCTGGGGTTGGCAGGGGTGGGACAGATTGAGTGCCTGGAGACAGCTCTCCTCTTCCGGGAGGGACAGGGTCCCTGTTCGGTGCTCAGCTGACCTCTGGCAGAAGCGAGATACAGCAGGCGCTAGGCGTATGAAGGGGCGGGGAGTGGCAGAGCCGTTAAGGCCTTGACATCAGGTGCTAGCCACTCCCCAGAAAAAGGGAAAAACACCCTTCAGCTCCGTGGACGGAGAACTGGAGCTTGCTCATGATTTACGGCTGCCCTCCTGGCATCCCCCGATCAGACGCCAGAGAATTCGCGTTTGCGCCACCTCGTCCCACCCTGGGGTAAACTAAGCTACATGGGTGACGGAGGACTGACCAGGTAGGAACGAACCATAGTGGGTGACTCCTAGGTACTCCTGAGGAGACCAGAGCTGGGGAGAGAGAGAGGAGGGAAAAATAGAAAGTACAAAAACAAAAACTTTAAGACATTTCACACAATTGGAAGTTGTGTTTTGAGCAGTTGTTCTTATCCAGAGTTACCTGTCTGCAAGAGTCAGAAAGAAACAGGGAATGCTACCAAGATTGTACACGGAATGTTCTGAAAGCCTGTACTTTTAGAGACACTGTTCCAGCCAAAGACAAGAACAGTTCTATGCCAAAGGAGAGGAAGGAGTCTAAAAGGATGAAATGCTGGGACTGGAATCGCCAACCAGTTTGTGCAGAGCCTTGGATTCATACTTCAATGTAAACTCCTGTCACCATACAATCTTCGTACCTGAAGTAAATCCTGAACTTTCAGATTTCTTTGAACCAGAACGTATTTTCCCAGAACCTGTAGGTTTCCAACCACATAGATCCCAAAGAATGCTGGTATCCCTCCTAAAAGATACATAATGGAAGCCTCTCAACCTGTATCATCCTTTCATATATAGGCCTGTTAAGAGTAATGCTAAAACGCTGCCACTTAATTTAACAAATTAGAAGGTTTCTACTGGAAGTTGTAAATGTTTTCAGAAAGTTTTCACTAAAGTAAGATTCCATAGAGATTTAAGTGAAATGTTAACATGTTAAAAATGATATAAACACCTACAGAAATAATGGCAAAGAAATTTTTTTCAATTTAGTGTTAAAAGGGAATACATGGGGACATGTATTTTTAGGTGGGCACAAATCTGTAGTGCCCCAAAGTAAGGGATTAAAACTACAGAAAAAGAAGGAGTTTAGTCTGCCCCAGGGTCCCTGTGGTGTTCTGGCACATAAGGGCTGCGTTTTGGGGCCCTTTGTAGTGTCCCCAGAGAATCGTCAGGCAGAACACTGTAAAAAAAGAGCGTTTTTTCTTACTCTCTGCTGCCTGCTTGCTCCATTCCACCCCGAGCAGGCAGCATGAGGCTGAGCACCCATCGCGCTGTGGACCGCTGTCTCTGGCAACGATGGTGCCCATTTGTGGAGATCACTGGGGTTCTGGAATTAGAAACCCGAGTGCTTTTGGAAGAAAAAGTAAGCCTTTTTGTGGTTGTTCGTGCTGGGCTATCAGGGAGAGGACTATGAGAGTGCGGCGGGGACCTGGACTTACCTGGTGGTGTTGAAGCTGGTCCTGTCTACTCTGTGTGGTACCCTCCTCCAGCCAGCAAAGAAGGAAAACTACTGCTCCTGCTTTGTGCCCTGATCGGTCTCTGGTTGAGTCAGTGGTTCCCAGAAGGAAGAATCCTGTCCCCTGTGTGGGTGTGGGCTCCATTTGGCCCCATTTGTTTTTATCTCCCTGTGTGTTCCGGTCCCTCGTTGGGTGGCAATGAAGAGCTGCATCACGACCCGAGAAGATGGGCAGTCCTGCAGCCCCCTCTGCCACCAGCCACTCTGCCTGATCCCTTTCTGCGGTCTCCCTCCCTCTGCCAGAACACCTCCAGAGCAGCTCTCTTCACCCGGAGCCAGGGGAGGTGAGTCAAGCAGACTGCAGAAAAGAGTGTTTTCTGCCAGAACATTCAAAATAAAATAATTTAAATTGTGTAGCGCTGTAAGCAGTGAGATCAGGCAGGAGGGCCAGCTCAGGAAGGCCCATAGGGAGGTTATAAGTATTCATAGAGGGGAGGTAGGGCACGCCTGGAGTGATTGACAGCGAGGCCTTGAGCAGGCCTAATGACTGAAGGGGCCACGCCAGGCCCCAAGTAATTAAAGAGGCAAGTTAGGCTCAGTAGATTTAAGGAGGCCCAGCAGATCTAAAGGGAAGCAAGGCCCCACTGGTTTAACAAATGGGGCAATGTCAGGCCCAGTGGTGGAAAAGGGCAGCAAAGGGCCCTTAGTAAGAAGAAGGGCAGTGTTAGGCCTGCAGCGGTAACAGGGCAACAGCAGGCCTAGTGGTGGAAAGGGAATAGCAAAGGCCCAATGGTTTTAAAAGTGGCAATGTGAGGCCCAGAGGTGGAAAGGGCGTTCACCCAAAGGTTCTCAAAGGGGTAGCCAGATCCTGGTACAAAAAGGAGCCAAGAACAGTAATTCTAGGAAGGGTCAGCAAGGAAAAGGAAAGGTGCTTAGCACACAACTGTTATTTAGTGACTATCAAGTACTGTACATGTGTATCACAACTGTTGTGAGTACTGCAAAGTACCAAGACTGTGTTGTTACTAAGATTGTAGTTATTTGCCCCTGCAACGAACAACTGCCCCAGATTCTGGTAATTTGCCCTCTTCCTGAAAAATTGCCCTGCAATGAACAACTGCCCCTGAATTCTGGTAATTTGCCTCTTCCTGGCAAATTGCCCTGCAATGAACAATTGCCCCAGATTCTGGTAATCTACCCATTCCTGGAAAATTGCCACGTGCAGACAATTGCCCCAGATTCTGGTACTTTAACCCTGTTCCTGGCAAACTGCCCTCACAACAAACAAATTGCCCTGTTCCTGACCAACTGCCCCTGCGATCTAACAATTCCCGCTGTTCTAGTAATTTGCCCCTGTTCCTGGCAAACTGCCCCAGCAACAAACAACGCCCCAGATTCTGGTAATCTGCCCCCTGTTCCTGGCAAACTGCCCTGCAATGAACAATTGCAGCATATCCTGGTATTTGCCCTGCAAAGAACAATTGTCTCTAGATTCTAGTAATTTGCCCCTGTTCCTGGCAAATTACTCCCAGCAACGAACAGTTCTCTTGCAGTGTGAATGTACTTGCCAGCTCTAGTGTTGCCAACAGATGTGTACAGACTCACTCTTTTGCCACAATACTGCTCTTTGGTGTTGTTTGTCATCCTACTAATGAATCAGTCTCTACCTGGAAGAAGACATCCATCAACATCTCTCTTCTCTAGAAGGTATCCACCCAGAAGATCACTGACCACGTTCCTGTCGTCCACGAGGTAGAGTTTCGAAAGTCAAGTACATCGAAACCCATGCAGGTTGCACCTGCCGTTTCTTGTTTTCCTCAGTTTTAAACCGATCGCCTGAAGTCTGAGTGCATACTTCCGCCATTCCAGTATTGTCTTTGGGTTCCTAATCTGGATGTTCAAGCTGGCCACCCTCTGCAGAGTGTGCCTGTCCTGGAAGAACCTTGTCTGCATCCCCTGGTCTTTCACCGCAAGTCGAGTCCGTCGAAGCCCAGTGCAGGATGTGTCCTACCATTTGTTTTGTTCCAGTTTCCTGTGTTGACACTTCAGAATCACCCATTTTCACCTCAGGTTCTTCTGGTTCCTGAGTTACATCAGATATCCATCTTCACCTTAGATTCTTCTGTTCCTGGTTGCATCGATATCCATCTTCACCTCAGATTCTTCTGGTTCCTAGTTGTATCAAATTGCCACAGCATCGTCCAGTTCTTGGTAATCCTCCAGTGGATTCATCACCAAGTATCTTCCTTGTTCTCTTCCATCCTTGGTGTCCCTAAAGTGGGTTTGGCCAGGGAGCTTTCTGCTTCTAGTTTGATTCTGATAGCCCTCCATTGGACTCATCCCAGGCACCTGTTCCTCTTGTTCCTTATTGCTGGCAGCCTCAGAGAGAGTGTTTTTATGCTGAGAACCATACAGTCTGTCTAAAAAACTCTTACCACCCCAGTGGCCTTTGCTAGGTCTGTGCTGGGACCAATATCTAGGTGTCACAGGAATTTAGAAATTCCTTATCCCTATCTCTGTAGCTACCAACTCTACTTGATGGTGCACACAAAGACTTCCAACACGAATGGACTCTGTATTGTCTTTGCATGCACATTCTGTAATTGACCTGAGTCAGTACTGTAAGGTCTTGCAAGGGGTAGCTACTGTATTCCGATACCTTAGGCAGTACTAAAAATGACATAGAATATTGTACTACTACTATAATTGATTCCAAGAAGCAATGTAGAGTATTGTAGCTGTCCCGCCAGAATCGAAAGCCAATTAGCCAGGGAGTAGGATGAGGTCTCCCAACGGCCAGGTGACTGACCCGATTTAACCACTGGCCAGTCAGCACCAGCAACTGGAAGGTTTAGAGACAGCCAGAATAAAGTGGAGGCTCTGTTCCTCTATGTGGGTACCACTGGGTGATCAACAGAATGAGACAGACACAAGTGAGTCAGTTTCAACTACAGTTTACTGAAATGCAGACAGAACAATAAAAGCATAAGGAGTAGTGGGGAGACCTATATCTACAGGGAGAGAAAGGTGAAACAAGATATCAGATTCTATCCACTGCCCACAGTATCCGGCTTTACAATGACCACAGATTCATAACAAAGTCAAATGTCTGAAGTCTTCATCGCACCATCATCCCCATTGGTAGCTACAAGAAAAGTGAAACATAACTGTAAAACGGTTAAACACAATTCCAGCACAGACCTGAGTTAAGGCCACTGGTGGTGAGATGTTTGTAAACAGACCATAGGTTTCTCAGCAAAACTCACTCTCTCCAAGGCTGCCAGAAAGAAAGAACCAGAGAAGCTAGTTCCTGGAATGAACCCACTTATGGGTTGTTGGATTCCACACTGGATGCAAAGAATTCCTCACCCAAAACCCACTTCTAGGACTGCCAAGGATGAAGAGAAACCAGGAGATGCAGGGTGACAATTCCACTAGAGGACTACCATGACCTGGAGCGATGCTGCAGCACTCCAAGGGTCAGCAAGACTTTGAAAGATCTGAGGTGATGATGGATCTCCGATGAAACCAGGAACCAGAAGGATCTGAAATGAAGATGGTTGATTCTGAAGTCCCGCACTGGGCTTCAATGGACTCGACTAACGGCCGAATGACCAGGGGCACAGACCAGGTTCTTCCAGGATGTACACTCTTCTGCAGAGGCGACTAACTTTGGGACATCCAGATCAGGAACTATCACGAAACAACACTGGCCGGCGGTCGTGATGCACTTGAACTTTAGCGAATGTAACCCGAACTGCAGGACAGAAGAAAGCGGCGGTGCGACTTGTACAAACGGTGAGGAACTCGACTCGTGGACGACGAGACGTATGCAGATGATCTGATGGTCGGACACCTTCTGGTGAAGAATGATGATGAAGACGTCTTCTTTTTGGGTAGAGACTGATTCTGGACATGTAGAACAGCAGACCACACCATGGAATGTCAATGTGGTGGAAGATTGAGACTGTTCCCAAAAGCTGGCAACAATGTAGCTATTAGACACACCTTCTCACAATACCAAGAGAACTGCGTGATGACCAGATAATTTGCCAGAAGAAAGGGCAAATTATTAATTTTAGCAATTATTTACTTGTGGGGCAATTGTTCAGATGCCTAGGGTAATTGTTCAGATGCCAGGGGCAAATAACCACAATCCTAGAGTCACAATGCAGTCTTGGAGCTTTTAGCCAATACACAATTTTTAGGACGCTTGAGCAATAAACAGCTGCATAAATAGTACAGTTGTTACAATCACTTTGCAGCCTGTTGTGAGCTAAGCAACCTTAATGGGACCCTTTCTGATTTCGGGTCTTTCTGGATAGGATCTGGCTACCCCTGAACTCTTTTTCTATGAATGCCCCAATCACTACACTTGGATACCACTTGCTACTAGACTGATTGCTCTGAACAATGGAGGCCTAAATGCCTCACTTGCTATGGGGCCTTTATGCCCTACTTACCACTAGGCTGACTTGCCTTAACTGGCTAGGCCTGGCTTGCCCTTACTACTACTGGGCTGGAATGCCTCTATTTCACTAGGGGTCTTGCCCTACTACTATTGGGCTGGCTTGCCACAACACACTGGGCCGGGCCTTTATCTTCACGGCCTAGTGCCCTCTTCAACTGCGCCTGGTAGCCCTCCCTTTAATCTGGGCCTGGTGCCCACCTGTGCTTGGGTCTGTTGCCCACCTTACTTTGGGCCTGATGTCAACTTCACTTTGGGCCTGGTGCCCACTTTACTTTGGGCCTGGTACCTACTTTACTTTGGGCCTGATTTGCCCTTTTACTGTGTGACCCTTTAAATTCCTCAGAGCTCTCTGAGAGCTGTCACTCAGTCCCACCCTCTTAAATATTTAACAGGCCTTTGCTAGTGGCCATACATTGCTGGCTCCTCCTATGGGCATTACTCACTCCCACCCCCCGCCTCCAAAATGAGGGTCCTTTGACCCGATTATACTGCGTGCTCAGCTGCTCTTAGCTCCTACTCGCTTCTCTTTTAAAATTTTAGTTAATCCTGAAAAGAAGATAGCAGTCAGCACACTTGACGTGCTGCCGCTTGGACTCCACCCACACCAACGGGAATCGAGGAGGAGACCGGGAGGTGGGAGGCATGACTGAGAGGAGGGAATGCGAGAAAGAGCGAAGGATGGCAGGGGCTCAACGGTAATGATGCTGCTCTTCTGCCACGACAGGGACCGGATTTAACTTTTAAAATACTTGAGGGAGGGGTTAAAAACAAATAAACGACAGGGCTAACAAGCTCAAACCGAGACAAACAAACGATTTCTTTACCTTTGGTGCCCTGATGGCACCGTGGACTGAACCGAGCTTCACAGGGTCTTCACCAGCTGGAGACCAGAGCAGGCACACCACCAAACTCTCAGGAAATGGCTTCAACTACCAGGTAGCCCTCAACAGGTTTCCTTAGTTTGTGGTGTCCTCTTTTCTCACAGCCTGGCAGAAAATCTCCCTCAAAACAGTTAAAATTCAAACCAGAGCTTCTGGTTCTCAAATGGTTGGATCGAATGCTGTGCACCAGCGCCAGCACAGCATTCCATCCAGCCATTGTTGCTGCTTCCTTGAGCAGCTGGGGTGGATTTCCTTGCTACAGTATAGTGGCACTAGGTCCAGGTGCACCTCAGAACAGATCTCTAGTATAAAATTCAGGTGCTTGATTCTGAAACTTGCATTTCCAGAGAGTCAGTACCGGTTGTTTAATAGTGTGATATAAGTAAGCATTAAGCCACGATGAAGGTGGCATCTAATGCTGGATTGATGCATGGTTGGGAGGTGAACAACGCCAACCATGCATCAATACTAGATGCCACCGCCGAGGCTTGTGCACTTTATAACATGGGCTGCGGAGGACAGAGTCGCCAGGAGCCTGCGTCATGCGTCCGCAGCATTACACAGGGGTCGGAGTTCTGAGCATACATTTCTGCTGCACTTTCAAATGTTGTGAGACGACAGCATTAACATGCTGATGCGCCCAATTATTCACAACGCCTACTTACAGCACATAGTGCATCTCACATGACACCCGAAACTGTGCTGATCGGCATGGCTATTTACTCCTGGCAGCCGTTGGAGGTCTCCGCACACTGCTCACCGCTGCAGTGTGCAATCGGTGTCAAATTTACATGCCGGCCGGGTCACTTCCCTTTCCCCTCACACTCATTCGGCGTCGCCCACTGACTCTTGTCCTGCCAGTGCCTCTCCGATGTGCTGCCTTCGCTGTGCTCCACTCCATGTATTTCGTCTCCCTCGTTCTGCCCACTTGCCTGTCCTGACAACTCGTTTTCCTCACCTGTGCCCAGTACTGCTAAGCTGGGGTCTGGCTGGCCTCGTACTCACCTCATCGGGTACGGCATATATCGTGGATTAATGCTAGCTCTGACTTGGGTCCCTTGATCCCGCTATGCCCAATCACCGCTGTCCATTTCACCTCTCTCATTATTGCCATGTTACAAGTAATGACTGTTCACATTCCCTCCTGTTCTGTTCACCCTCCTGTGACCGTGTCATCCTACCCCTGTTGTTACATAAAGCCCAGCGGGCATCAAACTTATTGTACGACTCCTGCCTCTCCTTGTTGGATACATTTCATCTATCCTAACTCATGCGGACCTCGGTGCTCATTACCGTCACCAAGCAGAGCAGAGCACCACACTCAGATATGGCGATCATCAAGTGTAAAGTGGGTGCGCTGTTCTTTCCACAATCGCACTCCAAAGAGCATGGAAGCTTGTAAACGAACCTTCTGGTCATGGGTGTAGGCAGGCATACTCCAAGCACTCCATGGTGTGCAATTTTATTTAAGGGGGTAGCAAATAGGCTCTGAACTGCTTTCTTTTTCCATGAAAACTAAAGAAGAAAATAGTGAACCTTTCTGTAATTTTATTTATAGGAGTCAAAACTAGAAGGACTGGTCACTAATACTCTCTTTGCATCCCAAGAACAATACAACTTTATAGGCTCTGGGCTGGTATGTGGGTGTCTTAGGGAACAATGCATGGTATTTGTATTTACTCATGCATGGCAACAGCCATTGTCATGAGATACAAAAGTTGTATTTGTTAGCCAAATGAGACAACAAACATGGTCCTGGTGTACATTTGTATATTGTCTGGCTACATCCGGGGTGGGGTAGCAGTGAGACCACTTGGTGAGCAGATCTGAAATCCCTGGCTACACCCCTGCTTCTGGTCTTTCTTGCTATAAATTGGGGAGGAGGGCTTACAAACTGTAGCTCCTCGTTAGTTACCGCAATCGGAACTTGATTCTAGGGAAACTGCGTCGGTAGGACACCACCCTCCCAGCACCGTTCCCATAGCAGCAACAGGAAGTATTGCGCCGGATGTTTTGGAACAACCCGAAGTGGGAAGATTTGTGTTATTCATACTGTGTGAGCTGGGATGCGTGGACATATCGGAACGAGCCGTCGTCAGTTAACCAGCCAGCACAAACTGTCGTGGCCTCTGTGACAAAGCAACTCACAGACTGTCCCCATGCCGCCGATGGCACCTGAGGTATGTAGTGGGGCATTAACGCGGGAGGAGGGCTTCGCTACTGCTTCCGGCCACTTTTCTGGGAGTATAGTGGTTCCGAACTGAGTTGGGAGGCAGTAGCTTTTTTTCATTTCTGTCACTCCGGGTTCCAAAGAATTGGTTCGGGTCTTGGCGTAGACAACGTCAGCATAAATCCGTTCGCCGTGGACTGCAGTCACATGGGACGACCAGTTTCTTCCGTTCCTGCAACTCGACTCGTGTACAGCCTAAAGGCCAACCCCAAGGTCAGCGGTGGAATCTCGTTGTGGTACACAGGGTATGGGTGACCTTGTCGAGAAAATGATGGCTTCCGTGCCGAGGCGGCAGGCAGGCAGGAAGGAGACGTGTAGGTTATGCAGCAACAACAACAGATATGACGCGGTGGGAGGCAGCCCAGGGAGAGGGGTGGTGAGGCGCCACCAAGAGAAAGATAGGGAGCAGACAGTCAAGTGACGACCAGGACATATTTCTCAACCACCTGCCTTGCAAATCGGGGACAACTGGCCAAAACGAGGGACTAATTTTAAACAAGTATTTGTCAATGCCGAATGTTTTGCATGGTTAATGTGGTAGATGTGTAATGTGTTAGTTGAACTTCTAGTGGGAGGAAAAGCCTGCTTGAACTATGTTTTGACAAGCTGTCATATTTAGGACAACATTTGAATACAGAACCTGGATAATAAGGCTGTGTAGAAAATGTGGAGTGCATCGCCAGCCTGGTGACGCTGAAGGTTGAGGTGCTGGACGCCACACCTTTGAGCCATGCTGGCTAACCTGTGTTCAGGAGCAAGCGCAGGCCGCTGGGTGTCTGCAGGGGAGGAGAAGAATTGAGCGCTTCAGGACAGATGCCCTTTCCAGGAGAGGGGCACCAGTTGGTGCATGCCTGGCCCCTAGCGGCGGCTGGCACACTGCCACAGACATCAGGTCAGAGGTAGGGCAGATGCCTGATGGAATGCACGCATGGAAGTGTGCGCGACACTGTTGCTGGTGTCCTTGCACATTCTGCCCGTGAAGGAGAGAAACCAGGAGGAAAAAGCTCATGGCAGATGATGGAGGGAGCTTGCAGGTCCTGCCCACGAAAGTCCCACCTCCTGTACTGGATCTGGGGTGCCCGCGGGTAAGCCCTGGGGTTAGCTGGTCGGGTTGGTCCTGGGCTCCCTCCAGATAGTGAGGGCCGTGAGCAGGAGTTTGTTTATTTATTTATTTACTCAATCTAGGATTACAAGTACCTTTGAGCGAGCAGCTCATTTACAAAGGTTCCATGTCATTGGGGGTAAAGATCCATAATGGAAAACAGACTGCTTTCACAAACAGTTAAGCGATTTACATTACAAAATACAGAATAAGAGAACAGCAAATAAATACACATTAGTTTAGCTCGGAATTCAAGGCAGGGAGTGAGAGGAGGAGGAATTAGGAGGGGAGTCAGGTCAAGGAAGGGAGAGCAACCAGGGGCATTGTCAAGTAGCAGCTAAGACAGTAAGGGACTAAAAGCAAGGAAGACAGTGGGGGGAGAAAGAGGGGAGATGGGAGGGCAGGAAGGGAGAGGAGAGTGAGAGGGCAAGACAAGTAGACAGAACAGTGGAAGAACAGTGGGGGCGTGAGGGAAGAGGGACAAGGATGTTAAGTGGTGCAATCACAGGAGTTTTCAGTTAGGATGTGCTGACAGTCTGAGTTTGAATTCACCGAGACTAGTAAGGTTAGCCAAACCATTGTGGAGGCCATTTAACCAGTATGGCGCTTTGATACAAAAAGGACCGTGGTATTTTGCTGTCCGGCACATCGGGACTAGTAGGAGTTCAGAAGATGAGGTGCGCAGATGTTGGGTCTTGGGGGATTTGTGAAGCAAGCATGCTAATCCCGAGGCATGAGTCCAAGGAGAATCTTTTGGCAAGTAAGCAGGTGTGGTATTTAATTCTCCCATGCAAGTTGAGTCACCCAGCCTGCGTGATAGACATCACAGGTGTGGGTGAGGCGTGGTGCACCACTTAGGAGTCTACAGGCCTTGTTTTATTTATTTAGTTTTGTTAACCGGTAAGTGCACTAGCCATAAATGACTATTTTCAGGCACAATTCGGGAGAGTACAGATATGCAGTAACTTAACAGGATAACAATTTATAAGTGCTTTACATACAATGAGTTAAAGAGGATACAATATATTCGAACATACAAGTAAAGCACTTTACATACAGTAAGTTAAAGTGGATACAATATATCAGAGACATACAGAGTAGACCATTCATAAGTTCATAGGTGCCTACCTATGCAATGAATAGAGAGAACCTTGACAATAAATTATCAGCTGACGTGATCATATAAACAGAACAAGGTACACAAAACAAAACATGTAATACAAAAGGAAGAAATAACCATTGAGAGCAGAGGGTGTCATTAAGGAAAAGGTCGGTAAGTGAGGAAAAGGGGAGCAAGCCATGAAATTAGATTATACCTATATATGTAAGTGTAAGGGAGATGCCTGCAGTGCAAGATTGTATATGGGCAGGAAAGAGAGCCGGACAGGCTGGAGGCAGTAAGAGGGTTATATAGAGGTGAGGAAATACTATTGTATGGCAAGAGACATCCGTCATTAGGTAGGGTGAAAGCAGGAACCGGTATCAGCAATCAGCAGATTTGAGCGCAGTTTTCTTAAAGCATGTTTAGTGCCACAGTGAGCCTTTGAGTGCAGTGGTGGAAGCAGTTCCAGAAATGACAAGGCCATAGTCGATTAAGGAGAGCACCAAGCTGTGGACAGCAAGATTTAGAGCTTCAGGTGTTAGAGACTTTCTCAGTCGATAGAGGAGCCCAATCCTGGTGTTGACGGCTCTGGCAACATTTTCATGTGCAGTGAATAGGTGAGGTGTCTATCAAGGGTAACCTCTAGGTACTTGAAATGCTGTATTTGTTCAAGGGGGTCACCTTGGGAATTTTGGATGGT
The DNA here is from genome assembly GCA_016271365.2 of Neoceratodus forsteri. NCBI lineage: Eukaryota > Metazoa > Chordata > Ceratodontiformes > Ceratodontidae > Neoceratodus > Neoceratodus forsteri. Next base: position 333,821,438 of record JADMNL010000025.1, read on the forward strand.
AAGAGCATGCTCTTTATGTCAACTGTGGGCTGAGGAGAACAACAGGACTTTTGTCTCTTGTAGTTTAGTACTAGTTTATGGTTATGGAACCAGTGCTCAACTTCCGTGAAGACCTTTGAAGGTTACTCAAGGAGGTAAGGGTCAGGGGTGGCTTGCAAAATGACAGCATCGCTCATGTGAGAGCAGCTTGCTGGTGGCAGGCAGTCAGTAGATTGTTAAAGAAGATGCTGAAAGGAGTGGACCCAGGATTGAGTCCTGGGGTACCTCAAACCGAACAGGCTTCTGGTCAGAGATAGCACTGGAAATCTTCACGCTGTTGAGATCTGTCCCCAAGATAGCTTCTAAACCAGGGCAGTGTATCAGGAAAGACCAGTTTGTGAGAGTTGTTTATGAGGAGTCGGTGATTAACCGCGGCCGAAGGCCTTGGTTAAGTCTATAAAGACTGCACCCACAAGACTGCCTTGGTCAATAGATTGCTGGACGAAGCTGGTGAATTCTAAGGGTGCGGTGGTGGTGCTGTGCCCTTTCCGAAAGCCATGCTGTTGTTCACACGGTAGGAGTATCTATCGAGGTAGTCCACAAGTTGGTAGGCAACAATACATTCGAGTATTTTAGAGAGGGTGGAGGATTGATATAGGCCTATAGCTGCTGTGTAGTGCACAGTCTCCAGATTTGTGAACTGGGGTAACAATGGCTGTTTCCATTCCTATGGGAATTAAGTCGAGGGTTAGAGAGAGGTTAAGTAATTTAGTAATAGGTGGAAGTATTTCTCCGTGGTAAGTGCGATTAGCTTGAGGTCTAAAGAGTCACTACTGTGCCTGGACTGGCTCAGCACATTGTTTAGTAGTTTCCTGACCTGGGCCACTGAGACACGCTTAAAGTAGAAGGGGTGATGATTTGTCTTGGTCTCAGGATGATGTGCTGCCATTAAGGTGGTATCATCAAAGAAGTCTTGTGGTAGCATACTACTTGGGTCAGTGAAGGCATCATTAAAGGTATTTGCTATTGTGAGTGGGTCACATCAAGGTTTAACATCGCATGGGCCCTTTTTTGGGTCTTTTCCCAGAACATCATTGATATTTGCCCAGAATTTCCTGCTATCACCCAAGGTATTGGTAAGTTGTCCTTGTGGAGATTGCTTCTAGCTTTATAGATTTCCGGTGCAGGAGTTTCTTGTCACTTTATAGTCTTGCCAGTCCTGTAGCTTGCCAGAAGATTTAGCATAGTACCAGAGGTGTTCCCTCCGTTTCATGCTGTCTATCAGCTCAGGAGTAATCCAGGGATGAACAGTGCCGCACCTTCATTTTCTTCAGGGGTGCGTGAACATCGAGGCAGCATTGAACATAGTGATAAAATGCTGGAGTGATACATTAATGTCTGTAGAGGAGTCAAGTAGCGACCAGTCCTGACAGCGCAAGTGTTTTAGGAGTTCCAGGTGGCCAAGTCTTGCACTCTGTTGCAGATAGTTAGAGGCAGGGTGAATTTGTTGGTCCAATTGCTAAGTAATAGGGGCGTGTCACTGAGTGAGTCTGGGTGCACACTTATGTTGGCTATACGGTCAGGGCGATTAGAGATTACAAATAATAATAAAAATGTGGGTGAAATATTTGAGATTTCAAGAGTTACTAGCATGCACAATCGAATTGCAACAGGTGGGCATAACTGTAATTTTTTCATATTTTGACCCTAAATGTTGAACAGTCTTCTTATTACCCCACCTCATGAATACTGTAGGTGAACATTTTCAAATCTGTAGGAAAACTGCATTCCACACCACAGGTGCGAAAACACATTATGGGCAGGATGTGAACAATGGCAACTGTACTGGTCATGAAGTGGTGTGATAACAAGGCTATACTGAAAATTGGGAATGAATGTGATCAAAGTTACATGTGTGTAGAAAATTTTGAAATCCACCAATTGTAACTTGGGCATTTTTTGAGTTGTTTCACCAAGTTTTCAACATGGTCTTTTGGGACCCACTTCATGAAGAGTGCCACTGTCATTTTGTTCACTTATCCTGAAAGGTGATTTCACAGAGCGACTGTGCCATTATGCGCCACAGGTGCAAAACACATTTTGGGCAGGATGTGAAAATGACAGCTGTACTGTTCATAAGGAGGTGTGAAAAATTGCAATGTTGATAATCTGGAGTGAAAATATTAAAATTGGCAAAGTTAGAGTGTGCGAGAAAACTGTGCAATGATCACTTGTAATGCAGTCATTTTGTGGAATGTTTTCACCATATTTGTAACATAGAGTTTTGGGACCCCACCTCATGAACAGTGACACTGTTGTTTCATTAATCTGTCCCGAAGGGTCATTCCACGCAGCGACTACAAAATCACCTTTCGATACTGAGTAACGTATGACAGTACTATGAGGTGGGGTCCCAAGAACCCCATGTTGAAAATTTTGAGGCAAAATTCTAAAATGGTTGAGATATCAACTTAGTTGAAAACCCCATTGACTGCCATTATAATGGCGCTTACCTTTGATTCTTCAGTTTACCGGTCGGCTTTGAAGAGTGCAGTCATGTCCCGGTCCTCAGAAGATGACCGTGCTGGCCTCGGAGGTAAGTATGGGGTGTGGGGAGGTGGGTGCTCAGTGGGAGGGTGGGGAGGGGACTGGGGAGACGACGGGACTGTTTTTTTTGCAGGTTAAAAAAAAAAGGTAGGGATGGTTTTTATTTATTTATTTAGTTTTGTTGACCGGGTAAGTGCACTAGCCATCATGTGACTATTTTCAGGCACGACCCGGAGGTACAGTTACAGAACACAGTGATACATAAAAATTACACAAAAGCAAGATACATTGGGAAAGGACAAAGTCATACAGTGTATCAAAGCATAACAATTGAGAATCATCATACATGTATTCATTGTTGATAACTAGGGGGTGAGGTGGTGGACGGGTGGATGGGTAAAGCAAGAGAGAGAGAAAGGGGAGTAGAGCAAACAGTGAGGAAAAGGGTAAGGCATGAGGGAAGGTTAAAGCAGAAGGGAGGCGCAAGGAGGCGGCATTAGCGGAAGAAGGTTACCACCTGCAGCCGGGTTGGTGGAACCGGGAGTCAGCAGGAGAGAAGGAGAGGTCGGGGAGCAGGGGAGAGTTACAATGGGTGCAAAAGATAGGGAAGGTAATGTGCAGGAGAGGGGTAGGACCTGTGCAAGGGTATAGAGGATTTAACTAGGGGGGGTGGGGAGGACAGGAAGGTAGAGGGCAGTGGAGGGGGGGAAGCAGGGTATATAAGGGATTGGGGATGATGGGGCATGGAATAAATAGGAAACGAAAGTAAGGGAGGGTTAAATGGAGTGCTCCTAGTAAGAGTGAGGCGACACAAAGGAAGAAGAAGAACACAGAAGTAACATGCATGAGACGGCTTGCAGCGGCACAGGTAACAACTCATGTCGGGTCCCGTGGAACTAAGAGACGGCAGGAGAAAAGGGGAGATCGGGAAGTCACGGCAGGACACAGACAGGTGGAAGAGATGATAAGTGGGAGAGGGAGGGGTGAGGACAGTACAAGGGAGATGAAGGAAAGAATGAAAGAAGGAGGGAAAAGTGGCAGTGAGAGGGGCAGAAAGGTGAGAGGTGGATCAGAAAGGAGACGGGCGGGTACAGCTTTAGCGGTACAAGGTTACAACCTGTAGCCGGACTGTGGAACCGAAAGACGGCAGAGAGGAGAGTAGAGGCTGCCAGAGGGGAGTGAAGGCAGGGAACAGGAGGAGCGAAGGGAGAGAAGGGAGAGGGTAAGGACAGTAAAAAAGGTACAGGAGGGATGGCTAAAGTGGGAAGGGAAGAGAGGAGAACCGAGGATGGTTAGGGGTTACAAGAACAGAGGATGTGGGTTAAGGAAGGAAGGATGTGGTGAGAATAGGCTCAGGGACGAGGGCAAGCTAAGTGACTAGGCAGAAGTAGAGAAATTACAACAGGATGTTACAATTATATCAGGGATATGAGTACAGGGCATCTGAACACACAAATATACAGTATCATCAAAACATAAAGGAAAATATGGGTAAGTGCATATCATTCATAATGGAGGAGAGGAGGAGATCTGGTTAGGAACATAGGATTTAAGTGGGATCAAAACAAACACATTTGTCCATCGAGGCAAGGAAAGTTCTGAGACTGTGCTTAAAAGCGGCATGGAAGGAGCATTTTGGGTCCAGGGGCAGGTTCCAGAAGTGGGGGCAGCATAACTGAAGGATCCAGAACCCTTGTTTGTACGGCAGAGAGGAACAGTTAGTAAAGATTTGTCAGATGATCTAAGGTCCCGTGAAGGTATCACCGGCTGGAGCAGTTTTGATAGAGATGCTGGCTTGGACACTCTGATGATGGTGTCAGAGAGGCTGCAGAGGTAATATAGCCTGGTGGAGGAGGGAGACAGCCAGCCTAGGTCTTTGTACAGCTGACAGTGGTGTTTCAGGCGTGGTGCTTTAGCCGCATACCTACATACGTTGTTAAAGGTGGTGTCCCATTGATGCAGGCAGTTTTGCTAGCCATGGTTAGGATGGGAGCACACCATGAGGTCAGGGTTGGTAATAGGATTCCCTGGCAATTGCCAGTTTAGCGGAGGGGTGAGCAGGTAGTTTGTCCTGTAAGCGGCCCCAGCTTGCAATTGACAGATTTACAGGTTTCCTGGATATGCTGCTTTAAGTCAAGGTTTTGGTCTAGATGAATGCCCAAATAGCTAAAAGAGCTAACAGACTCTAGAGGGATACCACTAATGTCAGGAACAAAGAGTGGAGAAGAGCAGGTTCTTATTTTGTGGGTGATCCAAATAGCATAGCTTAGTTTTATTTGAGTTGAGGACAAGGCGTTGAGTGTGCAGCCAGCGTCCACCAATTGGAAGTCTGTGGTAAGGGCAGCATTTAGGTTGATTATATTGTCGGTGGGCATAGATGACCAGGTCATCAGCATAAAGTAATGAGTTGCCAGAGGTTATTACATTAGGAGATTGTTTATGAATAGTGAGAAGAGGAGAGGTCCAAGTATGGAGCCCTGAGGACACCAATATTGATTACTGCGCTTATCAGAGATAGCCGAGTTGAATTTTACTGCTTGAGACCTGTTGGCAAGGTAGCTGCTAAACCAAGTAGTGACAGGGCATGAGAAGCCCAGGTTTCTGAGGGAGGCAAGTAGTAATGGATGGTCTATGAGGTCTAACGCTTTAGTAAGGTCGATGAAAACAGCCCCTGTTAGCTGCCCTTGTCCATGTTGGTGAGAATATCAGAGGTGAATTTTGCTAGCGAGTCTTGGTGCTATGGTGTTTTCTGAAGCCATGCTGTGCAGCACACAAGTAGATTGAATTTTCAATGAATTTGGTGACTTGAATAGAGACTATTTTTCAAGAATTTTGCTAAGGACTGATAGGATAGCAATTGGTCTGTAGTTGGACGATCATTCTTGCTACCTTTTTAAACACAGGAGTAATTCATGCGGCCTTCAGATTTTGGGGACAGAGCCATTGGAGAGGGATAGGGTGAAGATTCTAGCTATAGGTCTGATTTGAGGTAAGCGGCCATCTTTACTAGACAAGGTTCCATTGCATCAGATCCAGGGCTGGTATTGTCAGAGATAGCCTTGAGCAGTTTGAGGACTTGATGCCAAGTGACCGCCTTTGAAGTAAAATGGTTTAGCTGAAGCAGGTGGAGTGCCAGAGAATGTTGAGTTTAGTTGTGTTGCAGGAGATTGAAGGGAGGCTGTGTAGGCAGACAGGTCGGAGAACTGCTGGTTAAAATGCTGGCATATAGTGAGGAGTCATTACAGTGACACCTTGTAGAATCATTTCGGAGGGAGTGACAGCTGAGTGGATCCTAAGAAGGTTTTAATGTGGCTCCAGAATTTTCGAGGATCATTGGAGGAATTAGTAAGCAAGTTTTAACAGTACCTGCTTTAGCCAGCCTGATGTGCTTTTACAATCATTCCTATGCTGTTTGTATAGGATAAGGTCCCAGGGGCGCCGATTTTTTAATTGTTTGCATTGCTTGTCCCTGGCTTTTAGCTTGCATAGAAGTTCTTTATCTAACCATCTGGATTGCTGACCCTGACCCTTCTTTTGCCTTTGGAAGGTGTTTTTGTACTTCACCAAACTTGGTAAGGAATATGTCAGGGCAGTGTCAACATTGGATGTAGAGAAGATATCAGACCAGTCTATGTCAGATATGTCAGAGAGAAAGGCTTGTACATCCAGGGCCGCATAGTTTGTGAAAGTAATCAGGTGGGATCGAGGAGCCGGCGGGCAGGAGCGCCAGTGACAGATCGCTGGTGAGTGGTCTGTAAGGGAGTCAGCCAGACAGCAGCTTTGGAAACATGATCCGTCTGTTGGTAAGGATCCAGTCCAGTAACGTACCTGATTGTGAATTAGTGATTCTGGTGCATTCAGTTATAAGTTGATGAAAATTGTGCTTTGGATCAGTGAAGCAAGGAGACTGTGATGTGGGCCCAACCAATTCAAGTTCAAGTCACCTAGGAGGAGGGTTTCATTCACTTTTACAGCTTGAGAAACACACTCAGTAGATTCTGAAGACCGCTCAACCCACTGGTGGGCGGGTTATACACACACACGATGTGCAGGTATTTCACCCAAGTGTCAACGTCGATGCAGTGATTCGCATTGCATGAGGGAATCTGGGTTGCAAGATGCTAAGAGACAGATGATTTTATAGTATATGGCAACCCCGCCCTCTTGGAACCAGATCGGTCTCGTTGAACAATATTATACCCTGGCAGAGAGCAAGAAGTATCAGATACATTAGGTTTCAGCCACGCTTTGGTAAGGCATAGGATGTCAGGATTTACCAACTTAGCCCAGGCTTCCAGTTCAGCAAGGTGACTCGAAGGCTTCTAATGTTCATGTGGCTAGCACCAGGCCTTTTTGTGCCAGTTGAGTTAGACAGTGGGGTGTTGAGTTTGGGACCAGGGTTAGATTCAATATCACCTGGCAGCATGAGAAGCCTCTGTGCAAGGAGTATAAACATGACTCTAGGAACATGCCTAGTTTACTTTTAGGTTTGTGGACTGCCCTGGAGATAGAAATGGAGTGATAGGTAGGTACACTTCTTTTGAGTAGTATAAGGTAGGTAATGGGTAGATGAGCATGAGAGGAGAGAGAAGATTGGAAAACCTAAAGTCATTTGTTGTCTGAGTGTAGCATTCCTCGATAGTGGTGAAAGACTCAGTGATCCTGTCCAGACCAAATAGGAGAAATAGGCAGATGATGGGGACTAGTTTAGGATGGCTAATAATACAGAGCAGTATCATTGTGGAGTGGCCGGAGTGAGGGGCATTCCAGCAAATAGGGGGAGATCAGTGAATTTACAGGGTGTTAGGGGTTGAGATATCATGGGGATCCTGGAGCACACGTACAGCCGGTTTCCAGGTTACGGCACAGCACTGCAGGGCAAGCTAGTTAGAGCTGTAGCGTGGCAGGGATAGGACGCTGCCCCTAGTGGGAGAGGAATATAAGGAGCCAATGGAAAAGTAGACACTTAGTCATATGACAGACAGGAGACTATATAGCTAAAGGGTCACCAGGGTGGGTGGGTGGGAGATAGGGAGGCGGCGCAAGCACCAAAGCGGAAGAATGCTATGGAGGAGCTATCATGAAATAGTATGGGTAACGTCACAGTCCCCCGGGGTTCAAAGTGGCACTTAGCTTCAGAAAAAGGATGCGAGAACAGCCGCTTTCTGTGTGGGATGGTACTGGTTAGAGTCCCGACCCAGCGGAAGAGCGGCGCAGGGAGGATGAAGGAACGCACTTTGTGGGATTTTCACCTTCAGCGCAATAAGGTACCAGGGATCAGCCGAGCTTCTGGTTCCCTTCCTCATTTTTTGAGGTTGACGCGGGCCCCTGGCAACAGGTGAACTGGAGGAGCACGCTTTTTCTTTTTCGGGCCTGCTTTGGAGCTGGGACCAGCGGTGTCTTGGCATTGGTCCAAGGTTCCTGGTCCTGGAGGAGGGGGATCCAAGCTCCGCGGCTCGGGAGAGTCCTGAGGAGGTAGGAAGGAGAGGATTAAGTACAGGCTTAGGACAATAGGAGAAGGTGGAGGAGAAAGAGGAGGAGAGCAACTAGCAGGAGGTAAACTTAATAGTTTGAGGCAGGTAAGGAATACAGAGTTAGTACACAATTGGAGTTAAAATGTTAAACAGAAAAGGCGGGAATCCTAGAAGGGCAGTTATAAGCAGTTCCAGAGATTGTGCAGGCAGAATTTAACTTTAGTTAGGGAGAAAACACAAGTACAGGTTTCTAGAGATTAAACTTGGAATGGAAAAGTTCTATACAATTGCTATGGAGGAGCCTGTATCATGAAGCAGCGGCGGCAACGCTCACAGTCCCCTGGGGTTCAAAGTGGCACTTAGCTTCAGAAAAGGAAGCAGAACAGCCGCTTTGTGGGATGGTACTGGTTAGAGTCCCAACCCAGCAGAAGAGAGCCATGCAGGAGGATTTATTTCTGGTAACTGTGAAGGACTACTTTGAAACAAGTACAACGTAATGTGAGTACTGGAGCACAATATGATGATATGCCTAAATCGATTAGTTATATTTACACTTTCCATCTATTCCTTCATCAGATTGGATGGTTTTCTGAATGATTGGGTATTGAACAATCAGGGTCATCATTGGTATTATCTGGATAGCAATCTTGATTGTATGCATCCTCATCACTTGGTAGATTGGTATTGTATACAGGTAAAAACTTGGGCACACTGGGGTGGGCTCCCAGTGTGCCACATGAGTTTGGGGTACATGATGCTGACATGGGGATTGGGCACCTCGATGCCGGAACGGGAACAGAGGGTGCGGGCAGACAGCACACAGCGGGAGGGTGTGAGAGGGTTTGATTGGATGCCCGGGCTGGACGGAGCGAAGAGGACAGCAGCAGTGGGAGAGTGGGAGGGTTTAATGAAAGATGCCAGGCTGGTGGGGAACAGAGGGTAGGGCGGACTGCAGCAGTGGGAGGGAGTGGGAGAGTCTGCAGAGTTGCAGTGCTGGCTATACAGATAAGAGGAAATGAAGTGCACTCTCTCATTGTTGTGGTTCATGTCTCTCAAATGCGGCTGGCTCCCCACTGTGAAATTCCAATGGCTGTCACACTTGGCTTCAGTGGTCATTGGTGTGTCAGGGGTCAAGCCCACTGTACAGTGCTCTGCATTGGACTCATCCCTGACACACCTCTCAAATGTGTACTGTCACAAGGTGTTTTCTTGCACAAGCACAAGGAAACACAAAAATTGTCATATTAGCTCAACAATCCTGCCATATTTTTGGCTTGGTGTGAAAGGTATCTGAAGGAGAACTAAAAAGGCTGGCATTATGTTATGCTTTGAATCCTTACTGTTCTGCAACAGAACTAACAAATTTAGAAGGAACAGTGGAAACTTCTGAGACAAAATCAGGGATGGCCCTCAAAATCGGGGACAGTTGAGAGGTATGGACTAGGAACACAGGGAACAGAGACCCAGAGGGAGGAAATGGAGATAGATTATAGTGTGGACCAGAGAAGGGACTGACAGATGGGAACAGGTGACAGAGGAAACTTTCAAAAGACAGCTACATTTCTCTTGATGGACCATTCCATATGTGCTTGTCCCCTGCAAGTTATCCTTGTCCCTACCTTCCCCACGTTATCTTTTGCTAACTTATTTATTTATACCTCTCTCCCCAATTTTTGCACTCTATTGTCTTCCATTCCACTGACACCTTCTTGTCTACTACCATTTCTTGAACATTGTATAATCCATTTCTTTTATTTATTTATTTTTTCTTTTACCCCGGAGGTCCTCCATCAATCTCTGCCCTGGTCACAGCCCCGAGCTTCCACCAACTGCCTATGCCTGCATATTCTAGTTACCCCCGGCTTGCCCCCCCAGAGAGTGGGGCCGCGCACCGTTCCCCATCCCGCCTGGGTTTGGAATAGTATCTGGTTGGGAGTGGTGGCAGTACAATGAAGCCCAGGAGGGCTTCATGTGACGGAGGCTCTCCCTCCATTTTCTTGATTCTCCTTTCTGGGAGGTGGGGACATGCAATGACATCCAGCATCCACCCCTCCTCCATTAAATGCAAGTGCCGTAGCTGCGAGACCCTGGCCTCTGCCAGGGGTCTGTCTGTGCGGACACTTCCCCGCCCCCCGGAGAAGGAGAGCAGTCCATAGGATGCTCTATCCTTCTCCCTGGCAGGCTCCTTCCGTGACCGGGTCCATTCCCGAACCGGTTGCTGGCGCAGAAGTGGAATCCAACCGCACAGCCGATGGGCCAGCCCTCTGTATAATCCATTTCTTTGCCAGTCATATGTATAATCAAATTTTTTTTTTTTCTAATCAGTGTCTCATTGTACATATTGTATTGCCTTATATTTCCATTGTAGGGTTGTGTATTATTTTTATTGTCATGCTATCATTGTAATGTGCTCACTGTACATGATGTGTTTTATTTCTTCTGGGTCATACCTGAAAATAGCCATCTGTTTCTAAAGTCATTTCATCCAGTTAACATAAGCTAAATAAATAAAAAATAAGTCAATGGACAGACAGGAGGGCGTACCACAGGCAAGCTGTGTGTTTAATTAGAAGGAAACAGAACCATACCTCTCAACTTCTGACACAGAAATTTTGTTGCTGTACTGGTCCCTGTAACACAAGATCCACACAAACAGATTATTTGATACCTTTTATTGGGCCGATAGAGTATAAAAAAGAAAATAGGTTATTTGAGCTTTCAACTACACAGAATCCTTCATCAGAAAACAGTGACCATTATTGTCATCTGTCTCAACCTCTGACACTGGAAAAAGGGACACATCCCCAAACATACATGGAGCACAAACAATTAATAATCAAGTTAGCCAGCCTGGAGTGGGTCCCAGGGTGGTAGTGATGGTAGCAAACTGGCTACAAAACAGGACACAGAAGTTAATAGTGAATGGAACACATTCCAAGAAAGGGGGTCACTAGAGGAGTACCTCAGGGCTCAGTACTGGGTCCAGTCCTCTTTAACATCTTTATAGGTGACATTGCAGAGGGTCTGAGGGAAAGGTATGCTCTTTGCAGATGACACAAAGGTCTGTAACAGAGCTGATACACAAGGGGTTAAAAAGGATGAGAAGGGACTTAGCAAGTTGGTGAGACCCGCTCAGAGTACTGTGTGCAGTTTTGAGACCTCATCTATGCAAGGACATAGACAGGATGGAAGCAGTCCAGAGGAGGGCAACTAAAATGGTGCAGAGACTGTATCAGAAATCATATGAAGAGAGACTGAGAGAGCTTAATATGTATACCCTTGATGAAAGGAGGGACGGGGGACATGATAGAAACGCTCAAGTACCTGAAGGGAATCAACAAAGTCCAGGAGAGTAGCATCTTTCAGAAAAGAGATGTGTAAGAACAAGGGGCCACAATTTAAAGATGGGAGGACGGCTCAGGGTAATGTGAGGAAATTTTTTCACGGAGAGAGTGGTGGATGCATGGAACCGCCTTCCTGGGGAGGTTGTTGGGTCTAAAACAGTGGGGAATTCAAACATGCATGGGACAGACATAAGGCGACTGTAGTTGGGGGTGGCAGGAAGTAGGCTGTTGGTTAACTAGAATCTGCAGCTTATCCAGTAGGTAGGGAAATGGGCAGACTGGGTAGGCCAAGTGGTCATTATCTGCCATCAAAGTCTATGTTTCTATGAGATACAAGTTCAGAACACTGTGGAAGCCACTCTGTTTGCTTGTACAAAATTTATTGTTATTTTAGCATCTTAGAATGTTAGGGATTTTGCTTTAAAGTCTGAATTTGCAGTACATGCTCTGTGGGGCAGCATCTTCCTCATGAGGGATGGATGAGGGACAGAACAGTTTTGAGGGGTAGAATGAGGATGTGCCTCCTAGTCAGGGACAGTTAAGAGGTATGGTCAGCACTAAGCTGCACATCCAAGTGTGGGGCTGGCCTCAATTTGCACTTCGTGGGCAATTTTTATTTTATTTTTTACTTAGTGTTTACTATAGTATAGTAGATTGTATCAGATTGATTCTGCTGACTTACAAGCTGACTTTTGTAACTGCATATCCCAGAATCCCCTGCAGCTAACATCAAAGGAGGGATGCAGCAGTGGCAAATTCAGTAGTCTGCAGTGCATGTTGCAGCTTTATAAGCTGCAGTCAGATGTGTGTCCCCGCTGTTCTCTTGGGAGTAGGTACAGCCTCTGTGACTACTTAGCCCAGGGAGGACAGAGGGACCATATAAAAAAAAAAAAAAGATCAGAGCTTATAAAAACTATAACATGCACTGCAGGCTGTTGCATTCCTACTACTGCAGCCCTCCTCTGTCAGCTGCAGGGGATTCTGGGATTTTAGTTATAGAAAATGTCTGCTTGCAAGTTAGCAGAATCAGTCTGATACAAACTATGCTGCAGTAAACAGTAAGTATAGGTTAGTGCCCGACTGGCAAAACCCTGATTATGACTTATTTTATGGAAAACTATTTCAGGTCAGTCAGAAGTTACATGTTATTCATCTACCAGGTCATTGTTCTATTAACGCTCTTTCCAGGGTCCTGTCAACCCAAATCCCAACATCCCTTTGTGGCCTAGTAAGTCTCTCCACAAGCACTTCTGGCCTGAGATTGAATAACAAACATTTATTCTGGGTACCCAGGGTATTAAAGATTTAATAAGCTTTATTACTGCATCTAAATTTGGGAATGAGCTAGTGACAAACATTGGAGAATCCCTTGTATCTTCATGTTTAAAACAAGTCTTGGAAACAATTATTTAAATGTCACCTGTACTTACAACTAATTTTATGTTGTTCATTGTTTTTGAGAGCTTGGTTCCTCAGTCAAGCGCTTGGTGAGGTGTGAAGACGCTCAGCTGAGGAGGGTGCAGTCCATTGATCTGTTACTGCTGCCTTTTTATTGTTTTCACAATAAAGTATTATCCTGAATACAACATTTTGTGTTTCCTGGTGAAAGTGGTGACTGAGGAGCCGAGCTCTCTCAAAACATGAGTGTACATTTTCACTTTGGGACTAGCCTATGCTGCTTCGAGATACCTCTTTGGTGATTGATTTTATGGTACAGTGTAATGGTAAATTACATGAAATGTATGTTTTGGGCTGTCCTGATGGCTTGAGTACAACCTGGGTTCAGGAGCGAACTTGAATTGCCTCATGGGGAGGCATGCCAGGTTGGAGCATCAGCAGCATAGTGCTTCAGTTAGAGGGGCAATGGCAGCTCTGGCATCACAGTGACCCCTGTGGCTGGACGTTGGGGGGTGCAAAGGAACAAAAAGGCTAAAACCTCTGTATGATAAAGGTGTAACAATTTACTATAAAATAAACTGCTGATTTAAAACACTGTACCTCCGGCTACCTCCTTTAACTAGCTCCTATGCCCCTCCTGACTGAGGAATTAGTCTGCAGCATCCACACTAATTTTCCTCTGCTCCCCTCTCTTAGGGTGAGATACAGTCACGTTTTCCCAGTTTCAAAAATGGGCAATGCCGTTTGACAAAATCTTAATCTGTTTTTGTTTTTCTTTTCTCTTGTTTTTCTTTTTAGCAAACTTGAGGGCAAGTGGCATATTTTGTACAAACATTTGGCTCAAAATATGGGTGGGGTTAAATAAAACAGTTGCAAAGTGGGTTGCCTCCGTGTTAAAACAGTGAAGCATGTTTGTTTTTTTTTTTCATGAAAAATTGACTGTAAGTACTTTATTTAAATCTTGATTAATACTTTGAGCCAGAGGCTCATTTTCAGAGGTTCCACGTCATTAGATAATCAGATACAGAGCAGTAACAATACTTAGACAAATTGAGCATGATTTATAAGCACAAAAACTCTGTTGCATGCAGTTGCAATTCATATATAATATGTCATGGAAATGTAAACATAGTGGAAGAGTGTGCTCTTGCCAAAAGCTTGGCTGAGTGAAAGGGAGGATCATTCATTTTTTAGAGGAGGGAGGATAGAGAACAGATCAGTACAGGGTGGAGGCCATGTTGCACAGAGGAACAGGGTAAGGGGGCTGCCAGAGGAAGGGGAGAATTAGGACATGGGGAAATAAGGAGCTATCCAGAGCAGCCGAGGGCATTGTTCGGGGGTAAGAGAAAAGAGCCAGTGGATGGATAGGTTATAGTAAAAAGAACTGGGAGGGGGAGGATAACCAGTGGGTGGGAGGGGGTAATTGTGGGAGTGGGATAGGGCAGGAGGGAGAGGGTAGTGAAGGAGGTTGAATAGTAGGGAAAGGGAAAAATGGTGGAGGGTTGTGCAGGGATAAGAATTATGGGGGAGATGTGGAGGTAATGGAGCATGGGATAGTGTATGGGTTAAGCAGTTGTAAGTACTGGTTTAAAAATGTCAGATTCTATTATTTTTCTGGTATTGTTTGTTAAATGGAAATTCATTGGCCCGGGAGGGGGGACTGTGCAACCATTTAACACCCAGGCTGGAGGGGAGAATGAGACTCACTGCCAGTGATTCTCGCGGGTAATGGGGCAGGGCATTGTTTTCTGCCTAATAGGGGCCATATTCTGAATTTAACCTCCTCCCTGGGTGGGGCATGCTATGTCACTACATAACCTTGATGTGTACCCACTGCTGCCCTGGGTAGCCAGGAGGTCGGACATGGACTGGGGAGCCTTGCATCCCTGCAGATGGAGAGTATCTAGTGGATTGTATGCACCTTCTGCCAGTCCAGCATGGCACTCCCAGAGTCGGATGCAAACCTGGGTCACTAGCGTGGCAGGCAGCTTCCCTGCCACTGCACCATCAGGTTGGTTGGCCTTGGCCCATAGTTACAAGTCAAGTCTCTTTGAAATGAAACATTAAGTTGATCTGGGACTTTCTAGTGGTTACAACAGTGATTTAGAGTTGCACGTCATAGATTAGAAACCTTTGTCTCCCAGTTGATCACATTTTGACTCACCATGCAGTTTTAGTGTCCAATGTGACTGGTGATTCTGTAGATTACTGTTGCACGTGAAACAAGTGAATACTCTCTGATGCAAATATTTTCTCTACAGGTTTCCAGTTATTGCCCAAATAAGGCAAACGAAGAAAACAAACAAAACATGGTGATCAAGGTCTTCTTTCCCACGTGCTGTAACACGGCAGACAGTGGGGTCTTGATAGGTCACTGGGTTCCAGAACAGAAGTTGGCAGTCGCCTTAGCGGTGGTGCATTTCGCTTATCCCTAGCCAGGTGAAGCAGTACCTAACTCGGATCAAGAGCTTCACTGGGGTGGATTTATCTGTGTTGGGCTCATGGAGTAACCAGAGCCCTGGGAATGAGGACATTAGCCATTTTCTAAAGAGCCCAGTGCCATCCTCCCCATGAGCTCTGGCTTCAGCTTAGCAAGGAGAAAGGGAGCCAATTCTTCAACTGCCAGGTGATTCCATCAATCCCAGAGGACAGTGCAAATGAAGTCATCCTGATTTTCTATGACCAGTACAAGGTTATGCTGTCCAGGTTGCACCGTGCCAAGGAGGACAGTCTGCAGGACTGCACAGAGGGGAAAGCTAGCCCCAACAACAATTCCTCTGAATTTGCCACAGTGTTCAGTACTGTTGCCAAGAGTGAACGCCTGTTCATGACAGACAAGTTTGATGAAGGGCCAATCAAGCTGACCCACTGGCAGTCAGAAGGCAGGAAGCCAGTATTATTGTGGAACTGGCGAGGCTGGCCTCTGTGCCCTTGTGCATGCTGCTGACTTGGTTGCTATCCGGGGTATCTGGCACTAGCAGGTGGGTTACACAGAGGCAACACAAAGGGTTTGAAAGGGTGTGAAATTCCCAGCTTGGCAGTATCCTACCCATGTCCAGCTCAGATTTCCTGTGAGTTTCAGTGTGTCTCCTGTCCCTGCAGAGTTGGTATCTGATAATAATCCCAGTTTCAAGTTTGGTATTTTTTCCTGGCAGCTGGTGACTTGCAATTGGTGCTGTGTGCTAACATGGAAAAAGACCACAGTGAGCTCTGAATTTCTACCCATGTACCGCTGGTTGGGTCAGAATGGATCTTTCAGCATGATAACAGTTGTTTGGCCATTTCACAGTTCTGTTGCTGCCCACATCAAGCAGCAGGTGTTGCTGTCTGCTGACAGTGTGAACTGTAATAGTAATTATAAGGTGCCATAAAGTTGCCTACTAATTAAAAAAAAAAATGGTTTATGCTCCTGTTTCTACGGACACTCTTCTAGCAGTCAGCCCCTGCCTATCACCCACCTTCCATATATTTACTCCTTCCTTCATGGTTAACCCCCATTCCTTCAGGGATAGAAGTTCGGTGGAGATGGGTGCCGATTCAGTGATGTATAGCCTGCTAGCTGCCAAGGCTAGGTGGTTTCACGTTTTCTGGTCCTCCCCTGCACTTATGATGCTGGCGACTAAGGTTGCGATGCAGAGCTATGCCGAGATGTTCGAGTGTGCAACACTAATCTGAATCCCTCCGCTAGGTGCATCGCGCCCTGCTCCTGCACCTGAGGTCATGCGGTGGAGCTTGAGGTATGGCATTGAACAGGCTCCCACCTCAAGAAGGAGAGCATCCTTTGGGACATGTAATCCTTTCTTTCTCGACTGGCCCGATGATCCAGGCTCATTCGCAAACATGGGGTCACTGATAGTGGTGTGGCAACACCAGTGGAACAGTCTTTGTTAAAATGTTTTAAAGGATCAGCCAGTGCAGGTGTTGTAGGTTTAGGAGCAAGTCCAGGTGTCTATGTGTTGAGTGGCTCATTGACAGTCGCAGTGTTGAAAACAGCGCCCCTGCTGGGGGGTCATGCCACCCCACTGCCAGTCCTGTGGTGGACCAAGCGTGGCTGGGAACATACATTCTCACTTCCTCTGCAGGGCACTGTGCGATTTGAATGGGCTGACATGCCAGGTGGGTGGATGGGAGCGTGCCCAGAAGCAGTGTGAGTGAGGCCAAAGCACTACAGAAGAGGAAAATTGGACAGTTTGGAAGAAGATGCTGGCTCCCACACTTGATCTGGCCCCTCCTCATGCTTGTGTGGGAGCCACACTGTGGCAGACTGTGTGGGGTGGGGTGTTGGTAGTAGTAGTTCTTGGTAGATGAGACATTCATCTAATTTCCTCGAGCAGAAATAAATAAAATAAATAAAACATTCATATTGAAGTTACAACTGAAAGAAGTACTTAAAACCCCAGGAATGCCTCAGTATGCGTATTAATGCAGTTGGCCTCCTATGCTGAACTGCCCTGCATACTGAAAGATCCCTGGAAGAAACAACATTACTATAGTAAGTGTTTTTTCTTTTAATTTTATTTAATTCTCAAGGTGAGATGATGGGGCAGTTGGTGTCATTTTAAAGTCTCTGTTCCATTTCAGTTTATTATCAGAGATGTCTGTAGATATGGGGATGCGCTGTATTTGGTATCAACATACAGATGTGACAGTGGAAGGCAGACCAAAGGTCTAGCAAGTCTGCTCATTATGGAGCCCATGCATTTTGCTGCATGCTGCTCCACCCCACCCCATCACCCTGATCTTTCCTTGATTCTATCCCACCTCATTTAAATCCCCAACTGAATTGTGATTTAGAAAATTGACTTTTTATTTCTTGGAATCTGATTGGCTGGCATCCATGGCAGGATGGTAGATTAACTTTCAGTAGATGCCGGGAAATAAAAAGTGCCAGCTCAGCCTGCCTCAATATTAAAGTGGTATCACTGTGTCATTTTGGATTTCTGATTTAACATCTGACATGTTTCCTGTTGTTCAGCAAGTGCTCCCTCCCAAACAACTTCCAAGCACACAAAACAGAGCACCGGTCACTTCCCCTGCTCTGTACACAGTGCAGAAACATCCCCAAAATACTTTCCACACCCTTTTAAAAAGTTTAGCAAACCACTATATATATATATTTTTTAAACACTTACGCTTCCAGCAATACGTCATACGTTTCTCTTCAAACTGCCCCCACCCCCTGCACTCCACAGTATTACTCAGCCCTGCTGGTGAACAGCACTACTAACATCAATTTGCCACACAGTGAAGGAGTTTTTGCCTTAACAAAACAAAAAGACTTATGTTTCTTTATTTATTTAGGAAATCGGAATTACAGTCCTTTGAGGCATAGACTCATTTCCAAAGGCTACACGCCAGAATAAAACATAGACTTTCATACAGTACATACATAGAATAAATGTGGCTGAACAGTCATACAGAGTATAAGTACAGTGAACACGGGTTAATGCCTGTACATTTGGTAGCTAAAACAGGGCAGAGCTATCGACATATTTACCTGATGAGCTGTTAAGACCTATACAATTGGTAGCTAAAGCAACGCATGATATGAGTTAGTAGTAAGTCACTCAGGGAGGCCTTGTTTATACATAATACAATGCATTCTGAGTCCAGTGCAACTATATGGTAACTAAGGGAGGTAGGAGCCTATAGGCTAGAAATAGTGAGGGTCTCTCCACTGCCTGGCCAGGGGCACGTGTGTGGCCTAGTGGCATGATGCAGGATCCACAGGTTACCGTTACACTGACATGACGTGAGGAGAGGATATGGGCCCTAAGGCAGCTTTAAAAGGACCTAGATTGGTGATTAATGTACAGCCAGTGGGAGGGCATTGTACCAGGATGGAGTTTCAAGGGGGAAGGATTGCTGGGCCAGGGTGGTCCTGACCCTAGGCACCTTCCAGATAGTTTTTGGGTGGCCGCTTGGACGCTTGAGATGGTGGCTGCCTGAAGAGAAGCCATGACACCTGTTGGAGTTAAACCAGGTGGATTCTTTTGGTGAAGAGACAGGTCTGGTATAATAGTCTTTCTCAAGGGAGAGGATATTGGTGAGCGCGTATAAGGTGCAGGAATGTGTATTTCTGTCGGCGCCAGACAGGAGCCGTAGGCCTTATTGATAACTACTTATATTTGATGAAGGCCATAGGGTCGGGCAGCAGCATAGATTGTGAAGCCATAGTTCACCAGCTATAAGACTGAAGAGGCAATGGCTAGGTGAAGTGCTTCAGGTGGCAGGCAGTCTTTATGTCTGTAAAGGAGACCAATGCAGGTGTTGGTGGTGGCAGAGGTGAGGATTTTATATGTTCATGGAATGAGAGGAAGAGTCAAATGTAATACCTAGTTACTTATAATTTTGGACCTGTTCCAGTGGGATGAGAGAGCGGAGAATATTTTCAGGGGAAATCCTTTGATCTGTTTTGGCGGTGGGCATAGAGCATCGTCTTAGTTTTTTTTTTTTTTAATGTTGACCACCAATCTGTGTTCAACAAATCAGTGTTCAGTCTAGAGAAGGAGTTTGTAAGGTACGCTGGAGAGGGAGAGGATGGGACAAGGCATAAAGAACAGCATCGTCTCACAGAGAGGAGAAGGTTGTCGGGCAGGATTTAGGCAGGGCATTGAGGTAGATGCTGAATAGCAGGGGACCCAGGATGGATTCCTGGGGAACTCCTGAGCTTAACAGGTACCATAGTAGATATGGTATTATTAATTTTAACACATTGGGTTCTAGATGAAGATAGCTGGAGAACCATGAGAGTGAACAATGAGAGGCCCCAATTTGTTGTAATGTGTTAAGAAGGAGGGATGAGAAACCGTGTCAAGGCCTTTGAGAGGTCTATAAACATGGCTCTTGTGAGGTGCCCTTGTCAAGCGTGGAGTGCAGGGAGTTAGCAAATTTTGTGAGGGCGGTCAGAGTGCTATGATCAGCTCTGAAACCATGCTGCTCCCTACATAAGAGGTTCTATGTGAGGAGGTAGTCAGTGAGCTGATTGGCCATGATCTTTTCAAGGGCTTTAGAGAGTGGTGGGAGAATTGAGATGGGCTGGTAGTTGTTTGGGAGGAGCTGTCACCGCATTTCAATATTGGTGTTATCACTGCCATTTTCCATGAGGTTGGGAACTGGCCCAGGCACAGGGAAAGATAGAAGGTCCGTGAGTGGGGAGATAATTGAGTCTAGCGAAGGTATAGGATACGTATATGAAGGCGTTTTGCAGTAGTTGGAGCTCTGGAGGGCTTTGGACAGGTAGGCTTTCACTTCTGTAGGGTAATGACTTGAGTTTAAGGGGTGGAGGAGCTCAGGCGCTGGGGTAGTCTGAATTGATCAAAAAAGCTAGGGAGGACTGAGCTGAGGTCTGAGGAGGTGGAGTTGAGGCAGTTAGCTATGTGAAGTGTGTCTGTGGTGGTAGTACCATTAACACTAAGTCGTGAGGGGAGGGGAGAGTGATTTATCATTAAGCTCCTTGGTGTTGTCCCAGAACTTTCTTGTGCTACCACAGGAGGTGGCTAGGGCGGTTCTGTAATGCTGTGCCTTGACTCATGGATTGCCCAGGTAAACTTATTGTGGGCAGCATTACAGGCCTGCCTATCGCTTAGCAAACTGGAGGCATTGGCACGATGCCAGAGGTTGTCATGCATTTTGAACTGTTGTATGAGTTCTGGGTGATCCAGGGGCACTACGTTCTTAGTGGTCACTTAGATGGTCGGGTGCAAAAGCATCACAGGTGGTATTAAAGGTGGTGGTGAAGTAGTGCATGTATCATCTGTGTGCTGGGCTTATGAAATAGGGACCAGTCCCAGATAATTAGATATTGTTTGAGTTTGGCTATGCCTCCTGGGTGTAGTAGCTCTAGAACGTTGCTTGCTCAGTGCTATTCTCAACTGCTCACTCTGACTGCACTTCCACTCTCCCAAAACCAGAAACACCATAAAGAGAATAATTTATTTATTTTAAAAATCAGTTACCTTGATCATGATCCGTCTGTGCCCTGCCATACCCTGCAGTCTGCAGTAGTCTCTTAGCTTGTCTCCCTACATATTGTGAACTCGCAGTCCCCTCCCCCAAACTAACGTGATCACCGGCAAGGATCAGTGGTGAGCTGCTGCAGGAGAGGCCAGTAAAAACTAAACAAATGAGACAGTATAACAAACACAGTAGTAAAGCACAGTTCACAGTAAAACAACTGTGAAAGACTACAGTGCCTCTACTAGCAAGTATACCGTGGAGGGACTACTTTACCACTAAAACAAGTTTCTATTTATTTTAGTAATTTATTGATTTAGTTTTATATTTTATGTATACTACATAAAATTGTCATAACCATTTTCTAAGCACAATAATGCCATATAGGGTGGGCGATATGGGCTGTACGGACCTTCCAGGATCTATAAGGCTCTCCGCTGCCTGGTATAGTTCAATATCGCCCACCCTGTTGAGTATTATTGCTTGTTTACTACGCCTTGATATTGTGTTGCACCTGCCACCACCCTGTCAGTGAAGAAGCGCTTCCTAGCCTCCTTCCTGTCCCTCCCCTGCTGATTTGTAGCTGTGCTCTTAGGTGTTTTTGTTTTTGCTTCATGAAAGAGATCCCCAAGTTCGACCTTGTTAATGTCTTTAAGATATTTAAAGGTCTTGATCATGTCCTCTCTTTTCTTTAGTGAGTACATGTTCAAGTTCACTATCCTGTGTTCAATAGGACATCTTCTAACAACTGGAATCCTGGATTGATGTGCACTTCAATGGAGTGTGCTGCCCTGGAGATAGAACTGTGTATAAATTAGATAATTTAGTATGTAGTTTGAGCTTTGCAGTGCAGTCATAGTTCTCCACTGGCTTAATGCCAGATTTGATTCTATACTTGAAGAGAGCAGTAGCCAAGTTGTCTCCAACCTTCTGGTCAATTTTATTTAATTATTTACAAGCATTGTGTAGTTTTCTGTTTCCAGTCAGTTTTGTGACTACTCTGCATTAGTTAGGTGTTGTGTTTTGTATTTTGATAAAATTAGTGGTTTTCCTGCTCCTGATTGATTTTCAGGAACCAGAAATGACTGCTTCATAATGTAGTTTCTGCCAATGAAATTAACTTCATTTTGTGTAAGAGAACTAAACCGCTTTCATTTGTATTCATTATTTAACAGTTTAAGGTATTTATTTGAAATGTGTCATCTTTTTCCATTTTTGTGAACAGAAACCTAATACTTTATTAGACTTTGTCATTGTTTGGCATGACTGATAGGCCTAAAAGAAAACGGAGCCTACAGGTTTTAAAAATTGTACCTCTCTGTTTTCAGCTCCTGCAAAGGCAGACTGCCACAGTGTTGTTTAAGGTGCCTGGGGTCAGATCACAATTTTAGAAGTTGTGTTCTCTGTCAACAATTTTTCCTAAAAACCCAAAGAAAATGACTTTTTTTTTTTTTAAAAGAGAAGAATTTGTGCTTCTCAGTCTACTCTCTATTTCACACAAGCACAGTAAAGGCTCAGACGGAGTTCCTAATGATGGTGGAAAGTGGACATAAGAGGGTTCTTCTCTCCTCATAAGCAGCAGTCCCTGTCAAAGGGGACAGTCAAAAAGATAAAGCTGCTCAGCCATCAGAAAGGCATGGTAAAGACAACGGGTGTCCGAGAGGGAACCCTGACTCGTGATGGCAAAAATACAAACAGAAGCGCTCAGATCAGGTACTGGCACCACTACCTGTCATGAAAACAAAAAGAAAATATGTCCCCTGCCACTTCTCCTGCAAAGGAAAGATAGCAAAGTGGAACAGAGACAAATGCCCTGACGTAGGACATGTCAAAGATCTGGCAGTTTTTTCAGGCTTTCCAGGCCATGGGAAATTTGTTTAATGTGCCTGTGCCCCACCATTCCCCAACCCCTGGTTCTAGAACAGCAGCATGTATTTGAGGGGAACATTTATTATGAGGAAGAGGAGGGTGAACCTGTAGAACCTTATGGCTTCACTTATCAGGAGTTTGATTCCCTCCTAGAGTTACCGAGGACTATACTTCTTACTCCTCTTTCATTAGGGAAATGGTCAATACCCTCAACATCCTTCTCGTGAAACCGAGGGAGGATGAGAGAAGTGAATTCATCAACATGATGGGACTGGCTCCTATAAGAAGGCTACTGATTCCTGTACACAAGCCTCTAAGAAAGCTACCTCTAAAATCATGTCACCATCAAATTTTGCAACTCCCACTGATTAGAAAACTGAGGAAGAGTATCAGGTGGACAGGCAGGGGGCAGAATACCTGTGTGTCAACCCTGGTCGTGAAGAAGTGGTATAGGTGGCCCTGTGAAATGGCAAATTTGCCTTCTCTGTACAGCCCCTTAAAAGGATTCCAGAAAACTGATGCCATGGCCAAAAAGGTATGCAGCAGCTTTTACTGCTTTTAAGACAGACAGCTTATTTGGCCTGTACAGCTCAGTGACAGAAAGCACTGTGGAATGCAGTGTAGGCACCGAGTGACAGAGGGTGGATAAAGAGGAGGCACAGGACCTGGCAGCAACAGCAAAGTCTACCCTGGATGCCATATAGATATTGTCGGCAGATAAGGGCTGCTTGGCCCACCTAGTCTGCCCATTTTCCTACTTCCATTGTGATACCGTAGACCCTACTTGGTCTCCAGCTTTGCCCTCCTATCTCAAACTATTAAAATACCCTTATATCTATCCCATGCATTCTTGAATCACGTTAGTTTTTGCTTCTACCACCTCTGCTGGGAGGCTGTTCCAAGCACCCACCACCCTTTCCGTGAAGAAACACTTTCTAACATTTCCCTTAATCTGCCCCAACTTCATAGCATGTCTCCATGTTCTTGAAAATCTTTTGTCTGAAAATACTCTCCCTTGTACTATATCAGGGTTTTAAATAATTGATTAGCAGTTTTTCTTGGGATGATACTAACTGTACAGAAAGTATTTATATAGATTTTCTAGAAGTGCTGTGTTTGTTAAACACAGTGAGACAAGAGCTATGCATTTTCACAAATATTTAACACTTTTATGAGCAAAACGCTAATCAATTTTCAGAGTTAAATAAAACCCTGTGTGTATGTATGTATGTGTGTGTGTGTGTGTGTGTGTGTGTGTGTGTGTATATATATATATATATATATATATATATATATATGTGTATGTATGCATGTGTGTGTCTATCTATATGTGTATATGTATGTGTGTGTGTATGTATTACATATGTGTGTGTGTGTATGTATGTATATATATATATATATATATATACCCATGAGGTATTTGAAAGTCTCTGTCATGTCCCTTTCTAGCTCTTAACCTCAAGGATATACATATTTAGGTCTTTTAACCTCTCCTCATAGGGCTTTTGATGCAAGCCCAGCACCATTTTAGTTGCTCTCCTCTGACCTTCTCAATTCTATGTCCTTTCTAAGATGTCATCTCCGAACTGAACACAGTACTCCAGGTGGAGTCTCACAAATGTCTTATACAGCGGCATAACTACCTCCTCTTTCTGCTCGTGATACCTCCTTATGTACACCAACATCCCAGGAGCTCTTCCTACTGCCTTATCACACTGTCTGGCCACTTGTAGGTCATCAGAGATGATTACCCCAATGTCCCTTTCCTGCATAGTGGATGACAGTACCACTCCCCACAACTTGTACTCTGAACCTGGGTTTTTGTGCCCCAGGTGTATGACTTTCACTTTTTGCACTGAATCGCAGTTGCCACTCTTTGACCACCTCAAGCTTCCTTAGATCACTGTTCATTCGCTCCACTAACCCTGGAATGTCTACCCTATTATATATCTTTGTGTTGTCTGCAAAATACAGACCTTCCTTCTAGCTTCTCTGCAGTGTCACTAATAAAACAATAGGAGGACCGGACCCAGTACCAATCTTTGTGGTACTCCACTGGTCACTCTTCCTTCCTTGGAGTGAACTCCATTTACCACCACCCTCTGACTCCTGTCCCACAACCAATTTCTTACCCAGTTTATCACCAGGACCCACACCCAGGTTACCCAGCTTGTTCACTAGTCTGCTGTGTGAAACAGTGTCAAAGGCCCTACTGAAATCCAAGTATGCAACATCTGCAGCTCCACCCTGATCTACTTCCCCATTTACCCAGTCAAAGAAAACTGTCAAATTAGTTTGGCATGACCTGCCTGTTGTGAATCCATGTTGCTTCATGTCCTGTAAGCCCCTGGTTTCAAGTTACTCCACTGTCCTTTCCTTTAGTAGTAACTCCATTAATTTCCCAACCATGGAAGTCAGGCTGACTGGTCTGTAATTACTAACATCCTCCTGCTGCCACCTCTGTGAAGTGGGACTACATCATCTCCGGCTCCATTGAGTAGTTGAACAAGACAGGGTGCAGCTAGAACCTCCCCGAAGTTCCTTCCAGTATCCTGTCTAGCCTCACAGTCTTAGCTACTTCCAGATGTGCTAATTCATTCATGACTCTCTCCACTGTAAATGGACTTGTATCTACCTCCTTCCTCAATGCCCCACCCTAATCTGCCACAGAATATCAGTTGCACATGGCTGTAGATACTGATGACTCGTCTCAAGAGTCTTGGCAGATGAAGTTTCCAGGAGGTTATCCTGGCCAAGGCCATAATTCTTACCTGGGACACCAAGGCAAAGCCACTGATTTCCGGGAGGGGGGTTGTTTTGTGACAAAACAGAGACAAGAACCACTTACAAGAACTCTAGTGAATGGAAAAGGCCTCCACTTCCTACAGTTTTATCATTTATTTATTAGGTATTTAAGATGAGTTTGTATCAGATGGTTAGGGTCACAGTGGTTAGAGATTGGTATAAATGAATTTGTTTTTCAGCTGACTTTGCTCCATAAGTAAGAGACAGGACACTTCACCCAGAGAAGCATCAGTCCATGCTATACTTTTGTATTTGTAATAAAATATTTGATACAGCAGTACTCCGGTTAGCCCATTTTTATTTTTCTGTACTCCACTTCCTACAGGCCTTATGGAAAGGGATGCAGGGACAGAGGCTACTACCCAGACCCTACACTGGATTTGAGTATCAACCACAGAGAGGGTGTCACAAACCCACTCAGCAGGTCAGCCCTCTACTCCCAAAGTGCCAGCCTCCGAGCGCAGTCTTGTGAACAGTTGATAGAAACAGGGTAACCCTCCTGTCTGTTTTGTGGGTTTGGATAAACTCTTTGGTCTCAGTTCTGGAGGGATTCAAACTGCAAAGCTCTTGATAGCGTACTCCAGTGCACAGGCTCAGGTAATTCGGGTTCATGGGGCCAGATATCTTTGCTCACGGGCACCTAACCAGGTGTACAGAAAGGAACCCTTTAAAACCTTTAATAAAGACCTCACATTAAAACGCTTACCTTTTCCAGGTTGGTATCACCATTAAAGCTTATGTACAGTGTCTGCTTTAACCATATATACTTCACTGTAAAGAAAGAAATTCAAAGACAGACCAAGTAGGCTCTAAAAATAGAGTTTTACTAAAATAGAAAAAATATGTAAAACATAAAATACAGAACTATTATATCACAAGAACCTATACAGTCTTTTAAAAGAACAAGGTTTTAACAGTGCAATTCCTACTACAGTAGCTATATTTTGTCTCCTCTCAATACCTGCTTAAAGTGCTCAAAGATGTTTCTTTGTCGGAGCGTAGATAAAAGTGTCTCTGAAAGAAAACAGAATATTGTTTAAAAACTGTTTTGGCCAACCCTTTGTGTGAGGTCACCTAGCTCCTCCTCTGTCAGAATATATATAAAAAATATATCTCTACAAAACTGGATGTTTTTCAAAGTATTAAATTCTGTAATCCTCAGCACAACTCATTTTCTTTTTCAAATGACATTTCTTTGATCAGCTTCCCTTTCCAGGACATCAAAGCATCCTTACGATTCAGCACTAAACGTCACAACCTGCTCTTTCTTCCCTAAGTTATAAAAGTTTATGATCTAACTTGGCAATTAGGTATCTTCTAGCCTGTAATTAGCTTCTGGCCTTCCATGTAACACCTTGTATCTAAAACCTGTGTGTGTGTGTGTGTGTGTGTGTGTGTGTGTGTGTGTGTGTGTGTGTGTGTATCTCACATGCTGTTTCAGCATTTCTCATGAAAGACAGTCCATAACCCATTTTTATATTACAAAAAGTGATATCAGAACCAGCTGTCCAAGTGTCACAATTCCTCCCCACCTAGACTGAATTTGGGGCTTCTATCCCTGCATGGGATGAGCTTCCCAAATCAGTTCACTCCTGGGAGACCCTAGACAGCCCATCTGAGTTCTGATTTTTAGCTCCAGCCCTATGTAATATTGTTATATCATACCTTGCAAAGCAAGACTCTCCATCTTAGCAGTCTACCATTGTTCTTACCATCTGGCCAGCCAAACCAGGGATTGTGGTCAGTCTGCACCACAAAATGCTGCCTGTATAAGTATGGATCCAACTTCTTTAGGGTCCACACTATGGCAAGACATTCTTTTTCCACCGTGGAGTATGCCCGCCCTGGAAGTAACTTTACTCAGGTACACTACTGAGTGATCTGTCCTTGGCTGGATGTCTGACCCAGTACTGCCCCAATACCCACATCTGAGGTGTCAGTCTGAGTTATAAAGGTTTTGCTATAGTCAGACTTGTCAAAATAGGAGCGCTGTACAGTGCCTCCTTTAGTTTGAAATAGGCTTCCTCACAGGCTGGGTCCCAGGTAATTTTCTTTGGCATCCTTTTCTTTGTCAGGTCAGATAGGGCAGCAGCCAGGGCACTGTTAATTGGGTACACATTTTCTGTAGTACCCTGCTGTCCCTAGAAAACTCCTGATCTGCTTCTGTGTTTCTGGTCTGGGCCATGCTTGTATTACCTCTATTTTTATTTGGTTATGATGGAGCTGTCCTTGGCCTCCACACGTGCCCGAGGTATGCCACCTCCTATGGCCACCTGGCACTTATTGGCTTTGACAGTGAGCCCGGCCCTCTGTATCCTGCCCAGCACTTCCCTAAGGTGGGATAGGTGTTCCTCCCAGCTGGTACTAAAGATGGCAGTGTCATCCAGGTATGCAGGCGTACTCCTCACACCATTTAATACCTGGTTCACCAACCTTTGGAAGTGGCCCAGGCATTCTTCATTCCGAAGGCATTACTTTAAACTCAAATAAACCTATCAGAATGATGAAGGCTGACCCTCCCTAGCTGTGTCTGTCAGCTCTACCTGCCAATACCCTTGGTCAGGTCAATAGTTGTGAGATAGGCTGCCTCCCAGCTTGTCCAGGAGTTCGTCCGTCCGGGCATCTGACTTCGTGACTGCATTCAGTCCATGATAGTCCACACAGAAATGAATAGAGCCATCTGGCTTAGGCACAAGGACTACGGGTGAGGCCCAGGGCTGTGGGATCTCTGGATTACCCCTAAATCCAGCATCTCCCATTTCCCTCCTAATGTCCTTTTGGACAGCTTCTGACACCCGATATGCTGTCCGCCATGTGGGCGCCTGTGTCCGCCTCCACATCATGACTCGCTAAGGGGTTAGTCCAGGCTTGGCTCTAAACAATGGGGCAAAGTCTGCTAAACCTCCCTTACTTTCTGATCTTGTCCGGGGTCAGCTGGGAGACAATTTAACTGCCTCCACAGAGGACTCCCACTTACTTTCTTCCAGCAAGTCCAAAGAGGGTCTCCTTTGTCCGTCCCTCCCAGGACTACACACTGCAAACAACATGTCAGCCCTATTTGCATATGGCTTCATCATGTTGACATGGTACATCCTTTCTGTCTGTCCTCTGTCAGATAACGCCACAATGTAGTTCACGCCATTTACCTTCCTAGCCACTTTGTATGGTCCTGCCCACTCAGCCTGCAGCTTGTCTTTCCGGACCGGAATAAGGACCATGACTTCCTGACCCACCATGTACGAGTGAGCTCTGGCTCCACGGTCGTACACACTTTTGTTTCTGTTGGGCAGCTGCCAGGTTGCTTTGGGCTGTCCCCATAAACTCCTTCAGCCTTTCCCTAACCCTAAGGATGTAATCCACAATGGGTGTTCCTGGGTGGTGTGCTTGCCTTCCCAGTCCTCCTGGTCAAGTCTAGGGACCCACGTACCAGCGTCCATATAAGAGTTCAAGGGGAAAATCCTGTCTACTCTTAGGGCACCTCCCTGTATGCAAACAACAGGTGGGGAAGGTTTTTCTCCCAGTCCCTCCCATGCTGTTCAGCAAACGCCGGAGAATTGACTTTGGGTACCATTGAATTGTTCCACAAGTCCATTGGCTTGTGGGTGATACAGTGTCGTGCATCTCTGCACCACCTACACTTCTCCCATAAAATTTCATCAGGTCCGACATATAGGAAACCCTCGATCGGTGATTATCTCCTACGAAACCCAACACGGAGAAAATCCCAAGTAAGGCATCTGCCACTTTGTCCTCAGTGAAGATAGGGTGACTGCCTCTGGGTACTGGGTGGCATAATCCACCACAGTCAGTATGAATCTCTTCCCTGAGGAGCTGGGAGTATTTAAAGGCCCCACAATATCCATTCCCACCTCTGAATGGCTTCTCCACTATAGGCAGTGGAATCCAGGGCGGCTTGGGTTTTCTTACTTGCCTTCCCTATTTCTTGGCACCGGTGACAAGACTTGCAGTTCTTCTTCACCTGCTGGGTGAAGTTAGGCCAGTAGAAATTTGGGCCAACCGCTGTGTCGTATGCGGCAATTCCCAGATGACCAGACAAGGGAATATCTTGTGCAATTTTGAGCAACTGCTCACGATACCCTGGGGAATGACAAACTGCCTACCTAGCTCCCCTGCCTCTGTCTGTACTGCTTGAGTATACATAAGTCCATTTTCCCAATAAACCTTATGTCTGCCATCACCTCCCTGTGCACCGTCTGAGTCTGCCAAAGCCCTCAGCTTCTCTAAACTAGGGTCACTTCTTTGAGCAGCTGCAAACCCCTCACACATTCCCAAGGCATGGGACAGGTCCCCTCAGTCGCTAAATTAAGGTCCCTAGCACTAGCGTCAGGGCACTCAGGATCACTGTCAGTCCCAACCCTCTGACAAGGAGTCACCCTCCTCTTCAGAGTAACCCTCTGTAGCTGTGTGGTTACTTGCTACTGGGGAAATTTCTACCCCTTCATTAATCTCCATATCAGGAGACACAGGCTGGGAACCAGCCTCAGTGGTTTTCACAATGGCTTCTGTGGGGTTCAGGGAACTACAATTTTCCTTGCCACTTGGCTACAGGTAACTGCACATACCATCCCTGTTAGAGATTGTTGCCTAGGGATCACATCCACTGCTAATGTTTTGGCTATAGCCACCTGTTGCACAGTTCCCCTGTTTTACCCCAGTCTAAGAGAACACTAGCGACGGGCAATGTTTTTCTCCCCAGCCGCAAAGTTCTGTACAGTGA
Source organism: Neoceratodus forsteri (assembly GCA_016271365.2). Lineage (NCBI taxonomy): Eukaryota > Metazoa > Chordata > Ceratodontiformes > Ceratodontidae > Neoceratodus > Neoceratodus forsteri. The sequence goes on from JADMNL010000025.1 coordinate 333,851,548, forward strand.
CGTATTTTTGGGTATAAGCTGACCAGGCTGTACCAGATCCTCTTTACCAAGGTCAGGGATGCCCCTGTGTCCATTAACCCTGCATCTGTACACCATTCACCATGACTGGGTGCATGTGTTCCCTCATGTTCACTGGCATGCTTCAGGGACACACAAACAACACACTTCTTTCTAGCACCCAGTTGTGTATTATTGCTCGCCTTTTTGGGACACTGTCTGGCAGTATGCCCAGTTTCTTTACACAACCAACATTCATTTCTTCTCTCAGAAAAATCTTTCTCTGAAACCTGGGGCTAACTGGTTTTGGTGGAGGCAATGATGGTTTTAGCTGCCCTGAAGGCGTGCTTTTCCCTTTCTGCACTGCCACGCCGCCGATTCCTCTCGGAGCAACGTCTGCTCTTGGCATAGCGGTCCGAGAGTTCAGCAGCCTCTTGCACTGTTTTGGGATCTCTGTCCTCCAGCCAGGTTTTCAGCTCTGCTGGGCACGCCCAGAAAAACTGTTCTAACAGAATCACATTTTCAATTTTATCAACAGAGTTTGCCTCAATTCCTTCCCACTAACATTTTAAAACTGACGTTGTTTCGAGTTAGCCTCGTAGCTCATGTCAGGGCTTCTCCTGAGCTTACGGAATTTAGCGCTGTATGATTCGGCAGTTAATTCAAATTTCTTTAACAGTACAGCTTTAACTTGCTGTAATCATCACTGGCCTCATTGTCCATTTGACCTAATGCTTCCCGAGCCTTCCCAGTAAATAGCGGGATAGCTGGAAGCTCCAGGACTCTCAAGGAATTTTTAGCCTGAATGCAAACTTTTTCAAAAGAATTTAAAAAGGCATCCATATTCTCCTTCTCTTTAAATTTGGCTGTTAATTTGGAATTCAGTTTGTAACCCTGTCCTGTAGTCCCAGTTAAACCCAAGCCCTTACCTGCTCTGGTGCAGCTGGTCGAAATCGTAACTTCTCCAGTTCATGTTGCTTCTGGCTCCTGCTCCTCACGGTCTGCATCTCGTATTCTCGCCTCTCTTCTCTCTGCAGCTCGCTGGTGCTCATGCTCCTCACGGTCTGTGTCTCTGTTCTCGCTCTGCCTCACAGCGTTCTCGCTCTGCCTTCTCTTCTGCAGCTCGCTGGTGCTCACTCTTCTCACGGTCTGCCTCCCGCTGTTTCCGCTCTGCCTCTCGTCTCTCTCATTCTCTCATCTCCTGTAACTCCAGCTCCAACCTCGCAGCTCAGTTTGCAGCCTGAGTACCTCTGGATCGAGGATACTGGTGACCTTTCCCTGCTGCTGTGGCCTTCATTGACAGTGGCCCTGTTGCCCTCCTCATCGTATCTGGACACTGCACTGGCCACTAGTCCTGCCACACTCGAGGTTTGGTCCTTTTCAGTCACAGTCTGTGACTCGCTGCTCTGCTGGGTATCTGCTACCATCAGGGCATCTATGAGGTTCTGCTTGCTGGCTTTCACCTTGAACGGACTCCTCTGTCCCCGTACAACTGCCTTAGGCAGTCTACAGTGTTCCTGCTGTGGTTGGAAGCCATCTTCCTCACTACTGCTACTCTGACTTGCACTTTAGAAAAAAATGGTAGGAACTTGACTGTATGCCAAGTGATATAGTTCTGTTTCTTTTTTTTTTAAAAAGAATTACTGCCTTTTTCTTTCTTTGCAAGTGAGCTGACGGTCTCAAGCTGACACGCTGAACAATAAATGCTTGTAATACCAAAATTATGCCACAGCTGCAACCAATCTGTCACAAACCCACTCAGCAGGTCAGCCCTCTACTCAAAAGTGCCAACCTCCGGCACAGTCTTGTGAATAGTTAACAGAAACAGGGTAACCCTCCTGTCTGTTTTGTGGCTTCAGATCAACCTTTGGTCTCAGTTCTGGAGGGATTCAAACTGTGAACCTCTTGCTAGCGTACCCCATGCACAGGCTCAGATAATTCTGTCTTCGGGGGCCAGATATCTTTGCCTACGGGCACCTAACCAGGTGTACAGAAATGAACGCTTTAAAACTTTTAATAAAGACCTCAGATTAAAATGCTTACCTTTTTCTAGTTTGGTATCACCATTCAAGTTTATGTACAGTATTTGCTTTAACCATATATACTTCACTTGTAAAGGGAAGAAATTCAAACACAGACCAAGTAGGCTCTAAAAATAGAGTTTTACTAAAATAGAAAAAATATGTAAAACATAAAATACAGAACTATTATATCACAAGAACCATACAATGTTTTAAAAGAACAAGGTTTTAACAGTACAATTCCTACTATAGTACTTAAATTGTGTTCTCTCTTTAAATACCTGCTTAAAGTGCTCAAAGATGTTTCTTTGTCGGCATGTAGATAAATGTCTCTGAAGGAAAACAGAATATTGTTTAAAAAATTGTCTTGGCTAACCCTTTGTGTGAGGTCACCTAGCTCCTCCTCTGTCAGAATATATATAAAAAATATGTCTATACAAAACAGGATGCCTTTTCAAAGTATTAAATTCTGTAATCCTCAGCACAACTCATTTTATTTTTCAAATGACATACTTTGATCTTATGATCAGCTTCCCCTTTCCAGGACATCAAAGCATCTTTTATGACTTAGCACTAAAACGCTACAACCTGTTCTTCTTCTTCCTCTAAGCATTATAAAGTTTATGATCTATCTTGGCAGTTAGGTATCTTCTAGCCTGTAGTTAGCTTCTGGCCTTCCAGGTAACACCTTGTATCTAAAACCTGTGTGTGTGTGATCTCACATGCTGTTTCAGCATTTTCATGAGAGACGGTCCATAACCCATTTTATATTACAAAAAATGATACAGTGATCAGGACCAACTGTCCAAGTGTCACAGAGGGTACTATAGGGTTAGAGGCAGAAGGTGCACCAGTGTCTAAGCCACGCACCAGAGCAAGACCCCTGACAATTGTGTCCAGGTCACCAGCCACCCATTGCCAATGGGGAAGGCTGATCCACTACTTCAGGAACGGGAAGAAAATGATCACAAACAAATGGGCCCTGGAAGTAGTGGGCCTGGGATTTTCTCTGCAGTTTGAGATTTCTAAACTATAAAGGCAAAAAATTCCCAGCTCATTCACCAACAGAAAAAAATCTATTAGAACTGGAAGTAAAGCAGTTACTGCAGGCAAAGGCAGTAGAATCATAGAAGGGTGTTTCAAGTTCTGTAGACCAAAGTCCTTTAGTGAACTTGCCACCATAATGTTTAATGGTGGTAATAAAACTTTCTTTCATATGTTTGTCCAGTCTATTGTTTTAACGTTTCCATGGCTTTACTATTAATAAAATAGCTAGGAAGTGTATTCCATAACGTAATAATTCGTTGGTTATACCATTGATTCCTTTTGTAGTTTTATTCACTTCTCCCTTTAATTTACACATGTGACCTAGTATTTGAACTATTAGAAATATGCTCTTGTAACTCTTATGTATGTAAGAGAGCCTCCTTCTGATACACTTTAAATGCAAGGCATAGGTCACCTCTTGTTTTCCTATATTCCATAGAGAAGAGATTTAATTCCTCTTGTCTTACTCTGTATGATTTATTATTCATATTATTAACTTTTTAGTTGGCCTTTCTGTACTTTCTCAATTTATTTATTTATTTATTTATTTTTTTTTTTTACCTTTAATGGTATAAGGAGCACACAACTGGGAACAGTACTCCCGGTGAGGTCCAATCAGAGAGGTGCTAATGGAACTATAACCTATGGATCTCTGCACTTTATAGGTCTCAAAATGCAGTGATAGCATAACATTTTTTCGTTATATTTGTGTGTTTATCGAACTTAAGATCTGGTGTTGTTATATGAACTCCGAGGTCTCTTTCATCGCTGGTTACCCTTAGTTGAACACCATTTAATTTGTAATCATAGCATTTTATTTATTTAGCTTTTGTTGACCAGGTACTGTCAGTATACTAGACAAAACTTTACCTATTTTTCAGGTACGCACCGGAAGAGTACAATGAAATACAAGTTCATACAGAGGACAGCATGATACAAGTTAGGCATTACACAGAATCGGTAGAACCAGATGAACCTGACACAAGCAGTCAGTAAACACGGTTAGAATAGTAGCAAAATATATACATAGTCACCAAGGCTATGAACAGTGCGATATACAATTCTATACAGCTCAGAGCCCCAAAACAGAACCCCGCCAGTCAAAGCGTCGCATGAAGCTGGAGTAAATACATTATATACAGGCAGGCAAGCAGGCAGGATGCATCAGCAGGACCTGCACAAGGGTATAAAGAAGGACATATAAGTCCTTGCAGGGGACCAAGGTTAGTTATGGCAGTTGGACCTTCACACAGAGGAGAGTTTCAGTAATTCCACAGGGATCTCCGAAGGCATGAGTGGAAGGGGAGGAGCGGACCTGAGCGGAAAGAGTTCCATACTTGGGGCACGTGGAAGTAAAATCCCTGTTCCCCATTTTATGCTCAGGTGACAGGGACTTTGAGAACAGCAGGCCCAATGACCTAAGGGAGTAAGAAGAAGAGGCAGCCGGTTTGAGGAGCTCAGCCAGTCCTGGGGGTGCCAGTTCTGAGAACCTTGTCTGTGAATTGGCCCAAGACAAAATTCATGTGGTTGGTAGGGAGAGCCAGTCAAGTTTGTTATACAGGTCACAGTGGTGGGTGAGGTGAGGAGCAGCAAGTGCAAGCGGCAAATGTTATTACAGGCTATGTTTCACATAGAAAGGTGAACTTTGGAGGTGCGTGCTAAACAGGATGAGTCCATAGCAGGGAGAAGGGAGAAACACACCTCTGGCCAGTGCAAGGCGAGCAGCAGAAGTAAGATTGTTCTTCGCTCTGTAGGCCAGACCCAGTTTGCAGTTGACAGCTCTGCATACATTTTGGATATGATGCCCAAGGTCAAGCTGGGGTCAAGTGTCACCCCAAGGTATTTGATGAAGTCAGTGATTAGGACAAGAGTACCATCAAGACCACTAATACTCAGTGAAGCAGGGAGGCCTTTGTCTTGGCAAGGGACCCAAAAGCATGGCCTGAGTTGTTTTAAGGTTGAGGACCAGCTTGTGGGTCGTTATCCAGGACTGGATATTCCTGAAATCCTCACTCAGTTGGTGGTTGATGACCCCAGTGTCACGGGAATGGGTGATGATAACCAGGTCATCCGTATATAGGATAGAGTTACAGTTGGAAGAAGTAGAGGGAGATTATTGACAAAGATAGAGAAAAGCGGCCCTAGGACTGAACTGTGGGGACACCAGAGGTCACAGGTGTGGTGGGCAAGAGGACCTTACTGAATTTAGTAAGTTTCTGTCTGCCCTGGAGGTAGTTAGGTGAGTCATGTAGGGACAGGTGAGGACAGACCAAGGGACCCAAGTAGAGAGCAAAGTAAGACATGGTCAACTAGGTCAAGGCCTTAGGTAGATTAATAAAGATGGTGCCTGAGAGCTTACCCTGGTCCATAGCTGCCTGATCCCAGAGAAGACCGGTGACAAGGCGGAGGGCGTACTGTACCGCTGAGAAAGCCATGCTGTCGCGGAGACAGTAGCTCATGGGCCTGAATATACTCCTTGAGTTGCCCAGCCACAACTTTCTTCAGAAGTTTACTGATAGCCGACAAGATGGCTATCGGTCGGTGGTTGTCGAGGATCTTTGGGTTGCCCTGTTTGAGAACAGAGGACAATCCTCACCAACTTACAGAAGTTGGGGATAACTCAGATGCGAGGGACATGTTGAAGATATGGGCCACTGGGAGGCAATATGAGAGGCACCAAGATGGAGGAGCTTAGGTTCCATGCTATCATGGCCAGCACTAGAGAGAAGGGAAGATAGGGCTGCACTGGAGGCAGAGGCCTCAGACACGACTATCACTCCCACCAGTGGAGAATAAGGAGGTGAAGGCAGACAGATCCGAGAAGTGGGAGTTGAATGCACTGGCGATGGTTAATGGATTGTTACAATTAGATCCATCTATGAGCATGTCAGAGACCCCACAGTTGAGGGACCACTTACTATATTTTTAATGTTCTGTAGAAATTCTAGGGCCCTTAGTTAAGTTTAGTAAGCAGTTTTGCAGTATTCACTTTTGGCAGCCCTAATTGCTTTTGCATTCATTCCTGAGCCTCCTATATTGCTGAAATATGGCCTGGTCCATCGTGACCTTGAAGTTGGCCCAGCACTTGTCTCTAGCCCTCATGAGGGCTAGGAGGCTCCCATGCAGCCACTTAGTGGCAGACCCCCTTATCCTCCCTTGATAAGAGGGGCATGCTTGTCCTGCAGTGCCGTGAAGGTGCTGAGAGAAAATGACTAACAGCAGTGGAAGAGTCCTGAGCATTTAGCACTGTAGACCAGTCCGTAAGCCTCAGATCCTCATGGAAGGACCCCAGGTCAAACATGGTGAAATCTCTTACTTGGATGATTTTGTGAGGAATTTTCTGGGAGGCGATCTTCCATACACACACACAGGGATGTGGTCAGCGATAGTCAGGAAGGGTACCAGAGGAGCTGATCCTCTCTGGTCTATTGGACAGGATCCAGTCCAGGAGGGAGCTAGTACCACCAGTTGTAGACCACCCAGTGGGCTCCTGAATAAGTTTAGACGAGAGGCCAGCAAGCAGAGGTTCATACAGCTTGGTGTTTCCTCCAAGCCAGTTTAAATTAAGATCTCACAAGATCATTAGCTCATTTTCCCAGTCTTAGCACCAACAGTATCAAGGAGGTTGGATAACCCCAACAGACCACCCTTGGGAGGATTGTATGTACAGATGATGTGCAGCTTCTTAGTGTTCCCGAGTAATAGGATTGTGTGAAGCAGCTCACAAGAAGACAGTAAGGGCTGTTGGTGGGACATAACAGACAGGTTTAGGTGACTCTTTTAGTAGACCAAAACACCACCGTGCTTCTTCCCAGGCCGATCTTGCCTAATGAGATCAAAGCCAGGAAGAACGCAGGCCGAGTCAGGTTTGGAAGGTTTCAGCCAAATCTTTATAATACCAAGGATGTCAGACTTGTAGTGAGTGACCCAGGCAGAGAGTTCAGCCAGACTGGGCAGGAGACTGCAGATGTTGAGATGAGCTATTTTCATCCCTTGCCTGACAGCCAGCTCACAAGAAATGAGGAGGCTTGATAAGTAGGACCAGGGTTAGCTTAATGTCCCCAGCCAGGGCTAGTGTCACTAGGAGGAGTTGGAGGAGATGCCTATAGGGGAGAACCACCTCCAGCCAAAGGCTTGCAGGCAGGATTCCTGTCCACTATGGCAGGCTACAGAAAGCACCTGAGGTCAAGACAGTAGATAGGCCAGAGGGTCTGTCTGCCACAGGCTGTTGGACTGAGAAGGTGAAGTCATGCTCCTCATGCTGTTCAGGTGTAACCCAGGGGCCCCGAGGGAGGAGCAATCCAATAAGGAGACACTATTTCACAGAGATGGTGGTAGCAAATGGAATGCCCCACCGAATGGGTGGTGGTATGTAAATCTGTGAACAGCTTAAAAGGGCATGGAACAGGGAAGAGTGAGGTGGGGAGTTGGGGGTGGCAGGGATGACGGGGGGCAGCTGCAAAATAGGGTGTTGGTTGCACACTGAGCAGACTTGGATAGACCGGGTGGTCTGTTTCTGCTGGCACATTCGTATGTTCGTATAAGTAGAGAGGGCATAAGGCAGGGAGAAGACCAATGATGAGGGCATTGATAAATGGGGAGGGCTTAGCACCCTCCTGATGAGCTTAGGAACCCCTATGTCAAAGGGACCGTCCCTGGGACTAACCAGGGCACTGGACGGAGAAAATATTGTGAACAGGTCAAGGCTTACCAGAAGCCAAAGGGGCTATTTTGTCAAACACTAGGAAGGCAGTCGGCCCGGTGGCGCTGAGGTTGGTAGCCTTGACGCCACACCGCGCCACGCCGCGACCCGTGTTCGGGAACGGGCATGGGTTGCCGTGGGTCGGCGGGAGGAGTTGGATTGAGCGCCCAAGGACTGCTCATCTCCGGGGAGGGGATTCTGGCGGCGGTGCTTGCCTGACCCTAGCGGAGGCTGGGGTTGACAGCACACTGGCTGCAAGCTATGGGGGCGGGGCGTGGCAGGCGCTGATTGGGGCACGCGCGGGAGCGCGTGCACCCAGTCGCTGTGTCATTGCACGCTATGACCCGCTGGAGGAAAAACGGGAAAAGAGAGCCCGCAGTATGAAGTTGTTCCCACGGCGCCTGTTCCTGGAAGGGCATCTCCCTGGCATGGATCCTTTGGGTGGGTTGAGTCACTCCCCACTCACCCTGCCGCGAAGGGTAAGTGCAGGGTGCATAAGGGTGGGGTCTGATGTTCAGGGATGGCGCTGAGGAACAACGGCTGGCGGGGTCGCAGCCGGAGCTCTGGAGGAGAAATAATAATACAAAAAACAAAAACACTAGGAAGGCCCTGAGGAGAGAACCAAGCAGTGCTTGCCCACCAGACCTCCCCTAAGCTGTTCAAGTGGGACCCGGAGGAGCACCCAATTTGTGGAGGTTCACTTCACAGACGCCCCCACAACAAGGGTCAGTAGTCAATCCCCTTATGTAGGAGCACACCACCAGCTACTGGAAGGATTACCAGGTTCTGTGGTAGTAAGCCTTACTGGAGGCGAGGCTAGTAGAGATTGTTAGTGAACATAATACGCTAACAAGCTAACAGAGGCATTTCCTGACCAAAGTTGCTGAGACGTGATGGATAGACGGGCAGAAATTATTCAGTAGATTGCAGCCGATTTCCACCCCAATTTAATTGCAGTCAACTAGTCAACAGTGGTTGTAAAAATATACTCAGCCAGGCCCACTGGCTACAGTAAGCTAGGCTCAAGCCTGAAATCAACTCAGGATAAAGATTACAAAGTACTGAATACACCAACAAGAATATTAGCTGCAGTAAACATCTATCAGACTGTGAATATGGTCAGATAGCAGAAGTATATTTACTGGGGCAGAGGTGTGACTCCTAGCTATACTATATCCAGCAGGTTAATTAGGCACACGACTGACCACCCAGGAGTCCCACCCACCCGTTCAGAGTGGATAAGCACCATACGGAAGTCCATAAGCAGATGAGAGCTAGCAGCAGCGAGTGACAGATTTCTGAGAGTTCTGTGTTTAAATAGCTTTAAGCTCCTGAATTCTACTACCAGAAGCCAGTGGAGGCAGGACAGGGTAGGGAGGGAGGAGATTAAGTGTATTTAAAGGTGGCCTGGGAGGGGGGGTGGGTGAAAAATTCTGCAGCAGAAGCAGCAGCTGTGCAGGCTGGGGCTGTGTATAGGACCTGATGCTTCTGTCCAGGAGGTTGGTGGCAGCAGGCTCTTTGCACCAAGAGAGGTGCAGAGTAGTGTCCAGGTGTGCAGGAGGCAAACCGCAGATGGTAGTAGGTAGCCCAGTGGGCTACAAGGACACCTGTTAAAAGAGGGACAGCACAGAGATTAAATAGCACTCTGAAGTGGTGGGAGTGAAAATAAAATTTGCACACAAAGAGCTGCGCTTTACTAAAACTGGTCAAATCAGAGGGCAGTAAGCAGACAGCTAGGCACCAGCTCTGTAACTGAGATTTGTATTAAAAAAAAAAGGTCAGCAGTCGGGGGTGTGAAACAAAGGGAGAGATTAAATTGGTAGCTGCACTGGATTCAAATAAAACAGATCAGCTGGCTATGGAGACTTTCAGCAAAGAAAATCCTGAAATTGTAAACTTCTATAAATCCTGTACCTAATAATCTTAGACACAGCAACAGAGATACCAAGTTAACACGGTACAAAGATGGCTGTAAACAGTGACACAGGAAAACTATGCAGGGCAGAAGCTGTATGGAACAATGTGCACACTGAAGCTGAAAATCAGCGCTAGCAGGAGACAGGATCCCGTAAGTGCAGAGATTCAGCTGAGCTATACGAGGGAGAATAATAACAAATATACTTCTTTGCCAGTTCCAGTTTGTTTGAATGAAGGCAGACTCAAATTAATTCACTAGTTTAATATCTAAGAGCTGAGTCCGGTATCGGAGAGCAAAATGCCAGTCCACCGGGCAGGCAGTCAGGATGCTTCTGCTTAGAAGCAACCATTGAGGACTTTTCCAGGGAAAGGTGCTGATTTTCAAAAATTCTACAGCAGAAGCAGCAGCTGTGCAGGCCAGGGCTGTGTATAGGCCCGTACCTGATGCTTGTGTCTAGGAGGCGGCAGCAGGCTACTTGACACCGAGAGGGTGCAGAGTGGTGTCCAGGCGTGCAGGAGAGAACCGCGGATGGCAGTAGGTAGCCCAGTGGGCTGACAAGAATGCCTGATGCTTGTGTCCAGGAGGCCGGTGGCAGCAGGCTTCTTGGCAACCAGAGGTGCAGAGGTGTCCAGGCATGCAGGAGGTGACCCGCAGATGGCGGTAGGTAGCCCAGTGAGCATGGATTGTTTCTGTCTAGATGCACGATTTTGCATTTTGACTCATTAAATATGAGTTTATGTTCTTGGCCCAAATTGCTAGTTGATCCAAATTATGTTGAGGTAGAGTGGCAAATTCTGATCTGTAACAATACCACCGATTTTTGCAGTCGTCGCATATTTACTCATCCATGTCCCTGTTGTAGCTTGCATTGATGTAACCAGTATGTTGAACAATATCGGTCCAGGAACAGAGCCCTGTGGCACACCGCTAGTCACAGAACCCATTCAGACATATACCCCTTACTGCAACCCTTGCTTTCTGTCTACCAGCCATGACCTTATCCAGCTTTGGGTTGCAATTCAAGTTTGATTAATTCCTTACTAACATACAAAATTTGCTAGCAGATAAAGGCCTAGAGGTCTATCAAGTCTGCTCGAATGTGCAGCTAGCACCCCTTATCTCTGCAGCTGCCTTCCTCCCACCCTTCCCTTCATTAACCCTCCCCGTTGTCCTGTCCCATCCTCGCTTGAAGCAGTCCACCGCTCTACTGCATACCACTTCAGCAGGTAACGATTCCACCCAGCCACCACCTCTCTGTAAAAGTGTCCTCATCTCCTCCTGAACCTTCCTCGCCCAATCTGTATCATGGCCCTTGGTGGCCCTCCCTCCCTTACTTTGAACAGCCCCTTTGTACCCGTTTTGTTTATTCCTTTCATGTATTTAAAGGTTTCAATCATGTCACCTTTCTCTCCTCTCCTCCAGTGAGTACATGTTCAGCTCCTTCAACCTCCTCTCATTGATAAGTCCCCCAGCCCTTGATCATCTTTTGTCGCTCTCGCTGCACCTCAGTAACTTAATGTCCCTCTTCAGATACGGACGCCAGTACTGCACGAGTACCCAGGTGTGGTCTAACTAATGACCTATACAGTGGCAGAATCACCTCCTCAGGATATACCCTTGCAATACAACCCAGCATTTTGTTGGCCTTTGCAGCTGCCTTCCTGCATTGTGCCGAGTTGTTCATTGACCCTGTAATGAGCACACCCAGATCCTTCTCCTCCTCTGTCTGGGCTATCTGCACTCTCTAGCTGGTAATTCCTCCTGGGTTCTTCATCCCAAAATGCAGCACCTTGCACTTTTGGCATTAAAGCCCAGCCGGGTGTCTGACCAGGTTTCAAGCTTTGCCAGATCATCCTGCAACCCCTGCCATCCCCCAGGTCATCCACCACCGCGCCTACCTTGGTATCATCAGCAAACAGACTGATCTTTGCTCTGATGTCCCATGATATATGTCTGCAATGAATATCCCAAACAACACTGGTCCCAACACTGAGCCCTGTGGAACACCGCCGCCACTGCCCTTGGGTGTGAGAGCTCCCCACCCACCACCACCCTCTGTTGCCTTCCCTGCAGCCAGTTTCCCACCCATCTCACCAGCTTTGCACCCGCCTGCGGCCTACTAACTTCCTTCCCAGCCTCCATGTGGCACTGAGTCGAATGCCTTACTGAAGTCCAGATACAGGACATCCACTGCATGGCCCCTGTCCAGTTGCCTAGTTACCCAGTCATAGAACTCGACCAGGTTGGTTTGGCAGGATCTGCCACGAGTGAAGCCATGCTGTCTGCTGTCCTGTAGTCCTTTGGCCTCTAGGAGGGCCACCAGCCTCCTTCAGGATAGTCTCCATTAGCTTACCCACGATGGATGTGAGGTTTGCTGGTCTGTAGTTTTCCGGTTCATCCTTGGGGCCACTCTTGTGGAGGGCACCACATGAGCCATCCTCCAGTCCTGAGGTACACACCTCAATGTAGTGGAGGCATTAAATGGTCTGCCAAGGTCCTGCAAGGACCTCTGCCAGCTCCTTCAGTATTTCTGGGTGGATGCTATCTGGGCCTGGCACCTTGTCCACCCTCAGTGCCTTCAAACCTCTCGAACTCTGCTCTCCATGATTTCCCCATCTGTCACCACTTCCCCTGCTTCTGCCATTTCTCCCACCTTGGGTGTCACCCCATCTTCTCTTTAGTAAATACTGAGCAGAAGTACTCATTTAGTGCTTCCGCCTTATCGCATACCCTGCTTCCACCCAACCCTTCCTTCCTAATCCTTACTATGTGGTCCTTACAGCTCCTTTTCTCCTGATGTACTTAAAGAAGTCCTTCTCCCCCTTCTTAATGCCTTGTGCCAGCCTGGAGTTCTGTAGATGCTTTGGCTCCCCTTACTGCCCTTGTCACCTCCTTGATTCTGTCAAGTACTCCTCCCTGTCCTCCCTCCCTGTTTTGTTGTACTTCCTAAAGGCAGCTCTTTTCCTCCTTACCTTTCCCATGACCTCCTTGCTCAACCAGATCGGGTTTCTTAGCCCTAGCCTTCTTGCTCTGGGCTTGCAGCAGGTTTGGTTGCCTCCACTATCCCCAGCTTTATGAGCTCCCACCTCTGGTTAGTGTCCATACTAGATTGAATTCTGGCCAGGTACCCTTTACCACTTCCCATCCTCCCAAAGTCAGCCCTCCTGAAGTCCAGCACCTTGTGCCAGATTCCACCCTTCCTTGCCCATATCCAATGTGAGCCATACTGAGGGTGGTCACTCCTGACAGTGGTTCCTCCACTGTAAGTTCTCTCACAAAGTCCCCATTTGCCATTACAAGGTCAAGGGTATTTCCCAACCTGGTTGGTTCACTGACCATTTGCAGCAGGAAGCTGTCCTTGAAGGCATCCAGCAGTACCTGTTCCTTCTGTTCCTGGTTGTTGGTGCTCCAGTCCACTCCTGGCATGTTGAAGTCCCCTACAGTCACCACCACCTCCTTCTCGTGAGGTCCTCCTGATCTGTCCCGCTAGTTCCCTGTCTAACTCCTCCATTTGAGATGGTGGCCTATACACCACTCCCATTCTAAGAATCCTATTCTTGGAATCCTGGATTGCATCCAAAGTGACTCCATACTGCCCTCCTCCCTTCCTCCTTACACACTTCAGTCCTTCCTTCCATATAGTGCCACCCCCCTTTCTCCCAATCACTCTGTCCCTCACGAAATAATCTGTACCCTGGTACAGACAGGTCCCAGTCATTGTATTGGGTGGCCCATGTTTCCGTGGATGACTGGAATGTCCACCTCTCCCTCTGCCATTAGAACCTGTAACTCTGCAGTTTTCCTCCCAGGCTCCTAGCATTAAGGTATACCACCTTCCACCCTTCCCCCGATCCTGCCTTCCTTTCCTAGCATCACCAACAGTACTTGCCATTTGTCCTTTGTCACTGTTATGGGGGTAAGCTCATATGGTTTCCCAACCTGTGGTCTCTGCATATCTCTTTCCCAACTGCCACCCCCACTCCTAGTTTAAATTCCCAACTTCCTCTATGTACTCCTCCATCCTCTGTTTCAACACTTTCTTTCCTCCTCACTCAAGTGTAGTCTGTCCTGCATAGAGACTACTGTCCTCCCAGGTCCCTCCCCACCCCCAACAGCCCATCCTTTAGCATAACACCAGGTTCTTAGCCATCCGTTAAATTCCTCTATTCTCAGCTTTCTTGTTGTGCTTGCCTTTGGACAGGAAATATCTCTGAAAAAGTTACTGATCTTCCTGCCCCTAACATAATTGTGCTAGTTCCTCAAACCTCCCTGACTGTATCTACTGTCTTGTCAGCCAGGTCGTTTGTCCCAAGATGTATAATTAAATGAGGCTTGTCCTACCCTTCTAGTATATATTTCAGAACAGACTGTCCCACCCTTTCCGCTGTCATTCCTGGCATGGCCTCCACCCAAATGCGACTATGCCTCTTCCCTTGCTATCCCACCTAACTCCTCTTAGTATTGAGTCCCCAGCACTAAGATTCCACCCTTCTTACTCCCTGCTTGCTTCCATTCATCTCCTTTCTCATTTCCAGCTCTCTTCTTCCTCCTGCACATTATTTCCCCTTTACCCCTGTTGCAATTCTCCCAACAGAACTTCCCCCACTCCAGTTTGGTCCAGACATTTATCAATTACTCCTCTAATTTCATCATTTCCTCCTCCACCTTCTTCCTCGCTAGCAGTGCACAACTATTTTCTGAAGGCCCTTCACAAATGCCTGCTCGCTCTCTCTTCATAGTAACCTGTTCTCTCCTTTCCAATCCTTGACTTTTGCCACTTCTTCGCCTCCCTCACAAGTCCCTATCTCCTCCTTCCATTTGTCTTTTGTCTCCTGACCTGGTTTCCCGGCAATTGTTCTTCCTGGGCTGGGCCCCTTTGTCTGCTTCCTTCTTCTGACCCTTTACTCACCACTGTTGGCTTAAGTCGCCCTCCCTCATCTCCCCTTCTTCCTCCCTCCAGTATTGGGCTAAACCCACCCCAATCTGCCTTGTCTGTCTTAGTTCCTCCTGCAGCCCTCAATCTCCTTTCTAAGTTTTTCTATGTGGTTGCACACTAAACATCCTCCACACTCCAGGCAATTTTAGAAAGATTGGTGCACCGCAGTTGTTGCAGCCTACCACCCTACCCATTGCTGTCGTTGCTTCACCAGCGACCCCCCACCCTTCCAGATGCAGGATACCAAACACTCCCCAAGTCTCCTCTCCTCCTCTATCAGTGCAAAACATTTTCTTTATTTCCTTACCTCCTTTGTTGCACACGCTTAGATATATTGAGCAACTGCTTTTATATTCCTATCCTTCCTATCCACACTCAAAAACAGACTTTAAGTAGCCATTGCACAACCTTCTTCAAACTCCTACTCCTCCTTTCCCCAATGCAATATCAATGCGAAGAAGTAATAATGAAAGCTCAGAGATTTGCATTTACTTCCCTTCCACTGAGAGAGCAGTCACCTCTTCACTTGCTGCTGTTCCTTTCCTGGATGTCTGCTTTTGCTATGACAGGTGCATATCCTTTGCCTGTTTGAGGAAGTGATGTCAGAACCCCTGGTATAAAAGAAATAATGGACCAAGGGTGGGACCAGCCCAAGTCTTCCAGAAACAATCAGGTAGCTGGGCCTCTGGTCAGACCATTAGCATCCTTCCCCAACTCTGCACTCAAACTTTGCAGCTGGTGAAGCCAGCAACAATGAATCACAGTTCTACTCAAAGCCCCCAAATAAGTTTCTACCCAAAGAAACAGGACTCCAATTCAAACAGCTTCACCAACAACACATCAAAATAGGCTTGGAATTAGAAGATATATGTCTCCAATTCAAAGAAACAGACCTAGTTAAATCACACCAATTATGTTTTAAAACAGAAGAAATAGGTCTCTACAAATGCAGCCTGCCACACAGTGAATCAAACAAATGAGCCCACTTATAGCTACCAAAACAGATTTCAAAATTCCAACAGCCCCAAACAATACCCTGCTAGCCCCTTAGTAGTAAGAAAGAAAAGAAATAACCTTCTACCAAGTAGAATCCACAAGAAACAATGTAAAACAACAAGAAGCTACTGTACTGTAGATCTGATCTTGTCCCCTTCTAGTTCCTTCTGAGAAGCCAAAGCACTGATTTCCAAACTCTGTGATTTCCTTGTGCTGCTTTCAAAATCAGACAGTTCCAAACTCTGTGACTTCCCTTGTGCTGCTTTCAGAATCAGACAGTTCTAAACTCTGTGACTTCCCTTGTGCTGCTTTCAGAATCAAACAGTTCCAAACTCTGTGACTTACATAGATACATAGATACATAGACAGTGTCGGCAGATAAGGGCCTATGGCCCACCCAGTCTGCCCATTTGAGCTTGTAAGTTCAGTTTATGTTTTCCTAGAAGTCTGTTGCCCTCACCCCTGACCTCCAGAATTCCTTTATGTCTATCCCATGCATTCTTAAATCCTGTGATTGTTTCAGCCCCCACCACTTCCTCTGGCAGGGTGTTCCACTTGTCCATCACCCGCTCTGTGAAGAAATTCTTTCTCATGTTTCCTCTGAATCGCCCTCCTCCAACTTCATCCCATGCCCTCTAGTCCTGGAACATCTTTTCGCTTAAAAATAGTGTTTTCCTGCACCCTGTTCCTCCCTGTAAGATACTTGTATGTCTCTATCATATCCCTTCCTTGTGCTGCTTTCAGAATCAAACTGTTCCAAACTCTGTGACTTCCCTTGTGCTGCTTTCAAAATCAAACAGTTCCAAACTCTGTGACTTCCCTTGTGCTGCTTTCAAAATCAAACAGTTCCAAGCTCTGACTTCCCTTGTGCCTTAGCTTGTACTGCTTTCAGAATTCTTCCCATATATGTTATGGAGACATTGTCAAAAGCCTTAGAAAGTCCCAAGTATGCCACGTCAACAGATATTCCCTTAGAAAGGTCCCTGCATCACAGTGGGGCAAGGGTTCTTTTCAAAATATTTCCTAACCCACAAGAAAAATGGAGAATGGCAATCCATTCTAGATTGAAGATCTCTGAACATGCATATCCAGAAGAAGAATTCAGGATAGTAACACTGAGCCCAGTAATTTTATCTCTGCAGTTAGGAGATTTGTTGGGGTCTCTGGATATGTAGATCATCTACTTCCACATTCAAGTCAGACCCACCCACAGAAAGTAACTGGTTCAGGCTGGAAACTGCTGGTATCAGTTCGCAGCCTCTACTTTGGTCTCACCTCAGCCCCAAGGGTGTACACAAAGTGATTAGCTGTGATAGCAGCTCACCTAAGAAGGCAAGATGTGGTTGTCTTCTCTTGCCTGGATGACTCACAAGTGGGGGACAAAACGGGAGACAGTGTGCTCCATCTAGCTGGTAGGAAGCACCTTGGAAAACCAGGGATTCCTGATCTGCAGAAGTCACAGACCATTCCGGTGAAGGTCCTGGACTTCATTGGAGCAGATCTAGATACCCTGCAGGAAAGGCTTTTCTTCCACAGGACGGGGTAACAAACCTGATTGCCAGTGTAGAATCTTTCATCGTAGGTCGGCCAAAGCCTGCAAGGGATTTTCTGTAGCTACTAGGCCACATGGCTTTAGACACAGCTGTGGTACCATGGGATTGTCTCAGATGAGGGATATAAAGTACCATTTAGGAGGCTGCTGGTCCCAAAGTTCAGCTCCATGTATCAACTAGTGCCAGTTACAAAGAGCTTTGTTCAAGTACTGGAATCGTGGAAGGAGGAAGGCAGCCTCAGAGATGGCATTCCCTTTCTTCAGCAATCTGTCACCAAGGTTCTCATAACTGATGCTTCACTCCTAGGTGGGTGGCCACCCAGAGGACCTCACTGTAAGAGGCATCTAGAGTCTCTCACGAGATTCAGGAGCATGTAAACCTTGAGCTCAGGGCTGTACTGCTGGCAGTGCAATCTCTTTCCTCCTAGTTATAGTCACAGTCCAAATATGGACAGACAACACCAAAACTATGTACTACATAAACAGGGAGGAGCAAGATCCTCAAAACTTTGTACAGAAGCAATGGATCTGGGACATAGCTTACTCTCAAGACATTAAAATCTCTGCAGTGCATCTGCAATGTGCTGGCAGACTCCTTAAGCAGAATCAGCCATGAAACCATAATGGTGTTGAACCAGCAAGTGCTGGTTTTAATTTTCAGACGGTGGGTACCCCAGAAATAGACCTGTTTGGCTCTTTGGAGAACAGTCTGTTCCCAAGTTTTATTGCAGGCCCCCAGTCAAGGGCATAGTCCCAGAGGATATCCTAGTCCTTTCCTGGATGGAGGTTTCTGTATGCCTTCCATCCTGTTTGCCCTCAAACAGAGTGTACTCGTGAAGCTCAGGAGAGAACCAGCAACAGTGATTTTGATGGTCCCAGACTAGGCCAGGCAAGCATGGTACTCAGTGCTGCTGACCCTGTCCTGCAGGACCCCAATCAACCTGTCACTGAGGTGCAGCTTGCTGACTGTCTCAGGGCAGGATAACCTTTCCAGACCTCAGAACATTACAGTTGAGATCATAGTTCTTGAGTAGTTAGAGTTTCTGGTTTGAATGTGTCACAAGAGGTGCTGAAAGTCTTGAAGGTTTCTAGGAAACCAGTCACAGGAAAGACTCTCAAAGTGGAAAAGATTCTCATAACATTGTGCCCTAGAAAGATACAATAATCCCAATGCAGGCAGGGCTGTCCACAGTTCTGGACTACCTGGTACACTTAATCCTTAGGTCCTCAACCCTGAAAGTGCACCTGGCAATTATATCAGTTTACACATCAGCTGGCAAGGATATATTTTTGGGCTGACAGCCTGTTTATAAACCATTCTTCAAAGGCTTTATCTACCTGCCTCGAGAGGGGAACCAGTCCCCCCCACCAGTATTGAAACATTTGACTTGCCCTGCTGATGGAATCTCCCTTAAGCCTATGACTACAGCAGACTTAAAATATGTTGCATGGAAAACAGTTTTCCTGGTAGCCATGACATCTGCCAGGAGGGTAAGTGAACTGCCAGCCCTCTGTACAGATTCAAACTACATAATACTGTATTCTACACATGGATGAGGTAGTCATTAGAACCGTAAGACATTCTTAACTAAAGTGGTTTCAGAATTTCACCTAAACCAGTCAGTGACTCTTCCTGTACTTTTCTTGAACACTCCAGTGCAGGTGACCAAAAGTTATATTGTCTGGATGTAAAGGGCACTGAACTGCTAAATAGACTAGACAAGGGATGTCCGTCTGATAGCACACAACTCTTTGTTACATATGGAGAGGTTGGCAAAGGTAAACCAGCAGCTAGGAAGACTATCTCTCAGATAGTCTCCTGTACACAGTTCAGTTATGAGAAAGCTGCTAAACAACCCCCAGTGGCCCACGGTACACTCAACAAGGCACTGCTGCCTCTGTGGCAGCTACAGGGGAATTACCCTCAAGAAATTTGCAAAGCACCTACCTGGGAAATGGTGCACTCCTTCACAAAGCACTACTGTCTGGACATTGGAACCATTATCTTGTAGGACCTTGTTCCTAAATAGGTTCTAGACCCATCCTCCCAAGGTACTACTGCTAGTGAGTCTGCACTTTTGTTAGGATCATTGATGAATTCCAGTTATTAGAAGAAAAGTTACTCTTGTAGTAATGTTGTTTGTTTCTTCTCTGGGATCCATCAGTGAGCCAATTCAATCTTGACTTTGCCTCCTGTCTAGAACCTGAAAATAGGTTCACACAAGAGTCGGGTCTTTATGGTTTCTCAAGCATTACGTCGCTGAAGTTCCACAGGAGACAATGGAAGGTTTGATACCTTTATTGGACCAACAAGAGTCTTGTACAAAGATGGAATTATACACAAGCTGGGGCCATATATAGGTCCCTTCTTCAGGTGAGTGAAGTTTCACAAAATTTGTAAATTGTGATAATTTCATGACAAATTTTGCTTGCTGATCTTTTATTGGAGTTTTAAAATATTTTAACAAAATTTGTTAGGAAAGAATATATAGTAGCCATTAGATAGTTTTAGTGGTCACTGCTCCTGGCTTTATAAACAAATCTGGCATTAAGTCAGTAGGGAAGCATGACTCACAGCAGAATTCAAACTTTATTTTGAATTCTGTAATTTTCAGAAAGTTCTATCTCTGGGGCAGCACACTCCTGCAGACTGATGCCCACTTTTGTATTGGCTTGTTGATTGATCCCAGAGAAGAAACAGCATTACTACAGTAAGTAATTTTTTCTTGCTGCCTGCTGGGTCCTCTTGGTAGCCCTTCTGTGCACTGCTTTCAGCTGATTTTATGTCCTTTTTGAGGTAGGAGCTCTGTACTGCACACAGTATTCCAGGTGCAATGCACCATGACTCTGCAGAGGGCAAATTACCTCCTTTCTGCTGCTGATGAACCCTTGATAGTGCAGCCGAGCATCCTGTTTGCTTCCACCGCTGCCTTTTTGCATTGTGCTGAAGGTTTCCGGTTGCTCGTGATTGCTATCCCCAGGTTCTGCTCCTCTGAGACTGTGACCATTATACCCCATGTCTGTCCTGGGGTGCTTGCTCACTGTGTGCATTACTTTGCACTTTTTCACATCGAGACCCAGTTGCCAGATTCCAGACCAGCTTTCCAACCTTGCCAGGTCCTCTTGCAGATCCCCAATACCCTCCTCAGTGTCTGCCCTCCCACAGAGCTTAGTATCATCTGCAGAAAGGCATATCTTAACCTTCAATGCTGTTCCCAGTGTCGTCATTGAATACATGAATGTGCCAAGCACTGACCCTGCAGGACCCCACTAGTGTCTTCCCTCATCTCTGAGTGCTCCACCCCACCACCATCTGCTGTGTTCTATCCCTAGCCAGTCTGACACCCACGTAGTCGCTTTTCTCCCATATCTGCTAGCTTTCTGATCAACCTCCTGTGGGGGCTGAGTCAAAGACTTACTGAAGTCCAGGTAAAGCATATCTACTACCTGGCCTCTGTCCACTACCTTAGTAATGCAATTGAAGAAGGATGACCTCCTGCTATGAACCCGGCTGACTGCTATTCTGGAGCTTGTTTGCATTGAGAAACAACCAGTCTTTCTTTTAGGATGGTTTCCATCATTTGCCAATAATTGATGTCATGTTGACTGGCTTGCTGTTCCCCGCTCATCCCTTGTTCCACACCTATGCAATGGCACCACATCAGCTGTCTTCTACTCATGCAGAACCATACCTGTGTCCAGAAGGCAGTTGAACAGTTATGCCAGGGTGCTGCAAGAACTGTCGTCAGCTCTCTCTGCACCCTCAGGTAGGTGCATGCCATCTGTTTTTTTTTTTTAACTTTCTTTTCTCCTGTCAGGGTCCCAGGAGCCTCTCTCAGGCATCCAACCTTTGCTCCTGCCCCTGAATTCCCCTCAACCCTTCCTCTCCCCACCCCTGCCAGCTGGCACCCCAGCTTAACCCCTCCGGGTGGGGCTGCCTCCTGCCTTGGGCGCTCTCACACATAGACTCCAGCTGCAGGCGTGAGCCCGGGTGGAGGATCTGTCATGGTCGGCAGAGTCGGATCCGGTCGTGGGCATGGGGGATTGGTGCCGTCTCCAACCCTGGAATGGGTTTCCATTTTCCCTGTTTCCTCCCCCCTTGCATGGACCCCAATGTCATGCGCAGGCAACCTTGGCCGACATCAGCCACGCTACTTTGTGCTTCATGCACTGCAGTGCTCCTTGATCTCCACCGGAGCTGCTGATGCACCGACAAACCCCAGCCCGCCCGGGAGAGAAGAGCTGTCCGGACACTCAATCCTCTTCCTCCCTTGTCGACCCGGGCTTGTCCGGCGTATGCTAGAGGTGTGGCGCCCAGCGCTCAACCCTCAGCGCCACCGGTGTGCATACCATCTGGCCCTGGGACTTTTCCATCTTAGGGCCTTGACCCCACTGAGGACCTTATCCTGCTTTTGTAGTGCTTCTTCACTGATCTTCACCACCCTACATACTTGTTTTCCCCTATGGAAGTGGCTAGTCCTTCTCCTTTGAAGACTGAGCAGAAGTTCTGTACTCATTTAGTACTTCTTGCTTTCTCCTTGTTGTCCTTACCCAATTTGTCCCTCTTTTCAGCCTCTCAATGCCATTCTTTGTTGTTTTTTGTCCTAGATGCATCAGAAACAGTCTTATCACCCTTTAACTCACTCAGCCTTTTTAGTTCAGTCTCTGCCTTGCCCTGCCTTACCACCCTGCTAGTTGATTTCAGCTTCCCCATGTATTCCACCCTGATTTTTCCCCTGAGTCTTATACTTCCTTTATGAAACCCTTTTCTCTCTCTCACTGATCTGCCCAACTCCTCTGTAAACCACAGTGGCTTTCTCTCTTACTCTTCTTTCCCATCTGTTTGAAGTAGGTTGCAGTGACCACCTGGACCCCCTCCCCTTATCGTGGCCCACCTTTCTTTCACACACATGTACACCCTGAGCTCCCCAGCCGCTCCCCTAAAATCAATCCAATTATTGCAAAGTCCACCATCCTTGAAGTCAAGAACTTGTGTTTTCATGTTTAGTATTTCACTTCCCAGATCCACTGGAAACAACACTGCTACTGATCGCTCCCTCCCAGGGGCTCAGTGACTCTGTTGCTTTTGACATGATCACTGTTTGTCCAGTACCAGTTTCAGGATGGCCCAATCCTTGTCTGCTTCATCACCCCTCCGCCAAAACCCATCCTGGAACACATCTATGATTGCATTACTCCTGCTACTGCTGGCCTGTGAGATGCTACAGTGGGTTTCTCTCCTTGTCTAGTTATATGGGTCCAATAGTGGCTTTCATGAAGAAGCTTCAGAAGTAAAAATTAATAACACACTCTCAGATTGGGGTACCGTTTGGCGGGGTCCCTAGGGTTCTGTCCTGGGCCCAACTCTACTTAACATTTTCATAAGTGATATGCAAGTCGGATCCAACAACTATCTTTCAAAATTGCTGCTGATACCGAATGGGGAGAGTTGGCTATCCCAACAGTATGGCCATTCTTGTTTCTGATCTGGAATTAGTAGAACAATGGGCTAAACACAATGGTATGTCATTTAATCAAGACAAATGTAGTCCTACACTTTGGCAAAAACAATCCCAGATATGTTTACCACCTTAATAATACCCCACTTAAATCATCTTACTGTGAGAGAGACCCTGGCATTCTTATCAATAATAAACTTTCGGCCAATGATCACTGCACCAAAACTGCTAAAATGACAAATGAGCTACTGAAACAAATTCAACGTACCTTTGTAACTCTAACTGAGCAGTGTCTTATTCCATTATATAGGGCTTACATTAGGCCATGATATTGATTATGGGTCCTCCTTTGGAGCCCATATCTAAAAGGAGATATAGCCCATCTGGAACAGGTCCAGAGGAAAGTCACTAAAATGGTCCCAAGATTAGCCCACTTAGACTATACAACTAGACTGCAGTTAGCTGGTTTCCATTCCTTGCAAACCAGAAGATGCAGAGGGGACTTACTTTTTATGTACAAAATACTACAATCCCCAAACTTATGAAACAGTGTGGCCTCTCATACTCACATAGACGATTGTCCCCAGATTACATAACAAGCAGCTCGAGGTTCAGTCAGCTAAAGCCAAGAAAGGGGAAACATTTTCTATATGAGCACCTATATTATGGAATACTTTACTTCAAGAACTAGTGGATTGAAATAATTTTAACTTATTTAAAAGAGACTAGACATCTGGCTTACCACTAATTCACCAAGGGCTGATGGCCCACATTATGTGGGGACAGTCTCGATGGGCCCTTGCCTTCTTTGTCCTAATAAACCAAGTAAACATTGGGGATGTTAAGGTCCCCCTTTATTACCATGTCCTCTGCCTCAGCAGCCTTCTTATCTCCTCTTCCAGTTCCCTGTCTGTGGTTTCATCTCGAGTTTGTGGTTGGTACACTACCCCATCTTTATTTTCTTCCCATCAGACTATAGCTGCACCCATAACTTCTTAGTACCATCCCTTGTCTTCTTCCTTGTGACCTAATGCCTTCTCACGTATATTGCTGCTCCTCCTCCTCCTCCTCTACCCTTAGTTCCGTCTTTCCTTTAGAGGTGTATCCAGAAACAAATGGAGCCCAGGCATAGTTCAGAGTTGCCCAAGTCTGAGTGACTGCCTCCTGATCTGCTGAGCCCTCTATCATCATGACCAGGAGGTCATCCATTATGTTCCCTTGACTCCTGGCATTTATGGATTCACTCTCCACATCCCATGTTTCTCCCTCCCTCCCCAGTCCCTCCCTCTGGCTGCCCCACTGGATTGTCCCATTCCTGTCTTTCCTCCCTCCCCCATGCTTTCCATACCCTCCTCTCCACCCCAGCTCTCCTTTTGCTTTCAGTGCCCTCTGCTTGGGGAGGCCTCTCCTCCTCCTGTTGAAAACTCTGGATTCTGTGCCCCCAGGTTGCCCCTGCTGCTCAGTTTAAATTTAGCTGCTCATGATGTACTCCTTATCCTGTCACTGAGCACTCTGGTTCCCTGCTGAGATGAAGACACTCTAGTTCCCACGCAGCCAAAATCCTCATACTTACACCAGTCCCTTAGCCACTGGCTGAACTTGGAGAGCTTGATCTTCCTTGCCAAAATGCCACTGACCTTGAAACTTCCTAATTTTCCACCCAAGTTCCCTAAACCTATCTTGAGTTGTACTACCCCTATCCCACACCCTTCCAGGTAGTTTGTGCTGAGATGGAGACAACATTAAGTCTCCCCTGCACTAACAAATTGCACCATTGGTATGATCCGCTCGGCTTCCATACCTGGGAGGCACCCGCTCCTTCTGTGTGCTCTCCCTCCTTGTAGCCATCTAACTCCTTTACAGTTGAGTGCCCTATGATCAGAACTCTGCTAGTTTCTCTCCATTTTGTGTACCTAGTCTGGTAATCCTCATTCTGGTATCCTTCCCCACTGCACCTATTCCTTCTTCACAAACTACCATTACCTCTTCATCTTCCCCTTACTCAGGCATCTTCTCCCCCCCCAAACTCCGTGCTTTCTGTACTGGCCTTTGTGTGCTGTACTCCCTCACTAGCCCATAGGTTCCTCCTGATGGCTATTCCTTAGTGCACCCCTGAGCTTCAAGCAACAAGAATCCATCAATGATGATTTATAGCAAGCATATCATTTCACCAGAATGTGATGCTCAGAGGTGGAACTTTTATGCTAAATTTTGCAATTTAGAATACAAGTTCAGACTTTGCACTGTGGTCATGCTCCCTAGTGTTCTACCATCAGATTTGTTTCTCTGCCTGAAGAGGCAGTTGCCCAGTACATCTCCAGCCTTCTGGTTAACAGAGTCTTACTTTACTACATTGTTTGTTATTTTCCTAACTCAAGTTTGTTTCTCAATGCTCTGCATTAGTTAGGTTGTTTATTTATTTATTCATTCATTTTCTACAGTTTATTTGTACTCCTGGTCGGCGTGTACATCTGGCGGATCCCCAAAGCCCCATCCCGCTACGATTCACCTTTCCAACTGCCCCATGGCTGTACCCCCATTGGTGGGGTGTGGGATCCCTCAACCACTTGAGCGCACAAGTCCGGTGCTGGAGGTGGCTGCCATTCATGAGAGCGCCTGCTGGGATTAGCTACTCTGCTGCTGCGCCTGGCCACCTTTTCTCATCCTGGTTTTCCACCCCCAAGGCGAGGCGTGCAGTGGCGCCTCAGGACAGCTTGCATGCATCCGAACGCCCTACTCCAAGCGCCTGTGTCGTCTCTTCCCATTGGAAGCATCAGTGCATCAGCCCCCAGCCTCCACTAGGGGCTAGCCATGAACCGACTAGTCCCCGGAGAAGAAGAGCAGTCCATTGGACACTCGATCCCTTCTCCTCCCTTGCAAACTTAGCGGCCCGTGCTCGCTCCCAGAATGCAGGTCACCGGCATAGCGAGGGCGGCAACCAGCTTCAGCCCTCAGCGCCACTGAGCCGGCACAGGGTGTTGATTTTTAATTATATTTGTGGGTTTCCTGGTTCCCAGTCGGTTCCAGGAACCACAGAGGATGCATTTAAAATGTGGGAAGTGACTGCAGTTTGACTAAAAACAGTTATTAAACTGCCAGCTCTTTACTATTTGGCGGTTTCTGGCAGCTTTACCCTCTGTTCCCCATCTGTGAGGGAGAAAAATAATTTCAAATAATTTGAAATATTTTTACTACAGTGCTTGTGTTTTGGGAACTGAATATTTTTTAAAAAGGGTATTTCGGTGATTGGTGTGACCGATGGACCTAAAAGCAAACAGGACCAATAGGCTTTAAAAATTGTGTAAATTGCTTTTAGCTCCTGGCAAGGACAGACTACCATGAGCTTTGTTTAAAGTGCCTGTGTCCAGATAATTTTTCAGTTGTGAACTCTGTAAAAAAATTGCCCTAAAACCCAACAGAAAAGGGCTTTAAAAGAGAAGAACTTATGGCTTCTCTATTTGCCTTTGTGTCACCAAAACACAACAAAGGCTCAGAATGAGTTCCCAATGGTGGTAGAAAGCACACATCAGAGAGAGGTTCTTCTCCTCATACGCAGCAGCAGTCCATGTCAGAGGGACATATAAAAGATAAATCTGCTCAGCCATCAGACAAGCACGCAAAGATGGTAAAGATAGCAGGGTGTCCAAAGTGGGAACCCTATTCCAGTGATGGCAAAAATACAAATAAAAGAGCCTCAGAGTAAGTACTGGAACCACTGCCTGCCAAGAAATCAAAACAAAAACAAATATGTCATGCTACTACTGCTGCGAGGAAAGGAGCAGGTAGTGCATCAAAACAAATACCCTCAACAGAGGACATGGCCAGTTTTTCCAAGACTTTCAGGCTATGGGAAGGTTCATTAGTATGTGCCCCCACCACCACCAGGCTCTTTGCCTGATGAGGAGGGGGCAGGTGAACCTATAGAACCTGACCAAGAGTTTGGTTAGAAACATAAAAAAATGACAGCAGAAGGGGACCTTTTGATTCATCTAGTCTGCCCATTTTAGAGTAACTACTACCTCCCTATTTACTCCCGAGTCTATGATGCCTTTGTATTTATCCCATGCGAGTTTGAAACTTCCGACTGTCCTGACCCCTACCACCTCCTGGAGGAGACTGTTCCATGGGTCCACCACTGTCTCTATTAAGAACTTCCTTGTGTTACCCTATCTTCCCTCCTCAATCTTCATCTCCTGCCCTCTGGTTTTGTGTAATTTCTACCCAGGAACAGGTCTTGTACTTGAGTTTTGTTGATACTTTTTGGTATTTGAAGGTCTCTATGTCCCCATCCCTCCTCTGTTCGAGAGAATACATGTTGTGTTCCCACAGTCTATCTTCATATGGTGTCTTGTGAAGCCTTGTATCATTATAGTTGCCCTGCACTGAACCCTCTAATCTATCTTTATCCTTTTAGAGATGTGGTCACCAGAACTGTACACAGTACTTCAGGTGCGGCCTCACCAGAGATCTGCAGAGCGGGAGCACCACCTCCTTTTTCTGCTGGAGATTCCCCTACTTAGGATGCTGGGTTGCATATTTGCCCTATGTGCTGCCTTTTCACACTGTTTGCTTGTTTTAGATCATCTGTAATAATCACCCTCAGGTCACTCTCCTGCTTCTGTGGCCTGCAGTCTCACTCCTTCCATGAAGTACTTCCTCCGGTTTCCTTCCCCAAGTGCATGATCTTGCACTTTTTTAACGTTGAAATTCAGTTGCCAGGTCCCAGACCATTGTTCCAGTTTCTTTAGGTCAGACTTCATCCTTTGCACTCCCGGAGTGTCAACCCTGTTACTGATCTTTGTGTCATCTGTGAACAGACACACTTTACCTTCTAAACCTTCAGCTGTGTCACTAATGAAGATGTTAAATAGGATAGGACCTAATACTGACCACTGAGACACCCACTGATCACCTCCTTGTCGCCGATAGTGTGCGTTTACTAATACCCTCTGGGTTCTCCACTCAGCCAGTTTGCATGTCTCTACCATGCCGCTGCAACAAAAGATTGTGACCGGCATTACAGCGATGGGCTCCATGTGAATCGCAAGTTGCAGTCAGCATAGAGATGCACAGTTGGATCTATTTTTTCCGTCGAGAGCCGCTCCTTGAACCCCATGCGTGGGGGGCTTCACCCCACTACCCTAAATGAAAGGATTCTAGGTCCAGGTCAGAGTTAGTTCGGGAGAGGGTGCAGGACGGGGAAGTGATTGCCCTTCCAATGGTTCCGTTGGCTATTACATGGTGCTGTTGTCTATATTTACGCATGTCACCATAGAAATGATGCTGTTAGGGTGGCATACTGCTTTGCACCAGTTTACTATTTTCAGACCCACTCCTAGGTTGGCTAGCTTGTTTAGCAGCCTTCTGTGTGAACGGAGTCAAATGCTTTACTGAAATATAGATAGATTATGTCCACTGCTCCACCCTGGTCCACTATCTTGGACACGAGTTGAAGAAGTCTAGTAAATTTGTTTGGCACAATCTCCCTTGGTAAACCCATATTGTCTACTATCTAATGTTGTGCTCTCCTCCAGATAGGAGATGATTCTTTCTTTAAGTAGTGCTTCCATAATCTTGCCCACAATCGATGTGAGGCTTACCGGTCTGTAGTTACCCGTGACATCCCTACTCCACTCTTATGAAGAGGGATCACACTGGCTCTTCTCAATCCTCGGTGCAGCTCCCAGTTCCAAAGATTGGTTGAAGAGTTCTGCCAGCTCTTCCTCAGTTCTTTTGAGTGCCCTGGGGTGTATATCGTCAGGCCCCATTGCTTTGTTTACTTTGAGTTTCCCTAGGGCCTCTCCCTTATGAATGGTCCTGAATCTACCTCCCTACCCCACCCCACCCCGCTTGGATCTGCTACTATCTCTTTCCTTAGTAAAAACAAGCAGAAGTAGCCATTCAGTAATGCCACTTTTCCTGTCATCCTCTGTGTTTCCCATTTCCTTTGCTATTCTGACTCTACCCCTCCTTCCTTCTTTCACAGATATATCTAAAGAAGGCTTTGTCCCCTTCTTTACCCCTTTAGCTGTCCTTTCCTCTGTTGATGCCCTTGTAGTCTGCTTCCTAGCTTCTCCTTGTGTGTTGATCAGTTTAGTGTCTTTGTACCTTTTAAAAGCTGCCTTTTCCCTCAGATTTTGGCAGCCACTTCCCTGGAAAACCAAAGTGGTTTTCTCTTTTGTTTTACTCACTCTTTTTAGGCACTGATTTGAGGCTTCAGTTATAGCCGCCTGGATCCTATCCAGTGTTCTGTACCCTGCCCCTCCCTCTGAGGACCATGGAGGATTACTCTTACTCCCACATTTGTCGAACAGTTGGTGAAGACTGCAACATCCCTCTTATGAAACAGAGGAGGAAGTGGAGTTCATGGATATGATGGGGCTAGCCTCCACAAGGAGACTGCTAGGCCCATCCACAAAGTTCTCCAAAAGCTACTTCAGAAATCATGTCTGCACTTAATTCAGCTGCTGATGTCAATAAAAAAAAAAAAAAGTCAAAATAAATATCAGGTGGACAGTCATGGGGCAGAGAACATCTGTATGCACACCCTGATCATGAAAGTGTTTCAGGTAGCTGCTATGAGAAGGCCAAGGTGCCCTTCTCTGCACAGCCTCAAAGGTTTCAGGAAACTGGATACTATGGCCAGAGAAGGCTATACAACAGTTTCCCTGCTCCTCAGGCAGGAAGCTTATTTGGCATATACAGCTCAGTACCAGAAAGCACTGTGGAGTGCAGTGCTGGCACCAGCTGATTACAAGATTGATGGTGAAGTGGCACAAGACCTGGCTGCCACAGCAACGACAGCCTGGACATCACTAAGTACTGTTCCATAAAGCTGTTGACACCAGTGATTCTGTTTCATGAGTCTTAGCTCATGCAGTGGCTCTGAAAAGGTTTGTCTTGCTAAGGGCTACCATCGTTACCCAGGACTTCCAGGCTAAGGCCGTTAATTTCCCCTTTTAGGAAGTTCCCTATTTGGTACTGCTTACCCCTGAAAATGGGACTGTATTGTCTCAGTGGACTTACCCGGTCACCAAATCTCAAATAAATCAATAAGTTAAGCAGAAACATGGACAATTTAGATGTAGAATATAATGATTCATAGGATTCATACTGAGCTGTAATGGACTTGCGTCCTAAATGCTGCCATCTGTTTCTCTGGACTCTAATTTTGTTTGTGTATGCGTCCCAGCTGGTTTAAAAGCTGCAGTTGAATGGCTAGGCCACAACCTCCAGTGGTAACCTGTTCCACTCATATACCACTCTTTGGCTAAATCATGATGTGCTAACACTTTTCTTTCTGTGTGGTGCTGTTGGCTGCAATGGGTGAGATCTAGTATTGTATGTATTTGTGTTGCTTTCGGTCGGTGATGTCCCAGCGATTGTCGATCTTACTTTGAGTGGGAGCTCTTGCAGCAGGCTATTACAACTGGGACTACGCCGCGGGCACTAGGACCCTCGGTGAAACTTCTGCCAGCAATGTCTGCCCAGCGGGACGCCCCGACCCGGCGTTGGTCAGGGTACAAGAGGGGCAGACCCAGCTCCACCTCAGTTCTTTACCCGCGTACCGCCGCGTCGAAGCTGAGAGACAGCTTCTGTCTGCGATCCAGCGAAAAGAAAATCTTCTATCAAGATTTTCCTGCCCTTTTCGACAGTTTTACTGTTTTCAGGTACCGATGTCAGTTCGCTGCCGTTGCTTGATTTCTTTTTCGCTTCAGGCGTTGTTTTCCCGCTCTTGCTGCTTCCAGTACCGATGTCAGCGTTATCCTACCCGGCTGGGTTCGATGTCTTCGGCGTGCATCACTGAACACTTAAACAAGTGTGACTGCGGGAGCGGATTCCAGCTAAGGACAGCCATCGGTGCGTTTTCTGCTTGGGCCCGACCACGACACTTGCCAATCAGTGAGATTGCCAGGCCTTTACCAGCCGGACCGCATCCGCTGCCTGAAAGCCCTTAAGGCCTACCTGCTGGAGCAGAAGATAGATCTGCACTCCCTGGAGGAAGAGGAAGGAGAAGAAGCGCCAAAGCAAGGACCGTAGTCGGTCCCGTCTCGATCAGCTACGATTCGCGGTCTTCTCCCAAAAGGCCGTCCTTCAGGTTCTGGAGAACCTCCGAAGACTACTCAGGCTAAGGCCGCCCGTCTGGGAGAAGCGCTAGCCAAAGGTGACTTCACTAAGGGTCATCACTAAGTCCTTAGAGGTGCCTGCTTTGGCCCCACCTGCTAAGGCACCGCGCTGCCTGCTAAAGGCGCTCTCCGGAGACCAAGGACTCTCCGGCGCCCCCTGCTTCCTCCGTCGGTCCCTACACCGACGCCAGTCAAAAAGGGGAAGGGCGACGGGTCGGTCGTGGAGATACGAATGTCCCCGTCGCCCAAGTCCTCCTCCCCTGGGCCCTCAGGAGAACTCTCCTTCGCGTGCCTGACGTTCAGGAGACTTCTTTCCCGAAACGAGTGGCTGAAATTTTCACCAAGGATGAGCTCAGGATCTTTCTCCTTTTGGTGGGAACAGGTCCTCAAGCGGTCCTCCCGTCACGCCCGGACACGGTACCAGACCCTGCGGAGAACCACAGCCGGGGTGAGTCTTCCACGGAAGTCACCGAGCACCAGCCTTCACCCCCCAGGGCTCGTCCCGCTCCGGGTCCGTGGACCACCGACGTCACCCAGGGACTCTGGTGACCGATGTGGGTCTAAGTCACGCTCCAGGAGCCCTTCTCGCTCCAGGCGAGAAACGCTTCCGATGTCTGTCCTCTGTCCGGCGTCTGTCATTGCTCCGTCGCGGTCCAGGGACCGGAGTCGGTCTTCGGACCGATGTCGATCCCCTAGCTACCAACGCCAGCGAAGGCATGGTCACAGGACGGAGTCAGACTATTCAAGTCAGATAGTCTATCCTCCTCTTCTTCGTCGACCTCTTACGTCCTCTCCCAGCCTCAAAGCGCTCCCGGAGAGAAGGACCAGCCTCACTCGCCTCCGGGACGATCCTACTTTTATGGGCGTCATGAGGCATATCCAGCTTCCAACGAGTGGGACACGGAGGGCCTGGATCCGGAATGCCGGGTGGCCAAGTACCTGAGGCAAAGGGCCAAAGCCTCTGGTTATCCCTCCTTTGGTGGATACATTCCAGGATCTTACTAGAACCACCTGGATGCATCCGCCTCGATCCCAGCAGTTCCTAAGAAGTTGGACAGGCTGTATAAGGCCCGAGGGCGAACCCTTTCTAGCGGAGCACCTCAGGCCGACTCTTCGGTGATCACAGCTGCCCATGACAAGTCTCGCAAACGAAGCACCTCAGCTCCCAGCCTCCCGACCGAGTACCGCTACCTGGACCAGGTGGGCAAGAAAGTATATGCAGCCTCCACCTATTCTATCCGCTCCTTAATTTCTTGATGCATATGGTACAGTACCAGAACGCTATGGGAAAGGGGACTGGAGCTGGCACAGGCTATGCCAGACTCTGACAAAAGACAGAGCTCCTGGCCTTCCTTCAGTCGGGCTCAGACTTAGGCTCCCATGTACTGAGGGCCTTGTATGACACTGCAGACATGGCAGAAGGGCAGTCACTTCTGGGGTGTGCCTTCAGCGCCATGCCTGGTTGAGAGTCTCGGCTTTCACCAGGATTTGCAGGCCGATATCAGGGATCTGCCCTTCCAGGGTACCATGCTGTTTGGGCAGGAGATGGGGCTTTGATCTCCCACCTCCAAGAGTCTGGCAAGTCGATCTGGTCGGTCCGCCAGATGTACCGTGGTGACCAGCGAGTGTCAGCACCATAGACGGCTTTTCGTAAGTCCTCAGGCAGTCAAGGTCCAGCCGCTGGCAACCAACAGGGGCAGAGAGGAGGCTTCCGAGGAGATCCGAAACCAGCATTCTGGTGGACCTCCCGCCTGTGGGCTCAAGTCCTCCCAGACCTCTCTTCCCACTCCGCTCTGCCCAGTGACTCCTTCCGCCCAGAAGACCCAGGGAGCCGGTTGGGGCCACTTCTCCCTTCATTTGAAGGGTGAAGTCTATTACCGCAGACCAGTGGGTCTTGGATATTATACAGAGAGGACACACGCTAGAGTTCACAGAGTTTCCTCCCATACTCCGCCAAAGCTCTCCCGTTATCCTCCTTCACACGTCCCACTAATAGAAGGAGAATACAGACCCTCCTGCAGAAAAGAGCAATAGAGAGGTTCCCTTGCAGCAGCAGGGTCAAGGGTTCTATTCCCACTTCTTTCTGGTCCCAAAAGACTGGGTACCTTCGTCCCATTCTGGATCTCAGCCCTCTAAACCTCTTTGTTGAGTATAAAAGGTTCAGGATGGTGACTCTTCAAGGACTCCTTCCTTGCTACACCAAGGGACTGGCTATGTTCTCTCGACATGCAGGATGCATATATGCATATCGGGGTCTATCCTCCCCACAGGAAGTTTCTGAGGTTCCACTTCCAAAGGGAGCACTTTCAGTTCGATGCTTCCGTTTGGCCTCTCTTCTGCTCCAGTGAAGCTTCACCAAATGCCTAGCAGTGGTGGCTGCAGCTCTAAGGCGGATGGGACACTATGTGTTCCCCTACCTACGATTGGCTTCTTACAGCCCTGTCAAGAGTAAGCCTCTTATGAGCTCTCAAGACACTTGGTTCCGAGGCTGGGATTACCCTGAACTTACAAAATCATCCCGGAGCCCAGCCAAAGCTCGCTTTCATAGGAGCCGATCCTGGATTCAGCCCAGGGCATGGCTTCTCTCCACAGGACAGGGAGTTCGCCTGCAAGAGATGGCAGAACGGATCTCCGTAACTTCTCAAGTTCTGGCTCGAACTTCTCAGTTTACTGGGGCACATGGCGGTGGCCATTCCTGTCACTCCCTTGGCTCGCCTCCACATGAGTCCCAAGTGGATGCTCAGGGTGCAGTGGGACCAAAGCTACGATGATCTAGACTCCCTGGTCAAGATCTGGAGCCAGTCAGGAGAACTCTGCTTTGGTGGATGGACCCCAACAATCTGGAGAAAGGGGTCAGCTTCGTCCGGAGCCACCAGGTCAGACTCTGACAACAGATGCATCGGGCCTGGGTGGGTGGCGCACCTGGGTGCACATCGAGACGTAAGGGGTTTGGTCACCCGAGGAGCAGTCCCACCACATCAATGTTCTGGAAGTGCGAAGATCCTTTCGCCCTCCAGGCTTTTCAGAGGATCTGGTGCCAGGCTCTCTTCTAGTTCAGACAGACAACATGGCGGTCGTCTTTTACATCAACAGACAAGGAGGCACTCATTCATGTCCTCTTTGCAGGGAGGCAATGAGAGTCTGGTACTGGGCGCTGGGTGGGGCATCCTGCTGTCCGCGATGCACGTTCAGGCGTCCTAAGCGATCTGGCCAACAGCCCAGCAGGTCGCGTGCTAGAGCGCGATGAGTGGGAGCTACTTCAACAGATAGCGGATCAGCTCTTCGACAGGTGGGTGTCTTCGGAGCTGGACCTCTTTGCGTCACCATGCAACGCATCAAACTGCCAACATTCTGCTCAGAGCACATGCCTGGAGTTTTTGGCCAGACGCTATCCCTTTGCTGGGCAGGGAGGTTTCTATGCCTTTCTGCTCTTCCCTCTCATTCAGAGAGTACTGCTCAAGTTACAGGCAGAAGGGGCCTGGATGATCCTAGTGGCCTCTCAAATGGCCTCTGAGATTTGGTTCCCACTACTGCAGCGGTTAGCTAGGAACCTCCAGTTCCGCTGCCCATATGCTGCAGTTACTGTCCCAGGACCAAGGGTTGCTGGTCCACCTGGATGCTTGGCTCCTTCAGGCGTAGCTCAACATAGATATGGGGTTTCCCGGAAGTGGAGGCAGTCTTAGTGTCAGCAAGAAAGCCCTCTACTTGCTCCAGCCTCTATGAAGTGGAAGCGTTTCTGTCTTTGGGCATTGCCGCAGCGTTTGGATCCCGTCACCTGCCCTGTGGAACTCAGCTTTACAGTATCTCCTCTCCTTGTACGATAAGGGCCTGAGTTACTTCTCCGTCAAGGTGCACATGTGGGCAATCTCTGCCTATCATGCTCTCGTGGGAAAAGAGCATTAGCACAATTGGATGTGGCCTACACCTTTCTTGGGGAATTTTACATATGAGACCTCATATTGGGACCCTGTCCCACCCTGGGACCTCCTTTTTGTGTTGGAGAAACTCACCTCTCTCCCTTTGAACCAGCAGCGGATTGTGAGCTGTGTTACCTTTCTTGGAAGGTTTGTTTTTGGTTGCTGTTACTTCAGTTCGAAGGGTTTCGAGCTTCAGGCTCTGATGTGTAAAGAGCCCTATTTGGTTTTCCACAGGGAAAGGGTTTCCTCAGAACAAATCCTAAGTTTCTTCCAAAGTGGTCTCAGAATTGACCCTCAACCAGTCGGTTGATCTTCCTGTTTATTTTCCTTCCCTTCCAATAGAGGGAGGCTCTCCTCCACACATTGGATGTCCACAGGACTCTGAGGTATTACCTCAAAAGGACGATTCAGCACCGTAAATCAGAGCAGCTATTTGTGGCCTTTGACCACATTGCTTGGGTCAACCTGTGTCCAAGCAAACTATCTCTAAATGGATAGTTCGCTGTGTCTCGTTTTGCCTACGAGCATCACAATAAACCCCTGCGGGCCGGTTAGGGGTCACTCCACAGAGAGGTGTCAGCTTCTTTCACCGCCCTCCAGAATATCGCCATTCAGGACATTTGTCTGACCGCTACCTGGAACTCGGTGCATACCTTTATCAAGCATTACAGCTTGGATATCGTCTCCAGACGCTGAGCTGGCTTCGCCTAGCCGTTTTACAAGGGCTTTTGTCCTAAGGACTCTGGAGTCAGCATATTCCACCTCCGGGTCGACTACCTCCTTGTTGTTGGACTGCTTGGGACTCAGTCCTGATTGTATCGCTGCAAGAGCTCCCACTTGAAGTAAGATAGTACAGTTATGTAAGAACTTACCGTAACAGTAGATCTTCGAGAGGAGCTCTTGCAGCAGGCGCTACTCCACGCCCCATGTCCCCCTCGAGGTGTGCAGATCCATTTTCTTTTTTCTCCAACTCTCTTTATGGTAGGCTTCGCCTCCTTCTCTTGTCAGGCCTTCTGCTGGGTCTTGGCAGGAGAACTGAGGTGGAGCTGGGTCCACCCTCTTGTACCCTGACTGTCAGGGCGGGGCCGTGTCGAGGGGCGGTCCCTGCTGTGTATTGCTGGCAGAGTTTCACGGAGGGGTCCTAGTGCCTGCGGTAGTCCTGATGGTAGTAGCTTGCTGCAAGAGCTCCTCTCGAGATCTACTGTTCACGTAAGTCTTACGTAACTGTGCTTTATTCCATGCCTGATGTACCAAGCACATATTCCCCTTTTCTCCTTGCCTCTAAGGAGAACATGTTCAGCTCTGCGCAGCCTCATAGTTTTTACCAGACATATCCTGTATTGCCCTGGTAGCTCTTTTGTACTCTTTCCAACAGTGCAATGCCTTGCTTTTTGTATGGTGGCCAGACCTGGGCACCGTGTTCCTAATTGGTCTAACCAGGGATGTATATAGTGGCAACATGACAGCCCTACTTCTTGCCGTTATGTGCCTTACTGTACAATTAAGGATTCTGTTTCTCTCTGAGCTATCTTTGGCAGTGGGGTGTAAGGACACGTCTCTGGACACTATAATACCCAAATCGTTTTCCTTATCTATTATTTTTAGGACGGTATTACCTAGTTTATAAAGTATTCTAGTTTTTTTTTCCCTAAATGCATGATATAGCATTTGTCTTGATTTAGTGTTAACTTAGTTTTTGGTCCAAGTGACTGTTATCTATAGATCTTACTTGAGATACAGCTCTTGCAGCGGTTACACCATTAGGACTGAAGCCGGCAGGCGCCAGGACCTACGGAAAAATTCTAGCTAGCTATCTTCAGCGGGGACTGCCCCGGCGCGGTCCGCCTCCGGCGTCAGGCGTGGTACATAAGGCGGTCCTGCCAGATTCCCCAGTTCTTTCCGCCGTCGACTTGCATGCCTCGACCCTCGGTCTTAGTCTAGCGGCATAGCACGTGGTTACAGAGCTTTCCTCTGGGGTGGTTTTCTTCAAAATATGTACACGCTGATGTCCTCTCTGACCTCCGGTCATCCATCAAAAGTGTGCTTCGCGGAAGCAGATCCCTTCAAGGACCCCCACGCGCCTCGTCAGGTGCCTGGGCCCAGACCACGATACCGGGCCTGCTCTTTTTGCCAAGGGTTCAATGGCGAACCAGGATCCGGCACCAGAAGGCTCTTCAAGCGTTCTTGTTGGAGGAGAAATTAAGCTATGTCCTCCAAGGGGAATGCGTCCGCTAAATCCCACAAGCACACGGAAAAGAAAGAAAGGAAAGGCCCTTCAGGTCCCGACCAGGGCCCTCCGAGTCCGCAGCTCGGGTCAAAGTCCGACCGCTCTCTATCCAGGGCCTGTTCTCTGCCTCCCGGCTACGGTTTCTGCACCGCTCTTCTCAGGCCCATTCCGCCAGGCCGTCATCGTCCCTCTGCCTCAAGGCCTCGGCGAAGTCGAGGCACCACCACCACCATAGGTCGGGTTCCGCCCTTCCGGCACCCGGCGTCCGGTCGTCTTCTGTGCCACCCGAAAGACATTGGAGCTTACTCCCCTGAAGAGGCGGTAGACCCGGCCGCGGCTCGACCTTCGTCAGCCATCCGTCCTCCTCCCTGGAGCTGTCGTCGGCAGGGAGACTGTCGTCGGCTAAGCCTTCCCAGCGGATGGCGGTTGGGGACCAACGTCCGCCCTGCCTGAGAAGAGGGCTCCTGCGCTTCCGACCGTCGTCGGGGGGGAGTCGCTGACTGAGGAAGATCTGGCGCAGCCCTAGGACCAGGCGGGTGACCCCGGCCTCATGCAGTCTCCCAGGGCCCCTCGCCTCCCCCGAGGCCCCTGTGGAGCCGTCGCCAGGACCAGCGACCGCCCTCCGGCACCTGGGCGTCGTCGGGACTTTCTTTACGGAGTGAAGGATCTCTTCACTTATTGGTGGGACACCATTAAGAGGGATGTGGTCCCCACTTCTCTTCCTCCTCCTCCTCCACCACCGGCGCGGCCCCCTTCGCCTGGGTCGGGGTCGGCGCTCAACTCCCCTGGAGCCCAGATCCTCTCCCAGGGGCGGTCGGAACGGAGACCTCCGTCAAGATCTTCTTCTGGATCACCCAGCCCCAAGAGGTCCAGGAGACACCGGCGTTCGCCCGTTGGACGGAGGCACGGATCAGTTACACCTCCTCTAGATCCCCATCTCCATTCTCCATCCCTTCTCCGGACCCACGTGAGGCTGAGATCTCCTCCGGATGACCCCTCGTTCATGGATATTGTCGTCATATCCAGGAGAACATGGGGTAGGATCGGAAGAATTAGACCCCTGAAAGGATATGCCTTGCCAAGTATCTTCAGCAAAAGGACCCCAAGCCTGTGGTGGTACCACCTTGGTGGACACTTTGTGGAGGTCACCAAGGCTGCGTGGAAGCGTCCACATTCGCTCCAGGCGGTGTCGAAGAAAGCTGACCGCTCTGTACAAGGCTCCCTAAGGAGGACCAGTACCTGGCGACTTGCAGCCTCAGGCCGACTCTCATCACAGCCTCACATGACGGTCACAGAGGCCACAACATCTGAGCACCCTGCCACTGGACCCAGAATCCAAACAATTGGACTCTCTGGGCAGGGGCATGTATGCTTCCGCTACCTGCGCCATCAATCGATCTTGAACTACCTAACCCATGGTTCAGTTTCAGAACGCTTTGTGGGAATAGGGTCTGAGTGCTGCTAGCTACCCGAAGGTGAGCAGAAGGAGGAGATGCTCCAGCTCCTCCATGCACGGGGTTCAGACGCGGAGGACCCAAGTGCTTCGAGCCAAGTACGATTCCGGGCGGACTCATCGGCCCGAGCAGCAGCTTCTGGCGGCCTCCGAGACACTCCTGGCTACGCGCTCTCTGGCTTCACCCCGGACGCCCAGAAAACATTATGGACGTCCTTTCGAGGGAGAAGTTTTATTTGGTAATCCTTCTGAGAAGATCTATTACCAAACTTCAAGGCAGGTCAGAAGGCGGTGAGGCCAGTCCAGGCCATGTTCCGACTCCTTAGGCTTGGTTCCTTTGTAGGAACCAAAGCCGCTGCATGGACACAGAGGCAGCAGCCTCATCCGCCACACATCAGAGGGGTCTTGCTCAGAGAACCCAGGGTAAACAGCCCGCTGGCCGAGGTCAGCGCCTCTAGGCCAACTCCAGCCAACGGGCCCATCTGCCGCCACAGCCTGGACTCCTTCCGCCCCCTCAGGATCAACGGAAATCATGGTCGGGGTCGATCAAGGACTTCCTGCTGGATGGCAGGCTATCACCACCGACAGGTGGGTTCTGCAGTTGGTCAGTCTTGGCCACTTTATAGAGTTCCGCAGAAAGCCACTCGAGGCTCCTTTTTGCTCTCCCGGTATCTGGTCAGCGCTAAAAGCTTGATTTGGCAAGAGGTACTCATGGCCTCAAGAAAGGGGAGCTATAGAGTACGCCCCGGAGAACCAGAGAGGACAGGGATATTATTCTCACTTCTTCCTGGTTCCCAAGAAATTGTGGGACCTCAGCCTACTTAGGGACCTCAGCGACTCAACGTGTCGGTCGCCCAGCATAAGATTCCGCATGGTGACTCTTCCGGCCTTATTCCCATGCTGGAAACAAGACGCTTTTTAGCTGCCCCTAGACATGCAGGGTGCGATCTGCATATCCCCATAGCCTGGCGCGCACCAGGAGGTTCCTGCGCTTCTTCGAAGTTCCTCACCACCACTTTCAGTTCCGGGTTCCTGCTCGGACGCTGGCTATCCGCACTAAGGGTCTTTACTAAGTGCATGCAGTCAGCAGCATTCTAAGGGAGACAGGCCACTATGTGTTCCTGCACTTAACTGGCTTTCATGGTCAGCTTCCAGAGAGGCGTTGTTGCTCGCGTCCAGAGCACCAAGACTTGTTCCAATCTCTCGGGCATTCTCATAAATTACGAGAAGTCCTCTTGGTACCGCGCATAAACTGCAATTTATAGGCGTAGTACTGGACAATTGCTTCAGGGAAGAGCTTTTTTCCGGACGTCTAGAGCGGGAACGCATCAGGTCCTCTCTTATAGGGATTTGTTATCGAACAAGATCGTGCCTGCCAGGTCGGTCCTTGCCTGCTCGGACACATGGCTGCGCCATTCCTGCTGTCCCTTTCGCCAGGTTTCATGCGGGTAACCCAGTGGATGCTCAAGGTGCATGGGACCAAAGGCAA
This sequence comes from Neoceratodus forsteri, assembly GCA_016271365.2. Lineage (NCBI taxonomy): Eukaryota > Metazoa > Chordata > Ceratodontiformes > Ceratodontidae > Neoceratodus > Neoceratodus forsteri. Next base: position 333,891,388 of record JADMNL010000025.1, read on the forward strand.
GACCACTTGTAGCATCCGGTCAGGATTGGAACTCAGTGATCCGTGACTGGCAGTGGTGGCTAGCCCCGTGGTCGCTTTCAAGGCGTCCGTTTGTAGCGCCGTCCCGGAGGTAACCCTCACCACGGGCGCCTCAGGTCTTGGGTGGGGGCACACCTGGACGGGGTAAAGTCCCAGGGTTCGTGGACCCGTTGGAGGCTCATCTCTATATCAATGTCCTAGAGATGAGGGCGGTCCTCTCGCCCTGCAGGCTTTTCAGTCAGTAATCCCACCGTGTACCCTCCTGCTTCAGACAGACAACATGCGGTGATGTATTACCTCAACAAACAAGGAGGCGACACTCTTACCCCTTTGCAGGGAGGCCATGAGGGTGTGGGATTGGGTAATCGGACACGGCGCAAATCTGATCACTGTGCACGTTCCGGGTGGACAACACGATTGCAGACGGCCTGAGTCGCTCCCAGGCCAGAGTCCACGAGTGGGAACTTCTTCAGGAGGTAGCAGAGGATCTGTTTCTTTGATGGGAAATTCCAGAGCTAGACCTGTTCGCATCCCCATCCAGCATAAAACTGCCCAATTTTGCTCGCTAGATCCAGGGCCTGGTGTTTTCTGGCGAGGCAGTTATCCTCTCTGGGCAGAACAGATTCCTCTACGCTTTCCTCCCTTCCCGTTGATCCAGAGAGTTCTTCTCAAGCTGTGCAGGGAGCATGCACAAATGAATCTGGTGGCCCCATTCTGGCCCAGACAGATCTGGTTCCCCTTGTTGATGCAACTATCTAGGGAACCCCGCTCCGTTGCGCTCAGCTCCCACCTACTGTCTCAGGAGAAGGTTCATTGCTCCATCCGGATCTCGTTCTCTGAATCTGCATGCTTGGCTCCTAGAGACATAGCCATCTTGCGTCACGGGGTCTGCAAGAGGTTGCAGAGAGTTCTTTCTGTAGCCAGAAAACCCGGCAACGCATACGGCGATACGCCATGAAATGGCGCCGTTTTTGTTTATGGTCACGAGCTCATGATCTTTCCGCTTTAGGTTGTCCTGTGGGGTAATTTTGGATTACCTCCTCTCCCTTTTTCATTCAGGCCTAGCCTACTCCTCTATTAAGGTGCACCTTTGTGCCATTTCTGCCGATCACCTCGGTGGACACCGTACAGTAGCTCAATTGGACGCCTCTGGAATTTCTTAGGGAGTGTTACACCTTAGGCCTCCCATTGGGAACCCTGTGCCTCCATGGGATCTGCTCTTTGTCCTGGAACAGCTCACGCTTCCTCCCTTCGAACCTGCTGCGGATTGCGAGCCACGTTTTCTGTCGTGGAAGATGTTATTTTAGTTGCTGTTACTTCAGCGAGAAGAATTTCTGAGCTTCACGCTCTCATGCATAGAGCCTTATTTAGTTTTCCACCGGGACAGAGTATCCCTGAGGACGAACCCTAAGTTTTTACCTAAGGTGGTCTCTGCACTCACTCTAAACCAGGATATTGACCTTCCGGTCTATTTCCAGTTATTCTAATAGAGGAGAGGCTTTGCTCCACACCCTGGATGTTCACCGCAGCCTGAGGTATTACCTCAACAGAACCAAGTCCTCTCGTAGTTCTGATCAGCTTTTGTTTCCTTCTCTGAGAGAATGATGGGCCAATCAGTATCCAAACAGACTTTGTCTCGCTGGCTTGTCCAGTGTATTTCCTACTGTTATGATATAAAACAAAGCCCTCCCGGGTCCTATCCGGGTCATTCTACTAGGGTGTGGCCACATCCTTTGCAGCACTCAAGAATGTTTCCATCTCTGCTGTTTGTGCTGCAGCCACTTGAGTTCTGTGCATACCTTTATCAGGCATTATAGTCTGGACATCGCCTCTCGGGGAAGAGCCGGTTTCGCCTAACGGTGCTATAGGGTCTCCTGTCCTAGGTTTAGGACCTGGAATGTTCTTTCTATTTACCTCCTCCCGAATTTCTGGCAGCGTTACTGGCTGGGAATCAGTCCTAATGGTGTAACCTGCTGCAAGAGCTTATATCTAAGTAAGATAGTACAAGTTGCGAAGAACTTACATAACAGTAGATCTTCGAGAACAGCTCTTGCAGCTGGTACCTTCCCGCCCACCTTCCCCTTGGAGGAGGCAGGGCTCTGCCTTTTCTTGTTGGGATCTCCTCCCTTATTGTCTTCTGACGGTGGATCCTCGGTCTCCTTCTGATGTCATCCTGCGGCCGGAGTCTCCGGTAGGAGAACTAGGGAATCTGGCGTGACCGCCCTTATGTACCACGCCTGACGCCGGAGGTGGGACCGGCGTGGGGCGGTCCCGTTGAAGATAGCTAGCTAGAATTTTTCCGTGGGGTCCTGGCTGCCGCTTCAGTCCTAATGGTGTAACCTGCTGCAAGAGCTGTTCTCGAAGATCTACTGTTACGTAAGTTCTTACGTAACTGTACTGTACTTGTAGGTCAGATGTGTTTTGACTAGTATTGATTTCTGCCCCTATCCTACAGTTATCTGTGAATTTCTGTAGCCAAATGGTGTTGTGGTTTATTTGGAGGGATGATACGTGTAGATTAAAGAGACAGGGGCCAACACCGAACCCTGGGGAACCTAGCTAGTTAACTCTGACCACTCAGAAAACTCTCCCTGATACATACTCACTGATTTCTATTTTCCAGCCATTTACGGACCCAGTTTATAACTGATGACAGTTTTGGAAGTTGTGAGCCTCTTCAAATATTTGGGAGTGTCTTTAGACTCACAGCTAAACTTTGAAACACATACAGAGTTGGTCTGTAGTCAGTTACACAAAAGTAGATGCCCTGTACACATTGACAGATTTAGTAACCGATAGCACTCAAAAGACACTATACATAGCTTGTCTTTCACCAGCCATTGAATATGGGAGTGTGGGGCTGAGAAAGTGAGAGCTAAAATAATCTGTGTGTACAGTGCAGTTTGTAGATTTGCCCTGAGGGAAAAACAGAGAGAGCACCATTGTATTCTCTACAGGAGACTAGACTGGTTGCCACTAGACTACAGGGATACGTTTTACCTAAATTATTTGATCATCAAGGCACTAAAGAAAGGGAATGAGTGTATCTGGCAATCTCATACTTAAAGATAACCTGCCACACTTGTATTCTGATGATGCTATAACCATATCTGTACCTCGCTTTAAAACCTCAAATAGAAATCATTCATGCATATGGCAGCCTTTTTTGTATGCCCCAGGTCGTGCCTGTAAGGGCCATCTGGCCAGTGTACCTACCCGGCTGACAAAACTAACTAACTAACTAACTAAATAAATACAAATAATATGGTGACAAAACAGAGGCGTGCTTGAAGAAAGTGGATGGATGCAAGTCCACTTATAAAAGTAGCACTGAAAAAGAAAATGTCTCCACTTCCTACAGGCTCTACGGAAGGAAGGCAGGGCTACTACCAAGACCCTTTTCTACCTATGAGTACCAACTGTAAAGAGGTTAGTACAGAGGCAAAGGCAAGAGGGGCTCCAGACGTACAAGGCACCAACTCCCAAGCTATGACCAAAATAAACCCCCTGACAAGTCTGCCCAGATCATAGAAACATAGAAGCTTGATGGCAGATAAGGACTGCTAGGCCTATCCAGTTTGCCCTGCATACCCTACGTATCGGGTGGCTGCTGGACCGTGATTTCTGGTCAATGACTTTTAGTTTCTCCTTCCCACCTCTAGGCTTCCCATATGCCTGTCCCATGCATGTTTGAATCCTGCCACTGTGCTTGCTTTTACCACCTCCTGGGGCAGGCTATTCCATGCACCCACCACCTTTTCTGTGATAAAGAACTTCCTCACATTACCCTTATCTTGTCCCCCAATCTCATATCATGCCCCTTGTTCTTGTACCTCCTGTACCGAAATATGTCTTCCATTTGCACCTTGTTTATGTCCTTAAGTTACTTGAAGGTTTCTATCATATCTGTCCTGTCTTTTCTCTCTTCCAGTGTGTACATATCGAGGTCTTTTAATCTCTTTATAAGTCTTCTGTTGCAAACCCTGCACCATCTTAGTTGCCCTTCTCTAACCATCTCCACCCTGTCTGTGTCCTTAACACCATCAGACAACCATTGCCAATGGGGAGGAAGGCTGACTTTCAGGAATAGTTAAAAATCACCACAGAAAAGTGGGTCCTGGAAGTAGTGGATCAGGGCTTGTCCCTGCAATTCAAAAGTTTCCAAAACTGCGAGACCAAAGACTCTCGGCCCATTCATTAACAGAAAGAATTCTGCTGGAACTTGTAAGTGAAGCAACTGCTGAAAAGGTCCCTAACTCACAGTGGGAAAGGGCCTATTTTCAAGAAGCCTTATGACCTACAAGAAAAATGGGGAGTGTCGACCCATTTTAGATCTGAGATATCTGAACTAACATATCAAAAGAGAAGTTAAAGATAGTCACACTGGGCATAGTGATACCATCCGAAAACTTGAAAAGATGGCATTGTCCACTCAGCACAATTATTGCTGTGCAATTATATTTATTATAGCAAAAATTAGAAATACTTACTCATATCTGGTGCCATAAGAGAATACCAGTAACATCACGTACAAAGGAAAGGCCCCACCTGGTTTTTGCCATGATAGCTTTGTCAAGAAGATCGGCCTGAACCACATGCACACTAATAAAGTGTACATTTAAAGTGGCAGTGCAAATTTGTGATGATAGGATATAATACTATTAAAAACAGATGTCCACGTACTGTGAGAGAGTCTCTGTTAATGCACTAATCTCAGCCACAGTAGGGGTGGCCAGGAGGATGTTCCAAGCTTTTCTGCAGTTTGAACAATACATATATGGTTGCCTGCATTGATGATCCAAGATTCAAGGGTACTTGAGAAATAATGCTGTGGTTGCAAGCATTCTTGATATAGTGTCCACTGTTGTCTTATAATCAGGATTCGGATCCTTGCTCAGCAGTTCATAAAATGCTGGATTACTCCGTTGTCTGCAGATTTCTTCAGTATAATCCACAGTATCAAGGATTAAACAGTGCTTCATCCCTACAGTTAGGAAATTAGTTGGAGTCACTGGATTTGAAAGATGCCTACTTCCACATTCCAGTCAGACCCACAGAAAATCTCTCAGGATCAGGCTGGGAAACTCCATGACCAGTTTATAGCTCCCTGCCCTTCAGCCTCCTCACCCAGCACCAAGGGTCTCACAAAGTGCGTGACGCCCGGGTGGCAGCACATAGAATACAAGGTGGTTGGTCTTCCTGTACCTAGATGAGTGGCTTACCTCAGGCAAAACAGAAAAGGACAAGGTGCTCTGTCCAGAAGACAAAGAGCTCCCTAGAGAATTTGATTCCTGATAAATTTATTTATTTATTTGAAATATCGAGTTACAGTGTTTGAGCCAGAGGCTCATTTACAAAGGTACCTCATCACATGGAGGACAGAATAAAACAGACAGGGTACAATTTACAAAGGAAATAGCCATCATGTATGGGTTACAGACATTGTTCACAGACATTATGTATAGTTTTGGATACAGATATTTACATAAGCATAGCAGAAAACATTCATTAACATGATCCTGGGTACCTGACCTACCCACGTATCCGATGCTGTCATACCCAGGACCACACAGTATCCGGAGACCAACCTATCCGCCGCAGTACCCGCGCCCAATGCCAGACGCCAGGCTTCCCGCTGTTGGGTTATGGATACGCTACTTATGGGTATACTCCATACCTGTATCCTCCTTCTCCACTGCCCCCAGCCACCGGTGGAACTGCAGGAGACTTGGCCTTCTGGTGTGCTGAGGCCAGGGCTCAGCTCACCAGAGAGGTGGAGAGTCATTTTCCGATGACGGTTGCGGTTCCTGTCACGTCCACGACGACACACTCCCTCCCCACCCTCCGTACACCAGGCTAAACCCTCTGGGTCCAGAGAGGGGCAGGACACGCTTCCCGAGGGCTTCCCAAGGGTCCATTCCTCCCTCATTGGGAGAGGGAGTCTACCTCTTCCTCATCTTCTTCCTCCCCGGACACCTCGGATGCTTCCGCGATTGTTCCGAGCAAGACGACGAGCCATGTTCTCCATCCAAGCCCCAGCCAAGAACTCTGCCAAGTCTCTTCCAGAGGATCCTTCCTTCACAGAGTTGCTACGAAGATCCAGGAAGTACATAAGTGGTAATCCTTGAGCCAGACCCCAGCGTAAAAATTCGCTGAGCATCTGGATCTGCCTGTGACAGCTCCCACTTTGGTGCCACCCTGGATCGAACCTCATGCCGACCTTATTACCACTATATGGAAACAGCTGTCGGCCTTAGCCCCACTTCCCAGGAAGTCAAACAGGCTATACCAGGCTCCTGAGGGTGTTGACTTCTTAGACTCCCACCCTCGAGCTCACTTGGTTGTGATTAGTGCCGCTCATGGCGGTCAGCTGAACCCAAACACCTTAGATTGTCTCCACCTGACAAGGAAACCCGCCTTCTGGACCTGTATGGCAAGAAGATTTTTGCTTCTTCCACTCTTGGTATTAGGGCCCTTTAACTATATCGGCCACATAGGGAGATTACCAGAAGCGATTCTCAGTGAGGTGGAATCTAAATTGGACTCCGGACTCTCAGGTCAAGCAGGAAGTGGCTGACCTTGTCCGCTCTGCACGTTCAGCCAGTTGGCACATCGCCGTGTGACCTACAATGCAGTGGACACTGCTGGTAGGAGCTCAGCTTTCGCCGTGAGGCCTCACGGCATCACGCTTGGCTCAGAGTGTCAGGGTTGGTCCCGGAAGTGCAGTCCTCCATCCAGGAAGTGCCCTTCCGGGTTCGGTGCTATTTGGGGAGATGTCAAGGACATCATCACCGACCTGCGGAGAAGGGGACAGCACTAAAGTCTGTGGACTCTATGTATCATCCCCATTAATCGTAGCGCTCCCTTTCACAGGGAATCGGCCCAAAGCGAGACCACAGGGAAGAGGGCCACTAAACGATGCCCCCCAGCTGCCAAGACACCCCCACAAAGGCAGTGGGAGCTTCAGCTGCCCGCTGCCCCACACCACCTGACTCCTTCCCTCTCCCACAGCCTCCGGGCTTCCCGAGGACAGTAGGAGGAGGTTTTCCCCTCCACCTTCTGGGCTGGAGAGGATAACATCAGATTCATGGGTGCTCCTGCTCGCCATGAAGGACACTCGATAGAGTTTCTGCAGAAACCACCTGGTCACCCCTCCCCCAGGTCATCGTATCTCTCGGAACATCATCTTCTGATCCAGGAGAAATTTCAGCATTTTGCTGAAAGAGGCGATAGAACCTGTCCCCTTCCCTGCAAGGAGCGGGTTACTATTCACACTTTTTTGGTCCTGAAGAAGACAGGAGATGTAAGACCTATTCAAGATCTCAGTTCCCTGAACATTTTCGTGAGTACAAGAGGTTCAGATGCTCTCACTGCAGAGCCTTCTGCCGCTTCTCCGTTTGGGCCAGTGGCTGTGTGCTCTGGATATGCAGGGACGCTTACCTGCACATATCTATCCGCCCATCTCACGCTAAATATCTCCATTTTGCTTTCCAGGGCCACTACCAGTTCATTTGGCCTCTCCTCGGCTCCCAGTATTTACCAAATGCCTTGCGGTGGTGGTGGCCTACCTGCGTCGGGGTACAGGTTTTCCCGTACCTGGACGATTGGCTCCTGGTGGCCTTGTCCAGGAGGAACTCCTGCACTGCCTTTCCCTCACCCAGCAGGTTTTGCCTGTCTGGGTATTACCATCAACCATTCCAAGTCTCACTTGATCCCATCCCAGGGCTCCAGTTTATTGAGGCGATACTGGACACGACCTAGGCAGAACCTTCCTGCCACCGGACAGGCAATACCTCCAGACTCAGGTAAGCCTGTTGTCTGGCGCAGGTGGTCAGTGCAAGGTCGGTTCTTCGGCCTCCTCGGGCTTATGGCAGCTGCTATCCCAACAGTCCCTCGGGCTCGGCTCCACATGAGGGTCTTTCAGTGGACGCCCGCCTCAGTGGAATCAGTTGGTAGACGACTTGGACCAGTTGGTCCTAGTCTCCTCTCCCATGATTCGAGACTTGCAGTGGTGGATGGTTCGACAGAACCTTCTTCGAGGAGTTCCATTCTTCCTTCTTCCTCCTCCTCCCAGACTCTGACCACAGGCGCTTCAGCCGGAGGTTGGGGAGCCCATCTTGGTCCACATGGGACCCAGGGCTCTTGGTCCAAGCTTGGACAATCCCTGCACATCAATGTGCTCGAGCTTCAGGCAGTGCTCTATGCTTTCAAACAACATGAAGTCTTGCTGTATTCAGACAATTGCAGTGATTCCCGACCTTTGAACTGCCGGAGAAGAAAAGTTAACTTTCTATGCGGGCATAAAATGCTGAGCTCGAACTCGGTGAAGTCTCTGTCTGGAGTGTTTCAAACTTAAACCGTCAGATTCTTTACTCGCTAAACAGGCCTCTCCCAGCTAGCCAAGGAGCTGGAGACGGTGGCTGCAGATGGGATTGAGGCATCTAAGGTTCAGTTTCATCTGCTGCGGACTCTAATGACGTGTCATCAAGGTCATAGCTACATCTGTGGCTCTTGAGGATGGCTTGGCTCAGATGTACTAGCCTCTCGTGGACACCAGGCTAAGGCCATGGATTTTCCTGTAGTGGGTAGTTCTCTGTTTGGCGAGCCAACAGAGAATTACATGAAGAAACTGGATGAGTACAGGACCACTTACAGGAGTGCTCAGGCCAAGGAGGCAGACAACTCCTCAAAGGCAGCAGTTTATGGGCAGGGGCAGGCCTTTTCAAGGCGTTTTACCAAGCACAGGCCTCTTATTTCTTTTCTCAGAGGGGCTCTTCAGAGGGAGAGGCAGAAGGGGTGAGCAGGGCTACATCCACCCTCAGCCTAAAGCCCCTACCAAGCAGACACCCTGCTGGGCCTGCCCGGTCGACTCTCCTATTCCAGTAGGGAAGGCTGGCTTACTTTGTCCAGGACTGGATGTCTGTTACATCAGACAAGTGGGTCCTGGAAGTAGTAACCATGGACTGGTTCTCAGCTTCAGAAAATTTCCAAAGATGAGAGCCAGATCTTTTCCACCTGCAAATCCTCGGAAACCCTTGCCCTAGAAGCAGAGGTTTCTTCTTTCCTAACTTTAAGAGCCATAGAGAGATACCTACCCACACTGGGGCAAAGGACTGTACTCAGGTACTTCCTGACACCCAAAAAGACAGGGGAGTGCGACCCATCCTAGACCTAAGATATCTACACAAACATCTCTTAAAACCAAAGTTCAAGATGGTAACTCTGGGAATAATCCTTCCTCTCTAGGCCGGGGACTGGCTAGCCTCCCTGGACCTCAAAGATGCCTGCTTTAACATTCCCATCAGGTGCTCCCACAGAAAGTACCTCGGGTTGGTTGCCTCAGGCCACTATCAGTTCAGACAATGCCCTTTGGCCTAACCGCAGCCCAAGGGTTTTCACAAAGTGCCTGGTAGTAGTAGTTGCCTTTCTAAGAAGGCAAAAGATTTTGATTTTTCCATATCTGGACGATTGGCTAATAGTGGGTCAGTCTCCAGACCAAGTCAAGTCTCACCTGCAAGTGACCCAGCAAGTGCTCACTTTCTAGGTTTCTTCTCAACCTTCCCAAGTCAGTTCTCAACCAGTCCAGTTTCTTACCTTTATAGGGCAGAACTGGACACCTCAAACAAGAGCCTTTCTTCCTCTAGAAAGGGCAAGGGTTGATATGGAACTAGCCTCTTCTTTCAGCCTTCAGGTATCTCAGCCAGCAAGGCATTTCCTCCAGCTCTTGGGCCCACATGACAGCTTCAACAGCAGTGGTCCAAGGGCAAGATTCAAATCTTGGGATAGTCAGTTCCACCTGAGAGCTTTTGGTCTCGAGGAAGGATTCCTTACCAAACTGATCCCAGTGACTCTGACCTTGATCCAAGCCTCCAATGGTGGCAGGATCAGGACAATTTAAGACAAGGTGTTCCTTTGTTACTCAGCCTTGTTCAGTGGTCCTACCACAGACGCTTCTCTTCTGGGCTGGGGAGCCCATCTGGGGTCCCTCACTGCCCAGGGGCTGTCGTCCCTCAAAATTCTTCTCACATCAGTCTCCTAGAGCTCAGGGCAGTTTTCTTGCCTAAAAGCTTTCTCTCAGTCAGGATAGAACAAGGTGGTTCAAGTCAGAGCGGACAACACCACCACCACCATGTGGTCATCAACAAGCAGGGAGGCACTCGGTCCACAGCCTTGTGCACAGAAGCCATGAGTTGTGGTTCCTGGCTTATTCCTGCAAACCTCTCTGAGCAGTTCACCTTCCAGGCAAGGACAATGTGCTAGCAGATGCACTGAGCAGGCTCTCTCAGGGCCATCACTAATGGTCCCTGGACCTCGGGTGTTGAAAGTGATTTTTTCAAGGTGGGGCACTCCAGAGATAGATCTCTTTGCAGCCCCAGACAATCACCAATTCCTCTCTTTGTTGCAGACCTCCAGTCTTGGGCTCAGTCTCCCTGGGCGCCCTGATTCTGAATTGGGAAGGGAAGTTTCTCTATGCCTTCCCCCCTTCCACTCCTGTTCAAAGTTTTGGTCAAAATAAGGTCTCGACCTTGCAAGGTGATTCTGATTGCTCCAGATTGGGCCAGACAGCCCTGGTACCCCTGTTGCTGTCCCTAGCAGTCCATCTTCCCCTGTCTCTTCCCAGGAATTACAACCTGTTAACATCCTCTCAGGGAAGTATTTGGTACCCCAATCTTCAGTCTCTCAATCTCAGGCATGGCTCTTGAAGAGTTAGAGTTTGCAGATCTGCATCTTTCCCAAAGGGGTTCTGGATATCCTCAAGGCTTCTCAAGCCCTCCACCAGAAAGACTTACAACTCCAAAGGAAGAGATTCAGCATTTGGTGTTCTAAGAAGCATGTTTCTCCAGACACTGCTGGATTGCCTCGGTTCTAGATTATATGGTCCATCTTAATGGCTAGGCCTCAGACCACCTACTCTCAAGGTACACTTGTCAGCTGTTTCTGCTTTTTGTCTGTGGGAAGTCTTCCTATCTTCTCATCCTGTGTTCTGTAAATTTTTAAAGATTGCTTCACACCAATCCTCCTTTTAGAGACCCTGCCCTGCCTGGGATTTGAATGTTTGCATTGCTCAATTTATGCAACCCCTTTGAGCCTATGTCTTCAGCAGAGCTTAGGACTTGACTTGGAAAACTGTGTTCTTGGTAGCCATTACCTCTGCCAGGCGATCAGTGAATTGCAAGCCCTGTCAGTGGAACCTGATTTTATCTCATTTCACAGGGATAAAGTGGTCCTTAGAACCAATAGAAGGTTCTTGCCCAAAGTGGTTTCAGACTTCCATTTAAACCAGTCTGTATCTCTTCCTGTTTTCTTCACTGATCATTCTTCCTCAGAGAGAGGAGGCTACACAGTTTAGATGTTAAAAGAGCCCTTAGTTACTACATAGAATGTACCAAAGGTCACAGGTTTGACTCCCTCCAGTTGTTCCTCACTTATGGAGAAGTGGGGAGGCAAACCTGCCAACAGAAGATCTATTGCCAGGTGGATTGTGTCTTGTATACAATTCTGCTATGAAAACTAGGAAAAACTCCACCCTCAGGCCTGAGGCTCATTCCACAAGAGTTGCAGCTGCTTCCTGGCAGCAGCCAGGGACATCCCTCTCTTAGAAATTTGTCAAGCAGCCACCTGAAAACAGTCCATACCTTTACCAAACATTGCTCTCTGGATATCCAGGCTAGGAGTGATGCTCGGTTTGGCATAGCAGTACTTCAGAGCCTATTCCCAAAGTAAGTTCTGTCCCTCCTCCTTGGAGGTACTGCTTGTAGTCTGCAGTTGTCAGAATACAGCAAGACTTCATGTTGTTTGAAGAAAATTACTCACCTTAGTAATTATGTTTCTTCTAATGGAGTCCTGCTGTATTCTGACTCTCCTGCCTCCCTCTCAGAACCTGTTTTGGGAAGTGGGTGGGCAGGTGCAGTGTTGACAGCAGGGGTGTATTTTGCTTGCACCCTCCTCCTTTTGTTTGGGTGCTGATTTATTATTGTTATTTGTATTAGATTGGTTTTGGGGTTTCCTGACTTGAGTGTTCCTGAAATCCAAAACTTTTTCAACCAGTTGGCTAGTAGGAATTTTACAATTTCCACATAGAATTTTTAGTTAGTTGGGCTCGTAAGAATCTGACAGTTTAAGTTTGAAACACTCCAGACAGAGACTTCAACGAGCTCGAGCTCACCATTCTATGCCCTGCATAGAAAGTTAACTCTTTGTTCTCTGGGGCAGTTCAAAAGTTGGGAATCACTGCAGTTGTCAGAATACAGCAAGACTCCATTAGAAGAAACATAATTACTAAGGTGAGTAATTTTTCCTCCATGCTGTCCACCTGCATCTTCTTCAGGCCACCTAGCCATCCAGACAGACAATATGTGTGTGATATGGTACATCAACAAACAGGGCAGGACTGAGTCCTGCCCTCTTTACTGAGAGCGATGAGGTTTGAGATTGGGCAGCTGCAACACGACCTTCACCTCACGGCAATTCGTATTCGGGGTCGAGCACAAACTAAGTCATTCTTCTGCTCAAGCTCACAGTGGGAACTGGATCAGGGGTCCTAGACGATATCTTCTTCGTTGGGGACACCTCAGATGGACCTGTTCGCTTACGCCTCTAAGCAAAGCTTCCCGACTTATGCTCGCTCGTTCAAGAGTGAGACATTTTCTGGAGAGATGCTCTTTCTCTAGATTGGAAGGACAGAGTCGTCTATGCCTTCCCCGATTTCTCTGATCCCGTGTGTCTTGCAGAAACTTGGCTGAGAAGGAGCATGAATGATTCTGATTGCTCCTTTCTGGCCCAGGCAAGATTGGTTCTCTCTTCTGCAACAGTACTGAGAGAAACCTCCTCTTCCTCTTCCATGATCACGAATTTTACTGACCCAGGATCAGGGGACCCTGTCTATCCAGATCTCAAGTCCCTTCAACTACATGCGTGGCTCCTGCAGACAGCTCAAGCCCGCTTTGGGGTTTCTCCCAGGTGGCTGAGATCTTGGTGGAAGCTAGAAACCCTCCACTAGGTCAACTTATGCCATGAAGTGAAACAGTTCTCATTCTGGGCCACTTCAAAGGCTTGAGCCTTTCTCCTGCTTGGTGGGGTGACTGCTGGAGTACCTGTTCCATCTCTTGACCTGGGTCTTAGTCACTCGTCTCTGAAGGTACACATGGCGCATTTCGGCCTACCATGTTCCCTTCGAGATAGAGACGTTTGCTCAACTGGAAGTCTCTAAGACTTTCCTCAGAGGGTTCTTCACTTGAGACCCCTATCCGAGTTCCCCCCTCCTTGGGATTTGAACTTGTTCTTGAGAAACTTACTTTGCCTCCTTTTGAACTGGCGGCCTCAGCAGACATGAAGTTCCTTTCATGGAAGACAGTCTTCCTAGTGGCCATTACCTCTGCTCTGAGGATTTCCAAGCTCCAGGCCCTGATGTGTCAAAATCCATTCTAATTTTCACAGAGGCAGTGGGGCTCTCGCACCAATCCTAAGTTTCTCCCCAAGGTGGTAGCGAAATCTACATTGAACCAGTCCATAGGAGTTACCTGCTTTCTTTACGCAGTACTCCAGTCATGGGGAGTATCTGCTTCACACTATGGACATTCACGGATCCTGAGATACTGCACTAACAGAACAAAGGATCTCAGAAAGACTGATCAACTGTTTGTCTCTTTCGCACCCAAAGAGAAGGCAATGCTGTTTCTAAGCAATGCCTGTCTAAATGGTTGGCTCATTGCATCACCTTCTGTTATGACAAGTACAACAAGACCCTTCCGGGTCAAGTAAGAGGACACTCCACCAGAGGATCGCTGCCTCTACGGCATGTTTCAAGACGTGTCAGCGGCAGACATCTGTGCTGCCACTTGACTTCTGCTCATACATTTACAAAACATTACAGTTTGGATATTGCCTCTCACTGTAGAGCAGGCTTCGGTACAGCTGTTCTGCAAGGCCTCCTTTCTTAAGTCCTCCACAGCTAAGAGGATCTGCTTTGAGTAGCTTTCCTCCTCCGTGTGCTTCTTTTTGTCCCAGACTGCTTGGGACTCAGCCCTATATGTAATTACCTATTGCAAGAGCCCTCTCGAGTAAGATAGTACAGTTACGTAAGAACTTAACCTAACAGTAGATCTTGAGAGAGGCTCTTGCAGTAAATGTCCCTTCCGCCCTTCATCCCCAAGCTTTTCAGCTCCTTTTCCAGTGAGAAATCACTTCTCTCTTGTCGCATCTTGTGGCCTGTGGCGGGAAAGAACTGGGAGGCAGGCACGAGGGACGCCAGAGACTGCTAGCTAGAAATTTTCTGTTGGGTCCTGCCACCTGCGACGTCAGTCTATATGTAATTACCTACTCAAGAGCCTCTCTCGAAGACTACTGTTATAGTAAGTTCTTGCGTAAGTTGTACTTTCCTGTAAATAGGAAGTGGAGATGAGGGAGGGGAGTGGATGGAGGGTACCAGCAAGGGCAGTGCAGCAACGCCTAGTGGTCAGAGAGTATAAGCTGCAAATGGGAAAGTGGAAACTAGAAGGAGAGATCACGTGACATGTCACATGACCTGGCTGCAGCAATAAATGTAGAGCTTGGGTGGGGCAGTTGGCGCACAGCGCCCGACTAGGTATCTCTTCTCCACAGTACACTAGAAGGAAGGAGGCTTTACCTCTTAAGACTCTCTGGGTCCCCTGATGTAAACGCCACAGCTGGGCAGTGTCCAGAGGGGCAGTGTTCTGAGGGAGAGGGGGGTACTTCTGAGGCCTCTTAAGGCTCTCTGGAGTCTGCAGCAGTCTCGAACCAGTTCAGGTACTGAACTTCATAGATGCAGAGCTGGATACCTTAGGTGTAATGGAAGGCTTTCCTTCTATGGAAAAGTATCAAATATGATTGTTATGGCAGGGCCTTCACTAGGCCATCCAAGGCTTGCAAGGGATTTTCTGCACTTACTGGGCCACGTGGCCTTTCACAACAGTGGTGCCGTGTGCCAGATTTCAGAGGAGGAACATCTAGTATCATATCCCATCTTTTAGAGGCTCCTTTTGAGTCAGTGGTTAGTGTTGATTGAAATATATCATATGGAAAATAATTTTCCTGTTTGCCATGGCGTCTGTCAGGACGGTAGCTAACTGCAAGCCATCTTTACAGGTCCAAACTACATAATCCTCCACATGGATAAGGTAGTCTTTAAGCGTAATAGGAAGTTCCTAGCAAAGGTGGTGTCGAATTCCACCTGAACCAGTCAGTTACCCTCCAGTGCTCTACCTGAATGTCCCAGTACAGGTGAACAGAAATTGCACTGTCTGGATGTAAAAAGAGCAATAGGTCTCTGCATAGACTGAACTAGGGTGTCAAGTCCCAGAACATACAGTTTCCATTACGTCACGGAGAGGTAGGAAAAGGTAAGCCAGCAGCTAGAGAACTCTCTCTGTGTCTTTGTCTCTCTCTCTCTCTCTCTCTCTCTCTCTCTCTCTCATTGATAGCTTCCTCTGTACAGTTGGGTTATGAAAAAGCTGGTAAAACTTTCCAGAGGCTAAGGGCACATTCACAAGGAATTCCACTTGCCTCTGTGGCAGCTACTGAGGCATCCCTTCTAGATATATGCAACGTATCTTCCTGGAAAACACTGCACCCTTGCACACATACTACCACCTGGACATACAGTCCAGGAGGGATGCCAGTTTTGAACTGCTGTCTCACAGCACCATTTTCCTAAGTAGTCCTAATGTACTGTTAGAGAGTCTGCTTGTTGTAAAATATCATTGATGGATTCCTGTTTGATGGAAAAACAAATACTCACCATAGATGTGTTGTTTCTTCTCAGGGACCCATCAGTGTGATTCTAAAACCCTGACCCTGCCTCCTGTTCCAATATCTGAAAATGGGCTCACCCAAGAGTCCGTTTTATCTTGCTTGCTTGAGCATTCCTTATTGCAGTTTTTCAGAAGTTGTTAGTACGTGATCGGTTAATGTTTTGTGTTGTCTGCTTTAGATTTTGTTTAGTATTTTAAAATTGTAATGACAATTTTGAAAATATTAGTGATCATTTAGCTAGTTTTAGTGGTCAAAACCAAACAAAACTGACATTAGAATGTTGGGGAGGCGTATCACAGTGCAACGTTTGAACTTGTATTTAAGTTCTAAAATTACCATGAAATTCAATGTCTGGGGCATCACACTTTGGCAGGAAGAGATGCCTGTTGTAACTCACATTGCTGGATCCTGAAAAGAAACAGTGCAGTGAGTAATATTTTTCCCCTCTCCCTGGTATGCTTTTATTTAATCTCTGTTCTCCGGCTGCCCTCTGCTGCCTTTCTTTCCTCTGTACCCATCTATGCTAGCCTGGATACTGTCTACCTCATGTGAGTCAAGTATCAGGGAATCTGTTTTGAACAGGCACCCAGTGGGGTAGCTGTTTCCCTTGTTCTCTTGTTTCTCCCTGTTCCCTGCTAACTGTTCTCCAACCTGACCTCTTTGTCCTGCTCACCCGCTGTGGCAGAGCAACTACAACTCTGGAACCCTCTGATTCTCCAAATGTCTACACCACCCCTTACCCTTGCATCTCTCTGTTTCCATATCTGGCCTGCTCATCCCTACCTATTTTTCTGCTGACCTTTAGTCCCCCTACCCCTGTCCTGGTGCTCCACTCAGGCCACCCATCTCCTGTCTTTCCTGTAACCTGTTTAGCTCTGACCTGAGCAACTGCACCTCTGCCCTCTTAAACCCTAGCCTCCTTCATGCCACGCATCCCTAGCCTCATTGAGTGTGCCTAGAAAAACACTACCACTCCCCTGCAGCTCACCACTCTGTCCTTCCTGCCTCCTACCCAATTATTGCCATGTCTTTGTAGACCTACCCTAGATAGAAGTAGTTAAATCCCTACCACTAACCTGGCCTCCGAGGCCTGTCCCAGATAGAGGTACTAGTTATCCTACCACTAACTTGTCTCCACAGGCCTACCAGATAGGGAGTAGTTAAAATGTACTACTAACCTACCTATGTAGGCCTACTCCACATGGGGATAGTTTAGATCCTACCTGTAACCTGCATCCACACTCCTACCTCAGATGAGAGAGTAGTTAAAACATACCACTAACCTGCCTCTGTAGGCCTACCCTAGATAGGGATTAGTTTAGATCCTAACTCTGTTAAATCTCCTTAGCACCATCTCTGATATCCCTCCCCTACCTACCCTTCACTTTTCCTCCCTCTACCTAATGCCCCCGGTCTGTCCTGACAAGGCCTGTTGGCTGATTTCAACTTACCTTATGAGTTTACCAGTAACTGAAAAAGCTTGTTTGTCTGATCTTCAGTTTACTGTATGCATTCCTGTGCATGAAACTGCTTAGCGTTGCTCGTTTCTATTCTTTAATTCACTGTGAATGTCAACTGTTGCTTTCTTTTCTTATTTACAATTATTTTACCATACCCTGTTTAGTCAGTAAACCTGTTGATCTCCTTTCTCTATGTATAGTGTTTACCATTCTTTTTGTTCTGTTAACCTGTTGTATTATGCTGCTGACATGGAACTTTTGTAAAGGAGCTTTAAGCTCAAAGGTATTTGTAATCCAAAATCTAAATAAAATAAATAAATAACTGTAACCTGTGTCTACAGGTGTACCCCAGATAGAGAGTATTTTAATCCTACCACTAACCTGCCTCTGCAGGAACTACCTAGTACCTATACTTAACATTATTCCTCCTCTCTCACTGGTAGCCATCCACCTTCACAGCCTCCTAGGTCCCTTGCAGCCCTCTCACCTGTTTCCCTGTAGGTAGAGTGCCCTGCAGTGTCCTGCAGATTGCCACACTTCTACTTCCATGGCACTCATGCTTCAGTTATTGTTAATAATAAGAAACATGCAGTGGCACCTCGCTGTGATCTCAATAAGTGTACAACAGCATGAAAGTTGAAGAGGGAGGGGGATTATTACAGTCTGCAGGTGACTGGCCTCTTTATTACAGAGCCGCAGCAATTATATAACTAAATTGTTCTAAAAGTTTAAATGGTAATTTATCAATACCCCAATTATAAATCTGAGAATGTCAGGAATATATTGCTTCTAAAACATAATATAATGACATTTTTTTCGTCTGTAACGATTCCTGTTGCTTGAAATCTGAAAGAGCTGTTCACATCCAGTGAAGCATACAAGGAGAGACTTCAAAGAGCTAGTAGAACCAAAAATAGCAGACAGGAAAATATTAAAAATGTTAAGAAGTAGTCAATTGTATCTTTTATTTCGAAATATTTTCCCAGTTTTCTCATTAAGAAAGTTTTCTAGGTGAGAGTATTGTTCTGTATGTGTGAAATAGCACTCAGACAGCAGACATATCTAGTTCTATTCCCTCCATTACATCATCAGCACTGTGACATCATGGCGATTGACCTGGCAGCTGCTGAGTGGCTGTGATGTCAATCAGTAGGGTCACAATGCTGATGATGTAGTAGGTGGAATAGAGCTAGGTATGTCATCTGCCAGGCAAAGTGTTGTTCCACAGATCACACCTACTAACATCAGGTAAAAGAATATACTAATTACCCAAAGGGAAAAGAAAAGCGCCTTGGATATTAAAGGTTGTGGTTGGCTGCTTTTAAAAACTTATTAGCTCTATAATGCAATCCAGATAATACAAGAAGGAGGTTAACAGACAACAACCTGGTCATATATACTTGTGGACTTTCCTAAATAAACATGCCTTTAGTCGTCACTTAAAAAGACCGTGCTCTTAGCCAGCCGGTAAGTACAGCAGTAGGGATATCAGTTGAAACACTGGTGAACTGTCCGAGGAAGGAGGATCAAGTGTCCCAGAGGACACTTTCTCTTGGGAGGTAATTAACTGTGCTGCAATACTGCCCTACTGCTACTTGGGTAACTCCAGATGGTGAGCTCTGTTGAGAGCATCTTAGAGTGGAGTGGGACCTCGAATAGCGCCTGTCCATGTCACCGACAGGACACATCCCAAAAGGGTCAGGAGCAACCATGAAACACCTCACCAAGGCAGGATGAGATACCAGGTACACTCAGGGCCCTCATCCCTTCCCAGCTGCCTGGCACCAAGCTGTGTAGGCTTAGGCAGTCTCTCTGGGGATAACCAGAGGAATTCTCCACTTGCTGGGCCACAGGTGCAGAGATAATGAGTGTGGAGGGTGGGGATGATGGGGCTGGGTGATGGGGACATGGTGGTGACAGGGGCAGAAACAGAAAAATAAACAGTAGATGTGGCTTGGGGCTGCGCGTGGTCCTGTGGTAGCGCTTCAGACTCCATTGCAGGAATCTTGGAGTCCAGGAGCAAGCATTTGTCCCCATAGTCCACTGGCCCCAGGTCAAGGATGCTGAACAACTTGCACACCCTCTAGCACCATCTCAGCTGATGCTGTTACTCCTGGTTCCATACCACGCAGTAGTAGTAGAGTAATCTGAAAAATATAGAACCTTAGCACAAAAACACTGAGGGAAGAGTTACCAGGCAGGGCATTGGTAATAAATAGAGAATAATGGATAAGTAAGTGTGTGTTCTAACCCCAGGTATTCTTCTTTATTCCTAACTCTCTGCAATCAGCCTCCTAAGCAGAGCTGCCGGAAAAATTGAACTATATGCAAATGATAGAACTATCATTGGCTTGACAACATTCAAACTGTGATGCCATATCTGCTGCAATGTTCCATCAGCGTATCAGATTTCTTTCTCCCATACAAGTCAGGATACCCAGGAGACTTCCCATTCAGTCGTTCCTTGTGGTTCTTCACTGAATGTTAAGTAGTTATATTATTATATTATTACTCTTATTGCTGCCTTTATTTTCTAATTTTACCGTAAATGTAAGTTTATTATTTAGTGGTGTTTTAGTTTAATTTCTCAGTTCCCTACGGTTCGGTATAACCGTTGAGGAACCGAGGTTTAATAACTGTTGCAGAAGCTTTATTTGCTAAATTCCACTATTTAGTTTAACTGTTTTACTTATTTAATTTGAAATACATTTTGTATTTGAAACCGCTAAAGCCGGTTTCTGTGAACCACTAACCGGTTTCTGTGAACCGCTAACCTGGTTCGGATTCTTAAGTTCTCGATTCATTATCAGAACTTTCATCGGTTCCTGAACAGACTGCAAAAAAAAAAAAGTGAAATCTTTATTGCGTTCTTGTTTTCTTCATCAGTTGACAATGGCAGAAAAACCTAAGAAAAAGACTGGACTGCCAGGGTTTAAAACTGCCTGAAGTGTGGGGCGTTGCAAAAGCAGACAAGCACGATTTATGTGTAGTCTGCCTGGGGAATGATCATTTTCAGCAGATTGTGATATCTGTAAATAATTCCCACAGAAAACAGTAGAAAAGAGACTGGAAAGACTACAAAAAGATTATAGAAGGGTGTTATGGGTTCTGAGCAGCCCACACCTCCAAGTCTGTGGGTGAAACCACTTTCTCTTCTTTAAACACCCCTGACAAGGGTGAAACAACTACTGGAAGAAGGATGGGTGATCGGCTGACTCTCCGGTTCCACCAACAAACCTAAGAAAATAAAGCCTGTTGAACCTCTGGCTGATAAACCAAAGGGGTTTCATCTGCCTCAGAGCCTGCCATCATCAGAGGAGAGTGCCCAGGCCATGAAGGTCATACAGGTTCTGCAGGGTTTCATACCTATTCAGCCCTCCTCCACAGGTTCAGATCCTGGTTGCTCCCTCCTCTGAACCAAACCAACCTCAAGAGATGGAGTTTGAAGAATATGATTTACCTGAAATTGATGAAGGTAAGCCTATTGAATCAGAGATCTCACCAGAGCAGGAGTTCAGCTCTCCCCAGACCAGAGGATTGTCCCTCTCATTTTTCTTTGTAAGGAAAATAGTGGATGCCCTTGACCTGGCTACCACAGAGGTCATAGAAGATGAAGAGGAGGCCAAATATATGGAGATGATGGGGTTGTCACCCACAAGAAAATTCTTCTCCCAATAAACAAGCTCTTTAAAAAAGACGTGTTTAAAATCCTGCAGACTCTAAATTCTATTCCACTTCTGGATAAGGACTTGGATAAAAGTACCAACTGGACAGACAAGAGGCTGAATTCCTTTCTCTCACCCTGATCATCAGCAGATAGTCCAGCAAGCAGCCTGTGAAAGGCGAGGGTTCCTTATCTTCTCTCCCACCTGAGAAGGACTGTCGAAAAATAGCATGTCAAAGAAAGGTTATTTGGCTACTTTACTGGGAGTAAGACAGGCTAACTACCAAGCTTACTCAGCACAGTACTAAAAATCACTGTGGCAGTCCGTGTTGACCGTGGCAGAGAAGGCTTCTTCACCTCTCTGATTTGGCTGAAACAGCCAGGTTCGGACTTGAAGCAGCCAAGTACCAGTTTTAAATGGCAGCAGATGCCAGCGACAATGCTACCAGATGGATGGCTCTTACCATAGCCCTTAGAAGGCTGGCATGGCTGAGGGCTACTAATTTAACACAGGATACTCAGGCTAAAGCCATGGATTTTCCTGTGAGGATCACTCTTTGGTCCACAGACTGAAGCATACATGAAGGTGGATGAATATACAGCCACCTGTAAGAGTAATTCCTCAAAGAAAGGCTTTCTTCATCCTATAGGCCATATGGAAGGGAGGCAGAGGAAGGACAGCTTGTAGTAGGCCTTTTTATCAGGCACAGGCTGTCCCACAGTATCAACACTACCCACAGCAGACTGGGTATTTCAGGGCCAGAGGTAAAGGGCCTCTACGAGAGGCTTCAAACTACCAAGCTCCGTCCCAGGCAAAACATAACCCCTGACTTAATGATCGAGGCCTCCCCTCTACCAGTAGGGGCAGATTGGCTTACTATTTCCAGGCTTGGCATTCCATCACCACAGACAAGTAGGTCCTGGAAGCAGTAGTAAGTTAGGGTTTGTCCCTGAGTTTCAAGTCTTTTTTCTCCTCGAGAACAAGGGTGTTCAAACCAGCTTCCTCATAGAGAAAAAAACTCCTGAGAAGGAGCCTTGTTCAAAGCTTACTCCAGCTAAAAGCAGTGGAGTGTGTCCCAAGTTGTCAGAAAGGAAGAGGCTTCTATTCAGTATACTTCCTCACCAAAAGAAAAGTGGGGAGTGGCAGCCTGTTCTAGACCTCAGACTTTTGAACAGGCATCTAATAAAACCAAAATTCAAAATGGTTACACTGGCAGTGATTTTGCCAGTAATCCAGCAGGGAGATTAGCTAGCATCTCTAGATCTAAAGATGCTTACTTTCACATCCCAATAAGAGAATTTCACAGGAGGTACCTCAGGTTCAGATTTCCATCAGGACACTACCAATTCTCAGCTCTGCCTTTTGGTCTCTCTTCAGCACCTAGGGTGTTTACAAAGTGTTTGGCAGTGGTAGTGGCATACCTAAGAAGGTTAGGTATATCAGTCTTCCCTTATCCTGACAACTGGCTAGTGGTGGAAATTCAGCACAGCAGGTACAAGAGCATCTAAAGGTAACACTAAACCTGTTACAGTTTCTAGGATTCCTGGTAATTCAGGAGAAATCCATTTTCACTCCAGTACAAGTTCTGCATTTCATAGGAGCAGAACTGAACACAATATAGGGAAGAGCTTTCTCCCTCAGGACAGGGTACAAAGCATTCTGCAGTTAGCTGCCTCATTTAAGCTGAATGAGCCACGACCAGCAAGACAGTTTCTGCAAATCCTGGGACATATGGCTGCAGTAACAGGCACAATCCTGGGAGCCAGGTTCCAAATGAAGAAGATATACAGTTTCATCTCAGAGCACACTGGTGCCAGAGAAAAGACAAACTGAGCAAACGGTTCAGTAACAAAAACCCTGATTCAAGCACTCTAGCACTTCTGGTGGAAGGAAGCAAACAACCTCAGGAAGGGTACCCTTCCAGGAAATGCATCAGCTATCCTCACAACTGATGCCTCTCTGGCAGGATGGGGTGCTCACTTAGGGATCACACCACGATGGAACCTGGTCCATCAGAGTCACTCCTGCATATAAATTGGCTGGAGCTAAAGGCTGTGTTTCTGGCCCTGAAAGCATTCGCCCATCTAGTACAAGGAAGTGGTGAAAGTCAGGACAGACAACACCACAACAATGTACTATATAAACAAGCAGGGGGAACAAGGTCAGACCCTCTATGCACATATGCTGTGAAAGTCTGGAGCCTAGTTTACACACTAAAGGCCTCATTACAGGCCATTCATATACCAGGAAAGGACAATACCTGGCAGATGCCCTGAGCAGAATTAACCAGGCACATCACGAGTCGTCCGTCAACAAGCAGGTGTTGGACTCAGTGTTCGGGAGATGGGGCACATCACAGGTGGATCTCTTTGCATCCCAAGAAACCACCTCCTGCCCCTCTTTGTTGCAGACCACAGCCAAAGGCACAATCCCACTGGATGCTGTGGTTCTGGACTGGTCAGGAAAAGTCTGCATGCTTTATTTATTTTTGATAGTCGGATTTACAACCTTGAGTCAGGGACTCATTTACAAAGGCACCTCATCGTAGGGAGGGTAGACATGGTTACAGTGTGAGATACAACAGTGGTAACATACAGGTGCAATACAGATAACAAAGAACACAATATAACAATGATTTATGGAATAAAGTTACATGCAGTAAATAGCAATTGTATAAAGTGTAACAATAGTAGAAGTCACAACCCTGGTCATACCGGGAAATACCTGTGTGGAAGGGTTGGGGAAACAGGGCGAGAAAAGAAATTAAAAAAAAAAGGGGGAAGCAGTCCAACGGACATTGTCAAGGCTATGGGCCAGAAACTGGGAGGGACCACAACATTAGGTTGATTAAGGGCAGCTACAGCTCTGGCGCCAAAGAGGTGGTTACAGAGATTGACTTAAAGGGACCAATTTTGGTAGACTTGGTGACAGAGGGTGGGAGGAGTTGAACCATGTGGGGTGCGGTAGTGGAAGGACCTTTGGGCTCGGGAGGTCTTGGTATGGGGCACCAGAAAGGTGGCCTTAACTGAGCTACTGGTGGCAACAGATGGGGATGCAAGCTGCAGGGCAGGTGACCCCTGGGGGAGAGAGTCCTAGCAGGATTTTTGGCAAGTAAGCAGGTTGGTAGTGCAGGCGCCTCCAAGGTGAGCAGGTTGATGGGAATAGAGTAGGCAAGTATGGGTGCGGAGGAATGCGCCAGTCAAGAGCCTGCAGGCCTTGTTTGTCGAGGTCTGGATTCTGGTGAGGCGGTATTGTTGGCCGCTGTGTAGATAGGGCCGTAGTCCACTAGGGACAGGATGGAGGAGTTGATGGCCAGTCGGAGGGCGGTTTGGGGAGACTATCTCTGTGCGATAGAGAAGGCCAATCAGAGTTTATGGCTGAGGACAGGGTTTTGATGTGGGTGTGGAATGTAGAGCAGTGTGAAGGTGATGCCCAGGTACTTGTAGGATGACACCTGCTCGAGAAGGTGAGCATTACTGGGGAGAATGCAGAGGGGCATTTTGGCCTTATTCTGGTGATGCTAAAAAACATAGATTTTTTTTTTTTTTGAGGTTAATGACCAGCCGGTGGTCAAGAAACCACTTTCGGCTTGGTTGAATGTGTGCTGCAGTTTTCCTGTAGAGATGCAGGGTCAGGGTGGGAGGCAAGGAGAACTGCATCATTTCATAGAGTAGCATATTGCCCAAGCAGGAGCTGGGAGTGTGTTGAGAAATAGGCTGAACAGAGCGGCCCAGGATGGAACCCTGGGGACCCCAGTGAATGGGCAGGGTATTGGACAGGGTGCCATTTACCTTCACGCGCTGTGATTTGGTAGAGAGGTAACTGGTGAGCCAAGCCAGCGGGCAGGGAGAAGCCAAGTTGGTGGAGGGGTCAAGTAGGAGGGGTTGACGGACAGTGTCAGAGGCCTGGAGAGGTCAACGAACACTGCACCCGCAACATGACCGAGTCGAGAGCAGAGTGGAGGTGCTGGGAGAACGCCAGGAGGGTTGTAGTGGTGCTGTGTCCAGGGCGGAATCCATGTTGTTCGGACACAGCAGGTCGATTGGCCAGATACTCTGAGAACTGAATGGCCACTATTTTTCTAGTGCTTTGGAGAGAGGGGGAGAATGGAGATAGGCCTGAAATTGTTAGGGATGGTCTATCTCCACTCTTATGGACAGGGTGATTTCTGCAATTTTCCAGGCACTGGGAAATTGATCAAGACATAGAGACCAGTTTAAAAGGTTGGTGAGAGGGGCTAGTACAGTATCTAGGACTAATCGGAGAATCCTGGAGTCCAGGGATCATAGCTGGGGTTGTTGCTAGCTAAGGCTTTTGCAGATGAGGCCTAGCATCATCTTCAGAGTCCTGATCAAACTCATGTCACAACCTGCATCAATCCTCTATTACTTTCCATGTCGGTATCCCAACCAATACACTTACCAAGGAAGCACAACTGTTGACCTCCCATGAGGGAAAATCTTGTATCTGAATCTCAGGTCTCTCAGATTCAAGGCATGGCTCTTGAGGACTTGGAATATGCAAACCTAAATCTTTCTCAGGCTGTTCTGAATATCCTTAAAGGATACAAAAAGCTTCTACTAAGAAAACCTATTCATCAAAATGGAAAAGGGTCTCTATTTGGTGTATTCCAAGGAGATTTCCCTACTTTAGTGAAAATCTCAGTTGTCCATGAATACCTAATATACATCCACTCCCAGGGTTGAAACATACATCACTGAAAGTTCATCTGGCATCAGTTCTGCCTACATTTCTGCTGGGAAAGGTATTTCCATAGCAGCCAATCCCATTTTCAAAAGGTTCTTTAAAGGTTTATGCCACCTGCACCCACCTATTAGGAAACCAGTTCCAGTGTGGGACCTGAACATATGCATTGCTTAGCTCATGAAACCACCTTTTGAGCCTATGTCCTCTGCACATTTACAATATGTTACATGGAAAACTGTGTTTCTGGTTGCAGTTACTTCAGCTAGAAGAATAAGTGAACTACAAGCATCATGTGTTGAGAAGGACCATCTTTTTTCCATAACAACAAGGTGGTGCATAGAACAAATAGATTTCTTCACAAAGTGGTTTCTGATTTCCACCTAAACCAATCCATTACACTTCCAGTTTTCTTCACTGAACATGCTAGTTCAGGTGAACACAGACTCCATAGTCTAGATGTCAAAAGATCATTAAGTTACTATATGACCCATACCAGGGTTCATAAACATGAAAAGCAACAGCTGTTTCTTACTGATGGGATGTAGGTAAAGGCACCCCAGCTTGTAAGTCTCCCACTGGATAGTCCAGTGCATTCAGTTTTGCAACTCGGTAGCAAGGAGCCCCAGCAGGCCTGAGGGCTCATTCAACCAGGGGCACAGCTGCTACTATAGCAGCATCTAGAGATATTCCTTTAGTGGAAATCTGTAAAGCAGCTACCTAGAGGACAATATACACATTTACTAAACACTGCAGTTTGGACACACAGTCCAGAAGTTATGCTAGGTTTGGCACAGCAGTCCTGCAGAGCCTCTTTCCTAAGTAGGTTCTCTGCCCACTTCCAAAGGTACTGCTTTGAAGTCTGTAGTTAGGAATATAGAAGAATACTTGTGGTTAGAAGAAAAATTACTCACCTTAGTAATCTTGTTTCTTCCAAGGTATTCTTCTATATTCATAACTCTCCTCCCTCCCTCCCTTCCAGAACCAGAGCCTCTGCACTCCTGATCGAGTTTTCTAATTAAAAGTCTCAAACACTGGCATATATGTTTTCTAACCATAGTGGGAAATATTTAATTCTCTTTTCCAGGTGATTCTGGCATTCGGGTGGGGTGGGAGGTTTAGGATTATATTATGTTAAGATGTTAAATAAGTATATTTAGATAAGTCTTAGTATAGATACATACATACATAGATACATAGACAGTGTCGGCAGATAAGGGCCTATGGCCCACCCAGTCTGCCCATTTAAGTTTGTAAGTTCAGTTTATGTTTTCCAGGAAGTCTGTTGCCCTACCCTGACCTCCAGAATTCCTTTATGTCTATCCCATGCATTCTTAAATCCTGTGATTGTTTCAGCCCCACCACTTCCTCTGGCAGGGTGTTCCACTTGTCCACCACCCGCTCTGTGAAGAAATTCTTCCTCACGCTTCTCTGAATCGTCCCTCCTCCAACTTCATCCCATGCCCCTAGTCCTGGAACATCTTTTCGCTTAAAATAGTGCATTCCTGCACCCTGTTCCTCCCTGTAAGATACTTGTATGTCTCTATCATATCCCTCTCTCCTCCTCTCCTCCAGGGAGTACATGTTCAGTGCCTTCAACCTGTCCTCATAGGACTTGTGATGCAATCCATGCACCATCTTTGTTGCCCTCCTCTGAACCTTCTCTACCCTGTCTATGTCCTTACGAGGTAAGATCTCCAGAACTGCACAGTGTACTCCAGGTGCGGCCTCACTAGTGTCTTGTATAGTGGAATTATGACTCCTTTTCCTGCTGGTGATGCCCCTGCCTATGCATCCCAGCATCCTATTTACCTGCTGCCTTGTCACACTGTTTCCTGCCTTGAGGTCATCAGAGATGATAACTCCAAGATCCCTTTCCTGCTTGGTATGCTATATCCTCACCCCCAACTGAATATATTGTGCCAGGGTTTTGTGCCCATATGCATTATCTTGCACTTCCTTGCATTGAATTTCAACTGCCAAACCCTGACCATTCTTCAAGTTTCTGCAGGTCCCTTCTCATTCTGTCTACACCCTCTGGTGTGTCTACTCTGTTACATAGCTTTGTGTCATCAGCGAACAGTGAAATTCTGCCTTCTAGGTCCTGTGCAATGTCACTGATGAAGATATTGAATAGTACCGGTCCCAGCACTGATCCCTGTGGTACCCCACTGGTCATTCTTCCCTCTGTGGAGTGACAGCCATTTACCACCACCCTCTGTGTCCTGCTGCCCAGCCAGTTACCTACCCACCGCACTACTGTCCTGCCCACACCCATATTCCTCAGTTTGTGCAATAATCTTCTATGTGGCACAGTGTCAAAGGCCTGTTGAAGTCCAGATAGGCCATGTCCACTGCCCTCCCTGATCCACCTCCCTAGTCACCCAGTCAAAAATTCAATGAGGTTGGTCTGACATGACCTTCCCCTGGTGAAACCATGCTGCCTTGGGTCCTGTAGTCCATTGACAACCAGATGTTCCACCAATCTCTCCTTCAGTAGTGCTTCCATGATCTTCCCCACTACCGAGGTGAGGCTGACTGGTCTGTAGTTTCCCGCTTCCTCTTTGTTCCCACTTTTGTATAAGGGACTACATCTGCTATCCTCCAGTCTTTGGGTACCTCCTGTTTCTAGTGATCGGCTAAACAGGATAGCAAGAGGTTCAGCCACCACTTCTCTTAGTTCTTTAAGGACCCTGGGTGCACCCATCTGGCCCCATTGCTTTATCAACTCTTATTACTTCCAGTTCCTTCAGGACCCTTTCGTGTAAAGGGACTTGTGTCAATTTCTGCACCATTCTCACCCCTTGTACCCATTCAGACCCATTACCTCCTCTTCCTCAGTAAAGACTGAGCAGAAATACCTGTTCAATATGTCAGCTTTACTGTTGTCATCCTCCACACAGCCCCATCCTCCCCTTCAGTCTCACTATCCCTCCTTTGCCTTTCTTTTTTCACTTATGTACCTGTAAAAGGTTTTGTCCCTCTACCCACTGATTTTGCAATGTGTTCTTCTGTCTGAGCTTTGGCTTCCTTACTGACCTCCTGCCTCCCTTTGCTTCTCCTGGTACTTCTCCCTATCCCTTCTGCCTGTGTCTTTTGTATTGCCTGAATGCAACCTTTTGGCTTTCACTTTCTTTGCTACCTCTTTGGAAAACCATAATGGTCTCCTCTTCCTTTTCCTCTTGCTAACCTGCTTAATACATAGTTCTGTTGCTCTTGTAATCCCCATTTTAAATATTTCCACTGTTCCTCAACCCCTGATTCCTGCCCCATTCCCCTTAATGCCTCTTTCAAGTATCTCCCATTTTCCCAAAGTTTGCCCCTAAAATCCAGGATACGTGTTTTTGTGTGGTTTGGTGCTGCTCTTTCTGTGATTTCAAACCACAGTGACTGGTGGTCACTGTTCCCCCCTCTTACCCCCATCACACTGTCCCTGTTTGTGAGCACAAGGTCCAGTATTGCCTTCTGCCGAGTTGGTTCCATGACCAGTTGCTTGAGGAAGGCACCCTGAAGGAGTCCAGGATAAATCTGCTCTAGTTGCTGCTGCTGGAATGCTCCAGTCCACGCCTGGAATATTGAAGTCTCCAACCAGTACTACTCACCTTTGTCTGCCATCCTCTGGATGGCTAGCATTAGCTCCCATCTGTTTCTTCCTCCTGGTCTGGTGGTCTATAGACCACACCTGTGCGGATGGCTGGCCCCATTTTCCTTTCCAGCTTAACCCACAGTAACTCTCCCCATTTTGTTCCTCCTGGATCTCTGTAGTCTTTATGTCATTTTTCACATACAGTGCCACCCTCCTCCCTTCCTGCCTGCCCTGTCTCTTCTGAATATGTTGTAGCCAGGTATGGCCAACTCCCAGTCGTGGTTATCATTACACCAGGTTTCAGTGATGGCCACAATGTCCAGGTCTGACTGCACCATGACAGCCTCCATATCTTCCATCTTGTTGCTAAGGCTCCTGGCATTTGCACACATGACTTTCCATGATTTGACCTCCCTAGACTGTTTCACTGTTCTGCTCCAGCCCCTTCCTTGGTTGTCCTTTATCCCTGGTTCACCTTGCTGTCTGCCTTTCTGCTGAATTTTGCCCTATTCTGCCTATCCACCTCCTGAAGCTAATCTCCATCTTTTGCACTTGCTAACCTCCACATCCTTTCCTTCCATTTCTCTGGGTACCTCTATTTGGTTGTCCCTGTTTGGCAGTGTGGCATATGAGTTCTTGAGTGGAATAGGATCTGGGATGTGCCTCTGCCTGACTGGTCTAACCCTCCTGAGCCCACTGTCATCCAAGTACTCCTTGTTCTCTGCATCCTTTGAGGCAGCTGCATTGGACTGAGTGGTCTCTGGATAGGGCGATGATACTCCTGACTCAGTTTACTTCCGCTTGAGTCTGGTTACCTCATCCCGCAGTCCAGAATATATAGTATAGTAGGCAGTATATAGTAGGCAGTATAGGTTGCCTTGTAGGCTCCTTAGAAATCTAATACGTTGATGGAACGTTGCAACAGATAAGGGCAACAGTTTGAATCTGTGTAACGAGCCAATGATAGTTCTGTCATTTGCATGTAGTTCCATTTCTCTGGGCAGCTCTGCTTAGGAGGCTGACTGCAGAGAGTTATAAATATAGAAGAATACCTTGGAAGAAACAAGATTACTAAGGTGAGTAATTTTTCTTATGGATTTTATTTCACACACCGAAGTGTGTGATGACCCATAAACCTCAAGAGTGAAGCCAAGAGGTTTATTTGGTCACACATCAAGGTGTGTGGAAAAATTCATAACATCAAACTTGCCTATTCTTTATTTTTGTAATTGCTGGTGTGGGAGGTTTAGACTGTATTTCTAGAAGCTTGAAAGAAAGGCGTTTTTAGCTAGAGTGCAGTTTTATTTTTGAAGGAATTGAACTGTACATGAGTGAAACATAGTTGAAAATACTGCAGTAGAAATACTTTTGTGAAACAATGGAATGCAATGGTTTTAAAGTATTTTCTTTGGGAATGTCATATCAACTGGATTTTGGATATTATTGCCTTTGGAGCATAATAACCAAATCTGGTTGATATGCATTTTAACAAAACAATAATCTGGTTGATATTTATGGTGACCAGTAATTATAACCAGGTTTCAAGAATTACAGAGTTACACATACCCCATGATGCAAATCAGCATGAAAGAAATTTAGACTGGTTCGGCTTTAAGCAGGAGTGTGTGGTGCCAAATGGCATTGTACACAGTCTGCAAAGGCTGAAAATAGAAGACACAGACATGCGATTTGATCTTATCGGGATGTATTGATGTGCTTCTTTTGTATCTCAGGTGGTCTTATTGGTTTGGTCGTGGTGAGCCCAAAATTTGTAAGCAATTTAAAAGACCAAAACCCTCTGCACAAAAGTACTGAGAGAAAGTTTACCTTTGGAAGAGCATTGACAATAAAGCCTTGTTTCAGAGAAATACAAAATCTACATACCCAATAATGCAAAGCATTATGGGACATCTAAGCAAATTACTAAGAAGTACATAAAGAAGCCACCAGAAGAAGGCCATTTGGTCTATCAAGTCTGCTCGTGTTGCAGGGTTCACAACTTGAGCTACTGTCCCTGTCCCCTCCCCACTCCTCCCGTCCCTTCTTAGCCATGACCCTTCCCTCCCCTATATCTGTCCCAGCCTCTCTTAAAGCTGCCCACTGTCTTCAACGAGGTTACCTCTTCTGGCAGTGCATTACAAGTCTCACGACCCTCTCTGTGAAAAAGTGCTTCCTGACCTCCCTCCTAAACCTCCCACTCTCCAGCTTAAGACTGTGGTTACCACTCAGCTTAAAGAGACTCTCCTTATCAATCTTTTCAAGTACTTGAAGGTCCCAATCATGTCCTCTCTCTCTCTTTCTCTCTCCTGTCTTCAGGAGTACATGTTCAGTGCCTTCAACCTCGGCTCGTATGTCTTACCCTGCTGACCAGCTATCATCTTTGCAGCCTCCTCTGGACCTTCTCCAGCAGGTTAATGTCCTTTTGAGGTGTGGGCACCAGTACTGAACTCCATACTCTAGATGCGGTCTTACCAGTGACCTGTACAGGGCAGTGTAACCTCCTCTCCTACTACTGATCCTCCTAGCTATGCATCCCATCATCTTGTTTGCCTTTGCTGCTGCTTTCTTGCACTGCATGGAGTGGTTCAGGTCACTAACGATCATCACTTCTAGATCTTTCTCCTCCTCTGATGCAGATACCGGACTCCACCCAGGTAGTACTCTGTCCCAGGATTCTTGGCTCCATATGCATAACTTTGTGTAACCCCACTGGTACCCGGGTTACTAGAATCCCAGTAAGACCTAGTGGTAGGCAGGGAAGGCAGCTTGTGAAACTCCAGTTAAATGGATTTCACACTGTCTCACTCTGTCTTCAGTCTCAGCTGAGACTGAGGGATGACATCTCCATAGAACTATCGCAGCTGCATGAGCCACATTGGAATCTGCAGATGGGAGCTAGGTTAGATTGTTGGGAGTTTTGAACAGTGAGCAGCAGTTGTGTGTGAGCAGTCTTGAGGAGAGGAGCACAGCTGTCTGTGCACAGGCTCTTGGAGCCTAAAGCTCTGATATAGAGCTACTTTTAGGGAAAGGTGTGTGTTTCGCTAAGAGGAACACAGTAAGCTGTTCTTGAAGTGGTGGAGACCGCTGTTATTGGTCTCTGTGCCCCATCCCTGAGGGATGGGGTGGAGGGTTTGCCTGTTATTCCAGGGGCAACCTCCTGGTTCTGGCTAGGAAGAAGCTGCCTTATTTTCTGAAATGTGTTGTGGCACCAGAAGCTGTCAAGATTCGCCTACCCTTTAATCTACATTGCCAGGCTTTCAAAAGAGTTGTTTAATGTCCAGAGAATTGGCCGGTATGGATTATGGGAGCTGGAGGTGGAGACCCCCATCTTTAGTAACCAGGTTCACCTCTACGGATTTGCTCTGTGGCCCTTTACTTTGCCTCCGGTGCTTGGCCAGTACTGAGGGAAGTACCCAGACGTGGGACTGAAAGGAAATTTCCCTAAGGAGTCTAAGGCTCTAAGGTGGTTTGGGGAGCCACCAACAGAAAATGTGTCCACTGCCATATGGACTGGATCGAGTGGCCAGCAGGGAGCTGGGCCAGAAAACCCAAATCATGTACAAGTCGGGCTGTGTACCCAAAGCAGCATGCAAGTCTGGGCTGTGTGCCTGGTGGGTTCAGAGCCTGAGGGCTGAAGTGTTGAAGAAGTGTTCTGTTATCTCTTATCAGCATTACCAGGAATGTAGCCCTGTGGGGGTCCGTCTATGCTTTGTTTGTTCAGTTTGGATGTGAATAAAAGCCACACTTTAGAATCCCATTCCTGGTATTGGACATTACAGTTATTGTTTCCTGTGTTCGGATTTACTTGGGTGCCCCTGTGCAGAGTAGCCAAACTCTAAGCCCCTGTGCCGAGTAACCTAGTCCTCCCAGCACCCGTCCCCTCGTCCCCACCAGGTACTGCTGTCAGCTTCAACAGCATACCAACTGTCATTTGCAAAAAGGCAGGGGTCAGGGCCTTACAAAATGGAGGCACCGCTTTGGATTTTAATTTAGGAGGAAAGGTGCTCGGCAAGGGCCAGCGCTTTGGTTGTCTGGCAGTGGCAGCCCAAAAGCTGAAGCAAGTTTAACTAGTGTGTGTCTGTGTGCTGTGGTTCATATGTTGCTGTTAAAATGCCAACTGTTTACCAAGGAGCAGTAAGCTAAAAGAGTATGCCCTTGTCCTGCATCAAATATTTACAGCGCTTTTGCCAGCTTTTAAAGAACTGTTGTGATGAAGAAAAGTGTGGAAGACTAGGGATAGCAACAGGAAAATTGTGCCCTGGACATTGGAAATGCTTTCTAAAGAACTGTTGTGATAAAGACAAGTGTGGAAGACTAGGGTAGCAACAGGAAAATTGTGCCCTGGACATTGGAAATGCTTTTAGTAAACTTGAGCGACTTGCTGTGTTAGTGGTCATGCTAAATGGTTGAAATGGGCTCCGCCGTGGAGTCGAGTTCAAGAAAAAAAGTGGTTTCTGCAGTTTAAATTTGCCTGCTTGACGATCGCTGTGAGGAGAAGAGCACCGAGAGGAAAGAGGCTCATTTGCATGGCGTCATGTGATTGGTGACGCTGCAATCAGTCCTGCCCCCAGCCAGCTCTACTGTGACTGCCCAGCATTCGAGAGGGAGTGAGAGGAGTGTGTACTGGCTTAGTGGAGGAGCGGTGATTAAAAGCGCTGTAAAAGTATTAGAAATAGACTTTTCTATTTAAAAGCAGGCTCAACCCGGATCTCGATCGACTGGATTGTGAGTGTGGTGATCAGAGAGCGATCGGCAGGACTGCCCACCCGCTTCCTTTCTGAGGCCTCCAGACTGGCTGCAGGCTGTCCATCGCAGCAAACAGCTACTGTTAACAGTGAGTACCAACAGTAATAATTGCTCAAACAGTGATTTTCTGCCAAAACCAGCTGAATATGTGTGCAGCAGTGTAGTCTCTTTGCAAATAAAGACTGTGTCAAGTTTTACCAGCTAAAGTAAGTCTGTTAAGCCATTGATTGTGAGCATAGTTATGGATTCAGCATCAGCATAAAGTTTCAAAGCCAGTAGAGAGACTGAGTTGTAGCAAAATGTGCAGCACTAGTTACAAGCAATCCTGTGCTTGAAATCCTGAGGCTTTAAGGGACTCTGAGCTAAAGAAATGTTTTCAGCAAGTGAAAAGTCCGTGGCAAATCATATAAATGTACTAGAAAAAGAACAGTGCAAGTTTGTGCAGTTTTGAGCAACATTATAAGTAGTGTGTATAGTCTCGGATGTAATGGCTTGACCCAATTTCTGAATGTTGATGCAGGAGTGCTGCCGCCATTACAGGGTGGGGTAGTAATGTAAACACAGCAGCAGAGGAGCCATTTAAAATGAAAGAAAGTGTTCAGTGAAGTGGGACTTTCAGTAACAGTGAGCATTTGTTTGTTTTCCTGCAGTCATGGCCTCAGGACCAGCCGCACCCGGATCATGCCCGGCTGCAGTAGCAACAGAAGTAAACAAGTTAAGGGACATTGAAAGGTGTTGCTATGGAGGACAGCTGCCTTCTCATGTGGCGATTCCTGGATATCCAGTGCAAGTGTGTTTAATATGCTTAAATGCTGGAAGGGCGTCTTCATGGTACCTCACCGTTCGGGGTGCTTAGAGAAATGCAGCTTGTTTAAAGCGCAAGATCTGCTTTGGCTCCCGCATGGGACAAAAAGTTCAGAATTTGTAGTGGCAGCACACAGCACCAGGCGGAGCCTGTTGAAGAAGGGCCTCGGGGAGTGTGGCACAAAGCTAGAGGGTGCAGATTTGAATACAGAACCATATGCTGATGTTTCGGATGCTGGATCACAGAGAGATAATTCAGACAGAGCATCAGTAGACCCTGGATGGGGGGCTTAGCCCAAGTCTCATAGGAGAAAATGAGATGAGGGAGGCCTTGAATGGGAGGTATCGACCTCTGCGCCCAGTGAAGAGTGGATAGTCTCAGGAGTGAGCATGACTGCTCACTCCTGGGCACAGATTCTCAGTGAGGGAGAAGAAGAAGAGGGGAACCTATGTGGCCTTGTGAAAAGGAACGGGTACACAGCCTCAAGATCTTGCCTCAGAGGAATGCATGGAAGAGAGTGGTGATGCCGCTGCCCTGGCTGTGCAAGAAGAAGTAGTCAGGGATCCGTTTTCATCTTGTTGAGAATGCGTAGCTGGCAGAACCAGGACTGACTGCCCCAAGCCAGGCCAGTGGTCTCAGGTTGACCAAAGCTAGTAAAGAGGAGAGACTGGTTTCGTAGGAAGGTGAATTAAATCTATGGGATGTCCTTTCCTACCTTTCCTGGAGAGTCTGGGAGGAGATTGAGAACAGCAGGAAATCCTGGATCTGGGCAAGCAATGAAATGTGTGCATCCTGGTGCAAACAAGCATGTCGGGAACAGGCTGTTTCATGAAAAATACACCCAGTGGAAAGAGGCAGGACACTGTTTATGGACACTGTTCGAATAGTGGATGAAGAAGGACGTGAAATCTTTACAGTGTGAGTTATGCGCCCAGACGGGTGATAATTCAAGCTCCTGACCTCTGTACTATTGGCCTCAATGCAGAGACCTCCCTGCAAATGTGCCGGTGCCTACCAGATGGAAAGCAGAGTAGTAGAATAACTGCCACACCAGCCATTGCAGTGCCTTTGCTATTCCGCCCAGTATGGACATCCAGGACTCGGTGCCCCACATTCATCAGTTCTACAGTGTACTGGCCTTCCAGAATCCATCGACTGGCCCACCAGATGACTTCAGATCCAGAGAGGACATCATCCCAGCTGTATCCTGATCCATCGCCTGGTAATGACGCCAGACCAGCTGTTTTTCCTTTTGTTCCTGTTCCAAGGTTCCATCTCCAGAGATGACATTGGCCCAGCAGTTTCAGATGTGCCCTCCTGTAGTTCCCCCGGAAGATGTCCCCAGCTGTATCGGAAGAATGCTGCCAGGAGAGTCTTCGCCAAGAAGCAGGTCAATGTGTATTATTCCTTCTACAAGGGCTGGTAAGTCCAAACTTTTCTATCCTTATGACATTGCAGTACACACCCTACACTAGCAGACTCAAGATGTGTGAACTGTCCTGAAAGACTCTCTCTTGGACTTTGGCCTGCTAGAACTGTGCTTCACGGGCCCGCCCAGGAGACTCTTCTTTAATGGACTAGCTCGACACTGTGGTCACTAGATGGGACTTTAGGCACTCCATCCCCCAAATGTGTATTGTAAATAATGTCATTGTTTTTCTACTGTTTTCTAATGTATATACTGTTTTTCTACCTTTTATAAAAATCTTTTGGGATTCTCCAGTGTTTTGATGGTAGGGGTTTAGATAGACTGTGCATGCAGATTAGGAGTGTGTGCTGTCTTTCTTTTCTTGCAGGTGTTCCTGAAGAAGATAGAAGAGAAGACAAGAAGAGGAGGAGGGGCTCATCGGAGTTCCTCGCTAGTACTTTAGTGTGTAGTATTTAAAGTACTGTTGTTGTTGTTGTTGTTGTTGTTGTTGTTGTTGTTGTTACTGTAGTAACCCTTTCCTTCCACAGGTGTGGTTGTGGGGGTATGAGGGAGTAATATAATAGATGGTATTAGTTCTTGGTGTGTGGTTGCAGGGTGCCCAAGGTCGGGAGGTCCCCGGTTTGTTTTTATTTTGGGGTGGTGTTAGAGGCAGACAGATTTTCCCTAGAGCGCTAGGGGGGATAGACAGACTGTGGACCTGAATGGCCATAGGGACTACAGTGCTGAGCTATTAGGGCCACGCCTGGACAGTTCTACCAGAGCCACTAGGCACCCATAATTAGTGGGTAGAGTAGAGGCTGATATGTCAGCCAGAGGCCTCTAGGCCCTTAGTGTTGCCTGCCTGTGCTAACACATGGTGAGGAGGGCCCGATCACCCTCCTCCGCTGGTAGCACATAGGGTGGGATTGGCCCGGTAACAATGACCGCGGAGAGTCATTTCTCCTGCCCAGGGCGAGTGTAACTCCCTGTTACCCGGGGTTACTAGAATCCCAGTAAGACCTAGTGGTAGGCAGGAAGGCAGCTTGTGAACTCCAGTTGAATGAAAGGGGATGGGGGTGGAAGGTTTGCCTGTTATTCCAGGGGCAACCTCCTGGTTCCGGCTAGGGAAGAAGCTGCCTTATTTTCTGAAATGTGTTGTGGCACCAGAAGCTGTCAAGATTCGCCTGTGGGCACCTGCAACTAAAGGGTGAGTTCTGCTCTTGTCAAATGGCCTATGTTTCACCTGAACTGTGTTAAAGGGGGATTGGACTGCTGAATTAGTGGGAGGCCTAGAGGAATAGGCTTAGGCAAAGTAAAAGTATGTTCAAGTCCAGCACAAGGGAAAGCCAAGACATGTAGAGGAAGTGTGCTATACATTTACCCTTTAATCTACATTGCCAAGCTTTTCAAGAAGAGATGTCTAAGTATGTTCGAGTTTAGTACAAGGGAAAGTCAAGACATGTAGAGGAAATGTGCTATACATTTACCCTTTAATCTACATTGCCAAGCTTTCAAAAAGTTGTTTAATGTCCAGAGAATTGGCTGGGTATGGATTGTGGAGCTGGAGGTGGGAGACCCCCATCTTTAGTAACCAGGTTCACCTCACGGATTTGCTCTGTGGCTCTTTTTTTTGCCTTCAGCACTTGGCCAGTGCTGAGGGAAGTACCCAGATGTGGGATTGAAAGGAAATTTCCTTAAGGAGTCAAGGCTCTAAGGTGGTTTGGGAGCCACCAACAGAAAGTGTCCACTGCTGTATGGACTGGGATCGAGTGGCCAGCAGGAGTCAGGCCAGGAAAACCAAAATAGTGTACAAGTCGGGCTGTGTACCCAAAGCAGCATGCAGGTCCGGCTGTGTACCTGGTGGGTTCAGAGCCTGAGGGCTGAAGTGTTGAAGAAGTGTTCTCTTATCTCTTATCTGCATTACCAGGAAAGTAGCCCGTGGGTCCATCTGTGCTTTGTTTGTTCAGTTTGATGTGAATAAAAGCAACACTTTAGAATCCCATTCCTGGTATTGGACATTACAGTTATTGCTTCCTGTGTTCGGATTTACTTGGGTGCCCCTGTGCAGAGTAGCCAAACCTAAGCCCCTGTGCCGAGTAACCTAGTCCTCCCGAACCCAGTCCCCACCTGGTACTGCTGTCCGCTTCAACAGCATACCGCCTGTCGCTGCAAAAGGCAGGGGTAGGGGTTACATTTGCATTTCTGGCATTGAAGCTAAGCTGCCAGATCCGGGACCACCTCCTAGCTTTTCCAGATCTTCCTAGTAGTAGAAGTAGTAGTAGAAATTTATTGTTTGTAGTGCATCCTTGGTTTGTACAATGTGGCTGTGCATTGTGTTGTTGCTGGAGGTCGCTGATAAGGTCTGAGCTGCCAACAACAATTGAGCACAAGGAGAAAAATCTACAGTAAATGTAATGTTCTAGCATTTCTATGTAGTCGCTCATTAGAGAGTTCTACAACCTAGAAGTTAAAAAGCTTGCTCTCCCAAGTATTAACAACCTCAGCAGTGCAGCTGCCAGGAACCTGAACACTGGTACATTATCATACTTCTGTCTCTTCCTTCCTGATCAGAGTGGGGTTTGTGTATCTCTGCAGAGCCTTGAACCTGTGGCCTTTGTGTTTATTATGGAGCAAACTGTCTACGTGTGGGCAGCTGGGTTATCGGCTAGAACACCTGCAAGTGATCAGCAGCACCGAAGGCACAGAATCCTCACACTTTATGAGGTACAGTCTCTATATGAATTTCACGTCCTTTGATACCCAGAAAGTTCAGATGACCCCCCAGTAAATGGCTTAACTCAGATTTCATCTAAATATAACAATGGCAGAGCAGAGTGAGCAGTTTTGTTTGTGTCTAGGTAGCACAGAGGTTAAGCTGGCCCAAACAGCAGCTCCTCTGAATTTGCCGAGTGTTCAGTAGCATTGCTAAGAGTGAACTCCTGTTCTTGACAGACCAGTATGATGAAGAGCAGAAGAAGAAGAAGAATCAGCATTTATATAGCGCTTTTCATACATCCAAAGCGCTTTACAAGCAATGCTAGACTGGTAGTGAAGTGACTGAATGTGGGTGGAGGCCATATTGCACATCATCACCCACACACAGCCTGGATAATTGCATGAACCTGTTTATGGGAAGGGGAATGTTGGCCAGGACACCGGGAATGTTCCCTACTCTTTGAAGAGTGCCCTAGGTTCTTTTACACCTGGACACCCACCAGGACAACACCAGGATGGGCAGAAGGGACCTTGGTTTAGCGTGTCATCAGGCCCGGCACACCCCAGCCAGCAGTACAGCACCCCAATACTGCACTCAGGTGCCAGCAATTTTAGGTGCAAGTCCAATCCTGTGTGGGACAAGAACCACGACCTTCTGGTCCAGAGGCGGATGTGCTACCAACTGAGCCACCATGACACCTGAGCACATCAAGCTGACCCACTGGCAGTCAGAAAGCAGGCAAGCCAGTATTATTGTGGAGCTGGTGAAGCTGGCCTCTTGTGCCCTTGTGCATGCTGCTGACCTGGTTGCTATCCTTGATATGAAGGGTTGGCACTAGCAGGTGTTACTCAGAAACAACGCAAGGATTTGACAAGGTGTGAAATTCCTGCATGGTAGTATCCCACCCATGTGTGGCTCAAATTTCCTATGCAATTTCAATGTGTCTTTTGTCTGTCTGGAGTAGGTATCTAATGATAACCCTGATTTTGAGTTTGGTATTTTGCCCTGGCAGCTGACCACTTGCAATTGGTACTGTGTGCTAGCATGGAGACCAGACCACTGTGAGCTCTGAACTCCTACTGTTATATCGCTGGTTGGATCAGCATTGGATCTCACAGCATGGGAACAGGTTTCTGGGTCCTGTGCACCCCTTCATGGAGTAACTGCGCCTCACTGACTGACTCCTCACTGAAAGGAGGATGCATTTGGTGAGACTTGGTCTCTGAACCCCGCCTGTTAGTTCAGAATCTTACAGTGGTGTTCTGCCTTTATCAACCAGCAGATATTGCTGTTTGCTGGCAATGTGAACTGTAATAGCAATTTTATTATAAGGTGCCTTAAGTAGGACTTTTGATTGGGGCTGGGAGATGAGCAGCTAGAAATTTCACTTTCAGGACGACACCTTGCCCTGGCTTCGATCCCGAGTTATAGTATAAGATTCTATATCGCTGTAGCAGTCTGGTTCTGAATGCAGCTTCCAAAATGGGATAACAGCTGAAATTCAGTTATCCACTAAGGGAGTTTCAGGTACCTGCCTTAGTTTGACACACCAGATGGTATTGCCTATTTGTTTTACCTGTGTGTCCATTTGACCAGCATATTTGTATGGTAATGCCGACTCACTGATCCAAGGGTCCAGATTTATTATTTACTTGAATTTTGATAACCAGGTGGGCTACTGAGACGAGCATGTCCCTTTTCAGTGGTGACTCGGAATTTAGATTTTTTAAATTAGTTTGTATTCATCTACCAGCCTGGCTTACCTCATCCTGGGTACCATCAAGTCCTGCCGCCTTACCCATACTACATAATGCCACCTTATCTGTCCTGTGAGGTAACTCTTCCTTGATAGTGCTGGAATTGGGGAGCGAGAAGGCTGGAAACCCCCCACTAGAGTTAACATATATACCCGACTAGTTAGTCCTCTACACCTGTATATCCAGATGAGTTACTTGGTTAGTTTAATAAGTAATAAATTGTAGTATAAATGTCCCCAAGGTATATTGCCATACTTATTGTTTTTATTATGTGCAATCTAAGTGTGTGTTCTTACTGTAGTCTTCTCTAAGGCACGTGCTACATGCCTGTTGTAATGAATCTCTGTTGTGCTACTATTGCTGTGGATGCTGATTGACTACTGTGGAGTTAGAATGTGCAATGTTTCACTGTATTTTTATTCTTATTCCTGTTGTATGTATTTTGTAGTATCTTGTTCCTGTCCTACTCTAGGACCTCCTTGAGCTTGCTCAATGGAGCCTTTTCCTGGTAAAATAAATAAACTGAATATGGTGACAGCGGGCTTTAGCATGCTGGGAGGGTAGTTAGTGCATGGTCTGATTGTACCAGTGTCCTCCAGATGTGCACAGACAGCTTTTCTTGTAGAAACATAGAAATGGACGGCAGAAGGAGGCTGAGGGTCCATCAAGTCTGCCCATACTGTTCCTACTAACCCCACCAGCCTACTGTACTGGTGGGTTGTTTCCTTCATCCCTTAATCCTGTGTTGCTTCTGGGACTGTGAGTCCCCTTGCCTTGTCCCAGCCATGTTTAAACCCGCTTAGGGTAGCTGACCCACCAGTTCTGCTGGCAGTCTGTTCCATGGTTCCACCACACTTTTGTGAAGTGAAACTTCTCATGTCCTCTTGTACTTGCCCCCTTGCCTCCAGTCATGCCCTCTAGTGACTGCTTC
The DNA here is from genome assembly GCA_016271365.2 of Neoceratodus forsteri. Taxonomy (NCBI): domain Eukaryota; kingdom Metazoa; phylum Chordata; order Ceratodontiformes; family Ceratodontidae; genus Neoceratodus; species Neoceratodus forsteri. Next base: position 333,932,955 of record JADMNL010000025.1, read on the forward strand.
CTATTCCTTCCAAACAGATGCTCACTATTCAGGCTGTTTATACCCCTCTGAAGCGTATATGTTTCTGTTTGTCCTCCCTTTCAGCCCTGGCCTCCAACAGTATATATTGTACACGTCCTGATTGTGCCCGATCATCCAGATGCGCACAGATGGCTTTTTTCTATAGAAACAGGGACTCCCCAGCAGTGACAAATTTTGAGGCTGTGTAGCTATGGTAAATTTTAATAATATGACTGCCACCCCACTCCCCAGATTTAGGCTCCAACCCATCTGCCTGCAGATGTGGTGGAAGAAGAGTACTATGTACAAGAGGCGGAAGGTGATCCCATGGAATTAGGGGTACACCTGAGCAAGACTTTGGCTCTCCTCCAAGGCATAATGAGGACTATTCTTTTCCTCATTTGTCAGGCAGATGGTTGATGCTCTCAACATCCTCCTACAAGAAACTGAGGATAAGGAGGATGCTAAATTTAGGGTTGTGATGGGGTAGACCTGCAAGAAGAAACAATTACCATAGTAATGTTGTTTCTTCTAATGGAGACTTGCTGTATTCTGACACCATGCAGTTAGCCCCAGCACTTGAACTGCTCCGGAAAGGTAAGAGGTAACTCTATGCCAAGGTATAGAACGTTGCTCTCGAGCTCGGTTTTCAAACCTCTGGCCCAGGTACTCCTCAGTGTAACCGTCAGAGTCTTAGGAGCACTATACTAACTAACTAACAACCCAGACATTGTTTCTTAGAGTTTTCATGCCAAAAGGCAATAAACATAAATTTAGGGTCCAAAGACTCAAGTCGAGACCCCAAAAGAATCCAAGTAGGTAATAAAGCATATAACAATAAAAACGTAAGAACAAAAACCTCAGTTAAGAGGCAGCCAGGTACACCCCTGAGGTGCACATGTGCCTGCCCACCCACATCCCAAAACAACTAGGTTCCAGGAGGGAGGCAGGAGGGAGGTCAGAATACAGCAAGACTCCATTGGAAGAAACAGCATTACTATGGTGAGTAATTTTTCTTCAAACAACATGAAGTCTTGCTGTATTCTGACTATATGCAGATTACTAAGTGTCACAAACCCACTCAGCAGGTCAGCCCTCTGCTCCCCCAGATGCCAACCTCTGAGCGAGTCTTGTGAACAGGTAACAGAAACAGGGTAACCCTCCTGTTTGTTTTGTGGGTTTGAATCAACCTTTGGTCTCAAGTTCTGGAGGGATTCAAACTGTGAACCTCTTGTTAGTGTACCCAAATGTACAGGCTCAGATAATTCTGCTCTTCGGGAAATGCCAGATATCTTTTGCCAAGAGCATCTAACCAGGTGTACAAAATGAACCCTTAAAACTCTGTGAAAGAGCTCAGATAAACTCTTACATTTTCCCAGTTTGGTATTACCATTAAGCTATTGCACAGTGTCAACTTTTAGCCATATGTGCTTCACTTGTCAAAGAAAGAATTTCAAGGCACACCAAGCAGTCTCTTTAAAATAGAGGTTTACTTTAAAACAGATAAAAATTTAAAATGTAAATACAGAACAATATATCACAACATACAATCACTTAAAAGAAACAAAGTTCAAAGTGCAAACTCCTACCAACCATACACTTAGACTTGTCTATCTAATGTATTCTTATCTTCTTACAGTACTGATAGATGTAGCTCAGAGTGTCCAAACAGGAGTGTCTCTTAAAGGTCAGTCACAGAATAATTAAAAAAACTGTCTTGAATCTGCTTTCTATGATGTCACCCAACTCCTCTTCTGTTTATTAAAAATTATACAACCAGGATGTCTTATCAAGCAGGAGGTAAATTAAATAAGGTGACATCAGCAAAACTCATTTCAAATTACTTCTAAAAGGAAACAATGGAAAAGACAAAGCTTTCCTCAGACTCTACAGAAACACTCAATTAGTGCTTTCAGACAGTAACAACTTTATTTACTGATTTAGAACAGCTACCCACAACTTCCACTTCCTGTTGCTGGCAGCAGCCATCATGAGCAGCAGAGCTTCCTGAGCTCACTGTATGCCAATATACCTGTTTGACCTCAGCTATTGGTTGACAGGACATATTAGCATAAAGTGAGATCAGGAAGCTCTCTGCTACTCATGAAATGGTGACTGCCAGCAATAGAAAGTGAAAGTTGAAGGTCACTGTTTAAATCATTAAAAATCAATTAGAGTAATTTATTAAAACAATTTTACTGCCTGAAAGCACTAAACAGGCATTTTTGTAGTGCCTGGGTAAAGCTGTGCCTTTTCCACTGTTTCTCTTTAATCAAGTCTGTGATTTTCCAGTATCTTCTTTCATCCATGAGCTGTTTCGCTTCACAAAGACATCAAGAACTTTTATGACTGTCAGATCTCACCGAGGTGTAATGTGCTTTGTAACACCAGGTGCAATTAACTGTGCTTCGCTGAAGATGCCATACAATGGATATTTTTGTTTCCTTGACTTCAAAGAAGCACAGCTCAACAACAAGACCATAAAATGCAAGTCTTTGTAAGTTAGACACATTACAGAGATTTGCTGTTTAACATATATCCTGTCCTTTGAACCGAAACCTGTGTGGGGGGTCATCCTAGGCACATGATGTGTCATGAGAGACACTCAATAACACATTTTATATTACAAAAATCATAGAGCAAATCAGAACCAGCTGGCCAAGTGTCACACCAGCAGTACCCCCAAGGAGGAAGGAACTACAGAACCTATTTTTGGAACAGACTCTGCAGTACTTGCTGTTCAACCTAGCACTCTCTTGACTGGATGTCAAGGAGTAATGCTTGTGAATGTGTGAGCAATCTTCCAGGTGGCTGCTTTACAGATTTCACTAAGGGTATATCCCTGGCAGCTGTACCTCTGGTGGAGTGAGCCCTCGGACCTGATGGAGGCTCTTTCTCAATTTTGAATAGCAGAACTGTATGCAAGAGACAGTCCACCTAGCAATAGTTCTCTTAGTGGCAGGCTTACCTTTACCCACCTCCCATAAGTGAGAAACAGCTGGGAGCAGTCGTTTCTATGGGGCTTAGTGGATTCTATGTAGTAACTCAGAACCCTCTTTACATTGAGACTGTGTAATCTCTCTCTCCAGAGGAGGAGTGGTCAGTGAAAATGCAGGCAGTGTCATAGATTGGTTCAGATGAAAGTCTGATACAACTTTGGGAAGGAATTTCCTGTTTGTACTTAAGGACCACTTTATCTCTGTGAAATGAAATGAAATCTGGTTCCACTGATAAAGCCTGTAACTCACTGATTCTCATGGCAGAGGTGATAGCAACCAGAACACAGTTTTCAAGTCAGGTATTTGAGCTCAGTTGAGCAAAGTGGTTCAAAGGGAGGCTGCATCAGCTGTGCAATACAGATATTCAGGTAATGGATCAAATCCTTGAAGAATTTCTTGAAAACTGGATGAGAGGCTAGAGAGACCTTCCCAGCCAAAAGAAAGGCAGAAATAGCTGCCAAATGCACCTTGAGAATGGTAGGTCAAGGCCTAAACTGTTAAGATACACCAAATAATCTAAAGAGCTGAATCCAGCTGAATGTGCCTCTGAGAACACCAGAACCCAAACCTCTTTCATTTAGAATGATAGGTCTTTCTAGTGGAAGGCTTTCTACTGGCCTTAAGGATATCCAGAGCTGATTGTGACAGATGCAGGCCTGCATATTCTAGCTCTTCAAGAGCCAGGCCTTGAGCCTGAGTGTGAAGATTGGGGTACAATATCCTCCCTGAGATGAGGTGATGTTGAACTGTCTGGAAAGACAGGGAATTGTCACTGATAGTGACAATAGTAGAGGATACCAAGGTTGTCTAGCCCAGTCTGGGGCTATCAGAATCACAGTGCAAGTTTGGGATCTGATCTTGACCAGAACTCTGAACATCAGAGGAAAAGGAGGAAAAGCATATAGAAACCTGTTGGTCCAATCCAGCAGGAGGGCATCTAGAGGACAGACCCCCTGGAGAAGGGGTCCTGCAGCAGAATAGAGGGAGCTGATGATTGTCTGGGGCTGCAAACAGATCTCTCTCTGGGTGCCCTATCTCTTGAAAATGATCTGAAGAATGAGAGGATTCAGGACCCATTCGTGTTGACCTTGGGAAATCCTGCTGAGAGCATCTGCAAGTACATTGTCCTTCCCTGGGAGATGCACAGCAATCGGAGAAACCTGCAGAATAAGCCAGAGACTATATTTTCATGTCCTCTGTGCACAAGGCCTGGACCGAGTGCCCCTTTGCTTGTTGATGTACCACATGGTTGTGGTGTTGTCTGTCCTGATCTGCACAACTTTCCCTTAATTATGTTCAAGAATGTTTGGAGTGCTAAAAAGACAGCCCTGAGTTTGAGAAGATTTATGTGTACAAGAGACTCCTGATGAGACCACGCCCTGAGCAGTAAACTGATCCAGATGGGCTCCCATCCCAGCAGGGAAGAGTCTGTGGTGAGAATCACTGTGGGAACCTGACTGAGGAAGGAACCCTTGCCTCAGATTGTCTTCTTCCAACCACCACTGGAGAGCCTGAACCAAAGTTAGAGACACAGGAACCAACTTGGAGAGGGATCTTTTCTGAGACTGAAAGGTTCTTGATGAAACTGAATATCTGTCATCTGAAACCTTGCCCTTGCACTACTGCAGTGCAGGCTGCCATGTGGCCTAGCAACTGCAAGAAGTGCCTGGCTGGCCGAGAGACAGGTGGATGAAAAGAGGAAGTCAGAGTGATGAGGGTTTGAACCCTTGAGAGAGAAAGAAAGGCCTTGGCCTGAACAGTGTCCAGCTACACTCCTATAAATGTAAGAAGCTGGACTGGTTCCAGAACAGACTTTTCCAGATTTAGAATGAATCCTAGGAGTCTAGAAGGTTTTGAGTGACCCTAGAGCTGACCTGACTTGGTCTGGGACTGGCCTACTGTGAGCCAGTCATCCAGATAAGGGAACAGTAAGATGCCTTGTCTCCTCGGAAGGCCACCACTACTGCTAGACACTTGGTGAATACCCTTGGAGCAGATGTTGGCTGAAAGGCATTGCTCTGAATTGATAATGGCCTGAGGGCAGTTTAAACCTGAGGTACTTTCTGTGGACAGCTTGATAAGTATGTGGAAATAGGTATCCTTGAGATCCAGAGAGGCTAGCTAGTCTCCTGGTCTCAGAGAGGGAAGAATTATTCTCAGAGTCACCTTCTTGAACTTTGGCTTTAGTATATGTTGGTTTAGGTATCGTAAATCTAGGATAGATCATTACCCCTGTCATTTTTAGGGTAAGGAAGTACCTGAAGTACAGTCCCTTTCCCTGTGAATGAGAGGTACCTTTTCCACTGCTTGCAAAAGCAGTAGAGAGAGACCTCCATTTCTAAGGCCTGTGTTTCCTCTGGAGAGGAAGGACAGAAAGCCTTGCTCTCAACTTTGGGAACCTGTTGAAGCTCAGAGCAAGTCCCTGGCTCACTACTTCCAGGACCCACTTGTCTGAAGTGATGAACTTCCAGGCCTGGAAAAAGTGAGCCAGTCTGCCTCCTACAGGGATTGGGGAGCCAGCCTGACTGACACATCAGGGTGTCTGTTTGGCAGGGGCTTAGACTGAGAGGAGGATGCAGCCCTTCTCATCCCCTTTGCCTCTTCCCTAAAGAACCCCTCTGCTGAAAAGAAGAGGACGACTGTGCCTGGTAAAAGGCCTGCCCCTGCCAGCCCTAGATTACTGCCTTTAAGGAGTGGTTTGCTTTTCTTTGGCTTCAGCACTCCTATATGTGGTCCTGTATTTGTCCATGTTTTTATGTACATCTCTGTTTGCTCCCAAACAGAGAGTTACTGGTGACATGAAAATCCATGGCCTTGGTCTGGGTATCCTGAGATAAGTTGGTACACCTGAGCCAGGCAAATCTCCTCATGGAAACAGATGTAACCATGACCCTAGAATGAACATCATTCAAGTCCACAGCAGCATGAAACTGGACTGAAGTGAAGGAGAGTATCTCCGAGCGACTTCTCAGTTAGGCGGAGTAAAGAATCTGATGGTTACACTGAGGAGTACCTGGGACAGAGGTTTGAAAACCGAGCTCGAGCTCAACGTTTCTATGCCTTGGCATAGAGTTAACTCTTTCCTCTCTGGAGCAGTTCAAGTGCTGAGGCTAACTGCATATAGTCAGAATACAGCAAGACTTCATGTTGTTTGAAGTTGCTCGCTCCCATACATAAATCATTTCAGGAGCCAATATCAGGAATCATGTCTGCACCTACTTCATCTGCAGCCATTGATAGAAAACTGAAAGAAAATATCAGGTGGACAGGCGAGGTGGAATAACTGTATAACCACCCTAATCATCAGCATGTAGTTCAGGCTGCTGCTTGTGAAAGAGCAGAAGTCACCCTGTCTTTACAGCCCCTGAAAAGAACTCAAAAAAAAATTGGATGTTATGGCCAGAAAGGTTTATACCTTAGCTTCCTGCTCATAAAGCAGAAAGGCAGCCTATTCAGTGCATATAGCTCAGTACCAGAAAGCACTGTGGAACACATTTCTGGCTCTTGCTGATAAAGCAGATTGTGGGCTGGCACAGAACTTGATTGCCACAGCAAGATCAGTCATAGATGGCACTGAATACCATTTCCACACTGCTGTTTTCACTAATGATACTGCTGCTGGAGTCTTAGCTCATGCAGTGTCCTTAAGAAGATTTTCCTGGTGAAGGACTACCATCCTTTCCCAGGATACGAGACTGAAGCCATGGATTTCTCCTTTGATGCAGAAATTCACTTTTGGTGACAGAACAGAGGCATGCATGAAAATGTGGACAAATACAAAACCACTTACAAGAGTAGCAGTGAGAAAGCCTGTAGGCCTTATGGAAGGGAGGTATAGGCAGGGGATACTTCCCAAGGCCTATACCCCATACACACTCTTACGAGTACCAGCCATAAAGTGGCTACTGTAGGGGCAGGGCAGAATGGGGGTTCTAGGCCCACAACTGCAACACCAGCACCCAAGCCTCAGCCAAAGCAAAACCCTGACATTTCTGTCCAGGTCACCTAACCATTGCTATGGGGGGGACTGGCCCACTACTGACAGAAATGGTACCCATTACCAGAGACAAGTTGGTTCTGGAAATATTGTGCCAGGATTGTCCGTGCAGTTCAGAAATTTTCCTAAACTGCAGAAACAAAAGCTTTCCAGCTCAGTCTTGTACAGAAAGAATTCTGCGGAACTGGAAGGTTTAAAAAAAAAAAAAAAAATAGTTGCTAGCAAAAGCTGTGGAAAAGTCCCAGCTGTCACTGGGAAGGGTCTATTCTCAGGGTGCTGACTGATCCTCAAGGAAAAAGGGGAGTGGCAACCCATTTTAGATCTGAGGTATCTGAACAAGCATATAAAACAGAAATTCAAGATGGTCACAGTGAGGACAGTGATACCATCTTTACAGTCGAGTCACTGACTGGGATCACTGGATCTGAAAGATGCCTACTTTCATATCCCAGTCAGGCCACCAAACAGGAAATATCTGCGGTTCAAACTAGGGAACTGCTGATACCAGTTCACAGCTCTTCCTTCGGTCTGACCTCAGCACCAAGGGTATTCACTGAGTGCTTGGCTGTGGTGGCAGCACACCTGAGAAGGCAAGTTGTGGTGTTTTTCTGTACCTGGACAACTGACTGTCTCAGGGAAAACAGAACAAGAGACAAGGTGCTCATTTCAGGTTGTAAAAGCACCTTGGAGCATCTGAGATTCTTGATAACTCTGCAGAAGACTCAAGTAGAACATGTTTATATACTGACTTCATAGGAGCAGAGCTAAACACTCTGCAAGGAAAGCCTTCCTCTTGCAGGCAAGAGTGGCAGCTTTGATAGCTACAGCAGAGCCCTTCACAGTATGCCAATCAAGACCTGCAAGGGATTTCTTGCAATTACTGGGACACATAGCCTCATCCACAGCCATGGTTCCATGGGCCACGCTCCACATGAGAGATATCCAGTACCACTTAAGAGACAAGTGGTCCCAAAGATGGGACCCACTCTCAAAACTAGTGCCAGTGACAAAAGCACTGGTAAAGTCACTGGAGTTGTGGAAGGAAGAAATCAAGCTCAGAGAGGGTATTCCTTCCTTCAGCAGTCATCCACAAGTATTCTTACTACAGATGCTTCACTGTGGGATGGGACGACACCCACGGACCTTACATAAGTGGCACATGGAGCTCACAGGAGTCCCTGAACACATCAACCTCCTGGAACTCAGGGCAGTGCTTCTAGCAATGCAGATCTTACTCGAGAGGGCTCTTGTAGTAGGTATTCACATATAGGACTAAGGCGTCAGGACCCCATGGAAAATTCTAGCTAGCAGTCTCTAGTGGGAGACCGCCCCACGCCAGGTGACTGGCCTCATGCGGCGTTGGTATAAAGGGGCAGTCCCCATGCCCACCTTCCAGTTCTTTTCCGCCATCGGCTTGTGAAAATTCCTTGCAGTAGAACAGTGCTCATCAGTTCATTCGTGTCCTAAAGTTTCCAACTTTTTCGACCTTTTTCTTGATTTCTTAAATTCTCAACAATATCTGCTGTGTATGTCGTCCGGCGCCTTCCGAATCGCATAAAAACAAAGTGCGACTCGTGTGGTTCTCAGCTTCCACACAAAGACGGCCACCCTTGTGCCTCTTCTGTCTAGGCTCGACCACCCTGTGGAGAAGTGCCAGCACTGCAAGAAGTTCAACTTGGCTACCTGCAATAGAAGGCAGCAGTCCCTGGAAGCCCATCTCTTCAAGAAGAAAATGGCCTCCATGGAAAAGAGTTAAAGAAGCTTAGGCAGGCGTCCACTTCCCCAAAGGCCACAAAAGAAGTGTGACAAGGAGAAGCACTGGGAGCGGAGTCGTCTTCCACAGCAGTTGCGACTTGCCAGAGTCGCGGCCTTAAAGGTAATATCCCTCTGGGGATCGCTCCTCGATGGCTGTCTTGGTGGCTACCAAGAAGGTGTCGCCCTCCCATCGGGCTCGCGCTCGGGCCCTTTGGGAGCCTCTAGAGCAAGGAGGCCTCCGCTTCCCGTTAAGCCGCTCCTCGCTGGCCTTCTGGTCCGAGGGGTCCGATAAGTCAGACGTCAGTCTTACCGACGCCCGCCGGACAGGGCTGCTAAGCTGCTCACCTCTCCGGTGATCGCACAGCTCAACCCCTTCCGACAAGGCCGCCACTCCTTCATGGCCTTCCTCCGGGAGTCCGATAAGATAGCAGCCGCTCCTCCTCCACAGCCCGGTCAACCAGCCTGTGCCAGACCCTGCCATCACGCCTGACACCCCATGCTCTCCGCAACGGATAACCCCGCTGCCCACTGAGGTCTCGCGGCCCCTCAGTTTACACCCGGGATTTTAACCTCCTTCCCCAGTTGAGACCAACCTTGGGACACTGCCATCAGGGGTCCCCTCCAACGCCAGACCCTCTGACGCTGGACCCTCAGACACTGGTCCTGGACGCCGCTGACCCAACGCCGCCTCTGGGCCCTTTGCCCGAGTGAAGACCCGTTCCTCCGTCAGTACTGTTGGACCTGCTCGGCAGTATTCCTACACCAGTGCCGACACTTCCTCCGTCCGCCCGCCAACAAGATCTTTGCCAGGTCCTTCTGCTCTGTCAGAGTCCCTGGCACCAGGGTACCCGACACTACAATACCTGACCCCTCAGTATCCGCCCACAGTACCGGCCGCATTAACGCACCACAGTACCCGGCGCCCGGCCGCTGTTGGGCTACAGATACTTTACGGTACCCACACTACCCGTATTCCCCACCTTCCTCCTCCACCTCCGCTGCCCACTCCACAGCGCCGCGGATCTGAAGGAGACCTTGGCCTCCTGGTGGGCTGAGGCCAGGCTCAGCTCACCAAGGAGGTCGAGAGTCGCCTCCCGATGGTCCCACACTGACCCCACGCCGGAGACGGAGACTCCTTCCCTTGCCCGATGCCAGAGGAAACCTTCAGGCACTTGGGGCGAGGAGGACATGCGCCCAGGAACTCCCTAGAGGAGTCGCTCCTCCCCTCACCCTCCCAGGGAGGAGTCTCTTCCTCCTTAGAGACATCTGACTCACACTCTGAGTCTGACTGCTGTGATCATGGAGACAAGCCCCACATTCCAGAATGTTCAAGGCTGAGGGATCCTCCAAAGTCCCTCGGAGGACCTTCCTTTCTGGAGCTTTACGGAAGATCCAGGAAACGCACCAGTGGCAATCGGTGGAGCCAGATCTACAGCGTAAGAAACCGCTGCTCAGTTGGATCTGCTTGAGACCGCCTCCCACACTGATTCCACCCTGGATTGAGCCTCACACCAATCTTGTTTCCACCATCTGGAAACCACCTTCTGCACTAGCCCCCTTCCGAGAAGGCGGATAGGCTATTCCAGGCTCCAGAGGGCATAGGCTTTCTCAGTCTTCACCCCAGTGCAGATTCGGTTGTCATCAGCGCCCCCATGGCTGCTCCACCAACCCTAAACATCTGAGCTCGTCTCCACCTGACAAGGAATCCCGCTTTTGGATCAGTACGAAGAAGATCTATCCTCTTCAACTCTAGGCATCAGGGCCCCCAATTACGTCTGCTACATGGGGGATTTCGTAGTCCTCCTGGGCCAGGTAGAGTCCAAGTTGACCTCTACCTGATTCACAAACTAAGCAGGAACTGGGAAACTTAGTCTGTTCCACTCGTTCCATCTGTAGGCACATGCTTCTTGCAACTTATGATGTGGACGCAGCTGGCTTACAGCATCATGCTTAGCTCCGGTGTCAGGATTGGTCCCTGAGGTACAATCCGCTATATAGGATGCTCCTTCAGGGTTTGGTGCTGTTCAGGGGTTATGTCAAGGACATCATAACCAAAATGCAAGAGAAAGGTACTGCACTAAAGTTTGTCAAGACTTTGTACAGACCCCTCAGGGGCAGCGACGTCCTTTTCATCACCAAACCCGACAAAACAAAGCCCCAAGGAAAGTGCGCCAACAAACATCGGGCCCCTCCAGCAACCAAGACTTTCCCCAGCAAAAGTCAGCGGGAGCCTCGGCTGCGATGCCCCACACCTCCCGACTCCCTGCCTCTGGCAATTCCAGAGGAACCAGTAGGGGAGATTCTCTTCCATCTGCCGGGTTGGGAGAGGATAACATCGACGTTTGAGTGCTCCAGCTAGTATCAGCCAGTCACCAATAGAGTTTCTGCAGAAACCCAAAACCCCACCCCAGTCATCTTATTCCCCACAACATCTTCCTCTGGTTCTAGAGGAAATTGAATCCCTTCTGTTGAAGGCAGCGATAGAGCCAGTCCCCACTCATCTTTGGGGGACAGGTTACTATCCCATTTCTTTCTAGTTCAAAGAAAATGGGAGACTTGAGGTCAGTTCTAGACCTCAGCTCCCTGAACATGTTCATGGAGTACAAATGCTTCAGGATGCTCTCCTTGCAGAGCCTTCACTGCTACTTCAGCCAGGACAGTGGCTATGTGATCTGGACATGCAGGCCGCGACTCCATTTCCCCATATGCTCTTCCCATCGCAAATACCTCTGTTTTTGTTTCAGGGGGACGACTACCAATTCAAGGCCCTCCCATTTGGTCTCTTCTCGGCTCCCCGAGTGTATACCAAATGCCTGTCGGTGGTAGCGGCCCACCATGCGTACTCCAGGATGTGCAGGTATTCTGCATCTGGATGATTGGTTCCTGCAGCCCATCCAGGAGGAACTCCTGCACTTCCTTTCCCTTACCCTGCAGGTTTTACCAGCCTGGTATCACCATCAACCAGGCCAAGTCCCACTTGGTCCCTTCCCAACATCTCCAATTTGTAGGGGTGATACTGGACACAGCCACAGGCAAAGCCTTCTTGCCTCCAGACAGAGTTGACACCCTTCAGAATCAGGCTCGCCTTCTGTCCGGTTGCAGGTGGGTCAGAGCCAGGTCAGTCTTCCACCTCCTCGGCTAATGGCGGCTGCCATTCCAACAGTCCCATTCACTTAGCTCCATATGAGGATCTCTCAGTGGATGCTTTGGTCGTAATGGGACCAGACCATGGACGATCTAGACTAAGAGGTGCTAGTGTCTGATCCCATGACCAGGACTTGCACTAGTGGATGGTTCAGGAGGACCTGTGTCTGGGAGTTCCTTCTCCTCGCCTTCTTCCTAGATTTTGACGACAGATGCATCAGGAGAAGGCTGGGGTGCCCACCTAGGTCTCACAGGACTCGGGAAGCTGGTCCAGGTTCGAGCAGAATCCACACATAAATGTGCTCTAACTGAGGGCAGTCCTTTATGCTCCAGGCTCTTCGTCCCGGCCATCTTCTCATCCAGTCAGACAACATGTGTGTAGTCTGATACCTGACAAAAAGGGAGGAACACGTTCCTATCCCTGTGCCAGGAAGCAATGAGAGTATGGTATTGGGCAGCCCAGCACCACCTTCACCTGACCGCAGTTCACGCTTCGGGAGTGGAAAACATCAGCAGACGAACTCAGCAGGTCCTCAGCTAGGTCTCATGAATGGGAGTTAGATCAGCAGGTCGTAAACGACATCTTTCGCGATGGGGACACCTCAGGTCGACCTCTTCGCCTCCCTCAAAGTGCAAAACTGCCTGCTCTTTTTGCCTCGCCGCCCAGGCTAGACATTTTCTGGCGGGACACTCTGTCTCTCTGTTGGAGGGACAGATTTGTTTGTGCCTTCCTTCCCATTCCTTTGATTCCGAGGGTCCTGAATAACCTCGTTCAGAAGGGCATGAATGATTCTCATCACCCCTTCTGGCCCAGGTGATTTGTTTTTCTTCTGCAACAGTTTTCAGAGGAACCGCCTTCCTCTTCTCTGTCGCAGCACTTGTTAACCCAGGATCAGGAGACCCTTGTTCACCCAGGCCTCATATCCCTTCATCTCCATGCGTGGCTCCTGCAGACGTAGCAAAAGCCTGCTTCGAGTCTCCCCTTAGTAGCGACATTTTGGTGGAGGCAAGGAAGCCTTCCACCAGGTCCACCTACACTGTGAAGTGGAAACAATTTTCCATCTGGGCAGACTCTTAAAGCCTTGAGCCTTTCTCTTGGCCAGCTAACAATGTCCTGGACTACATATGTCACCTCTTCGACCTGGGTCTCAGCCATTCTCTTAAAAGTCCACATGGCAGCTATTTCAGCTACCATATTCCCTTTGGAGACCTAACGCTTGCTCAGTTGGAAGTCTCTAAGATGTTTCTTAGAGGGGTTCTCCATTTGAGACCCCCATTTGCATTCCTGCCCCTCCATGGGACTTGAATTTCATCTTGGAGAAGCTTACACTGCCTCCCTTGAGCTTCATGCGAAGCTGACTTAAAGTTTCTCTCTGGAAGACACTCTTCCTAGTGGCCATCACTTCTGCTCGCCGCATTTCTGAGCTCCAGGCCTGAATGTGCAAAATCCTGTATTTGATTTTCCACAAGGAACGCTGGTGGCTCATGCATCAACCCCAAGTTTCTCCCTAAGGTGGTGGCTGAATCTACACTGAATAAATCTATTGAGCTACCGGCTTCTCACACAACACTGCAGTCAAGGGAGTACCTCTTACATACTTTGGTATTCACAGAATCCTGAGATACTACACCAATCGGACTAAGGATCTCAGGAAGACTGATCAGCTCTTTGTCTCTTTCATCATAAAAGAGAAGGCAATGCTGCTTCTAAGCAATGCCTTTCAAAATGGTTGGCAAATTGTATCACTTTCTGCTATGACAAGTACAGCAAGACCCTGTCTGATCAAGTCAGGAGGTCACTCCACCAGAGGAGTAGCTGCTTCGCCGCTTGTTTCAAGAATGTGTCCGCTGCAGACAATCTATGCAGCCAGCAATCTTGACTTCTGTCCATACCTTCATGAAACACTACAGTTTGGACATTGCTTCACCGAGAGCAGGCTTCGGGTTGGTTGTCCTACAAGGTCTCTCTGAGACCCGGTCAGCCCTGAGGTGTTTTATTGTGGATGACAGTCCTCTCCTGAATGTTTTCCTTGTTCCAGACTGCTTGGGACTCGGTCTTATATGTGAATACCTACTGCAAGAGCCCTCTTGAAGTAAGATAGTGCAGTTATGTGAGAACTTACCGTAATAGTAGATCTCGAAAGAGGCTGTTGCAGTAGGTATTACCTTCCGCCCTCCGTCCCACTAGTTTCTTTGCTTCATTTTCATTGGGAGAAATACCCTTCTGTCTCGCCTTGCCTCTTTTGGCCTTTGGTGGGAAAGAACTGGAAGGCAGGCGTGGGGACCTCCCTTTATAATATATTGAAGGTCCCCTCAGAGACTGCTAGCTAGAATTTTTCTGTGGGGTCCTGACAACCTGATGACTTAGTCCCATATGTGAATACCTAGTGCAAGAGCCTCTCTAAGATCCACTGTTATGGTAAGTTCTTACATAACTGTACTTTATTCTCCCAGATACAAAGTCAGTCTGTCCAAATCGAACAGACAACACAACAGGGTGCTACCTAAACAAACATACAGGGAGGGACAAGATCCTCAAAACTGTGTATAGAAGCAATGAGGATCTGTGACCTGGCATACTCTTTAGAAGCAAACATTTTGTGATGCACCTGCCAGGCAAAGACAATAAATATTCTGTCCTGGCAAACTACTTCAGCAAAATCAGCCATGGAAATCAGGAATGGGCCTTGAATCAACAGTTTCATTAGGTGGGCCACTCCCAAAGTAGACCTGTTCGCCTGTTGTGGAGAACAGTCCGCTCCCCACCATTCAGTTGCAGACCACCAGCCAGAGGGACAGTCCCAGAGGGTGCCTTGATCTTGATTGGAAGGGAGGTTCCTATATACCTTCTCCACCATACAGAAAGTCCTCCTGACACTCAGGAGGAACCTGCAACAATGATACTAATAACCCCAGACTGGACCAGACAGACAAGGTACTGAATGCTCCTGGTCCTGTCTAATTTCAGTTTATTAATTATACTGGAATGGCATGTGAGCAAAGGTTGCCAATTTTCACATTCATCCAGTTTGGAACAAATACAACAGGAGGTTGCATGATTTAAGGCAATGCAGTCATGGGTTCAAATTGGAGAGACCATGAAACCAGAATTAAGACAAATTAAGCACAAATATGATACTAAACAAATATAGAAAATAACAAGTACGGTGGTAGAGGAAGTGTTCGCATTCTTAAACCTGAAGATCCTGCCTCCTTGATATAAGGGGCTAGATTCAGCTTTTAGGTGGAGGAGAAATGAGCACCCTGAAGGGAATATCATGTAGTGGACTCACAATCAGCAAGACTCCAATCTGCCTGTCATTAAGTCACAGTCTGCTGACTTTATCCCATGGTAGGATAATGTTCCCAAATCCTCAGGACACTACGCCTGAGGACATAGTTCTTGAAGAGTTAGAATACTTGGGATTGAATCTCTCCGAGGAAGTCCTGAAGGTACTTAGAGTTTCTAGAAACCAACAATCGATAGCATATTTCTCTAAGTGGAAGATATTTTTTGTGCCCCCAGAAGACTAATCCCAATAGAGGCAGGGTTGTCTGTCGATTGAATACCTGGTACACCTACAGTCTCTAGCCCTGAGACCTTCAACACTAAAGGTGCACGCTTATTTATTTAAAAGTTAATAACTGGGAAAGGCTTACTGAGCCGGGCTTGTTTCAGATGTGACCCGAGGAAATGGGGTACAGGAGAATAAATAACAGTCACATCATATAAGCAGTTAAAGAAAGCAGAGACGCACTATAACAGATAGCAGAAGTGAGGACTAATGCAATACTGATATACTAAGTTTGACCTGTATACAATGAGGATGTAAGCATGGGTGATTCAGTACACCTATACAGTTATGTACAAAGCAGCTGAACTGGACAGAAACAGCTTCAGAATTATGCTCAGTAGGGTGGGGAGGGATAAGTTTTATTTGCCGCTTGAGGGATGGGAACGAGGGGGCCTTGAAGGCTGGGAGTAGCAGAGTGTCAGCATGGGAAAGTCACTGGCCTCACAGCCCATTTTCAAAAGGTTTTTAAATGCCTTGGTCACTTGTACCCACCAGTAAGGGACCCAGTCCCACCATAGGTTCTCAATGTCTGCCTTGCCCAGCATATGGAGGCTCCATTCAAGCCTATAGACACTACTGACCTGAAGTACGCACGTGGAAAACCATATTCCTGATTGCCATGACCTCTGCTAGGAGGGTAAGTGAACTGCAAGCCTTCTGCACGGAGTCAAACTACAATCTTCCATAGGGATAAGGTAGTCCTTGGATGCAGCAGAAAATCCTTACCTAAGGTAGTGGCTGAGTTCCACCTGAACCAGTCCGAAACTGTTCCTCTGTTCTGTCCAGAACACTCCAGTCCAGCTGAGCAAAGATTACACAGCCTTGACCTGAAATGACTACTGGGTATCTACGTGAACCAGACAAAAGTTGTCTGATCCCAGAACACTTAGCTTGAAGACACAGGAAATCTTACTGTATTCTGACTTATGCAGTATGATCTCACCATAGGACTGCCCCGAGCCGAAATGGTTAGTAGAACCTATGCAAATGATGGAATGTTAGGCTCGAGCTCGGTTTTCAAACCACTGTCCCTGGTAAACCGCTCTAAACCATCAGATTGTTTACCCACTTGCCTCAGTAAGACGCTCCAGAGAGCTCTCCTTCATTGCTTGAAGAAAAGTTTATTTTCTTGGTTTTACCTAGTAGTTTTTAGTTTATTTTGGTATTTTTATCACTGTCCTTGGTTTTCAGGTAGAATTTGTTTAGATTTTAGTTTTGTAGGGTAAGTAATCGCTTTCTCTTCAGTTCTTTAACGGAGGGGAAACCACATTCTCCTTACAGTCTTTCTTAAGTTTAGTCATTTAAATCGCACTCAACTCAGGTACAGTTGGTTGTTTTGATTTAAAATTTAACCGAGGTAACTCCTGGTTCTTTACTTGGTTAGTGTAACTGGAAAGAAAAAAAAGTATGTTACTTTAGAGTTAGTCACTCTGTTGTTGTTTCTAAGTTATGTCACAGAAAACCAAAAAGAGAACAGGATCCATGGGTTTCCAGCACTGTACCGAAAAGGGAGAACTTTTGCCAAGGCTGATCCACATTTAATTTGTTTATTTTGTCTTAGGTTTGAACACCTAGAGACAGATTGTGAGATCTGCAAGAATTTTCCACAGTCTACTGTCGAAAAACGCTTAAAGAGACTGAAGAAAAGGATGGCTGACAAGGCTGCTGACCCAGCCGTTGAACAACTGGTTCCTCCTCTGTCTGAACCGGAGGAGCTGCCCTCGAAAGCATACCGCTGAAAAGGCTGCTGAACCAGCCATTGCGGTTAAGAAAAAGAGGAAGAAAAGCACGAGGAACCGCAACCAAGAAAGCTGCGGTTCCTTCTGTAGAGGAGATCGCTAATGCGATCAGAATTATTCAGTCTTTACAGACTCCAGTTCCGTTGGCAAGCAACCGCACCGTCATGGTTCAAACTCCTGGTTCTACTTGGTCTTCGGTTGACAGACCTTGGTGGGGACTGGTTTGAAGAAGAGGACTATGAAGAGGAGGAGGAGGAGGAGGATTTTGGAGAACCTATTAACTCTGACATTTCCCGATCCTCATAGACCAGATTCCCTTGATAAGGGAACAGAGGATTTTACATCCTATTTTTCTTTCGCGAAACAAGTGGCACAGACCCTGACCTCCCAACCCAGGAATCTACTGAGGATGAGGAGGAAGAGGGCTATAAAGAAATGATGGATGTGCCAGCATCAAAAAAGATTACTGATGCCACTCCATAAATCCCTGAAAACACCATGAGATTGTTGCAACACCCACTTCTGTGCCTCCTACAGATAAGAAGGTAGACAGAAAGTATTGGGTGGCCAGGACTGGTGCTGAATTTATTTTTAGGTTCCCGGTCATGAAGGTGTGGTACAGACTGCAGCTTGTGACAAAGCTGGCATCTCCTGGCTTCTCACCCTCCAGATAAAGACTTAAGGAGGTTGGATTCTATTGCTAAAAGTGTACCTAGGGTCCTCCTGGCTATATAGCAAGCTTTTATATGTCCTATAGCTAGGTATCAAAATAACCTTGGTCTGCTGTGCTAGAGATTGCCAAAGCAGCTCCTTCTTCCATGGTTGCTGACCTGGAGGAAGCTGCACAAAGGGAACTGAAGCTGCTAAAACGTAGTTTAAGATGGAGTGGACCTCAGTGACACTGCATCCAGGCAAATGGCATTAGCAGTGTCACTTAGGAGGTTTGCCTGGCTCAGAACTACCAATCTGATGCAGGACACACAAACTAAAGCCATTGATTTCCCTTTGTGACTCCTGTGTCACTGTTTGGAGAACAAACAGAGGCATATATGAAAAATGGAGGAGTAAGGCTGCTATAAGAGTGCAGCAGCAAAAGAGAGAGCTTCACCTCTCAGAAACACCAGGCCAGAGGTGGCAGGGCAGAGCTCACTACAGGCCTTTTATCTAGCCCTCAAGCTTTTCCCTAGTACCAACAAAGGGGATACTTTACAGGCAGAGGCAGAAGGGGCAGTGACCGTACTAGCCTCTCAGTGTCCATCCAGCAGCCCAGACAAAGCGGATACCCTGATGTGTATGTTCGGGTCACCTCCCCAGTCCCAGTAGGTGGCAGGCTGGCCTACTACTTCCACGAGTGGAAAAATATTACCACAGACAAGTGGGTCCTGGAGGTAGTGAGCCAGGGGCTTGTCCTCAGCTTCAAGTTCATGCCAAAGCTGAGGTCGAGAGTCTTCAAGCCCTCTTCCCCATCAGAAACGGCCTTGTTGGAAGAGGATGTTTCAAGCCTTCTGTTACAAAAGGCAGTAGAGCCAGTTCCCTCAGACCAGAGGGGAAAGGGCTTGTACTCAAGGTATTTCCTCACAATAAAGAAAACTGGAGTGGTGACCCATTGTGGATCTCAGACACTTAAACATTTGTCAAAACCAAAATTCAAGATGGTTACTCTGGCTACTATACTACCAATCCTAAGGCAGGAGACTGGCTAGCATCCTTGGACCTAAAGGATGCCTACTTCTGTATCCCAACAAGAGGATCACACAGGAAGTACCTCGGTTCAGATTACCATCAGGCCATTACCAATTCATGGCAATGCCCTTCGGACTGACATCTGCTCCAAAGTTGTTCACAAAATGTCTGGCTGTGGTGTGGCACACTTAAGGCTAAAAGGGGTGTCAGTGTTCTCTACCTAGATGACTGGCTGATAGACCAGTCATATCAGTAAGTAATAGAGGCATTGCCACTCACACAAGATACCCTACACTCACTGGGGTTCTTGGTAAACCAGAAGAAGTCTGTTCTGGAACCAGTTCAGCTGCTCAGATTCATAGGGGCAGAACTGGACACAAGAAAGGAAAAGCTTTCCTCCCTCGGACACAGTGGATAACCTTATCCAGGTAGCCAGTTCCTTCAAGCTGCATGTCCCAAGGCCAGCAAAACACTTTATGCAACTGCTAGGCCATATGGCATCATCTACAGCAACTGTGTCAGGAGCCAGGTTCCAAATGAGGGACATTCAGTTCCACCTGAGAGCTCATTGGCTTCAAAAAGGGACTCTCTGTCAAAGCTAGTGCCTGTCACAGTGACATTTCTCTAAGCTCTGCAGTGGTGGCAAGAGCAGGCCAATCTTAGGCAAGGGTGCATTCTTGCAGCAAGCCCTTCACTGGTACTGACTACGGATGCTTCAAACAACATGAAGTCTTGCTGTATTCTGACAATTTGCAGTTAGCTCCAGCTCTTGAACTGCCCCGAGAGTGAAGGGTTAAATTCTATGCCAGGCATAGAACGTTGGGCTCGAGCTGAGTTGAAAACTTTGTCTGTGTCCTTTGAAACCAAACCATCAGATTCTTTACTCTGCCTCACTGAACAGTTGCTCTGGAGATTTCTCCTTCTGCTCGGTTTTATTGTGTTAAAGTTTCGGTTTTAGTTTGATTTTCATGCTTTTCGTTCGAGACTCTGTCTGTGGTACTGTAAGTACTTAGTTTGGTAGCTGTTGTGTGGAAATTGTATAATTTTTTCTGATCGTTCTGCTGAACCGATCTTGTAGTAAGATCTAAAAAGAAAAGTTAGTGTGTGGTTACTGGTCCATATTGGTTTAAAAACCCCATAATTTTAGTGTTTTTCCATCACCCGTGACACAGTGAGAAACCGATAGGGAGTCTTGCCTGGTGGTTGCCATAAAAGGGTAAGTTGGTTAGGTTGGCCATGTCTGAGAAACCCAAGAAAAACCGGCCCACTGGGTTTCTTTTACTGCAGTGTGTGTGTGTGTGTGCGGAGGTCTTTGCTAAGGCCGATCCCCACACCACCTGTGTTTACTGTCTGGGGTTTGACCACCTCGATTCAGACTGCCAAATTTGTAAAATTTCCTAAGTCTACCCTGGAGAAAAGGTTAGTAGACTTACGGATAAGGAGGCTGAGAAATCCGCTGACCCAGAAGGCCAGCCCGTTCGGTTCCTACTGAACTAGGAGTGCCTACTGACCAGGGTGATACTTCTTCGAGCAAGAGGAGAGCCGATCCTGAGGATCAGTTCCTACAAAAAGAAAAGGATAAATCGGCCGTTCGGATCCAGAGCTGCATGTTCCATCCGCAAGAAATAGCCAAAGCGATTTGGTTTGTGGAATCACTTGTCCGGTTCCGACTCAATCCGGTGCCTTCTGGCAGGGGTTTGGTTCGTCAGTTCCCCGTTCAGGATTATTCCCCTGAAGATTTTACGAACCGGAGTTTGATGAGGAGGGGATTTTGAAGAGGATGATTATGACGATGAAAGTCTCGATGTGCCTGTGGAACTGGACATCTCCCCAGACAGACCTTCTGGTGTTTCCCCTAGGTAATTAGTGAGGTAAACACCAAGGTAGAGAAGTCATTAGGAGCAGGCCAGAAGTAAATGTAAAAAAGGCAAAGGCAGTAAGGACAGGAATGGGGCTAAAAGGGGTAAGGTCATCAAAAAGTGGAGGGTGATGAGTACCAATGCCCGTAGTCTGTGTAACAAGCTACCTGAACTAGTGGCCTTGATGGAAGAGGGTTGCCTGGATATTGTGGCAGTCACAGAAACATGGTACACAGAGAACCATGACTGGGATGTCAACATACCAGGATACACAATCTACAGGAGGGACAGGGAGGGTAAAGAGGAGGAGGAGTAGCTCTTTATGTAAAGGAAGGGATCAAAGCAACAGAACTAAAGAGTAAACGGGGAGCAGATGGAGTCACTCTGGAGACAGGAAATGGCACCACAATACGCAGGGTTGTATACAGACCCCATCTCGGGAGGGAATGGACAAGGAAATGATAGAAGGCTTCCTTAAAATGGCAGAAAAAGGAGATATTGTTGATGGGGACCAGAATATGCCAGATGTTAACTGGAGCACTTTTGCTGCAGGCACATCCAAGAGCAGGGTCACTTGATGCCCACAGGGGCATGCCTCAGACAGCTAGTACTGGAACCCACGTGAGGGAGCAATCTTAGACCTGGTACTCTTAAATGGGGATGGAGAAAGAATCTCAGATTTAGAAGTGGGTAGCCATCTGGGAACAAGCGACCACCAAACAGTGTGGTTCATGATAAACACAGCCATACAATCGAGCCATACAAAAGCAAGAGTATTGGACTTTAGGAGGGCTGACTTTGGGAAAATGAGAGAGAGCCTCAGAAAAGCACTAGCAAACAGGCAAGAAGGAGGGTGGAGGAACAATGGAGAGTAATCAAACAGCCATCACAGAGGCAACAAGCCTTTGTAAAGCAAATCAGCAAAACTAACGAAGGAAAAAAAATGCTATGGTTCTCAAAAGAGGTGGCAGGGAAGGTTAAGGAGAAAAGGATAGCATTCAGGAAATATAAGGAAACACAGAAGGAGAAGGACAGAGAACTTTATCAGTTAAAGCAGAAAGAGGCTGGGAAGGCAGTCAGATTAGCAAAGGCCCAAACCGAGGAAAGTATAGCCAGCTCTGTTAAGAAGGGATAAGACCTTTATAGGTACATTAGGGAGCAAGAAAGACCAAAGGAGGGATACTGAGGCTTAATAAAGGGAGGAATGTGGGTAGAGGGTGGCAATGAAAAGCAGGATACTGAACCAATATTTCTGCTCAGTATTCACAAAGGAAGAGGAGGGGGAGGTACCCAAACCAAACAAGAGAAACACTGTGAAGATGAGGGTCGATACCAGTCCATTTACAGAAGAAAGGGTTCTGAAAGAACTAATAAAATGAAGGTGGACAAAGCAATGGGGCCTGATGGGATTCATCAAGAATTCCAAAAGAACTAAGGTAGAACTAATGACACCGGCCTGACTACTCTTTTAACAAATCATGGAGGATGGGGAGGTACCTGAGGACTGAGGAGGGCGATGTGATTCCTCTTCACAAAAGTGGGAGCAGGACAGAGGCAGGAAACTACAGACCAGTTAGTTTGACCTGAGTGGTAGGTAAAATGATGGAATCACTTCTGAAGGAAAGAATTGAGTACTTAGAGGCCAGTGAGGCACAGGACCCAGGCAGCATGGATTCACGATGGGAAGGTCTGTCAGATGAATCTAATAGATTTCTTTGACTGGGTGACCAAAGTAGTAGACCAGGGAGGGGCTGTGGACATGGCTTACCTAGATTTTAGAAAGGCATTTTATACAGTCCCACACAAAAGACTAATACACAAGTTAGCCAGCCTTGGAGTGGGTCCCAAGGTGGTAGCCTGATAAAAATTGGCTAGACAACAGGACTAAAGGGTAGTAGTAAATGGAGTCCACAGTGAAGAAAGGAGGGTTACTAGTAGGGTACCGCAGGGTTCAGTACTGGGACCGGTCCTTTTAATGTCTTTATAAGTGACATTGCAGAGGAACTGGAAGGAAAAGTATGTCTCTTTGCAGATGACACAAAGATCTGCAACAGGGTTGATACACCAGATGGAGTGGAAAGGATGAGAAGGACTTGGCAAGGTTGGAGGAATGGTCAAATGTATGGCAGCTCAGATTCAGTGCAAAGAAGTGCAAGGTAATGAATGCACTTGGGAAACAAAAACCCAGGGCAAGAATACACAATGGGGGTGAGATACTGACAACAGTAAAATGGAAAGGACCTGGGAGTAATTATATCAGATGACCTAAAGGTGGGCAAGCAATGTGAGAAGGCAGTAAGGAAGGCTGGGGGATATTGGGATGCATAGGGAGAGGCATCAATAGTAGAAAACAGGAAGTTGTTATCGCCTGTACAGACAGTTGGTGAGACCCCCTGAGTACTGTGTGCAGTTCTGGAGACCCCATCTCTGCAAAGACATAGACAGAGTGGAGGCTGTCCAGAGGAGGGCAACCAAAATGGTGCAGGGTCTGCACCAGAAGACATATGAAGAAAGACTAAAGGAGCTTAATATGTATACCCTGAGGAAAGGAGGGAGAGAGGAGACGGATAGAAACTTTCAAGTACCCCAAGGGAATCAACAAAGTCCAAGAGGGTGGCATCTTTCAGAAAAGAGATGTGCAAGAACAAGGGACAATTTGAAGATAGAGGGGACAGCTCAGAGGTAATGTGAGGAAGTATTTTTTCACAAAGAGGGTTGTGGATGCATGGAACAGCCTCCCTGAGGAGGTCGTGGAGTCAAGAACAGTGGGGAATTCAAGAATGCATGGGACAGACATAAGGCAGTCCTAGTGGGGGGTAGGAGGAAGTAAGCTGTTGGTTAATTAGGATCTGCGGCTTATCTGTTAGGTAGGAAAATGGGCAGACTAGGTGGGCCATGCTGTCCTTATCTGCCATCAAATTCTATGTTTCTAGGCTTCTGAGTCCCCTCCCCACTTTCTTCTACAGAAAAGTGTCTCAAAGCCTCCAGCTTCCTATTGAGGAGGCTGTAGAGGATCAAGATGAGCCTGACTACATAGAAATGATGGACATCCCAGAGTCTAAGAGACTGTCTGTTCCCTTCATGGGTCATTTGGGAAACGGACACAAAAATTCTTAGGTCTCCCAACTCTGTACCTCCTGTTGACAAGAGAATGGACAAGAGGTACACCTTGTCAGGCTTGGATATGGAATTTCTTTACTAACAATGCAGCCATGTTGGGTGGTGCAGGCTGCTCTGTGACAAGGCAAACATCCCTTGGCTTCACACCCCCAGACAAAGATTCCAGGAAGATAGATGCCATGGCAAAGAAAAGTACTTGGCATCATCTTTGGGACTCAGGCAGGCTAATTATATGGCCTATAGCCAGGTACCGGAAGTCCAGGTGGGACACTGTACTGGCACTGGCTAAACAGGCTTCCCACAGCTGAGCCAAGGAGCTGGAGGGGTGGCTGCTGATGGGATTGAGGCATCAAAGATGCAATTTTATGCTGCTGTGGACTCCAGTGATGTCATCAAGAGTTATGGCTACATCTGTGGCTCTTCGGAGAATGGCTTGGCTCAGATGTACTAGCCTTTAGAGGACACCCAGGCTAAGGCCATGGATTTTCCTGTGAGTGGGTAATTCTCTGTTTGGGGAGCAGACGGA
The DNA here is from genome assembly GCA_016271365.2 of Neoceratodus forsteri. Taxonomy (NCBI): domain Eukaryota; kingdom Metazoa; phylum Chordata; order Ceratodontiformes; family Ceratodontidae; genus Neoceratodus; species Neoceratodus forsteri. The sequence continues at coordinate 333,957,352 of JADMNL010000025.1, forward strand.
GAATTACATGAAGAAAATGGATGAGTACAGGACCACTTACAGGAGTGCCCAGACCAAGGAGAGGCAGGCAAGCTAGGGGCAGGGCAGGCCTTTTCACAGGCCTTTCTACCAGGCAGGCCTCCTCTTCCCTTTCTCAGAGGGGTTCTTCAGAGGGGAGAGGCAGAAGGGGATGAGCAGGGCTGCATCCACCCCTCAGCCTAAGGCTCCTGCCAAGCAGACACCCTGATGTGTCAGCCCGGTTCAACTCCCATGTTCCAGTAGGAGGCAGGCTGGCTTACTTTGTCTAGGACTTGGATGTCTGTTACCTCAGACAAGTGGGTCCTGGAGGTTGTAAGCCAGGGCTGGTTCTCAGTTTCAAAAGTTTTCGAAACTGAGACCCAGATCCTTTCCACCTGCAAATACTTCAGAAACCCTTGCTCTAGAGGCAGAGGTTTTGTCTCTACTGGCTTTAAGGCCATAGAGAGAGTTCCTACTCATACAAGGGCAAAGATCTGTACCCAGGTACTTCCTTACCCCAAAAAGACAGGGGAGTGGCGGGCCCATCCTAGATCTAAGATACCTAAACAAGCATCTAATAAAGTCAAAATTCAAAATGGTAACTCTGGGAACAATTCTTCCTCTCTGAGGCCAGGAGACTGGCTAGCCTCCTGGACCTCAAGGGTGCCTATTTTCACATTCCCATCAGGTGCTCCCACAGAAAGTACCTCAGGTTTGAATTGCCTTCAGGCCATTATCAGTTCAGAGCAATGCCCTTCAGTCAAACCTCAACTCCAAGGGTGTTTACAAAAGTGCCTAGCAGTAGTGGTGGCCTTTTAAGAAGGAAAAGGATTTCTATTTTTCCATATCTGGATGATTAGCTTCTGGTGGGCCAGTTTCCAGATCAAGTCAAGTCGGATCTGCAGGTCACCCAGCAAGTTCTCGCTTCCCTGGGGTTCCTTCTCAATCTTCCGAGTCAGTTCTCAAACCAGTATAGCTCCTCACTTTTATAGGGGCAGAGCTGGACACCCTCAAGGCAAGAGCCTTCCTTCCTTTGGAAAAGGCAAAGCCATCTGTCAGCTGGCCTCTTTCTTTCTCCCTCTGGTTTCTCGACCAGCAAGGCATTTTCTGCAGCTTCTGGGCCACATGGCAGCTTCCACAGCAGTGGTCCAAGGGGCCAGGTTTCAGATGAGGGACATTCAGTTCCATCTGAGAACCTTTTGGTCCCAAAGGAAAGATCCTTTTACCAAGCTAGTTCCTGTTACTCAGACCTTAATTCAGGCCCTTCAGTGGTGGCAGGACCTGGACAATCTGAGGCAAGGTGTTCCATTTGTCCTCAGACTCCTCTGTGGTTCTTACCACAGATGCTTCCCTTTGGGGTGGGAGCCCATCTGGGGGCTCTCATGGCCCAGGGACTGTGGTCCCCAGAATCCCTTCTTCACATCAACCTTCTGGAGCTCAGGGCAGTACTTCTTGCCCTACAAGCTTTCTCTCAGTCAATACAGAACAAGGCGGTTCAGGTCAGGACGGACAACACTACCACCATGTGGTATATCAACAGGCAGGGAGGCACTGGCCCACGGCCTTGTGCACGGAGTCCATGAATGTATGGTCCCTGGCTTATTTCCTGCAAACCTCTATAGTAGCGGTCCACCTCCCAGGAAAGGACATTGTGATAGCAAATGCATTGAGCAGGATTTCCCAGGGCTGTCATGAATGGTCTCTGTATCCTTTGGTGTTGAAGGTGATCTTCTCAAGGTGGGGCACTCGGAGATGGATCTCTTTGCAGCCCCAGATAATCACCAACTTCCTCTGTTTTGTTGCAGACCCCAGTCTTGGGTTCAGTCCTCTGGATGCTCTGATTTTGAATTGGGAAGGAAGTTTCTTTATGCCATTCCTCCTTTTCCTCTGTTGTTCAAGGTTCTAGTCAAGGTAAGGTCACAACCATGCAAAGTGATTCTGATTGCTCCAGACTGGGCCAGGCAGCCTTGGTACCCCCTGTTGCTGTCCTTAGCAGTCCATCTTCCCTGTCTCTTCCAGGAATTACAATCTGCTAGCATCCTCTCAGGGAGGATTTCTTACCCCAATCTCCAGTCACTCAATCTCAAGGCATGGCTCTTGAAGACAGAGTATGCAGATTTACATCTGTCCCAATATCTGGATATCCTCAAGGCTTCTTGAAAGCCTGCCACAAAAAAACCTACAACTCCAAATGGAAAAGGTTCAGTATTCGTGTTCCAAGAAGCACATTTCCCCAGACACTGCTGAGTTGTCTACAGTTCTGGATTATATGGTTTACCTTAATGGCCTAGGCCTCAAACCAGCTACTCTCAAATTTCTGCTTTTCTGTCAATGGGAAATCTTCCTCTCTGTCATCTCACCCTGTATTCTGTAAATTTTTCAAAGTTCTCATACCAATCCCCCTTTTAGGGATCCTGCTCCTGCCTGGGATCTGAATATTCATATTGCTCAGCTGATGCAACCTCCTTGAGCCTATGTCCTCAGCAGAGCTCAAGTACTTGACTTGGAAAACTGTGTTTTTGGTTGCTGTTACTTTGCCAGACATATCAGTGAACTGCAAGCCCTGTCAGTGGAGCCTGACTTTATTTCTTTCCATAGGGATAAGGTGGTCCTTAGAACCAATAGAAGGTTCCTACCTAAAGTGGTTTCTGATTTCCTTAAACCAATCTATGTCTCTTCCTGTGTTCTTCACTCATCACACCTCCTCAGAGGAGCAGGCTACACAGTTTAGATGTTAAAAGGGCCCTTAGTTACTACATAGAGCATACAAAGGGTCACAGGTTTGACTCCTCAGTTGTTCCTCACTTATGGGGAAGTAGATAAGGAAAACCTGCCACCAAGAGAACCATTGCCAGATGGATTGTGTCCTGTATTTAATTCTGCTATGAAAACTGGGAAAACTGCCCCTCAGGCCTGAGGGCTCATTCCACTAGAGGTACAGCTGCATCTCTGGCTACAGTTAGAGATATCCCCTTGTTAGAAATCTGTAAAGCAGCCACTTGGAAAACAGTTCATACCTTCACCAAGCATTACTCTCTGGATATCCAGGCTAGGAGTGATGCTAGGTTTAGCACAACAGTACTTCAGAGCCTATTCCCAAAGTAGGTTATGTCCTTCCTCCTTGGAGGTACTGCTAGTAGTCTGCAAATTGTCAGAATACAGCAAGACTTCATGTTGTTTGAAGAAAAATATTACTCACCTTAGTAATTGTGTTTCTTCTAATGGAGTCTTACTGTATTCTGACCTCCCTCCTGCCTCTCCTCTCAGAACCGTTTTGGGAAGTGGGTGGGCAGGTGCAGTGTCACCCCAAGGATGTCTTTAGCCCCTCCTGTTGTGTTGGGTGCTTTGGATTTATTTAATTAAGAGTTTCTAGTTCTTATTACCTGGTTTTGGTTCTTTGGGTTTCCTGACTTGAGTCTTTTAGGGAGTCTAAAGTCTTTGTTGCCAGTTGGCTACTAGGAGTTTTACAATTTCCACATTTTACAGTCAGTGAGTTTTAGCGCGTAAGAAGCTGATGGTTTGGTTTCAAAGGACACAGACAGAGTTTTCAACGAGCTCGAGCCCAACGTTCTGTGCCTGGCATAGAATTTAACCCTTCACTCTCGGGGCAGTTCAAGAGCTGGAGCTAACTGCAGATTGTCAGAATACAGCAAGACTCCATTAGAAGAAACACAATTACTAAGGTGAGTAATTTTTCATTCCTCCTTGAATGGGGAGCACACCTGGGGGATCATACAGTGCATGGTACATGGACAAAGCAGGAATCATTCCTGCATATCAACCTGTTGGAGCTCAGGGCAGTTCTCCTGGGTCTCAGTCATCCACCAATCAAGTAGAGGGCAAGGTGGTTCAGGTCAGAACAGACAATACAGCCACCATTTACTACATAAACAAACAAGGGGCACAAGGTCAACTCCTCTCTGCGGAGGCAATGAAGATTTGGTCCTTGGCATATCAAGTTCAAGTTTAAGTTTATTGGCAGGAAAAACTCAGTTAAGCAGTCTCATTTACAAGGAGGTCCTGATTAACAATAGAGACATTACACAAGCATATACAAAGTAGTATGCATTGAACACATGAATAATCCATGAGAAGAAAATAGGACAATACTATTTACATCATATATACATAGGCTCACTAAAGCTAGGAGCTAAATAAATTGTTAGCTCTGGGTAACAAGATAGTACCTTGTGAGGGAAGTAGAATTACAAGGCCAGCAAGGAATGTAAGGATAGTGGCACCGTGGGGTGGGATAAGGTCAGAGGAAGGGGGACAGAGGATGTTAGGATGGAGTGAGGGACAGACAACAAGATGGAGGGTGGGAAAAATGAATATAACGGTGGCTATGTTGAGTGGGGCAAGGGCACTATGGAGGTGGCGGGAGAGGAGGTAGAGATAGAAGATAAAGAAAGGATAGCTGTAGATAAGGGCAGAGACTGCTGAGTGCGATAGTGTGGATAGAGACTGGGGTAGATGGTGTGGTGATGGTAATGTAACATGGAGAGAGGATGGGTGAGAGGAAGAAGAGAGGAGAAGTATAATGAAAAGTCACTTGGGGTGAGGGAGGGGTGGACAAGAGGATAAGAACATATTCCCTGGAGGAATGAGGGAGGTGTGGACAAAGAGGATAGAGCATATTCCTGGTGGTTTCCCTCTCAGCTGTGCATCTCCCAGGAAAGAACAATGTGTTGGTAGATGCTGTCAGCAGAATCAACCAGAACCACCATAGTGGTCATTGAACAAGCAGGTCCTGGAGGCCATCTTCAGGAGATGGGGCACTCAGAAGTCGACCTGTTTGCAGATTCAGGCAATCATCGGCTGCCACAGTTTTGCTGCAGATTCCCCAATCAAGGGAATAATTCCTCTGGATGCACTTCTGCTGGATTGGATGGTGAGGTTCCTGTATGCATTCCTCCTTTCCTTCTGCTGTTAAGAGCTGAACAAACTCAGAGCCCAGCCAGCAACAATGATTCTCATTGCCCCAGACTGGGCCAGATAACCTTGTACGCCATGATTCTGTTACTGTCAGTAACCAAACCAATCAGTCTCCCCAGGAGGCACAACCTGCTGTCATCCTCACAGGGCAGGATCATGTACCCCAGCCTGCAATCCCTCAGGCTTAAAGCTTGGTTCTTGAGGACTTAGAATATGCAGGTCTGCACCTTTCAGAAGGGTTATGGAGATCTTGTGAGTATCCAGAAAGCCCTCCACTAAGAGAACCTATTTTTCCAAATGGAAAAGATTTTCCTTTTAAGTGTCAGGGCATGGTGTGGACCATAACCAGGCTAGCTTGTCTATAGTCCTGGACTATATTGCCCATTACGTTCTATGGGCTTAGGGCCTCTACCCTGATAGTGCACCTGGCAGCTGTCTTAGCCTACTTGTCTGTGGTAAGACCTCTTCCTAACTTCTAAGCCAGTGTTTAAAAATTCTTTAAGGGTTGCTACACCTGCATCCCCTATAGGAACCAACTCCTATGTGGGACCTAAACATTTGCATTGCCCAGCTCATGCAACCCCCGTTCAAACCCATGTCTTCGGCAGACCTCAAGTAAGTGACTTGGAAAACAGTATTTCTGGTAGCCATAACCTCTGCCAGAAGGATTGGTAAGCTTCAGGCATTGTCTACAGAACCTGGGTACATAGCTGTCCACAGGGACAAAGAAGTCATTAGAACTAACAGAAAATTCCTGCCCAGTGTGGTATCAGAGTTACACTCAATCAGTCCATCACATTGCCTGTCTTTTTACTGGTCATTCCACCTCAGGTGACGCAGGCTGCACAGCCTGGATGTGAAAAGAGCAATCAGCTGCTACCTTGACCATACAAAGGTCATAGGCAGGATCAAACTCAGCTTTTCCTCACCTATGGGAATGTGGGAAAGGAAAACCAACCACATAAAGATCTATTGCATGATGGATTGGAGCCTGTATTCAGTTTTGCTACACTAAGGTGGTGGTAGCAGCCACCTGCAGGCCTTGAAGGCCCATTCGACCAGGGTACAGCAACTTCTTTGGCAGCTACTAGAGACATTCCCTAGTGGACATTTGCAAGGCAGCCGCCTGGAAGACAGTCCACACATTTACCAAGCATTGTTTGGACGTCCAGGCCAGAGGATGCCAGGTTTGGTACAGCAGTCCTGCAGAACTTGTTTCCTAAATAGGTTATAGGCCCACCTCCAAAGGTACTGCTTGGGTAGTCTACATAAGTCAGAATACAGTAAGATTTCCTGGGGCTTGAAGAAAAATTACTCACCATAGTAATCTTGTTTCTAGGGACATGGATATGTTGCTCATCCACACTTCTTGGCATGTCCCTTTCCGCTTTTAATTCTTGCTGGAAGGTCTTCAAGCTGGCTCCTCCCACCCACCTGGGTGGTATAACCCGTTAGCTCCGCCCATGACACCAGATCTTCCTTTCCGCTGGAAGATTCAGGTTGCCTCCTCTCCGCTACCACGTTTTGTAGGTCCTGGCCACGACTTCTTTAGGTCCGCTGAAGATTAAGCTCATTTGAGCTAGCGATTGCGAATTTGCTATTCGATCATGGAAGATAAATTTTCCCGGTTTTACGGTGCCCGTGTGACAGAAAATGTTGTGCACAGACTCTCATACTGTATGCATCTACTGCTTGTGTGTCGGCCATGACACCCATACATGTGAGATGTGTCTCGCTTCCACCTGAACATCCTTAACGAGCTGCTCCTCGTGACTACTCATGTTGGGCAGGCCCAAAAACAGAATCCGCCAGTGAAATCAAAGGAGGCCTGGTGGGCGGTCTCCCATGGCTGTGGGGTCTGCTGAGCAGGTAGAGCAAATGCAGGCCTTTAAGGAAAAGGTGGCGCGGGCCGTGGAGCTCTCCTTTTGGCCAATTTTGTTCCACTCAGCGTGGCTACACCTTATCAGGCTCCTTTCAGGAGATGTGCCAGTCTCTCCCCACCAAGGGCGAGGTCCATCGAGCCCATATGTCTCCCGGTCCCGTATTTTAAAAGGACGAGGAACCGAGAGATTCTTCATCTCAGCAAAAGGCGTTCTTGGGATCGAGGCGATCTCGGTCACAGGAATCTCCAGTCTCGACGGTGGTCGAGATTGCTTTGGCCGCCGCTTCTGGCTTTGTCAACTGGTCAGCCAGCCGAGGCCTCAATCGACGATGCGGTGGAGATCACTGGCGACCCTGTTGATCTGTTGTCACCGACCAGGCTGACAACTCACTCACCAGGACCCCGGTCCTGCCTCCTCCCGATAAGGAGACCCAGCCTGCTGGCTTTCCCATTAAAGAACTGGTCCCTGATATGGGAAAATCACTGGTTCCTTCGGTGTCTCCTGAGCGCCCAGCCAGCCAGTCTGATTGAGGTCGAGATCTTGGACCCCTTTGACCAACAGGCCAAGGAAGGTATAAACGCCTAAAAGAGGTGATGCCATCGCTTCATCTTCATCCTCCTCGGATGAGGAGAGGCGCCGGAAACTCCGTCAACACTACGAAGATCTAATGTGGCAACAGCTGATACTGTCTGGTCAGAAGCCTTACAGTTTCCACCCCAGCCATTACTTGGCTTTTGCCTTCCAGGCTGAAGCCGACTCCATTGGAACCAGTAAAATCGGTTCCTTTGCCCATGAGCCAGTAAACCTGCCTCGGTTTGGCCAAAATTGGTCTTTCCGCCAGTAGTGGTGGAGCTGCCACCTAAACAGCCTTTGGGAGGGCTATTACAAGGAATCTCGGACTGTTATGGGTCTTTCTGCAGGATATTGGTTACCCTCCTCCTGACCACCCCAGGCATGTAGAAGGGACCTTGGTGGCCAGCCAATTTATCCGGATACCTCGGATTCTGATGATACTGACTCTCCACTCTCATCCGCTGGATGATGAGTCGGTGAGTAATCTGTCGACAGAGGAGGGCCTTCTCATTCTGGGATTTCTCCGCCTTATCTCTGAATCCACGGGATGCCCTGGAACCAGTCTAGAAATGGAGGAGTACCCTCTACAGATATTCTTTAAGAGGGGATACCCCTATGGAAGCCTTCCCAGTGGCCGAGGCCATTGTTGGCCAGGATTTGGAGCTCTGGCAGCATCCTGTCTCCTGCCCAGCGCTGTCTGCCCAGATGACCCTCAAGTATGCGGTGCCCATTGGGTCCCTTTCGGGTTCACAGATCATCCCTCGGCAGAGGGGCTATTGACTGATTCTGTGTTCTAACACCAGTAACACCTGGGTATTCATAACTTTCTGCAGTAAGCCCTTTAGCTAGGGCTGCCCGAAGAGAGAATATAACATATGCAAATGATAGAATTATTTGCATGTGACAACTTTTCAAATGCTGCCCTATACTAGCGGCCAGTGTTCTAAACTTCCTCAGATTTCTCTTTCTGCCTGAACAGTCTGGTGCGCCCAGAGTGTCGCTCTTCAGTCAACTATTTAAGCGTGAAGAAACTTATAAAATATATATATATAAGTATCATTTCTGACCAGCGACATGGCGCCTAGTACGAGGGTCTATTTACCTTCCAGCAAAATTAGACTCCACACAATATCAGGATACAAAAATGAAGAGAAATATATAAATCGCACAGTGGAGGCAAACCTGAGAAGAGATCTTATAAAAAGTGCGAAATTACAACCCGATCCACTCAGATTGAGTCCAGCAAGTTCGCTACCAGCGGAGAGATTCTGCAAGTATGGCGGAGCGGATACAGAAACAGAATTGGAATCCTTTCTGAACAAGATTTGAAGCTCTACTGGCAGAAATAAAACAATCTAGGTCAGACACAAAACGTGGGTTCGAACAACTACACAGTGATATTACCAAATTAGAAACCCAATTACCACAACGGAGGAAAGAATTTCAACCACAGGGACAATCTGTGCACCTCTCTCAGGCGTTGAGTTCCTCGCTCAGCAACAGGATCTTCTAAACACTAAATGCCTAGATCTTGAAGTCAGATCACGTAGATAACCTATGGATTTATGGGTTACCAGAGGCGACTGAAACCGAGACATGGGGAATTTCTGGAAGATCTACTGCATCATGTACTTGATCTTCCACAGACTTTAGTTTTAAAATTGAAAGGGCACACCGAGCCCTTGTACCCAAACCCACCTCAGCATCTGCCAGGCCTAGATCTATTGTGGCGAAATTCTCTAGCTACAGTGAAAAGGAGAGAATCTTGAGGACGAGCGTGAAACAGATAGTAAGAGTACATTGGGGCAAGATTGTTCTATGATCTACCTGCTATACTACAACAGTGCCTATTATACCCCTATCCTGAGCAAGCTGAAAACACTGGGAGTCAGGTTTCAGACCCCCTTCGCCTCCGGTTCTATTGGGAGTCCGGCGCTGAGATATACCAAACATCGGAGGAAGCATACCAGGCCCTGAAGAATAAAGGCCACGACATTCCGCCTGTGATGAGAGATGAGCAGACCAATTTCCACACACCCAAGCACAGTGGCAATTGGCATCTTGTAGGAACACCAAGAAAGCCGGAGAGAAATCGGCACCCCATACCCTGCAAGATATCAAGTTAATGCTGCACAGACTCACCCACACACAGAGCAGTGAAGAGGAGACAAAGAAGGAAATGGACATACCTAGAGAAGAGATAATCACAGTGAGTTGTTGATGGCTTTCCACCCTCCTCCCCTCGCAGTTTATTGAACTAGGCCACGCTGCTGCAGGTCGAGGCTCTGTGTTGAGCCTTATAAGTTTATTTTGGACCTCGTGGTCACGGAGAAGTACCACTTGCTGGCTTTATGGGTGGGGGAAGAGGAGCGATTGGGAAGGTCTTGTCTTGCAGAGGATTCTACATCACTCCCTCGATTGTACCTAGGTTAACAATGAGCCTGAGACTTCCTGCACTGAATTGTTAGGAAATACCTCTGGGTAACACAGAGTGATGGGAAATACACTTTTTCTTATTTTATTTATCCCTCTAATTTCATAGAGTCATAGAGGCAATTTGGATTCCCAAGCTTTGCGATACATACATGAAGAGTATTCTCAAAAGGGCTGAGTAATCGTGGCTGAAAAATGTTTCTTTTCCCTTATTATTTAGTTATTCAGAAGTTGCATGACTGGTAAATTGAGGGAATTTGCTCTGAGAATACTTAAATATGTACGAGGTTGCTGAGGGAGGGATGGAAGAGCTGTTGTTTGCATGTACATAAAGAATGATTTATCTGCCTTACCTGACACTCTTCCTCACGGGCAACACAAGGCTACTGAGGTACCTGTTACCTCTCTGGGTGGAGGTTCTCTCAGTCACAACCCATGTAGAGGAAATACGACTGGTGATGACAGGCCAATTCATCAGGCCAGGACCTGCTAGAACTAGGGTCCAGGAGGAGCAAGTCAGGGCACTGATCTCCTCTCCTCCCATTCGAGTTTTTCACTCGAGCCCACAGAGAACATGGGATTATGTTCCTCTACCTTGAGGTCATTATATATATAGTTTATTGCCTCAGGGAAATTTACTGAGTTGGTTTTACCTTAGGGGGCCTTTAGAGTTACAGTTTAAATACGAAAACTATTTGATTGTTGTTGTTTGTATCTTGAACTTCAGAATTAAGGACAAATACATGGTATACCAGGTTAGGGGAACACACAGATTTTGGCAAAAGAATTGGACTGCACAGAGAAGAATCTGGACAGAGGAGGCAGACTAAACTACTGGGAACTGGAAATGAAATATTAACACAAGAAAGGCTATATAGGCATTTAAATGGCAGATAAAACTACCATAAAATCATTTCACATAATGTTAATGGATTGAATAATCCAATTAAAAGGTATAAGGCCATGACAGATATAAAAGCGGCAAAAACCCTCATTTGTATTATTACAAGAAACTCACCTAAATGGAGAGCACCAAAAGCTACAGAAACGAGGATTTAGTCAAGTAGCTGCAGCATCATGAGGCAAGGGAAGAGGCGGGGGTTGCTATCTTTGTTTCCTGAGGCACTCTATTTCAAACAACCTACACTTATTTAGATCCAGAGGGCCGTTTGGTGGTTCTCACTGGAAGCCTAGAGGATCCCCTAACACCCTGGCCTCGATCTACCTTCCACCAGGGTCCATGAAAAAGCCACCGACCCTTAATACAAAAATTGTGGAACTCCAAAGAGGAGGCTGATTGTAGGGGGGCCGCAATCATATCTGGGAACAGGCAGACACATCTAGAATGTCAGCTTTCAGGCAGAATCCAACCAGCAAAATGATCAGAGAACACTTGAGGAGCGTCTTCTGGGTTGGCGCCTGGAGACATCAGAACCCGGGAAGAAAGAGTACACACATTTCTCCCATCCCCATGGCTCGTATGCCGAATAGACTACCTGCTAGTATCAGGGAACACCAGAGCCTGGTGACAGAATGTCACCACATTCCCTCTACTCTCTCTGATCACACTAAACTTCTGATGCAGATGGAGTGGAATACTAAAAGGGCAGACCTTGTGAAAATTTAATAATTATATGCTGAACTTGAAAGAGTTCACAGACATAGCTAAAATTTGACTTGAACAAATAATTCAGGAAAACAAATCACGGAAATATCACGAGTCACCCTTTGGGATACAATAAAAACTGTGTTCAGAGGGACTGTATTAAATGCACAGCATATTTTAAAAGACAACAAAACCAGCAGTTGGAAAATCTTCAGACCCAACTGCTTGATTTACAGAAACAACATGCGGCTGGTGATGTCTCCATCTCCACAACCATGCGAGAAGTTAAACAAAAGATTTAGAAACTGATCGATATTAAGACAGAACATGCGTTGCAATGCATGCGTCAACACTATCATGACTGTGGCCCATGGGCCACCCGCCTCTTGGCACACAGATTGAGGCAACAAACCTCACAATCTACTATCAGTCAGATTAGGGATCCTGTAAGGCGAGCAGTGCTGAGCCGAAAAATATTGTCAATCAATCAAACTTTATTTTTAAAAGGTGCTTTTCTCAAAACCAAAGCGCCTGTACAATTTCATAAAACAATAAATAAACAGAATTTAAAACTATTATAGATCATTAAAAGCTATACTAAAAGGTGGGTCTTCAAAGGCTCCTTTAAAGCGAATGCCTTTGTCAAGCTTTAAAGCGTTCTATCAAATTTATACTCCCTGAACAAACCCCAAGTGAACCACAGATTCAAAAGTATTTAGAGAATCTTAGATTACCAAGATTATCACATGAGATTAGGGACTCCCTAGAAATGCCCATCACGATGATGGAACTAAAACACCATTAAAACTTAAACAAATCCCTGGCCCAGACGGATACACCTCAGAATTTTTCAAGTTTTTAAAACAGAACTTACTTCCCAGCTGCTGGAGACATGCAGAACAGCGCAATCAGGGAAGCTTTTCCAGACACCTGGAATTTTGCAGTTATTTCCAGCATTCCAAAGCCAGGCAGCGATACTACACAATGCTAATCATTCCACCTATTTCTGTCCTCAATATTGATTATAAACTATATACATCCATTTTAGCAAGACGCCTGAAACTGTATTACCCAAATTAATTGAATTTGATCAGACTGGGTTCATCTCAGGAAGGCAGTCACAGGACAATAGTAAAAGAACCCTGCACATATTACACCATGCTGCCCGGTCGAGATCCTCATTTTGCTGCTGAGCTTAGGCGGAGAAGGCTTTCGACCGGGTAGCATGGAAGTTCCTAGAATTAACCTTGAACAAATTTGGCTTCTCAGACTCTATCGTTAAAGCGATAAATAGTATCTACACAAATCCCAAGGCCTACATAAAATTAATGGATGTGTGTCTGCCTGATATCCTTATATAGAGGTACCAGGCAGGGCTGCCCCTTTCTCCCTCCTCTTTGGCCTATACTTGGAACTGTTGGCCCAGAGGCTGCGACAGGAGGAGGAGGTGAGGGGCTGGGAGCTGGGGAAGAGACTCATAAGTTAGCATTATATCGGACGACCTGCTCATTTATTTTAAAGACTCAGAACATTCCTGGAACCACTATGGAACTGCTTAACAGAATTTAGTGAATTATCAGGGTATAAAATAAATACTACTAAAACTGAGGTACTGCAAATTCAATATATCCCTCAAAGAGGATACATAGGTCCTTTCCTTTAAATGGAATCTTACCCATGTTAAATATCTGAGGTACACCTTAGTTTCTGTGCTGACCAGCTCTTTACACTAACTTTACACCGACCCTAGAAAAACTTAAAAGAATTAGAGAGATGGTCGCGATTCCTATCCCCTGCTACAGAGAATAGAGGCAGTCAAGATGGTGCTACTCCTAGGCTCCTGTATCTAAGCCAGACTATGCCCTGTCCATTCCAGATTCATATTTCATAGCACTGCACAGAAGAATCTCGTTTATCGGCTCTTCAGTTCCCAAGGAGTGAAGGAGGTCCATCATTACCCAACCTGAAAACATACCACCAAGCTGCCCAGCTAAGAACAGTCATGTACTGGCTGAACCATACTTATACCGCCAAATGGAAAACATTGGAACTGCAGGAAGAGGGCATTACAAATCTAAATTATACTCGCACAAAGAGGAGAACCTCCACACAGAGGAGGACAAATCCATACACAGAGGCCACTCTAAACACATGGCACGGAATCCTGTCGGATAGAAGGGCCAAAGGATGGAGTTACTTATTGATGTCAGAACTTTACCTAGCAACATTTACCCCTGCCAGATGGGATAGCGGGTTTAAGAAATGGGAGGAGAAAAACTGCATTTAATTTGGCATTTCCTGGAGGGAGAGGAGATCCAGGCTTTCAAACCCTAGTTGCCAGATACGAGATTCCTTGGCAGGATAGATTCTGATATTTCCAGATCAGAGCCTATATTAGATCTCTTCAGACACAGCTACCACCTGGGAGAACACCTCCTCCCAGATTGCAGAAATATTCAAAACAGCAATAGAGGGAATCCAGCCTAGAGCTCATATAATCTCCATTCTGTACAATGCCCTGCTTGCTTGGAGGAGATTCTACCAAGCTATAAGGAAAGCTTGGGAGGAGGACTTGAGGTTCCAAATACAGGATAAACAATGGAAATGGGCAGTACAGAGAATACACTGGGGATCTCAGCCATCAGCTGGAAAGAGTTTGCATGGAAGATATTTAGCAGATATTTTAGAACACCAGCAGTTCAAGGGAAATATCAGGGTGAGAGAGCCTTTGCTTGCTGAAGGAAATGTGGGTATTCTCCGGCAGCAGTGGGAGATATATTCTGGGGCTGTCCAAAGATTCAATAATTCCTTATGGAGCTGTAGCAGATCCTACAATCCATTGTGGACCCAGGATTATGAATAACCCCATCATTGTACTTTTTATGGATTACCCAAGAGGCTGCAGGGACCCCAACACAAGCAAATTCTTAAAATCGCATGCCTAGCAGCACAAAAGTACTAACAAGCATTGGCTGTCTCAAAAAGTGTTACTTTACAGATGTGGCATGAAAGCATGATATATAGGATGGAAGCCTTGACAGCAGCCCTTAACAAAAACTCACCCAATTCAAATATTATGGAGAAGATGGATACTCTATGTGCAAATGAGTTTCGGATTTATTCCCTAACATACCCTTAATTAAAAGTGAATACTGTCCTTCCAAAAATTATTTTTACTGAATATATCGAAACTGGATTAACTTGCTGTTGAAATGAGCTACACATTGTAGGACCTGTTGCAAACCCTCCCTAATAAAATGACATATACTTTAAATCTGATTTATCAAATAAGTAACAGAGGGTTTAAATCTAAAGCTAACAATAGTAATATGATCAAAGGAATTAAGTGGAATATGAGTCTACAAGTTAAAAGTCCATTTAATCATTTTAAATGATATTTAAATGTTAACCAAATGTCCTTGTATGTATATAATCCATGTATGTTACTATAAGTTATGTTGATATATGTTGTTTGTTGTCAAAATTTAAATAAAGTTTAAAAAAAGTATCATTTCTATTCATTTGCTGCCTTGTGTCAATTGTTTTATTGTTATTTAAACTTAGTTTTGTAGTTATTTAGTTGTTTTGCCAGTTCCTCGGTTTGGTATAACCGGGAGGGAACCAGGTTAATTTTAGGTTTATCAGGTTTTCTGACTTAAAACCTGTTTCTTTTTGTTTAAATTTAGTTTTAAAATTGCTTTTTGTAACCGTTGTTTTTGGTTACTGAACCACTAGAACCGGTTCCAAATTCTCTATCGGTTTGGATCCTTGGTTCCTGATCGGTTCGAACTGGCCGAAACCATAAGTATTATTGTTTAAATCTTTTTGACTTAGCGGTTACCTTTATATCTGTTCAGTGGCAGAAAAACTGAAGAAAAGACCGGTGAGCCGGTTTTAAAAATGGTACTCAGTGTGGGAGTCGTTTTTGCTAAGGCAGATAAACACACCCTGTGTAGCTTACCTTGGATAGGAGCATCTTAAAGATGATTGTCAAATCTGCCTGACATTCCCTGAAAAAAACTATTGAAAAACACCCAGAGCGGCTAAAAAGAAACTCCCCAAGGGTCCCTCTGGCTCTGACCAGCCGATACCCTCTATTCTTGTGGTTGAACCCACATCTGTTGTTACCTTCACCCTGAGGCGGGTGAAAAACCTACCAGAGGATTTCTGAACTGGCTAACTCCCCAGTTCCCTCAAAAAAAAGCAAGAAAGTTAAAGCACACAGAGCCCCAAATCCTGATCAGGGGACTTCTGTGCCTGCCAATGTTATGCCTACTCCTCAAGAAATTGCACAGGTTTTAAAGTCATCCAGGCATTGCAGGTCCTAGTGCCTCCTGTTCAGCAACCATCTGCTCCAGCAAAACAGTCTGGCAGAATTCCCTTCCTGAAGAAAAGAATACAGCAAAATATGAGGAGGATGAAGGGAACCCATTTTACCTGAGTATCCCGGAACAAGAATTTGGTTCACCCCTAGAACATCTAGAAGATTATTCTTTTCATTTCACTTTTGTGAGAAAAATGGCAGATGCCCTAGACATTTCCACAAGAGAAGAAGTGGAGGATGAGGAAGAGATAGAATATCTGGAGATGATGGGGTTAACTCACACCAAAGCCCTCCTCCTCTCTGTGAACAAGTTCTTTAAAAAGATGCTCTTAAGTTGTTTCAAACCCCAAATTCTGTCCGCTCTCTGGATAAGAGGATGGATAAGAAATATCAGTTGGAAAAGGAAGGGGCAGTGTTCCTTTTTCCATCAGATCACCAAAGGGTTATTCAACAAGCAGCCTGTGACAAGGCTAGAGTCCCTCTGGCATACCACCCTCCAGATAAGGACTCCAGAAAAATAGATAGTATGGCTTGGAAGGTGCCGGTCAGCCTTTCTAATCATCACGACAGGCTCACTTCCAGGCCTATGCTGCCAGTATCAAAGTCCCTGTGGCAGTCAGTTTTGGCCATGTCTCCAAAGCTCCCTCACCCTATCTGACGACCTAACTGAAACAGCTAGGTTTGGGCTAGAAGCTGCTAAGTACCAATTCAGATGGCTGCTGATACAAGCGACACTGCAGCCAAATGGATAGCAAACATGGTAGCCAGAAGAGATTTATCTGGCTATAAGCCACAAATCTTACTTCTGATACTCAGTCTAAGGCCCTGGATTTTCCACTAGAGGGAATGCTCTTTTAAGAGAATCTACAGTGGCATACATGAAAAGGTGGATGAGTACAAGGCCATATACAGAAGCAACTCTAGTAAGGAGAGAGCTTCTCCATCCACCAGGCCTTATGGAAGGGGAGGCAGGGGCAGGTCCTTCCACACCAGGCCCTTTTTCCAGCCAGTGGCCACCCTAGTATTAACAGTACCCTGGCAGGGTACTTTGGGGTAGGGGTGAGAAGAGGATTCTTGGCGTGGGTCACAAGCATGCCTCAACCTGAAGACAGGTAGACCCCTGTGGTAGAGGATGCCTCCTCACTCCTGTCGGGGACAGACTTCCCACTTCCTCCAGGCTTGGCTGAAAATCACCACGGACAAGTGGGTCCAGGAGGTAGTGGGTCAGGGTCTGTCTCTGGCTTTCAATCCTTCCTCCTCTAGTAGCCAGAGGTTTCAGTACACCTCCCTAGCAGAAAGGAACCTGCTGGAGGCAGAGGTTCTGAAACTGTTACTGTTAAAAGCAGTGGAACCTGTTCCAAACCTACTGAGAGGAAGGGCTTTTACTCCAGATACTTCCTCACCACAAAGGAAAGTGGGAGTGGCGGCCTGTATTGGATCTCAGAGCCTTAAACAGGCATCTGAAAAAGCCAAAGTTCAGAATGGTAACTTTGGCACTTGATTCTGCCAACAATCCAGAAAGAGGCATTGGTAAGCATCACTGGACTTAAAGATGCCTTTTCCACATTCCCATGAGGAGTCTCACAGAACATATCTCGGTTCAGATTCCCTTCAGGCCATTACCAGTTTTCAACCCTGCCTTTTGGCCTTTCTTGGGCCCCAAGGGTTTTACAAGTGCCTAGCACCAGTGGTGGTACACCTTGAAGGCAGAGTGTGACAGTTTTCCATATCTGGACGATTGGTTGGTGGTGGGCAAATCACCACAATGAGTCACTCAGTATTTAAACCTCACCCAAGGCCTGCTGGAATCATTGGGGTTCATCATCAGTCACAAAAAGTCGGTCCTCATTCCTGCACAAAAGTTGCAGTTCATAGGGTCAGAGACAGACAGACACCCTGCAGGGCAGGGCCTACCTCCCTCTAGACAGGATCAGAAATCTTCAGCTAGTGGCAAATTCATTCCTCTGAACAAAAGCAAGCCATAAGACAGTTCTTGCAACTCCTGAGCCATATGTCTGTGTCCACAAGCACAGTGCTGGGCTCCAGGTTTCAAATGAGGGACATCCAGTTCCACCTCAGGGCTCACTGGAGTCAAAGAAAGATTCTCTCTCAAAACCCATTCCAGTCACCAGAACTTTGCTGCAAGCTCTACAGTGGTGGAAGGAAGTACTCAATCTAAGAGAGAGTCCTCTTTCAGAGCAAATCTCCTCAGTTGTTCTCACAACAGATGCATCCCACCTGGGTTAGGCGCCCATTTGGGAAACCATATAACCCAAGGCACCTGGTTAGTTGCAAGAGTCCTCCAGCACATACATCTGTTGGAACTCAGAGCTGTTTTCTGGCTCTGAAAACTTTCAGGACTAATACAGACAAAAATGGTGCAGGTCCAGAACAGACAATACCATCACAATGTACTACATCAGCAAACAGGGAGACACCAGGTCAGGCTTCCTTTGCACAGAGGCCATGAAAATTTGGACTCTGGCATACTCTTAGGAGTATCCTGCAGGCAATCCACTTCCCAGGAAAGGACAATACCGTGGCGGATGCCTCAAGTCGAATCAACCAGGCCCATCACGAATGGACTCTGAACAAGCAGGTGATGCAAAGTAATTTTCAGAAGGTGGTGCCTCCAGAGATGACTTGTTTACATCCCACAGAACCACCACTTGCCACATTATTGTTGCAGGCCACCAGATCAGGGTACTCTGCTCCTAGATGCCCTGACTCTAGATTGGTCAGGGAGGTACCTGTGCTTTCCCTCCTTTCCCCTGGTTTTCAAGGTGTTACTCAAGCTCAGATCCCTCAGCATCTCTAATCTTAATAGCTCTGGATTGGCCTAGGCAGCCATGGTACTCTCTAATGCTCTTCATGTCTGTGGCCAAGCCGTTACGACTCCCTCTGAGGCACAACCTATTGACTTCCAACCAGGGGACCCTGTCATACCCGAACTTCAAGTCCCTCAACCTCAAAGCTTAATCTTGAGGAATTAGAATATGCTGATTTACAACTCTGAATCAGTGCTTCATATTCTGAGGGTTTATAGAAACCCTTCTACTAAGAAAAGTTACTCTTCAAAATGGAAGAGGTTTCAATCAGTGTTTGACCAAAGATTTGATTCCACTACAGGCTGGGGTCCCAGCTGTCCTGGATTACCTCTCTCATTACACTCTCTGGGTCTACAGCCCAGTTTGCTCAAGTCCACCTCACAGCATTGTCTGCTTACATTTCTACTGCCGCCAGGCTAACATTGCTTCTAGAACCCATTTTAGGAGGTTTTTCAAGGGCTTGGCCCATTTGAATCCCTCACAGTGCACCTGTGCCAGCATGGGACCTTAATGTTTGTATAACGCGCTCATGGGGCCTCCCTTTGACCCTATGGCTACAGCTCACCTTAAATATATCACTTGGAAAAACAGTTTTCCTAGTGGCAATGTCTTCTGCAAGAAGAATAAGTGAACTCCAGGCTCTCTCTGAAGAGCAGGGTTGTCTTTCTTCACAGAGATAAGGTGATTCTGAGACAAATAGAAAATTCCTACCCAAGGTAGTCTCTGATTTTCACCTTAATCAATTCATTACCCTACCTGTCTTTTCACTGAGCATTCCACTGGGTGAAAGAAGACTTCATAGTCTGGATGTAAAGAGAGCTCTCAATTATTATATGACAGCCAATAAAGGACCACAGGCAGGACAGGAAACAATTGTTTCTGACCTATGGGGATGTGGGAAAAGGCAATCCAGCTTGTAAGAGATGTAGTTCTCACTGGATAGTCCAGTGTGTCCAGTACTGCTGTATGAAGCTGGTAGGGAGCCCCAGCAGGGTTGAAGTGCATTCCATGCCGGGAACAGCTGATACTCTGGCAGCTGCAGGAGATGTTCCACTGGTTGACATCTGTAAAGCAGCTACTTAGAAGACAGTATGCACCTTTACCACGCGATTACATCTGGATATCCAGTCTAGGATTGACTGGATATCCAGGAGTAATGCTAGGTTTAGCACAACAGTCCTGAAAGTTTTTCCTAAATAAATGTTTTGTGCCCACCTCCAGTGGTACTTCTTTGTAGTCTGCAGAAAGCTATGAATACCAGAGTATTACTGGACGTTAAAAAAAAATTACTCACCTTAGTAATCTTGTTTCTTCCAGTGGTACTTGGGTATTCATAACTTCCCACCCTACCTCCTTTCCAGAACTTAAGCCTCTGCACTCAACCATACTGTGCCGCATAAAGAGTACATCACTATGGCTGTATATGCGTTGCCACATAGTGGTATAATTTGGGTAAACAAAGCTTCGATCTTCAACCCTCTTCAGGTGTTTCTGACATTGCTGGGTTTTTTTTTCTAATTAATGTGTTTTCCTCCAGTTGGAGGTTTCTTTCTTTATTAAGAAATGGGGTTTGTTTTGAATTTTCATTCTTTAATCATAAATACTTGTAGTATTTTGCTTACATGGCTTTATGAAAAAAGCCTTTTTGGCACCCTGCTCCTGCGGCCAAGCAGCCCTCCTTCCAGGGTGGGCAGCAGCAGCAGGCAGAACCTTGGCGCTCTTGCCGCAAGTCTGGGCCTCCAGCATCCCGCGAACAGGGAGGTGGGGTTAAGCGGTTTCAATCTGGACCCTCTTCTCCAAGCCTGCCCAGTAAGGGATAGGGGCTGCCACCCTATTCCTGTCACGTCAGCTCTAGGTCCTCCTGTGAGGTCTGGCTCCGCCACTTTCTTTCTGCCTGGTCACATGTTAGCCACGGACAGGTGGGTCTTAGAAGTGGTCGGCCAGGATCTGCCTCTAGAGTTCAGAGCAGTACCATCCCTGCGAGCCGCTTACAGGAAGAAGGCGTATCAGTCCACACTGGCTGGCTGAGAGACGACATTGCCCAACTCCTCCTCAAGGAGGCAGTGGTTCAAGTGGCAGATCCTCCAGTCAACCCAGGGTTTATTTCAGGTACTTCCTGGTCCCGAAGCCGACGGGGGCTGGCACCCTATTCTAGATCTGCACGACCTGAATCAGCTTTCTCCAGACCACGCACCTTCAGGATGGTAACTCTGTCCCAGATCATACCATCCCTTGAGCAGAACCTGTGGTGCTGCTCACTGGATCTCAGGATGCCTTTTTTATGTTCCAATCCATCCATCTCACCAGCGGTTCCTCCACTTCAGAGCAGAGGGAACCCTATCTGAGTTCCAGTCATGCCATTTGGCCTGTCATCGGCCTCACGGGTTTTCACCAAATGCATTGCAATGGTGGCAGCCCATCTGAGGGTCCGAGAGCTCCAGAGTATACCTTACCTTGATGATTGGCTCTTAACAGGTTCCACAACAAGAGTTGGTGAGGTCCGAGGGACCTGGCCCTCCAGACTTGCTTTCAACTTGGCCTCCTCATCAACAAGGCCAAGTCGGACGACTACCATGCAGGTGATATGCTTCATCCGGGCAGAGTTTGACTCTTGCTGAGCCAAGAGCATGGCTCCTAGCAGACAGGCAGTGGTTCTCTCCTCCTTTGCCCAGTTATTTCTGGTTGGGGCACTTGCGCCCTGCCCAGGACTTTCTCGCCTTCACAGGCTACATGGCGGCCTACAACACTTGGTCTGATGGGCCCGATGGCATATGCACCCCCTTCAATGGGAGCTGGCCGCCCAGTGGACTCAAGCGCCACAGTTACTTCAACCAACTGATCACTGTGACCCAGAGGATATGGATACTGTAGTGGTGGACGTCCTATAGACTGTCTGCAGGAAGGATCCCGTTTGTCGCTGTCAAGCCAAGGTCATTCTCATGACCGATGCCTCTCTCATGGGCTGGAGAACCCACATGGGGAACAACAGGACCCCACGGGTTTCTGGACCCCAAAGGAATCCGATATCATATCAACCTGTTGGAGCTCAGAGTGGCCAGACTGGCGCTGTCTCAACATTAAGCTCAGCAGCTCGGGGTCAAGTGATTTCAAGTCCAGACGGACAATACCACGATCATGTACAACCTTAACAAAGAGACGACGCACTCGGCTGCTGTGCAGGGAAGTGCTCCGCAATTGGACACTTGTGAGCTGACTGGAGGCAGATCTCCTAGCCATCCATGTGGCGGGAGCCTCGAACCAACTGGCAGATGCTCTCAGCTCGTGGGTGAGACATCTCACAAGTGGTCTCTCCATCCAGGGGTAGCTCACCTGCCTGTTCTCCCAGTGGGGCAAACCAATGGTGGACCTGCTTGCCTCAGGAAAATGCTAAGCTGAGGCTGTTTCATGCCTGCCCCCCAGCGGGAGTTCACTGCAGGGATGCCTTCTCTAGGCTGTGGACCCCAGGTCTCTTCTATGCCTCTCTCCATTTCCCTTGATCCACAGGGTGCTTCTCAAGGTGAGGAGGGACAGGGCGCAGAGTGATCCTGGTAGTCCCAGACTGGTTCCCCAGTTCTGGTATCCAGATCTCCTCTGGCTCAGCACCAGGCCCCGAGGTGTCTTCCAGCATGCCTGGAACCTGATCTCAATCCAATCAGGGAAGGTATTCCATCGGACCTTCAGTCCCTGACGGACAGCCTGGTACCTGAGCAGCTAGAGTTCAGGCTTTGGGTCTCTCCGAGGATGTACTCACAGTAGTGGAAGCATCCAGAAAGGAGTCACCCAGGAAGTGTCGCCTTCAAATGGAAAGGTTTTCCATTTGGTGTCCAGAGCAAAGGCCTGGACACTCTGTCCTGTCCTGTGCCTAGCATTTTGAACTACCTTTGGTCTCTGTCCAAAGGAGTCTTTGGTCTTCGACCCATAAGGTCACCTGGCAGCCATCTCTGCTTACTGAGTGTGGGCCGCTTAGCAGACAGTGCACAGGAGAAGGTGGTCTGGTGCTTTTCAAGGGCCTAGATCACATATCCCTCCGTGCATGAACCTCCACCTCCGTGGGATTTGTTCTGATTTTGGCAAAACTCATGGGCAAGCCATTCAAACCATTGCAAGTGTGAGCTATCACACTTGTGGAAGATTACCTTCCTGGTGGCTATCCGTCAGCCAGAAGGACTGAGAGGGCGCCAGGTGCTTTGGTGGAATCTCCTTACCTGGTCTTCTACAGGGACAGGTTGTCCTCCGCCACACCTGAAATTCCTCCGAAGGTGGTGTCTGAGTTTCACCTTAGTAAGGTATTGACTCTGCCTGTGTTTACCTGAACTGCACCTCGGATGCGAGTACAAGCTCAATACTTTGGACCTGAGACGAGCTCTCCTATTACAAGGAGAGAATGATGGAAGTCGGGAGAAGTTTCACCAGCTGTTTGTCACCCTACGCTGAAGCCGCATCTGGCAGACCTCGAGCAAAGCAGGCGATTGGCAGATGGATTACATCTACATGATCTCTGCTATAAGTTGGTGGGTAGAGGCTCCCGTGGGACTAAGGGCTCATTCCACCCGCCATACCTATGAAGAGTGGCTGCTTCCAGGGACATCCTATCCAGGAAATCTGCCAGGCTGCTACCTGGAAGACAGCAAAGCACAACCATCACCCACTACAATCAGCCTTAAGTCACGCTGGGATGCTGGTTTTGGGCCTCAGTTCTCAGTCTCTGTTCCCAAAGTAGGGGTGTGCCTTCCTCCCTCCTCCCGGAGAACTGCTAGGAGTCTGCCAAGAAATGTGGATGAACAACATATCCACATCCCTAGAAAAACAGGTTAGTCTCCTGAGCAGTAGATCTTACTTTGAGAGGCTCTTGACAGGTAATTGCATATAGGACTGGCGCTTCGACGGTAGGACCCTGAAAAATTTCTAGCTAGCGGTCCCTGGTGAGGGACCGCCTCCGTCAGGTGACCGGTGTCATCGACGTCCTGTATAAAGGGGTCCCGGACGCCCGCCTTCAGTTCTTTCCCGTCGTTAGCTCGTGCAGTGCCTCATGGTAAAGTTCGTGCTTAGCAAAGCCCTGTTCTTTAGTCGTTTTTCCGAAGTTTTGAGTATCTTTTCTTCTCATCTTCAGGTCAGGCGTGCGGTGTATATGCCGTCCCTACCTTCCAAAACAAGTAGGCGACTCGTGTGGTGCCCAACTGCCACACAAGGACAGCCATTCTCTCTGCCTTTTGCTTAGGCCCGACCACCGGTCGACAATTGCCCGCATTGCTTGCACTTGGCTACCCGCAGGCAGATACCAACAGTCCTGGAAGCCCATCTGCTAAAGAAGATGTCTTCAAGGAAAAAGAATTGAAGCTCAGGCAGGCGTCGACTTCTTCTGAAGGACATCGTAAAGCGGGACAAAAAAGGCACCGGAGAAGGCCTCTCGCCGCGACTCCAGCGAATCGCGCCCAGGCTCTTTATCCCTCCGGGAGGACCGTCGGCAGCCTCCAAGGTTTTGGAGGCGTCAGCCATGCGGGCTCGCGCTTGGGCCTTGCGGGCACCTCCGGGCTAAAGGAGCCTCTGCCCCCAGTACGCCCGCAGGCTTCACGGCCTACTGGTGCGGGCACCTCCCATAAAGACGGAACGCCTGCTCCTCCGACATCCGCGGGAAGGTTGATAAGATGCCCGACCCTTCGGGCGGCGCACGACCTCATCCCCCTTGGACCGGGCCGCTTCCTCCTTGGCCCGCCTCCGGCGAGGACCCGTAAGTCGGACGCCCGGCTCCTCGGCGCCCACGGAAACCAACCCCTAAGCCACCGTCGGCTCCCCGATGTGCGCGGTGATGGAACCTCGAGGACCCTCAACCCCCGTCGTACCCGGTTCCCCGAGCCTTCGCTGCTGTCAGGGCAGTCACCCCAGCCTGACCCGGGGACTTTTCTCTACCGTCCCTGAAGTGCGGAGATTTTCCACCCGTCAGACCCTCCTCCTAGGAAGCCGGATCTGAAGCCACGCCCTGACCACGCCGCGCGCGAGGATATTCCTTCCGTTGGCCCCCGGCCTCTCAATATTCTTCCGGGCCATCTGCTCCGCAGCTCCTCCGGCACCGGGTACCGCGAGTCTTATCCGACACCGTCTTACCTGGGTCTGCAGTATCCAGCCGCAGTACCAGCGCGGTTCCGCCCGGCGCCGCGAGTACCGATGCCGCAATACCGGCACTGGTTTCCCGCGGCCAGGTTCCGGATACTCGCCTTACGGATACAATCCGTATCTTATCCCCTCCTCCTCCTCCACCGCCCCCGGCTGCGGTGGATCTGCAGAAGACTCTGGCTTCCTGGTGGGCTGAGGCCAAGGCTCAGCTCACCAAAGAAATGAAAACATCTGACGACAGTGCTGCCCCGGCCCCCATACGCCTGAGATGGCACACTCCTCACCGCCTCTGGATCCCAGAGCCCTCCCTCTGGATCCAGAGGGGCAGGACACGCATCCAGGGATCCCCCTAGGAACCCATTCCTCCCCTAGACGTGCCAGGAGTCTTATTCTGCTTCTGATTCTTCTTCTTGTCTCAGATTCCTCGGATTCCTCCGACGGATGCTCCAAAGAGGCAGCAGACCTCGCTCTCCGTCCGAGCCCGGCCAGGACTCCTCTGGAGGATCCTTCCTTCATGGAGTTGGTCAGGAAGATCCAGGAAGTACATCAGTGGCATTCTCTAGAATCAGATCCTCAGAGGGTCTAACTCGCGGAACATGTGGACCTGCCCCCACGGCTCCTCACTTTAGTGCCACCCTGGATCGAGCCTCCGCCCACCTTGTTTCCACTATTTGGAAACAACCGTTGGCTTAGCCCCTTCCTAGGAAGTCTAACAGGCTATACCAGGCTCCGAGTGTAGACTTTTGATTCTCACCCTCATGCAAGACTCGGTCGTGATTAGCGCCACTCACAGCCGGTCAGCACATCCCAAACATCTAAGCTCGTCTCCTCCGGATAAGGAATCTCGCCTCCTGGACCAGTATGGCAGAAAATATCGCCTCTTCCACACTGAATTCGGGCCTGGTGTAGCTCATGGGGATTACCAGAAGGCCATCCTTACCCAGAGATCCAAAGTTGACTCCTTACCCCAGACTCCCAAGTCAAGCAGGAGTTAGCTGACTTAGTTCTGCTCGTTCGGCCAGTCATCACATCTCATGGATGACATACGATGCAGTGGACACTGCCGGGCGGAGCTCCGCGTTCGCCGTAAGTCTTGGCATCATTCCTGGCTCCAGCGTGTCAGGTTTGGTGCGAAGGTGCAGTCAGCAATCCAGGAGCACCTTTCAGGGGTTCAGTGCTTTCGGCGGTGATGTCAAGGACATCATCACTGATTGCAGGAGAAGGGGCGCTCTGAAATCTGTGGATTCCATGTACCGTCCCCATCCCCACAGCGCCGTCCTTTCGCAGAGAGACGAGTCGCCACAAGCGAAACCCCAAGGAAGGCGGGCCACTAACGCCGGGCCCCCGCAGCTGCCAGGCCCCCACCGCCCAAAAGCAGCAGATGCCCCAGCTGCGACGCTGCCACACCACCTGACTCCTCCCCTCTCCCACCACCTCCGGACACACCGGAGGAGCAGTGGAGGAGGTTCTCCCTCCACCTTCCGGGTTGGGAGATAACAACTGATTCATGGGTGCTTCAGATTATAGCGGAGGGGCACTCCAGAGTTTCTAAGAAACCACCCGCCACACCCCTCTGAAGTCGTCCTATGCAGGGACCATCTTCCTTTGGTCCGGGAAGAAATATCTGCCCTTCTCACGAAGCAGGCCATAGAACCTGTTCCTCCTCACCTTCAAGGGACGGGTTACTATTCTCATTTCTTCCTGGTCCCAAAGAAGACGGAGATCTCAGACCCATTCGATCTCAGCTCCTTGAACCTTCGTGGAATACAAAAGTTCAGGATGCTCTCCTACAAACCCTTCTGCCCTTCTTGGCCGGGTCAATGGCTTTGTGCGCTGGATATGCAGGACGCATATCTGTACATCCCCATTCGTCCCTCGCACCATGAAGTACCTCGGTTTGCTTTCAGGGGACCATTACAATTCGGGCACTCCGTTTGGTCTTTCCTCGGCTTCGAGTTTTTACCAAATGCCTGGCAGTGGTAGCGCCCACCTGCGTACTATGGGAGTTCAGGTGTTCCCCTACCTGGATGACTGGCTCCTGCATTTCTCTCCCTCACCCAGCAGGTTTTCACTTGCCTGGGTATACCATCAACCATTCCAAGTCTCATCTGGATCCCTCCCAGAGACTTCCAGTTTATCAGGGCTATCCTCGTCGACAGTGAGCAAGGCCTTCCTTCCTCCAGACAGGGCAGCCTCTCCTCAGTCACAGATTTCCTGCTATCAGAGCATGGGAAGGTTCCAGCGGTCAGTTCTCCGTCTCTTGGGGCTCATGGCGGACCGCCATCCCAGCAGTTCCCAGCGGCTCCACATGAGGATATCTCAGTGGACTCTCCGCTCCCAATGGGATCAGCGTAGGCGACCTAGATCATCTGGTTCTGATCTCCTCGCCGATGACAAGAGACTTGCAATGGTGGATGGTTTGAGAGAACCTGTTCGGGGGTCCTTCTGTCATCCTCCTCCAGACTCTGACCACAGGCGCATCAGCGGAGGTTGGGGGCCCATCTAGGTCCTCACGAACCCAGGGTTTATGGCCCAGATTGGAATAGCTCTCCCACATCAGTAACCGAGCTACGAGCAGTACTATATGCTCTCCAAACCCTTCACCACATCCTTCCCAGTCACCTAGCTGTCCAGACGGACAACATGTGCGTGATGTGGTACATCAACAAGCAGGAGGGACCGATCCTACCCTCTATGCAGGAAGCAATGAGGGTTTGGGACTGGGCAATGCTTCACAACCTTCACCTCACGGCGATCCATGTTCCAGGAGTCGACAGTACCCTGGCAGACAAGCTAAGCCGCTCCTGTGCTCTGCCACATGGTGGGAGTTGGACCAAAAGGTTCTAGCGACATCTTCCAGCTTTGGGGACTCCACAAGCTAGACCTGTTCGCCTCTTCCCAAAGCGCAAAACTTCCCACCTTTTGCTTGCTCACTCCAGAGCGAGGCGCTTTCTGGAGCGACGCTCTGTCTCTAAACTGGAAGGGCAGATTAGTCGTATGCTTTCCCCAGTTCCTCTGGTCCCTAGTGTACTGCAGAAACTAACAACGGAAGGAGCAAGAATGATTCTGATCGCTCCTTTCTGGCCCAGGCAAATCTGGTTCTCTCTTCTACAACAATACTCAGAGGTTCCTCCTCTTCCTTTATCTCGGGATTACTGACCCAGGATCAGGGGACCCTGGTCCATCCAGGCCTCAAGTCCCTACAACTTCATGCATGGCTCCTGCAGACCTAGCCCAATCTCACTTTGGTGTCTCTCCAAAGGTGGCGAGATTCTGGTGGAGGCTAGAAAACCCTCCACTAGGTCCACTTATGCCATGAAATGGAAGAGATTCTCTATTTGGGCGCCTCTAGGAGCGTGGAGCCTTTCTCCCTGTCCAGTGGCTGCTCTGCTCCGAATATTTACGTCATCTCTTGACCTGGGTCTCAGTCATTCCTCCTTGAAAGTGCACATAGCCGCTATTTCAGCTTAGCATGTTCCTTTCGCTGATAAAGCCTTTGCCCAATTGAGGTGTCTTAAGACTTTTCTTAGAGGGTCCTTCATCTGAGGCCCCCTGTCCGGACTCCTGCTCCCCCTTGGGACTTGAACCCGTTCTCAAAAACTTACCCTTCCTCCCTTGAACCTAGAAGCTTCCA
Source organism: Neoceratodus forsteri (assembly GCA_016271365.2). NCBI lineage: Eukaryota > Metazoa > Chordata > Ceratodontiformes > Ceratodontidae > Neoceratodus > Neoceratodus forsteri. The sequence continues at coordinate 333,985,676 of JADMNL010000025.1, forward strand.
CAGATCTGAAGTTTCTGTCGTGGAAGGCGGCTCTTCTTAATGGCCATTACTTCCGCTAAGAATTTCCGAGCTCCAGGCCCTTATGTGTAAAATCCCTATTTGATTTTTCACAAAGACCAGTAAGCTCTTCACACGAACCCTAAGTTTCTGCCTAAAGTGGTAGCGGAGTCTACCTTAAATCAGTCTATAGAGTTACCTGCCTTTTTCACGCAGTACTCCAACCAAGGAGAATATTTACTCCATATCATGGATGTTCACCGATTCTGAGATACTACAACGATAGCACAAAGGATCTCAGAAAAACTGACCAGCTGTTCATCTCTTTTGCTCACAAAAGGGAAGGCAATGCTGTTTCAAGCAATGCCTGTTGAAGTGGTTGGCTCATTGCATCATTTTCTGTTATGACCAGTACAACAAGACCCTACGGGTCAGAGTCAGAGTCACTCCACTCGTGGAGTAGCAGCCTCTGCGGCTTGTTTCAAGAATGTGTCTGCGGCAGACATCTATGCTGCCGCCACCTGGACTTCCGCTCCATACCTTTATGAAATATTACAGCTTTGGACATTGCCTCTCGCCGTAGAGCAGGCTTGGGCTAGCTGTTTTGCAGGGCCTCCTGTCTTGAGGCCTGCAAGGCTATCGCTACTTTCAGGAGTAGTTTCCTCCTCCCGGTGCCTTTTATTTGTTCCAGACTGCTTAGGATTCAGTCCTATATATGAATTTACTGCAAGAGCCCTCTCAGTAAGATAGTACAGTTACGTAAGAACTTACCGTAACAGTAGATCTTCGAGAGAGGCTCTTGCAATGGACATACTTCCCGCCCTCCATCCCCTAGGCTTTTCAGCTCCTTTTCCATTGAGGGAATATCTGCTTCTCTCTCGTCCAGGCCTTCCGGGCCTGTGGGCGAGAAAGAACTGGAGGCGGTGCCGGGATGCCCCTTTATACCCGGCGATGGCATGACGGCGGTCACCTGGCGATGGGCGGTCCCTCGCCAGGGACTGCTAGCTAGAAATTATTCCAGTAGGGTCCTGCCGCCAGCCGGCGTCAGTCCTATATGTAATTACCTGCAAGAGCCTCTCTCGAAGATCTACTGTTGCGGTAAGTTCTTACGTAACTGTACTTTCTAGGAGTGGTAAATGTTGTTCATCCACACTGACCCACCCGATCTCCCTGGCTGCGATGCACAAACCTGGCTTCCAGCGGATCAAGATCTGGCATCATGGGGCAGAGCCGGGGGTTATACCACCCAGGTGGGTGGGAGGAGCCAGCTTGAAGACCTTCCGGCAAGAATTAAGGGAAAGGGACATGCTAATAAGTGTGGATGAACAACATTACCACTCTGAGAACTACTGTTACAAGTGAGTAACCTCTTTTTCTTCCAAGGGAATCTTAGTGTATTCTGAGCTCCTCTTCCTCCCCTACTAGAAACCTATGGTCACTGCACTCCAGCTATATTAGGAATGTTGCAAACCTGTGTATATGGTGTTTTTCTTTTGGGCATCTGTGACTTGAGTCTTAGTGGTGTCACATTCAAATTTTTCAAGGGTAGAAATTTATAATTGATAATGGCGGGGACTATTGTTAGTATTAGCATAGTTAGATAGTTCTTTGTGCATGCTTCATAAGAATCTGACAGTTTAGAACTGTTTACCAGGGACAGTGGTTTGAAAACTGAGCTCCAGCCTAGCATTCTGTCGTTTGCATAAGTTCTATTAACCATTTCGGCTCCAGGGCTGTCCTATGGTGAGACCATACTGAATAAGTCAGTACAGTAAGATTCCCTTGGAAGAAGCAAGATTACTATGGTGAGAAATGTTTTCTTGTTACCTAAGGTGAGGTTGACCAAGGTAAACCAGCAACAAAGAGGTTTGTCTCTCACTGGATAGTCTCCTGCATTCAGTTCTGCTATGAAAAAGCTGTGAAAATGCTACCCAGAGGCTTAGGGCATATTACATAAAGGATACTACTGCCTGTGCGCGTACAAAGAGCATCCATTATTAGACATGTGCAAAACAGGTACTTGGAGAACACTGCACACCCTCACAAAGCACTACTGTCTGGACATACAGTCCAGAAGGGATGGCGGTTTTGGAACTGCTGTCTTGCAGAAATTTTTTCCAAAATATGTTCTTGACCCAGCCTCCCAAGGAACTGCTGTAGAGTCTGTGAAGTGTAAACATCAAGTGAGGGATTCTTGGGGTTAAAAGAAAAATTACTCATGATAATGTTTCATCTTACTTGAGAGGGCTCTTGCAGTAGGTAATTACATACAGGACTGATGAACAGTAGCTGGACCTGGAAAAATTTCTAGCTAGCAGTCCCTGGCGAGGACTGCCCCACGATCAGGTGACCCGCATCAGGAGACGTCAGTATAAAGGGGCGTCCCGGACGCCCGCCTTCCAGTTCTTTCCTCGCCATTAGCTCGCAGAAGTGCCTCACGGAAAAGTTTGTGCTTCGTCAGCCCTACCTTCATCGTTTTTTACGAAAAATCATTATTTTTTCGACTAACGTCAGTACTAGCATCAGTGTATGTTGTCCCCTACACCCTCCGAGCACAAGAATAAGTGCGATTCGCAGCTCCCAACTACCGCGACAAGGACGGCCACTCCTGTGACTGTTCTGCCTAGGCCAGATCACCTGGTCGAGAGTGCCAGCACTGCCTCAGTTTCAATGCAGCTACCCGGAAAAGGCGGCAGCAATCCCTGAAGCCCATATTCTAAAGAAGAAAATGAGTTCTATTGAGAAGGAGCTCAAAAACTGAGGCAGCGTCCACTTCCCTAAGGCCATCGGAAGAAGAAGGAGAAGGAGAGGCACGGGACAAGGGCTCCTCCACCGCGTCTCCTCGGGGAGTCGCTGGGGCGCCAGTAACATCCCCTCGAGATCGCTCCTTGCGGCGGCCGCCTCGGAGGTTTCTGAGGAAGCGTTGGCCCGCCCTGTCTGGCTCGCTCGGGCCTTGGGCGCCTCCGGGCAGTTGGAGGCCTCTGTCCCTGGTTCGGCCGCAGGCTCGCGGCCTACCATTGCGGGCGACTCCGGTAAGCCGGCGTCGGCTTCTCTGGCGTCCACCTGGAGAAAGCCGGTAAGGCGTCCAACCCTCCGGGTGACGTGCGGCCTCCACCCACCGGACCAGGCTGATCACTCTACTCGGCCTTCCTCCGGTGATGGTTCTCATAAGTCGAGCGTCGGCTCCTCCGGTGCCCACGAGGCTCGCCACTAAGCCTCACGCCGGGTGCGTCCGGCGTCTGGCGGTGAAGGAACAGGCGGCGGACCCCCATGTCAGTCATACCCGGTTCCCGCAGCCTTCGCTGCAGTCTGGGGAACAGAGTCTCCCAACCCGACCCAGGGGACTTTTCCCTCCGTCCCGGGGCGAGCTAAGGGATCTTTGCCTCAGTCAGTCCTTCCCCTACCTGGAGTGCGGACCTGGCGGCCGGCTCCCCGGACACCGGCTCTGGCGCCCGGCCCCTCCGACATCGGTACCTCCAGCACAGGGCCTCCACCGTCGGCCCTGATGCCGGCCCACGATTCGGGGAGACATCCACTCCCATCGGACCCTCTGCCCTCCGGGCTCTCCACTATGGACCGCCCGTGAGGGCCTCCGGCTGGGCCGTCTGCTCCGGCAGCCCCGGGCTCCCGGGTATCCTCCGTCCTATTCAATGCGGTGTACCCGGGACCGCAGTATCGAGCGCCACAGTACCCGACACGGGCTTCCCGGCCGCGAGCACTCGGCCACAATACCCGGCGCTGAACTACCCGCAGCCGGGTTTGGATGCGCTCATACGGTTATAACCCGATATCCTTATGCCCGCCTCCTCCTCCTCCACACGCCCTCGCGGCCGCGGTTGGCCTGTAGGAGACTCTGACCTCCTGGTGGGCTGAGGCCAAGGCTCAGCTCACCAAAGAGGTCGGGAGCCGCCTTCACAGCAGTGCCCGTCCCAGGTTCCCGTACGTCCAAGGCGCACTCCCTCACCACCTCCGGACTCCAGGGCTCTTCCGTCTAGATTCAGAGAAGGGCAGGACACGCTTCCCGGGGACTTCCCAAGGGATCCGTTCCTCCTGTGTCGGGAAGGGAGTCTTTCTCTTCTTCATCCTCCTCTTCACCCTCTGATTCCTCGTACTCTTCCGATGGTTGCTCTGAGAGGGCAGACGAGCCTCGCTCTCCGTGAAGCCCAGGCCAGGACTCCTCAAGTCTCCTCCAGAGGATCCTTCTTTTCTGGAGTTGCTTAGGAAAATCCAGGAGGTTCATCAGTGGCACTCCTGGAACCAGATCCTCAGCGTCTGAAACTCGCTGAACATCTGGATCTGCCATGACAGCTCCTGCCTTGGTGCCACCCTGGATAGAACCTCACGCTGACCTTGTTACCACAATATAGAAACAGCCGTCGGCTTTAGCCCCACTTCCTAGGAAGTTGAGCAGGCTATATCAGGCTCCAGAGGGTGTTGAGTTCCTGGATTCTCACCCTTGTGCCGACTCGGTCATAATTGCGCCCGCTCACGCGGCTGGTCGGTGAACCCCAAACATCTTAGCTCGTCACCTCCTGATAAGGAATCCGCCTTCTGGACCAGTATGGGAGAAAGATTTACACTTCCTCCACACTGAGGATCAGGGCCCTGAACTATAGTCGACCATATAGAGAACTACCAGAAGGCCATCCTGACTCAGGCAAAGCCAAACTGGACTCCTTGCCTGACTCCCAAGTCAAGCAGGTTGGCTGATCTTGTCCGCTCTGCTCGTTCGATGATAGAGCATACTCGGTGCGACATACGTGCAGTGGACACTGCTTGGGCGGAACTCAGCTTCGCTGTAGGCCTGTGGCGTCATGCTTGGCTCCGTGTGTCAGGCTTGGTCCGGAGGTGCAATCTGCTATCCAGAAGCACCCTTCCGGGGTCGGTACTTTTGGGGTAGTGTCAAGGACATCACCACCGACTTGCAAAGAAGGGATGGCTCAAGTCAGTTGATTCCATGTACCGTCCCCATCAGCAGCAGCGCCATCCCTTCTTGAGCCGGAATCGGCCAATGGCGGAAACCCAGAGGAAGGGCCACAACGCTGGCCCCACAAGGCTGCCAAGCCCCCGCCCAAAAAGCAGTGGGTGCTTCCAGCTGTGGCGCTGCCCACACCACCTGACTCCTTTCCTCTCCCCTGCCTCCAGAGTCCCGGAGGACCCGGTGGGAGGGAGGTTTTCCTCCACCTTCCAGGATGGGCGAGGATAACCACAGATTCTTGGGTGCTCCAGCTCATAACAGAAGGACACTCCATAGAGTTTCTTCAGAAACCACCCTGCTCTGAAGTCATCTTATTCAGGAACATCTTCTCTTGGTCCAGGAGGAAATCTCGGCTCTTCTGCTGAAGCAAGCGATAGAGAGCGGTCCCCTTCATCTTCAAGGGACGGGTTACTATTCCCATTTCTTCCTGGTCCCAAAGAGACAGGAGATCTCAGACCAATTTTGGATCTCAGTTCCCTGAATCTTTATGTAAGTACAAAAGGTTCAGGATGCTCTCTTTGCAGAGCCTTCTGCCCTCCTCCAGCGGGTCAATGGCTTTGTGCTCTGGATATGCAGGATGCTTATCTCACATTCCCATTTGCCCATCTCGCCATAAATACCTTTGTTTTGCATTCCAGGGGACCACTACCAGGTCAAGGCGCTCCCATTTGGTCTATCCTCTGCCCCCAAGTATTTACCAAATGCCTGGCAGTGGTGGCGGCCCACCTGCGTACCAAAGGAGTGCAGGTTTTCCCAGTACTCGATGACTGGCTCCTGGTGGCCTCGTCCAGGGAGGAACTCCTGCGTTTCCTCTCCCTTACCCAGCAGGTTTTTGCCTGCCTGGGTACCATCAACCATTGCAAGTCTCATCTGGACCCATCCAGAGGCTACAGTTTATTAGGCGATCCTCTATACAACCATGGGCAAGGTCTTCCTGCCTCTGGACAGGCGTCCTCCTTCAGACCCAAATAAGTCTGTTGTCCGACCGCGGGATGGTCTCTGAGAGGTCGGTCCTTCGCCCTCGGGCTCATGCGGCTGCTATCCCGGCGGTACCTCGTGCTCGACTCACATGAGGGTCTCTCAGTGGACTCTACCCTCTCAATGGGATCAGCTTGTGGATGACCTAGATCACTCAGTTCTGATCTCTTAGCCGATGATGCGAGACTTGCAATGGTGGATGGTTCGAAGAACCTTTTGGGGTTCCTTTCTTTCATCCTCCCCTCCCAGACTCTAACCACAGGCGCCTCAGGTGAAGGTTGGGAGCCCATCTAGGCCCTCGCCGAACCAGGGCTCCTGGTCCAAGCTAGAACAAGCTCTCCACATCAGTATAGCCGACTCGAGGCGGTGGTAGCACTCTCAAGCCCTTCACCAATACATCCTTCCGGCCACCTATAGTCCAGACGGACAACATGTGCGTAGTGTGGTACATCAACAAGCAGGAGGGACTCGGTCCTACCCTCTGTGCAGGGAGGCAGTGAGGGTTTGGGATTGGGCAACACAACACGACCTTCACCTCACGGCAGTTCACATTCCGGGAGTCGACAACACCCTGGCAGACAAACTAAGTCACTCTTCTGCTCTGACTCACGAGTGGGAACTGGACCAAGGGGTCCTAGACAGTATCTTCCAACTTTGAGAACACCACAGGTGCGACCTGTTCGCATCCCCCTAAATGCAAAACTTCCCATCTTCTGCTCGCTCATTCCAGAGTGAGGCACTTTTGAGCAACGCTCTGTCTCTAGACTGGAAGGACAGATTCGTCTATGCCTTCCCCAGTTTCACTTATCCCAGAGTCTTGCAGAAACTAGCTTCAGAAGAGGTGAGAATGATTCTGACTCACTCCTTTCTGGCCCAGGCAAATCTGTCCTCTTCTATAACAATATTCAGAGGATCCTCCTCTTCCTCTGTCTCGAGGTTTGTTGACCCAGGATCAGGACCCTGGTCCATCCAGACCTCAAATCCTTCAACTGCATGCATGGCTCCTGCAGACCTAGCCCAATCCCATTTTGGAGTGTCTCCCAAAGTGGCGGAGATTTTAGTGGAAGCCAGAAAACCCTCCACCAGATCCACTTATGCCATGAAGTGGAAAAGATTCACTATTTGGGCTGCTTCCAAGAGCGTGGAACCTTTCTCCTGTTCAGCGGGGCTTCTGCTGGAGTATCTCCATCTGTTTGACCTGGGTCTCAGCCATTCCTCTCTGAAGGTACATATGGCAGCCATTTCGGCCTATCATGTTCCCTTGCATGAGCAAGGCCTTTGCTCAACTGGAGGTCTCAAGACCTTTCTCAGAGGGTCCTCATCTGAAGCCCCCTTCGTATTCCTGCCCCCTTGGGACTTGAACTTTGTTCTCAAAACTTACTCTCCTCCCTTCGAACCTGCAGCTTCCTGCGGTTTGAAGTTCCTTTAAATGGAAGACTCTCTTTCTGGTGGCCATTACTTGGCTCGGAGAATCTCTGAGCTCAAGCCCTGATGTGTAAACTCTTGTACTTGATTTTCACAAGGAACGGTTGCTCTTCATACGAATCTAAGTTTCTCCCTAAAGTAGTAGCCGAGTCTACCCTAAATCAGTCCATGAGTTACCTGCCTTTTTCATGTACTCTAATCAAGGGGTATTTACTCCATACTGTGGATGTTCACCAGATTCTGAGATACTACACCAACAGGACGAAGGATCTCAGAAAGACTGATCAGTTGTGTGTCTCTTTTGCTCACAAAGGAAGGCAGTGCTGTTTCAAGCAATGCCTGTCTAAAGTGGTTGGCTCATTGCATCACTTTCTGTTATGACAAATACAAGACCCTCCGGGTCAAGTCGAAACCACTCCACTAGAGGAGCAGCTGCCTCTGTGGCTTGTTTCAGAATGTGTCTGCAGCAGACATCTGTGCTGCCGCCACCTGGACTTCCGTCCATACCTTTACAAAACACTACAGTTTGGATGTTGCCTCTCGCCGTAGAGCAGGCTTCAGGCTGGCTGTTTTGAAGGCCTCCTATCTTGAGTCTTGCAACCAGAACTACCTTTTGGAGTAGTTTTCCTCCTCCGGTGCCTCTCTTTGTTCCAGACTGCTTGGGATTCAGTCCTCTATGTAATTACCTACTGCAAGAGCCCTCCTCAGTAAGATGGTACAGTTACGTAAGAACTTACTGTAACAGTAGATCTTGAGAGAGGCTCTTGCAATGACTCTTCCCCCCTCCATCCCCTAGGCTTTTCAGCTCCTTTTCCATTGAGAAATATCAGCTTCTCTCTCGTCCAGCCTCTTTTGGCCTGTGCGGGAAAGAACTGGAAGGCGGGTGTCGGGACCGCCCCTTTATACAGCGTCTCCTGATGCGGTCACCTGGCGTGGGGCGGTCCTCGCCAGGGACTGCTAGCTAAATTTTCCGTGGAGTGCTGCCGCCTGCGGCGTCAGTCCCTATATGTAATTACCTACTGCAGAGCCTCTCTCGGCGATCTACTGTTACGGTAAGTTCTTCACGTAACTGTACTTTCTCAGGGATCCCATTGTAAAATTTGTTTTCTTAAGATTTTTATGATTCTTACATTTACATGTCTGCTTGGTGATTTTCAAAATTTTGGTTAAAAGCTTTATGAATTGTTTGTAGCCTTTGTAGCTAGTTTTACTACCGCTCCACTCTGCTATAGGAACAAATCTGACCAACTGCCAGAGTAGAATATGACTGCAGAGTTTGAACCGAGATTCTAAAATTCGATAATTAGAATAAGGTTCTATCTCAAAACATCCGTCTCCATCAAGCTAGGTGCTAAGTGTAAACATCGTGAGGGATCCCTGAGAAGAAACTGCATTACCACATGAGTATTTTTTCACTCTGCTTCACTGTTCTATCCCTCACTCTGGTCTACATCTGCCAATCTCTCTCTAACCAGTTCCCACACCTGGCCTAAATCTGACTGTTTGAGGTCCAGAGCCACTGTCTTCAAAGGGGACATTTGTTCCAAACTGCCAGTTCGAACCACACAGTGTTGTGGTCAGTGGTCCAGATAATTTTTAGGACTCAGAAGTATTTACTATTACCTTTTTACACCTGGTAGTATTTTCATCCAGATGGTAGTACTGTCATCCACTGACCCATCTCGTACCTCCACCACATCTAAACCAAGTCTCAATCCCACTGTATACCTGCAGTCACAGATTGTCTAATACTGCTGTGGAGTCATACTGTGACCTTATTTTTAACATTGTCATGTTGTAACAGTCATTCTAACCAGCCAGTGAGCAACTCCTGTCTGCACCCCTACAGGCTCTGTGTAGTGCTATGGCTGCTAGCATCTCATGGTAATGCCAGCTTTGTACATGTACCACATATTGTAAAGTTGCAAGTGGGAAAAAACTTCCTAAAATCAGAAAGTGGGAGTATTTCAGTCAAAATGGTAGTAAAATACTCCTTTACTCCCTTATCTGTTCCCTGGTTGTGGTCACTGGACTCTAAAGGTTCCCTGACTGCCACCCCCATCTCGAATTGGTGAGTATGAAGTCAGGTATGGGCGTGCTGTCCTGTGGGATCCCTGACCAGCTGCACTAGTAAGAAGTCCTGCAACATATCTATTGGTGCCGGACTCCTAGTGCCCTTGCCCAGAAATATGCTATTTGATATCTGACAGGTTCGGCTTGCCTACTAATACTAGAGCCCCCTTTCTGCTGTGTACTGACTTCTAAGGTTCTGAATGCAGAAGAAGACTATTACTGCATATCCATCAGGACTGCCTACCCACAATTAGGTGGTTAACAAGATTGCAGTTCCCATCCAAAATAAATGTTATCCAGACAGGCATTGAATATAGCCTTGTTAGATATTGAGACTACAGTTAATGGAGGCTTATTCTTTTTTATATATATTCTGTTTATGCCCCTGTTGTGAGCTCAGCCGCCCTCTTTCAGGTGGCCCAGCCCACCGTGCAGCTTCCTCCTGTCTGCCAACTGCTGCCCTCTTCATGCTGCTCCCCAGTTGACCCTGGCATATTCCTTCACCCGAGTGCCCCCTCCCTAGGGGCCTGGGAGGGCACTTCCAGTGCCCACGGGCACCTTCCTGTACCCGTGTGGCAGCGAGGGTGCAGCGCGGGGGATCTCCAGGCTTACGTGGTGCAGGGAGGTGGGCCACCGTCATCCGGTGGCATTTTCCTTGTTCCTGTAACCCCACCCCCAGAATGCATCTTGACATCCTGGCATGATCGCGCATCGACATGTGGTCACCCATGCTGCAAAGCGCAATGCTGATACCGGCGGCCAGGAGCCGCCAAAGGGTGATGCATTTTGCTCCCTCCTAGGAAGAAAGCATCAAAGGGACACTCTGGAGCCCTCCCTGTCAGCCTCCACTCCTGTCCTGGGCTTGGGAGCAAACCTAGGATTAGCCAGCATGCCAGGAGAACCCCTTTGCCCGGCGCCATGGAGCCATCATGAAGCTTATTCTAAGAATGTTCAGCTCTTTGGGTATAGAAATTTGCCATGCTGGTTAAATTAGGTTTGTTTATCATAAGCTATAAATTATGACTTATTTTTGGTATTTATTTTCTCTAAGTTTAAGGCCGTTTCCTCCATTAGTTTCTTATCTGTGATAATGTCATACAGCAGAATAAATCTCCACGGTAGCTCCTAGCCTCTAGTGTCATTAGACCAAGTAATCTAGTTTGTGCTCATATGTTCTATGTTTTCTATGATATCAATGGCTTTTTGAGGTCTGGAGTCCAGAATTGTGATGCATAGTCTGTGTGAGGTCTCACCAAGCTTCTATATGATGGGAAGATAACTTTTGGTTTCTGGAATCAAAGTTGCATTTAGTTTTTTTTTTTTTTTTTTTATTTAGATAGGGACAGTGTTTGGATACTGAAAATGTTTCTAAAATTGTGATGTCAAGGTCTCTTTCATTGGTAGATTCTATAATGGGTCTGCCAGAAATTTAATATTTTTGTTGCTTTTTAATTGCCCATATAGATGACCCTGCATTTGTCAGTATATAAATGCATTCCATTTTAACAGCCAAGCTACTTCCTCATTTGACTCCCTGTCCTTTTTCTTCCTTCTGCCAGGTGATCTGCTGACCACACCCAACCTAAACTTCTTTCCAACAGCTGACGTCAGATTGATTCCTTTCTTAATATATATGGCAACTCCCCTCTTTTACTCTTGCCCCAGTCTCTCTCCTAAGCAGGTGTGACCCAGAACTGCCAGATCCCAATCATTGTTCTCACTAGCCCATGTCTCTATGATGGCCGTTAAGTCTGACTGAGCTTCTGCCATCACCTGAAGTTTGCTGATCTTGTTCAGACTCTGGCAATTAGGAAAATCATCCTCCACACATCCACCTTACTTCCTCCTCCCTTACCTGATCCCCTTTTGGTGTCATCCCTCCTCTCCTAGACCATTCATGCCCCTCTGCTAGCTGGACTGTTGCAGCTCGCTCCCTTCGTCTTCCTTTCAAGAGTCCCCAGCCCCTGCCGCTGCTGATTTTCCCTGATCCTAGTTCAGTTTTTGGGGAGCCTTTGCTAGGTTCACCCTGCACCTGAATGCTACTAGGAGCCTCCCTCCTTCAGTTTAAAAGCCTAAAGTTGTTCCTCCCTAAAGCGCTACATCCAAAATGTACTATCATCCTCTTTGTACCTTGACTGTATTCCCCATGTTGTATTCTCGGTTGTTCCTGAAAATAGGCATAATACTTGTCTAGTGTACTTACCAGTCAACAAAAGCTAAATAAATAAATAAACGTATAACTAAGCATGTAGTAGCTGTCTGCAGCAAGGCCCCTGCTTCTCTCCTCCCACTGCAGCACCACCAGGTGGCGCCTAGCGGCAGGGATCAGATTACAACCCATTTGGAAGAGCGTGTCCTCTGGGAGGCTCAGTTCTTGCCCCCCGACTCCAGCCCATTTCCAGACCCAGGATGCTAAGGTAGAGTGGTAACCCACAGCTGCACTGATGGGTATGCTTGGGTCGAAACAGAACTTGATTTCATCTACAGCTGATCATTTAAGTCTCCATCTTCCTCTTCATCCTCTCTCCTCTGCCTCAAGCTGTCAAAGTGAACCGTAGATTCTTCTGTTCTCAAGGGGCCTTTTCTTAGCCACTGAGACTAAAACAACTCTAAGCGTTTTAGCCACAGAAATTCTGCAGTGTCAACCATAGCCCTACTACTGCTACATTAAATCTGACAGTTGCCCAGCTTCTGAAATTCATTTCCATCTTCAGTGGAGTCCACCACCTAGCGGGCTTAATATCAGTAGCAAACTAAGCAGCCTGCTGGAACCCCCAGTTTCAGATCATTAAAATGTTGAACAGCAGTGCCAAGACCTGATCCCTGATGGATGCCACTGAGTACCCCTCTCCACTTGGGTGGTACTTATCCTCCACAGCCTCTCTCTGCTTGCAGCCCTCAAGCCGTTAGCAATCCACCTATATGTATGTCTCAAGTATACACGCTGGTATACCTTACAGAAGCTTGTCATGTGCTGCAGTGTTAAAGGCCTTTCTGAAGTCAAGATATACTCTCTACAGTCCATATCTTGGCCGTGGCTTATATGGCATCTGGCATGCACTTCTGTAGCCAGAGAGAAAGTTGTTGCCCTATGTACAATATAGGACATTAAATGGTGAGGGAATTTGCTTTCGTCCTGGTGGGCTGAGGGTACCCGACTTGTGTCATTCGAAGTCATGATCTGTACACCAGGTACCTTTCTGACATCTAGGACACAGCACCGTGCATATCCATGCCTCCCAGGAAGTTTATTTTTATTTTTTTGCAATTTGTACTTCTAGGGATGTGGATGTGGTTCACTGATCCGCCGTTGGCAGTCTCCCTTTAAGAGCTGATTTGCCAGACATTCTTTAAGCGAAGCTCCTCCACCACCTGGGTGGTATATCTCTCTGCTCCATCCCATGATGTTACATCTTCCTTTCCAGAGGAAGAATTGGGTCTCCTCCTTGATAGCTCTGCATGTGATGTAGGTCTGAAAAATGTATTCAGTGTGCCGTTTGGCTACTTTTTCTTCAGCCTTTCAAATAAGTTTTGAAGTATATCCTCGGTTCAAACAACATGAAGTCTTGCTGTATTCTGACAATTGCAGTGATTACCAACCTTTGAACTGCCCTGGAGAACTAGGGTTAACTTTCCCTGCAGGTCATGGGCAGCTGAGCTCTAGCTTCGGTTGAAGTCTCTGTCTGGAGTGTTTTGAACCTAAACCGTCAGATTCTTTACTCCGCCTCACTGAGCAGTCGCTCGGAGATTTCTCCTTCAGCTCAGTTCAAGTCGGTTAAAGTTTTCAGTTTTACGTCGGTTTAAACCGAAAAAAAAAAGTATCCGATAGTCTGTTCAGTCTCTGTCTGTGGTGCGTGAGTACTAGATAGGAATTGTTCTATATTTTCTGTGTGGAACTTGTAAAAGTGCGGTCGATTCGGCTGCACTGACCATTTGATTGTGAATTTTGCTATATTTAGTGTGTGGTTACCGGTTCTTATCGGTTCTAAAAAAATGTGTTTTAACTCTTTTTCCAGTACCCGTGACACGGTTAGGAACTGATAAGGGAATCTTACCTGGCGGTTGCGAAAAAGAGTAAGTTTGGTTAGGTTGGCCATGTCTGAGAAACCCAAGAAAAACTGGGCCCACTGGGTTTCAACACTGCAGTGAGTGTGGGGAGGTCTTTGCCAGGCCGATTCCCACACTTCCTGTGTTATTGTCTGGGGTTTGACCACCGATTCAGACTGCAAATATGTAAAATTTTCCCAAATCTACCCTCGAGAAGATATTAGGTAGACTGAGGAAAAGGAGGCCGAAGTTCGCTGACCGGATAGCCAGCCTGGTTCGGTTTAGGCCCGAACCAGAAGAAATACCCTCTGACCCGCGGTGATACTTCTTGGGCAAAGGAGAGCGATTCTGAGGGATCGGTTCCGACAAAAAAAGCGCAAAGATAAATCGACTGGTTCGGATCAGAGGTTCATGTTCTGACCTCTGAAGAGATATCAGGCGATTCAAATTGTGGAATCGCTCCGTCTGGTTCCGACCGATCCGGCTCCTTCTGGCAGGGTTCGGTTCGGTTGGTTCCCCAGTTCAAGTATACCCTTGAAGAATTTTATGAACCGGAGTTTGAAGAGGAAGGGAATTTGAGGATTCTGATGCAAGTGAAGGTCTGGATGTGCCTGTGGAACCAGACATCTCCCCAGACAGACCAGGTGTTTTCCCTCCTAGGCTTTCTGAGTCCCTTCCCATTTTATGTTTTACAGGAAAGTGGCTGAAACCCTCCAGCTTCCTATGGAGGAGGCTGTGGAAGATCAAGAAGAGCCTGATTATATAGAGATGATGGATATCCCAAAGTCCAGGAGACTGTCTATTCCCTCCATAAATCTTTTGGGAAACAGACACAAAAAATCTTAAAGTCTCCTAACACTATACCTCCTGGGGATAAAAGAATGGACAAGAGGTATACACTTTCAGGCTCAGAACGGAGTTCTCATATCAGCAATGCAGCCATGTTGGGGTAGTGCAGGCTGCTGCCTGTGACAAGGCAAATATTCCGTTGGCTTCACACACCCCGACAAGGACTCCAGGAAGATTGATGCCATGGCAAAGAAGCAGTACATGGCATCTTCTTTGGGACTCAGGCAGGCGAATTACATGGCCTATACAGCCAAGTAATGTCAAAGAAGCGGCTCCAAATTGCTGTTGTGCCAGTGTAAAAACCAAGCTATGCAACAAGAAAAACACGGCACCAACCATTCCATAAATAATTCTGTATTGTGTAAAACAAAATAAGTGCTCCACAATGCAGTAACGCCATGCAAGACTTCAACAACTCAAACAAAGAAAACGTCCGACTGGTTTCGCGAAAACAGCGCCCTCAGGGACACATACACAGCATAATAGCCACCACATTATAAAGAATTCATTTAAAGTGACATTACACCAAATTAATAAAAACATGATAAAACATGTAACATTCAGGTGTTGAAAAGTTCACTAAACAAATCTAAGTATTAAATATTAAATAGATTTAGATTTAAATAAATCATAACATTTGCCTGGGTAGCAAAAACATTATTACAGAAATGCAAAAATACAGATCACAAAGTGTCGTTTCAGAAGCAAATGAATAGCAGGGTTCGATTAGCCACACACCACCCCTCTCGCATCAAAGAAAGTTCCCAAACAAATATTTATCAGGCGAATCATATAAATAGCGAATTCACCTTAAAAGGGACCTATATCAAATGAGTCATTCAGTCCTGGGTTAGACAAAGCATCTAAGGTATAAATCCAATATGCTTCCCTCCGTAAAATCTTAGCATCTACATCTCCCTCGGGTCCAATAAAACCCTCTCTATTGCACAGAGCGAAAAGCAATGTGAACCAAACCGGAACACTGCTGTAAATGTTGCACTAAAGCATTCTTGATATTCTGGCAACGAATGTCACTTAAATGTTTACATACTCTTTGTCTGAATACTCGTGAGGTCTTTCCACATAAAATGCACCACAACTACATGTAGCCAAATAGATAACTCCACAGATGAACAATTAATAAACTGTCTAATATCATAAGATCTAGTAACATTCATCGAGAAAATGATTTTGTTTGTTGCATGACACTGCAAAATTTGCAATGCCATAGCGAAAAAATCCAACAGGTTGTGGTGGCAGCTAACCAGTCTTATCAACCTGAACAGGTTGATAAGAATGCACTAGTCTATCGAAATATTTTTCCCTTTTATAAACAAATTTAGGGTGAATACTAATAGCCTCCTTCAATGCTGGATCTGTATTAAGTATAAACCAATTCTTGTTGATAATTTCCCTAATAGAGACAGCATTTTGGCCAAAGGTGATAACAAAAGTTAATGGTGTCTCATTTTGGTGTTCAATCTGTTCATGGACCCGGTACTGTAACGAGCGATCTCTAGGCATCTGCCGTACTAAGTCCATCCTGACTTCCAACTCACCCTGTGCATAACCTCTCTGAAAAATCTGTCTGCCATATCACATAAATTCAATTCAAAATCCACAGTATCACTGCAATTCGTTTAACCCTCATAAACTGGGATTTGGGGATATTATTGATGGTGTGGCGAGGTGACAGCTCGAGGCATGTAAGAGCGTATTCCTGTCCGTAGGTTTACGATAAATAGATGTACAAAGGTGCCATCTTGTAATTTGCTAATGTCCAAATCCAAAAGTTACACGCTCCTTATTAGCCTTAAACAAAAACCTCAAGTTTTCGTTTGTTGAATGTAAATACATTACAAATGCCTCCAATTCAAGTACTGTACCCCCACACCATCAGTATATCATCAATATAACGTCTCAAAATCAATCTTATCTTAGAAACAGTTTTTATCACGATCAAAATACATTCCTGCTCCCAATATCCCAAAGTACAGGTTAGCGTAATTGGGGCAAAGGTCCTGCAGTTCCTTGACCTGATGATAATATTTCCCTGAAATACAAAAATATTATTCATCAAAACAAACTCAGACAATTTAATTAAAAATTAATTTGATCCACACCCAATGTAGTTTTACACGTAAGCCAATAGCGTAAAGCCTTCAACCCTCCCTGATGTGGTATATTAGTATATAATGCCTCGATATCCATAGAAACCAAAAGCCACTGTGGTTCTAACTGCATATCACAGGAGACCAAGAACTCATGTAGTATCCCTCAAATATGAAGGCAACATAAAAACCAAATCAGCGGATATGTACATCCGATATTTAGACAAAGGTTCAATTAAAGAGCCAATACCAGATACTATGGGTCTCCCTGGGGACACTGCAAACTTTATGTACTTTTGGCAAAACATAGAAAGTAGGTCTCACCGGTGCTTAACAGTCAAAAAATCAATGAATTCTTAGTTAGAATACCTGATTCAAGTGCAGTTAATAAAACAGCATCTATAGCCTTCTAAAATCTAAAAGTCGGATCTCTATCTAAGATAGTATAGAAGACCTCATTTTTAATTGATGCTGTACCTCACATAGATAATCTTTAGTATTCATAACTACCACAGCACCCCTTTATCAGCTGCCTTAATAGTAATCAATAAATTGGTTTCTAATTCATTTAACGCTATTTGCTCATCCTAGTAAAATTATTATAACCAGTGGGTTTCCATTCATTAAATAAAGCATCAATTTCATTGAGACAAGCTGTCTCAAAAGTCAAAATAGCTGCAGATGGGGTGGATTAAAATTAGAAGGGCCTTTAAAATGTAACAAACATCCGTCCCCTTCAAAGAAGAAATCGAAACGCTGTCACAATCCATAGATGTTACATCCACATTAAGGCCCGCTGTCTATTAAAGAAAGATTTTAAACTGAGTTTAGAGTAAATTTCTTTAAGTCAAGGAAAGCATCAAATCGAGAGACACTGCATGTAGGCACAAACTTAAGTCCCTTCTCCAGTACAGATATTTGAGCGGTGTGAGTTGGACATCTGATAGATTAATTACATTCGTGACAGCGACCTCCCTCTGCTCTTCTGTGTGTTTTCTGTAGAAAACCTGGTCTTTTGCCCCAGTAGTTTTATTCTTATATCTTCTCCTTCTGCCCCCTCTACGGGTTCGTGCTCTGGTTGAATCTGACCAGCCTCTCTGACCGGCATGGTTGGCTGCCGCCCCCGCTGCCAAATTCCTCCAAAGGGTCATCAGATGATTGAAGTGGAGAAAAACAACTCTCAATATTGCTATTATCATAATATAGACTTGGATCTAATTAGCATCCATTTATTTCTCTGAAAGCCTCGTTTATGTCTTCCTAGGCCTTCAGCACCCTTCCAGGTAAAACACGATTGAGTGCATAGTCAAGTCTATCCCGTTCAAATTTTTCATTTTAATAGCTTTAAGACGAACATCTTGTTTAGTAATAGCTGTCTTCAGCTTATGTTCCAGATCTTTAAACTCCACTTCATTACTATACCCACAAAACAGACTCTTTTTGCTTGACAAGTAGCTCAATGACTGCCTTTTGGGCTTTATAATCCCGTATCAAACACTCTTGCAACATCATAGAAGCAAGTTGCAATTGCTTTATCCAGTCCTCCTTAAATTCAGGCCGCTCCATGCCATAACCTGGCCATTTAATTATCACGGAGACCCTGGGACTCGATTTACTAAAACATAAGCCTCAAGGCTAGTCAAGTTCAAAAATTCTTCGTGCCTTCAAAATCAACTTTTCTAATTCATAACAGGCCGTAAAAAATACTTGCCACTGGTTCACCTCCGAAGAATCCACCGACTGTGATGTAGTATCCACTGTCACTGCTGAGGCTGTTTCAGGGCAATGAATGGATTCGAACCTCCAACACCGAAAATAAAAGGTTGCTGAATGTAAAGGAGCCGTCATTGCCAGCATGTATATCCTCCAATTTAGAAGACATATTAGAGAGGAGTCAATATTGGTGCAAGATAAGAACAAAAAACTCCCGGCTGCCCTGCGATAATACTCGAGTCAATATCTATTGTCTCTAGCATTAAACTGGAAGTCAAAATGAGCCAACTCAAAAATCACAAGCGAATAATGTCAAAGAAGCGCTCCAAATTGCTGTTGTGCCAGTGTAAAAACCAAGCTATGCAACAGAAAAACACGGCACAAACATATCCATAAATAATTCTGTATTGTGTAATAAAGCGAAATAAGTGCTCACAATGCAGTAGCATCATCACAAGACTTCAACAACTCAAACAAAGAAAACATCCGACCCGGTTTCGCCGAAAACAGCGCCTCCTCAGGGACATATACACAGCATAATAGCCACCACATTATAAAGAATTCATTTAAAGTGACATTACACCAAATTAATAAAAACATGTAAAACATGCAACATTCAGGTGTTGAAAAGTTCACTAAACAAATCTAAGTATTAAATATTAAATAGATTTAGATTTAAATAAATCATAACATTTGCCTGGGTAGCAAAAACATTACAGAATGCAAAAATACAGATCACAAAGTTTGGGAACTTTCTTTGATGCGCAGAGTGGGGTGCGTGTGTGGCTAAATCGGAACCCTGCTATTCATTTGCTTCTGAAACGACACTTTGTGATCTGTATTTTGCATTTCTGTAATAATGTTTTTGCTACCTAGGGCAAATGTTATGATTTATTTAAATCTAAATCTATTTAATATTTAATACTTAGATTTGTTTAGTGAACTTTTTCAACACCTGAATGTTACATGTTTTTATCATGTTTTTATTAATTTGGTGTAATGTCACTTTAAATGAATTCTTTATAATGTGGTGGCTATTATGCTGTGTATGTGTCCCTGAGGAGGCGCTTGTTTTTGCGCAAACCGTCGGACGCTTTCTTTGTTTGGAGTTGTTGAAGTCTTGCATATGCTACTGTACTATGTGAGCAATTTATTTCGCTTTTTACACAATATAGAATTATTTATGGAAGTGGTTGGTGCCGTGTTTTTCTTTGTTATATACAGCTAAGTACCAGAAGTCCAGGTGGGACACTGTACTGGCACTGTCTAAACAGGCCTCCCCCAGCTAGCCAAGGAGCTGGAGGCGGTGGCTGCAGATGGGATTGAGGCATCTAAAGTGTAATTTCATGCTGCTGTGGACTCTAATGATGTGTCATCAAGAGTCATGGCTACATCTGTGGCTCTTCGGAGGATGGCTTGGCTCAGACGTACTAGCCTCTCGCAGGACACCCAGGCTAAGGCTATGGATTTTCCTGTAGTGGGTAATTCTCTGTTTGGGGAGCAGACAGAGAGTTACATGAAGAAATGGACGAGTACAGGACCACTTACAGGAATGCTCAGGCCAGGAAAGGCAGGTAACTCCTCAAAGGCAGCAGTCTAGGGGCAGGGCAGGCCTTTTCAAAGGCCTTTTACCAAGCACAGGCCTCTTCTTCATTTTTGCAAGGGGTTCTTCAGAGGAGAGGCAGAAGGGGATGAGCAGGCCTGCAGCCACCCTCAGCCTAAAGCCCTGCCAAGCAGACACCCTGATGGATCTGCCCGTCGACTCTCCGATTCCAGTAGGGGGCAGACTGGTTACTTTGTCCAGGACTGGATGTCTATTACATCAGACAAGTGGGTCCTGGAAGTAGTAAGCCAGGGACTGGTTCTCAGCTTCAAAAAATTCCAAAGATGAGAGCCAGATCTTTTCCACCTGCAAATCTTTCGGAAACCCTTGCCCTAGAGGCAGAGGTTTTTCTCTCCTAGCTTTAAGAGCTATAGAGAGAGAGAGAGTACCTACCTTACACTGGGACAAAGGACGGTACTCCAGGTACTTCCTGACCTCAAAAAGACAGGAGTGGTGACCCATCCTAGACCTCAGATATCTGAACAAACATCTTTAAAACCAAAGTTCAAGATGATAACTTGGGAATAATCCTTCCCTCCCTAAGGCCAGGGACTGGCTAGCCTCTGTGGACCTCAAAGATGCCTATTTTCACATTCCCATCAGGTGCTCCCACAGAAAGTACCTCAGGTTCGGAGTTGCCTCAGGCCACTATCAGTTCAGAGCAATGCCCTTTGGCCTAACCTCTACTCCAAGGGTTTTCACAAAGTGCCTGGCAGTAGTAGTCTCCTTTCTAAGAAGGCAAAAGATTTCCATATTCCTTATCTGGATGATTGGCTATTAGTGGGTCAGTCTCCAGACCAAGTCAAGTCTCACCTGCAAGTGACCCAGCAAGTGCTCACTTCCTAGGATTTCTTTCAACCTTCCCAAGTCAGTTCTTGAACCAGTCTAGCTCCTTACCTTTATAGGGCAGAACTGAACACACTCAGAGAAAGAGTCTTTCTTCCTCTAGAAAGGGCAAGGGCTCTTATGGAACTAGCTTCTTCCTTCAGCCTTCAGGTATCTCGACCAGCAAGGCATTTCTCCAGCTCTTGGGCCACATGGCAGCTTCAACAGCAGTGGTCCAAGGGCAAGATTCCAGATGAGGGATATTCATTTCCACCTGAGAGCTTACTGGTTTCAGAGAAAGGACTCCTTACCAAACTGATTCCAGTGACTCGACCTTGATCAGGCCCTGCAGTGGTGGCAGGATCAGGACAATTTAAGGCAAGGTGTTCCTTTTGTTGCTCAGCCTTGTTCAGTGGTCCTTACCACAGATGCTTTTCTTCTGGGCTGGGAGCCACCTGGGTCCCTCACTGCCCAGGGCCTGTGGTCCCCCAAGAATCCATTCTACACATCAATCTTCTAGAGCTCAGGGCAGTTTTTAGCTCTAAAAGCATTCTCACAGTCAGTTCAGAACAAGGTGGTTCAAGTCAGAACAGACAACACTACCACCATGTGGTACATCAATAAACAGGGAGGCACTCGGTCCACGGCCTTGTTCACAGAAGCCATGAGTTGTGGTCCCTGGCTTATTGCCTGAGCTCTCTTGTAGCAGTTCACTTTCCAGGCAAGGACAATGTGCTAGCAGATGCACTGAGCAGGATTTCTCAGGGCCATCACAAATGGTCCCTGGACCCTCAGGTGTTGAAAGTGATTTTTCATAGGTGGGGCACCCAGAGATAGATCTCTTTGCAGCTCCAGACAATCACCAACTTCCTGTCTTGTGTTGCAGACCTCCAGTCTTGGGATCAGTCCCGCTGGATGCCCTGATTCTGAATTGAGAAGGGAAGTTTCTGTATGCCTTCCACTCCTGTTCAAAGTTTTAGTCAAAATAAGGTCTCAACCTTGCAAGGTGATTCTGGTTGCTCCAGATTGGGCCAGACAGCCCTGGTACTCCCTGTTGCTGTCCCTAGCAGTCCATCTCCCTGTCTCTTCCCAGGAATTACAACCTGTTAACATTCTCTCGGGAGATTTGGTACCCCAATCTTCAGTCTGTCAATCTCAAGACATGGCTCTTGAAGAGTTAGAGTTTGCAGATCTGCATCTTTCCCAAGGGTTCTGGACATCCTCAAGGCTTCTCAAAGCCCTCCACCAGAAAGACTTACAACTCCAAATGGAAAAGATTCAGCATTTGGTGTTCTAAGAAGAATATTTCTCCAGACACTGCTGAATTGCCTACGGTTCTGGATTATGGTCCATCTTAATGGCCTAGGCCTCAGACCAGCTACTCTCAAGGTACATTTGTCAGCTGTTTCTGCATTTTTGTCTGTGGGGAAGCCTTCCTCACTATCTTCCCATCCTGTGTTCTGTAAATTTTTAAAGGATTGTTTCACACCTATCCCCCTTTAGAGTCCCTGCCCTGCCCCTGCCCCTGCCTGGGATTTGAATGTTTGCATTGCTCAGCTTATTCAACCCCTTTGAGCCTATGTCTTCAGCAGTGCTTAAGTACTTGACTTGGAAAACTGTGTTCTTGGTAGCCATTCCCTCTGCCAGGCATATCAGTGAATTGCAAGCCCTGTCAGTGGAACCTGGTTTTATCTCCTTTCATAGGGATAAAGTGGTCCTTAGAACCAATAGAAGGTTCTTGCCCAAAGTGGTTTCAGACTTCCATTTAAACCAGTCTGTGTCTCTTCCTGTTTTCTTCACTGAACATTCTTCCTCAGGAGACGGAGGCTACACAGTTTAGGTGTCAAGACCCTTAGTTACTACATAGATCGTACCAAGGGTCACAGGTTTGACTCCTCCAGTTGTTCCTCACTTATGGAGAAGTGGAAAGGGCAAACCTACCAAAAGATCTATTGCCAGGTGAATTGTGTCTTGTATACAATTCTGCTGAAAAACTCCACCCTCAGGCCTGCAGGCTCATTCCACAAGAGGTGCTAGCTGCTTCCTGGCTGCGCCAGGATATTCTCTCCTAGAAATTTGTCAAGCAGCCACCTGGAAAACAGTCCATACCTTTACCAAGCATTACTCTCTGGATATCCAGGCTAGGAGTGATGCCGGTTTAACACAGCAGTACCAGAGCCTATTCCCAAAGTAGGTTCTGTCCTCCTCCTTGAGGTACTGGTAGTCTAATTGTCAGAATACAGCTTAGATTTCATGTTTGAAGAAAAAAATTACTCACCTTAGTAATTATATTTCTTCTAATGGAGTCTTGCTGTATTCTGACCTCTCCTCCTGCCTCCCTCTCAGAACCTGTTTTTGGGAAGTGGGTGGCAGGTGCAGTGTTGCACCCCAGGGGTGTGTTTACTGGCACTCTCCTCCCTTTGTTTGGGTGCTTATTTATTTTTTTTTTTTTTTTTTTTTTTTTAAGTACATTGGGTTTAGTTTTGGGTTTCCTGACTTGACTCTTCCTTGGGAATCAAAACTTTTCAGCCAGTTGGCTAGTAGAATTTTTACAGTTTCCACATAGAATTTTTAGTTTAGTTGGGCTCGTAAGAATCTGACAGTTTAGGTTCAAAACACTCCAGACAGAGACTTCAACCGAGCTCGAAGTTCAAGCTGCCCATGCCCTGCATGGAAAGTTAACCCTTAGTTCTCCGGGCAGTTCAAAGGTTGGGAATCACTGCAATTGTCAGAATACAGCAAGACTACATTAGAAGAAATTTAATTACTAAGGCGAGTAATTTTTTCTTCTGTCTTCATCTCTGATATTGACTCTATGGATCATCGGGTACTAAGCCAGTTCCTGGCTTCAAACATTGCATCCAGTGCAACCAGAAAATGACATGGATGGATCCGCACATGTAGTGTATCTCCTGCCTCGGTGAACAGCACAACATCACTGCCTGCAGCCCTTGCCAGGCTATGCTTCTTTCGTCCATAGAATACCGCCACGCCTGTCTTCTTGGATGTTGAACGAGATCCTCCGTAAAGTGAAAGGAGGCATGTAAGGTGGCCCCCATGGCTGCAGGGTCCACAGTCTAGTTCCTAGCCATGGAAGAGTTGGAGGCCAAGGCCACGGCAGGTACCTCCATCGGTCTCTATGCTGCTCCCATGGGGGCCAGCACTGGCCCATTTTTTTTTTTTTTTCTTGCAGGAAATTTTCAATGAAATGTGCAAACCTTCCAGACCTTCAAGGAGAGCCTTGCCCACCATGTTAAGGTAAAGAAATTGAAAAGTCCCACCGGCTGGACAGGGGAACAGAAGGGCACACTCTTCGCACTCCTCAACCTCCGATCACTCGACAGCTGTCGAGCGTGTTGCCTTCCCAGTGGCTGAGGCTTGTCTGGTGCTCGAGCTTTGGCATCATCCAGCTTTCTGCCTGGCACATAACAAGCCAAACAGATGTAAAGCTTACTTGAGGACATAAAACAAAGAAATCCAGGAAACCCAGACTTCACAGTTTAATTACTGAGATCACCAAAAGTGAGACACACCGGTAACTCCCCAGCGCTTTGGTCAGGGGCCTTTGTTAGGGGAATGGTTTAAGTGTGATTGTGATCTTCTGGCACCTGACAGCCTCTCCAAATAAGTTTCTAGTGTAGTAAGATTTTGTGTAATGTTCACTTCTGTAAACAACAGTCTTTCAAGTTTAATAAATGATAATTTCAACTCAGCTGTCGCTATGCACCTCAAGCTTAGACACAGTGCCATCTAATTTCAGTTTGGCTTGAGTTCTCTTAAATTCAAACCGACGTTTTACTATTACTTGCCCCATTTGTACTTTCTCCTGAGATTAAACTTTTGGTAATTCAAACTTAGTACGACAAACAGTGTACGTAGTTCCAGTACAAGGCCTTATAAATACTTGCTGTTAATGAAAGCAGAGATGGAGATCCGCACTCAGACCAGGACTGCCTTTGGTGTTACTGAGGGCATTAGCTATACCCTACATAACAGGCCAACCAGATACAGCGATAATTTCTGAGGACAAAAAATAAAGAAGTCCAGGAATCTCCTAACTTGGAAAATCTTCATAGTTTAATTACTGAGATCACCAAAAGTGAGACATACCGGTAACTCCCCAGCCCTTCAGTAAGTAACTTTTGTCAGGGACATGGTTTAAGTGTGATTGACATTTCTGTATACTACCAAACTGATGACATAATAGTCACATGATACATTAATAAAAATAAATTTACAAATACATTATCGCATTATATATAACTGTTAAGGAAAATCACTGTATTTTATACTCCAAGCACATCTGAAATGTCATGCATTGATTACTATTATTAAGATAGTTACAAAATGCAGAACGTTAAAAAGTAAACCATAAATTTAAGAATAACAGAAATCAACTTAAGGAGAACAGACTTGTATGGCAGGGAACTTCCAAATATTGGGTTCATACTTCCATTAAGATTAAACCAGACAAGTGCTCTAATTAAGGCTAACTTTGAAATTCAAAAGTGAAAACTGAGTTACTGATCTCCCAAAAGGATGGTTATTTCTCAAACAAGGGATCTGTTACACCCAGGAGCACTCAGATCTGGAATAATAAAAGCGGAGAAAAAAAATTAAGTTACAGTACAACTGCAATTTTCTTTCACAAAGAGCCAAGCCATATTATATTCAAAGCACAGATACAAGTACGAGCTTTTACATTCCTGTGTGAAATTACACAATTTAATCTCTGTTTAAGTATGCATTATTCACTTATTCTTTTAATTATTGCTAATGCATAGTTTGCTAAGCTAGATATAGATGCAAGGCCTGTTTACAAAAGAGATGTTAAAAATGTGGTGGAAGAAGGGGAGGGAGGAGGGAAGAAAGTAGAATGAAAGACCACAATGTATATACACGGATGCAAAAAAAAAAGGGGTGGAATGAGAAACATGAGAAACCTTAAACACTCTTGAATAAACATTCACATATGAAAACAGCTTATAAAATGTTTATTAATCCAAAAATGATTTTAGATCCGGGTTTCATTCAGCCACATTGGGCTCATACATTTGCAGTGTAAATAGCCAAAATATTTCTCTCTGTAGGAGATGTTTAAGAAGCAATCAACCCACGACAGGTGTGCGGTTGTTGGTGATTAATCAACACCCAGGTGTGTTGTGAACCGGCAGGGCCAAAGGCCAAGTTTCCTCACAGCACCTAGATATCTCAATAAGACATACCCTGAGTGGTTATGCTTATAACATGGGCTGTTTGAAAATGTTAAATTAAGAAAAGTCTTTTTATGCACTTGAAACAGTAGAAATTTCACTGTATCCTGCCACCTTGAGAAGTAGTCCCAACTACATTATGCATATCTCACTGAAGTTATGAACACACAAGTGCTACAAATGTAGTAAAAGATTATTTGTATTATTTCTTCTCCATAAAATATTTTGAGAGATTGCAAAACATGTTCTTACTTTGCATCCCTCCCATCACACACATTCGTTGCAACTGGTAACTATACTGTAGGACACTGACAGACACAGGAAATTGCTGTGACAAAGCCCTTGGTTGCTACCCTGTGTTATCAACATGATATTAAAAATGCTGCAGACAGTGGAACGATCTCAGCTAACATATGACCAAACTGTGCATTCAGTGTCCCGGTCCCGTGTGTGTCTGCATTTTCACATCGCAAGCAGGTTTACAAACCTTCCATCTCTCACTCTTGCCAGATCTTTGCAGGGTACTGTTGCTGCTCTCTCACTCTTATCTTAGCACTGTGTGTGCTTGCTGTCACTGTTTGGGGTGCCAAGAAGCCAAGGAACCACCACTGGGACGGGTCTAGTGACAGAGAGAGAGAGAGCAGGAAGAGCACACTTGCTGGAAATGGTAGAATACTGATCACAATGTGAAAACACCGTGACTCTCTCGCCTGGAGACGGGACTGTGTGCATGTGATCAGTTAATGGAGCAGGGAGATCGTGATCGGAGGAGAGCTGTTTATTGTACTAGAGGAGGTGACACCAACAGGATGTAGCAAGTCCCCACTGACAGCAGAGCTTCACTGTGTTCCCGTAAACGGTGATCTGCACAGCGGTTGGGTGGGCACTGGGCAGGCATGTGGAGGTGCTGGGAAAGTTGATGAGACAACGGGTAGGAGAGCAGAGATCTCCGGGGCAGTTGAGTGGATGTACGTCGCGCTGCTTGGACACTGCCAATTCTTCAGTACTACTTCCTGTTAATGTGTCACTCACTGTGGATCGTGGTGGGGGGGACTCTCACAACTCGGGAACCAGACACAAAAATAATTTGGACTGCTTGCCAAACTCTGGCAGATACAGTATACAGCACAGTTGCAGTTCTGACTGCGTATCTGTCACTGTCACACTGCTGCCAACCAGACTGTGCTGTATAACTGTCACCCGCTTTGTGATGCATTTCAATGGCTGCTGTTTGCTATTGATTTTCCCAGATAACAGTGCAGGTCTGCCCAGGATTTTTCTTCATGGCCACTTAACAACAACTGTACATGTACTGTATGCAGGATTATACAATGGCAAGAAAAATCCTGGACTCTGATTGGTCAGTCTTGGCTGGACCGTGATGTTATCGCAGCACAACATCATGGGTCTAGTCTCAGCCTCACTAGCGAACCTGTAGATGAGCATTTGCTTCATTGATTGTTTCACCTTCTCTTAAAAATCAAAAGATTCTGCGCGCTGACGACCGGGTTCGGGAAAGGATCCGGGTGTTGGAGGGTTGGCTGGGAGCAGGATTGAGCATCCGAGGACTGCTTTCCTGCTCGGGGAGGGGGTCGAGTGCTCAGTGCAATGTGGACCTTCAGCGGAGGCTGGGTACCACAGGCACTCTGGTGCCTGCTGGAAGGGGGCGGGCGGACGCCGGCCATCATTGCATGTCCTCGCCCGGAAAAACAGAAAAATTCCTTGGCTCCCCACTAATGAGCTGGCTCCAGTACGCTGACCCTCCGGCCACCTAAATTCCGCTACGGCGCCCCATTCGGGAGGAGTCCGCCCGAGCATGTGGGGTCGTGGGTTTGGGGTAGGGCGAACTTTGGCCAACAAGGGGTTAGGGGAAGCCGGACTAAAAAGAAAAAAAATCAAAATATTTTTCCACGTAAACATCTTTACAATGATTTTTTATTCTGTATAACAGCGAGCCATTGTATAATAGCAATAATGCCCTCCAGGGTGTGTATGCGCTGGGATAACGTCACGCCTCAGTTGTTGGACGTCCAACCACCTGAGGTGTGACGTTATCCCAGCAAGACACACATTCTGTCGGGCATTATTGCTTAATTAATCAATGGTCAGGTGGACGCCTCATTAACCAGTTGCCTTTCTATTTTATGATAGCCCATGTTGTAAACCTATCTCCTCCCTACTACCTATCCGACACATTCCAAAGCCATAAATGAAAACAATTCAAATCCTCCCCATGCACTTCTCTTAAGTGATTGCTTACTGGTGTGTTACTACAAGGATTTTTAAATGTCTAACATGTTCTTGAATGCATTCCTGATTGTACAAATAGTGTGACCCACATAGACCTTACTGCAATTGCACCTGAGGTCATAAACAAATTTGGAACTGCAGTTCAGGAATTAACCAATGTCTATTTTTTGCTAATATGTGGTAACTTCAACTCTGCAGACTGTTGACAGTACTAGCAAACATTACACTTACCACTTATGCATTCCCTGGGTTGGGGAGACAGCCAGCTCAGATATGTTTGAGGTTTTTGTGGCTGTTTATAGTCTATGTACTAGTCTGTCCCTCAGATTTTCTCCCCTTCTGAATGTGACTCTAGGAGATGGACCCACAGCTATTACTAATTCCAATTTTTTTGCACAGTCGGCCAGTATTCTCATAGCTCCTACTTTCCCACTTACTGAGCTAAAATCTGTAATGAAATGTATTTATTGTGTTTGTAACTCCACCTCTTTAGGTTTGGGAGTTAACAGGTCACCTCTCTTTAGTGCCTGACACCTTCTGCTCATATGGTCCACAAGTATGCGGTCCCTACCTGGCACCTTGTCCAGATTTTGGACCACCGGCTGAGGGTCTGTTGCCAATGCTGTGTTCAAGAAATCCAGAAACACTTGGGACATGGGAAAGCCTCCCAATGAGTCCAAAAGCTTGACCATGTAGCTAAAAGGTATATGCTGCATCCTTCCTTGGTCTCCAACAGGCAAGTTCACGCTCTGATGATGGCCCACTTTGGTCATTCCTGATGGGAGTCCTAGACCTTGTCCTCCTTACCTTCCTGCCAACAAGCAGCTGGCAGGAAAATTGTCTGAGATCAGAGTCATGTGCTGGCTAAACACCAGCTTGAAACTGTCTTGGTTGTGGGCAATTCTTGAACCCGTGTCATGGCAGAGGGTGTTGTGATGTGTCGCAGGGCCTGCCTGAGGATTTCCTTCTTTACAGTGGACACCCAGCACAAGTTAGCCATTGTCCCTTCCTGGGCACTACCTCTTTGGCCCTGGTGTGGAGGGCCACCTCACCAAGATTGAGAAGTCCAGTGCCACCCTAGATTTTGTGACCTCTTTACAGAAGAATCAGAAAGAGCAGAAGCTTAAAAAAAGCCTTCCAAGTTCCCTGGTTAGGGCCTCAAAAAGGCGTGGGTAGAGATAGTGGTGCCCCTCCGACACCAGGTGCTGGTGCCCCTTCAAAGCTACCCACTGACGGGTTCGAAGTGGCTACCTCCACCAGTCTAGTTCCTGCCCCAGCTCCCCTGGGGTTGGCTACACCACTTGGCACGCTTTTGGTCCATAATTACCTTGGACAAGGGTCCTTGAGGTGGTGGGTTGAGGTTGCGCCCTTGATTTGAGGCTTTTATTGCCTTACTAACCCCATGCTCCAAGGGAGTCTGTGGTTTTGCAGGACATGCTGTCCACTCTCAGGAGGATGTTACTCAACTTGTAGAAAGGATACATAGTCAGTGTCCCAGACTCCATGGCAAGTGACTTCATTTCCAGATACTTCCTGGTCCTGAAACAGACCTGGGGGGCACCCCATACTGGATCTGGCAGATCTGAATCAGTATCTCCAGAAGCACAAGTTCTGGATGCTCACTCTGAACCAGATAATACCATCTCTGGAGCAGAGCATGTGGTTCTGCTCCTGTACTCCACCTACACGTCTCTTCCACATTCAAACAACGTGAAGTCTTGCTGTATTCTGACTATATGTAGTTAACCCCAGCACTTGAACTGCTCCGGAGAGGAAAGAGTTAAGTATATGCAGAAGCATGGAGCGTTGAGCTCGAACTCTGTTTTCAAATCTCTATCTCTGGTACTCTGTAGTGTAACCCGGAGTTCTTACTCCGCCTAACTGTAAGTTGCTCCGAGATTCCTCCTGCACTTTGGTTTGGTAAAGTTCGAATCGGTCATTTTTTCAACCGCAACTCCTAATTTTACTTTGGTATTCTTACCTCTGTCTCTGTACAGTAAGTGATAGTAGTAGGTACTGTTTATTTGGTGATTTGTTGGAAATTGTTTGCCTTCCATTCTTTTCAGTCGGTCTGGTTCAGAACTGAAACTTATTGTGATTTGTGTGTTTTTCTCTGTCAGTTCTGTGGTTTTCCGGTACTGATTGGTTCCTAAAAAAAAAATCTGGTATTTGTGATTTTTTAACCAACCCGTGACATGGTTGGAACCGATAAGTTTTTAGTTGCCTGGCTAAACGCTGACAAGGGTGACTTTTTGAATTTCCGGCATGTCTGAGAAACCCAGAAAGAAAACCGGGCCCACTGGGTTTCAGCACTGTACCGAGTGTAAGGAGGCCTTTGCTAAGGCTGATCCTCACCTCGTCTGTGTGTATTGTCTGGGGTTTGACCACCTCAAGAAGACTGCCATATCTGTAAGAACTTCCCCAAAGCGACTCTGGAAAACATTTTGAGTAGGCTGAGGGAGGGAGGCTGAGAAGTCCATGACCCAGATGGCAAGCTCAGTTCAATTGCTGCCTAACTCTGAAGAGGTGCCCACTGACCTGGGCGATGCCTCTTCGGCATAAGGAGAGCTGACTCTGCAGAGTCAGTTCCGTCAAAAGGAAATGAAAATCATCCGTTCAGATCCTACACCCCATGTTCCAACCGCTGAGGAAATAGTGAAAGCGATTATAATAGACAATTGCCTTGCCCTGTTCCGACCGAACTGGAATCGGTTCAGAGCTGATCGGTTGAGTCCGAGTAACTGCTTCAGATATAGATCCTGAGCATTACTATGAGGGCGACTGGGAGGGAGGATGAAGATTATGAAGAAGAGCAATGTGAAGGCCTAGATGAGCCAGTAGAGCCTGACATCTCCCCAGACAGGCCTTCTCAGGCTTCTCCTCCCAGGCTTTCTGAGTCCCTTTCCATTTCTTGTTTTACAAGAAAGTGGCTGAGACTCTTCAGCTTCCTATGGAAGAGGCTGAACAGGATCAGGAAGAACCTGACTATCTGGAAATGATGAATGTCCTAGAGTCGGAAAGAGTATCTATCCTTTCACAAATCCTTGGGAAGCAGACACAACAAATTTTACAGTTTCTAACTTCCATTCCTCCTGTGGAAAAAGAATGGACAGGAGGTATGCTCTCAGGTCCTGGGACAGAATTCCTTTCAAATCATAGTAGCCATGTTGGGGTAGTGCAAGCTGCAGCCTGTGGCGAGGCTAATATTCCCTAGCATCTCACCCCTCAGATAAGGATTCCAGAAAAGTTGATGCCATGGCAGAAAAAAACAGTACTTGGCATCCTCTTTGGGACTCAGGCAATCAAATTACATGGTATATACAAGCAGGTACCAGAAATCTATGTGGGATACGGTTCTGGAGCTGGCTAGGAATTCCTCCCAGCTAGCCAAGGAGCTGGAGCAGGTGACAGCAAATGGTACTGAGGCATCAAGGTGCAATTCCACGCTGCTGTAGACTCAAATGATGTTTATTCCAGGGTCATGGCTACATCTATCTCCATGAGGAGATTTGCTTAGCTTAGGTGTACTAACCTCTCACAGGATACCCAAGCTAAAGCCATGGATTTTCCTGTAACTGGTAATCTCTCTTTGGGGACCAAGCGGAGAATAACGTGAAGAAGATGGATGAATACAGGACCACCTATAGGAGTGCTGCAGCCAAAGAAAAGTAGATCACTCCTCAGTCTGTGGTCATTCTGGCTTCCTCTTTTCGTCCTCTAGTTGCTCATCCAGCCAGACACTTTCTGCAGTTGTTGGGCCACATGGCAGCATCCACAGCTGTGGTCCAGGGAGCAAGGTTTCAGATGAGAGATATTCAGTTTCATCTCAGATCTTATTGGTCTCAGAAAAGAGACCCTCTCTCAAAATAGTTCTAGTCTCTCAAACTCTAGTTCAGGCCCTCCATTGGTGGCTGGAGGAGGACAGTCATCGACAAGGTGTCCCATTTATCAGTCAGGCTCCTTCTGTGATTCTCACCACAGATGCCTCTCTGCTAGGTTGGGGGCTCACCTAGATCACCTTACAGCTCAGGGAACCTGGTCACACCAGGAGTCTCTTCTACACATAAACCTTCGAATTGAGAGCTGTCTTTCTAGCACTTCAGACATTCTCAACGGTTGTTCAAGGAAAGTGGTGCAGATCAGGACAGACAATACCACAACCATGTGGTACATCAACACGAGGGAGGCACTCAGTCCTCGGCCTTGTGCACAGAGGCCATGAAAGTATGGTCTCTAGCTTATTCCGCCAGGCTTCCTGATGGCTGTGCATCTCCCAGGGAAGGACAATATTCTAACAGATGCTCTCAGCAGGATTTCCCAGGGCCTACGAATGGACCCTGAACCCTACAGTTCTTCAGGTCATTTTCAAGAGATGGGGCACTCCAGAGATCTCTTTGCAGTTCTGGACAATCAGCTTCCTCTTTATTGTTGCAGACCACCTCTTCTGGGTCCTGTCCTCAGGATGCTCTTTTACTGAATTGGACAAGTAGGTTTCTGTATACATTTCCTCCTTTCCTCTAATATTATGGGTCCTGATCAAGATCAAGTCTCAACCTTACAAACTGATTCTGGTGGCTCCAGATTGGGCCAGACAGCCTTGGTATCCTCTACTGTTGTCTCTGGCAGTAACAATGCCATGGTGTCTTCCCAGACAGTACAATCTCTCACCTCCTCCCAGGAGGATTCTGTATCCCAACTTTCAGACTCTCAGGCTGAAAGCCTGGCTCTTGAAGAGGTAGAATATGCAAGCTTGCATCTTTCCCAATCAGTCTTGGATATTTTAAAGGTTAGCAGAAACCTGCTACTAGAAAGACTACAACTCCAAATGGAAAATATTTGGGTTTACGTGTTCCCAAAAGCATGTCAAGCCAGAGCTGGCTAATATTGCCACTGGTTTGGAGTATTTTGTGCATCTCAACAGTTTAGGCCTCCGGCCTACTACTCTCAAGGTACTTTTGGCAGCTGTGTCTGTCTTCCTTTCTGCTGGTAAGGGATCTTCCATAGCTACTCATCCAGTTTTCAAGAAATGTTAGCCGCTTAGTACATGTTAATCCTTCAGGAGCCTCACCCTCTTGGGATCTGAACATCTGTATAGCGAGCTACGAGCCCCTTTGAGCCTTTTATCCTCAGCTGAGCTGAAACACTTGACTTGGAAAACTGTATTCCTGGTAGCCTTACCTCTGCCAGGAGAATCGGTGAATTACAGGCTTTATCAGTGGAACCTAATTTCATCTCATTTCACAGGGATAAGGTGGTCCTTCATACCAACAGAAAGTTTCTTCCTAAGGTGGTGTCAGGCTTTCATTTGAATCAGTCTGTGTTATTGCCTGTATTTTTCACTGATCATTCTTCCTCGGGGAGAGAAGACTCACACAGGCTTGCTGTAAAGAGGGCTCTTAGTTACTAGTGGAGCATACTAAAGCCCATGAAATGACTGTTCTCAGTTGTTTCTCACTTATGGAGAAGTGGGAAAGGCAAACCTGCTACCAAGAGAATAATTGCCAGGTGGATTGTCTCCTGTATCCAGTTCTGCTATTCAAAGTTTGGGAAAGAGCATCCCTCAGGCCTGAGGGCTCATTCACTAGGAGGTACAGCTGCTTCAAGTTGCAGCAGCTAGAGATATACCTTTCAAACAACATGAAGTCTTGCTATATTATGACAATTGCAGTTTGTCCCACCATTAGAACTGCTCCGGAGGTGAAATAGTTAACTCCATTCCATGAATGGAACTTTGAGCCCTGAGCTCTAAAATAGAATCTCTGTCTGTGGAGATTCAAACCTGAACTGTCAGATTCTTTACTCTGCCTCACTGAACAGTCGCTCGGAGATTTCTCCTACTGCTTTGTTCATTTCTCAGTTTAAACAGTATTTTCTGGTTAAACCAAGTATAATTATTTTAACCATAAACTGATCGGTTCAAGCTCTGTCTGTGAGTATTGTAAGTAATAGACAGATTTTATTCATGGAACTTGTAAATGTTTATGAGTTCGATTCGAACCGATCAGTTAGTTAAAACCTTAAAGAGTAAGCATTTTAAAGCTTTAGAAGTGCAGTTCTCTGGTTCTATCAGTTCAAAAAAACCGGATTTCATTCGTTTTTTCCATGACCCGTGACACAGTTGAGAAACGATAAGTGTCTTGCCTGGCACTGCCATTAAAAGGGCAAGTTTCTTGGTTAGGTTGGCATCATGTCTGAGAAACCCAAAAGAAAAACCAGGCCCACTGGTTTCAACACTGTAGTGTCTGTGAGGAAGCCTTTGCAAGGCTGACCCACACACTACATGTGTTTATTGTCTGGGGTTGACCACCTCATTTCAGACTGCCAGATTTGTAAAAATTCCCTGCAGCCACCCTGGATAAGAGAGTGGGCAGGCTCAGGGAACGAGAGGCCAAAAGTCTGCTGACCGGATGGCCAGCCGGTTCGTGCCAACCGAACTGGAGGAGTGCCCTCTGACCAGGGCGAGACTTCCTCGGGCAAAAGTAAAAAAAAAAAAAGAAAATCAGCAGGTATGGAGTCCAAAATTCCTTCTCCAACTGCTGCAGAACTAACAAAAGCTATACAAATTGTACAGTCACTTTCTCCGGTTCCGTCCGAACCGCCACTGTCTAGTAAAAGGTTAGTTGGCCGGTTCCACGGTTCAGGAATATGATATTGGAATTTTTATGAACCAAGAGCATGGGGGGCATGATGATGATCAGTGTGAATGTGACTGAGAGAGTCTGGGTGTGCCCACTGAACGGATATCTCCCCAGACTGACCCTTACAATCTCCCCTATGCTTTCTGAGTCCCTTCTCTTTTCTGTTTTATAAAAAGGTTGCTGAATCCCTCCAGCTCCCATGGGAGGAAGCTGTGGATGAGCAAGAGGAACCTGATTTTGTAGAAATTATGGATATACCAGAGTCTAGGAGATTGTCTATTCCTTTGCATAAGTCTTTTAGGAAACAAACAATAAAAATTTAAAAACTCTAATTCTGTGCCTCCTGTAGATAAAAGATGGACAGAAGGTACACATTGTCAGGTCCTGATACAGAATTCCTTTCACAGCAATGCAGTCATGTTGGGTAGTTCAGGCTGCAGCCTGTGATAAAGCTAATAATCCCTGGCTTCACATCCTGCTGACAAGGATTCCAGGAAGATTGATGCCATGGCAAAAAAAAAAAAAAAAAAAAAGCAGTATATGGCAGCCTCCTTGGGACTCAGGCAAGCAAATTATATGGCTTATGTAAGGTATCAGAAATCTAGATGGGATACTGTTATGGAATTAGCCAAACAAGCCCTTGGCCAGCTGGTTAGCGAACTAGAACAGGTGGCTGCCGATGGCATTGAGGTTTCTAAGGTGCAGTTTCATGCTGCTGTGGATGTTAATGATGTTTCCTCTAGAGTCATGGCCACATCTGTAGCTTTTCCTAGGTTGGCCTGGCTCAGGTGTACTAGCCTGTCGCAGGATACCCAAACTAAGGCTATGGATTTTCCTGTGGTGGGAAATTCTCTGGTTGGGGAGCAGACAGAGAATTACATGAAATGGATGAATATAGGACCACTTACAAAAGTGCCCAAGCTAAGGGCGGCAAGCCACTCCCCAGAGGCATACCCCCAGGGGTAGGGGTAGGCCTTTTCACAGGCCTTTTATCAGACTCAGGCCTCCTCTGCTTATGCTCAGAGGGCTTCTTCAGAGGCAGAGGCAGACGGGTGTGGGCAGGCCTGCTCCCACCCCTCAGCCTAAAGCACCTGCTAAGCAGGCACCCTGATGGGGTGCCCAGGGCGGATCTCCCTTACCAGTAGGGGGGCAGGTTGGCTTACTTCAGTCAGAACTGAGCGTCTTTAACCTCAGACAAGTGGGTTCTGGAAGTAGTAAGCCAGGGTCTGTTCTCGGCTTCAAAAAGTTTCCCAAGATGAGAACCAGGTTTTCTACCTGCAAGTTCTTCAGAGACCCTTGCTCTAGAAGCAGAGGTCTCAACCCTGTTGGCTCTCAGAGCAGTAGAAAGGGTTCCTCCCTGCACCAGGGCAGGGGTCTGTATTCCAGATACTTCCTTACCCAAAAAGACAGGAGAATGGCGGCCCATCTTAGACCTCAGATATCTGAACAAGCATCTTTTGAAACCAAAGTTCAAATGGTAACTCTGGCAATGATTTTACCCTCTCTAAGGCCAGGGGACTGGTTAGGTTCCCTGGACCTCAGAGATGCCTATTTTCACGTCCTAATCAGAAGCTCCCATCGAAAGTACCTCAGATTCAGACTGCCCTCAGGTCATTACCAGTTCAAGAGCAATGCCCTTCGGCCTTACCTCTGCCCCAAGGGTATTCACAAAATGTCTGGCAGTAGCAGTGGCTCACTTAAGGAGGCAAAGAATTGCTGTTTTCCCTATCTAGACGACTGGCTCATTGTAGGCCAGTCCCCAGAACAGGTAAAATCTCACCTGCAAGTCACCCAGCAGCTTCTCACCCCCTGGGCTTTCTGCTAAATCTACCAAAGTCGGTTCTGGAACCAGTCCAGGTACTCACCTTTATAGGGGCAGAATTGGATACAAACCTAGCCAGAGCTTTTCTTGGCTTAGAAAGAGTAAGGAATTTAGTGGGTCTGGCCTCCTCCTTCACTCTGCGATCTCTCGACCAGCAAGACACTTTCTGCAGCTCCTGGGGCACATGGCTGCATCCACAGCTGTTGTGCAGGGAGCAAGATTTCAGATGAGAGACATTCAGTTTCACTTGAGAGCCTATTGGTGTCAGAGAAGAGACCCCTTTCCAAGTTGGTCCCAGTGACTCGAACCTTGATCCAGGCCCTCCAGTGGTGGCAGGATCAAAGCAATTTGAGATTGGGGTCCCCTTCATTCCCCTGCTCCACTTTGACTCTCACTACAGATGTCTCCTTCTGGGGTGGGGAGCCCACATGGGTGACCTCTCACTCAGGAGTGTGGTCCCCCAGGAATCTCTGCTCCACATCAATTTGCTGGAGCTCAGAGCTGTCTTTTAGCTCTTCAAGCGTTTTCTGCATCTGTTCAGAACAAAGTGGTACAAGTTAGAACAGACAACACCACAACAATGTGGTACATCAACAAGCAGGGGCACTCGGTCTTGGGCCTTGTGCTCCGAGGCAATGAAGTTGTGGTCTCTGGCCTATTCCTGAACACTTCCTTCACAGCAGTTCACCTTCCAGGAAAAGACAATGTCCTAGCAGATGCTCTCACCAGGATTTCCCAGGGCCATCACGAATGGTCCCTGGATCCTCAAGTATTGGGGATAGTCTTTGCCAGTTGGGGCACCCTCAGATAGATCTTTTGCAGCCCCAGACAATCACCAACTTCCACTGTTCTGTTGCAGGCCTCCAGTGTTGGGTTCAGTCCCCTGGACGCCCTTCTCCTGGATTGGGAAGGAAGTTCTTTGCTTTTCCCCTTCCCTCTCCTATTCAAGTGTTAGTCAAATCAGATCTCAGCCTTGCAGGATGATCCTGATTGCCCTGGATTGGGCCAGGCAGCCCTGGTACCCACTCCTTCTGTCCCTGACAGTCCATCTTCCCTTTCCCTCCCCAGGAATCACAACCTATTAACCTGTGCTTAGGGAGAGTTTGGTATCGAACCTCAAATCCCTCAACCTCAAGGCCTGGCTCTTGAGGAGTTAGAGTTTGCTGACTTACACCTCTCTCAGGGTGTCCTTTAAATCCTAAAGGCTTCTAGGAAGCCTTCCACTAGAAGCTACTTATAATTCTAAATGGAAAAGGTTTTCCATTTGGTGTGCTAGGAAGCATATTTCCCCAGAATCTGCTGATTTGCCCATTGTGTTAGATTATATGGTCCATCTTAATTCCTTGGGCCTCAGACCAGCTACCCTGAGAGTTCATTTGGCAGCTGTTTCTGCTTTTGTTTCAGCAGGAAAGTCATCCTCTCTTTCCGCTCACCCTGTGTTTTCAAAGTTTTTTAAGGGATTACTCCATACTAATCCACTTTTTAGGGATCGGGCCCCTGCCTGGGACCTTAATGTTTGCATTGCCCAGTTAATGCAACCCCTTTGAACCTCTGTTTTCTGCAGAGCTGAAGTATCTAACTTGGGAAATCTGTTTTCCTAGTGGCTATCACTTCTGCTGGACACATAGGTGAGTTGCAGAAGCCTTGTCGGTAGAAACTGACTTCATTTCTTTCCACAGGGATAAGGTAGTCCTCAGGACTAACAGGAAGTTTTTGCCTAAGGTGGTTTCAGATTTCCATTTTAACCAATCTATCTCCCTTCCAGTATTTTTCTCTGAACACTCCTCTTCTGGTGAGAGGAGATTGCACAACCTGGATGTTAATAGGGCTCTTAGTTACTATATAGAGCGTACCAGGGTCACAGGTTGAATCCTCCAACTTTTCCTCACTTTTGGTGAGGTTGGGAAAGGAAACCTGCCACTAAGAGATCAGTTGCCAGGTGGATTGTCTCTTGTATCCAATTTTGTTATCAGAAACTGGGCAGAGATCCCCTCTTGGCTGAGGGCTCATTCTACCAGAGGTACAGCCCGTCTCTAGCTGCTGCCAGAGCATCCCTATATTGGAGATATGCCAGGCCGCTATTTGGAAAGCGGTGCACACTTTCACCAAAGCATTACTCCCTGGATGTCAGGCTAGGAGAGATGCTCGGTTTGGCACAGCTGTTCTTCAGAGCCTATTCCCCAAGTAGGTTCTGCCCTCCTCCATGGAGGTACTGCTGTGTAGTCTGCAATTGTCATAATATAGCAAGACTTCATGTTGTTTGAAGAAAAAATTACTCACCTTAGTAATGTTGTTTCTTCTAATGGAGTCTTGCTATATTATAAACCTCCCAGCCTGCCCCTCTCAGAACCTCTACTTGGGTAGGGTGTGGCAACCTAGATGTGGGCACTATTTTATGCCCTTTTTAAGCGTTTCACCCTTTTTGGGGTTTGGGGTGTGGTGTTTTATTATTCTCTTGTTTTATTCTCATTTTGTTAAAATTGTATTAGTAATTCTGGTCACCTGACTTGAGTATTGGGTGTTGGGACCAGCAATAGGTGTTATTATTTAGGTAGCCAGTGGGCTAGTGTAGGTTACAGCTTCCACACAGACCTTAGTGAGTTTTGCTCGTAAAGATCTGACAGTTCAGGTTTGAATCTCCACAGACAGAGCTTCTATTTTAGAGCTTGTGCTCAAAGTTCCATTCATGGAATGGAGTTAACTATTCACCTCCGGAGCAGTTCTAATGGTGGGACAAACTGCAATTGTCATAATATAGCAAGACTCCATTAGAAGAAACAACATTACTAAGGTGAGTAATTTTTCTTAGTGGACATCTGTAAAGCAGCCACCTGGAAGTCTGTTCACATTTACCAAGCATTGCTATCTGGACATTAGTCCGCAGTGATGCTAGGTTAATCACGGCTGTGCAGCAGGCGTGTTCCCAAAATAGGTTCTGGGACTCCCTCCTCCAAGGGGTACTGCTTGGTAGTCTGCATATAGTCGAATACAGCAAGACTTCATGTTGTTTGAAGAAAAATTACTCACCATAGTAATGTTGTTTCTTCTAATGGAGTCTTGCTGTATTCTGACCTCCCTCCTGCCTCCCTCCTGGAACCTAGTAGTTTGGGGATGTGGGTGGTAGGCACAGTGCTGCACTCCAGAGGTGTACTTGGCATGCCCTTATCTTATTAATGGGTTTCCTGGTTTTTATTATGAATGTTTTTGGTTGTTTCACTACCTGCTTATATTCTTTTGGGGTTCTAGACTTGAGTCTTTTGACCCTAAAAATATGTTACTGCCATTTGACACAAAACTTTATAAACAATTTCTACCTATTGGATTAGTTAGTTTAGTGCTCATAAGAATCTAGCCGGTTACACTACAGGGTACCAGAGACAGAGGTTTGAAAACCGAGCTCGGCAAGCGTTCTGTGCTTCTGCATTGAGTTAACTCTTTCCTCTCCGGAGCAGTTCAAGTGCTGGGGTTAACTGCATATAGTCAGAATACAGCAAGGTTCCATTAGAAGAAACAACATTACTATGGTGAGTAATTTTTCTTCCTGACCCTCCACCCCACTGGTGGTTCCTTCGATTCTGCACAGAGGGGATACTCTACTAGTTCCAGGTCATGCCATTCTGCCTTTTCTCTGCACCCAGGGTCTTCACCAAGTGCATGGCAGTAGTGGCAGCTTCCTGTGGCACCAATGGGACAGGATATATCCCTATCTGGATGACTGTCTGATAGGCAGGGGCGTCCAAGGAGGCAGTGGAGCAGTCCAGGGACCTGGCCTTTCAGACCTGCAGAGAAGTCGCCTTCTGGTCAGTCTGGCCAAGTCTGAACTCAACCCCTCACAGGTGATTCACTTAATTGGGGCAGAAGTAGACTCTCTCCGGGCCAAGAGTGACACCCTGCGGACTGGGCACGAGATCTTGCCTCCTTTGCCTGATCGTTCAGGTTGGGCACTTGCACACTGCCCAGGACTTCCTTCGGCTGCAGGAGTAGGGACATCTTGCACTAGCATGGGCCTTTGGGCCTGCTGATGGATGCATCACCTTCAGTTGGAGCTGGGCTGTTCAGTGGTCCCATCGCCTAGGTCACTTGGACCAGCCGGTTTGTCCCAGAACATCTGGAGGAAGGAGTTCCATTTTGCGTCCAGAGTCATCAGTCATTCTGACTACAGACATACCTCTGGTGGGGTGGGGAGCACACCTGGGGACCACAGAGCCCACGGGCTCTGGACCCCAGGAGTCCTTCAACACATCAACCTGCTGCACCTCTCTACAGTACACCTAGCTATAATCAAATTCATTCCTTTTGTCTGGGTCAGGTATGTAAGTCCAGATGGGCAACACCACAACCATGTTCTACCTGAACAAGCAGTGCGGTGCCTCTCCCTTCCCTTGTCTGGGAGGCCCTCCAAACCTGGACCCCAGTGCACAACATGGGTGCAGATCTCTGGTGATTCATGTCAACACCTCCGCCCGGTGGGTGAGATATTGCATGAGTGGTCTGTGTATTAGGAGGTGATGAACCACCTGTTCTCCTCGTAGGACACTTTTCTGTTGGACCTCTTTGCCTCTAGGGAGAACACAAAGCTCAGTCTGTTTTATGCCCGCCCTCCTCAATCTGGGACACTGCAGGGGATGCCTTTGCAAGGCCCTGGACCCCAGGCCTGTACATCTTCCCTCCTTTCCCTGGTCCACAAGGTGGTGGTTGCAGGGACAAGTTGATGATGATCCTGATAGCCCAGGACTGGCCCTGCCAGTTTTGATACCCAGATCTCATCAACCTCAGCAGCAGTCCTCTGTGGCAGTTACCCTGCTCCCAGATCTACTATGCTGTCACTGGGGAAGATCCTGCACTAAGATCTTCAATCCTGCATCTCGTAGCCTGGTTCCTGAGTGGCTACAGTTCCAGGCTCTGGGACTTTGGACAGTGTGCTTCACGTTGTGGAGGGCATCCCTAAGGGAGGCGACTCATCAGTGTTATGCCTTTAAATGGAAAAGATTTTCCATTTGGTGCCAGGGCAAGGAGCTTGATCCCTTGCCTGCCTTTTGGCTAGCATTCTTGACCATCTGTGGTCCCTCTCCAGCTGGGGCTGAGATCGACAACCCTGAAGGTACACCTGAAAACCATCTCTGTATACTGGGCGCAGGCTGGCATGCTGACAGTGGGCGCAGGAGAAAGTGATCAGGTGCGTTTTCAGGGGCCTTAAAGAGACCCACCAAGGTAAACTGTACAGCTCCTGCACCTGATATATAGGTGCCTTACCTCAACAGATTGCTTCTCATGTTGACATTGCCAAAATAATCCATTAGTTAAAATGTACTAACACTCGTAAATGTAGAAAAACTGGCTCCCAAGGACCTCCCGGTATTAAGTGCTGCCCATGCTCCGCCCTGCGCTGTGCCAAGTTATGACGCGATGTTAGGAGAGTGCAGGGGCGCTCCATTATAGTCTATGGAGGCACCTTTACATTCCTTTTTTTTTTTTAATTTTTTGTATTATAATGGCCATTTGGTAATAAACGTGGGCACTTTGTCGACTAACAACTGTTGTTGACTGGAGGCAGTATAGCGCAGTGGTCTAAGGCTCTGAGCTGCAAATTGGTGACATCCAGCAGACCTGACCTGAGTTTGAATCCCACAGCTTCCACTTGCATACTGTGTGACCCTGAGCAAGTCACTTAACCTCCTTGTGCTCCCAGGTCGCTTCCTGTAAAAAGCTTTTAGCTTAATGTGGTATACCTGGTTAAACAACTAAATAAAAAAAAAGGCATCTTTAGTTGACCAGTGCCCATATTTCTTTACCAAATGGCCATTATAATCTAGAAAACAGTCATAAAGGTGCCCCCATAGACTATAATGAAGCATGTCTCCACGCTGTCCCTAGCATTGTGTCACAACTTGGCAGAGTGTGGGCGCCACTTAATACCAGTAAGTCCTTGGGACCCATTTTTCTACTTTACGAGTGTTGGTACTTTTAACTAATGGATTATTTTGGACAATGTCAACATGAGAAGCAGTCCGATGGTGGAGCACCTATATATTAGGTGCAGGGCCCGAGACTGGTAAGTCTCTTTAACTACTTGAACTCGCTGGTGCGTGAACCACCACCAGCTTGGAATCTGTTGCTGGTTTCTGGCTTTGCTCATGGCAAGCCTTTAAGCCTATGCACAGGTGTGAGCGGTCACGCCTGTTGTGGAAAACCACCTTTGTGGTGGCTGTCACATCCATCAGATGGATTAGTGAGCTCCATGTGCTCTCGGTGGAGTCTCCATGCCTAGTTTTCCACAAGGACAAGGTGTCCTTTGCCCCACCTGGAGTTCCTCCTGAAAGTGGTATCAGAGTTTCACCATAACCAGGTGATTAACCTTCCAGTATACTATTATTTATTTTTTATTTAGTTTTTGTTGACCGGGTAAGTGCACTAGACAAATACTGCCTATTTTCAGGCACATCCGGGAGGGGATACAGATGAATGCCAACTAACCTTGAACCAGATTAAGCTGTTGGTGGTATTTGTTTTTGTGAATGGGGGAATTTGCATAGGCACTGGGGAATTCTACTTTTCTGGTAGGTGGCACTGTGGAGCCGAAAGATAGGAGTCCCAGATGGAAGGAGACAGTGGAGGAGGATGGTCGAGCGGCTGCCAACCGCAGAGAAGCTCTTGCGAAAGGGAAAGTATGGCTGGGATGCACCTAGGAGGTGGCCAGCAGATCGTATTTCACACCCTTGCATCAGGAATTGGCAGTAGTAGGTGTTGATTACACCGCAGTTATACCGACAGAAGACCTTACGAGCCTGGACCAGGGAGTAGGACACGGCAATGGACGGATGGCAGATGCTCCCGAG
Organism: Neoceratodus forsteri; assembly: GCA_016271365.2. Classification (NCBI taxonomy): domain Eukaryota; kingdom Metazoa; phylum Chordata; order Ceratodontiformes; family Ceratodontidae; genus Neoceratodus; species Neoceratodus forsteri. The sequence continues at coordinate 334,029,034 of JADMNL010000025.1, forward strand.
CTGAGGTATTGAGTACCTCACAACAGGAGGAAAATAGAACGAGTTCCTCTTCTAGAGGAGAAATGCCACATCTTGAAGCCGCAGCAACAGACTTCGGGCTAGCTCAGATACTTGATGAAGAGGAGCTACAGAAAAGGGAACTCCCTGAGGTAGATTCTCCTTCAGCAACTCCAGGTAGTGGCGTTAAAGTTTCTATCAGTTCCACAGTATCGGAGGAAGGGGAAGGCAGATCCCACCTCCGACACCTAACTCTCGCTCTGACGACGCTCAGTCGAAATGGTTCCTCAAGCTAGCCCTAGAAGGTGCAGGCTGGATACAGTTGAGACAGGACAATGGGTCGCAGATCCAACCCTGCCAATACCAGGGGTATCTGATATGGAGAAACAGGGGTTGGGAGAAGTGGATATTGCAGCGGAAAGGGCCCACAGATTTCTGATCCCTTATGTAAAGAAAGGACCCCACAAGCCCAAGGGCACCTTTGGGTGGTACATTGGACTAGCAGTGGGAAGAGGTGCAGAACCCCAGTTCAGAGCATGGACAAATAAATGAGGAAGATATTTCAATTTCCTACTCACCTCGAGAAGGTCTTTCTCAAATGGACTTTCCTGATGTCCCCACATCAGGGGACCCCATGACCAGTTGCAGAACCGCTCAGGGTCTGACCTTAGATATAGGGAGGATGCCCTGCCCTACAAGAACCTGCACCTACATATGCAAGTTTATTTAAAAACCTGTGACACTAGCCAAAAGAAGGAACAAGGTATGACTCGCTTTTGGGGCCTATTGACATCATGCCAGACAGGTTCTATGGGCAAAGTGCTTATTAAACAAATGCTGGGCTTTTCACCCAGTGAAGGATGCATTAATACATACCCTGGAGACAACACCTTCGATATCAGCTTCAGAACCCCAGACTTACTTAACCGGTTCTGGATGAAATATGCCTTATTAAAACTAATCCAGCTTGGACTCACTTTCAGGCTATACCCTCACTAAACAAACTTTTAAAGTAATCCTGGATCTTACTTGAGGAGAAGCTCTTGCAGGTTCAACAGCGAGGACTGATGCCACCTGGTGGCTGTGCCAGCAACTTTTTCTCTAGTAGTACTGACATGAGGAACGTCCCCACCGATGTCGGCTCCACCCCGATGTCTCCCTATATAGGGAGGAGCTCCCCATCGCGCTCCAGTTCTTTCCTGCCACATGGTCAGGGGTTAGTTCAGCATTTCAGCTAGTACCAATAGCTCTTCTCCACCGTATTAGAATTTCACCTCAGAATTTGATTTTCGACATCTGTGTCCTCACATTTAAACAAATACGCTTGTGGGGCTACAGATTCCTGCAAAAGACGGACATTCTGCATGTCTCTACTGCTTGGGGCCCGACCATCGCATCGACACCTGCCCTCACTGCCAGGCCTTTAATTCGCAGACGCGGGCGCCAGCAGTCCTCGCAGCCTTTCTTGCAGAAACAAACTCGCCACCATGGAACGGGCTCTTCATCGGGGAATCTGACCTCAACCCACCCACAAGCACCACAAGCATTGGGAGCAGGACAGAGGGAGATCCCACTCAAACATCGGCTTCGGGATCAAAGTCTGTGTCGCCGGGCCATGACTCCTGCCTCACAACTCTAAAGCCTTCATCTGTGGGTTCCACTCTTACTTCTCTCCAGCCTTTAAAGGTCTCTCAGCCCTCCGAGAAATCCAAGGGCTCAGGTAAGGGCTCCTCCCACTCGGCTTCCTCCTCAAAAGCCGGCTCCCGCGAGTTGAGCAAGGCCTCAGGGTCTTCGGCTGGCAGGGTCACCTCCTTGCCGCCTAAAACAAGGCCTCGAACCGATGCCAGCCTCCGCTACTGACTGGCGTTCGGTCGAGAAAACCTCGAGTCACAAATCTGACCGCCCGTCCGTCCCACTAAAAGGAATGACGTCCGTCGGGTCACAAGGAGAAGAGATGTCGGACCCCGTCCGCCTGCAACTCCTCGGCCCCAGTCCCGGCGAAGGTTATTCTGCCGCTGTCATAGTTTAACCGATGCTGGTCCGCCTGATGCCGGTTCTATCCCTGACGCCAGTTTGGACACCCTTCTCCACGGTCGCCGGTCTGCCTGATGCCAGACCCCGACAGTGGTGGTACTGACGCCACCCCAACGCCCCTCAGGCCGATGCTGGTCGACTGCAAGGTCGGACCCGACGCCAGGCCCCCCAGACGACGGGCCAGCGCTGGTTCGGCTGGCACCCTCAGCCTACACCTGACTCCACCTAAATTGTACTTCTCTCAGGTTAAGGAGCTATTTTCCACACTGGTGGGACACAATTAAAAGGACTTACCAGTGGGGGTGCCTCCACCTACTCTGGAGCGGTTCCTGACCCAGTTGAACCAGATGGTGGGGGGCGATGTGCTTCCTCCTAAAAGCACTATAAAAATCCAAGAGGGACTGGTTCAGCAGTTCCTCCCTTCCCTTCTCCTCCTCCGGATAAGAGGCCGAAAGGGAAGAGACGTAGCCCCTCTCCCTCTTCTCCTACTACCTCCTACGTAGACTCTGACACCTCCTCAGTCTACTCGGAGCCAGACCCAGGGACACTGAGGGATTCCCAGATCCCTCCAGATGACCCCAGTTTTATGGAGGTAATGAGGCACATCCAGGCCCACTTGGGCTGGGACACAGAGGCCCTGGACCCGAGCTGTTAGGCTGGCTAAATACTCCGCCAAAAGACCCAAAGCCAGTGGTCATCCCTCCCATGGTTAACACCTTTGCTGATGTCACCCGTGCAGACCTGGAAGCGCCTCATTCCTCCTCTGTTGTGCCAAAGAAGGCTCACCAACTCTACCTGGGCGCCTATGACCATTCCTTTTGGCTGAACCACCGCTGTGGACTCAGTGGTGATTTCGGCAGCTCATGATCGCTCGCAGAGGCCCAAACATCTGAGCATCCAGCCGCCTGACAGAGAATCAAAGCAGCTGGATTCCATGGGCGTAAGGTACTCTTCTGCCACTTGTAGCATCAGGAGTCTTAACTTCCTGACACACGTGGTCCAATTCCAGAATGTCCTCTGGGAACAAGGATTGGACATTGTGCAGAGCCCGATTGTCCTCAGCGACTGAGCTCACCAAGTTACTGCAGACTGGCTCAGATGTGGGTACCCACATGTTGAGGTCAGCCTATGACTCTGCGGACACCTCCTCCAGGGCGGCCGCCACTGGCATCTGCCTCTGACGCCATGCTTGGCTTCGGTTTCTAGGTTCGATCCAGATGTTCAAGTCAGTCTTCTGAATGCTCCCTTTAGGGCTCTGTGCTCTGGCGAGGACACGGAGCGAATCATCACCAAGATGTAGGACTCCGAAAGGCCATCCGTCTCCATGCAGTCCATGTACTGCCCAAGCAGGCGAGCAGAAAGCCTCATTTTCGTGGCCGTGGGGACACCAATCGCAGCAACCTCGCTTTCAGCAGCATACTAACGAGCTGGCTTTGGTCGAGGGGCGGAGCCAGAGGCTCTTAGGCTTCTGCCTGTAAACCTCCCAAAGCAGCCGTTGCCGCCCTCCCTCCCCACCCAATGCCTGACTACTCAGGGCCCCATCTCCGGTAATTCCACCAGAGGAGCTGGTAGGAGGCCTGCCACTGTATGCAGATGCATGGGATCAGGTGACCTCCGACCTCTGGGTTCTAGAACTCATGGAGTTTGGCACTCCATCGAGTTCACATCCGTCCTCTGGACAGACCACCCCCATCCCCCACCCAAGGAAACACAGAGCCCTGATCAGACAGGAGATATCCTCCTTCTGGAAAAAGGGCCATCGAGCCAATTCCACCAGCCGAGTCCGAAAGGTTCTTCTCCCACTTCTTCCTAGTACCGAAGAAGTCGGGAGATCTCAGACCCATTCTGGACCTCAGCGATCTAAATCAGTGAGTCTCCTACAAGAGATTGAGGATGGTTTCTCTACCCACTCTCCTCACTCTCATTTTGGCAGGAGACTGGCTAGCTTCTCTGGACATGCAGGATGCTTACTTGTGTAACCCCATCCAGGTATGCCATTTCCATCTTGACGGCACTACCTGGTGAGCTGGATTACGCGAGAAATATGTCACTCTGCACATTGGCTAGGTTTGGCTACTCTGCAACAGGGGCACCCAAGTAACTCCGGACAAAGGAGCAATAACTGTAATGTCCAATATCAGAAGTGGGATACTAAAGTGTGGCTTTTATTCACATCCAAACAGAAGAAACAAAGCATAGATGGACCCCACAGGCTACATCTTGGTAATGCAGATTTATGGAGATCAGAACACATCCTCATTCACTTTAGCCTCAGGCTCTGAAACACACTGGACACACAGCCTGAACTTGTACACTGCTCTGGGTTTTCCTTGCTCGGCTTCCTTGCCAGCCACTTGGACACTTTCCATATAGCATGGAAACATTTACTGGTGGCTCCCTAAACCACCTGTGAGCACTTCTGCTCCATCAGGAATCTTCCTCATCAATCCCAAGTCTGGGTACTTTTCTCAGGCACTGGCCAAGTACCTGAGAGAAAGCAACAGGTGTCCCAAAGTAAACCCGTGAGGTGAATTTGGTTACTACTGATGGGGGGTCTCCCACCTCTCGCCCCATAATTCATACCGGGCATTTCTCTGGACTGTAACACCTCATCCTTTAAAACACTTTGCTGTGTAGATTCTTTTAAATGTATTCACATTCAGTCTACTGTCTTTACGTCCCATTTTTTGCTGAACTTGAACATACTTAATAAGTGTCCATTACTCTAGACCCCCAACAGAGTTAAGCAGTCCAATCCCCACATTTTCCAAACTGTACTTGGCTGTCTTTTCCTGACCCCACAGTATCAGTCCCTTTAGTTTCATTTTGTTTCAGGTGAAAACAATTGGCCCTTTAGCAGAGCAAACTCATCCCTTGGTTGCAGGTGCCCCCACATGCTTTCTCCTCAAAGAAAGCCTCGTCCAGAACTTCTGGTGCCTCAGCACGAATTTACATCAGGCAGCTTCTTTTCTCCCTAGCCGGACCAGGGGGTTGCCTCTGGAAGCAGGCTGATTCCTCTCCCCAATCCCCTCAGAGGATGGGGCCCCTGAACCACTGAAAGCGGTCTCTACCACTTCAATGTGTTCTTCTTGTGTCCTCTTCAGGTGAGAACACACACCTATACCAAAACAGCTCTTTGACAGAGCTAGAGCTCTGAGGGCCTGCCTACAGCAGAGCACCTCTACTACAAACTGCAACAGACTCTCCTGAACTTCTTCAAATTCCCAGTGCTCTAGTCTAACCTCCAACTGCAACATTCCAGTGTGGCTTACTAGCTGGTCAGTACTAAAATGATGTCATCTCTCAGTCTCAGCTGACACTGAGAACAGAGTGAGACATTGAGAAATCCATGTAACTGGAGTTTCACAAGCTGCCTTCTCTGCCTACCACTAGGTCTTACTGGGATTCTAGTAACCCCAGGTAACAGGGAGTTACACTTGCATATCCCTATCATCAAAGCCATCTGAGATTCCTCAGGTTCAGGTTCGAAACTAGGACTATCAATTCCGAGTCCTCCCTTTCAGTCTTTCCTGCCCCAAAGAGTCTTCACGGCGCCTGGTGGTTGTAGCCGCAGTGCTTCAAAACGAGCCCACTTTGTGTTTCCGCACCTGGACTGGCTCTTCCTGGCCGATTCCAGGCCCCGCCTGTCGGAGACACTCAGGGATTCCACTCTCTGTTTCAGAGTCTCAGAATCACCATCAACATGGACAAGTCCCATCTGTCTCCCTCTCAGATCCTCCAGTTTATAGGAGCTTCTCTGGATACCACCTCAGGAAGGTCTTTCTTCCTCTGCGACAGAGCGGATCGCATTTGTACCATCGCTGGCCCGGTCTCTTCAGCCTCAGAGGTGCTGGTTCGCCTGCTCTCAGATTGCTGGGACACATGGCTGCCATAGTGTCAGTCCCTCTGGCCCATCTCTGCATGCGGACCATTCAGTGGTCCCTGAGGGTACAGTGGGATCAGATGATCTGGATGCCTTGGTCAGAACATCAGAGCCAATCTGTCAAGAGCTTCGCTGGTGCATGTCCGCAAATCTACTAAAGGGCATTCCATTTCAGTTGGGGCACCATCCCAGTCTCTAACAATGGATGCATCATCCCTGGATGGGGTGCACATTTGGGAACCATCTGCACAGGGTACTTGGTCTCCTTAGAAGCTTAATCTGCACATCAGTGTCCTGGAAATGAGAGCTGTGCTCTATGCCCTTCAAGCCTTGGTGTCGGTCCTATCCCGGCCATCTTTTGGTGCAGACAGACAACACTCGATGTTTTACATCAGCAAACAAGGTGGCACTCATTCCTACCCCTTTGCAGGGAAGCTATGCGGGTATGGGATTGGGCCCTGAACACCACCTGTTCCTAACAGCAGTTCACTTTCCCGGCCTCAGAACGTGCTAGGCAGATACGCTCAGCAGGACAAGATCGCAGGCTCACGAGTGGGAATTGTTTCAAGACGTGGCAGATCGCATCTTCCGCCTGTGGGGGCACCAGAGGTAGATCTTTTGCATCTCAATACAACTCAAAACTGCCCAATTTTTGCTCTCTAGGTTCAGAGCCTGGTGTTTCCTGGCAAGACGCGTTATCCCTCTGCTGAAGTGGGAGGTTTCTTTATGCCTTCCTCTTCTTCAGAAGGTCATCCTCAAGGCCCAGTCTGAGTCTTCCACCATTATTCTGATTGCCCTGATGTGGCCTCACCAGATTTGGTTTCCATTACTGCAGCCTAGCGGCAGACCCTCCGATGCCTCTTCCACTATCCTCGCATCTTTGTGCAGGACAACAGGTCCCTATTATACCCGAACCTGCATTCTCTTCACCTGCACGCCTGACTCCTCAGGACTTAGCCAAGGTCCATTTTGGGTGTCCGATCAGGTTGCCTAGGTGTTGGTTGAGGCTAGGAAACCTGTCACCAGGCCACATTATGCTATGAAATGGAAACAGTTTTGCATTTGGGTCACAGCGAAGCAGTTGGATCGTTGGTTTGTCCGGTTAACACCGCCCTGGAATACTTGTTCTTTCTTTCGAGAAAGGCCTTGGTTATTCCTCCATCAAGGTACACCTGGCTGCTATCTCCGCTTATCACTCTTTCATGTCTGGTAAGACGGTGGCTTAATGGAGGTTTCCAAAGCTTTGCTGGCATTCCAGTATCAGATCTCCCATCTGGGTTCCTGCTCCTCCTTGGGATCTCCTGTTCATTCTGGAGAAGTTTTTCCCCGAACCGCTATGAGCGCTGAGCTCCGTTCCTTTCCTGGAAAATGCTGCTGTTGGTAGCTGTTACTTCATCCAGGCGCATTTCTGAACTGCAGGCCCTCATATGTAGGGAACCCTATCTGGTCTTTCACAAGGACAGGGCTGATTTGCACACAAATCCCAAATTTTTGCCAAGGTGATCTTAGAGCTTACTTTAAACCAATCGGTTCAGCTTCGGTTTATTACCTGGAACATTCCAATAGGGAGAGGCCCTTCTTCATTCCCTGGATGTCCACCGGCTCTAAGGGGCTACTTGCTAGAACCAGGAGATCAGGCAGTCTGATCAGTTATTTGTATCTTTTCGCCACCATCCGTGGTCGCCCGGTTACCAAACAGGCGGCTTTTGCTGGTTGGTCCATTGTATCTTCTATTGTTATGAGAAGCACAATAGGTTGACTCGGTCCGATCAAAGCCCACTCTACGAGGCTATTGCTACTTCTTCGCCACACTGAAAAGAGTTCCGACGGCAGATATTTGTACTGCCGCTACCTGGAGCTCCATGCAGCACCTTTGTCAGGCACTACAGCCTGGACATTATTTCAGATGCAGAGCAGGGTTTGGCATTGCGTCCTGCAGTGCCTGGTTTCTGAGGGTTCTCCCTCTGTTTTCCCTGTTTCCTGTTCTTCCCCTCCCAAGGGGTTGTCATAAGTTTATACTGCTCAGGGCTCAGTCCTCACTGTTCAACCTGCTGCAAGAGCTTCTCCTCGAGTAAGATAGTACAGTTATGTAGAACTTACCGTAACAGTAGATCTTCGGAGAAGCTCTTGCAGCAGCTATATTCATGCCCTCCTTCCCCCAGGGATCAGGTCCTTTCCAGGTTGGCATCGCTTCTCTTTGAAAGGTTGTCCGCTGACAATCAGTTATTGTTACTGATCTGCGGTTTCTTTACCTGATGGGGCGTCCAAGAACTGGAGCCATGGGAGCTCCTCCCTGTATGGGCAGCGTCAGGGTGGAGCTGACGTTGGCGGGGCGTTCCCCACGTCGGTACTGCTAGAGAAAAGTTGCCATAACAGCGCCAGGTGGCATCAGTCCTCACTGTTGAACCTGCTGCAAGAGCTTCTCTAAAGATCTACTTTTACGGTAAGTTCTTATGTAACTGTACTTTTCTCTTTGTAATGAGGGGATAAATGTGGAGATCATTTCTCACAGACTGGAACTTAGATGCATACTACAAGGCAGCCCTGAACCCATTATTGATTCAGAGGGTTTTGGAATGGGGTTGGAGGTACAAAATTTATTTGGCTCAGACTGAAGAAGAGCTACAGCACCTCCCTAACTGTTTCTGCCTTGGTTGGGACAAGGGTTCATATTTTACCCGTGTCAACCCCGCCACTGTTATGTGGCCTGGTAGGCACCTGAGTAGAACCTGTGACACGATGAAATGTGTCCAATGCAGAGAACTGGGGCACTTAATGACAGATTGTCACCATCCCATAAAATGCTCCTTATGTGAGGCAGGGCATGCCTATATAGAATGTCCATGGGCAGCCCAGAATAAAACCAATGGTGACTTCTGTATACAAGATTTCTTTATTAATTGGCAGTCCATGCAGCGCAACGCCTGAGGCCTTCACCTCCCTCCTGGCAGGTACAGATCCAAGTTCCACTAATACAGTCAGACCCCCTGAAAGGGGTCCGAAACGGACACGCATGCGACCAAAGATGTAGAACAAGCCCCGCTGGGAACACCGTGGTAACATCACCCAAAGAGTTGACCCTTCCATCCACATCTGTGCCTCCCCTTACCACCGAGGAGGCTTTTCAAATAGTGTCACGCAGACGGTAGAGTCTGCAGTCCATGTCCTCTGCAAAACCACTGGTGGAGCAGGGACTCCCACTCTATAACACTTATACGATGCTTCAAGAAGATGGAGGCACCGAATCAGACTCCACATCTGTGCAGTCGTCTCAACCAGAGGGGCCATCTGATGTGAAACAAATGGGAGATTAAGGAACTGTTAAAAAAAAAAAAAGGAAAACACGTTTGGGCAATGGACAAAAAGAAACAATGATAGGTCTTAGTTTGTTATTTCTTATAGTATGAGTTTGAGGTATACCCTGTGGTGTGTAAATTTTTCTTTGCTTATGACGGGAACTATACAATCACTGCTGCTTCCCTCAATACCAGCAGCATACAATCTGAAAGAAAGAGATTGTTGATTTATTCTTTATTTGACAAAGGGGACAGGACATTGTTTTTACAAGATACCCGCCTGCACACCAAGATGGATATGGACCAAGCATCCAGACACTGGAAATGGGGGTAATGTACTGGTCAATGGGAGAGGATTTGTGTTATGGGTAGGAATAGGAATAAATCATCCTCAGCGCCTTTTCCAATTAATAGAGATAATTCAGATAATACTGGTGAGAGTGTTATTGCTGGGTATGACGTTATGGTCTTCAGTGCCGTTTGATAAATGTTTACGCTCCCAATTAAAATCTTCTAGGTAGATATGTTTAGGCTATTCAGCCATACCTGTTTACTGCAAAACATGTGTTTTTGGGGATTTTAATTGCAGCATATGTTTGAAAGATAGAGGAGTAAAACAATGAACACATTTTGTGATGCTAACTGAATGACCTCCTGGTTCAGACTGGCCTGGTAGATGCGATGGCAATATCAGAAACCCCACAGAAAACCTTTTATCATGGTACAAAAGCCACCAGAATTGACTTTGTTTTTTGTTGTATTCCCTGGGGTAGTGAAGACAAAAACTGAGCCAGTAACACCATCAGATCATGCCATCATTGAAGTGACAGTTTCCAGCCATGAAATTAGGCACCATGGGCCAGGATATTGGAGACTAAATATGGTTCTTCTGTCTCTCCCAACAGTAGAGACTGGTCTGAGCTTCTTCTTAGAAGCTAGGAAATTGTTTCGGGTTATATGGTTCCCACTGTGACTGGTGGGAAGATACTAAAACAGACATAAAAAAGTACTTCCAGACTATAGGAAGGTTAAATGGTAAACACAGAAAGGAGTCCTATCAGATGTATAGGGCAATTTCAAGACTTACTCTCTCTTGCAGCTCAGGGCAATCACACGGTTCTTCCGAATTGGGCCTGTTAGGAAACATCTAAACACAGTACAATATGACCGCTTGAAATCCTTAGACCAAGAAAGGAGGTTTGGGTCGCAGGGGAAAAGCTTTCATGAACCCTTTTCACTTTTGTGCACAACAAAGGCAACAGAAATGCATGGCCTATTTGAGGAACCCACAGGGAAAGTGTGTACATCCAAAGCTGAGATCTTATAAGAAGTAGATGGGCACATTGCCCAATTATTTCACCCACTAGAAGCAACTGCAGGCTTCCATAAGATATCATTAACAGAAACTCCATTACCACAACCTCCTCTCTCACAAACACGGTTGCTGACAGCCCCACTTACCCCCCGGAGGTTTCTGCAGGCCTTTACAAAACAAAGAACTAACAGCCCCAGGGAAAGATGATCCTTATGAACTATATAGGTTTATATTTAAGGTACTATTACATGAATTTAAGTCAGTATTAGAGGAAATTCTGAACTCGGGATTCTTCCAAATAGTATGTCTGAGGGCCTAGTCCTTTTATGTTTAAAAGGAGATAGAGCACTTTTGACAAACTGGCGGCCCATAACATTGTTGAACTCCAATTTTAAACTTCAATTAAACTCCTGAATGATCACCTTTTGCTTCACTCTGGCTCTTTCATAATGCTCAGCACAGACATGTTCGATCCCAGGTAGGAGGATATCAGATGGCCTTATTTTATTAGGAAATATTTCAAGGTGGGCTACGGAGAGCTCTCAGGCTTGCTCTTTAGCGTAGACCAGACTAAAGCCTTCGACAATGTCCACCGTGATTATTTATGTGATTGTTAAGCTAGCCATGGCTGCCTAGTGGGTTTGTCCGTGGATAAAGACCTGTTACGCCACTGCTTCTGCACAGTCTTATTGCAATGGGTGGGACAAACATGTAAGGTCACACGGGGTGTGACAGGGTTGCCTATTAAGCCCGCTTTTATATTTATTCACAATAGATCCATTAATCCGCCAAGTTTGTGCCACCCTAATATACGAGGGGTTCTTTCTCCAGTATAGACATGGAGATCTAATATATCGCTTATAGGACGATCTGTGTTTTAAAGTTAGCGATATGGTCTCTGCTCAGGAATTAGGAAATGTGTTAAGTGGTTTTCGAGTCACACAGGAGCTCAAATAAACTACACAAATGTAATTGTCCCCATACGACAGGAGGATGTTCGGCTGCACAGATAATTGGGATTCCTAGAGTTAAGACACTTGTACAATATTAGGCTTGCAGTTTGGGGGCGGAGATCTGGCCTCATTAAACTGGACTGCTAAATTACAGATGGTTCAGGAAAATGTTAACTCATGGAATAAATGGTGTCTTTCTAAACTAAAGAGGGTCTATATGGTAAAAACTTACTTTCTAGGGACATGGATATGTTGTTCATCCACACTTATTGGCAGGTCCCTTGCCGCTTTAAATCTGGCGGAAGGTCTTCGTTGGCTCCTCCCACCCACCCGGTGGTAAAACCTCGGCTCTGCCCCATGATGCCAGATCTTCCTTACCGCTTGGAAGCTCAGGTCCCTCCTTAGCTTCAAGTCTGACTGGTTCCTGAAAATTTCGGCCTCAAATCATTGAAGCTGCTTTTCTGAAACTTCGATCTTTCTTCTTCGCTACAGCGATGGCTCAGTCCTTTCCGGCCCTGAGGCGACACAAGTTAGTTCCTCCAGGAGAGACCGATTCCCACGCAAGCGCTGGTTGCCTGACTTGGATCACGATCCTCAGGCTTGCGATTTCTGTTCTGCCCTTTCGTCAACTCTCTGGAGGACCGCGCGCTCTGCTCGGGCTCGGACATCCGTAGTTTTTCCGCCCGAGATTCCCTCTGACCGGCAGGTGTCCGCCTACTGTTTCTCAGCAGTTCGATCCTGCCGGGAGGGCAGCCCTCTCTCCCTCGGTTGCGGCGCTTATCCCGCCTCCTTGGCTCTACTCATGCAGCTTCGCTCAAGGAGTTGTCATTCCCTCTCTCCAAAGGAGAGGACCCTGGAGCCCTGCCTCCTGGGCTTAAATTCTAAGAGGGCGCGAGGCGGGTCTTCGCTGGCGGAGCGGGAAGTTTCCTCCCCATCGCGGCCGCCGGCTCGCTGAGGATGCGGCCGGCCGCTGGCCTCACGGTGTCCTCTGTCAGGTCAGCCGGCCAGGACCCCTCGACGACATTGTCGAGTCTCTCAACCCATCATTTGGGCTGTCTTCGTACCGCAGAGGCTGAGGTTCTGTCCATCCTTCGGCTCGACAGCCCTCAGGCCTTTCTTTCTGAGTCGAGGAGGAGCGGGCGATCCCGCCTCTTCCCAGGCCCGCCTGTCCTCTCCCCCTGGGGATTTGGGTCTCGTCCGGTCATCCTTCTTGGTCTACGCCGCACGCTGATTCGGCGTCTCGTCGGGCACCGAGTCAAGTGGCTTTGCCATTCTTCCTCGCCCTCCTCGGATGAGGAGCGGCTTGATGCCATTGGTGTCGACGTTTATTTAGGAACTTATGTGGGACAGCAGTTGTTGTCCGGTATCAATCGACCCCGATTCTATTCTCCGATAGCAGCAGCCGCCGCCGGTCGGCAGCCATTCGATCAGTCGAGAGCCCTCCAGGCCGGGTTGCTCGTCCGACCTCGCTGCCCTCCACCTTCGCAGAGCACAGGCCAGGCCATGACCTGTTCCCCAGGTTACTTGGTCCCCTCACTCCTGCAGCCCGCCTCATGGATCTAAGAGTGCCTTGGCCTGCGGCAGTTTTTCAGACCCTTCAGAGCCTGAAGCCGCTCTGCTATGTTTCTAGCAGGAGGACCCGGGTCTTCCCAGAACATTCCGAGACGACAGCCCATCGCCTTTGATGGGTCTGCTTCAGCTCATTTCTCGAATTCACTGGGATGCAGCTCGAGCCTGCCTCCAATGGGCACCTTACCCTGACGGAGATTCTGACCAAGGGGTTCTCCTGAGGCCTTCCCAGTGGCTGAGGCTGTCGGGCCCAGCCTTGAGCCATGGCGGTGGCCTCACTTCCTGCCCTGCGCCCGGGCCAGGGTGGCTCGGAGGTACCTCTGTCCTGTCGGGTTCTCTGCTGTCTAGCTCGGAGCACCCCTGGCTGAAGGGTAGTCACCGACGATGTTTTCCAATGTCTTGAAATGCTGGGATGTGGATAGACCCCTGACAAAGAGTCCAAAAGGATGGACTACGCCGGGCGCAAGGTTTACGCCAGGCCCTCCCTAGGTCTCCATCAGGCCAGTTCATGGCTTTATGGCACACTGTTCCCCACACCCTTCTGGGCACCCTGGACAAGGTTCCCACTCATCTCCGGCCGATCTGCAGACCATGGTCCAGCGGGATAATGAACCAGGTTAGGGGCTAGTAAAACAACAGCTCCAGACGCTCTGGATCTGGGGACCCTGTGCCAGACGGTGGCGGGCCGAGTGGCTATGCGCCTGAGGGCGTGGCTGACGTTATCCTCCTTTTCCTTGGAAACCCAGCATGAGTTGGCGGACATCCCTCTTGGGACTGACTTTAGCCCTGGAGTGGAGGGACATATCCAGGGGCCCGAGAAGTCCGATGCCACTCTGGACTCGGGTCACTCCCACCTGGAGGTCAAGGGCAGCCGTTAGCCTTTGCTAAGCCCTTGCTCCCCTGGAGCCCTGGTGCTCAACCGCCCAGCACGAGGGCTCAGCAGGCATGCGCTGGGCCTCTGTTGCCAGTCCAGCTGCCTTTCTCCAAAGGAAGCAGGGAGGCAGGAGACCGAGCCCCTCGGCCCCTTCCCCTCCAAGCCTGCTCAGTGACGGGCCAAGGCACTGCCTCGCCCCATCGCTCCAGCCCAGGTTTCCCCATGGGGGATGGTTCTCCACTGCTCTGGAGGTATTTATGGTAGATCCTGTCTAGGTTGCAGCGAGTCCTTTGAGCCCTATAGCCCCATGGGGATCTTGGTCCATTGCCTCTTTGTCGGTCGCATCGACACGCCTGGCCCGCTTAGTTAGAGGTGATCAGGAAGGCTGCGGACCCCCTCAACCCTGGGTCGTGTCCAGGTATTCCTGGCCTCAACAGACGGGGCTCGCCCCATTCTCCCGCATGCCTGGATGATCTCTGCTTGAGATATTCCATCCTCAGAACGTGGCGGTGTGTGTTTCCTGGGCTCCAGGATGTGCCTCCCACCCTGCCCGTCTCGCTTTGGGAGACTCTCCTTAGCGGGATCTCCTCACGAGTTCCTAGCCAGGCCCTTCTTTGCTCAGCAGTCTCTGCGGATCTGAAGGGTCCGTCAGAACCCCACCCGGAAGGCAGACTGGTTTCGTTACAGGAGCCAAGTGGGAACTCATGGGCTCTTAGTGTGTGAGGCTTCTTCGGGACTAAGTTCGACTTGTGTCCGAGCTCGGCTCCAGGCAGACAGGCTGAAGTTCTTCCTCCTTACCCAGTCAGGTTTGTTGGTAATTATGTCCGCCAGGACCTCCTGCACCTCCTGGGCCTCAGGGCGGCCTTCCCCAGTGGGAGGGGCTGCCAGAGGCTCACAGTGCTGCCAGCTCCTTTTGGACCAGTTCGTGACTACAGCCCAGGAGTTAAGAGAATGCTCCTTCGGACCTGCTCCAACTTTTGCAGGAGAACATCCTGTTGCTCACCCAGAGTCAGCGGTCTTCCCGACTCGATGCTTCCTGATGGGTGGGTGCCCATCTAGGGAATACAGAGTGCTCGCCTGGTCCTCCTCATGAGTCCCGATGTCCTTCCTGCTCGCTGAGCTCCAGGCTGTCCGCTTAGCTTGTAACCGCTTGCTCCGCTTTGTACGGGTCTAGTGGTCTATGTCGCAGGACAACACCACTCACTATAGTGTTGGCTTACCCCGCTAGGTTAGCTGGTCGAACCCTTGCCTCGGGCGCAAGGAGGTTCACTGGGTTTTCACAAGAGTCGGGGTTCCCAGCCATTTGATGGCAGGAGCCTCCCATTTCTGGCTGCTGCCCTAAGCCGGGCATAGGCTGCGCCTCATGAGTGGTTTCCCGCCGGAGGTAGCACAGGTTCTTCTCCTCCTCACCCAGGAGAATACGAGGTCGAGACTGTTTTATGCCTTCCCTCAGCAAGGCCTGCTGTAGGATGCCATCAGGGCCACGGACCCCGGCCCCTCCGCTGTCTCTCCCCATTTCCTTGACCCACGGGCAAGGCAGGAGGACTTGACGAGGTGATGTTAGTAGCCCCAGACTGGATTGCCAGCCTGGTATCCAGCTCTCAGTCTCAGCCCCAGTTCCTGAGGCGGCTTCAGTCCCGCTTCTGGTCCTGTTTTTCCTTTTCAGGGAAGGTTATCCATCTGACCTTCAATCCTCACACCTGTAGGCCGGTCCATGTGCAGCTAGGGGCAGGCCTAGGTCCTTTGCAAGGTCCTCGACTTTTGAGGCATCCTACAAGAAGTCGCCAAAATGCTCATCCTCTTGGAGAAGTTCTCCTTGATGATGGATAGGGCCTTGCCTCTCCTCGCCCCTGGCGAGCATTCGGACCATCTGCGGTCCATTCTTAAACCAGGACTTCGGCCGACGACCCCTCTAGGTGCTTCTCATGGGTCACCCTGTCTTCTGGCAGGGCCGGAAGGCAGCTGGTGGTGCGGAGAAGGTGGTCTGCACTTCTAGGCCTCGATCACGCCTCCCTTTGGGGAGAGTATCCCTGCTTGTGGGATCCTTGCTGGTATGGGCTTAGCTCATGACAAGCTATCCAAACGTTTTGCACAGGTGCGAAGTTTCCACCTGTTGTGGAAGAACACCTTTCTTGGGGCTACTCTGCCATCCAGAAGGTGGGAGAGTTCCAGGCGCCCTTAATCTCCTTATCCGCCTCTCCACAGGGACTAGGTTGTCCTGCGCCCCCACCCAGTCCTTCCGAAGGCGTGGCGGAGTCTTCCTTCGGAGGTATTGCCTCTGCCGGGTTTATCTCCATTCACCCTCGGAGGTCGGATATAGGTTCCATAGGAATCCTGTTTAACGCCACCTACCTAGGGAGCGAAGCTGAAGTTCGGGAGAGGTTTGCCAGTTACTTATCATCTTCGCCAGTCAGATCTGGCAGATTTGGTGCCATGGTGGCGATGGGTGGATCACCCCACATAGGTCTCTCACTCATAGGCGTGGCGGGCATGGAGCCTCCCAGAGGATAAGTGCTCATTTTTACCCGCCCTTCCGCTGCATCGGTGTCTGCTTCCGAGGATACCTGCTCCAGGATATCCGCAGGGCTTCTGCCGGAAGCAGGCTTTCACTGCCCCTTCCACATCGACTTCTGGTCGCACCGTGCTGGTCGGGCCCTGCTTCCAGTCTTTTCTACTTAAGTAGGTGTGTTTCCTGCCTCCTCCCGGAGAACTGCTAGAGTCTGTTGATAGGGATGAACAACATATCCATGTCCATAGAAATACAGGTTACTCACCTGTAACAGGAGTTCTAGGAATGGTATATGTTGTTCATCCACATGACCACTCGCCTCCCTGGTTGGGCGAGAACCGCTTCCATGGTTGACTGGTGCATAGGAGCCGAGATTGGTGGTGGGAGAGTTAGTGCTGGTTGTGTGTTTCAGGCTTCATGTTGGGATGAACAATATATACCATCCAGAACTCCTGTTACAGGTGAGTAACCTGTGTCCTAGGGACATGGATATGTTGTTCATCCACACTTATTGGCAGGTATCCTTGCCGCTTTAAATCTTTATGGAAGGTCTTCAAGATGGCTCCTCCCACCCACCCGGTGGTATAACCTCCGGCTCCCGCCCCCATGACGCCCAGAGATCTTCCCTTACCGCCAGCCCAGGTTACCTCCTTAACGCTTCCGCGCTTGAGACTGGTTCCTATTTCTTCCGCTTTTGCTAATTTGAAAGTTTTTTACAAAGATCAGTCTTCGATCCCTCGCTGCTGCGATGGACAAATCGACTCCCGGCTTGGAGATGCCTCAGGGCAGAAGATGTCTCGACGGATCCACACTCCACATGTGTTCACTGTTTAGGCCTTGAGCACCCACCCGCAGGACTGCATACTTGTGCTCTTCCTTTCGCCCACGTCCCCAAGACCTGCCTGTAACTGGGCCGTCCCGAGAAGCGCTTCCTCCGTGAAGTCTAAGGAGGCCCGGTCGGTGGTGTCCGCAGCGGCGGTTTCGGGCGGATCAGCTCGAGCAGATGATCGCCTCGAAGAGGAGGCGGCTGGTCCGTATCTTTCCTCGGCATGCATTTATCCCGCCTCTCTGGGTTCTTCCTACTCAGCTTCCTTTAAGGAGTTTTGTCTGTCCCTCTCCACTAAGGGAGAAGGGCTAACGCCTGCTGGACCTTTTTCTCGTCCAAAAGAAGGACAAGGGTAATCTCTCCGTCGGACGCTCTTGGGAGCGGAAGGTCCTCTCCCCGAGTCGTCAACTGTTGGACTTCGCGACCGCCGGCTTCGCCACTGGTCTCACGGTGTTCCCGCCAGGTCAGTTGACTGAGACTCTGCCGACGCAGTCAAGATTTTCTCGATCCGCTGGACGGTTGTCGCTATAGAAGCCGAGACTCCCTCCGGTTCCCCGGGAGTTGAGGATCCTGGGCTTGCCTGTGCCCCGGTTCCGGAGCCCTCGGATGAACCCTCCGAGTCAAGGGAGTGCCGGTTCCTGCCGACACTTCCCCGACCGACCTCGAAAAGCCGGAGGCTCTTGGTCTCGGACCTCATGGCGTCCAGCCGATCCCGCCGTCATAGGCGGTCTCCGGTCTCCCCACTTCAGTGGTAAGCGGGCGTCGCCGCTCGGTCCCTCGCCCTCCTCCTCGGACGAGGGAGGCTTCGCGCAAGTTACGCCGAGTTGCACGAGGACCTCATGGCAACAGTTCTCCTGATCGGGAATAAGCCGAGCAGTCGCCCCGCCATTAAGTGGCTGTCACCGGAGCGTCACACAACCCTCGATTTCTTACCCGCGAGGAGCCTGGCACTCAGGCTGGTTGTTCAGCCAAAAACTAGCTGCTCCACCGATTCCGTGGAATCTCCGCCTCCACAGCCACTATTTGGGGCTCCCACCAGGATCTCGGTCGGCTAAGGGTCTACCCCATAGGTTGTCTGTTACCCTCACTCCCGACCGACCTCGGCAGGCAGAGTGTGGCTCAGGCCAGAGGCAGCTCTTCGAGGACTCGCTCGAGCCGAGTATAATTCCTCCTTTTCTCCAAGTGACTGGACTTGGAGTCCTCAGGA
Organism: Neoceratodus forsteri; assembly: GCA_016271365.2. NCBI lineage: Eukaryota > Metazoa > Chordata > Ceratodontiformes > Ceratodontidae > Neoceratodus > Neoceratodus forsteri. The sequence continues at coordinate 334,047,497 of JADMNL010000025.1, forward strand.
GGACAGTCAATGGACGATAGCCCGTTGTCCTTCCTAGGACTGCTTCGCTCATCTCGGAGTACACGGGATGAAGCTCGAACCCGTTCCAAATGGGCCAGGTATCCCTCACGGAGATTCTGGACGGAGATTCCCAGCGGAGGCCTTTCCGTGGCTGAGGCCATAGTGGGTCGGCCTTGGAGCTTTGGCAGCGCCTGCTTCCTGCCCTGCGCCGCCGGCCAGGATGGCCAGGAAGTATGCGGTCCCTACCGGTTCCCTGTCGGTTTTTGGAGCACCCTCTGCTGAGGGGTTGGTTACCGACAGCGTTTTCCGGCGTGCCGCCGCCAGGATATGGATAAACCTCCCGACAAGGAATCCAAGAAATTGGATTATGTCGGCTAAAGTCTATGCTGCGCCTCTCTCGCCTTCGGCCAGGCCAGTTCGGCCGCCTCATGGCACATTTTCTCATGCCCTGTTGGGCTCCCCTGGATGAGTCATCCCTCATCTTCCCGCTGGATCTGCAGACTACGGGTCAAGCAGGTGCGGGACCAGAGCAGGGCAGTGGCCAAACAGCAGCTCCAGACTGCTTTAGATATTGGGGACTCATGTGCCAGGTCGGTGGGCCGCGGTGGCTATAGTCCGGTGGGCTTGGCTGAGGATATCCACCTTTACGGGATACCCAGCACAAGTTGGCGGATGTTCCCTTTTGGGGACTGACCTCTTCGACACTGGGGTGGAAGGTCACCTGCAGAGGATCGAGAAGTCCAACGCTACCTTGGACTCGGTCTCTTCCGCTCAGAAGGACAAGGCATAAGCCACAGCCTAGCCCTTTTAGTCCTTCTCGCCCCAGCAGCCCGGCCATAGCATCAGGGCCAGCAGGCTCGGCCTTGGCATCCCAAGCCCAAGCCGTCGGCTTCCTCTAACAGGAGGCAGGAGAGAAAAGGCCCAGGAGGTCCCTCGGCGGTCCCTCCTCTAAGCCTGCCCAGTGCCGGGCTGAGGGTGTCACCCCACCCCTGTCACCTCACCCCTGGTTCCCCCGGAGGACGGCTCCAACACTTCCTTTCCGCCTGGTCCGTTATTACCTCGGACAGGTGGGTTCTGAGGTGGTGGGAAAAGGCCTGCCTCTGGAATTCGAGCAGGCCCCACCCTTCAGGAGCCGCCGCACCTCGGGGGCCTCGGGGTCCGTAGCCTCACTGTCGGCTCGTCGAGCCAACATCGCTCTCCTCCTCCGAAGGAGGTGATCAGGTGTTAGCGGACCCCCCTCAGACCCAGGGTTTGTGTCCAGGTACTTCCTGGTTCGAAGCAGACGGGGGGCTGGCGCCCCATTCTCACCTACAGACCTAAACAAGTTCTAAGGTCTCGAACCTTCAGGATGGTCACTCTGGCTCAGATAATACCATCCTTGGAAGCGTGCATGTGGTTCTGCTCTCTGGACTTGCAGGGACGCGTTTCCACGTCCCTATCCGTCCGTCTCACCAGAGATTCCTTCGCCTCCGAGCGGAGGGATCCTCGATGTTCCGAGCCATGCCCTTCGGCTTGTCTCCAGCTCCCAGGGTCTTCACCAAATGCATGGCAGTGGTGACAGCATTCCTGCGGCCCGAGGGTCCGGTGTACCCTTACCTGGGCGACTGGCTGATAGCAGCTCCCTCCAGGCAGGAGGTGGAGGCGGTCCAGAGATCTGGCCCTCCAGGTCTGCTCTCAACTGGGCCTCCTTATCAACGAGGCCAATCCGAACTCGAGCGAAGCAGGTGATTCTGTTCATCGAGCGCGCTTCGACTCTCTTCGAGCCAGAGCGGCTCCCGGACAGGGCCGAGGTTCTTTCCTCCTTTGCCCAATCATTTCTGGTTGGGCAACTGCGCCTGCCCGGGACTTCCTGCGCCCCTGGGTCTCATGGCGGCCTGCACCAGCGTGGTCCGCTGGGCCGCTGGAACATCGTCCCCTTCAGTGGGGACTGGCCAGTCAGTGGTCTGGCTGCTGCGATCCTTGGACCAGCTTGTCGGTGACACAGGGGATGTGGGCAGCTCTCCAGTGGTGGTTCGTTCCAGGTCATTTGCAGGAGGGCATCCGTTCGTCCGCCCGAGCCGGCGGTCTCTCTATCGACCGATGCCTCTTTGATGGGTTGGGGTGCCCATCTGGGGAACACGGCTCACGGCCTCTGGTCCCCGCGGGAGTCCGATGCCACATCAACCTGCTGGAGCTCCGAAGCGGTCCGCGTAGCTCTCACGCCTTTGCTCTGTTCCTCCGGGTCAAGTGATCCGAGTCCAGACGGACAACACCACGACCATGTATTATCTAAACCGCCAGGCGGGGCGCGCTCCATGCTTCTATCAGGAAGCTCTCGCATTTGGTCACGTCTGCCAGCCTGGAGCGGATCTCCTAGCCATTCATGTGGCAGGAGCCTCCCAACACCCTGGCCGATGCCCTAAGCCGGATAGGGGCTGCATCCACAGTGGTCTCTCCTGCCGGAGGTAGTACAGCATCTGTTCTCCCATTGGGCACACCTCAGGTGGACCTGTTTGCCTCCAGGGAGCATAAAGCTGAGCTGTTCCATGCCGCCCCCTCAGCAGGACTCGCTGCAGGGGATGCCTTCTCGAGGCAGTGGACCCCGGGCCTCTTCTCGCCTTTCCCCATTTCCTTGATCCACAAGGTGCTTCTCAAGGTGAGGAGGGACAAGGCGAGGTGATTCTGATAGCCCCAGACTGGCCTCGCCAGTTCTGGTACCAGATCTCCTCAGCCTCAGCTCCAGGCTCCCGAGGCAGCTTCCAGCTCACCCGGACCTGATTTCTGTCAATCAGGGAAGGTGTTCCATCCGGACCTTCAATCCCTGCACCTGATGGCCTGGTTCCTGGCTAGGTTCCAGGCCTTGGGTCTTTCCGACGAGGTCCTCAATGTAGTTGAGGCGTCCCGTAAGGATCGACCAGAAAATGCTATGCCTTCAAATGGAAAAGGTTTTCCATTTGGTGTCAGAACAAGGGCTTGGACCCTTCCTCCTGTTCCTTGGCAAGCATCTTGGACTATTTATGGTCCCTTTCTAATCAAGGGCTTAGGTCGGCGACCCTAAGGGTGCGCCTGGCAGCCATTTCTGCCTTACGGAGCGGGCGGGAAGCAGTCGGTGGCGCAGGAGAAGGTGGTCTGGCGCGCTTTTCAAAGGCCTTGATCACATTTCCCCCGGTCACGAAAACCTCCACCTCCGTGGGATCTACTGCTGGTACTGGCAAAGCTCATGGGCAAGCCATTGAACCTATGCACAGGTGTGCTCTCTCTCACCTGTCGTGGAAGACCGCCTTCTTGGTGGCTATCCGTCAGCCAGAAGGATGGGAGAGCTCCAGGCGCTTTCATCAGTCTCCTTACCTGGTCTTCCACAGGGACAAGGTTGTCCTGCGCCCCACCGAAATTCCTTCGAAGGTGGTGTCGGAGTTTCACCTTAACCAGGTGTTGACTCTGCCGGTGTTCTACCCCAATCACACCTCAGAGGCGAATATAGGCTCCATACTTTGGACCCTAGAAGCGCTCGCCTATTACAAAGAGCACCGAGCTGAAATTCGGGAGAGGTTAGCCAGCTGTTTGTCACCCTGCTTGAAGCCGCATCTGGCAGACCTGCAGCCAAGCGGACGATAAGCAGGTGGGTCACCTCCTGCATAGATCTCTGCTATAAGTTGGCGGGCATGGAGCCTCCCAGAGGATAAGAGCTCATTCTACCCGCCATACTGCTGCATCGGTGGCTGCTTACAGGGACGTCCCTATCCAGGAAATCTGCAGGCTGCTACCTGGAAGTCAGCACACACCTTCATTACCCATTACCACATCGACCTTGAGTCACGCTGGGATGCTGGTTTTGGGGCCTCGGTTCTCCAGTCTCTCTTTCCCAAGTAAGTATTGGGGTGTCGTCTTGCCTCCCTCCTCCCGGGAGAACTGCTAGTCTGCCAATAAGTGTGGATGAACAACATATCCATGTCCCTAGAAATACAGGTTACTCACCTGTAACAGGAGTTCTAGGAATGTATATGTTGTTCATCCACCATCATCCGACCTCCTCGGCTCGACGCACAACCTGAGCTTCCAGCGGCCAGATGTGGCGCCATGGGGCGAGCCGAGTTATACCACCGGTGGGTGGGAGGAGCCAACTTGAAGACCTTCGGCAAGATTTAAGCGGCAAGGATACCTGCCAATAAGTGTGGATGAACAACATATACCATTCCTAGAACTCCTGTTACAGTGAGTAACCTGTATTTTTTGCTTCCTACTTTTTGTATTTAAGTATGGTATTTAGTCTTCCACTCTTATTACAAACAAAAATGTATGGGTGCTTCTTCTCCTGTATTTGGTGGAGTAGGCTCAACCCTATCAAAGAGGTCTCTTATTAATAAGAAACATGGTGGGCTAAAATAGATTCAACCAATACTGTTTTCTTTACAATGTTTGTTTATTCAATTTACGCCCTGTAGTGTGCCCTAATGTAAGGTCTGGATACCCTGGGTAACTGACTCCATACAACTTCCTGATTCCTTCAAGGTCTGCTTTGGGAAAATAAAGATATGGGTGATAGTAAAGACCATCTCATAAAGCTCTCTAGGAAGGAAGGAAGGAATTATACAGCTATATTATTCAAATGTTTTCGGGATTCTGCTCATTTTGACACCTTGCCTCCCCAGAATAAGGTAGCGTTGGGTAATATGTTAGAATCCCCAAATCCCACACTACATGTGAGATGTGTTATGGCTTTCCTACATGGCAAACTTAATGTCAGGGGAAACCTGAAGCACAGACAGCTTTCAGAAAGGTACTGTCCTCAAGACTCCTGTTGCGCTCTGGTAGAAACACTGGCACATCTGTTGTTAGATTGTCCTTTTGTCCAAGGGTTCTGACAGAATATTTAAAATGGCCTACTTCACCTTTTTATCCTATGAATTTAGAGATACTGTGTCTAGGCATATTACCCGTCTGTGGACGAAACATGATAGAACACAATGTGCCTGTTTCTGGTTTGTTTTAAATTTCATATATGGTTTGTTCGGTGCAGGCTAACAATACAACAACTGAAATATACTCAGACGAATTGTTTTTATGGTAGAAGCCTCAATCAAAGGTTGAAACAACAAGAAAGTTATGTAGCCTCTGCTTCTTTGTTGTCATCTAGATGGGGGTCAGTAGACTAGTTATAATGGTCATGTGGGCTAGGAGGTAGTATATTATGTTATGACAATGTGCTGTGAACTAATACCCTATGTACTGAAACACTCATCTGTATAGGCTCGAATTCCTGATTTATGATTATAAATTACTCTGTAGGAATTAACACTGTTTGCAACTCTAGGTTTGTTGGAAAATCTCCTTTTCTTTTAAACGGGGTGGGGTTCGGGTTCTGATATAATTTGGGTCCTAAAATATTTACTTGAAAGCAAACTAGAAATGATATAACTGTAATATCTGTTAGATTTATCGAGTGATTTATATATTATTGTGGGAGCTATTATCGATTTTCTAGTTATTTGATTTTAGAGTTATAATCAAAATACCCCTACTCTTTTAGTAAAGGGGGCAGTTTAATGATATAACCTAGGTTCTTTTATCTAGCTAAAAATAATCTATGTATGATAACACTTATTTGAGTTCTTTGACATTGCTCTGTGTGTTATCCTGTGTGAAATTAACACTAGTTATTATTATCAGCTGCTGAAGTAATAATAAAATTCCTGCTTATTTAGTGGGAAGGGCAAGTTTACAGTAATTTTGATTGTTTTGAGTTTAGAGTATGATGTAATACTCTTTATGTTTATATTTATCCATCCTTATGATTTAGTATTAAATAATATTGTTTTGTTGGTATGGGTTTTCAGTTATGGGAAAAAGAAAATTCCACTCTAGGGTGGGGGTATACTTACAGTAACCTTAGTTATAAGACGAGGTTTAACTATGACGTAATACTCTTTTGTTGGTTATGTTTTATTTCCTTTGTATAATTTGGTATCAAGTAATACTGATTTGTGTGTATGATCAAGTTATGAAGAATCATTTCTTTACTCCTTTAGTTGGGGGTTCTTTTAGTTTTAGGATTACATTTTAGGTTTAAAATTTCTAGTTGGAAGAAAATCTGACTATGTATGGGTATAATACTCACTTTGATTTCTCTGCCTTATGATTTGTATATTAGTTTGCGTGGAGTAAACACTGTTTATCATTTGTTGGTAAAAGCTAAAATCAAGATTCCCTACTCTTCTAGGTGTGTCTGTGGTGGGGGATGGGCGGTCAGTGTTATGATTTAATCTGGGTTCCAAATATTTATTTGAAAGTAATCTAGAAAATGTATGACTGTAATAGTCATTAGATTTCTCTTATGATTTGTATATTTTTGTGTGAGTTAGCACTGTTCTGTATTTATTTGATTTTGAAGTTATAATAAAATTCCTACTCTGTTCAAGAGTGCCATGGGATCTTTAACATCCACTTGAACTACCACCAGAACAAGCAGATGGGACCTCGGTTTAACGTCTCATCTGAAAGACTGCACCTCAGGAGTGCAGCACCCCTCATCCTGCGCTACAGTGTCAGTATTATGATTTAACCCAGGTGCCTGGTGTGGGGATAGAACCCACAGCCTTCTGATCTCCCAGCCTCAGAGGCTAGTGTGCTACCTGCTGAGTCACTAACACTCTTCTTGGAGGCCGACCATAGGCTCCCTACTTTGCATCTGCAGTGGGTGCTCTTCTTTTATAAAGGAGCTATAGCTGGAGTTCAGGGTGAGGCTTACCAATCCTTTGTCAACATATGCTGAGGCTGCACCTGGCAGACCGGCAGCAAGCAGACAGTTGGCAGGTGGATCACATCCTGCATTAATCTCTGCTATAGGATGACTGTTAGAGCCTCCATAGGCCTTGTGGCTCATTCCACCAGAAATACCAGTGCCTTGGTGGCTGCTTTCAAGGATATCTTTACAGGAACTCTGTGGGCAGCTAGCTGGAAGTCGCACACAAAACACCTTCATCTCCCATGACTGCATCGACCTTGAGTCATGCTGGGATGCTGCTTTTGGGACCTCAGTTCTCCAGTCTGTGTTGGACAGATAGAGTACGTGCCTTGCCCTTCCTCCAGGAGAACTGTTGGAAGTCTGTCAGTGTGTAGATAATGAATCATATCCACATCCCTAGAAAAATAGGTTACTCGCCTGTACCCATACTTACAGGAGTAGTATATGGTTCACATCCACACCATCACCCAACCTCCCCTGAAAGTAGCACATGGATCCCTGCTTCTAGCATGCAAGATCTGGCGTGTGGCAGAACCAAGGGTGGCATCTCCGAGCTGATGAGTTAATGGGAGACTGCCGATGTTTGGATGTTAACCATATGCCACTCCTAGAACTATGAGAACTATGGTTACAGGTGAGTAGCCTATTTTTATTCCCCACCCCGAATTTCCAGGCTGGCTTAGTACTGTTCTTTGGTCCCTGCCTACCTGTACACAGCCAGTCCCAATATAGCTGTGGCCCTACTCCCTGTGCGGGGTACTGGGGTTGGGAGTAATGCAACCCGATCTTGTACTGGCATCAGCCAACAGTGTTGATGGGTACCACACTTGGTGTACTGAGGTGGAAGCTGGGGCAAAGCAGTTTTCCCCATTGCCTGTTCCTTTGGAGACATCGGCAAGTACTAGGGTGGGGGACCAATGTGCAACCACACACAAAGTGTACAGTTTGTGGGTCCCTTGTCTATTGTCTCCCGTCCCACGATGCCCTCAGCTGCACTTTCACCTGTGATCACCAGGTGACAGTACTGCAGCAAAGATGGCAATCTTGCCTCCCTGGAGGAGGAGAGAGTCCCTGGGACACTCAAGCCCCTCCTCCGGCCCCCAGTATCCCAGGCTGGTTCCCAACCTGGGTCATTGGCAATCAGAGAGCAATAGCCCTACTGCTGCATTGATGGCCTATTTCTGGCAGCCATGTTCACATAGTTTAAAATCAAATAAAGCACTACCAGCCCTAACCTGCCAGTTTCTTTCAAACTAACATTCTTACAGCCTCCCACCACCAATTTCACTCATACAAGAACCTACTAGCTACAAATAAACATGTAATCCCTCCATTCTCCTATTATTTCTCTCTTTGTAATTAATATTTTATTGAAATTTTCCCTCATACGAATACATTCACTTACAGTCTGTGTCACAGCTGGGTGGAGCTAAGGTACACAGCGATACATGCTCCCTTGGATATAATTTTGTAGCCATCACAGAGTTCCCCTGGTGCAGAAAAGTCCTCCCTGCGCATGCTGGCAGCCCTGGCTGCTTAAGTTATATAACAGTTTCAGAAACTGAACAATAACGATATAACAGTGTTCTGTAGCTGTAAAACCGTAATGAAAATAGGCATGGTTGGAGGTGATCTCAGTGGTAACATAGAAACATGAAGTTGAGGCAGATAAGGACCGCAAGGCCCATCCAGTCTGCCCATTTTTTTCTACCTTATAAATGTGCCATCGGCCTTGCTCTGTCAGTGACCCATCTATTCATAGTCATTTGTATTGCTCCCTTTATGCCTATCCCATGCCTGTTTGAAGCCCTGCACTGTATTCATAGCCACCACTTCTTGTGGTAAGCCATTCCATGCATCTACCACCCTTTCTGTGAAAAGAATTTCCTCACATTCCCCTTAATCGGCCTCCTCTAATCTCATGCTGTGTCCTCTTGTCCTGCTATTTTTCTTATATTTAAACATGTTAGACTCTTTCACCTTGTTTATGCCCTTAAGGTGTTTAAATGTCTCGATCATATCACCTCTCTCCCTCCTTTGCTCAAGGGTATACATATTGAGCTCCGTTAATCTGTCGTCTATATGTTTCTGATGCAGTCCCTGCACCATTTGGTTGCCCTTCTCTGGACTGCCTCAATTTGGTTAATGTCCTTGTGAAGGTGTGGCCTCCAATACTGCCGCAGTACTCAGATGGGGCCTAACCAATGTCTTGTACAGAGGATTACCTCCTCTTACGACTTGTGTGATACCCCTACTAATACACCCTAACACCCCCTAGCCTTACCTACTGCTTTAGAGGTCTGCTTGGATGATTTTAGGTCATCAGTGATGATGATGCCCAAGTCTCTTTCTTCCTTTGTGACTTGCTAGCAACTCCCTCCCAGCCTATAAGTGGCTTCAGGGTTTCTCTTCCCTATGTGCATGATTTTGCACTTCTTTGCATTAAATCCCAGTTGCCACTCTTCTGACCATTGTGCTAGTTTATCCAGATCTCTTCTCATTCTGCCCACCCCATCTGGATCATCTACTCTGTTGCAGATCTTGGTGTCATCTGCAAACAGACAAACCTTTACCCTCTAGTCCATCACTGCGAGGTCACTAATGAAGATGTTGAATAGGACTGGCCCCAGGACTGATCCTAAGGTACCCCACTTGTGACTTGCATCTCTTCTGACTGTATACCATTTTACCACCACTCTCTGTTTTCTGCCAGTCAACCAGTTTGCCACCCAGTTGACCAACTTCTGACCCACCCGAGCCTACCTAGCTTATTTATCAATCTTCTATGTGGAACAGTGTCAAAAGCTTTGCTGAAGTCAAGGTGGGCGGACATCAACTGCTCCCCTTGGTCCACCACTCTGGTTACCAGTCAAAGAAATCTATGAGATTAGTTTGACAGGACCTTCCTTTGTAAACCCATGCTGTCTTGGATCCTGTGCCCCTATGGTTTCCAGGTGTTGCACTATCCTTTCCTTAAGGAGTGCCTCCATAATCTTGCCCACTACTGAGGTAAGACTGACTGGTCTGTAGTTGCCCGCCTCCTCCCTGCTACCACTCTTGTGGAGTGGGATCACATGAGCCCTTCTCCAGTCTTCTGGGACCTCTCCTGTGCTCAGAGACTCACTAAACAATTCTGCTAATGGCTCTGCTAGTTCCTCCTTTAGCTCCTTAAGTACCCTGGGATGTATGCCATCAGGTCCCATTGCCTTATCCACCTGAGCTTAGCAAGCTCTTGTAGGACCCTTTCTTTTTGTGAAGGAGTAGTGCTCACCTCCCTCCCCCTGTGTTCATGATGCTGAGCTGTGGCCCTGCCCTACCTTCTCTTCAGTAAATACTGAGCAAAAGTATCTATTTAGGATAGATGCCTTTACAGGGTCCTCCTCCTCACATGCTCCCTTTTCTCCATAAGCTTAGCAATACCCCTCTGGACTTTCTCCTTTCACTAATGTATCTATAGAAAGTCTTGTCACCTTCTTTACTGTTTGTGCTAGTGTTTCCTCAGTTTGGGACTTTGCCTGCCTTACTGCCTTACCTGCTTCCCTTAGGGCAGTTTGGTATGCCTCCTATCTTCATCCCGCTGTGTTCCTTATATTTTCTGAAGGCCAGCCTTTTGGCTCTGACCTTTTCTACTGTATTTGAGAACCAAAGTGGTTTCTTCTTCTTTTGCACTTCCTTTTCTGTCTAACACAATGGGATGTTGCTTCAAGTATTGTATCCTAATGCTTGCCCATGCCTGTACCTCCTCACCTGTGTTTCTTTTGCCAGGGCTAGCTTAACTCTGTTGGCCATCTTATCAAAGTCAGCTCCTCTGAAGTCCCATATTTTTGCTTTGGAATGGGATGATTTAGATGTAGTAGCCAAATTGAACCATACCATGTGATGGTCACTGGCCCCCAGGTGACCTTCTACCTGGAGATCTGTGATCCCTTCTTTGTTAGTCAGTACTAGATCTAGGATAGCCCTGTCTCTTGTGGGTTGCTGTACCAGTTGTTTGAGGCCCTCCCCTGCAGGAATCCACTATGAGTCTAGTTCTGGCAAATGTTCCTGCTGGTATTGACCAATCTGTATCTGGCATGTTGAAGTCTCCCATTATCAGAACCTCCCCTTTAGCTGTAAACATTTAAACTGAAACATGTCCCAGTTGGAGGCACATATGTAGTGGGCATGGTCTCCCTTTGTGTGCTGAGGGGACCTCTAGTTGCATTTCATCCAGGAGGGTCCCTCCCATGTTTTGACACCCCAAGGTATGTCTGAATGTCAAGAACGAGTCCCATATTGACTCATGCAGGGACTGTTTCCCAGAGTTTAGATAGTTCAGCCTCTCAAATTCAGCTGGTCTATATAGGCCTTTCTCTCAATCCTTGCATCAGGGACTTCAGGAGACCTCCATCTTCATAGCAGAAATCTTTGGGCCTCAGTCAGGGCACCATTGGTGCTGGGTCATCCTGTATCTGAAGTCTTTGTGTTCCCTGGTACCAACAGAGACTCATCTCTGGGAGTAACTATTCCCATTTCTTTCTCCATCATCTGCGCAACTGCTCTTACCATGTCCTTATGGCAAAGCAGGCCTATAATGTATACAATAGGTTGCTTCCCTCCTGCTGCACTTCCAACATTCTACGTAGGTAACCAATTCACAATTTTCAAGCTCATTGGACCTCTGTACCACAGGTGCAGGTTTTTGTTTGCATACATTTCCCACTGGTGTCCCTACTGCGCACCCATATGCATCCATCGAAGCAGTTTTCCACGTTTAAGCATCTTGGGACCAGTCTTAACCCCATTCTTGTTCTCGTGTCACCATTCTCTCCATGTTTGAAGGCATCAGCTCCAGCCCTGGGCATTGCATACAGGGCCAGGCACAGTCTCTCTCTTTCTGCACTCATCACAGTTGCTTACCGTCTCCTCCTTCCCAAGCTGTCCCACGGCTACCTCTGTTTGCTCCCTCCTCCAATATCCTGCATGCAAATGGTCGGTATGCTACAACAATATCTATAGATTTGCCATATCCTGCAATCATCTCACTCATCACTGCTTACTATACAACAAATTGGATGATCCTCTCCTACTGCCGATTAGACACCTCTCTTGGTAAGTTAGTGCCAACATTATCTCCTCGCAGCAGCTGATCTCCCGCCCCCTCCTAGTACCTTGGTCACCACTATGCTCTTAGATCCTCTGATGATGAGCAATTAGCAATCCCTAGATCTCATTCCAAATATGGCTTCATGGCCTTCTCTGTTGCTGCTCCTACACAGTGGAATAGTTTTCCTGCTGCTTTGCGCTCCTGCCAAGAACCTAGCACTTTTATAAGACAGCTTTCTCCCTCTTGATGGACCATTCGATATATGCCTGTCCCTAGTCTGATACCCCCATCCACTCCCTATTCCCTTCCTCCTTCTCCTCCTTTATCCTCCACTCTTCTACCCTAAACTAGCTCTGACCCCTCCCAGTCTGGCATATGTGCCCTGCCTTATTCTGCTTTCTGGTCAAATTACTGTTCAGGTGCATTATATAATGTTAACTTAACCTGTCTGTGTAATTGTTTATTCTCGTCAAAGTCTCCCTATACCTGTTTTCTTGATTGTGTATTTTTTGTAAAATTGCTTGCTCTTTGTTGATGGCTATATATTTCCTATACTGTCTGCATCTCTCGGGTCGTACCTAAAAATAGGCACATGTTTGCCTTGTGTACGTCACCTAGTCAGCAACAGCTAAATAAATAAACTAGCAGGATTACCACTCTTCTTTGGTAAGGGAATAACCGAGAGTCTTTTCACTTCTGCCCTGGCCTGCATCCAGACTCAGTGGGTTGAGTATCTAACAGTGCTGCATAGAGTCTGACTATCTTCAGGAGCTAACATCTGCCTTCCCCCCTCTCCTCCTGCCTGCTCCATCAGGTCATCCCAGAGTCCTTGTTTGGCAGTTGTAGTTGGTGGCCCTTTTAGCCACTCTTGGTGTGCTTAATTTGAAGATAGTGTCACATATTAAGTTTGGGATAAGTAACTTTTACCACTGTTTGAATCCTTTTGCTTCCAGTCTGGCCAGTGGAGACCCCCGAAATTTGCAGCTGGGGAGTTCCTCCATAGTGGCCACTAGTGGATCGGTATCTCTAGGGAGTTTCAGTACCTGCTGGGCCCTCTTCCAGGTATCCTGCATGTAGAGTTTTATATGGTAATTACCCATTCCTTTCCAGAGGCCCATAGAGTTAGTTCTGGACCTTTTCCTTTTTCTGAGGATCTTTTGATGTCCAGCCATCTAACCATGGCTCACAGTCTTTTGGTATTTAGGCACTTACTGATCTGGCAGAGACAAGTCGGGTAGTACCCTTTGAACAGAAGCCTGAAAGCTTTCTTTAGACCATGGTGCAACCAGCCTGTGTGCTGCAAATCTTATTCCGTTCCCTCTCCATAAAGAGTGTATGAATCATAGATGCTATCTGTTTCCATGTGGATTGCGGTACTTTTAATGGATGTACAGTATTTACACAAATATAACAGCTTCAGCAGTACCATCATGTGAGGGGTCTGAGTCTTGCCTCACAAAGAGACTTGCATGTTTTCACTGGGATATCTCTTTTCTCAACTTAGTCAGCAAAGGATTTATATTCTTTGAGGCGCACCTTATTTCCTCGAATAGAAGCTGCCCTCTGTTACAAGCCGACTTGTAATATAAGTCACTTCAATTAGAAGCCATGGTTTGAAATCGAATGTTGGCAGTACCTTATTTTTAACCTGCCCTCAGTCCTCCTTCTACCCCTTCCCTTAGTCCACATAATCCCAGCCAAAATAATACAAAATAAAAAAAGCAGAGAATAGAGAGAACTGTATACTAGCACAGTAATCTTGATCAAAGTTCAACCTGCCTTAGCCCAAACCCTGGCATCTGTAGGATCAAGGCTAACCCACCCTCTGCTGTACCTCCTGTTCCCCCCTCCCCCCACGATCTTGGGCAAATAGGAAAATAAAGCAGAGATGAAAATTAAAGAAAGATAAAGGGAAGACCTACCTAAACTGTAAACTAAAACCCCTGAAGCGTTAACCCCTCCCCAAAACCCACATGGCACACTGATGCGTGACTTCTGAAGCTCAAACTGAATTCAGTTTCCAAGGTCCATCACATAAGGTCAATACAGTAATACTAAGAGTGTTAAGTACTGTTGAAAAGCTATTTAGTTTTCATCAGGTTGGGGGTGCTCAACAAAATTGTTCCAGATCTGTGCGCTGATTTTATTAAGTCACGACCAGGATGGCTTTGTAGGGTGGTTTAAATAAAAGCTGCCCTCTAATACAAGCCATGGCTGAAAACAGCTGTTTGTCAGTAGAGGCTGTGGTTTCTATTGAGGAAATATGTTAAACTCTTCAGGAGGGGTGTCTTGGATGCACACTTAACCCCATGCCCTGAATCATCTCATCTCCCTTCTGCATTGTGCATTCATTTGCCATCATTTCTGTTTTCCCAGTTGTTTACAGCTTCAAAATAGTGGAAAGCTTGCCTAGCAAAGAAGTGAGTGCTGGGATGGTCCTGGCAGGATCCTGACTGAGATAAGGATGTTCTCTGCAAATAGCATTGGTTTGTAGCAGCATCCTCCGACCTCAGATCTGGGATGGTGGACAACTCCTTTAACTTTTAAGCCAATGACTCAGTGCTTGGGGCGAATAACCCAGGAGACAGAGGCACCTAACACTTTCTGTGTCCTGATGCAACAGGCTCTGACAACAGGCCACTCATCAGGATGGCTGCTTGGGAGAGGAACAGATCACCAGAACCCACCTAATAAAGGCTTTCCTAAACCCAAAAGCCTGCAGGCCTTGCACTAGAAAGGGCCTTTCACCCAAGTTAAAAGCCTTCTCTGTGTCCAGGCTACATAATGTGGCAGGGTCTGGCAACCATTCCGCTGCCCACATCAGATTGAGCAGTCTTCTCCATATGATCTGCCACAGACTTGACCCAGGTGGACCAAATATGACAGTACCTGGTTAAGTCGATTTGCAAAAGTTTGGCTAGAATTTTATAGTCCACATTTAAAAGAGATGGGGCAAGTAGCTGGAGCTTTGGAGAGGTCTTAATCATTTGGGCCAAAACCATGATGGTAGTATCATACAGTATTTAAGGGAGGATCCTCTAGCCCAGTTTTTTTTAGGGTGCCTAAAGGTGTGGCCCCACTATATCCCTACCAAGCATTATAGTTCCATATGGAAACCACCAGGCCCCAGGCCTCCCCACCCACATGCCTGAAAAGGCCTCTTGCACCTCCCACAGCGTGAAGGTTCCCACTAACATGAACTTGTGGGTCCCATCCAGGTGGGGGCTGCACTGATAAGAAAGACCTAATTTTATCCTGTTGGTATTCCCCACTCCTACATCTTTGAGGAGAACCTGTTCTGTAATACAACTTGAAGTTTACATTAATGTCCTCGGAAACTGTCACCACCCCTACCCCCCAAATGTCCCTGGTATTTTAGAAGTTCCCTGGCATTTTGTTTCAGTTTATGGGCTAGTAGGGGCGAGCTTCCCCATCCTTCCTCCTCCCTCCTCCCTATGCCTGCTTAGTGTGATACAAAGCAAATTCTTCCAGTTGGGTGTTTCTAATGTTCAGCTGAAATCCTGAGTTTATGATGCACTGAAGCAGACCTTGTGAATGGTCTCCTTTTTGATGCTGCCTTTCTAGTTTCAAACAACATGAAGTCTTGCTGTATTCTGGCAATTGCAGTGATTCCCAACCTTTGAACTGCCCTGGAGAACTAAGAGTTAACTTTCCATGCAGGGGCATAGGCAGCTGAAGCTCGAGAGCTTGGTTGAAGTCTCTGTCTGGAGTGTTTTGAACTTAAACCGTCAGATTCTTTACTCCGCCTCACTGAGCAGTCGATCCGGAGATTTCTCCTTCAGCTCGGTTCGAAATCGGTTAAAGTTTTCAGTTTTAGTCGGTTTTAAACCAAAAAAGTATCTGCATAGTTGGTTTAGTCTCTGTCTGTGGTGCCGTGAGTACTAGATAGGAATTGTTCTATTTTTCTGTGTGGAACTTGTAAAAAGTGCAGTCGGTTCGCCTGAACCGGCCATTTGACTGAAGTTGTATACTTAGTGTGTGGTTACCGATTCTTATCGGTTCTAAAAAAAAAAAAAAAGTGTTTTTAACCATTTTTTTTCCAATACCCGTGACAGGTTAGGAACCAATAAAGAAGTCTTGCCTGGCGGTTGCTGAAAAAAGATAAGTTGGTTAGATTGACCATGTCTGAGAAACCAAGAAAAAAAACAGGACCACTGGGTTTTCAACACGCAGTGAGTATGGGGAGGTCTTTGCTAAGGCTGACCCCCCCACCTACCTGTTTGTTGTCTGGGGTTTGACCACCTCGATTCAGACTGCCAAATATGTAAACATTTTCCCAAATCTACCCTTGAGAAGAAATGAGGTAGACTGAGGAAAGGAGCGCGAGAAGTCAGCTGACCGGATGGCCAGCCGGTTTGGTTTCGAGCCGAACCAGAAGGATGCCTTCTGACAGAGGCGATACTTCTTGAGCAAAGGAGAGCCAATTCGAGGATCGGTTCCGACAAAAGCGCAAAGATAAATCTACTAGTTCAGATCCAGAGGTTCATGTTCCGACCGCCCGAAGAGATAGCCAGGCGATTCAGATTGTGGAATCGCTCTGTCCGGTTCTGACCGATCCGGCTCCTTCTGGCAGGGTTTTGCTCGGTTGGTTCCCCGATTCAAAGTATACCCTTGAAGATTTTATGAACTGGAATTTGAAGAGGAAGGAAATTTGAGGATCATGATGTAAGACCTTCACAGGTCTGGATGTGCCTGTGGAACCGGACATCTTCCAGACAAGACTTCAGGTGTTTCCCTCCTAGGCTTTCTGAGTCCTCTTCTCACTTTATGTTTTACAGAAAGGTGGCCAAAACCCTCCAGCTTCCTATGGAGGAGGCTGTGGAAGATCAAGAAGCCTGATTATGTAGAGATGATGGATATCCCAGGGTCCAGGAGGCAGTCTATTCCCTCCATAAATCTTTTGGAAACAGACACTAAAAATCTTAGTCTCCTAACACTATACTCCTGTGGATAGAAGAATGGACAAGAGGTATACACTTTCAGGCTCAGACATGGGTTCTTAAATCAACAGTGCAGTCATGTTGGGGTAGTGCAGGCTGCTGCCTGTGACAAGGCAAATATTCCTTGGCTTCACACCCCTGACAAGGACTCCAGGAAGATTGATGCCATGGCAAAGAAGCAGTCGTGGCATCTTCCTTGGGACTCAGGCAGGTGAATTACATGGCCTATACAGCCAGGTACCAGAAGTCCAGGTGGGACACTATACTGGCACTGGCTAAACAGGCCTCCCCAGCTAGCCAAGGAGCTGGAGATGGTGGCTGCAGATGGGATTGAGGCATCTAAAGCTCAGTTTCATGCTGCTGTGGACTCTAATGGTGTTTCATCAAGAGTCATGGCTACATCTGTGGCTCTTGGAGGATGGCTTGTCTCAGATGTACTGGCCTCTCACAGGACACCCAGGCTAAGGCCATGGATTTTCCTGTAGTGGGTAATTCTCTGGGGAACAGACAGAAATTACATGAAGAAAATGGATGAGTACAGGACCACTTACAGGAGTGCTCAGGCCAAGGAAAGGCAGGCAACTCCTCAAAGGCAGCAGTCTAGGGGCAGGCCTTTTCAAAGGCCTTTCTACAAGCACATGCCT
The DNA here is from genome assembly GCA_016271365.2 of Neoceratodus forsteri. Classification (NCBI taxonomy): domain Eukaryota; kingdom Metazoa; phylum Chordata; order Ceratodontiformes; family Ceratodontidae; genus Neoceratodus; species Neoceratodus forsteri. Next base: position 334,064,909 of record JADMNL010000025.1, read on the forward strand.
CTTCTTCTTTTTCTCAGAGGGGTTCTTTAGAGGGAGAGACAGAAGGGGATGAGCAGGCCTGCATCCACTCCTCAGCCTAAAGCCCCTGCCAAGCAGACACCCTGATGGGCCTGCCCAGGTTGACTCTCCTGTTCCAGTGAGGGGCAGGCTGGCTTACTTTGTCAAGCAATGGATGTCTGTTACATCAGACAAGTGGGTCCTGGAAATAGTAAGCCAGGGACTGGTTCTCAGCTTCAAAAATTTCCAGAGATGAGAGGCCAGATCTTTCCACCTGCAAATCTCTTGGAAACCCTTGCCCTAGAGGCAGGGTTTCTTCTCTCCTAGCTTTAAGAGCAATGAGAGAGTACCTACCCTACACTGGGGCAAGGACTGTACTCCAGGTACTTTCTGACCCCCAAAAAGACAGGGGAGTGGCGACCCATCCTAGACCTAAGATATCTAAACAAACATCTTTTAAAACCAAAGTTCAAGATGATAACTCTGAGAATAATCCTTCCCTCTCTAAGGCCAGGGGACTGGCTAGCCTCCCTGGACCTCAGAGATGCCTACTTTCACATTCCCATCAGGTGCTCCCACAGAAAGTACCTCAGGTTCGAGTTGCCCTCTGGCCACTATCAGTTCAGAGCAATGCCCTTTGGCCTAACCTCAGCCCCAAGGGTTTCACAAAGTGCCTGGCAGTAGTAGTTGCCTTTCTAAGAAGGCAAAGATTTCCATATTTCCTTATCTGGATGATTGGCTAATAGTGGGTCAGTCTCCAGACCAAGTCAGGTCTCACCTACAAGTGACCCAGCAAGTGCTCACTTCTCTAGGATTTCTTCTCAACCTCCCCAAGTCAGTTCTCGAACCAGTCCAGCTTCTTACCTTTATAGGGGCAGAACTGGACACACTCAAACAAGAGCCTTTCTTTCTCTAGAAAGGGCAAGGGTTCTTATGGAACTAGCTTCTTCCTTCAGCCTTCAGGTATCTCGTGAGCAAGGCATTTCCTCCAGCTCTTGGGCCACATGGCAGCTTCAACAGTAGTGGTCCAGGGCAAGATTCAGATGAGGGATATTCAGTTCCACCTGAGAACTTTCTGGTCTCAGAGGAAGGATTCCCTTACCAAACTGATCCCAGTGACTCTGACATTGATCCAAGCCCTCCAGTGGTGGCAGGATCAGGACAATTTAAGACAAGGTGTTCCTTTTGTTGCTCAGCCTTGTTCAGTGGTCCTTACCATGGATGCTTCTCTCCTGGGCTGGGGAGCCCACCTGTTGTCCCTCACTGCCCAGGGCTGTGGCTCCCCAAGAATCCCTTCTTCACATCAATCTTCTAGAGCTCAGGGCAGTTTTCTGGCTCTAATAAGCGTTTACAATCTGTACAGAACAAGGTGGTTCAAGTCAGAACAGACAACACCACCACCATGTGGTACATCAACATGCAGGGAGGCACTCGGTCCACTGACCTTGTGCAGGAAGCCATGAAGTTGTGGTCCCTGGCTTATTCCCTGCAAACCTCTCTTGTAGCAGTTCACCTTCCAGGCAAGGACAATGTGCTAGAGATGCACTGAGCAGGATTTCTCAGGGCAATCACAGATGGTCCCTGGACCCTCAGGTGTTGAAGTGATTTTTTCAAGTGGGGCACTCAGTGATAGATCTCTTTGCAGCCCCAGACAATCACCAACTCCCTCTCTTTTGTTGCAGACCTCCAGTCCTGGGCTCAGTCCCTCTGGAGCGCTCTGATCCTGAATTGGGAGGGGGAAGTTCCTGTATGCCTTTCCCCCTTCCCTCCCTGTTCAAAGTTTTGGTAAAAATAAGGTCTCAACCATGCAGGTGATTCTGATTGCTCCAGATTGGGCCAGACAGCCCTGGTACCCCTGTTGCTGTCCCTAGCAGTCCATCTTCCTTTGTCTCTTCCCAGGAATTACAACCTGTTAACATCCTCTCAGGGAAGGGTCTGGTACCCCAATCTTCAGTCTCTCAACCTCAAAGCATGGCTCTTGAAGAGTTAGAGTTTGCAGATCTGCATCTTTCCCAAGGGTTCTGGATATCCTCAAGGCTTCTCGAAAACCCTCCACCAGAAAGACTTACAACTCCAAATGGAAAAGGTTCAGCATTTGGTGTTCTGAAGAATGTTCTCCAGACACTGCTGAACTGCCTATGAGTTCTAGATTATATGGTCCATCTTAATGGCCTAGGCCTCAGACCAGCTACTCTCAAGGTACACTTGTCAGCTGTTTCTGCATTTTGTCTGTGGGAAGCCTTCCTCACTATCTTCCCATCCTGTGTTCTGTAAATTTTTTAAAGGATTGCTTCACACCAATCCCCTTTTAGAGACCCTGCCCTGCCTGGGATTTGAATGTTTGCATTGCTCAACTTATGCAACCCCCTTTGAGCCTATGTCTTGGCAGAGCTTAAGTACTTGACTTGGAAGACTGTGTTCCTGGTAGCCATTACCTCTGCCAGGCGTATCAGTGAATTGCAAGCCCTGTCAGTGGAACCTGATTTTATCTCCTTTCACAGGGATAAATTGGTCCTTAGAACCAATAGAAGGTTCTTGCCCAAAGTGGTTTCAGACTTCCATTTCAGTCTATGCCTCTCGTTGTTTTCTTCACTGATCATTCTTCCTCAGAGAGAGGCTACACAGTTTAGATGTTAAAAGAGCCCTCAGTTACTACATAGAGCGTACCAAGGGTCACGGGTTTGACTCCTCCAGTTGTTCTTCACTTATGGAGAAGTGGGAAAGGCAAACCTGCCTTCAAAGATCTATTGCCAGGTGGATTGTGTCTTGTATACAATTCTGCTATGAAAAACTGGGAAAAACTCCACCCTCAGGCCTGAGGGCTCATTCCACAAAGAGGTAGACCTGCTTCCCTGGCTGCGGCCAGGATATCCCTCTTAGAAATTTGTCAAGCAGCCACCTGGAAAACAGTCCATACCTTTACCAAGCATTACTCTCTGGATATCCAGGCTAGGAGCGATGCTCAGTTTGGCACAGCAGTACTTCCAGGCCTATTCCCAAAGTAGGTTCTGTCCCTCCTCCTGGAGGTACTGCTTGTAGTCTGCAATTGTCAGAATACAGCAAGACTTCATGTTGTTTGAAGAAAAATTACTCACCTTAGTAATTATATTTCTTCTAATGGAGTCTTGCTGTATTCTAACCTCCTCCCCTCTGAGACCTGTATTTGGGAAGTGGTGGGCAGGTGCAGTGTTGCACCCAGGGTGTTTGCTTGCACCTTCCTCCGTTTGTGTTTGGGTGCTTATTTATTATTGTTATCTTAGTACATTGGGTTTTGTTTTTGGGTTTCCTGACTTGAGCCTTTCTTGGGAACCCAAACCTTTTCAGCCAGTTGGCTAGTAGAATTTTGCAATTTCCACATAGAATTTTTAGTTTAGTTGGGCTCGTAAGAATCTGAAGGTTTAAGTTCAAAACACTCCAGACAGAGATACTAACCGAGCTTGAGCTCAGCGTTCCATGCCCTGCATGGAAAGTTAACTCTTAGTTCTCGGGCAGTTCAAGGTTGGGAATCACTGCAATTGTCAGAATACAGCAAGACTCCATTAGAAGAAATATAATTACTAAGGTGAGTAATTTTTCTTCCCTAATTCAACAAGTCAATGCCTGTACCTCCTTTTCCTTCTCCTGTTTTCATGCTGTGGAGTATGCAGTTATTGTTCCACGAGAGGGCCTTGAACCCTTACCAAGCTCATTTTTGCTTCCCTCATTGCACTGTCCTTAAAATAGTTGGCCTCTTCCTCTCAGTACCACTGTTTAAACTTGGGATCCTCCATCAGGTGACATTATACCTCCATCTTTCAGACCCTCTGCCCACTTGAAAACTATATGTGACTGGTGCGTGGCCCAATATCATCAGGAGCGCTTGATGCACATCCAGTGCACCCTACAGGATTCCCCGAGCCAGAAACACTTCTAAGCGATTTTAAGTATCATATTCTTGCAAATAAAACAAATATTCTTTGGCATGTAGTAAATGAGTCTCCTGCAGAAAGGTTTGTCTAGCAGTTTTTGTTTAAAGTGTGTTAAGACACTTCTTTATTACTGGACTAGTTAGGCTCCTCATATTCCATATTATAGTTTTAAGCATCATTTCTCCCTCTTGCCCCTCCCACCCTTTCCTTCCTCCACTATCCTGGCGCATCCTGTGCCCTGCTTTATAGTCTTCTCCTAGGCCACGTAATGCTTTGCTGGTCTAGACCCCATCAATATAATATTGTACTGTACTATCAGAGACCTGCCTTGCATAGAGCAGCGTAGAATGGCGGTATGCTGACTGCCTTTGGTATCGTTCCTGTAAATTATGCTGCCTCGTTCTGTTCTCAGTGTCGAGCCTTTTGTTGCTCTTTGTAAATTGTTGTACACTACCATGCCAAGCCACGCCTTTCTTACTTGTAGTGATATGTACATAGACTGCTAATGTTGCTACACCTACTCCAAATTGTTGTATTGTGACGGTTGTTGTAGTTGTTTAAACTACCAGGTCCATCTTGTAAATGAGCCCTGTTCAATGGTGTTCCACCTGGCTAAATAAAGATATTGATTGATTGACTCTATGCCATGCTTCCACCTCTTGCCTGCACCTCAGCCCCTCTATAGTGAACTCCCTCCTGCTTTTGAATATCCAGTTAGCTGGACTGCAACAGACGTGGACTGTAACAATAAAACATAACATTTCAGTTTTCAGAAAAAACATTCCCCCAACTCCAGCTTCCTTTTGTCAATGTGTTGCGGTATGACCAACTATCATGAGGGCCCTGTTAGTGCTGCCACCTGGTGGTGGTGGTGGAGGTAGCGTGCCCTCTTGTTCCGCTTCCTGCTTCATTTGCCAGAGGTTCCAGGCCAAAGATGCTAGGTGCCACCACTTGATTCTAGTGGTGCCCTCCTCCAATGCAAAATCCCTTGCTAGTGCCTTCTAAATAGACTTGCCAAAATGAAACCTCATTTTTACACAGCATGCACTGAACCCAATAAGGGCTGAAAACAAATACAAAATATGCATGTCCTTTCTTACAGTCCCTTCAGCCAGTAGAGTCTTTTCATTCTTTATCCCCGTACCTGCATCTTTGCTGCCTTGTCTTCTCCCATCACCGACCGTTCTCTATTACTCCCATGTTCCTCTTGGATCATGCTGCACTTTCACCGCTCCTTCAGGGGGCTGCCCTAGCACCCCATCTCCTGGTCTGTCTCCCAACCGTGATCTATCTGCACAGTAGACATGCCTGGCCCTCCTTTAGGCAAGTAAAATTATGGCTGGCCCATCCGACAAAGTCCTAAAGGTAGTAGGCAGCCCCAGGAACAGAGCATAGCTTTTCTCTCACCGTGTCATGAATGCTGCAAATGACTTGAAATGGTTTGCAGTCTAATTTGCTATAAAGTTTGGTTACACTGACAGTTTTACCCTTGACAATTAAGGTCTTTGATTGCTCTAGCGTATCTAAAATTATTTCTCTGGTATCTTAACAGTCGGATTATCACTGGCTGGGGACATGCTCCATTCTGCTGTTGCTGCCATGGGGGAGTCTGTGCTCTGTCTCTACTGGGGAGTCTTAGTGGTGAATTAGCAGTTTATGAGAGGCACACTGGAGCACATTCACATTTCCCCTTCTACTTTGTTTGGTAGGCTAAAGATTCACACATAATTGCATCTTATTATCTCTCATTCAAAAGCATGAAGTCTTGCTATATTCTGACATATGCAGTTAGCCCAGCACTTGAACTGCCCCAGAGGAAACAGTTAATTTCTATGCCAGGCATAGAATGTTGAGCTCGAGCTCAGTTTTAAACCTCTGTCTGTGGTGCCTCAGAGTGTAACCGTCGGATTCTTTATTCCGCTAACCGTGAAGTCGCTCGGAGATTGCTTCTTTGCTTCAGTTGGGTAAAGTGTCAAAATGCATCAGTTTTTCAACTGATTTGTTTATTTAGGTTTCGAGCCTCTGTCTATGGTACCGTAAGTAGTGTAGATAGGTAGTGAATTGTGATTTTGTGTTTTTCTTCTGTGAAATTGTAAACTTGGTTCCTTCTCGGTCGGTCCAGTTGGGAACCAACCTTTTGTGTTTAAATTTAATTTCTGGGATTTTAGTAGTGGTGTGCTGGATCCTATAGGTTTTAGAAAAAACAAACTTTATTGAGTTTCTTTACACAACCCGTGACACGATTGGTAACCGACAGAGTGTATTGCCTGGCTAAAAGCTGGAAAGGGTAATTTTTCTAGTCTGGCTATGTCTGAGAACCCAAGAAAAAAATGGTCCCACTGGGTTTCAGCACTGTACAGAGTGTGGGGAGGCCTTTGCTAAGGCCGACCCCCACCTAGTCTGTGTTTGTGTCTGGGGTTTGACCACCTCAAAACAGACTGCCAAATCTGCAAAAATGTCCCTAAGGCGGCTCTGGAAAAAGATTGGGTAGGCTAAAGGGAAAAGGTGGCTGAGAAGTCCGCTGACCCAGATAGCCAGCCTGGTTCCGGTTCCTACCGAACCTGAAGAGGTACCACTGACCTGGGCGAGACGCCTCGGCAAGGAGAGCTGACCCTGAGGGGTCGGTTCGTCAAAAAGATGAAAAAATCAGCCTGTTTGGATCCAGCATCCCTTACTCCAACCACTGAAGAAATAGCCAAAGTGATCAGTATTGTGCAATGTTTCGTCTGGTTCCGTCCGAACTGGCGCCGTTGGTTAGAGCTTGGTTCGGTCAGATCAACTCCATCGGATTATGATCCGGATGCTTATTACGAACTAGAGTGGGAGGGATGAAGAGTTGCGGACGATAATGATGATGACAATGATTATGAAGGTTAGATGTGCCCATTGAACGGACAGCTCCCCAAACAGACCCTCCAGTGTCCCCTCCAAGGCTTTCTGAGTTCCCATCTCACTTTTGTTTTACAAAAGGTGGCTGAACTACTACAGCTCCCTATGGTTGAAGCTGTTGAGGAGGAAGAAGAGCCTGATTTTGTGGAGCTGATGGACATCACAGAGTCCAAGAGGTTGTCTATTTTCCTCCATAATTCCTGGGAACCGGACACAAAGATTTTACAGACACCAAATTCTTTACCTCCTGTGGATGAGAGAATGGACAGGAGGTATATGCTATCAGGCTCAGGTACAGAGTTTTGTTCAGTCATTGCAGCCATGTTGGGGTAGGTGCAGGCTGCAGCCTATGACAGGGCTAATATACCTTTGGCATCATACCCCCAGATAAAGACTCCAGGAAGGCAGATGCCATGGCAGAAACAATACTTGGCATCCTCCTTGGGACTCAGGCAGGCTAATTATATGGCCTACACAGTCAGATACCAGAAGTCCAGGTGGGATACTGTTCTGGAACTGGCTAAACAGGCCTCCCCAGCTGGCCAAGAGCTGGAGGAGGTGGCTGCTGATGGGATTGAGGCATCCAAAGTGCAATTCCATGCTGCTGTAGACTCTTAACGATGTGGCGTCGAGAGTCATGGCTACATTTGTGTCTCTCAGGAGATTTGCTTGGCTCAGATGCACTAGCCTTTCTCGGGACACCCAGGCTAAGGCCATGGATTTCCTGTGGTGGGTAACTCTCTGTTTGGGGAGCAGACAGAGACTTACATGAAGAAGGCGGATGAGTACAGGACCACCTACAGGAGTGCACAGGCCAAGAGCGGCAAGTCACTCCTCAAAAGTAGCAGTCTAGGGGCAGGGCAGGCCCTTTCACGAGGCCTTTCTACCAAGCCAGGCCTCCTCTCCCTTGCATAGAGGGGTTCTTTAGAGGAGAGCAGGAGGGATGATCAGGGCTGCATCCTATTCCCAGTCAAGGCTCCTGCCAAGCAGACACCCTGATGTGTCAGCCTGGGTGACTCCCCAATTCCAGTAGGAGGCAGGCTGGCTTACTACTTCCGGCCTGAAATCTGTTACACCGCAGACAAGTGGGTCCTGGAGGTAGTAAAGCTAGGACTGGCCCTCAGTTTCAAGAAGTTTCCAAAATGAGGGTCAGGTCTTTTCCACCTGCAAACATCTCCGAAACCATTGCTCTAGAAGCTGAGGTTTCCTCTGCTGGCTCTCAGAGCCGTGGAGAAGTTCCTATTCTACACAGGGACAAGGGTCTGTACTCAGATATTTCCTTTCCCAAAAGGACAGGGAATGGCTCCCATCCTAGACTTAAGGTATTTGAACAAACACATCTTAAAACCAAAGTTCAAAATGGTGAAACTGGGAGTAATTCTTCCCTCTCTGAGGCCAGGGGATTGGTTACTATCCCTGGACCTCAAGGATGCCTATTTCCACATTCCTATCAGGTGCTCCCACAGAAAGTACCTCAAGTTTGAGCTGCCTTCAGGCCAGTATCAGTTCAGAGCCATGCCTTTGCCTAACCTCGGCTCCAAGAGTGTTTACAAAGTGCCTTGCAGAGTAGTAGCCTTCCTCAGAAGGCAGGGGATCTCTCTCTATTTCTATACCCGGACAACTGGTTCATTGTAGGCCAGTCTCGCGACCAGGTCAGGTCAGCTCTTCAAGTCACTCAAGATTTGCTCTGTTCTTTGGGATTCCTTCTCAGTCTGCCAAAGTCGGTTCTTGAACCAGTACAACTCCTCACTTTCATAGGGATATAGTTAGATACTGTTCAAGCAAAGGCCTTCCTCCCACTAGCAAGAGTAAAGGCCGTTACAGATCTTGCTTCTCATTTCATCCTCGGGTTTCTCACCCAGCAAGACATTTTGTTCAGCTCCTAGGCCACATAGCAGCTTCTACTGCAGTGGTACAAGGAGCCAGGTTCCAAATGAGGGACATTCAGTTTCACCTAACGTCGCTTTTGGTCCCAGAAAAAGTTTATCTCACCAAATTGGTTCAAGTGACTGTCTCTGGTCCAAGCTTCCATTGGTGGCTGGATCTGGAAAACCTCAGACAAGGTGTCCCATTCCTTAATCAACCTCATTCAGTGGTACTAACCACAGATGCTTCTCTCCTGGGCTGGGGAGCTCACCAGGAGCCCTCACAGCACAGGGTGTCTGGTCTCCACAAGAGTCTTTCCTTCATATCAATCTTCTGGAACTCAGGACAGTATTCCTAGCCCTTCAGGCTTTCTTGGACTCGGTAAGGGACAAAGGTGGTTCAGGTCAGGACAGACAACACCACCACCACGTGGTACATCAACAAGCAAGGGGCACTCTATCTACAGCCTTGTGCATGGAAGCCATGAAAATATGGTCTCTAGCCTACTCTTGCAAACTTCCCTGGTAGCAGTCCACCTCCCAGGAAAGGACAAAGTGTTAGCAGATGCTCTGAGCAGAATCTCCCAGGGCCATCGAAATGGACCTTGGATCTTCTCATACTGAAAGTAATCTTCACCAAGTGGGGCACTCAGAGATGGATCTCTTAGCAGCCCCAGACAATCACCAACTTCCCTCTTCTGCTGCAGACCCCCAGTCCTAGGGACTGTTCCTCGGATGTCCTGATATTGGACTGGGAAGGCAAGATCTTACTTGAATAGGGGCTCTTGCAGCAGGCTGTAACCATTAGGACTAATGCCACAGGCCTTAGGACCCACAGGAAAAATTCTTAGCCAGCTGTACCCAGCAGGGACCGCCCCTGATGTCTGCTCCACCCCAACATCGCTCCACGGTCGTACATAAGAGCGGACCCGCCTCCACCCCAGTTCTTTTCCTGCCACAACCCGCTCATGTTGGGAAGTTCGTTGCTGATAGAGCAGTTTCCAGCAAAATTGTATTTTCTACGGTTTATTGACCTTTTTCTCTCCTTATGGAAGCTTCAGTGCGTATGTTGTCCCTGTCATCTTATCCTCTTTTGTCCCAAAGAGGAACAAGTGGTACTGCAGCCGCCAGATACCATCCAAAGATGGCCACTCCAAGTGCGTCTTCTGCCTGGGTCCAGACAATGACAGCACGGCCTGCAGCACTTGCAGAGGCTTCACCAGCAGGATGAGGATTTGACACCTGAAGGCCTTGAAAGCCTACCTCCTTGAAAAGAAGATGGATGTCCTGCACACCCTGGGGACAAAGGCAAACACTGGGACAAGCCCGTAAGCATTCCGGACAAGGACCGAAGTCGGTCCCATCCCCCCTCCCGAAAAGCCTCTTCATCGCCTGGATCGGGAGAACATCGCAAGAACCCTAAGAAGCAGAGTCCTCCTGACAAAAAAAATGACGCCGGTCAAGGCAGGACCATCCGGCGACAAACAAGCGAAGTCTAAGGTGGCACCGCTTGGTGACCAGGGCCTCTTCAGCACAAGCCTCGGCCCTGCCCAAAAGGCCCCAACAATGCCAGCTTCAGACAAGCCACTGGGTAGTGCAGACACACGCCTCCGGTAAAACCAGCGGTTCAGCACAGGCGCAGTGTAGGTTCCTCCTGTGGAAGCGCTTCAGGGAAGGGTCCCTGCTGGTGTCCCAGTGACCCCAGATCTTTCACTCCTCAGGGCTCTTCAGGGGACTCCCCACTCACGCCCTCCTGATCCTCCGGCTTCCCGGGAACAGTGGCTGCTGTTTTAGAAAGAACTGCAAAAGCTCTCCTCCTTTGGTGGAGTCAGGTGAAGAAAGAGGAGAGTCTACGAAGCTGGACCTGACATCGGGTTCCCGACTAGCCAGACAGCCTTGAGCCCGAGGGCCTTCCTGCTCTTTCTCTGCAGAAGACCCTCGAGCAGCCGCTACCTCACCCGGCCTTGAAGGTTCGTTCCGGTCCTGGACTCGGCCCAGGAGCTGATCCCGCCTCCCAGGTAGGCCCACTCTCGATGCGATCCCCAGGCCAACATTGGTCGTTGCTCTGTCGCCGGTCCCACAGCCATCTCCAGTCCTCGGACCAACGTCAGTCTGGTAGCTACCAGCGCTCGAGCGGGGAGTCCTAGACACAGCTCAGGCTGTTCTAGGTCCAGTAGCAGGTTGTCTTCCTTCTTCTGCTTCCACATCCCTTTCAGGGGTCGGAGGTTCCCGGGCAGAAGGACCAACCCCACTGCCTCTTGATGATCTGACCTTTATGGATGTCATGAGGCACATCCAGGCCTCCAGTGAATGGGTGACGGAGGATCTGGATCCGAATGCCATTGACTGGCCCGTTACCTGTGGCAAAAGGAGCCCAAGACTCTAGTGGTGCCTCCTTTAGTGGACACCTTCTAAGATCTCACCAGCCTCAGTCCTTGCTCAGAGCTTGCTAAGCTCAGGGTGGATAAGGCAATGGGACCTGATGGCATACATCCCAGGGTACAAGGAGCTAAAGGAGGAACTAGCAGAGCCATTAGCAGAATTGTTTAGTGAGTCTCTGAGCACAGGAGGGTCCCAGAAGACTGGAGAAGGCTCATGTGATCCTCCACAAGAGTGGTAGCAGGGAGGCGGGGAACTACAGACGGTCAGTCTTACCTCAGTAGTGGGCAAGATTATGGAGGCACTCCTTAAGGAAAGGATAGTGCAACACCTGGAATCCATAGGGCACAGGATCCAAGACAGCATGGGTTTACAAAGGAAGGTCCTGTCAAACTAATCTCATAGATTTCTTTGACTGGGTAACCAGAGTGGTGGACCAAGGGGAGCAGTTGATGTCCCTCTTGACTTCAGCAAAGCTTTTGACACTGTTCCACATAGAAGATTGATAAATAAGCTAGGTAGGCTCGGGTGGGTCAGAAGTTGGTCAACTGGGTGGCAAACTGGTTGACTGGCAGAAAACAGAGAGTGGTGGTAAATGGTATACAGTCAGAAGAGATGCAAGTCACAAGTGGGGTACCTCAGGGATCAGTCCTGGGGCCAGTCCTATTCAACATCTTCATTAGTGACCTCTGAGATGGACTAGAGGGTAAGGCTTGTCTGTTTGCAGATGACACCAAGATCTGCAACAGTAGATGATCCAGATGGGGTGGGCAGAATGAGAAGAGATCTGGATAAACTAGCAGAATGGTCAGAAGAGTGGCAACTGGGATTTAATGCAAAGAAGTGCAAAATCATGCACATAGGGAAGAAAACCCTGAAGCCACTTATAGGCTGGGAGGGTTGCTAGCAGTCACAAAGGAAGAAAGAGACTTGGGCATCATCATCACTGATGACCTAAAATCATCCAAGCAGACCTCTAAAGCAGTAGGTAAGGCTGGGGGGTGTTAGGGTGTATTAGTAGGGGCATCACAAGTCGTTAGAGGGAGGTAATCCCTCTGTACAAGACATTGGTTAGGCCCCATCTGGGTACTGAGTGCAGTATTGGAGGCCACACCTTCACAAGGACATTAACCAAATTGAGGCAGTCCAGAGAAGGCAACAAAATGGTGCAGGGACTGCATCAGAAGACATATGAGGACAGATTAACGGAGCTCAATATGTATACCCTTGAGCAAAGGAGGGAGAGAGTGATATGATCGAGACATTTAAACACCTTAAGGGCATAAACAAGGTGAAAGAGTCCAACATGTTTAAATATAAGAAAATAGCAGGACAAGAGGACACAGCATGAGATTAGAGGAGGCCGATTAAGGGGAATGTGAGAAATTCTTTTCACAGAAAGGGTGGTAGATGCATGGAATGGCTTACCACAAGAAGTGGTGGCTATGAATACAGTGCAGGGCTTCAAACAGGCATGGGATAGGCATAAGGGAGCAATACAAATGACTATGAATAGATAGGTCACTGACAGAGCAAAGGCCGATGGCACATTTATAAGGTAGAAAAGAAATGGGCAGACTGGATGGGCCTTGCGGTCCTTATCTGCCAGTCAACTTCTATGTTTCTATGTTTCTATGTAAGTCCTGGCTGTTCCGAAAGAGTCAGA